>JAJTUV010000197.1:1287500-2623319 GCA_021653895.1 Mastomys natalensis
CTTCCAGGAGACACATGGGGCATTTTCCTCTCCCACTCATGAGACTTTGCTCCAGTGTTTACCACAGAACTTGGCAGAAGCACAAAGCTGGCACTGGAGTTCGCCAAGAGGCATGGTGAGCTGGCTGCCTTCTCAGGAGACAGTGCTGAGCAGCACTGTGCCTAGAGCCAAGGATATGAACGATGATGAATCTCCAGAAAAGTTACGTTTTGTCATCACTGATGCTCAGAATCAGGACTTTGCCATCCTGTTGGGCGTACTTGACCTAGCAGAAAATGATGAAAGGGACATGGTGGTCTGTGTATGCCCATGTGGCGTTCATTTGAGGCTTTCATAAGAAACTGAGGCTGTCTACCTGCTAGCCAGTTATAGCTGGTAGGATATATTTTTATGGGATTTGCAGCATAATTCTCTCTCTCTGGCTGACATGAGAGGGGAGAGATAATACCATGGCTGATTAGAAGAATAGAGAAAGCATGATGGTTCTTCTAGCCATCCTACAGAAAGTAAAAACAACAAACAAACAAACAAACAAAACCCTGTTTTCTTAAAACAGTCTTTGCTAAAGAACTCTCCTGTCTGGCAAGAAGGACCTTTGCTACATGGCCCAGGCCTTAGGAGTGTCCAGAGGATAGAGTTGTAAACACTGGCTTAGCATCCTGAACCCATGGATGCAGCAGCCCATCACATTTTCCTGCAGCAGATCCATAGAAATGTCCTGACATGATCACAGCTGCGGTCCAGTAGTTTGCTATGCTACTCATTTGTTAAATGAAGATAACACCCAAACCTTCTTAGGATTTTCCGTGCCCCTATCAGCATCCTAGTCCACCACACATCTCAGCACTTCATTGGTTGTCTTTAAAATCCATTCTATGCTTAAGATGCAAATCTTGGGTCTCAACAGAGTCTGTGACTGTTGAGTTTTATAAAAAGATAAGAAGAGAAGGAATACCTTTGGTGGATGTGCAGCCAGGTATGGGGAAGGGGGTGCCTTCGAGGGCCCACGCTGAGGCATTCCTTCCACCAAGAGACTAGCCACATGACAGTATAGTATAGAATAGAGTTTATTCAGGGCATGAGAAGGGGAATTGAAAGGGTAGTAGAGACAGAGAAAGGCAGATAGAGAGAAAGAAGACGAGTAGAGGCCTGCCATGAGCAAGTAGAAAGGAAAGGGAGAAGGGGAATGGGAAGAGGGGGAACAGGAGTGTGTGTGGGTGGGGGGGGAGAGCAGGAGCAAGAAATCAAGAGAGACAGGAGAGGGCAAGCAGCCCCTTTTATAGTGAGTCAGGCATACCTGGCTGTTGCCAGGTAACCATGGGGCAGAGCCTAGAAAAAATGCTAACATCAACCAACAAGGTCAGCTGTTAAAACAAGGAACTCTTCTGTTACTTTAATTTTTTTATTAGACCACTGAACTGGGTACTCTGATAATGAATGAATGCTCAAAGAATTTTTAAGATTTATTTTATTTATTTATTTTATGTATATGCATGTCAGAAGAGGGCATCAGATCCTATTACAGATGGTTTGTGAGACACCATGTGGTTGCTGGGAATTGAACTCAGAACCTTTGGAAGAGCAACCAATGCTCTTAACTGCTGAGCTATCTCTCCAGCCTGAATGCTCAAAACTTTTAATAGTATCTTATCAGATATTCTTTAATTGTCACTGCTTTTAATGACAGTTGGGGAGAACTTTTTTTAATTCTGTAATTTTAAAGTATATAACTGAAGTGGAAGAAATAAGAGAACTCTTTATATATTTTGCTACTAAAAATTGCAAAACAGAGCTATATGGTACACACCTACAATCCCAGGCTACTCAGGGATAAGGAGAACCTGCCTTAGGAAGAAAAGAAGGGCAGAAAGTTGCAATACATTTCTGTGAAATGGGGGGAAGTGGGGGAAGGCTACAGATAAGGCTGCCTTTGCTTGCTAAGAAGGAAGTGCACAAAAGGTGTGAGCCAGGTGCCAGTGATGTGTTTATAAAAAGATAAAGAGATAAAGAGAGTATGTCCTGTGGGTGTGTTCAGAGGTATGGGTGTGTAGAGAGGTATGGGGGAAGGGAATGTCTCAGCGGGGGGGGGGGGGGGGGGGGGGCCCATGCTGAGGCATCTCTTCCCCCTGAGGGACCAGTCACACACCGGTATAGCATAGAATAGAGTTTATTCAGGGTATGGGGAGGGGAGCCAGGAGGATAGTAGAGGCAGAGAGAGAGAGAGAGAGAGAGAGAGAGAGAGAGAGAGAGAGAGAGAGTAGAGGAGTAGAGGCCAGCCATGACCACGTGGAGAGAGGGGGAAGGGAAGGCGGTAGGGAGTAGGGGACAGTTAGAAGCTAGAGGCAAGAGATCAAGAGAGCAAGAGAGAGAGGAGGGGGCAAGCAGCCCCTTTTATAGTGGGCAGGTCTACCTGGCTATTGCCAGGTAACTGTGGGGAGGAACATACCTGGCTGTTGCCAGATAGCTGTGGAGGTGGAGTTTAGACAGAATATGAACAGCCAGGAGCTTTCAGGAAGTTTTTCCATCTGTCAATCTTTCTAATGATGAGTGCAGGTAAAGGCACATTTTGTACAAAAATGAGAAGTGATTGAGAATGTTCTTCATTCAAACTTTCCTTGAAGTAGGTTGCTATTTTCTAATTTTTGCCTCGGGGAGGGGAGGTATCAGCTAGTTAGATCCTTGGTTGGGAAATAAAAAATAATAATAACATGTAAAAAAATGACACTTGACTTTTCCACACATTTGGTTCTAAGAACAGTCACTGCTGTGTGCTGGGCCATACACAAACCCTTGTTTGGGAAAGGTTTGAAGTATGGAGAGAGTAGTCAAGGGAAGGTAGAGCGGTATAGAGAAGACAGGTTTTTGTTTTCTTTTTGGTCTTTTGGGGTTGTTTTGTGTGAGATACATCCCAGGCTGTCCTTGAACTTGAAATATAGCCAAGGATGACACTGAACTTTTGACCCTCCTGTCTCTATCCTATAACTAGTGGGATATATATATATATCCCAGGCCCAAAGGGTTAGCATGGCAAGGACACCACATAAAAGCAATTAGTAGCAGAAATAAAGATTGAATTTAGGATCACTTTATTGCCATGCAGGTACTCTAATAAAATAAGCTTCCTGCATATGGAAGCTCAGTTAATAAAAAGTAAATATCTAGTGTTACCATTAATGCAAGCACTCTGAAAAAAATCCAAAACCTTTCATTCCATTCCAGTGTACGTCAAACTGACATTTCCCTACTTCCTTACTTATGATAGGTAATTTTAAATAAAGCAGTCATATAAAAGCAAGATTTTAAACTTAAATATTTAAGTCACAACGTGTATAACATTTGTCTTTATAGCTTTTCTGTGTCTTTAAGGAGCAAAGCCTGCGGTGACTGACATGTGACTCTGTGGATACTTCTGGTGAGGGAAAGGTCAGGATGTGGATCAGGCCAAATCACATGACGCAGTCACTGTTCAGGATTCTAATGCTAAGACGTCAGCCATGCTCCAGGCTTGTCTCAGTATTTCCTTTTTACTCTCAAAGAAAATTATAGAACCATACCCTAGAATAGCTAACAAGGATCTCAGCAAATGATCTAGAAAACAGAGAATAATAGGTAATGAAAAAGATTTGGGGTTAAAAAAAAAAAGAAAAGAAAAAGATTAACAAATGAAAATTTGAAAATTATAATTGGTTCATTCTCTAAGGAGAAAAAAAAAGAGTATCATCCAGAGAGCAAAAGATAAACAAAGACATGAAATACAGAATTTAGACAAGAAAGAAACAAGAGTCTATCTCTCACCATAATGGAAATGCAACTTTTTAAAGGATACCATATTCCTGGCAAAAGATTGATAAAAATCAACCCCTCAGAGTGAAAAGAACCCTAGGAAAAAAGGAAGCATGAGCTACAGAGGCCCCAGGAGCACTTCCTGTCACTGCTGGGGGAAAAGCTCCAAGCCAAATCTAGGCTTATCCATTACTATGAAGGAAACCACAGGGAATATGGAGAGAATTGCTTTCTAGCTCCTCCCCAACCCTGATGAAGACCCTTGGAGTTTCACTGGCCTGTGCTTCAAACAACCAGGACTAGGCAAGTGAATGTATTCTGTGTGGCATCCCACTGGTAATGAGACTGGTCCATGAGGAGGAAGATGAGCATGGGAGGAACCACCAGAAACAGGATGCAGAGAGGAGACTCAGGCATTTATGCAACATATCAAAAGTTGTTCCAGAGATTAAGCCAAAATGAGACCAATAATTGAAGAACTAGGTCGCAGAACCAAGAGCAGAATTCAAGTCCAGAGCAACATCCATTTCTCTAACAAGAACTTAAATCCTGGAGAGGAAAGGATAATTAAAATTATAGCTTTGATGAGGCTTTTCCTCTATAATTTGGAATGGGTTGGTTGGACTTATAACTTTTAAATGTGACTTTGAGAAAAGGTGTTTGCAAATTCAGTTACGTTAAGGAAATTGTAATAAGACTATCCTGGATTATACAGGTGGATCCTAAATATGATAATAAATGTTCCTGTAGAAGAATAAAAGAATAAGCCAACAAACAAATAGGAGATTGCATGAAAGTGGACACATGGGACAGAGGTTGAGCAGCCACAACCCAGTAAGAGCTGGATACACCCACATTTGGAAGACAAAAAGAAAACCTCCCACCCCAGAGCCTTAGGAGAGGGCATGGTATTGGCTGCATCTTGATTTCAGACATTTCACCTCCAGAATTGTATTAGTTAGGGTTTCTATTGCTACACTGAAACAGCATGATCAAAAAACAAGTTGGGGAGGAAAGGGTTTATTTGGCTTACACTTTCAGATCACAGGTCATCACTGGAGGAAGTCAGGACAGGAAGTGAAGCAGGGCTGGAGCCTGGGGCTGATGCAGAGGCAATGGAGTAGTGCTGCTCACTGGTTGGTTTCTTATGGCTTTCTCATTATGCTTTCTTATAGAACCCAGGACCACCAGCCCAGGGATGGCTCTACCCACCATGGGCTGGGCCCTTCCCCATTGATCTCCAGTTGAGAAAATGCCTTACAGCTGGATCTCATGGAGGCATTTCCTCAAGTGAGGCTCCTTCCTCTCTGATGACTCCAGCGTGTGTCAAATTGACACACAAAACCAGCCGGTACAAGAAATATTAGAGAATACATTTCTGTTGTTATAAGTCACCAAATGTGTGATCATTGTTACTGTAGCACTAAGCTAATACACTTCATATATTCAAAGCCTCATGAGACTGAATATCACTGTTTATCTCTGCAGCCCCTTCCTAAGACACCAACACACACACAGACACATGTCTCGCACACACATGCCACACACATACACACCACACTCATGCCACACACACACGTGCCACACACACACCTTACATACCTCACATACCATACACACATGCCTCACACACACCACACTCATGCCACACACACAACTTACACACAGCTCACACACACACACCTTACACACACCTAGCACACACACACACACACCTCACACAATTTTGCCAAATGAAAACAAGGACACAAGGCAGCAGACCAGGAACAGGCATTTGAGAATAAGTCTTCATCCTAATACTTATTCTAGGTTTATATCCTTTCTAGGTGCCTAGGTTTAGGAGGTAGCAAATGGTAGATACAAGGGAAAAACATTATTAACTAGGATTTGTTTAACCATGCCCCACCCCCAAACACAGCAGATGATATCCAAATGAGTCTTTGGTATGAAGATTTAAAACTACAAATAAAATTAATTTGCTTTCTTGAAAATCTCTGGGGTAGTGACTGGCTCTCCCAAGTCTGTGTACATATGTCCCAATGAGGGCCATTCTATATGTTGGAACTATTACAAACACTTTCCCTCACATATGTATTACTTGATTGAACTTTTGAGAATGAAAAGAGCACTGTGATTTGGCACACTAGTAACTTATGAATTACTCTTGTACATAAAGCACAGCCTTCGGCTGCTAAATTTATCCACACTAAGACTACTGCATAGATGCTCCAAAGTTACAATTCAGTACTTTTCCGGTTGGGTTCTGTGATGGCCATTCATGATTGTCAACTTGACTGCATCTGGAACTACCTAAAAACCCAAATGACTGTGCACACCCATGAGGAATTTTTTTTCTCAATTAAATCATTTGAAGTGGGAGAGGAAAACCTTCTAATTGGGATCTTGGAAGTAGGAAGATAAACCTAAAAGATAAATCTTTTGAGGTGGGAAGATCCACCTTTAATATGGTACAGATCTTCTGTTGACAGCCTATATGAAGGACATGGAAGAAGGAAGCTTGCTCTCTCTTTGCCTGCTTGCTCTTACCTTCTCTAGCAAGTCCATTTCTTCAGACATTACAGTCTACTTCTTCGGGATTCTGGAGTATATTGAAGACCAGCTGAGCAATGCAGCCTTGTGAACTGATCAACTACTTGGTTCTTGGACTTTCCATTCACAGACAGTCATTGTTGGATCAGCTGGACTGCAGCCTGTAAGTCATTCCAATAAATCCTCTTTCTATAAATATGAAGAGAATCGTTCTATAAGTTCTGTTACTCTAGAAAATTCTGATATAAGTTCTTTGTTTTGTTCACTGATGTAAACACTGAGAAGGGCACCTAGCACACAGTAAGTCTTCAATATTTGTTAATGATTCAAAATATACTTAAAACCTCACCCAAAGAAAATCAAAATATATATTATGTCCCCAAACATGCCTTATTTAAGAATCATGATTTAAAAGTATCCATGTCATTAAAACTGATCATACCTGTTTCTGTATCATGAGTACATTCTAAATCCTCAATTGATAAGTGAATATCGGCAACCTTTTTCCTTCTGTTTCCTAGTAACAGCTAAACTGTCACCATTCACCTTCCAAATCTTTTCATCAACACTGACAGTTCTCACTGCTAAGAGCAATGGTGATAGGGGTCAGGGGGTGGAGTCAGCACAGTCCTAAGAGCAATTGTGTTAGGGGTCAGGGGGTGGAGTCAGCACAGTCCTAAGAGCAATGGTGTTAGGGGTCAGGGGGTGGAGTCAGCACAGTCCTAAGAGCAATGGTGTTAGGGGAGGAGGGGTGGAGTCAACATAATCCAGGGTTTTTATATCATTGTAAAGACTCAAATACTTATTGAGGGAAATACCGTTGTCTTCTTTTCTCAAAGCAACTGGCAGGGACAGAACCACAACAACCACTTTCATGTTTCCTATTGATGGTCACTTTATAGACACCCATACCAATTTTAGCTTCTTGCTTCTGTGACCAACCTGGTCTACAAAGAGAGTTTCAGGACAGTCAGCACTATTACACAGAGAAACCCTGCTTCAAAAAACAAAAAACAAAACAAAAAAAACCCCCCAAAATTTAAAAAGTGAATGAATTGTGTTTTGTTTTGTTTTTTACAGTATTTATTTAGGTATTCTCTGGAACTCCTTGAAGAGTGCAGGTACAACACATACCTTGAGAAGGAGCCAGAAGTTTAGAACAGATTGCCAGAGTTAGTTTGAGGCCAAGCAGAACAATTTAGAAGAAGCCTAGAGAGAAGTCAGATTGAATCAGTCAGCTGGAAGAGGAGTTTGAGCCAGAACAGCTGGTTGAATCAGCCAGCAAGAGCCCAGAAAGAACAAGAAAGGGTGAGCTTATTCAGCAGTAAACCTCAGGGGCTGAAAACATTCTAGGCCTAGATTAAATTGTGTGGAAGCTAGAAGCTTCCAGGACTAGGCCTAGGTTAGCAGACAGAGGCAGTAAAACTCAAGAGAAAATTATGTCAGGCAAATAAAAGTTACTCTTAAAACAGCCACTATAAAATTCAATACAGAGATATAGAGGGTTCTCACAAAACTAAAATAGAGCTATACAGACCCAGCTATACCACTTCTAAGTGTATGCCTGCTACCACAAAGATAGTGCACATCCACATGTATGGTACTCTATTCACAACAGCTAAGGAACAGGACCCCGAGTTTCCCATAAACAGAAGAATGGACAGGAAAGTATGGTACAAATACATATGAAACTTTATTTAACCATAAATGGAAATGAATTATGATGTTTTCAGGAAAACTGGTACAATTAGGGGTCTCATGGAACAAGAGGGACTGATAAGAGATTAAAGAACTAGGAACAGTGGTAAGCACTTGGCTTCCAAGACACATAAAGCAAACAGAAGGAACAGTTGGTAAGAACTGGAGCTGTGGAAGGAATGCCTACTCCTCTGTCACTCTGTCTTCTCCCTCCTCCTCCTCTCTCTCTCTCTCTCTCTCTCTCTCTCTCTCTCTCTCTCTCTCCCTGACACACACACACACAGAGAGGAGAGAGAGAAAGAGGAGAGAGAGAAGAGAGAGAGAGAGATGTTTTTTCTTAAAGCTAGATAATCAAGAAATGCAGCAAATGATTTTGTTTTTATTTAAAGTATGGATTCTTAGTGCTACAACACTGCATTCCAGTAAGTACTAGGGGTTGCCTATTTATAACCTTATTTCTCTTGATGAGAAATGTATGATGGGGTATGGAATTAAGAACTCTAAGAAGAAAGGAGCAAGGAGGAAACCGGCTTGAAGTAAAGTCTGAGTGCCTTGATTGTAGTGTTCTATTTGGGATCATGGTAAGGAAGCACTGAAAACTGAAGTGTAAGTGTTGTTTGGGGCTAAGAGGAGCCTATGAGGCCAGTGGGTTCAAGCATAAGAACTAAGGGATCCTCTTATGAATGAGTTAGCTACATCACTACATTTCAAGGGTAACTAGTAGTTGTGTCCTTACTAGCAACACAAAGGCTGTGAAGTGTACACTGAAATGAAGTCTCACTGGATTAGCCTAAGGCCATCAATGTAGTCTTGTTCAAATGTCTCAGACTTCTATGCAACATTGTTCCAAATGTGTGAATCTAAAAGCCTCCAGAAACTCCAGAACTATTCAGGAATCCACACCAAGTCTCATACCAGAAATGAAAATTAAACTGTATAATGTTGGCAGAGCTGGCATATGATCAGGTTGACACCCTTGGCTCTCAGTTCATGCCTGTATCCACATCTGCACAAGAAACCCCACACAACACAAGTCCTCTGCTGCAGGAAAGATGCTACCACGTTTGTTTCTTTAGCAGAAAAACTTCAGTTGGGAAGTTTTTGAGCCTGGGTAAAGAGTCTAAATCTCTGTCATGCCGGGAACTTGTTTTCTATCAGCTATTTGGGCAGAACTACTATAGTTGGAGAAAGCACCTCTGGCCATCTTTAGCTCTAGGAACCCTTCCCCTGGTAGTCCAGTCTGTTTGGAGCAATATCCTGGCATTGGTTTCAGTGCACAGTGCATGACAGGGAACTCCTATTAGGTATGGGAGTGGGAGATAGAGGACAGATGCAGGCAACTCTGCCAAAGCAGCTCCCAGCTCAGCCAAAGAACGAGTGGATTTGTTTGCTGGGTTAAGAAAAGGCTGCAGCATAATCAGTGATTCTTGTATCCTTCATCCTGGAGTTGAGCATAAAATAGATAATCTTTATTCTAGTAAAACTATAAATTATATTGATTGACTTTCAATCAGATATTCATTCAAATATTACACCAACATTGCATTCATGGAATAAATCCAATCTGGTTAAATATAATACCCTATTAGATGTCCTTGGATTAAATTTACATATGTGATATATATGCATCTTTGCTTTATTTTGAGACAAGGAAGCTATTTAGCCTAGCCCAGGCTGGCCTTGAATTCAAGGAGATCCTTTTGCCTACATCTCCCAGTGTTAGGATTATAACTGAGCACTGTGCTCTGATGAGCTTATAAATGCTTTATTGAGGACTTCTGCATCTGTCATGGAAGATACTGGCTGGCCTTTCTTGTATTGCATTTGTGACCTTGGGGACAATGTTACATGGTTTCATTAGTCTGGTTGAAAAGTGTCATCTTCTAATCAATTCTCTTAAACTAAGTCAGTGTAAGATGCTTAATTGATAGAATTCACCAGCATGTTGAAGGTTTTGTATATGCCAGGGGAAGGTTTAAATTATAGATCAAATGTTTATATATATTTGCATAGATGCAAAATGATATATAGAGCTATATTTTTTGCATTTATTTTTGTGTCCATTTTGTCAAATCAATTAGGATAAAGGTGCTTATAATATCTTATATTTTATTGTGCATGTGACAGACAATGACATCTACTTTTTATTCCTGATATTTATGAGTCATGTCTTACCTTTTTGTAGGAAGCGGTTCTCCCCACCATTAAAAGATGGTGCTTGGCATGTAGCCAGCAAGCATGAGTAGGCACCGTGGCTGTGGCTCATTAAAGAGAAAAGGCTTGCACTTCCAGGTGTGGCTACCCAATCAGCCCACCTCGCATCATATGGAACAGCCAATGAACAGTGATAGTGTGGCAGCTGCTGATAGGATTAAGGCAATGCATATAAGGGACTGCTGTGGCGGTAGGAGGAGGCTTGTTGTAGGAATAAACTGCTTGAAGAAGAACACGGTTGCCGTTGCCTTATTCCGCTGGTCGGACGAGGGTAGCGACACCTTTTCATTAATTGATATCAGCACTGGTAAACTGATTGGATTGGTTCTGTGATTATAAAGCTCTTTTGTACATTGAAAATTATTGAGAGCCCTAAAGAAACTAAACTAATATTTTTATGTTAGAAATTTAAATTATGACAATTTAAAAATATCAGTTCATTAATTAATTGAAAGCCTATGGCACTTTAATATAAATAACATCTTTATACTGTTTCTTATATAACAAAAACAAAGACAACTTTATGTTATATGTGAGAGAAGCAGGATAAAAACATAACATGCTATTGTAACGGGAAACCTCCAGACAGACAGGGCTGTGGGCACACCAAGGATCACTATGCTAGTTTCATAAGAACATATGAGCCAATAAACACCTGAAACAAACAGGAGCAGCCTGCTGTTAACTTGCAGACTATCCTTCTCTTGACTTGAAATTCTGTCCATCTTTCAAGAGCCAGCTAAACTCTTGTCTTCAGGATCACCTCCCCTCTGCTCTCAATCTCTGGGCCTCATCTCTTGTTTGTTATGCTCCATGAAACTATTCATGAACATACAATGCAATGATTCTCCATTTACATATTATGATCCACCACAAGCCTGAGTGGCATTTCTAAAAATCCATATTCTCTTTTAATAAAAATGTTTCGTAACCATCAAGTCAGAATCCCCACATCTTCAATACTACTAGTTTCAACTTTAATTTTTTACTCCCTGTTTGTATTTAAAAATGTCTATTTTCATTTTTCAAATAAAATATAATGCTAAATATGCTTTTCTCAAGTTACTGTGTGTCTCTCCCCACCCACCCCAACCCCACACTCCTTTGTGCATCTGCCTGCAGCATTTCCATGGCTGTGTTCTAGGCTCCTGAAGCCTTGTCTTTGATGCTTACGTACATGTCCTTGTGCTCATGTTTTAGATGTGCACAGATGTTTGTTTCTATCCTGTGTGAGTTTGTGATTTTCAGGCCTCTCTGCACAGTGCTTGGCCCAGAGAGGACTGGAGCAGTACAGTCTTACTAAAATTGCTTTACATTGAGACAAGCTTCCAGTCACCAAAGAAGCAAGTAGAAAGGTTCATATGTGAGTCATGAAAGATTATAGCCAGAATACAATCTGGAAGAAACAGATAGAAGGATTATTTTGTTCTTCCCCAGATATTTTCCCAGTTACATAATTTCCTTCTAAGCACAGAACTCCCAAGGACATACTTGTCCTGATCAGAAGTAGGAGCTGAAGTGTAGCAAACAGAAGGAGGCTCCTCAGGGGGAGAACCACAGCATTTTAATCAGCCCTCCAGGTCTGAGTCAGCACACCTGCCCCTCTGCTTAATAACAACTATCTTCTCAGAGCTCACATTTTTGTGTTCTCAACAACCAATGAATAATACATGCATAGTCCAGAGAATAACATTTTTTGATATCCTCACAAATGGTGGGAAAATAAAAGTATGTGTGTGCTGTGGTGTGGTGGAGCTCTTCTAGATCTGAAAGGAGAATAAAGCAACACATGAGACCAGAAAAACAGGCTAAGTGCTCTCCTTGTATTTCACCACCCACAAAGAAAAACTACCTTAAAAATGGGATCTACTGGTACATCACAGCTGAAGAACCAGGTCTGTTACATATTACAAAAGGAGTATTTCTTATCTTTAGCCGGTCAACTTAGTGCTAGTTCCCTCCTGTGTTATTACTGCAAAGCTGCATTCCTGAGGGATCCATAGTCCACACTGCTTACTGTTTTTTTATATTTCCTATATTCTACTACTGTCCAAAAGCAAAGACATAGGTTGGCTCTAAAATGCTATCATTCGTTTATTGAATATAAAAATATGTTGCAGGTACCAAATAGTTGAACTGTTGGTTAACTGGGGGAAGATCAGATGGGGTACGGTGTGCATTTAAATGCCTGTATACCTCAAGCTCCACAAATTATTTCACACACAGCAACCAGAAGTTCAACTATTTTTCTCTGCAAACCATGGTGTTGCAGGAAAACTTTAAAAGTCACCAATTTCCCGTGTACACCTCCCTACTATTTGCCGCGGCTGGCTGGCCAGCCATGCATTGGTGGGCCCTGGTGGGCAATGGATGACCTATTCTCATCTCGTGGAGACTCTCTGACTCAGATCTCACAAATCTCTCCACCCAGTTTCGCTAAGTTCCCACTGGCAGGTCACTACCATGCCAGCCCCATGCTTCAAGACTCCCACGGCCTTTTGTGGTGCATGTCAGGCAAACCTATGCTTTGCCACCATACTTTTCTCTCTGGAACCCAGACAAGCTGTTGCTTGAAGGAAAACATAACACAAACTTAGTTCAGAAACAGTGGTAACTCAATCTCTGGGCTTAACAACTAGAATCCTAATCTTGTAAGCCATATTAAAATCTGAACTCTCTCCAGTGGCGAATCCTGGTGGATCCACCATTGAAACCAGGAGATACTAGTAGCTATATCTTATCCTCACGTTATCCTTGTCCAAAAAAAAAAAAAGGCCCTATCTCTCTCTTGCTTCCTCTCTTCCCCTATCCAACCCAGAAGTTCCCTCCTACTCAGGAGCCCAGTGATTGGCTCCTTTATTTATTAGGGGAGGTTCACAAGAAGTCACCTGAGTAGTGACTCACTCCTTGTCAGCAGCCCCTCCCAGGAGAGTGGAATTAACACAAAATACAAACAATACCAGAGCCATCCGCAACACCATGGGGGGAGGGGGTATTTGGGGAGGTTCTAGGAACTTTGGAGGTGAGAGCTGATTGGAGGGAGTCTGTCACTGGAGATGTGACTTTGAGGGTTTATGATCACATCCCAGAATATGGGCAGCCAGACAGGCCTACACGACCCACCGTTCCACCTTTCCTGATACCAGACTGCATAAGCCTGCAAACACACACCAGCATATTGATTGGTAAGGAACTTCCAATTGGCGAGAGGGACCCTGAATGCCAGATAGGGCCTGGCCAGCTTTCCCTGGACTGAAGGGTTGGTGTTTCACTGCCCCAGTTCATATGACTGGCCTCTAGCTGCCCTACAACTTAGGACATTGGCCGTTTGGGTGACCCCCCTCAAAAGTAGTTCACAGCCCCCAAAGCTCTTGCAGCAGCCAGAAATCCTGGTACCAGGTTGAACTACTTTCTGGTGTTCTCTGGGAGTTCGCCACAGCCGAGGCCCCTAGATATTCTTGTGACGACCTGATATCTAGGCTGTTTGCCTGATTTCGATTGCCGACTTTCCTCTCGGGACACCGATACTAATAGATCAGTAACAGTCCCCCCCCCCCCCATCACCCAATGGGCACTACATTGTCTTTGCCTGCACCCACAGATACCCCACTGGGTTTCTCCTGAAAAAACCTCAAATCTCTAAAATTAACGCCTGATTTGAGGCCTTCCAAATTGATACACCTCTGCAATAAGGTCTGAATTCGGTACCCCCTAGATAATGGTTTAAGATGGCCACCTAATGGCATGCTAGACTCAATCATTTTAAATGGTATTAACACATACTGCCAGCAGTCTAGGTAAATGGAAAGAGGTTCCCTACATCCAAGCATTTATCTACCTTCGCTCTAATACCTCTATGTGTTCTGCCTGTTCCCCTATTCCCCACTGGTCAGAGTAACCATCCACATGGTCCCAGGAGCTAACCCTGTACTTCCCTGACCCTCGTTCTATGACTTCTCCCCTTGGGTGAGATTTTCCCCTCTCTCTCGAGATAGTTTCTCGTGGCTGAGTACCCCAGGCCAGTCCTGGACAGACCGTTCTCTCTCAGGAGCACCGGCTCCAAGCTCTAGTCCCCAGCGTGTCTCCCCCAGGGGTCAGTCTTTTGCAAGCTACTCCCCCCCCCTCCTCCTCTGTCATTTGCAGCCTGCTGCACAGCTGGTTTGCCTGAAAAGCAGCAGTCCAGGACCCTCTTGCTCCCCCTCCCCTCGCCTCCTCTGTCATTTGCAGCTGGTCAGCCAGTTTGCCTGAAGCAGCAGGTCCAGACCCGGTTTGCTCCCTTCCCCTCTGTGGTTCTTAGCTCTGCTCTGAGTCTACTCCTTGCACCCTGTCAGGGACCCATTTCTCTGCCCCCACCTTTGCCCTATCTCCTGAATAATCCCCCCCCCCCCAGCTGCTTGGTCTGGTGTTGTCTGTTCTAAGCTGCACATCAAAGTCTAACACAAGCCACCATAATCTGCACCCTCTGAAACTGTAGACAAAAATAAATTTATTTTTCATTTAAGCTCTTCTGTTAATTTTATTCACAGCCACACAAAAGTAATATATGAATCTAGTACCAGAAAACTGAACTAAACTTGATAATGTGGTTCTTAAACCTTTGGTGCTGGTTTATGGGGAACGTCTGGAGACGTGAGATAGGGGAAGCCTAGAACGATGTACAAAGACTTAATGGTTGATTCTGTTAGGTGCTTAGAAGACCACGATGCTGACCAAGAGGTGACCAGTAAAACAGTACTCACAGAGCCGGGGAGGTTCAGTGGATAAAGAGTTTGCTGCGTGAATGCAAGCACCTGAGACTCACATTCAAAGCCAGGCACGGCCAGTGTGCACCTGAACCCTCAGTGCTGGGGGCAGAGACTGGCAAATCCCAGGAATTCACTGGCCAGTCTAGCCAAAATCATGAGCGCCCGGTTCAGTAAGAGAGCCTGTTTCAAATATAGAGTGGGGAGATGAGAGAGGAAAGATACCCATCTTCAACCTCTGGTCTCCATAGGTACCTCTGCCCCTGCCAATTCTCCCAAAGAGACTCCACTCAGAACAGGATTCTGTTGGGAATCAGATAGAGGCCATGATGTAACATTCTGGTCAAGAGTTGTCTACATTTTGTCTTGAGTCCTAAAGCTTTGGTGAGACTTAATAGTGTATATATATTTATGTGGGGGAGGTTTCAAGGCAGCAAACAATTTGGGCTGTGGCTTGGCTATGGCTAATTGCTTTTTCCAGGTTTATAATGAGAATGGGGTGAGGGTGGAGTGAACAGGAAGATTTAAAACTTGGCAATTGGCTAGAGAAAGATTCATGTTAAAGTTGCAGATGAGGAGAGTATTGACGAGGAACTTTGGAAAACTTGTCTCTCCCCTCCCCGCCAAGGAAGAGGCTAATTAACATTCCTTAGTCAGAGGACACCTGCTGGAATAGCATTCAGAGGAGGAAGGAAGAGGCTGATTCACATTCCTCAGACCACTTGGAAGGGAACCCACCTGCCGGTGAGGCAGGCCCAGAGCAGGGACACATTCAGAAGGACGGACCAACCCTTTCCACTCACAGACAAGGGAGGTCCTTGCCACCTCATTCCCCAAAGACCAATCAGTTTAAAAGTCACACTGTTCTGCCAATCATATTGTGCCTAGTCACTGTGTCTCTAGTCCATCCCTTAAACTGTATAAAAACTGACCAAATGGGCTGCCTGAGGTCGCCACATCCACCTTCAGTGTAGAACTGCCCCAATGCATTGGGTCATTAATCATTAAAATTCCTCTTGCTTTTCACTTGGATTTATGTCTCCTCGTGGTTCACTCTGGGGGTCTCCAGTAAGTTAAGTCTCCCTAAGAGTCTTACAGTATGGCTGATAAAGACATTAGAGGAATAGTAAACAAATCAAGTTTGGGTTTTGGGGTTTCTCTTGTTTGTTTGTTTACTTGGTTTTTTGTTTTGTTTTGCTTTTGTTTTGTTTTCCACCGAGACAACAGGAAACATGCCTGAAGGTATCTCAGGAGTGTGCCAGATTCATGCTCCAGAATGGAATATATTAGGGTTTTAAACTCTTCTGAAAGACTGCTTTGAACAGAGAGCTCCAGGCTTCCTGTGTTCCCACCTTCTGCTACCCAGTCACGTCGGAGGCTGCTGGATCATGGGGGCCTAGACACTGCTGGAGCTGAAGGCAGAGCCTTGCCATCACTTATGTGGTGCTGGATTTGTAGGTACACAAGGCAAGGATTGTGGAATCATGAAGGCTTCCACACAATGTTAAAGGACAGAGAGGGGGCCAGGAAATGTTGATAAGCATAAGAATCCCTGTAGGTGCTAAAACAGCAATGTGTGAATCTTTGAAGGGTATAGCTTAAGGGTGCTGAGACTGTAGACCTAAATTCTTTGAAGATCATATCATGCCTCAAGCCCTCTTATTCCATGCTTAGAATAGTGTCCTAAGCTCTAAGTACTACTTTTTTAACCATGTGCTTTAAGGGCTAAGGATGTAGTTCAGTAAGGAGCACTTGGTTAACATGCCTAAGACACCAGGTTCAATCTCTAATATGGAAAAACAACAATAAGGTATTTTAATTACATATACACACATGACAAGGATTATATAGATATAATTATATTCATGTAATATCAATAAGATTCTCTCTCTCTCTCTCTCTCTCTCTCTCTCTCTCCTCTCTCTCTTTCTCTCTCTCTCTCTCTCTCCTTTATTTCTACCCCTTTTTCCTCCCAGTTCTCCCCATAAAACCCAGGCTAGCTTTAAACTTGAGATCCTCCTTTCTCAGTCTGGGATTTTAAGCAAATACCACCATACTCAGAACTGTTACTCTCTTAAATGGAAATCATAATATATATTCACATATCTTCTTTTTAAAGCTGTATATGCTAGCAAAAACAAGATATTCGATATATATTTGCTTGACTACATATAATGAACAGAAGTTTCAGTGAAATACAATGAAAACTGTATAACTTTAAGAAAACATCAGGATCATATACATGCCATGCAAGCTCTCTCTGCCACTAAATTATATCTCCTGCCTCAGTCATTGCATTTACTTCATATATATATATATTTGGCTTGTATTCTAGTTATGTTTTTGTTACTGCAATAAAATACTCTGATAAAAGTCAACTCAGGGAGAAAGGGTTTGTTGTAAAATTTAGGTTATAGGTTATCATTGTGGGTAAATCAAGGCAAGAACATCAAGGATTATCACATCCACAGTCAAAAGAAGAGAGAAATTAATGTATATATTTACTTCTTATTTGCTCTTTTTCATTTCTGCACCCTTCTACAGTTGAGGCCCCCTGCATAGGGAATGGTGCCATCCACAGTGGACTTCCCATATTGATGAACTTAATTAAAGCAAACCCTCACAAACATGCTCACAGGCCAACACAATACAGACAATGTCTCAGTGCCCTCTCTTCCTGGTGGCTAGAGATTGTATCATATTAACACTTCAAGCTAACCACCACAGAATACATACTAAATTAGCATTGGTACTTCTTTTAACAGATTTTTTACAAGGTGAACTTAAGAAGTACTAGTTTTCATACTATATTACTGAAAAGTAAAACCGCTAGCATGTTAACTCTTTCTCTGTGTGTGACTTTGCGTCGTAATTACCTAATCCACCAGCGCTCACCATCTGCTTACGTTCTAAACCCTGCATTTCCCTATTTAAAAATTACTATTAAAATATAATACATATTATGTTACAGTATCTTTACAAAACAGACATAAGAGAAGACACACTTAGTAAACTGCCAAGAAACGCCACTTGGGAGTAAACTCGGCCCAGGTTGCTCCTCAATTTTATTCTTCTGTGTTTTGAATTCAGTGTCTAATCTCATACAAAACATTTGTAGAAGTGATGTTGAAAGGACCTCACAAGGGGGAGTCCTTCACTCTGATCCGGGAATAAGCACTCACCACCCAAGGACTCACGAAGAGACCAGTCTTGATGCAATTAGCAAAAGGCAGTTTAATAGCAAGGGGCCCTCGGTTCAAATGTGTCTCACGCAGGAGACAGAGGATTCGACGAAGACCCAGAAAGTTTGGAACTTTTATAGGTAGGGGTGGGAAAGCGGGGAGATTTGGCATGGTTACACATGATTGGATATTTTAAACATCAGCAATTTGCGTAGACTAGTTATTTTTGACTATGAATCCTCGGACTCAAGAGTACCAGATGACCCATTACTCATTTGCTTGTTTAGACTTGTATGCCTTTGCGTCCTTGTTTCTTTTTTTCATTTTTGGTCACTCTGCCCCTGAAGAGGCTCAAAATTATTATTATTATGGCTAATTTTAACAAGTTGTTGGTGGTCTTTGCTGACCATGAATTTTTTGTTCTATGTCTCAAGATGTTTTTAATTTTTTATTCTCACAATGTGAGAATAAAATAACTGAACTTCAGCATTTAGTTTAGAAATGCAGCCAACATTAGTGACAAATATTATGCCTCTATATGTGTTTTACATCTGCCTTCCCAATTTTCAAACTCCACATCTCAGCTATCACTAGAAAACTACACATGACACTGGGAGGACAAAGTGACATTGTGTTTTTATATATAATAAGATGGCTTAGCTGCATTTGTGGGGCATTTTCCTTCAGAAAAGGGCTCTCCTAGATGATACTTCTCTCATTTATGAGATTGAGACTGAGCTTTGCCTCACCCATTCTTCTCTTTAGACCAGACCAGAGCCTAAGTCATACTTTCCCAAGCCTGTTAAGGAGAAGCATTTCTTACACATCATATTGAAGGCTTTGGAGCTTTAAAAAAAATGTCCTGGAAAACTGGCCAGATATTCCTACCTCCATTTATATTTCCTTTTCCTTCTTGCTACAAGGTGGCTGTATCTAACCTCAACAAAATACTGTGGTGAGGAGCTGGAACACACTAGGAACATTCTCGAAAGCTGTGGTGGGAAGCTTGCTTTCTCGAACCCCTGCCCTTCAAGACAGTCTCCTGATGGTTTCACCTTGTCAGATAAACAGGTCATGCCAAAGATAAGAGTAAAAGATAGCTAGAGACAGGAGCAAAAGAAAAATTATGTATGTTACAGCAAATATATGTTGTTTTAATACTTCCTTACAAAAAGTGTCAATGACAGCAGTTTAAATCAAGAAGCAAATACATTTTTTACAAGAATATTGCATTTGTTGGGAATTTATATACTCACCGAATACATCCATCTCATTTCACTTAAGATTACTGCTTTTCAGAACTGCAGGAGATCTCAGTGACTCTAGCCGGCATTGGAAATTTGATGTAAAAATAATGCTTTATTATTGACAAAACTGATCATGGAATGACAGATAATATTTTCTGGTTCACTCTGCCTTTTCTCCCAACTCTGCCCCTAATCAGTTCCTAGAACAGAACTTGAAATGAACTGCTTGGTCCATGGTTGAGAGAACACATGCATACAGTCACTTTCATAGATAAGCCTCTCCTAATTATGATCTGTGGATTCATTCATAGCTCTTAGCCACCAACCAAGTGGGGAAAGGAACCAGAGTACACGGGGGGGGGGGGAGGCCCTTTACATAGAAGCAGAAATAATAGTACAGGGCACCCACCGTTCAGACGCAGTCTGCAGTATTTCTAGTGAATACAGTCTTGCTTCATTTTTAAATAATTTGAGATCAGTGTTTCACCAAAACATCTCATGTGTTAGTAAAGCAGCCCTCTAGCCTATGCTGGATAATATATGAAAAGACTTTTTCTACTCTTTCAGGAATAGGAATTAGTAAACTAAAATCCACAGAAGCATGGTCCCTCTCCTCTCTCCAATTGTTCCAATGTGTCAGATTGTGCAGGATGTCAACAAGACTTCATCTCAAAGGAAAGAATATGGAAAACAGAACCATCAAAAGCTCTATGTGAAAAGAGCTTTCAGATGAAAATGAAGATGAATTTTGCTTATAATTTCATTCAAATTATGGTATTTTAAATCCAAAATTAAATCTCAAGAAATTACAGTATACTAGATTAATAAAGCTTGGGGATACTCTATGGAGACCATCAGACAACAATAAACCAGCAAAGGCAACAGCAGATCCACAAGAGCTACTCAGTGTCATTGTCAGATGATTACCAAGAATAACTTTGCAAGCACAAAACCAAAAAAATTAAATTTTTATTGCTGAACATTATGACCTTTAATTCACTCAGAAATCACTTCAATAAAGTATCTATGCTCACAAGACTATGAGCTTATTTTTGTGGTCCAAATACTGCCGAAGTTTGCTTTCTATCAGAAATTATACTAAAGTTAAATCATCAAGATGCCAAAAATTATTCAAGTTGCTCAAAACATAAAGAATGTTATTTTATTTTAGGCTTATTTAAATTCAACTCTTTCTTGGAAATATTTTTAGTGGTATACACCTTTAATCTCAGCACTTGGAAGGCAGAAGCAGGTAAGTCTCTCGAGTTCAAGACCAGTCTGGCCTACACAGTGGGTACCAGGAAACCCAGGGCTACACAGAGAAACTCTGTCTCAAAAAACAAAACAAAACAAAAATTTAACTACAGTTTATCTTACTTAGACTGCAGTGAGATCTAAACTACTCTATAAAATTTGTAACCTAGTTAGTGAAAATTTTTAAAAAGACCTGGGCAGGTAGACAAGATGGCTCAGCAGAGAAAGGCTGTTACCAGCAAGGAATAGGTGAGCACAACAGAGGGTGTGAGAGCTGGAGAGCTGGCCTCATCCCTTGCCATCTGCAGCATCAAACAGAAATTTAATTTAATTTTAAAAAAGAAAAGAAGAAATCCAAGTGTCTGTCAGTATGCCTGGGGAAGCTAGCTAGCAAGTACTAATAAGAGATCTGAGTGGATTTAGCAAAATTCACATTTCCTTGATGATAATTCTTGACATGTCACCTGTACTTCCAATATAGGTGAGAATGATATCTTCTGCCATTCGTGGAGCTACCTGATGCACCCTAAAAAGACTTACAGATTCACATGTCCTTGTTTGCTCACATGATTCTCTCTGGATAAAATGCATTTCCCTGCACACTTATGAAAATCTCATAATCTCATTAACTCATGTTTAAAATGTGAACAATGATCTGCTAGGATGTGGGCTCCATCAAAATCCAGGGCTCCCTTCTCCCACATATGTCTAAAAAACCTAGAGCAGTGTCTGGTACATTGTAGGCACTCAATAAATACTTCTGATGTAATGGAAAAATGTATAAAGTCATATCCAATTCTCTACCTAGTAAAATAAATACTAACATATTCTGTACCCGTTGCTGAAAATCAGTTTAAGAAGTCTGTTTTTGAGGCAAATAAGGCAAAGAAAATTTAAATTTAAATCCGGAAAGTAGGTGGGGAGTGGACATATACATGAAGTTTAGCTCCATTTAAGATCACTGGATCTATACTTAGCAAACGTGAGTTATAAAACATACATGCTTACTCAAAAGCCTTTTTCTACCCCTTTTTCCTTAAAGAGGTAAAAGTTGACACTCACTTCTTCCACATTCCTTAGAGCTATGTATAGTCTGGGTTTTTTTTTTTTTTTTTTTTTTTTACTATTTTTTGAAGATTTATTTATTTTATATATATGAGTACACTGTAGCTGTCTTCAGACACAACAGAAGAGGGCATCTGATCCCATTACAGATGGTTGTGAACCACCACATGGTTGCTGGGAATTGAACTCAGGATCTCTGGAAGAGCAGTCAGTGCTCTTAACCACTGAGCCATCTCTCCATTCTGCTATGTTTATAGTCTTGTGACATATTTTTGCAGGAAGAAATTTACTAATAGGTGACTTGAGAAAGATTACTTTTTTATTTGGTAGGAAAAAGAAGCAAATAGAAAGCTCTGCTGCTGGTTTCCTGTTTCCTTCCTTTGAAAGCAGCTGTGACACTGCAGATCTTATATTTATCTTGCTACACTGAAGAGAGGACAAAGCAAACTACAGAGCTTTCAATCCAGAATCCCAACATTAAAAAGCTTCGATGCCAGCAAGCAGCTATCTTTTCATAGGTTTGACAAATAAACACTCTTGGCTAAGAACTATTAGTCTTTTATCCTGTCACTTCTCACTAAAAATATAAACTAGAAGAAAAAGGTTTTTTTTAAAAAAAGACTAATAATACATTTTGGTAAATACTACTTATAAATAGACTTATAAAATGCATATTTGATTTTAAATTATTTTAAAGTAGCATTTCTACATTTTGATTGTGTGGTGTATGTATATGGTGTGTGCATATGTGTGTGGTATGTGTATGTGTGTGGTTTGTGTGTGCTCATGTGTGTGGTGTGTGGTGTGTGTGTGTGTGGTGTGTGTGGTATATGGTGTGTGTTACAATCTAACTTGCGATTATGTTGACAGTCTTTACTCACTCTCTTGTCAAACTTCACGCTGTGGAGAATTGTGCCCAAATGAAGAGACTATGTTTTCAAATGAGTGTTTGCCAACTCTGATTTCCAAGGTAGGCTTATTAAAGTAAAACTTAAAGGAACAGATTAAAAACATGAAATTAGCATTAACAAAAATTCCAAATGTATTTACTTTTACATTTCAAAGTAATCATATTCCAATAGACAGAGCTGTATATATAATTTAAATATAAGTAAAGTCAGGCATTTGACGTGCAGACCTTTTGAAAGACTAGAGCAGTGATAACGAAGCACACTGCACAATGCTCTGCTTGTTTAAACAAAGCAGCCTTGGCACTCTTATTTAAACGCTGTTTGGAAAGTGCAGTAAGAACTTTATGCTTTTCCTATAGGCTTGCCAGCTGTCAACAGTCTGAGTCATGCTTTAAACAGCTTTCATAAGCAAGCTGTGGGCCTAACTTGTTCCTAGAATTTTCGAATAAAAAAAGCAAATATCCAACAACAACAACAAAACCACCATGTGACTAATAATAATCCTAAGAGTTTCCAATAAACTAAAGAAATAATACATTGAAACTATTTCTAAGAAATGTCATTCACTGTAACTCCTTAGGTTCTCTTCCTTGCTTTTATCTCATGGGCACTATTTAGTGAGGAAATATTTGCTAAAGTTAAAGAAAGCATTGATCTGTGCCCAGAGTTACGGAGTATCTGACTTTATGAGGCTTTCCTTATAGAATGCCATCAGACACACACGTCAATACAGGCAGAAGGCTTTAATCCAGATGCAAGCAACTGTGTTAAAGACGGACCTATCAGGACAGACTGGTGGCAGGGAAGCCAGGAGGGTGGTGGGGGGTGGATTTACTCTTTTTTGTTTCTTTGTTTATTTTTATTGAGGAATGACATTTAACATCTATACCAGTGGAATGGTCACTATTGGCTACTCCCATATAAGATAACTATATTAAATTTAGCATAAATAATAGTTACAAATACTAATTAAGTATCAGAACAAAGGAAATGACAGAATGGAGTCAAATTGTCTGTCGTCTGTCTGTCTGCCTGGTGATTTGTTGCTGGGAGCTGAACCCAGGGTCTCTTAGGCTAATCAAGTATTCTACTAGCACAAAGATGCAGCCTCAGCCCACTTAGCTAGTGTCTTGGGAAACAAAAATGAAGATACTTATTTCTTCAAAACTAAGAAGATTTTAAGTTGTTTCTCTTAAAAATTTGATCTTTTCAACTGATATAATGTATGAAACTGGTGTGTAGAATGATCAATACTTACAGGAATTTTTGCCAAAATTAAAAATCTCTTTATGGGTAATTATTGCTAAAAATAAATTTATCTATATTTTGCATTAAGGCAATTAGAACTGGGGAATTCAGAGACTGTAAGGTGACAAAAATATATAGCTATAAGGCCTTATATATTAATAGCTAGAGCAACTTCATTCATGGCAGGCCCCAAATAGTTCAGATGCTTATTAATAGGGTAACGTAATCAACTTAAGTTCTAAGTAACTAAGTAAGTCTAATGGTATCCTTTTAAAAGATATATTAATTTGGAACCTATGAATGTGACCTTATTTGGAAAATGGATATTTGTAGATTCAATTAAGGATCTTGGAACAATATTTTTATTAGAGTAGGCAGTGAGTCCAGTGACACTGTTTACATATTAAAAAACAAAAAAACAAGGAAGTAGGCAGAGATTAAAGTCCTGCTGTCACAGACAAGAAACACCCGGAATTAGAAGAACTGATCAGTGGGTATAACTGCCAATACAATGTCTCTCTACAAATAAAACAAGCAACGGGCTTTATACTCATTTTGAAATAAAAAAAAAAAAATGATCAGTGTATGCAGAGGATCCCTGAGCACGGTCACTTTAAAAATATCATGCTTCTTCTTGGATCATATGTCCAAACTGACAAATCTCCCAAGTGGAGCATTAAATATATATGAGATTATAATGAGAAAGCTTACTCCATATCATCTAGAAGACAGAGTCAGAGTGACTAAGCAGCTTTATGGAATGTGACCCCATGGGCTGCAGGTTGGACACATCTGAGAGTGTAAACCTTGCCCATTTATATGATCTCATATATGCAGATTACTGTTTTGAACAGGTGATATGTGAAACATGATATTCAGGAATGTGCCTACCTTCTCATGGAAAAATCACTCTTTTTTCCCAAAGGAAGATGCATCATTTTCTTGAATTAAAGCCCTTACTGTCTTTATTTGGAGGGAGGCATTGCTTGAAAACTTACCCCCAATGTTCTCATTGCTTGCACAGGAAGCAATAAAAAACATTTCTTCTTTCTTTTGCCTTCTGATTGTGCCTATCACCTTTATGCTAACCATGAGGTGAACCCACTGTGTATGGTTAAAATACCAAGAAACTGTACACCAGAGCATCACGTAGTCTAAAAAACTTGGTTGTATTCTTGAAGGTCTAACCACAAAGGGTCTAATCGGATAATTTAGGGACTCTGGGGTAAGAGTCTCTGAAGCTAGAAAGCCAAGGCTATCAGTCAAAAAGGCTTTCTATTGCCCTTAGAATAAAATCCCCAGTCTCCAAAGAGCAACCAGAGCCCTGATAGTGAGAACCAACACTCTTTCTGCCCTTCCTCTCCCACAGTTTCCTTTAACAGGAAGGATGCTGGCTTTTAGATTCCTCTAGCTGCAGTCTGGGAACCTGGAGATAAAGAGAAGCCACCAGGATAACTTAGGCAATAAATCCTTTACCAAATCCCTGAACTAGGATTGTGATAGAATGAAGACATCAATTCCAGGAAAAATGTTTCTGGAACTCAGTGCCACACAACACAGCAATGAAAATGAAGGAAGGCAGACGACATTAATGAATGTCACAAAGCAATGCTGAGCAGAAGCAGGGCACGGAAGTCCATGCACAGTGTGACTTCTTTCTGATAAAGCTCAAAGCATGGAAAGGAAACAACAAAGCCAATGGCTTGAGAATAATTACCAAAGCAAGGACAAACAAGCGATTATCTCAGGAGTCCAGTTTATGGTCACCTTCACGGAGAAGAGCATTTGGGGGCATCTGGTTGATGCTCTGGGAGGTGGTAACTATGTATATTGTTAGCTGGGCACTAAAATATATATAAGTGATCTCTGATCTCTCTCTCTCTCTTCTCTCTGCACACACACACACACACATACACACACACACACACAAACACGTTTTCCTTGTGTGATCTCTGTAATGTTTTATCACAATTTAAAACAAAGCCCAAATGTACAACATTATTCTACAGAAACAGTTGACATATGCTCGAGAGTAAATGAGAATATGAAGTGCAAGACAAAAGGCCTGGAATTAAATAGTCTACAGTTCAAATTGTGATTCTGTTACTTGGTGACTTGGCTTTGAACAAATTATGTAACTTCTTTAGGTCTCCAGTTTTATTAGAGAAACTAACAGAGCGATTGCCAGCATTGATTTTTCACTCTTTCTTACTGATTGGTCAGTCAGTGAGTCTCCCTAAAATTGCTAAACTCATATACACATTTTGACTTTCTGTACTGTACAAATGACCATGAGAGCTGCTCCATCCTGACAGGCCAGGCGCTTATGTCTCTAACACTGATCAATCAGACAAGCAGAGGATGTTGAGTTGGCTTTTCGAGCCAAGGGTTCCCAGGCCTGTTTCACAGTCTTGGTGGCTTCATTAGAATACAGCATGCTCGGTCCCATTTTCAGAGATCTGACTCACAGGCTGGCAGTTAGGTTCGAAAATTGCATTTCTCACAAGTGAGAACAAGTTCCCGGGTGATGTCATTGATTCTGGCTGGAACAACATTTCAAGAACTACTATTTCACTGAAAATTGGACAAGTTGGAAAATTGGGTCCCTCACTGAGACAGGAAATTGTTTTCCAGCTTTCCATGCACAGAGAGAGAGACTGCTTTCCCAGGCACTCAGGAAGAGAGAGACCGAAGTCCCTTATAACAGGCTGAGTGTTCTCACAGCTACCTTCTCCTGCAGACAGCTCATATCTATCCTCTGAAACACGGTTGCTTCAAGGGGTCTCCAAGGCTGCGTTTAGTCCCTGAATTGCTCCAGCAAGGAACTTCTCAGAAATGCCTCTGAGAGTTAAGAGAGATTTTCAAAAGCTGAGATATTCAGAGCATTTAGTGCACAGTTAAGCTGTTTCTGTTATAACTTGAACTTTCTTTGAGATGTTTGTGAAGATAAAACACTACATCACAACAGAACATGAGATGTTCATGGGATAAGCATATCTGTCTGGAAGGTTAATAGTGTAGCAAAGATGGAACATTTAATGTTTATAAATATTAAATATATATGTAAAAATATATATATATATATATTCATGACCTAAGGCCAAAATAAAGTAGTTTTATAAAAACAGAACCAAAATTAAGAGTTTTGTAAAACAATCCTGGAGATGGAGCATTTAAGTTTCTGGAGCACCTTTTGGGAAACTGAGTTGTGACAGTTTGAAATCTAGCTACACAGTATTCCAAATGTCAGCAGCTAGCTGGCATGTGGAGACCAGCCTCTGCGAGCAGGCCGTAAGCACATGCTGAGCTTGTGATGTGCTTGGCAGCACCTCTCATTCTTTAAACACATGGTTCCAAAGTTTCTAAACAGTTGTTTGAACCTTGACTCTGCCTCCCTTGTGACAGGGTGGAGGGACTTATTTTGCAATGCCTCATTAAATATTTTAGGTACTTGCTTTACATATTACACATGCACACACATGCACGCAAGCACACATGTCCTTTTGAGCAATTTTTTTTATGTTTTGTTTTGGTACAATCTTATTCTTTAGTATTTATATCTCAGCTATTCATTCAAATATGATTTCCATGTCTTTTATACATTATCCTCAGATATTTACACAAATTCTACAAATCATAGAGTCTTAAAGTGTAAACAAATAGGAAAAAGTCTATACACACCTATAAACCTCAGCACTTCCAAAGTGGTGTGAGAGATAGAGGTAGGATCCCTGGAAGCCTGAGGCCAACCTGGTCTAGTGAGCTCTTGGCTATGCAGGGTGATAAGTGATACCATGTCTCCAAACACCACAAACACACACACACTTACATATATATAAAATCAGAAGATGGTTCAAACTGACAACCTGAGTTCAGTCCCTCAACGTCATGATGGAATGAAAGAATGACTCCCGAGGAACGTTGTCCTCTGACCTCCACAGGTGCACTATGGCACACATTTCCAGCACACACACACACACACACGCACACGCACACGCACACACACACACGCACGCACACAATCACACGCACACACACACACACCATATTCCACACAATAATAATAAACATTTTTAAAAGTTGAGGACATGGCTCAGTAGCAACTATGCTCGCCTGGCTGTGTGAGGTCTGGATTTAACCACTAGCACTTCATAAGGAAATTGAAACACAAAAAAGCTCAGGTATATTTATTTAAAATTATAGGGTATTATTTCTTTTTATAGTTTTAAAATTATTTTAATTCTGTGTATCTGTGCACAGGTACCTGCATATGAGCACAGGTTCTTGTGGAGACCAGAGGCCTTGGGTCCCCTTGGTGGTTGTGAGCTGCCTGATGTGGGTCCTGGGATGCAGCTGAGGTCTTCTGCAAGAGCAGTCAGTGCTCTCAACAGCTGAGCCACACACCCAAATTACAGGGTGGATATTTATTGATAAAGTTTTAGAGACTGTTTGTGGGTTTTCTCCTTTTATTTTCTGAACTTTATTCTGCAAATTTCAAACTTCATTGTAAATAAATTATGCTTCAATTTTTAAAGTCTACTGTCTTAGTCGGGGTTTCTATTCCTGCACAAACATCATGACCAAGAAGCAAGTTGGTGAGGAAAGGGTTTATTCAGCTTATACTTCCATATTGCTGTTCATCACCAAAAGTATCAGGACTGGAACTGAAGAGGGCAGGAAGCAGGAGCTGATGCAGAGGCCATGGAGGGATGTTACTTCCTGGCTTGCTTCCCCTGGCTTGCCTTCTCTCCAGCTGACTCTCTACGTTCAACTATGAGTTCATCAATAATTGACATATCTATTGCTGAAGTTAGACTCTATATAAGCTAAAGTCCATCAGCTAGTGATCAAACCTTTAACAAAACTCGGGACTTCGGGACATTTTTATACTCAAACACATTTTAAATTCAAAGATATTCAAACCACATGAAAGTAAGTCACAAATGTCATTGATATTAATTAATATCTTCTCCCTAAACGCATCAGCAAAACCAAAATACCAAAAGTCATATTTGGGTAAGTAAATTTTGAATTAAAGTCAGTCTTTTAAAAGACATACTAGTATGAAGAAACAAATGATTATCAAACATTAAATGAGTACATTGAAATAAAAACATATTAGGTCAAAAAGCTTAGTGAGAGAGAAATGAAAGACAGTTCAACAATAAAATGAAAAGATAATTGGTTAAATGTCTTGAAAAAAATAATCATTTAAATTGGTATCTTCTAACCATATCAGTAAGTTAAAAAAAAATCTAAGCATACTGAGTTATGGTTTTTAAAATTTAAATTTTAATTAAAATTTAATTTTAATTTGCCATTTCTTCTCATTGTTATTCCCTTTGTCCTTCTTCCAAATATCCACTTTCTCTTCATCCTGCCCATCTCTTTCATTCTCCCTTTTCCTTCCCTCTTCCTCCCTCTCCCCTTTGATTCCTCTTTTCCTTTTCCTCCTGTTCTTCTCTTCCTCTCCTCTTCTTCGTCTTTTTCTCTCCAGAACGCTGCTAGTTTAATAATTTGTTTTAGTAAAAATGTCCAGTCCTTTTAAAGGTTTATCCTAATGGATTTCTTATAAGGCTCAAAGCTAATTTCAATTATTATACTCATGTGAACGTAGCCACTGTGTTAGCTTCCCACTGCTGTGACAAACTACCCTACATAAGCAGCGCCGAGGAGAAAAGGTTGATTTCGGGCTGTGGTTTCAGGGCTTTCCATCCATGGTTGCTCAGCTCCAGTGCCGTGGATCTGGTAAGGCAGAAAGTCAAGATGGGAGTATGGTGCTCCCAGAACGGTGGCTAGGATGGAAATTGGAAAGAAAGGTGCTGCAGTTCCAGGATCCTTTTCAAAGGCATATTCCATAACTGGATTTTCTTCACAGGCTCAAAGCCTTCAACTTTCCACCGTTACTATCTCTCAATGGCACTACACATGGGCGTCTGAGCCTTTGCATGCTGGCTTATGGGGGATCCAGTGCAACCAGAAGTGGTCGGTGTAAAGATGAATCCCAACTCTTGGGAGATAGAGCGAGAAGGATCCCGAGTTCAAGGCCAGCCTCTACATGTGGCAGAACCTTTCCCTTATGAATAAAGATTTTTAGGGGACCAATCACTAGGTGAGGAGTATGCGGGACTTCCAGGTTGGAGGAGGAAGAGAGAGAGAGACTTCCAGGTGGAGAGAGAAGAGAGAGAGAGAGAGAGAGAGAGAGAGAGAGAGAGAGAGAGAGAGAGGAGAAAAGAGAGAGGAGGAGGGAGGGAGGGAAGGGAGGGGAAGGAGGAAAGGAGAGAGAGGGAGGAGAGGGAGGCAGAAGAGGGAGAGGGAAAGGGGAAGGGAAGAAGAGAGAAGAGGAGGAGAGAGGGGGAGAGAGAGGGAGGAGAAGAGGAGAGAGGAAAAGAGGGATAAGGGAGAGAGGAGAAGAGAGAGAGAGGGAGAAGAGAGAGAGAGAGAGAGAGAGAGAGAGAGAGAGAGAGAGGGGGCTGCAAATAACTAAAAGTGGCCTCCGGTTTAGATGGCGAATCCACCAGGATTTGCTAACAAAAGATTTATATTTTAAGGGCTGGAGAGATGGCTCAGTGGTTAAGAGCACTGTGTGCTCTTCCAAAGGTCCTAAGTTCAATTCCCAGCAACCACATGATGGCTCACAGCCATCTGTAATGGGACCTAATGCCCTATTCCGGTGTGTCTGAAGACAGCTACGGTGTACTCATAACATACTCATAATAATACATACAACATAATATACAAAATATAAATCTCTAAAAAAAAGATTTATATTTAATATGACTTACAAGATTAAGATGCCAGATTGTTGCGCCCAGTGATTGAGTTACCTGTTGATTCTTAACTAAGTGTGTGTGTGTTTTTCTTCACATGGCAACTCAACTGGGTTCTAGAGAGAAAGGTACTGTGGCAAAGCATGAGTTTACAAGAAGTGTACCCCAAAAGGCCGTGGGAATTGGAAGCATGGGGCTTACGTGGTAGTGACTGTCAGTGGGAACTTATGAGTGGGTGTAGAGATTCCGGAGCTTCAGGTCTCCCAAGGTGAGAACAAGGCCCACTGGTGCCTTGCCGGCGAGAGCATGGATTGATTTTTTTTAATATTTCACACTACATCTACATAGTTACCTAACAAATTCAAGGTCAGCCTGGCCTATATGAGAATCTGTCTCAAACAAAACAAACAAACAACAAAAACCTTACTGGAAAGGGGTATTGTCATTTTTGTGCTATTGTGAACAAATACCCAAGGGAGGAAGAGTCATTTTGTCTTGGCTCAGCTTTAGCGGCTACAGCCATGGCAGGGAAAGCACGGCCCCTGGGTAGCTTCCATCCACAGTGGCTGAACGTGCCTCATTCACATGGAGCAGACCAGCACGAACATAGGCTGGAACCAAAAGCTGGCTTAACCTTCGAAGTTCACCACTACTGATTTTCTTCTGCTGGCGAAGCCCTGCATCTCAAAGGGTCCACAGAGTCGGGACCAGATTTTTCAAACTGTAGGAGCTGGTGGGGGTCATTTCAGATTCAAACCTTCACAGCAAAGAACATTAAACTGTTAATATTGGTTGACTCAACATAATTTCAGTAATCATTTTCACAACATTTTGCTAAGTGTTTTTTTAAGCTTCTTGTTATTTAAAGATGGTGTCCTACTCCCGTTCTCTAGGAACTTCCACAGAAGTTAGTATTAGAGCCCAGTAGAGACTCAGGAGCACAGTAACTGAGAGTGAGTGCAGATCAGCTGCTCTCTCCTCTTTCTCTGCACATATGTCCCTCTCTCCTCTCCACTGACACATGGTTTTAGATTTTATCTATGTCTAGAACAAATGAGCAGGAATTCTCCTCATCGTTCAGGAATCGAGGTTGGTGGAGACTCCATTTCAACAATGTGCTTTGTAAATGTGGTGGGGGAAGGGAACAGAAATGGACACTGACACTTGCCCTAAGAAACATTTGCTTCGAAGTGATACTTATCACTGCTGCTCACTGTCACAGGTGAGGCAAGGCACATGGATGCTGTTAACGTCAAAGTCAGCAGGGAAGAACTTAGCTTGCCCAATGGCCAGGAAGAAAACTGAGACATCTGTTAACAGTTCTTACACTTTCCTCCTTTTCATCTCTGTGTGCTTACTTGAATTTTTTTTTTTTTTTCTGGAACAGAAGTGGCTTTATTCTAGAGCCGTCCCCCAAGCTAGCGGAGTGCTAAAGAGAGAGGGAGTCCTACAGACAGGCTGAGCAAACTGTAGGGATAGCTGAGCCTCCACAGGCTGTCCATTAATGATGCAGGTGTGATGAATGATGCCCTGGATGGCTTGGGATGTGGTGCCCTGGCCTCCAATGTCTAGGGTATGCATATTTTCATTGTCCATGGATGCTAAGCCAGCTTTGCGGATGGAAATGGCATAGGAGTGGGGCTTGAGGTGGTCTAGCATCAGGCAACTTGCTAACAGTATGGCAGTAGGGTTAGCAATGTTCTTATTGGCGATACTTTTGCGTGTGTTCCTTGTAGCTGTCTCAAATACTGCATACATATGGCCATAGTTGGTCCCAGACACAAGGCCTAGGCCTCCAACTAGCCCTCCAACAACAGACATTGTTGACAGTGTTACTGTAGAGATTAGACATCACCATGAATCAAACTGCTGAGGCCGGGATACCAGCTGCATTGTTGTGTTGTCCACAATCATGCTGTCAAAGGAGATCTAGAATAGCGAGTTGCTACTTCCCTGCAGCACTGGAAGAAGAATCCATCACCCAGTTTCATGATGTTGGCCTTGTGCACAGCTGTCATTTTCTTAAACCCACTCTCCTGGGCCAGCTTGAAAGCATATTCAGCAATGCGCAGGGACTTGTCTTTGGTGACAATCTTCCAGCTCTCCACCACTCCTGCTACACTCTCATGCTCTAGGCTGCTGTACTCGCCTTCTGTGTTTTCCTGTATAATGAGGATGTCTATGTCCTTGTGCCTGGTCACCACTCCTGGCAGGCTCTTACGTGGATGACATTGGCATAGAGGTCTAGGTTGGTGTGAAGGATGTTGTTTCAGGATTTGTGGGATAGTGGCAGGTTAGGATTTGTTCCAATGTTGCCCTTCAGGGCCATGGCGGCATTGGGATGTCCTCCTCACGAGTGTTGGAGCTTACATACATCTCTTCAAAGTCCACCAGCACACACGCATGCCTGAATACAGACTTAACATGCAACATAAGCTCCAGGCAATGCTACCTCCTGGGATCATAGTCACTGTATGTCGCCCACCATACTTAGCAGATGGAGGTGAGGAAATGTTCCTTCTGGGGACCTCATCGGCAGTCAGAACCTCCCAAGGACGGCAGAGGAGAGGTGGCTCGAGCATTGCCTTTGCAGCACTGCCAGCAGCTATCGTCACCTTTAGCACTGTGAGGACCTCCACAAGTCAACACATTAAGCACCCTGACTTGAACTTCTCATAAATATGCATTAACTTAAATTTACAGCCCAATAGGATCTCCTTCTTAAAGGAAATATTAGCAAATACTGACACAAAATAATACAAATGAACAGGGTCACAGAACACATACATTTTGCTCAATTAAGTGTCAGCTAAGAATATCAGATGCATAGTCTGACAAATTTTCTTTTAAGGCAAAATAGCCATTTAATGTAAAACAACTAATGCACAGTAAGTGATAGATACATTACCACAGTCTGGTATTATAGATATACCAAATGACTTTTGTAACTTTAGTTCTTTCTTAGCCTTTCTAACACTTCTACTAATAGATATATCTAGTGGTTAAACCTTGAAAGGTTATTTTTCTTAAATATATTACTCATATATCAGGCTTTTTTTAAAAAATCAATTTTCTTGAAAAGTCTTTTAGAATTACTATTTAAAAGTATTTATCTTACAGTCTTCAAAATAAATATAGAGAAATTTATTATTAGTAGTATTACTATTATTACCATTACTACTTTAGTGGATTGTGGTTTTTTGTTTTTTCTTGAGGCAGAGTCATGCTAGGTAGTTCAACTTACCTCAAACTTACTAAGAAATCCAAAAAGAACTTAAACTCTCAGCTCTCAGCACCTTAAGTGTTGAGATTACAGCACAAGCAATCATACCTAGCCAAGACAAATAAGTAAGTGCAAAGAAAGACTATTTATAACTCATGATTTAATTTTTTAGATATTCATCAAAATTAAATGTCATGCAAGATAGTAAATTTCATGCAGTATATGGTATCCATGACTTGGAGCTGCCAAGATGGTTCAGTTCTGCCAGTCCTAAAATGCCCAGGATCCATATATAGAAAGAGAGAACATACTCCTCCAGGTTTTCCTCTAATCTCCACAATGTGCCATAGCACATTTGAATGCACACACACACTCATACACTTACACACACCGATACACACACTTACACTCACACATACAATCACACACACATACATACATACATGGTCACACGTATACACACACTGATACACATGATACACATACATATATACACTCACACACACTCACACATATAGTCATACACACACACACACACACACTTCTTATTCTTAAACTTTTCCTTCCTGGCTAAGCGATAGTACATCAGTTTATCATTTTCTTTCTCAAGAAAATAGCCCAATACTCACTTAGGAATGTACTACATGCATTGTAGAAATTAAGAATTTGAGATTTTATATTACAAATATGTTTTAAATTATTATGATGAAAGTATAGTTTTTGTTGGTTTTTTTTTTTTTTTTTTTTTTTTGGTATTTTTCGAGACAGGGTTTCTCTGTGTAGTCCTGGCCGTCCAGGAACTAACTCTGTAGACCAGGCTGGCCTCAACTCAGAAATCTGCCTGCCTCTGCCTCCCAAGTGCTGGGATTAAAGGCCACCACCCCCGGCGAAAGTATAGTTTTTAAAAACTCAAATTACAGCAATAAGTAGAAAAATTAAAGATAAAAAAGCAACCTGAGAAGTACCAGCCTGATCACCGTCCTACAGCTGGCTCGACTTCCACCTATTGATCAAGATCAATACAACAAACTTTTACACAAAAAGGTGATAAACACATCACAATTTTCAATCTGTTTCTTCCTTTTTTTCTTCTTCTTTGACATCCACATGTTACATCCCTAAAGATCAATTTCACTCTGACAGTTTGAAACTTACTCCCCTAAAAACAGATATATCAAACTATTTTCTGCTACTCTGACAGTTAGCTCTGAGGTTTAGAGTAATACAAACACATTTCCTCTCTCATTTCTGCTCTTCACTTAAAAAGAAAAAAAGTCTCCATATTGAAAATGAAAAATGAGAACATAGCCTAATCTCAGTGGTTCACTTTTCATCTGTTAGTCTATTTGAAAGCTTGAAAGAAAATAGTTTAAGCTCTACCTCTTGACTCACTGATGCTAGCATCTCTTAACTCCTCTATTATAAAAGATTAACAAATTCTCAAATTTTCCCTTCCTTCCATGTTTCAACCATCATTAGCAATACCATGACTTTTACACGCTCACTATTTATTTTTGAGACAGGGTTTCCCTGTGCAACCCTCACTGGCCTCAAACTCACAGGTTCTGCCTCGGCTTCCTGAGTGCTCTAGTTATGTTTAGTATTTACATTTGCTATTAGAGTAATTACACCTTCCCCTCTTTAAGTTTGTTTTAAAATCGGGGATTTTTTTCAATATCACAATTTTGTTCATTTACAAGCTATAAGATCAAATGGTATGAAACAATTTGTGAAAAAGGAAATGTAAAGCATTTTTATTAAACTCAAACTTACTGAAAGAGAATCTCCTGGGTGTCAGTGTCAAACAGACCCTGCTGTGTTCACTGTTTACTCTTAATTACTGATACTATCACTTTAACCTTGCTTCATCTTTGGACAACGGCTTATCATTTTTTGTCTTAGTTTACTAATGATTTCAGTTGCCTATGATCTTGACAACAGGAAAACTCTTGTCACTCTAGAGTACACATCAAAGGTTTGTTTTTAATGGTGCTGGGGATTGAGCACAGGTTTTATGCTTGCAAAGTCAAATAAAACTTATCTACATTCCTCTAGTCTTGGATTTTTTAATCAAAGTTTTTGTAAACTTAAACTATTCTTAAAGGCATTTTTTTTTTTTTTAGAAATCCTGTAACATCCTGTTTGTTGCTACTGATAACTTTGGAAGGCCTCAATATTGCTTCTGAAATATCTTTTGTCTGCATTCTTAGGGTAGATCTCTATGAGGTTCTCACTACTAAGATTTCATTATCAGGCCTCGCATTTTTTTGAGTTCTCCATTACTTACACAAGTAATTCATTTCTTCCTGAAAAGATGCATGGGGGTGGAGTGGAGTCAAAAACAAGTGAAAAAAAAAAAAACATACAAACCTAATTTGTCCTCATTCTGAGTATTTTGTTTGTTTTCAGAATTCAACAATCTAATAGGTCATATGCATTCCAGATGAGTAACACATTAGTCTAGGTCAGTTTCCCCATCATGCATTGCTCTTGAAATGGTAACTGCCAAACTTTGTACTTGTTTGGCTCTCTTCTCTTGTTCCTAGCTTAACTGAGCTCTCATAACTGCCCATTTCTGAAATGCTTTTTCTGTGTTCTGTATCACACACCACTATGCTGAATTTTTCTTTAAAAAAATTTTTTTTTGAAATTGGAATATAATTACATAATTTCCTCCTTCCCTTTCCTCCCAGCAGCCCCTCCTATAAAACACCCAATCTCCACTCACATTGCTCTCTCTTTGAAGTCACAGCATCTGGCTTCTTCTTCAGGTTTTGATAAACCTTAATTATCTGTATAAAGTTATTTGTAGGTACATGGTTTCAAGGTAGAGCGCTGGGTGTTGATAACCAACAGAGGGACTGACTCTTCCATAGGGAAGACTACTTTCTTCCCCTTTCTACATTTCTTAACTTCCTGGAGTTCTTTGTCTAAGGTTGGTGCCCCATGACATTTCTACCTTCTGTATTGATATGTCTGTAGACTTAGACTTTTCAAAATCTACTTTAATAATGGTTCTTCAATGCTTCAACCTTCCTTCTAGCTTACTACCCACCAAAGGTAGTGGAAAAGAAAGGTTAATAGGGCAAAGGGGGATGCAGACTTCTTTAGAAATAGTTCTTTGGGGCAATTTCAATCTTTGTTGTCAGCAATCCAGTCCTCTAGCAAAACACACATCACAAATAAGCAACTGATAAACTGGCAATTTGATCCAGAAGAAACCGGTAGTTTCTGCCAATTGGCCTGGGCCTAAGTCCACTAAAGTGACAAGAAGCCACCAGTATACCACAAAAAGTTCTTTGGGGAGTTACTCTCTATGAAGTCATTACAAGCAAAGATCAGCAACATGATGCAAGGCAAACGAATGCTAGAGCACTATTAGCAGAAATTAACAAAGGGAGCAAGGTAAACTAATGCCAGAGCCTCCTACCACTGACTGTGGGGTCATAGTTACATTCTTTCTAAACATCACACGTCTGCTTCAACAAAACATCCTTTCATCTGTCTGCCCCAGCAAAACATCATATGACATAACTGAGTTTCCAAAGAAGACAGAAATTTCCACTTCATATGTGTTGTAGTAAATATTAAAACCGCCAAATTTGTCGCAGTAAATCTCCTACCCGAAGGAGACCAGTAAAGGAAAACACAACTAAATAATTATGGGTATAAATTGCACGCCTAGATTGGGCAGATTTACCACTACACTACTCTAATCCCCAGCTATGAGATCCCTTATAACTTGCGGTTTATCCAGGCTGTGTGGTTGTCCTTCTGGCTCCGGCTCCTCCATCATCGGCTTCCTTCTACTGCTGGCTTCCTTCTGCTTCTGCCTCCCTTCTGCTCTACCTTTTATAACGAATTCCTCTCACTCTCTCCTCCCCTAAGCCTTTTTCTCTGCCTCCCCTTCTACTGCCCAATCTCTGGCTCTAGCCTTTATTCTACAGGTTTTAATTGGACAGAAGGTTTACAAGACGTCACCTGTGTACAGATTCAATCATCCTTTGCAGCCCCTCCCAGGAAAGTGAAACTAGGATCAAAATACAAGGCTGGGGCTATCCACTGGGAACTAGGATCAAAATACAAGGCTGAGGCTATCCACAACACACATGTTTGTTGGTATCATCTTTGGTTAGTCTTGCTTAGGCAACCATGTTTTTTTAGGCTTGGTAGGTATAGCTTCCTTGAAGTTTCTAGATGGCATAGTTTTACAACAGATACCAAGTTCCCCTGGCTCTTAACTCTTCCTCACTGACTTTTATGAGCTCCTTTTCCATGTGACCATACTTTAGAGTTTCTGTACTCTTTTCTGCTCTTTCTGTCTTCTCCCTCTAAAACCATCTGTTGGCAATTCCTAAATTTGTATCAATAAGCTAGACTCCCCTTCTGAGTTCCAAACTCACAATTTTAAATATCTCCTGACATCCCTTCAAATGTCTCCCAGGCATTTCAAACTCAAAACAACCAAAATAAATTTCTTTCTAAATCTGGATCTCCCTTAGCCTTTCCATTTCAATGTAAGCTCCTACTAGCTCTTCTGTCTTCTCTATTATATCTCATTCTCTTCTCACCCAATCTGTCACTGATTTGTGCTATTTCCACCTTCAGAGTGTTTCTGGCCTCTTGTTTAAACCGGTGATTGTTTTCCACTGTATTTGGAGTAGAATCCCCACACAGCCAGGCCTGTCTCTGATGTCTTCCTACCTTTTCAAGTTCATCTCTTAGCTTTTGCCATCTCCACTTACACATCCTCACCTCAATTCTATCATCCTCCATACAAAGTTCTCCTTCTGTCTCAGATCTTCTGTATTTACTACTCTGCCTGGCATCCTTTTTTTTTTTTTTTTTTTTCAGGTCTTTATGATACATCGATAAATAGCTTCCTCTTGTAGGTTTTATTTGAAATGTTCAGGACATTCAAGTTAACTCTCACAGGGATTCTATATAATTAAGGAAAAAAATTATCATTCTGGAAGCCACTATACAGGCTGGATTTCAGCCAAATAGGTAGCAATCTAAACATTACCTCTCAGATAGAACACCTTTGGTCCGGGGATTGAACTCTGAATGTACCACTATTCTGTATTTTTGGCCTTTAAAGAAGTGTTTTTTGTTTGTTTGTTTGTTTGTTGAGTTCAGGAGGGCCTTGAACTCCTGGTTTTATAAGGAACTGGGGACTCAAACCTAGGGCTTCATGCATACTAGTCAAGCATTCTACCAACTAAGTTTCATCTCAGCACCCAAGAGAGGCTATTCCTTGATCATCTTACCATTTTAGTATTCTGATAGTCTAGATCAAGGCACTCTCTCTTTCCTTCACAGATTTTCAACCAGTCTTTACTTACTTAGCTAATTTATTTGTTTATGGTTTGTCAGTCTCACTTGGGTAGACTACTTCTGTGTCATGATCACTATTACAATCAATCGCTACATAACCCCAAGATACAGGTCTATTGGGGCTCCATATGGTGCCTGGAACATAGTAAGTTCTAACAACTTTCTTTCAGTGAGTATGTGAAACTTGTGCTCTGAAATTTTATAGAAACATGAAAAAGAAAATAGTTTCATTTTTCTAGTTTAGATTTTCACAAGTACATTTTATCTGAAAACTTATGTTTTCTTTCATATTTTCTCATATCGTTTATTTCTACTTCCTGACATTTATTATTCTCTAATTCTTGGACATCCACCCAACAAATCAGATTCAATTTTTACCCTATTACTCCAGAATTAATAGAAAAAAAATAGCTGAACTAAAGGGGGGGAGGGCACTAAATATCTATCATCTGAAAGACCAAGGCCCAAAAACTGGAAGTCTACTGTCCAGCCTCTACTGTATTCCCACCCTTATCTAGTCCTGTTCTTATCACCAGAACACTAAGGACGGGCAATAAGAAAAGAAACTGCTAGAATTATTTAAAGTCACAGTACAGCATCATGTGTTCTCTCCAATTCAGGAGAGACATGAAAATTGGAATTACTCCTTACAAGAAGGGAAGGCCAGTGCCAACCTTGACTGTCCAATATTGATCTACTCAGTGCTACTTTAAATACAGAAAGAGAGTCAGAAACAGCGTTTATAAAGACCATTTGGTATAGTAAGGAAGTATGACTTTCTCATAAATTCCTTGAAAAAAAAAATAGTAGGGCCTATGTCCCACTGATGCCTAAGAAAACATTGCTTAGATCAAAGAAAAAATTTTTTTTAAAAAATTAAAGCAAGGTATTTTAAATTATATGTAAAACTGTATTTTTGTAATCAAAACCTATCTTATTCCATTTAGGAATCTCAAAAGCTCTATCCTTAAAGAGCAGATCTTGATATCCAGGGCACCAATTTAACAAGAAAGGTAATAAAAGGCCTTCTCTTCCTCAGAAGGGTTGAAGAATTGAGTTTAGAGGAGACAAATGTGTAGGCTGGAAAATACAGTCACTGTGTGGGAAGATTAGGGAGCTCTAGGGCACCAAAAGTAAATGATTATGAGTTGCTTCTTCCCTGATGCCACAGTTACAGTATATTAGCTATACTTTACAGGGTAACTGTACACTAATAAACACAGCTTAGCTGTGTAATTCTTCTATGGAACTTACCTAGATCACTCATAGCTCATCAGGCAGTTTAACTACAGCTGGTAGCCTGAAATGAATTCTAACATATGTTCAGTAATTTGTACTGTCTCGACTAAGGCAGTAGCTTTCAATCTGTGGTTCATGACCCTTAGGCGGTCACTTATCAGATATCCTGCATATCAGATATTTACATTACTGTTTTTACAGGAGCAAAATTTCAGTTATGAAGTAACAACAAAATAATTTTATGGTTTGGGGTCACCACAACATGAGAAACTGTATTAAAGTGTTGCAACATTAAGAAGCTTGAAAAACCACTGGACTAAGGGATAGCACCTGGAATAAAGTATATTTTTTTAACATGGCCTATTATTTTCCCATAGGTCAGAATGACTTTCTTTGTGCAGTATTCTCAAGCAGTAAGTAGTCAATGGTTGAAAGCTGAAAAGCTGTTTCTTCTATTTTTCTGAAAGATTCCTAAGCCCAAGGCTTAGCATTTATTTAACATCATTTCTATTGCATAAACTTACTGGGGAAAAAAAAGAGTAGCCATGTTTTTCATCCCAAAGTCATATTGCAAAGAAGCAGAGAGTGGGTCATCAATCAGCTGGTGGAGGTTTCTTTTGTTCTACCTGGATAGAAATCACCGACAGGTAGAGAGTAGCCCTTCAAGTGCTGGTTACTGGCATTTCATTTCCCTCAGTGTGCAGAAGCACAACCTGGCAGCAGCAGGTGGGGAAGCAGCAACAACTAGTACCCTTTATGCTACAGTCCATGAGCCTGCACACATACAATGTCACTTGATAAGTCACTGAGCAAGTTTCTTTTGTGTACCTCCTACATGCCGAGTATTGTCATATACTTTGGGGATATAAAGAAAGATATGCATTACTAACAAGAAATTTTGCTTAATTCCTAAATTTCTGAAACTAGAAACTAGACTATCACATGGGTTCACTACATTAACAAAAGAGCCACTTAAAAAAATAAAAGAAATGGTTAACATGATTACCTAAAGACAATACCTAAGTAGAATTTCTACTATAGAAAAAAACTATACCATACCCAGTTTATTAAGCAATGAATTTAACTAGGGATATACCCATCTTGGCCCCAAATTCCTTTTAGGATAAGGAAGAATAAAATTACAGTTTTACAAACGCATACAAATGTAAATTTTTGTCTGGATTCTTATTTCTTATATTATTCTATTGCTGTGTTTATAGCTTTATCTGATCTCTCCCCTCAAGCTGGTCTGTGTTAAGAAAGATTTATTTATCAACACCTGAAAGACTGAATCTTTGTTTCTTCAAATACAGTCTTCAATAACCTCATTCCTATTGTTTGAATTACTTTAGTCCTTGAAGGAGTTGAAAGGGTTTTTGACCCCATGAGGAGAACAACAATACCAACCAACCAGAGCCCCCAGGGTCTAAACCACCAGCCTGGGAGTGCTTAGGAGGGACCCATGGCTCAAGCTATATATGCAAGGGAGGTATAGGTGGGAGAAGAGATCCTTGGTCCCATGAAGGCTGGACATCGTGAGTGGGGGAATTCGAGGGTGGGGAGGTGAGGTGCGGGGTGGGGGGTAGGTCGGGGCATACCCTCATAGAAGCAGGAGAAGGGGGGATGGGATAGGGGGTTCCTTGGAGGGAGGGGTGAAAATGGGGTAAGGGAGAACATCTGACATGTAAATAAAATATCCAATTAAAAAAAATTCAGGTGATAGTAGATGCTAGCAAGGATGTGGAGAAAGAGGAACACTCCTCCATTGTTGGTGGGATTGCAAGATGGTACAACCACTCTGGAAATTAGTCTGGTGGTTCCTCAGAAAATTGGACATAGCATTACCTGAGGACCCAGGTATACCACTCCTGGGCATATACCCAGAAGATGCTCCAACATATAACAAGAACATATGTTCCACTATGTTCATTGCAGCCTTATTTATATAGCCAGAAGCTGGAATGAACCCAGATGTCCTTCCACAGAGGAATGGATAAAAAAAATGTGGTACATTTACACAATGGAGTATTATTCAGCTATTAAAAACAATGAATTCAAGAAATTCTTAGGTAAATGGATTGAACTAGAAAATATCATCCTTTGGGAGGCAGAGGCAGGCGAAATTTCTGAGTTCGAGGCCAGCCTGGGCTACAGAGTGAGTTCCAGGACAGCCAGGGCTACAGAGAAACCCTGTCTCGAAAAACAAAAAACAAAAAACAAAAAACAAACAAAAACAAAAAAGAAAAGAAAATATCATCCTGAGTGAGGTAACCCAATCACAAAACAACACACATGGTATTCACTCACTAATAACTGGATATTAGCCCAGAAGCTTGAAATACCCAAGATTCAACTCACAGACCATATGAACTTCATGAAGAAGGAAGACCAAGTGTGGGTGCTTCAGTCCTTCTTAGAAGGAGTAACAAAATACTCAAGGGAGCAAATATGGAGACAAAGTGTGGGACAGAAACTGAAGGTGGGGTCGTCTGGAGACCATTCCACCTGGGTATCCATCCCATGTGCAGTCACCAAAGGTAGACGCTGATGTGGATGTCAGGAAGTGCATGCTGACAGGAGCCTGATATAGCTGTGTCCTTAGAGGTCTGCCAGAGTCTGACATATTCAGAGGCGGATGCTCACAACTAACCATTGAACTGATCATGGGGTTCCCAATAGAGGAGTTTGAGAGAAGGAGCTGAAGGAGCTAAAAGGGTTTGTGGCCCCATGAGGAGAGCAACAATACCAACCAACCAGATCCCCAGGGTCTAAACCACCAGCCTGGGAGCACATAGGGAGGGGCCCATGGCTCCAGCTGTATATGTAAGGGAGGATGGCCTTGTCAGGCATAGGTGGGAGAGGAGATCCTTGGTCCCATGAACTCTGGACGCTGAGTGTGGGGAATTCAAGAGTGGGGAGGTGGGAGTAGGGGTGGTGGCAGGGACACATCCTCATAGTAGCAGGAGGAGGGGGATGGGATGGGGGTTCCTGGGCGGGGGAGGGGGAAATGGGGTAAGGGTATAACATCTGAAATGTAAATAAAATATCCAATAAAAAAAAAAGAAAAAAAAAAAGAAGTAGTAAGAAAAGAATCCACATAAGAAATGTTTGTCTAAGAGGAAGAGAAGTTTCTTAATAGATCAACATATGGTTTTGTTTTTAGAAATAAGATTTTGTGGCCTAATGATATTTCTAGTGCTTTTAATAAATGCAGCCTGCCCAACCTTAAAAAAAAAAAAAAGAATTACTTTAGTCTTAAATTTGTTACTGTACAAATCTGCAAAGTGAGTGTCAATAGCCTGTTGATGTCTAGTGTTTTTCTAGAAGTCTCTAGAATGTTCAGACCCCAGAGCTGCTCTGCTGCTAACTCATCTCATTTCAATATCTCTTCCATCTTAGCTTCCAGCAGTGGTGGGAAGGGTAAGCTTAGAGTTGTTTTTCCGAAATGGCTTACAGCTATGAAGCTCAAGAATGGATATTTAGGTTATAGGGCAGGCAAGTCAGGGACACTAAGACTGGTTGCCATCAGTGGCTAGCAACCTTGATGTTTCTGAATCCCACAGCCATATTCCTCTACAATACTTTGCCAACTTAAATAAAAAATGTTATTAGACTCCAATATACTTTCAATCTTTTGTTTTTTTTTTTTTTGTTTTGTTTTTCGAGACAGGTTTCTCTGTGTATCCCTGGCTGTCCTGGAACTCACTCTGTAGACCAGGCTGGCCTCAAACTCAGAAACCCGCCTGCCTCTGCCTCCCAAGTGCTGGGATTAAAGGCTGCGCCACACCGCCCGGCTTCAATCTTTATACATATTTAAATGGTTACAAAAGAAATTATTTTTACAAACTTCTTTTTTGCCTATTTTCTAAATTTTCTCTCAAAGAGACCTTTGAAGTTGGACTGAATGGTACCTGTTTCCTGAATATACATTATTACAAAGTGGTAGCTTAGAACAACATATATTCTTCCCCAGTCTAGAATAAGTTTCTCTAAGTGTGACTCAGTGTCAAAAATTCTGCCTACTATTGTAGGAGAGAAAGGCACAGAGAATCACTTTAAGGTTCTAGAACATTATGGAGGCTACACAATGTGTAGCAGAATCATATTCTCAGCACTGTTTCCAAATGTGCATGAAGCTACCAAGGTAGAGCTTAGGTTTCAAGGGAGGTCACATGTGAGGCAGGCAGCAGACCTGGAGGGAAGGAGTTATCTAAGCCTCTGGAATGCCAGACAATGCTGTCAAAGGTTGAAGAGGCTAAGCATGGGACTACTGGGCTTGATGTTTTCCCTGACAGATTTCCGCCTTTTAAATTTTTACTTATTTATTTATTTATCCAATACTTTCTTGCCATTACCCTAATCTCTCCAGTTTGGAACTGGAATGATGGCTTTGTTTTATTGTAGGTTGGAATTATCTAACTCTTTTTTTAAAACAGCTGAAAGTCTCAGAAGACTAGGATTTCAGAAGGGTTGGAACTGCAAAGTGCACTACTTCTCTCAAAGAGACCTTTGGAGTTGAACTGAATGATTTTGCAGTATGAGATGTCCATAAACATATGAGAATAGTATGATTTAGATAGAAAATGACCCTCACAGGTTCATGCTGGAACACTCGGTCCCTAGCTGTTGGTGCTGCTGTGAGGAGTGGAATCTAGTCAGACGAAGTTAGGCAATGGGGAGTGGGCCCTGATGTTTATGGGCTGGTTCTGCTTCCTGTCCCATCTTTGCTTCCTGACCTGCTAAGATGTAAGTGGGCAGTCTCCCTTTCCCATCATCATGCCCTCCCTACTATGATGGAGTGCACCCTCAAATCATCGGGCAAAAGAAATCTTTCCTCCCTTGTCACAGCAATGAGGAAAGTAATGTTTACAGGAGGATATCCTCATTCTTGGCTTGTGGGCCTGGATGACAGTGCTCTCTGCCTCTGGGTGCATCACAGTGCTTCCTCTCTTCTTCCTCTCTTCCTCCTCTTTCCCTCTTCCCCCTTCTTCATCCTCTTTCTCCGCCTCCTCCTTTTCTTCTTCTTGTCTTTCAATATTCTGCTGACTACATGGGGAACTTGCAACTACATAGAGATTCACCCAGAAAATCCAAGGTACTTTCTCCATCTGAAAATCTTAAATCACATTTGCAAATTTCCCATTGCCACAAATGGTAATATCCACAAATTCCAAAATCAGAAGAAACTGGTTATCTTTAGAAATCACAGTGACTGCCAATAATTTGAAAGGATTATTATTTGAAATGTTGATCAGAAACTAAATATAGTTACTGAAACAAAATATGATTCAGGGTCTGGAAAAATGAATCAGCAGGTAATGGCATCTGCTACCAAGACCTTCATCCTTGGGACCCACATAATGAAAGGAGAGAATCAACTTCTTTAGGTTGTCTTTTGACTTACACACACACACACACACACACACACACACACACACACCTGTTTAAAAATATGATTCAGGCTGGGCAGTGGTGGCATATGCCTTTAATCATAGCACTCAGAAAGCAGAATCAGGCAGATCTCTCAGTTCAAGGCCAGCCTGGTCTATAGAGCTAGTTCTAGGACAGCCAGGGCTAACAAAGAGAAACCCTGTCTCAAAACACCAAAACAAACCAACCAACCAATCAAATAAACAAAAAAATTCAAAAAGGGTAAATTTCTCATTTATACATTTTAAAAGATGTATCTGTTATTATATGGATTAAATATTTAACATTTCCTCTATTTTCATTCATTGATATTTTAATAATTTTATATGTATGTAAAGAATAAACAATTCTTTACCAAGTCTAAAATACATGTTCAGATTTCCTCTAGGTTATTCCAATGTTCCATATAAGCACCATTTTGTCTTTGTTGGAGGGTATAACTCTATAAATTTAGAGAGGAGTTGGGGATATGACCTAAGTTTCTAGCTATTATTTTAGGAACTCTAAACATACTAAAATCTAGAATTCAGAAATATAATTTGTGAAAGAAATACAACATAATATAAGCATTTAGAGATATAGTTAGTGATACAGAGATGATGATGTCAAGAATGGTTTCTTCAGTGGTTCAAGGCTACGGAAAGCAAGCTGGAGCAGCAGTGCTCCACTGTTCATTGTGGACATTGTGATACTACCGTGTTTGGATTTTGTTTTTCAGGTCTTTTTATTGGATATTTTCTTTATTTACAGTTCAAATGTTATCCCCTTTTGCGGATCCCCTGTCCCCCAGCCCCCCCCCCCATTCCATTTCCCCTCCCCCTACTGTTATGAGGGTGTTCCCCCACCACCCACTCACTCTCACCTCCCCAGCCTGGCATTCCCCTACACTGGGGCATAGAGCCTTCACAGGACCAAGGGTCTCTTCTCCCATTGATGCCCAACAAGGTCATTCTCTGCTACATATCCAGCTGGAACCATGGGTCCCTCCATGTGTACTCTTTGGTTGGTGGTTTAGTCCCTGGGATCTCTGGGGTTCTGGTTTATGAAGTCCCATTTGTCTATTGTTTAATCTTATTATTATCTTATTACTGTTTATCTTACTGCATAAAACATTGATGTTCTGTTCAGGAAATTTTCCCCTGCGCCCATGTGTTCGAAGCTTTTCCCCATTTTCTCTTCTATTAGTTTCAGTGTATCTGGTTTTATGTGGAGGTCCTTGTTTCACTTGGACTTGAGTTTTGTACAAGGAGATAAGAATGGATAGATTTGCATTCTTCTACATGCTGACCTCCAGTTGAACCAGCACTACTTGTTGAAAATGCTGTCTTTTTTCCACTGGATAGTTTTAGCTTCTTTGCCAAAGATCAAGTAACCACAAGTGTGTGGGTTCATTTCTGGGTCTTCAGTTCTAGTCCATTGATCTATCTGCCTGTCTCTGTACCAATACCGTACAGATTTTATCACTATTGCTCTGTAATACAGCTTAAGTTCAGGGATGGTGATTCCCTCAGAAGTTCTTTTATTATTGAGAATAGTTTTCGATATCCTGAGTTTTTTGTTATTCCAAATGAATTTGCAAATTGCTCCATCTCTATGAAAAATTGAGTTGGAATTTTGATGGGGATTGCATTGAATCTGTAGATTGCTTTTGGTCAGATGGCCATTTTTACTATATTAATCCTGCCAATCCATGAGCATGGGAGATCTTTCCATCTTCTGAGATCTTCTTCAATTTCTTTCTTCAGAGACTTAAGTTCTTGTCATACAGATCTTTTACTTGCTTGGTTAGAGTCATACCAAGGTATTTTATATTATTTGTGACTATTGTGAAGAGTGTCATTTCCCTAATTTCTTTTTGTATTATTTCTATTTCTATTTTTCTTGGATATTTTATTTATTCACATTTCAGATTTTTCCTTTCCCCATTTCCTCTCCCTAGAACCCCTATCCAATCCCCCCTCCTCCTTTTTGCTTTTATAGCATTTTAATTACATGCATGTATTAAGGTCAGTTCTAGGTTGAGGGTCTAGCAATACAATAGATGCAAATAGTCAAGGAACAAGCAAGACAATAAACAAATAGTCAAAGAACAAGCAAGGCATTAAACCCAATTACATGAGCACTCCCATGATCGCTGTTTGTAAGGGCTTATCAGGATGACTAAAATATCTGAGCCTATTTCCCTTCCTAGCACAAAGTTATTTTCATGTCTGAAGCCTACTTCCTTGTTCTAGCCTATACTTTAGAGTCATGTCTGAAATTACTTCTATGTTGTAGCCTAATGTCAGATTCCTGCCTGAAGTCCATTTCCTTGTCCGTGGCCCATGTCAGATTTTTGCCAAGCAGTCCCAAAGGCTCTCCACCTCTTCCCCTTCTTTATTTCATTAACAAGACTGAACCTGTCTTAGGTCATTCTGACAAGAATGCCTTCCTTACCTCTCATGGAATATGCATGATCCAAAGTAATGCATTTCTGTCTTAGGTGCTAAGGCTTTGTGCAGAATCTTACTTGTCCTTGGTTTACCAGCCTGTTAATTTAATAACTCTGTCTGGGCTTCCATTTTCAGGTGCAAGACATGTACTTTGGCTGCCAACATGTTGATGTTGTTAAAGACAAGTTTTAACATGATGGGCAGAAATAAAAGTATTCCCAGGACAAAAAGGGCTAGCATAATGAAGCTATATATGCCATTCTTGAAGCTTGACCAAAATAGAAATACTGACCTCAGGCCATGGGTAATTTTATCTGCAGTATCTACCCCATCAACGTTCAGCAGAGCAGCATTCTTTAAATTCATAAGCTCAATATGTAATGTTAAAACAACCAGAGAAGTGTTAGAATTATGCCACATACACTGCAAGTGTCTTTAAACTTCTTCCTAATTATAATGACTATCATTGTAAACTTTAGAAGTAACACAAATCTAATGGTATTTGGCATGACACTCGAGATGGCTCCTTACCCTTAAACTCTGAAGCTCCTTCCAATAATTTGAATAGGACAAAGAGCATCAATCCATTGTTCCAAATGCCTATCTAAATCCTCTTGTATATTTAACACATTAGTAACTTTTTTTTTTGCTAAATGATTAACAAAAGTAGCTGTCTTAATGTCTTGTGTCAAAGCAATTGCAGAAGCAGTGGTGCTAGCAATTAATGTAATTAAAGCTGTTATACTAGCAATAATCAAGTCCACTACCCTCTTGCTTCTGCTTAAAGCCTCACTCATTTCTTCCAGTACCCTAATTTCTTTATCAGCTTATTTATCCTTTGAGTAGAGGAAGGCTACCGATTTATTTGAGTTAATTTTATATCTAGCCACTATGCTGAAGTTGTTTATCAGGTTTAGGAGTTCTCTGGTGGAATTTTTGGGGTCACTTAAGTATGCCATCATATCATCTGCAAATAGTGATATCTTGACTTCTTCCTTTCCAATTTGTATCCCTTTGACCTCCTTTTGTTGTCTAATTGCTCTGGCTAAGACTTCCAGTACTATATTGAAAAGGTAGGGAAAGAGTGGGCAGCCTTGTCTAGTCCCTGATTTTAGTGGGATCGCTTCAAGTTTCTCTCCATTTAGTTTGATGTTGGCTACTGGTTTGTTGTATATTACTTTTACTATGTTTAGATATGGGTGTTGAATTCCTGATTTTTTTCAAGACTTTTACCATGAAGGGGTATTAAATTTTGTCAAATCTTTCTCAGCATCTAATGAGATGATTGTGTGGGTTTTTCTTCCTTTGAGTTTGTTTATATAGTGGATTACATTGATAGATTTCTAAATATTGAACCACCCCTACATTCCTGGGATTAAGCCTGCTTGATCATGATGGATGAATGTTTTGATGTGTTCTTGGATTCGGCTTGTGAGAATATTATTGAGTATTTTTGCATCAATATTCAAAAGGAAAATTTCTTTGCTGGGTCTTTGTGTGGTTTAGGTATAAAGATAATTATGGCTTCATAGAACAAATTGGGTAGTGTTCCTTCTGTTTCTATTTTGTGGAATAGTTTGAGGAGTATTGGTATTAGGTCCCCTTTGAAGGTCTGATAGAATTCTGTACTAAAACAATCTGGTCCTCGGCTTTTTTTGGTTGGGAGATTTTAATGACTGTTGCTATTTCTTTAGGGGTTATAGGATTGTTTAGATAGTTTATCTGATCCTGATTTAACTTTGACACCTGGTATCTGTCTAGAAAATTTTCCATTTCATGCAGATTTTCCAGTTTTGTCGAGTATAGGCTTTTGTAGTAGGATCTGATGTTTTTTTTTTTTTTTTTTTTAATTTTCCTCGGTTTCTGTTGTCATGTTTCCCTTTTCAGTTCTGACTTTGTTAATTTGGATACTGTCTCTGTGCCCTCTGCTTAGTCTGGCTAAGTGTTTATCTATCTTGCTGATTTTCTCAAAGAACCAGCTTCTGCTTTTGTTGATTCTTTGTATAGTTATTTTTGTTTCCACTTGGTTGATTTCAGCCCTGAGTTTGATTATTTCTTGCCATCTATTCCTCTTGTGTGTATTTGCTTCTTTTTGTTCTAGAGCTTTCAGTTGTGCTGTCAAGCTGCTAGTGTATGCTCTTCCAGTTTCTTTTTTGAGGCACTTAGAGCTATGAGTTTTCCTCTTAGCACTGCTTTCATTGTGTCCTATAAGTTTTAGTATGTTGTGCCTTCGTTTTCATTAAATTCTAGAATGTCTTTAATTTTTTCTTTATCTCTTTCCTGACCAAGTTATCATTGGATAGAGAGTTATTCAGCTTCCATGTGTTTGTGGGCTTCCCATCGTTTTTGTTGATATTGAAGACCAACCTTAGTCTATGGTTATCTGATAGGATGCATGGGATTATTTCAATCTTCTTGTATCTGTGAAGGCCTGTTTTATCAGTTTTGGAGAAGGTACCATGAAGTGCTGAGAAGAAGGTATATTCTTTTTTTTAGGATGAAATATTCTATACATATCTGTTAAATCCATTTTGTTCATAACTTCTGTTGGTTTCACTCTGTCTGTTTAGTTTCTGTTCCCATGATCTGTCTATTGCTGAGAATAGGGTATTGAAGTCTCCTACTATTATTGTGTAAGGTGCAATATGTGCTTTGAGCTTTTGTAAAGTTTCTTGTATGAATGTGGGTGCCCTTGCATTTGGAGCATAGATGTTCAGAATTGAGAGTTTATCTTGGTAGATTTTTCCTTTGATGAGTATGAAGTGTCTTTCCTTCCTTTTTTTTTTTTTTTGATAACTTCAGTTGAAAGTTTATTTTATTCGGTATTAGAATAGCTACTGTAGCTTGTTTCTAGGGACCATTTGCTTGGAATTTCTTTTTTTTTTAGCCTTTTACTCTGAGGTAATGTCTGTCTTTGTCACTAATGTATGTTCCTGTATGCATTAAAATGTTGGGTCCTGTTTACGTATCCAGTCTGTTAGTCTATGTCTTTTTATAGGGAAATTGAATCCATTGATGTTAAGAGATGTTAAGGACCAGTAATTGTTGCTTCCTGTTATTTTTGTTGTTACAGGTAGAATTATGTTTGTGTGGCTATCTTCTTTTGTATTTGTTGAAAGAAGATTACTTTCTTGCTTTCTCTAGGGTGTAGTTTCCCTCCTTGTGTTGGAGTTTTCCATCTATTATTCTTTGTAGGGCTAGGTTTGTGGAAAAATATTGTGCAAATTTATGGTAAATTTGTGTAAATTACCATCTATGGTAATTGATAGTTTTGCTGTGTATAGTAATAGCCTTGACTGGCGTTTGTGTTCTCTTAGGATCTGTATGACATCTACCCAGGATCTTCTGGCTTTTATAGTCTATGGTGAGAAGTCTGGTGTAATTCTGATAGGTCCACCTTTATATGTTACTTGACCATTTTCCTTTACTGCTTTTAATATTCTCTCTGTTTTGTGCATTTGGTGTTTTGATTATTATGTGACAGGAGGAATTTCTTTTTTGGTCGTCTATTTGGTGTTCTGTAGGCTTCTTGTATGTTCATGTGCATCTCTTTCTTTAGGTTAGGGACGTTTTCTTCTATAATTTTGTTTAAGACATTTATTGGCCCTTTAAGTTGGGAATCTTCTGTCTTTTTTTAATACCTATTATCCATAGGTTTGATCTTCTCATTGTATCCTGGATTTCCTGGATGTTTTATGTCAATGTTTTCTATGGTATCTTCTGCACTATGGGATTCTCTCTTCTATCTCTTATATCCTGTTGGTGATGCTTGCATCTATGATTCCTGTTCTCTTTTCTAGGTTTTTTATCTCCAGGGTTGTCTCCCCTTGTGTTTTCTTTATTGCTTCTGTTTCCATTTTTAGATCTTGGATGGTTTTGTTCAATTCCTTCACCTGTTTGGTTGTGTTTTCCTGTAATTCTTTGTGTTTCCTCTTTAAGGGCTTCTGTAGGACCCCGAAGGGCTGCTATGCCCTGGCTGAGCCTTTCCATATGCTGCTGTCTATTAAGTAACATTATGCGGTTCCTCTAAGATCAAAAACATCCTGTTGAAGGATGATGCCCCAGGAAGGAAATTTACACTTGACATCCTATTGCCCCCCAGTTGAGTTCCTGTTTTTTCCTGAGTTTGTATTTTTCCTTCCCTGGCTTGGTGTATATATATTGAACCTGCTCAGTAAAAGTTTTGGCATTCTCTCACAATGGATGACCTGAGTATTTCTTTAATCCCCCAGGCCTACGCCCGAGCCTGGTACTGTGGGCAGCGCTGGAGCTATCAGGCTTCTACCTATTTACCTGTGTTCTTCTGTATTTCTTTAAGGGGGTTATTTATGTCTTTCTTAAAGTTCTCTATCATTATCATGAGAAGTGATTTTAAATCTGAATCCTGCTTTTCCAGTGTGATGAGTTATCCAGGACTTGCTCTGGTGGGAGAACTGGGTTCTTATGATGCCAAATAACCTTGGTTTCTATTGCTTATGTTCTTGTGCTTGCCTCTTGCCATCTGGTTATTTCTAGTGCTACCTGCCCTTGCTGTCTCTGACTGGAGCCTGTTCCTCTTGTGACCCTGGTTGTATCAGAACTCCTCAGAGTCCAGCTGTGTCTGTGATCCTGTGTTCCTATGATCCTGATATCCTGGGTGTGTCAGAGCTCCTGGGAGTCAAGCTGCCTCTGGGATCGTGAAATCCTTGTGTGACCACACTCCTGAGATCCTGTGATCCTGGACATGTTAAAGCACCTGGGGAAAAAAAAAAAAAAAGCAAAGCACCTGGGAGTCGATCTTCCTCTGGGTGTTGTGGGACTGGGTGCGGAGTCAGTATCCAAGGTCTGTTGAGGGCACCGGCTCAGACTGGAAGAAACCCATGCCCACTGGCAGGGTGGGGGTTCCTGCAGCTCTGGATCCCAGAGAGTCTCAATTACTCCCATTGTTGGGGCAGAAGTTATGGCCTCCTCACCTGTTATCCTGGCCATGTCTGAGCACCTGGGAGTCCAGCCTCCTCTGGGTGTTATGGGACTGGGTTCGGAGCCAGAGTCCAAGGTCTGCCTGGATTTGTTTTTTAAAGGATGCTCATCCTTATATTGAAATAAAATTCTATTAAAAATAGCAGCAGAACTTAACCTTTTTCCTATGATTGTTGATCTCAATATGACAACTCTCTTCTTTTCATTTTAGAAAATGAATGGAAAGTTACTTTTTATTCCTTAATAATATTACTCATTTAATGACATAATTGCCCAATTATTTGCCTCATCCAAAGATCTCTTTAATATCTAGTTAGTGAGGTGGGTATAAAACTCTTAAACTCTCTAAGTTAGGAAACAGACTTTCTTTAATACTTCCTTCTGTCGCACTCATAGGGCATTTAATGAATTAGACCAGAAGTGGAGGTTTTGGAAAACCGTCAAGTCACACAAGCTGTCTGATGGGATGCACAACAGGAAATGTGGTTGAAAAAGAAAAAAATAATAGGATTACACTTCACATTTGTCTATTTCATTTGTGTGTGTGTGGTGTGTGTGTGTGTGAATTTCCAAGTCGGTAAGAAAAATTTACTCACCTAGATACTCATCACCCTGGTAAAACCAAAATATTTACTTGCTCTTAGTTTAGTACAAATGTGTTATTTCTCAGTGAGCGTTTAAGAATATTTCTAAATTATGCTCACATAGAAATCTATGTTTAATTAAAAACCCTGAAAACAATATGATATTTCTTTATGTTTATCCCTGGCTGTTACACTCAAGGGACTGTGTCTTCTGCTTCTAAAATCAAAAGAGTTTCAGAGATACATGTTAAGAATGGCAGATACAATTTCATGGGCATCCCAGTTTTTCATCAACATGTTCCCCTGGGGAATATGAAGAAAGGAAGAAGTAAGTCTCAGATGCTGTCACAGTAAGAACCTGCTGTCTTCAACTCTTAATGGACAGTTAGAAAACTGTCAGCAAACGTCAACAAACAACATGTGGTTAACTTGCATTCTTATGAGCATAATGACTTAAAGCCAATAAGATTGCTTTATCAACTCTTTAGATAACTATCTGTAATGTGAGTTGATTTCTTTTTTTAAACACTCAGTTATTTGAAATAAATGATGGTGTTATGCTATACAAATTATATAACTATTAGATACAATTTGAAAAGCAACTGTGAAAAATTGAAAGCCCATGTCACCATGTAAATTCTCAACTTGTTTCAGCAAACTTCTTGTTTGGCAACAGGAAAGAATGAAGTCTTTCTCTCCCTCAAGTATTTGGAAATCATATTCACTTTTAGACTGCTCACTCATTAGTAGCTCAGCTCATAGATGTAATTTGATACATTTTTCCAGTTCACCCAGTCTAATTATATTTTGATTCAAAAATACCTCCTTGTTAAATCTAGTCAGTAACTAGCAACTGCTAACAGTAATCCCCTGTCCTTTTTCCTGTGGGTGTCCAGGACTCAGAGGGATAGATGGGAGCCAATATTGAGTATAGGCAGGAGTCCAGCAGTTAACTGTTTCCTAGACTCTTGGCTCAAGTCTTCAGGCATGACATAGAATCTTTCTTTATAGCATGTTTTCTTTATAACAAACTGTGCTGCATACTTTTTTTTTTTAAAATAAATAAAGAGTATGAGGAAGGAATACCAAAAATAAATTTAAAAAATGACCACACACTCTGCTTACCTTATACTTATTTAATACTTTAGCTATTTCTAAATTAACCTGAGGGCTGAGGATACTGCTCCATCGTGGAACCCTTGCCTATTGGGTGCCAGGCAATCGGTTTAATCCCATTACCAAGAGAAAGTAAAGCAAAAGACTCAAGTAAGAACAACAAAGCCTCACCTAAAGCATCCCTCATTTGATGATGCTCATGGTAAGCAGCTAATACTGCTTATTAAGTCATCAAATGTTATATTTGCTGCTCTACATACTTTGTCCTACATTCATATTCTAGGTGAAAATCATTGAAACTTAAAGATGCTGCTTGTCCCCTCCTCACTCTCTTGCTCTTCTTTTCTTGCTCCTGCTCTGTCCTGTTGCCCCTTCCCCATTCCCTTCCCCCCTCTCCCCACGTGCTCATGGCTGGCCTCTACTCCTCTACTTCCCTTCCCTCCACCCTGCCTTTCTCTGTCTCTTCTACCCTCTTAACTCTCCTCCCCATGCCCTGAATAAACTCTATTCTATATTATGTGGCTGGTCCCTCAGTGGGAAGGGATGCCTTGGCATGGGCCTGCTGAGACATCCCCTTCTGATGTGTTTGTAAAAGATAAAGGGGGGGGGTATGTTCTATGGAGGTGTGGTGAGGTACAGGGGGGTGGGGAGGGAGAGGGGAGGGGATTTGCTCATAAGACATAAATAAGACCAGTTAAAACAAAGTTTTGTTTTGTTTTTTGTTTTGTTCTTTTTTTTTTTTTTTTTTTCATTTTCCTACAAGGAAGTAGGAAGATGAACTGAAGTAAATTAGAGTCGTTGGAGGACAGCACAGCTCAGCAGAAACTGGCTTCCAGGCTCCTATTCTGTTTATCTCACTTGAAGGCTTTAATTTGTAATGTAGCGCAGGGTGAAAAGTGGTTAGGGTCTGCAGAGATACATGCCTTAGTAGTTAAGAGCACTAGCTCTCACAGAGTACCTTGGTTGGGCTCCTAAATAAAAATTTAAAAATCTTAAAAGAAAAAGAAAAAAAATCAAACAGAAGAGACTCGCTATCCCCACCCCCTCCAACCCCAGGGGTGTGTGTGGTGGTGGTGGGGCGGTTGAATGTAAAAAGAGAAAAAAGCAATTGCTTTATGATCCTGAAGAACCTCAGTTTTTCCTCATTCGTAGGGAGAAACTCTATCTGGAAATCTGGAATTTAAATTCAAGCCTCTCTCTAAAGAAATATCATTTGCAAGGCACTATAGGTATAAACGTAGCATTTGGAAATGTGGTTTCTCTTGTGCTTCTGGCCAACAATCAACCTCCCGTTCGTTATAAAGTTAGCCACGTAAGATGGGTAGTGGTTTACTTTCTGGGGACATTTTTTAAAGTAGTAAATGCACAACAAACATTCTCTGTGTCCTATCTCAGTAGTTAATCACTCATAAATCAAGACACCAATTCTTAGGAACTACCAAACTTTTTTTTTGCTGGATTTAAAGACCTTCCCCCCCACCTCCTTTAATCTTCTGTGCAAGTCAAAAATAACTAGCCATCCTATTTTATAATAAGCCTGGAAAAATTAAAGATTCTTTGTTGCATGTAATTTTTTTGCAGGCTAACTTACACGAGGAGCCTCAGGTCCTTGGTTCTGTTTTAGTACTTACACTGACCGATAAATACAGTTCATTCACTGCTGGAACAATTTCTCTACTGTTCAAAGAGGATGTAGAGTCTAAGCAAAATCTCCAGACCAAACGTCGTTATTAAACCGAAGGCATTTGCTATTTTAGAAACTTTTTTCATTTGGAGAAAGTTTATTTTCTTAGCTGAGACATTTGGAGGCCTAAGGTTTTTGGATTCTACATAAGCAACATGGTCAGTCTCTCTTCCTGTGTTGTTCAGTAACATTTCCATATGAACCCAAGGGACAGAATAATGAAAGCTCTCTTGTCTAGAGAATAATTTAGAAATTTTCATTTACCTTGGCTGAATAATGTCGCACATTTCAAACTCTCTGGAAGTGCCTGGTTGGTTGGTTTCAGGCACCTGATAGGGAGAAACTGACAATCATTGGTCAAGTAGGGTAAAGTAGGAATGTTAAGGGAGACAGGCAGTCTTACAGGCTTGTATAGTTGGCAAGACTAGCTGTGACTGGGCACACCTCAGGGGTCCCCGGGCTGGTGCCAACGTTCTGACTTTTAACTTTCTTTTGGAGACTTCAAGACCTATCATGAGCAAAGAACCTTAAGGATAGTAAGTCATTTTCACTTTGGCTAGAAAAGTAAACGCCCAACACAAACGTGTCCAGGAGTGGGATCTCAGGTAAGGCGAATAGTGATGGCTCTTTATGGAGAACCTTTATTTGGCATTCCCTTCGACGCTCCCAGGCCCTCCTCCTGTAGGTGAGCCACACACAACCCATCCCTTTGCTTGATCCTGGACGCCCTAGCGCTCCTCGGACCTTAACTGGTGGGCACAGCTGTTGAGTCCTCTCTTAAGAGCCTGACGTCCCAGAGGAAGCTGCTAATGGGGAGTTCAGAATTCAGCGGTCAGGGTTTCCTCAACGGGCAAATTCTGGTGGAGTGCAAGCACAAGCACACGCTTCAGTTCTCTCGCACGCTCGTGGCATCTGCAGACAGCAGGCATAGACAGACGTGCTTGGCACTGTGCCACCGCCTGTGCAGCTCCCACGCGCGGGATTCCCGCGTTCGCTTCTGTGCCCGCCTCCCTCGGGTCTCGAACGCTCCGCCCCCTGCCACCTCCGCACGTCTCATTGGCCAGGCTGTGCGCAAACTTCGGCTGCGGACTGGCGGCTGTGCCTGTCGCTCTGAGCAATAGGGACATTTCCGCATTGGGGGGGGAAGGAGGGGGAGGGGAGGTGTGTGGAGAAAGTGGGGGCTCGGGTGTCAGGAGGCGGCGGACTGGAGGGTCACGGGCTGCGCACGCTGGCGCCAGGCTCCAGGTGTTTGCGTGTGACGGGAGCGGAGGGGAGGCCGCCTAGGCCACGCTCGCGCAGCCTGCGAGACCTGATTCCAAGCCCCCAACTCGCCAGCCCTCGACGGAAGAGGAAGGTGGGTGTCGCTTAAGGGGCGGGCCGGGCTCCGAGCGACCTCCGTGTGGGGTCTTGCTCGGAAAGGCGTGGCGGGAGGCCGACAGTGGGGCGTGGAAGAGTGGGGAGCGGGCGTGCCGAGGGCGTGTCGGAAAGGGCCAGGCCTCCCGGGGGTCTCGGCGGCCTGGCCCCGGGGGAGGGAGGGGGCGAGCCGGGCCCCGGTGTGGAGCGGCTGCGTGGGGGGAGGGCGAGCACTGGAGGCCGCGGCCAGCTGTCTGTCCGAGAGCGGAATTCGCAGCATCTCCGCGTCCCGGCTATTTATGGGCTGTAGAAAAGGTTGCGTTGCCCCTTCGCCGGCCTCCCCGCCTCCGGAGCCGCGCCGGGCGCCAGCAGCTCGCGGCTGGACGGCTGCCTGCGAGGGGCCTCGGGGTGCGGCCGGGGGCCTGCGGCAGTCCTGCCCTAGAGGGCGTGGAGACCGGAGGGCGGTGAAGTCGCTCTAGGTCCGCCTCTCCATTGATGAAATTTAAGTTCGTCTGGTTTTACCTTTTCCGGAGTCTCCAGTCGTCCCCTGTTGGTGTCAGGATCGCTGAGTAGCCTGGAGTTCCCTCCCAAGCTGAGTCGGTCCCACCAAGTTTCCGTCTTCTGGATTTTTCTTTTTCAAGATTAGTTTTGATTTTTTTTCTTTTTCCCGAATTCTTCCTTAAGTAGTTAAATATCGGAGGAGAAAGAAAGAACACTTCGTTGTTGCAGGAAGGGAGAGAGACCTTCCTTAAAACGCAGCTTCTAGAAATTGAAAATTATAAGCCAGATTATTTTAATAAAATCCAAAAATGTCGAGATTTGTACAAGGTAAGACATTTTGCTTTCTGTCTCTTGACTGCTTCGTCCGATTTTGGATATTGGTAGTCTCTAGATAGGTGGGTAGTTTGGAACTGGAAATGTTCATTTGCCAGACATTTTTGGTTAAATTGGTATTTGAGTTGCTTTGCGCCACTTGCTGGGATGGCATTTCATGTACGTGTGTGTATGCCTCTGTGCCCTGCAGGGTTAGTTTTACCTACTAAAATCAATTTTAATAGTATTCTGACTTCGTGGATAGTAACCGTAATAATCAAAACAGGATTTTGACTGCTGGTTAATTCTTGTTCCCTTCTTGCAGTCGATGATAAGTTATCTTTGTGGGACTTCCAGGGCTAGGGGCAGGCAGATGCGTTTGTCAAGACTAGTAGGAAGCTATATACCGTTCTCCTCTTCTCTTTTGTGTACGTGGATTGAGTCTCGGAGTCATTTATTGCGAAATCAGGAGTAGTTTGTAGACACTGGAGGTCATTCCAGTCAGAGAAATGACTTTGCTGCAGTGCTGTTTGCTTTTTCCTTTTTTTTTTTTTTTTTTAAATATAGAAAGAGTATGCTTTCTTTAAATTTGAAAATTGCCATCCAAATTTTGTATGTGTGTAAAGAAAGCATTTAGCAAATGCCCCTCAACCAAGCTGTAGCATTGCACTTGGGTGCTGCCTTAAACTTCTGTCACAAAACTGTATAGAGTTTGCCTCTAGATGTGTAAGAAACTTTTCCTTCCAGACCCCAGTGTGTGAAAGCTTCAGCCATCTTGCTAAATACATCTAGTAAAGTTTGCAACCACTTTATGCGATTCTCAGAAACTGTACAAGTACCTTCCCCCCACCCCCTTTTCTGTTAAAGTTGTGCTAGGGATGTCCATCGTTTGACCCTGGAAATGAAGATGCCCTACAGGGTTATGCCCCACTTTATTAACTCTTAAGTTTTGCATACTAGATTAAAGGAATCTGCCTTCACTATTATGGAAACAGATGGGACCGCTATGCCTGCCTTCAGCACTAACCTCAGAATGCTATTTTGTCATTGTTTTTGGAGCTGGTGTTGTACTTGATTTGAAGCTGGAGATGCTTCTTATGTTCTGATTTAATAGCCATCTCAAGATTAGGAAGGCAGAGAGAACTTAAGAGTTTACTGCTCTTGTAAGTACCACAAAGTCGGTATTTTCTAAGCATATGCTAGAGGAAAGCAAACAAATTGCTTCTCTTAGGAATTTAAAAAGTATTAAATTCAAGGTAATCCATGTAGTTTTAGTATTTTAGGATAGCTTACAGAGGTGATACACATTTACAGCTTTTGCTGTGGAGTCGATCTCCAGATTCGTAAATCAAGTATACACAAGTGGCTGTGGACATTAATATCCACCTTTTAAAAGCCCATTATTTTAAAATACTTCTAGAGTTTTCAAAATATTGCACAAGTGTCAAAATGAAGAAATTAACATAATTGCATTAACTAAACCATAAACTCAATTCTGACTCCTATTTCCATGATGCAATTCAAGATGCCACATTTGATTTATTTGCTCTCCACTTTTACTCAAAATAGTAGTTTTCCTTTTAAACAGGCAGGTTTGCACAAAAAGATGGTACTCTCTCCAAATATGTTTAACTCAGTCATGGAATTTATCATTACATAATTTTTTGTATTTAAGTATGAACTTTCTATGTGCTTACCTTGGTTACTATTAGAAATGGTAAAACTAGTTAGTCAATTTTAGAGTTGTCTGCATGTATCAGTTTTCAAGTATAAGAGTTGAAAATTTCTGTTTTCTCTTTTTATAAAAGCAGTCCCATGCTGAGCCTCCCTTCCCCCACCCAGCCCTCAGAAGTTACTGATGCTTCTTTCCACTCACTGGTACACTGCTTGTGCTGCTTCACAGGGAAAGAGTTAACAAATGCCAGGCCATAGCTATTTCGTGTGTCATCTCATTTAAGCTTCTGAGCCCTAAGAAGTATTTTACAGCTGATAAAAATGTCTAAAGATAGCTGAGGAGAAGCCCTGAAATTCCTGAGTTGTTTACAGCTCCTGTCCTTTCCAACACCTTCTGTTGCTTTTTAGGTTAAAATTTTAGGAATGGCCTATTCTCCAAATAGATTACCATTTTCAATGGACAAAGATAGTACGTCCCTGGGAAAAACGCAGTGTCTTGAAAGCAGATGTTCTAAAAGAATTTGTCACAGGTAGCAAATGCCCACAACCTAAAATGTCCTATATGCTTTTTTAGTAGGTTAGCTTACCCTATGTTTTCAGCTGTAGGTTTTTATGACCTATCTTAAATTATATAAATACTGAGAAATATGATTTGACTCCTGTTACTAAAAAGTGATTTTAGACACTTTTCTGAACTTTACGTTCTACTTGTGTAGAATTTGGAAATTGGACTGAGAGTATAGTTTAGTGATTACTAGCTTGCTTAGCATGGGCGAGGCATTGAATTCAGTCTCCTGTCCCCACCTCCTCCACTGGGTTATTGAGAAGTTGAAATGGAGTGCTGTGTTAAGTGACTGAGCTGGATGAATACTGTGTGGCCACTAACTTTTACTCTTCCTAAAATTATGATGACTTTCAATATAGCATTGCTACCCAATATGCCATCAACAGAAATAAAATAGTTTTTGATTTTCATATTCAGATTTAATATTCAGGTCTGGTTACTTGAAAGTTGCTATATTTTAAAGAAAATTACTAAACATGTGCAGAAGCTGAGGCGAGGGGAGGCAAGGCAAGGTAAAGCTTGGGTAGTATAGGAGGTAAATACAAGTTGCAGTTTTAATGTTCAGTTAACAACTTTATTTTCGAATGTTCATTGTATGCCTTTCATTATATTCATTTTTCCCTTACAGTAGGTACTCAGGGGTCTGTAGATCTGGGTGTTATGAACTATGCATTGGGGATCATTCTTTTTGGGTGATATGAAACATAAGGTTGCTATACTTGGCTTGACTCCAAATCTAAACACTACTTTTATAAGAATGCTGGGTATTTTCTTCCTCAGCCATTTAGAACATAAGAAGTTAGTTGGAAATTTTGAGTTAGTAAAAACACAATACTGTTAGAGAGGTGAGTTGTCCGTATAGGAGTATGTTGTCCATATATAATTACGGGGCCAATGAAGGCATAAGTTCTGCATATCTCCCTAAGTCTGTGTTCTTCAGGTGCCTAGTGGTACTTTGACGAAGCATGATACGAGCTGCTATGTTCTTTTGCCTACCTGTGAAACTGTCTCACTCTGGCTTTCTCTGCCGCTAGGATTATTCAGTGCCTCCACTTTTCTACACAAATGAACACTGCCTCTTTCCTGCCTGTCACATTTGGGGGTAGCATCAGCAGCCGTTGTGGGGTTTTGCTAGGTTTGTCAACAGATGTCGTTTGAAATTTTTAAAAAAAAAAAAAAAGTTGTGAGAACTGTCTTCCTAAATGTTTGGAAACTTAGAAATGATGAACAGTTTGATGCTGTATAGCCAGCCAGCTAAGTCTAGGTTATTTGGTTAATACTGTAAAGTTAATACCAGTAAGTATATGGAAGTTAACCTCTTATTGATGAAAATGAATAAAAGATGTATTAACTTTAATGTTATTCATCCCAAAATTATTTTTACAGTGGAGAAAATGGTGGGTTTACCTCTGAATTTATGCTATTGGAATACATTCAAACAATGTTACATTATGTTTGTATGGGAATACTCAGATTTAAAATGAATGAAGAATGGATGGCTGGTTTAAGCCCTTTGAAAGTGTGGGATTCTGTAAAAACTGAAGGCTTTCTAAAGACTATGACCCTTTTAAAAAACAACCTACAATTTCTTTTCTAAAATATTCTATTTGGACTTGGAGAAATAGTGTTTGAATTGTGAACATTCTGGTCTTTTAGTAGATTCCCAGACATAGTCACTATTAATTGAAACAGTGTTTCTTAGATCTCTAAAATTCTATCAGACATGGGTTTTCTATTAATAACTCACTAAATTCTTTGGAAGTCGGCTTGCTAAACTATCACAAGAAATTAAACTTTATGATTTTTGATAGAACAGCTTTTATGTAAAACTATAACAATATTACATTTGAAAACTGTTCTGGGTTCTCTCGATTGGTGATGCAGGCATCTTGTTTAGTTTGTTGTGAAATAATTGTCTAAGGCTCCAATTCTGTCTTTGCCAATAGTTGCCATTGTTTATTTTTCTCAGTTATGGCCAAAAGAAATTGGTTGCAACTCCCTCCTCCTCCAACCATTTTGACAATCAAGAATTGTTTCTCGGAACCATAGAGAAACAAACTATGTTGTCTTAATTAGCTTAAAGAACAAAATGTTTCATTTCCTCAAAAATTCCTAGATATTTTTGTTGTTTTTTTTTTTTTATGTAAATCATGAGAGTTTCCTATTCCTTTGTGATTTTGCTTGAATCTTTAAAAGCAGTGCAAACCCATTCATTGTATTCATGGACTTGAAATAGTCATGTTTGCTTAGTCTACCATTTACATGCTAGTCACTAAATTGTAAAAATACTGTTTTAGAGAACAGCTTTTCAAGAGCAGGCCTCCTTTCTCCTTGGCCACAGTAACCTGAAAAGCAATTAGAGTTGCTGTCCTGGCAAATGCTGATACGATATTTTATTTGTGTTATAGTTCTGCTTAGAATTATAAGGCTTCATGCATACAGAAAAAAACAGAGTTATATAGATATATGCAGTGTTTTAGACTAATTCATACAAATGGTTAAGAGATGGGCCTTGGTAATAAAGTACAGATTGCCAAAATATTTTCATTAGGTTTTTTTTTTTTTTTTTTTTTTTTCATTTCTCAGGAAACAATATTTAAGGAAAAGTAGAAGTGTGTAAGATGCAGCAAAAGAATGCTGTATGCTTAGTTTTAATATCACCTAATATCATATGATAGACAGTTGGGTTTCTAGTTTTCATATTGATTTGGTGGAATGTACTTGGAGTAATAAACTGTGTGGGATTGAGTGGAGAAACTTTTCTCCAGTTAAAAGAGAAGTAACTAGGGTACCAGACAACAAGGCCTGAGTACCACTTAGGAAAATCATCCTCTCTGGGCTCATTTCTTCATCCTCAAGGTAAGAAGTTGGACTCACTGACCTTAAAGACCCTTCCAGGCTTAAAAGTGTATCAAAGTATACATATATCAAGATATAGGACAGGGCTGCCAGATAACTTGCGGTCCTTGGTTGACTTTATGTTACACTGCTTCCCCTTTAACAAAGAAGTATAGTAGGCCTTAGCTTTCGTCTCAGCTATTAAACCTCAAAAAAGTGATATTATTTAACAAAGTTACTTTGAATGTTTTCTACAAGTGGCATATCTTCTTTAATTGAGATTTTAACAACTATTCTAGACTAGACATGTTATTTATCTTGTAGTGTAACACTTGCTTAATATATATAAAAACATTAGATTTAATTCCTAACACCATCAAAAGAAATGGAGTATATTATATGAAAACAAGGTTAATTTTATTGAGAAGTCTAGTTTATGTATGTGTTCTACCAGTTTTTATATAAAGAGAGCAATGAATGATTAGCAAAGTTCCTGATTATTTGCATAATAGTATTGTCACGTCTGATAGCCTTTCATTCTTGTTGTCACAACAATTTATTGTCTAGGAATACAGCTCAGGAGTATTGCCTAATAGGAACAAACCCGGGGTTAGCTCTCTGGCAGGCATCACCCCAAGCGTTTATTAAACATTCATATGGATCTCTCCCTACCCCCCCATTTCCCTTCCCCCACTGAGAAACACATTTCTATAAAGTTCTTTGTCAAGCTATATAATTGTGTGTCACTAGTCAGAGTCTTATTATGTTTCATGCTTAAATCAGCTGGAAGGAGTTAGACCAATCTGGGCCGGGTGCCATCTCAGAACAAACATGGCCTTGAGGTGCAGAATTGGAGACAAGAAGAAGTAGTAACGTGACTACAATAAACATTAAAATAAATAAAATATTATCAAAGCAGTGCTGGCAGTGTTTGCTTATGAAAAATGTATATTCTCTCTACCCCAAAACTGCAGAAGCAGAATGTCTGGGGCTTGCCCAGGAATCAGTGTTTTAATTAGCTCTCCAGGTTATTTATATGCAAATTAAAGTTTTAGAAAGACTGGTCTAGAAGTCACAGAGTAGGAAATTGCCGCCTTTATGATTTTGTAGCACTTTTACTACCTTCAGCCATCCTAAAAGGTACCTTAATCTGGTTTAAGATATTCCTGGATCGTGGTCCAGATGACGCAGGAGTTCTTGTGGTTCTTGGAAGGACCCAGGCTTAGTTCCCAGCACTCACATGGTAGCTTACAACCATCTGTAACTCCAGTTCCAGGGAGTGTGATGCCCTCTTCTGGCTTCTGTTAGGCATGTACATTGTGCACATACATGAAACCAAAATATTCATACACATAAAATAAATGTTTAAAAATGTAAGAAAAATAAATTCCTGGATCATGAATTTGTATTTACTTCAGTAGACTGTGAAAAATTCATCAAATAAGGAAGGCATAATGCAGTGATGTGGATCAGTTCATACCTCTCGGCATCACAGCATTAGAGTGGTAGGCAGGTTGGTTGGAAGGGCATTGTCCTCCAGAACAGAAAATGAAAATGGTGAGGAACATTAAGGTAGTAAGTATTGAAAATAGGGAGAATGGAGTTGTAGTGATCCAATTAAGCAGTTTTGTAAGTGAGTAGCCAGCCTCGTGACTGTACCTTTAATCCGGATGATTAAATAATGTTAATGTGGGGATCAGGAAGGGCTAGAGGAGTACCTTAGTTTGGATAATGATTTCTGCTTTAGATAAAACAAAGTTGAGTTTGAGATAGCCTGAGTATTCAGGAATAAAAGATGTAGAAAGTGGTAGAGAAGGTAGGATCTAGATAGGAGGTATAGATTTAAAAGCTACCAATAAGAGCATAAGAGACAGCTCAGTGGGTAAAGGCGCTTGGCACCAAGTCCGTGGATGCACATAGTAGAAGGAGAGGACCAGGTTCTGCAAATTGTCTTCTGACTTCCATCCTCCAACTTCCGCCTGTGAACTGTTATGAAAAATATTTCTTACCAATCGTAAGAATGGTGAGGAAAGAGAAAGAAAGTGGTCTGGAGACAGTCTTTAGGGAACTCAGTAGGAGAAAGGAGGAGCCAACTGTGGAAACTGATGTATTTCTGGGTACTGGAGCCCAAAGAAGAGCTTTAAAAAAAAAGATTTATTTATTTATTTATTTATTTATTTATTTATTTATTTATTGCGTATGAATATACTGTAGCTGTCTTCAGACACACCAGAAGAGGACATTGGATCCCATTACAGATGATTGTGAGCCACCATCATGTAGTTGCTAAGAATTGAACTCAGGACCTCTGGAAGAGCAGTCAGTGCTCTCAACCTCTGAGCCATCTATCCAGCCCCCAAAGAAGAGCCGTGTGTGTGTGTGTGTGTGTGTGTGTGTGTGTGTGTGTGTGTGTGATATTTTATTTATTTACATTTCAGATGCCATCCCCTTTCCCCATTTTCCCTCTCTAGAAACCCCTTATCCCTTCCCCCCTCCTCCTTTTTGCTTTTATACCATTTTAATTGCATGCAAGTATTAAGGTCAGTTCTAGGTTGAGGAACTAGCAATACAATAGATGCAAATAGTCAAAGAACAAGCAAGGCAATAAACAAAAGTTTCATGAACACTCCCACGATCACTAGGGTGATCACTTAGGTTTCTAAGGGCTTCTCAGGAAGGAAGAGCTTTTTAAGGAAGTGTTTTCACAAGTGAGTTTGAAGGATGTTGCGGAAGAGATTTTAAAATGGCTGCATCCAATCTGGCTTTTCTTAATCAGCCGCCATGTTCCTGACTAGCCTAGGCCTGTGGCCAGGAGCCGCATCAACTGCTCAGCTCGGGTAGTGACACCGCCCTGCCACCACGAGATTGGCTCTGCCAATCTTACACGCTGTCTCCGCAGGGCTGGGCTTTGCCCAGACCATCCCGCCATCCACACGGCCCGGTAGGAGATGAGATTCTAATGCTTAAATATTAATCAAAGGTTTTATATGTTCGCTAATGCTCAATAACAATATTCCCATACAATTAGAGGTGTTTCCCAGTTAGCTAACCTAAATATAAGTTGTTGCCCAGGACTGCTCTCCATACCTGCGTGGCTCTTCATCCTCCTACATCTCCCTCTCTCCCCCCTCGCCTCACTCCTCCTCTTCCTTTTCCTCTTCCTCTCCTTACTCCTCCCACCTTAGCTCCTCCTACAGAAAAGACAGCTCAACAGTCTAGAACAAGGTTAGCTTGAGCTGGTGTGTCTAATCAGTATATACTTGAACTTCATTCACAGCTGTATCCAGTGGTGATGACATGCTGGAATTTTTACGATTCTGCTTTTAATTCCTTTAATTTCAATACTTGTGAGGCAGAGGCTGGTAGGTCTCTGAGTTCTAGGCCTGCTTAGTCTACAGAGTGAGTTCCAGAACAGTCAAGGCCATGTAGAAAGATAACGTCCAAAAAAAAAAAGGTTTTGATTGTTGAGATGGAATCAGTAGTGAGGTGGACTAGGGATGGTTCTTCACCTTTTGTTGCTCCTGTTTTCCTGGTGTCTACTATATGGCCTCTACATTGTGAAATTAGCTTTTACTTGGGAATGTGAAGTTACTTTGTACTACCATTTAGAGTGTCAGAGAAAGGGTATCTTGTATACCCTTTAGTTGCCAAGTTAAGAATCAAAAGCAATTTCTAAATTTGAATGCCTTCTGCTTTACACTTTTTTTTCTGGGTTTCTGAAAGTTCTGTAATGTCATTATTACCCCACTCCCTGACTCCTTCCTCCTGCACTTGGAGAGCTAAACTTCCACAATAGTGACATTTCTATTCTTGTGAATAAGGAAGAACTCGATTATAGCAGGAGGTGGGGCTGAGAAAAGCCAATTACTGCTTGGTCTGTATGACATTTGTCAAAGTATAGTGAAACCAAACTGATAATTCTGGTAAATTCTAGTAAGCCCAGTTATTCTGTTAGTTGGGTAGATAGGCCTTGAAGGATAGTGATGTTTAGGAATTTCTATTCCAAAATTTAAAGAAAGTCAGACTAGAGGAAAGTGAACAGGATGTGGTGATTTACTGTGGTGGAATGGATCTCAGTAAGGAGCAAAAAAAGTTTGCTTTATAGGCTCAGTACCCGCCTGGTCTGTGACCCTGGGGAAGTTATCTCACTATTTCACCCTCAGGGTCCTCATCCACAGAGTGAGGAAAGTAGAAGGGGAGAGTAATCGCTTGCTTGCATCTTTAAAAACTCCTTGGCTTGTGACTATGCTTATGAGCTGTTTGATTCCTAATTTACCTTCTGTCTGAAGTAGTGGAGAACCAATTTTGTTTGCTAGGAAGTGGGAGGAAACCATTTATGAGGTTGGAAATCTTGCATTATTCAAGGGATTCTTTAATTGACCTTCTCTTAGAAACCCAGTTGTCATCCAGAAGTGGAACTTGAGAATGTTAAGTCCAAGCAAAGTTCAGCAGTTTGTGCGTACACCTTCCAGAAATCACACACCTTCCTTAAAAACATTGGGGTGAATAAGTAACTAATTGGCAAGGGAAAAAATGGATTTTAGATCTGTGCCTTCTGGTTTTTGCTAGAGCGTGTAAGATTACTTCTCTTGTTGAACCAACCACCCCTCCATCCTTTTAATTTACTTTTTAAACAAGATCTCACTATGAAATTCAAGCTGGCTTCGAATTTTTACTCCTCCTGCCTAGTCTTTTGAGTGCTGGGGTTTCAGGTCTATGTCACCATGCCCAGCTGTTTTTGTATAAGCCCATCCTTATTCCTTAATCATTAAAAATACAATTTTATTGTAGTGCTTTGTCCAGAGAAATAAAATGACAGCCGAATGGGGTGGAAGAGGGTAATGAATTTGTTACCATGTTCTTTCCTTATAGAAACTTATTATTTGTAAGCAGGATAGAAGGGATAAAAATTGTTCTCTCTGTGCATATAGTACTTACCAAAGAAATGGGAAAAATAAAAGTTACAGATTTTTTTATAACTCAAAATTGAATCTGTGTTTGGGATTCAGTAAGTCTGAAGGTTGGACTTACTAAATTGGCAGAAATCTAAGATCTTTCAGCCAGCCTTTCCTAGTTTGGCTTAATAGGGAGGATGACTGACATGATTCTGAATATTTTACCTTGAACCTTGTAAGTGAATAGGTAGGCTGTTCTGGACAGGGAGCCTTTAAAGTTGTTTATAATTTTCCTTATTTAGCTAAATCTCAGATAGCTACTCGGTTATATTTAAACTTGGATTTACATTTAGTTTTAGCTCATTTGCCCAGAGTATAAGGTAAATGTTTCATTCACTGTTTTTTAGGGATATGACTATCATAGCTAACCAGAAAAAAAATAACAGTTTATAAATAACTTCTGAGTTGACAGAATTTTGTTGTTGTTGTTGTTGTTGTTGTTAAAAATCACTGTAGGACCTTGAGAGATGGTTCAGTGGTTAAGAGTATGGTTACTCTTCCAGAGGACCCTGGTTCAATTCCCAACAACCATATGACAGCTCACAACTGTCTGTAACTTTAGTTCCAGGGACTCAACACCATCACAATGGCAAAACTCCAGTGCACATGAAATAAAAATAAATAAATCATTTAAGAAAGCCATTGTATACTTATTTGTGTTTAAACTGACCTGTGGCACAGAACAAAATAATTCATATGTTTTTTAATGCATGCCTTTTCTTCCTCTGTATTTAGAATTTTCTTTCAAATTATTTGTCAACTGTTGTGAGAATTGAATAGAGTATAATTTCTTACTTCTCTTTGCTTTTGATTGTGGATGCATGTGACTAGTTGCTTTAAGTTTCTTTCTCCTTGATTTCTCTGTCATAATGAACTATAAACTAACATAAATTTGTTCTCCCATTAAGGTTGCTTTTTGCTAAGCTGTTTTAACACAGCAACAGAAATGAAACAAAAATTCTGTTTGGCAGAAAATGTAGTCCTATCTGACTAGAGTTATCTCTGGAATTATGAAAACATGCTACTACCCCTATTCCCAGTAAAGTCGTGGGCTTGGTTTTCACCACCAAAAGTAACCCTAGAACTGAGCAGTGTGTCCTATTGCTGGTTTTCAGGCAATGTGTGGGTCCTGACTCTTCCTTGTTGGGAAACTTAATCTCTGCTGACTAACTCAGGATGTAGGTTCCCAGTCCTTACTGCTTATTGATTCTGTTCTCAGGTATTTTCTTCATAATCGGAGGAAACTTAGGCCAATCCTTACAAACAAACAAACAGCTCGTTTCTTACATTTCTACCATTTCTGGTTCACCATACCAAAACTACTTTCAACTTTCCCTGTTCATTTACCAAAGACAGTCCCATCTCCAAATGAATAAAGATTTTCCCTTGAGGATTAGTTCCAAAGGCCCATCCCAGCCTATTTATGCTTTTAACTTGACTGACAGTTTGGGGGCAGGAGAGGTCATTGAGACAGATTCTTACTACATCACCTAGCCTGGCCTGGAACTCACAGAGATCCACCAGTCTCTGCCTCCCAAGTGCCAGAGTTAAAGGAGCACACCACCACATACAGCAAGTTGTGGTGGTAGTGGTGGGGTTTCTTTGTTTGTTGTAGGCTGGATTGAACACAGGTCTTCATATATACTAACCACACACACTACCACTGAACTAAACCTGAGTGGCAATTTAAAACAAAAAACCCAAAGCTTTTCATATAAACAACCCTCTTCTCTGAATCCAGTTTCTGTCTGTCTGTTTGTCTATCTCTCTCTCTCTCTCTCTCTCTCTCTCTCTCTCTCTCTCTCTGATCCCCTTTCTTCTCTTTTTCTCCCTTCCTCCCAGCTTTTTAGGAAAGAGGCGTAAGTTGCCTTAAATGGCACAGAAATGCTCATTGCAGGGAATAACATTTCAATATTTTTTTGACTTAATTCTGACGGAAAACCAGTGTGTAGCATTTAGATAAATCCCCATCTGGGTATGAGTAAGACCCCAAACTTCTCAAATACAAGCCAATGTTACTGATCATTTTGGGCTGCGCTCTGATGCTCCCAAGAAAACTTGGAATGAAGGGCATGTGCTAACCATCTGGTCTCTTTGCAAACTTGAAAATGGGTAAGAACAATGTTTCTCTCTACTTTAAGGTCCTGGTACTGGTGTCTGCTTAGGATCTCTTGTGTATATGCCATGATGCAACATCAAAGATTAAAAATCATGAATTTTGAAAAAGGCTCATATTTTACTCTGTATTGTCTGGCCCTAAACATAAGCTTGGTGAAGGAAAATTTTGGCTGAGGTATAAAAGAAAAGTTTAACCTCAAATACCATCCTACAACTAGACCTATTTTATAGAAATCAAAGGAAGTGCTCTAAAGGCTCTAAAGGCCTGATGTACAAGCCTCTACTTCTCTGTACCAAGATTGGAGGCTGTACAAAGAAAACTAAGCTCTAAAGGACACACTAGAGGTAAAGTTTCCTCCCATATATCCAGTTCTCTGCTTATAGCGCTCCCCTGGAAACAATACTTGGTTGAACTCTCAGGGGCAATTAAAATTCATGATCTTTCTTCAACCAAAGACCCTTAACAAAACAAGAAAATCTTGAAAGCTTCATCAAGGAGCCCCCAAACATTACCAACCAACTGGCACATATAGGACATATCTAAGTCTGTTTCCTGTCATGGTTTTATGGGAACTTCCAAAAAGCCTGATTTTTCTCCTTGTGTCCTAACAGGTCTTTCTGCTACTTTTCAAATGGGTAAAACTTTTCTTTTCTCTAGGCCGACTGCTTTTTTACTGCCTAGAGATTATCCCTAAAACTTACCCAAATAACTAAAGTAGCATAGGAACTTACAAATAATACAGAGCCTCAGGCTCCACAGATTTAGCTGTTGAGCCCTGCCTTCTCAGTGTTAAACAACTGAGACCTGGAAAACACACTCTCACATGACTGATTGGTTAAAGGTACTGAAGACAAATTGACAAAAGGCATTTTACAGACTTCCCAGGTCAAATTTGTTCACTCCAAAGACAGAGATAGAAACTTAACTGTTTGGATGGAGCTTGAGGACTCTTATAGAAGAATAGGCGGAAGGATTGTGGGCCCTAAGGAGATAGGAACTGCACTGGAAGATCAACAGAGTAAACCAACCTGAACCCTTGGAGCTCTCAGAGACTGAATCACCAACCGTGGAGCATACCTAGTCTACACAGATCTAGCTCCATGGGCTGGACCTAGGCCTCCCTGCACATATGTTGCAAATGTGCGGCTTGGTTTTCATGTAGGTCTCAAACATCTGGAGTGGGGGCTATCCCAAAACATGCAGCCTGTATATGGGGTATGGTCTTCTAGCTGGGTGCCTCATCTGGCCTCAATGGGAGAGGAAGCACCTAGCCTCTCAGAGACTTAAAGTGGCAGGGTGGGGGATACAGTAGGAGGGGGTACTCAGAAAAGAAGAGATGGGGAAGGATTGTGGGAGGGGGGTGACTGGGACGGGTTATACAGTGAATAAGCAAAAAAATAAAATTAAAAAAGAAAAAAAAAAAAGAAACTTAACTGTTTGTCTGTTAATGTTTGCCTCATATGTGTTTATATGTCATTCTATGTTAAGACAACGTAAAACCCAGTGGACCCTCAGAATTTCCCATAGTAGTTGAGTAAAACAACTTGTGACTACTTAAATAAAAATACCAACCAAGAGTAGCAGTGAAACTATCTAGATAAGCTTGCTTCTTGTCATTGTGTAAGATAAAAATGGCTATCATAAGTCTTAAGATAATAACAACTATCATATTTTAAGGTAAATTAAAGACAACCATTGCCTATCTACCTATGATCTCATCTTTGAAAACAGACTTTTCAAGTTTCTTATCACTTAAGCTTTAAGAGAGAAGGATCACGTAAAAAACCAATCTGGTTCCAGCTCTGTCTACTTAAAACTTTTAACAATCAGGCTAGGCTCCGTGTCTTTAAAAAAATAAAAACTCATATGCTTTATATTAAGAGTATTATCTTTAAAAGTACAGATTTAGATTAAGAATGGCTATAAAAGATACTATGGTCAGAAGTCTAAAATGCATTTACAAATGATACAAGTATTTGGTATTTTAAAAAAATATATCTTTGTATTTAACTGTCAGGGTGTGTATCTAGAAGTGCTTCTGATTTTATAAAATTTACATAATACCAGATTGGATTATAAGTAAATGGTCATGTTAATTAAAACTGTCAACTAGCCCATATTCATTTTAATTAATAATGTAACATTTTAAAACAAAAAAATAGATGAACAGTCTCTGTTGAAATGTTATTTGGTTGATTGTTGTCTCAGCTCTGATTCTGTGAGCAGTCTAAATAAGACTCCGTTGCTTGGAAAATAAAGTAGCTCCAAAGGCAAGATGGCTTCTGCTCCAGGGTTCAACTCCCGTGGACAGCTGCCCTCGCCTGGAAGATAATCTTCTAGGCTCTGCTGTTCTTAAAATTAAAATGGAGAAAGTTACTTGGCCCCATGCCTTCAGCTTTCTTTTTTATGTTTTTTTGTTTTGTTTGTTTTTTGTTTTTCTGAGACAGGGTTTCTCTGGAGCCCTGGCTGTCCTTGAACTAAAGAAGATCCATCTTCCTCTGCCTCCCAGGTTGTGGGATTCAAGGCATAAGCCACCACTACACAGCTGCTCTCTGCTTTCTTTATATTATCTTTAAAGAATAAGTTATTCTTCAACTAATATCTAAAAAGGATTTTAAATTTTATCTAATGATTTTAGTAGTTTATACTTGAAGTATTAGGCTTAAGTTTACTTTTAAAAAGTGTTTTTGCCAAGCTCTGTTATACAATTAAATACAAGGTTTGTTTTTCAATACTTGGTAACTGACCTTTGGGGTCTTCACTAACTGTACTTGAAGACTTATACTAATGTAAACGTAGAGACGAAAGAGGCAGCTAGTTATTTTGGCCTTGCCCCCAGCTCATCTGTTCTGATGATGGGACACTTCTTACCTATCGCTCTGTTGACTCATCTGTCCTTCTGATCCAAAGATTGGACTCAAGACCACTGTACACTCTGTATACAAACAGGAGGGTTAACACAAAAGAAAAGTCTGCGATACTTCCAAGGGAAACCACGTAGTCAGCAAGGTCTTTACCCTTACCAGCTGATAACATAGATAGTAAAGAAAAACTAAAGTTGCTAAGGGTCCCTCCCAAGTAACTCCTGTGGACCAGACACTTGACTAGCTTTAAAAATAAAAAAAGTAAAAGTTAATTTGGGGCTCTGTAAATGTAAATATACATTTGATTATAAATACCCAACAGAAAAGTAAAAAATACCCAACAGTAAAGTAAAAACTAAAAAAAAAAAAAAAAAAAAAAAAAAAAAATTATTATTAGTAATAATACAAAAACTAGACTTTAAAAGAGAAGTAGTTCAGGTCTTATATAGGCCTTCCCATTAAGTCCTGTATGTGGGCTACTAGCATTCCAGATAACTCTGGCTGTAGCTATAATACAAAGATAAATTCTATTTATATGAATATATTTAGATAGATTTTAAAAAAACAGAGCATAGTGATTTTTATTCACTGATAATCTCTTTATCACTTATTCACTGATAAGTCTTTTTTAGGCTTCTGTACTAGGATTCTCTAGGAGAACACAACTGATAGAATGAATGAATATATATGAATATATGTATATTCATATACATATATGATTTATTAGCATGGCCTACAGGCTGTGGTCTAGCTAGTCCAATAATGGCTATATCCCAATGGCAAGTTCAAGAATCTAGTAGTTGTTGAGTCTGTGAAACTTGATATCTCGGCTGGTCTTTAGTATACTCTGGAATCCCACAGAAGTAGGCTCTTAATGGCAGAGAATGAATGAAAGTGAGGGCAGGCAGGCAAAGAGCATGTCCTTTTTATAGGCTTCCAGTAGAAGATGGGGTACAGATTACAGGTGGGTCTTCCACCTTAGAGATCCAGATTACAGGTGGGTCTTCCTACTTCAAATAATCTAATTAAGCAAAATTCCTTACAGGTGTATCCAGCCTCTTGGGTTTTAGTTAAGCCGAATATTGTCAGGTTGACAGCCAAGAATAGCCATCACTCTTTGTTTAGCATACTTTCATCCTGTTATAAAGCAAAGACCAACAAGTCCTCAGACTTTGGTCCCTATTAACTTTGACTAATCTGCAAGTAACAAAATTCATACGTTTCCTTGTTGCTGACTGATTTTAATCAGTGCCTTTGTATTTCTTTATCTAAGATCTTAGCAAAGCTATGTCTCAAGATGGTGCTTCTCAGTTCCAAGAGGTCATTCTCCAAGAACTAGAATTATCTGTGAAGAAAGAATTAGAGAAAATACTTACCACAGCCACCTCACAAGAGTTTGAGGTAAGGATTCAATAGTGTCTTTTGCTTTGTGTGTCAACATGCGTACTTGCTGCCAGTGGTGATGTCCAGCCTGAGATGAGCACAGGATGGAGCATCAGAAGTTAGCATTGTTGAACACTCACAGATCAGTAACATTGGCTCACAGTAAAGCTACCTTCTTTTTTTTTTTAAACTGAGGAAATTTCCCAAATCCCTAAAAGAGTATAGACAGGATTACACTAATTTGTGTTTCAATATCATTGGGTAGAGAGATGGTTACCATGTTTAGTAGGGTCTGTAAGAAGTTAGTCTACCATCCATGCACTCTCTATGCCTTTTGTCCATAGCCAATTCTAGCAGAACTGTGTTACAGCTATCAGTTTTCCAAAACTGAGAAGCTTTACTTTTCTGTTAGCACATTATCCTTTATTTTTCAATTCAGTTTGTACTTACTGTTTTGAGGTTAGTTATGTTTTATTCCCTTTTTGTTCTTTTGGTGACAATTTATTTGCACTCAGAAGTAGTGAAGGGTATTGGAATATAATAAAGAGCATGTTGAAATTCATAGGGACTAAAATTGTTTGGGGTACATGACAACTGACTAGCAGGTGATAGTGGAGGGGTTTGGCTTGTTAAAAGACTACTTTAAATATAGTTTCTCTTCACTTTTCTACTTCAGTTTCAAATAGGCCTTAAAAATTTGCCCTATTCTATAGTATAATAGTATAAGAATTTCACTTAAAGGTATTTTTAAAGTAATAGCTTATATCTAGTTTTACTATGTATTAAACATTTTCTTCTATTTTCATAGCACACTAAAAAAGATCTTGATGGATTTCGGAAGCTATTTCATAGATTTTTGCAAGAAAAGGGACCTTCTGTAGACTGGGGTAAAATCCAGAGACCTCCAGAAGATTCGGTAAGTTTTAGGTAAAGTGTAAGAAACGAGGTAATTTGGGATGTTGGTTTTACTTTGTAGGTGGGTTGTGAGGACATACATAACAGAACCTTCCTAACAAACATACTGCGTTCACTTTGTGGTCTTTCATGTTGGATGTGGAGGTAGCCGGCCTTCAACTTAAAGTCTGATCTCCCTGCAGCACTGTCCCATTTTTAACACACTGTAATTAGTATACAGTCTACTTTGGTACAAAGCATACTGTAAGGATTTCATGTTGTTCTCTCTTCCAACCATTAGATTTCTTACTGCCTTAAACCTTGTTCAGGCACTTACCCAGACTTTAAAGCTCTCTCCATGCTTTCAGGCTATTTCTGTAACCCTGTCTGCCCATGCCAACCAGCCTAGCATGCCTTTTGTTTTCTCCTCCCCTGCTTCTGGAGTTCCGCATATTTTATTTCCTTTAAATGGTATGGGATCCTTACTTATCAAAAGTCCTGTGTGTTATGGAGGCACAGCCCCAATACCTGCACCTGTCATGGGCTGCTAGCAAAAAGCTCCACTGAAGAGGGTAAAGGGTAGTATTAGGTGTTTAAATCTGAGCTCGACTACTTTGGTTTTTGTAAAATGAGAACAATACCAGGTGTTTTGTGTACTTCACAAGTTGTTAAGATGATATATGTAAAAATAGATTATCTTACTTGAAGCATTGTATAGACTTGATGTTTTTGCCATGTGTGGTGTTCATTTCTTATGTCTGTAATCTTGCTTTATTAACAGTTTTAAAATAGGATTCAGTGCAAACTAACTGAAGTCTGGTCCTATTGTACCAAAGTTTGCTGGGGCTCAGGTCTGCTCACCCCACCTGTAGCAGTTTAAGCTAATGGAATCAACATTAGGGTTTTTTCCTTAATGAGAAAGTCATAAATAAGTTCCTGCTTAGGAATACTCTTATTCCCACATGTAGAAAAGTACCTAACTTTTTAAAATTTGTAAGTTACATGTTTGTTTAAAAAAAAAAGGAAAGAAAACAAACAAAATCTCTCATTAGTTGTCTGGAGTATATTATCTTATTAGTAACACTGAAGTTAAAATTTTTCTCTCTGGATTGGCAACATAACTCAGCAGTAAAGGGACCAGTTCTAGGTTCAGGCCCTAGAACCCATGTTAGAAGGAAAGAATGAATCCTGAATGTTGTCTTCTTCCCTCTACACATGTGTAATGCACACAAATACACAAATATAATAAAAACAATTTTAAAAATTTCTCTCCTCTATCATGTTAATTATAAGGAGGGAGTCCCTAATTTTGGTCTTTGTTTTACTTGTCCCTGGCACATTAATTATTATGATTTATTTCTCTGTAGTTAAGTAGCAAAATTAATATTTTCTTTGCCAAAGAAAATGAGAGAATTCTTCTAGGTAGGTATGTTCTTTAAAAATGAACTAAACATAGATTCATCCAGGTTTTAAAAATATCTGAGAACAGACCTAACACAGTGATAGAGTTAGTCACTCTAAGTACTTAGAACTTTTTTCTTGGAATTATTCCTAACTGAGTAACCTCAGTTGATTTTTGTGTGCGCTCCAGCAGCAGACCTGGGAGCCGTGCTGCCTTCTGGACACTTACTACAGAGCCTGATGTTAGCTAAGGGCAAGGCATTAGCCCTTTTGTGCAGCAGCTGCCCATGTGCAGATCCTGGTCCCTGCAGGTGGGTTCCATTGCTATGCTGGGCTTTAAAGCATCAGTTGGTAGGTTAACGCTGATGAGCCAGCTCTAGAAGCAACCCTTCACAGTTTCTAAGTAAACTGAGAATTAAAGGTCAGTCTGAAGTTTGCTAAGTGACAGGATTAGCTGGGGGTGTACAGTTTGTCCTGTAGTCTCAGCTACTGTGCACAGTGAGCCAGAGTGTCACTTGATGCTGAGGTATAACATACTGGGCAACGTACTGAGAGCTCGTCTTTGCCTCCTCTCTTTGTGCCAAAAAGTAGAAAAAAATTTATGTTTATTTTGTTTTACAGGTACTACCTTTATCAAAAAGATTCTAATAAATATGTTTTTTTAAAAAGACCCTCAACTAATCAGTAGCATATTTAGTTCTAAAGATGTGATTTTCTCATTTTTTTTAAACAGAACATTTTTTAAAAGATGTATTTATTTTTATTTATATGAGTACACTAGTCGTCAGACACACCAGAAGAGGGCAGATGGTTGTGAGCCATCATGTTGTTGCTGGGAATTGAACTCAGGATCTCTGGAAGAGCAGTCAGTACTCTTCACCACTGAGCCATCTAACCAGCCCAACTTTCTCATTTCTTAACTCTTTATATCCAAGATGAATTTAACCTTTTGAAGAAAGGAAGGAAAACACATCTATCTGTAATTTTCATGGTATTTTAAGGTTCAGGAATCTGTGTTGTTAGTGGAGAAGTCTTTGTGTACTTTGAAAGGTTGTGATACAGAGTGGGAGTTGTTAAAGGGTTGGAGGATGGAGAAAGAAGTAAATCAGACTCGTCCTGAGATGTTTGCAGCTCAATACCACCCACATGAACCCTCCTTTCAGAAGGCTGTCCATGTAGTGAGTCAGAATTTTTGATGAAGATGAATAGTTAATATGAGTAAAGAACACATAGAAAAGAAAATAAGAGATGCATTTTGTGTGGTCTTTTGTCTTTGTGTGTATAAGTGTATAAGTTTCCACTTAAAAATATTCCTCAAAAAAAGCCCTGGTCTTGATATGCACTTGTATCCCATACACTATGATGTCAAGGATTTTGGATTGCAGAAGCAAAAATTGTATGCACTTTGTGTAATTTTGTTACTAACCTTTGGAAATAGTTCATTAATATTCTTTCACCTGATTCTGTATTTGACCTCCTCTATCCTTCTTCTTTGGTTTTAGAGGTGATAAGAGACAATTTTCTTTCAAAATAATTTCTGCATAATAAACATACTTTTTATTTTTTTTAAGCAGGTAATATTTATCGTTTTGGCCAAATAGAAATTAATTATGGGGAATCCACCACTTAAAATTGACATTGTCAGTGTCAATCTAACTTCAAAGTTGTATGCCTAAAAAAACAAAACAAAAACCCCCAAGTACTGTCACCCAAAGGCTCTTTGTTAGTTCTGTATAGTTTGTGTTTGAGTATTTGTGTGTTATTATGTATATGTGTGCACATGCCGTGACCTTTGTTAGAGGACAGCTCTCTCCTGCCACCTTGTGGGATCAGGAGGTCAAACCCAGGTTGTTGGGCCTGTGTGCAAGCACCTCTACCTCCTGAGCCATCTTGCAGGCTTGCATCTGTTTTTGTACATAGTTTCGAATATTGCTGTGGTTTGCTCTGCCACTAGTAGAGATCAGGACAAACCCAGGTGTTCTGTTCAACCCTACCTCCTAGCATCTTGCAGCTGCTCTGTTTTTGTCACAAGTTGAAACGTTGTATAAAGTTCATTGAAAAATAGAGATTATCGATACACTTAACATAAATTCAATAGTAGATCTAAAAAGGCTGATCTTAGAAGTTATCTGTACAAGGGAGCAGGTTTTTTGTGGAGATTGTGGCATTTGTATATAAAACATGTTTGTTGTCATTTGAAGAGCCATCTGTAAAAGCATTAAAAGCAATCTCTATAGGATTTTTTGATATAATTTAGACAATACCCATAAGGTATTTTCAAAGAAAAGAGTTTAAAGGGGGTCCTCCGAATAATGATTATCTATAGATCCCAAGTAACATGCTAATGCTGCCTGCCAATTATTATCAGTGTGAAACAATTAATCAACCTGAATTTTGTTTAGTAGCACATTGATTTCTGAAGGCTCTATACCAGTAAGTTGTTTAAGACATGGCCTTCCCACCATTATCAAGTCTTCAGTTTCTTGCAAATAAGTTACAGTTTGTGATGGAGAATTATGACATACATACATTTTGTTTTTGGTAGGTAGGTGTGGGGTTTTGAGACAGGGTTTTTCTGTATAGCCCTGGCTGTCCTGGAACTCACTCTGTAGACCAGACTGGCCTCAAATTCAGAAATCCACCTGCCTCTGCCTCCCAAGTGCTGGGATTAAAGACATGTGCCACCACTGCATACATATATACATTTTTATAATACCTTGTTGATACATAATTCCAGTAGGTGATAAAGAGAAAGGAAGGATAAGTAACTGATAAGGACATAAGGTATTAATTCTGTGTACTATCAGTTTATTACCAGCATTAGTTAATAAGCTAATAACTTGCCTATTGGCTTATCAGCTGACCCGTGCAGATCTTGTTTGCTGGACCTGGGATCTGAGGACCTGAAAAAATGGGATGGACCACAGTCTAATGCTGTAGACTTCAGTTTCAGTGTACTTTTATACTCAAATTTAAAAAACAACGATCCAAGAAAAGCTGAGTTTAGAAAAGCGTGTAAATAAAGGTCAGTAAGCACATACTACATATTAACAGCAGGCCTTCCCAGAACTTCCTCAGGAGACACCAATTTAAACACAATTGTTTGGCACATGGTATTGATTATATCTGGGATGGCGTGGAGGCAAGGCAGAAGGCCAAATCCATATTCAAGGTACTCTGACCAGGTTGGATTCTATAGCTATATTCTGACATCCAACAAGAGTAGACATAAGTTGAATTCAAATGTTTGTCACAGGAGGCTCAGAATCACATCCAAGAACAATCCGGGGAACAAAAAGTACCTGAGGTAAGAGGCCTCTGCCTTTTTTCTTGGAGCCTCTCTCACTGTTCCCAAGGCATTCTTCATCATTGTTTTGACCTTGTTCTGACTGACATCTGTCCTGTTTCATGTGTTAAATTTCTTATAGAATTTAAATGAGAGTCTCCAGAAAGCAACTTAAATAGTAGAGCCAAATCCTCAGTAGTGATGGGCAGATAAAAGCATACTCAATTGACATGGCCCCAAATTTAAAATTTTGCTCTTTTAGCTTATCATGAAAGTTAAGCATTCACGTAAGTATTGATAAGATGAACAGCAGAGGAGAGGGTCATCCACATACCTAATGACTAGTACCTCGGGAAAGTTAATCAGCATCAGACTTAAGTGCTTTATGCCTTAGTTGTAATTGTTCCTGTTGAGCTTGTTTTAATTTTTTCTTCCAAAAGGAGACATTGATCAAGCTGTATTGAGTTATTCCTGCTGTGGGAGGAAATGAAGAAACAAACAAAAAATAAGCAAGAAACTAAGCTCTTGCCGCATAGGTGATTCTCAGGTGCTACATCAGACACTAGGGGCTCTGACTTCCAGTCAGATAATCCTTGAGCATGCTGTAGCAGTGACTACTGGGCAGCCAGAGAAGCTATGGAGTCCATTCCACCTACTCTGCCAAGATACTTATGGCAGAGATTTTTTCCTTTCCTCTGTTTTTGTTATTGTTATTAATTTTCCACTCTCTTACTTATATGCTTGATACCCCTTGGGTGAGAGACCTGGTATCTTACCTTCTATTTCTATTTAAAGAAGACTTTCCTTAACTTTCTCTGAGGGTCATGCCCCATGTTGGGCCCTGGTTGTGGAGGGAGTCTCTGCAAATGCCAAGACCAACAGGGTAACAACCTGTGTGAGGCAAAGAGGAAGTCCAATTTAGCACAGCCTATGTTGGTTCAAACTTTTAAAGTCTAACCTTTAGCAGTTTATTGTAAGCATATTTAAGTACAGTACAATTTGGAGAAAAAGTTTGCTGGAGTAACACATTCCCTGTGCACAAGGAAGCAAAATTACATCGAAACTCTTCTCAAAGTACATGTCACTTCCATGAAGATGGACTCTTGAGATAAGCTACATGTATTATCTTAAGATCCAGGGGAGGATCTGATATGGTCTTGATCATACAGATAGTGTAGAAATCATTTGGGTTTCTTTGGGTCCTGTTTATGGGAGCTTGGTATGTCCTGGCCCTACAGATAGCATAAATCACCAAGTTACCAACCTCCTCCATCCCCAGCCTTCTTGGTGGAAAACAGGATATATGTGTCTCCCTTTGGAAAGATAATCCAGGTGTTTCGCAGTGTTAACATGCCTGGTTTCCTTAGTGTTCATTTGTGAGGGCAAGGACCTCTGTGCTCCCAACAGATTTTCAGGAGTGTGTGTATGTGTGGGGGGGGGGGGAGGGAGGGACAGAGAGAGGTGGGGGGGAAGGGGGCAGGCAGCAACCACTTGACACCATGGTGTGCATGTGCAGGTCAGAGGACAGCCTTTGGCATCAGCTTCGATCTTCACTTTTCATCCACCGTGTTAAGATAGGGTCTCTAGTTTTTTCACTACCTATCCTAGACTAGTGACTCTGGGCCAGCTAGTTTCTGTTTCTCATTTCCACAGGTTCATGCCCAGCCACCCAGTTGTATCTCTAATGTAAGTAGTTTATATCATACAGTTGAAAAAGAAAAATAGCTCAGTGGTTCTTCTACTTCTGCAACTCTTACCCACTAGGAAGGAATTTCTACTTATAATGGGAGGGTTTTATATGAACCACAGTGACCCACCCATACCTACCCCTTATACTTTCTGCCCTGAAATTCTTTGGGAGAATCTTTTACTAATTCTTTTTGGGGCTTGGGATTCTTCAGTTTTGAGCAACTGAATATCCACATGTCCCATTTTATAGCCAAGATAACAACAGAATGTTTACACTAGGCACAGTAGCTTGAGAGATCTTTAAGAATTCCAAGCCCCCATCACATTTAGAATTATGTACATGTGATTGTTTTTCATAGTAGACTGTCAGTGTTGTCATTTTCTCAAGGAGATCATGACCTGTGAAGATTAAGAACTGCCATCTTACCGATCTGATTGTGTACACCTTTAATCCCAGTATTTGAGAGGTGGAGACAGGTAAATCTGTGCAAGTTCAAGACTTGCCGGTTCTACTAAGTAAGTTCCAGGTCAGTCAGGGTTACATAGTGAGACCTTGTCTCAAAACAAAACGCAAAAACAAAATAAATGAACTGAACAGTTGTATAGAACTAGATCTACACAAAACAAATAGAGATCATTTATCAGCATTTTAGCTTCTTTTTTTTTTGGAGAACTTGAGTCCAGAAATGGCTAACTGCAAAATAATGCAGCATGGGATCCATGTGGTGCTGCAGAAGACCTGCCTGATCTAATCGGCATGGGGGTAAGACAGACTGTCTGGTCTCCGGGAGGACCCTGAGGCAAGACTTCTCTGAGAGTAAATGGCGTATCAAAAAAGGAATAAACCTGTGGAAGTAAAAGAGTCCAAAAATACTGCTTAAAGTTACTCTCATGATGTTCTTTGGTGGTTGGACATAACGGCAAATGTGACAGTTTCTCAGTCTAGAGTCAGAAAAAGAAGCAGAGAGTTTCTTTGATCTTTCCTTGTCATTCCTGTTCTCTGTCTGAGAAACCTTCTCTGGGTGGTGTGCACCATGGAGAGGTCACAGATTGTAATTTTCATTTAAGAAAGACAGAAATGATGGAACATTAAACAGTTTTGAATATGTGTGCCTACATACTTCACATAGTTGGATTAGATTGGCAACTTGGTCAAGAATTGTAACGTTAGCCAGCATTTTAGCTGTTTAGAGATTTTTAAATGTCAAATTTATTAAGGTACAACTTATATGTACTCCATTTCTCCTTTTAGTGTACATGTTATGAGTTTTGGGAAATGAATAGAATGGGAGCGGCAAGGTCATTTTAGTAAAAAGCTAGCAGATTCTGACTCGAGAAAGTTGTTATTTGGTCCTTCCATGTATTCTGTTTTCCCAACTTCTGTAATCACCTGACTTTGTTCTTTCTAATCCATACTCAAGTAGAATGTCCTGTGTAAACTACCACCCTACCTGATAAGGATGTGGGCCAGATGCTTCACAGGGTTGACTGATTTTATGACTTTAGCTCTGTCTGACATCTATAAAAACTCGAGGAGTGTACCTTTTGGTCATGTTTAAATGTTTTTTGTTTACCATCTATGCATGTTACTTTTACATTTTGTAGTTAAATAATATTCAGTAGTCTTTTAATCTCCTAGAATTTCTATTCAAATTTTGAGAATCAGTAAAGTATAGGAATAGGTTTTCCTTCATGTTTACCTTTCTACGTTCTAGGACCTTGCTTGCCATCTGTAAAGTGTTGCTTTTTATTTAATTTTGGTTTTGTCATCCTGGTTTTCTGCCAGTTCCTTTATCATCATCTTTTCTGTAGTTTATGAGGTTTAAAGTACACAGGGATATTACATTTTTACATCTCTTCAATAGTTGAAATTGCTTGCATTTTTAATAAGATGGCAGTAGGTAAGAGAGTATGACAGGTAAAATATCAGCAGGAGGAAACAAAGTACTCTAAATTGATTAACATGTAAAAACTGAATCAAGCAGTTTACAGAGGGTTATTTATTTATTTATTTAATGTATGTGAGTACACTGTTGCTGTCTTCAGACACACCAGAAGAGGGTATCAGATCCCATTACAGATGGTTGTGAGCCACCATGTGGTTGCTGGAAATTGACCTCAGGACCTCTGGAAGAGCAATCGGTGCTCTTAACCGCTGAGCCATCTCTCCAGCCCCCTACAGTGGGTTTTTAAATAAAAAATTTTACAGTAGTTTGACTTAGAAATTTTTAAGATCCACTTGGTTTTAACTGGGAAGATAATAGAGCTATCTACGCTAAGTTTTATTGTCTATATCCCATTTTAAAGCTGCTTTGTGAGTCACAATGAACACAAGATGAGTACTCAAAAGGACTGAGAGAATTTCAAAGTTCAGAGCAAAGTTTATAAAACAAGAAACATGGATATGTCAAAGGGTACCTGTAACTAGACTAAATATTGGCAACAGGTGGATGCAGGCCAGTGAATGGAGATTATTTACAGACTGGCTCAGTGGCCATTGTCTTCATGGTACATAGTCCTAAAGCCCTTGGAAGATTGCAATGTATTCTCTTATTTCAGGAGAGCATGAAATACCATTTCAAAGGTGTTTGTTTTATCTCTTATTTTCTCCTAAGCCAAAGGTTAATTTTTGTCTTATTTATTTGCAGTGGTAAAGACCAAACCACAGCCTTAATGCAAGTCAGCCAATTGCCTCTTCTCAGAAAATTCAGCTAGATCTCTACTCGGTGTTTTTCATTTAAGAAGTTTGATAGATCATTTACTAGTAAAAACCAACCTAGAGAATTTCAGCAGCAGCAGGGAGACGCCTACCACAGCTACCAGCAGCCTGAGGAGTCTCTTTCCCCTTTAGGGACCTCCACTAAGATAAAGCCAGATCCTTGCCTATGCTGCAGAAAAGAGTTTCAGGAATAACCAGAATGAAACAAAGTTAATTATTTTATTAGTTATTTGACAGACTCATATGTTTAAAGGATAGTACACAATAATACCAAGATACATGTATGGGTTTCTGGAGAAAGTATCTTTATCATGGTAATTTGTGTAATCCTGTGGCTTCTAAATTACCTTCCTTCCTTCATTTTCTTTCTTTCACTCATTCCTCACCCATTTCATACATGTGTAAAATGCATTCTGGTTATTCCCACTCCTTTCAGAACCCCAACATACCTGTCCCACTCCCACATTCATGGTGTTTGGTTTTAGTTTGTGACCAATTTAGTTTAACCAGAACCATCTGTGTGACTATTAGATTAGGAGTGTCCATTGGAATGTGGTACAGTCACCGTTTAGGCATACAACTGAAGGCATGGCTGTGTTTACGAGTAGCAAACAGTTTAGTAGAGAAGATTAGAGCTACTCCTCAGCCCCTCATTCATCCATGTCTGGCTGTTAATGACTTCACTTTTGTGCAGACTCAATGCAGTCATTCCCAGTTATTTGAAGTGTGTGTCTCAATGACTGGATGTTGCCCAGTAGGTGGCATTTAGAAGCCCTTCTCTCTATCTTCCAGCTCTTACATTCTTTATGCCATATTCTCCTCTGCATTGTTCCCGAACCTTGGAAGAAAAGGTGTAATGTCTTGTTTAGTACCAAGCATACAACCATCACTTATTCTCAGGATCCTATATAGCCATACATTTGTAATTGTAGAAATTACTTAATCCCGACCCAGGGTTTCTACTCTGCCTTATATCATTTAGTTCCCGGATAAGAAACAAACACAACCTTTATATTTACAGTAAGGCTTAAACAGTACAAGAGCTGGGCAACTGCCTAGTCTCTATGCTGTTAGAATCTACTTTCCTATCTATAACACTGAGTTATTACTACTTACTAGTGCTTCATCTGGGCTGCTCTTAACTCCACTTGGCCAGCCCTCAGAGCCATGTTCTCTTGACTCCCAACCCATGGTGGCTTCTCCTTCCTCCTCATGTACCTTCTTCCTTTCCTCATCCTTCTCCTCAAACCCAAGCCCAGGGAACCTAAACCCTACCTATGTCTCTTCTGCCCAGCTGTTGGCTGCTGGCATCTTTATTTACCAATCAGAAATACTTGGGGGCAAGGTCTCTGTGTAGGCTGTCTCATCTCTGGAACAACCAGGTCCTGAGGGCCCTGCACTTACTACTTACCGTTACAATAGATAACAAAAAAAAACCAAACCTCAACATGTTACCTACCATAGTCCACTGGAAAGAGGTTTCTCTGACTAAGTGGTAATTGCTTCCATATACTTAGAAGATGGTTCCATGTTAATGATAGTTTAGCACTCGAGACCTCTGTGGGTTTTTGAGTAGTTGTATAATACCAGGTATGAATCCCCTGCTGTAGATGGACCTCAGGTATAATTAGAGAGCAGTTGTTACTCTGTAACAGTCATGCTGCTCTTGCACAAATAAACATATTTTGGCCTAGCAGGTTAATCATAGTTGATAGAGTTAACAGATAAGACTGTTGATGTGTTTTCTTCCTCAGCAGCCTTTGCCCAGCACATTCAGCACAGTGAAAGCTAGCTGGCACGGAGGAAGCTCAGTTCCAGTTCATGCCACCAAGACCTATGGGACGTCAGTAATAAGGCCTTACCATCCAGTTCTGGAGGGCAACCAGTTCTGAAGAAATGGCAAGAATTTTTATTGTTTAGGAGTTTTCTATGGTCTCTCTGGCCAATTAATCATAAGGGAGGTGGCCCATTGACCTAGTCAGTGTTCTATTGCTGTGAACAGACACGGTGGCCAAGGCAACTCTTATAAGGAAACATTTAATTGGGGCTGGTTTACAGTTTCAGAGGTTCAGTCCATTGTTGTCATGGTGGGAGCATGGCTGCATGCAGGCAGACATGGTGCTGGAGAAGGAGCTTAGAATTCTTTGGGCTTTTGAAACCCAAAGCCCAACCTTAATGGCACACTTGCTCCAATAAGGCCACATCTACTCCAGTAAGGTCACACCTAATATTTCCCAATTAGTGTCTTTCTCCAATAACTAAGGCATCCACACCACCACACCCACACCTTGCATTAAGTTACATTTATTAACAAATGTAATTTCCAACATGGTTTAAAAATTAATCAAAGCTTAAAATTTAAGTACAAACAATGAATTGGCATATATATTTTGCTTAAAGGATTTCCTTTTGTGAATGAAATTAAGGTGGTTTTGTGAAGTTTATTGTTTAGTTTTAAGAATGAAAGGAGTGCTAATTAGCAAAAGTCAGGGTTAAAAACAATTTGACCCTAAATAAGCACAGTTCATTTATTGATTTTAGTATTCTTGTTTAAACTATGTTTAGGAAAATATACATTAGCTCTGTGTGTTTTGACTATCAGTTGATGTTCCTTTATTGATTCCATCAGCAGGAAAAACAAAATAGATCCCAGGGCAGGCAGCTTCTCATGACCTCGGAATTGTTTATCTTCATCCTGCCTCACTATCCATATACTGATTATTGTGGTTTTTACAGAAGAGAACTGAAGTTCAGAATAATTTGCCTAGGGAAAGAATCCAGATGTAAACTTGATAGGTTGTCATGACTCCAAAGACCTGCTTCTTTGGTATCCTCTAATAATATTAAAGGATCTCTTTATTTCTGAGCACACTATGAGATATACTCTGAGCTTATCAACACATAGCCACAAAAGCTACACATTAATGTGACAAGCATCACTCGTGGCTTTTTACCTGCACTTCCTTGGTGATCAAGCAACTTCTCCTGTCTGCTATCCCCATACATGGTAGGCATAGAGGTAGTGATGGACCAATAGCCACCTAGATTTCCTTAGTTTGTAACCCAGAAGTTAGTCCCCGATTAGCCTGAGCCTATACTCTTAGCCATTATCTGTGTCACAGAACAACACCAATTGTTTGAAGGAGGCTTGAAGATTCTTGAACATGTGACCTTGTTTTATTTCTCCATCTGTTAGTGAGGAGAACCATACACTATGCTCTTCTTTTGAAACTAAAACCATTCTTTTAAGGGCTTCCAGAAATGTATTTAACAAATATTTATTCAGTAGTGACTATGCAGTAGATATTTACCTGGGTGTTGAGGTACACTCATGAAACTACATCCATGTGAGCCAGGATAAGGCAGGCAGGCAGGCAGGCAGGCTTTAGTGGTTTGAATGAGGTGTTCTCCATCTTCTCAGGCATTTGAATGTTTGATCCCCAGTTGGTGATGCTGTTTAGAGAGGCTTAGGAAGTGTGGCCTTGCTGGAGGAAGTTCACTGGGGTGGGCTTTAAGGCTTTTTCTCCTGCTACCCGCCATTCTTTCTGTGCTTGCAGTTCTGAGCTGTTCCTGCTGCCTTGTCAGCCTATTACCGTGCTTCTTCCCAGCATGATCCCTCTGGAACTGTAAGCCAAGGAAACTCTTGTATAAGTTGCTGAGGTCATAGTGTTTTTCTCAGCAACCAGTATGCAGGCTGACTGACTAATATCCTGTCATTGCTGTCTTGGCCCAGACATACCTTCAGCAGTCAACATCAGTTTAAGTTTTTGTTTTTTCTATCCTTTTGGTTTATCTATATAATGTGCAACATCATTTACTCATTGTTTTTACTCTCTCTCTCTTTCTCTCTCTCTCTTTTTCTATATATATGTATGTGTGTGAAATAGCCACTATTTTATTTTACTTATTGGGAATGCAGACATAAAGTTAGCAACTTATACAAAGAGTGTTCAATCTTGTAAAGCTTTCCAGACTTTTCGTGTAATAGCATCCATGGAAAATGGGAAAGTAAATGCAAGTAACTGTCACCTTGTGTGATGAAGGGTCATTTCTGCTTTAAGTTCTCCTTAGATTGTCAGAGCTAAGGGAATCAACAAACAGGCAATTAGCAAAGCAGTTTTGAACTGGTTTTGTGGAGGGATGTTTGCACAAAGAGGCATGTTGGCCTAACATCCATGGAGGCTAGTTCAGAAGGCGCTTCAGCAGCTGCTTGGAGAGATGTAGGAACGCGTTTTGAGAGCTTGCAAAGGCCTCTCACCAGAGTGAGCGATATGCGCACTCAACTTGATTGTTCATTTTCAAATCTATTTATGCATCTTTGTTATAATAAAATAATGAGACTAATGTTATATAAACCAGTGAAGTAAGCTTAAAAGTTACTACTATAAAGCTAAGATAAATGTTTTAGAAAGATGAGTAAAGGTAAATTGCAAATAAAACTTGCTGCTGCAAGTAGGGAGGGAGCATGTAGCCACAGTACATTCTGTGTTTACTGTGTGTGAGTCATGGGTCAGTCTTCAGAACCAGCCAGTCAGACAACAGTTCAGTGTTAGTGAGACAGCTGCGAAAGGCAGAAAATTTTGTAAATTTAGAGTGTTTCCTTTGCATGCAGAGCATTTTTGGATGTTTTAGTTCTTGGTCCATACTGTATCTTAGGATAATACCTTAATGAGCAAATGTGTTTATTTGTAAAAAGCTAAATGTGTCTAAAATGTTACTATTTATACCTAAACATAGTTTTTTTCAGTTTAGCTATCTAACTGCCTAGGTAGAATGTTTTAAATGTAGTTAAGAAAACCGCTGAGGGCTGAAGAGATGGCTCAGTGGTTAAGAGCACTGACTGCTCTTCCAGAGATCCTGAGTTCAATTCCCAGCAACCACATGATGGCTCACAACCATCTGCAATGGGGTCTGATGCCCTCTTCTGGTGTATCTGAAGAGAGCAATGGTAAGTACATAAAATAAATAAATCTTTTTTTTAAAATAAAGAAAAAAGAAAGAAAACAGCTGATACATTGGGGAAATACTAAGCAGGTTGATATTTAAAAGGTGACTTTAGAGCTGTATGTATGTGAGTGTTCTGGGAAGAGTCAGAGATGGGCATATTAAGTTTTAAAGAACAAAGTATGCAAAAACCCAGAGATATGAGAGAATAGAAAACATTAAAAAAAAATAGTGTTTTTTACAGTACTTCTGGAGCACTAAAAATGTAAATGATATAGGTGCAGTAAATAGGGCTTGTGTCTGCTAATCCAGACATAATCTCTCAAGAGAGATCATTTTGACAAAACTAAGAAAATAACAGAAAACACCAAGATAGAAGGTCCTGAGCCTTATAGCAGTCTGAATAGGAGACAAATAGGTAGTAAGTATATTCTATTATCTTTTGACTTTCGGTTTTGTGAGACAGGATTTCACTATGTATCTGAGCCTTGCCTAGAATTTGAGATCCTTCTGCTCCAGCATCCCCAATGCTGACAGTAGAGGAGTGTGTTACCACATCTCGCTTTTGTGTGTGAGTGTTGTGTATGTATGTTTGTGTGCTGCTGTATGTGTATACATAGGCCAGAGGTTGATGTCAGTTGCCTTCCTCATTTATTTTCTATTCTACCGTCCCCACCTCCCCATGATGCTTAGCCCAGGGAGTGGCACTATTTGGAGGTGTGGCCTTGTTGGGATAGGTGTGGCCTTGTTGGAGTAGATGTGTCACTATGGGTTTGGGATCTGTACAAGTACTTGGTGATTGGTTCATACAGCTGGAAACCACTGATCTGAGAGTAGAAGATGAAGAAAGGATGTACTAGGGATAAATGCAGAGACATAAACAAGAGATGGTAACGTGGCACGGTACAAAATGCAGAGCTCATGTTCCTTGAGTAGAAGTATGGGTACAAGAGCCTTACAAATCATGTCTTTTAGTTAGGATCAGGTTTGGGTTTTTTGTAATGTTGCAACCAAAAACAATGAATCTGGAGAGTTAGTCTGCCAGTGTGACGGTGGTCAGGCTCCTGGGTTTCTCTGTCGCATTGCATTGCCATCTTGAGCACATGTCCTTATTGTCCCAGATGGACACGAGTGAACTGTAGTTATGTTGCTAATCCAGATGACAGGCAGGCTGGGAAGAAGATGGACAGTGCTCCCTGTTCTTTCAGGAAACACCTGCCAATTCATTTCATATTTATTGTTTTGACCTGAACTACTTTCTTTCACTCACTTGCAAGAGAAAGCTAGGAGTTAACTAGTTCTCTTTTACCAGAAAGAAGAGAGTATGGCCTGGCCTTTCTTGAACATTTCCTCCACAAACCTAAAGGGTCCTCTTGGGGTTTGCCCCACTTGGTTTGTGGAGATGGTCCTACCATCTGTTTAACTGTAGTGGAGATCTTGTTAGAACCATGAATTCTTTTCTTGTCTGCAGAAAAAGAGGAGCAGAGTGATTAGTAGATGGAAAATGAAGTAAGAGGAAGAGGCCATGCCTTCTCCTAAAGTGTGGAGAAGGCTTTTTTGTAGAGATAAAGGAGAGAGCAGGCACAGAGAATCGTCCAGGCTAAACATGGCGGGCAGACTAAACAGGACAATGAGAGGAGAGGAGAGAGGGAAAGTGAGCAAGAAAGGAATTGCTGACCAAGAGAGGCATCCAGGGCCTGGAGGTTGAGAGAAGAAAATGGCCTAGTTATGTGGGGACCAGGCTGATTGTGGGAAGAGGAAGCCCAGCCCCTGGGAGGGAAGACTTTAGGATAGGGGCTGGCCTCGTGGGAAGTGCTGGGAGGAGCCACAGGCACTGTGTGAGACTTCTGGTTTTGAGACCTAACATTCCAGCCTTTTGTTGATGATAAAGAGCAAAGTAACTTCTTCTGTAACCGCTTCCACAGGCTGAGTGGGACTTGCCTCAGATTTCTTTGAGACCTAACAGTCAGGACTGACAGCTCAAAGCTGGTTCACACTCACTGCCAACTCCTGTGACTCATTCCGAGTCACAGTTAGGCTGAATCTGGCAGCTCATTGGGTATCCTTTGTTGTCTCCTAATGCAAACTGTTGTAGCTCAGTGTGTTTTCTTGAGGAAACTGAGAAAGAACATGGAAGACTAAATTCTGTGAAGTGCTGTATCCTAAGTTCTATAGACATACTTACCTTCTATAAATGTCAAGGAGCCATGACTCTTCCTTTATATGGTTACTGTCAGTGATGCCTATCTGTCTTAATGAAATTGATACCGATTCTGATGAGAAATTTAGACTTCAAGGATCTAAAAATTAAAAATGTCTTTATGACTGGGTATGTGCACTGTAACCAGCTGCTGCTAAGCAGTTTCCAATATTGACACCCCATCCAGCCCTGGCTTGTTGAACTTAACTCTGTAGGACTGCTTAGTGGGCTCCCCTGGGGGAAGGTGTGGACATTCATGAACAGGGCACTTTTGTTATATATAGGTTGATTTATATGACAGAAATCTCTACTTAGTCCCTAATAAATTAATAAGCTAAAACGTGCAATAAACCTTAGACAAATATATTCTGGCTTCTTGTAATCAAGTAGTTAGTAGATTCATCTGCTTATGAGATTGTGTGTGTGTGTGTGTGTGTGTGTGTGTGTGATGAGAAGTTTAGGGTGAATATAAGTTATGAAACATCAGTCACAAGGCTCCACTGAAGGTTTCCAACCGTGCAATAACCTCAAGCACTCTTGGCAGTTCCCCTCTGTTCATTACTGTGTGAATTCCTTCTTCCTTGTCCTTTCTTAGTTCTCAGAATCTTTATCTTATAAACAAATTCCTCAGTAGGATCTTTACTCCTTTAAAAGTCAGGTCTGTAAAGACAGGTAGATCGGTGTCGCTGACCACCATATGAAGAGCTGTGGTTCCTTGGCATCTGTAGAGGGAGGGCGACGCTGTATTAACCTAGGACACAAGGCTTCACTGGAGATGTGAATGCCGGTGCCCCAGTATTTATACGTTTTAAAAGTTAATTTGCCATGTATCCAATTTCTTTAAGACTTTTTCATCTTCTTTGGTTTGATTCCCCTCCCCCCTTGCCATCCCTCTGCCACTCATCCTACTTGCATAAGCCTTTGCACCCCTGGTCTCCTCCTTTACAAATTCTGCTGCCCTCTCCCACAGTCTCTCATTTCCTAGCTTTCATAGACTCACTTGGAAAGAATTTGTCTTACATTTTGTTTATTTGTTTTGCTTTTTGACTTTTGAGACAGGGTTTTTATTGTGTAGCCTAGCCTGTCCTTGGCCTTGCAGTCCCCCTGCTTGCTGAACTCTGGGACTATAGCAGTGCATTGCTGTAACCAGTATAGTTTTTTGCAGTTTAATTACTGAAAAGTATGTAGAAAAATCTTATCTCTAAGTATTTTGCTTCACAAACTTTATGGTGTATGGATCAGAGATGATTTATCATGAACATCCCTGATTTCAAGGTTTCTTTTTTCCCCTGGGAAAATTGTAAGTCAATGGGATTGTTTTGTTTTTTTAATTCATCATTATAAAAGGTAAAAAAAAAAAAATTCTTTAGTGTAATTTCTTGAAAAAATAGCTAAAGATTAAATGTAGACCCAGAATTCTTTATTTGAATGTTGATATACCAAAATATTCCTTAGCATACAGAATTAAGAAGTGATTCAAATTCTGTTATCTTCTTGGCATTGTTTTTTAAATTGCATTTCAATGGCTATCAGCTAAAAATATAAATTATAATTTTTTTAAAGGTACCTAACTTATTTATACATTGAATTTTTGTTTTGTTGTTATGCTTCCAAGTTTAACATAGATATTTGAAAATGTTATACATAAAATTGTTGATTGTAATTTTTTTTCCTTTTTGAGCATTATATTTTGTCTTTGATCGGGGTATGTGTGTGTGTGTGTGTGTTGATGCCATTGAGGCCAGAAGAGAGAGAGTGTTGGGAACCCTGGAAATTGAGTTACAGGCAATTGTGAACCACTTGGTATGGGTGCTGAGACCCAAACATGTCCTTTGGAAGAGCAGAACATGCTTCTGACCAGTTGCCGAGCCATCTCTCCAGTTCCATTACGTGGAATTTTCACTGTTCCTTAAATCTAGTTATTTACATCTTTTTACATCAGAATATTAAGTATTGAAAAATATACCCCAATATTTGTTGTACTGAAGTGTAACTATTTCGTAGTGTGGTTCTATTGTATTTAGAAATTTAGAGAAAATGAAGTAATATCGATGTAGAATGTAGTGAGAGAGAAGTTCACATGATGCTCCTGAGGGAGAGAAGACTGGTCAGTGACAGGCACGTAGAGGTCTCCATCTGTTCAACTGTGAATCTGTAGTCTATAGATTATGTATTATGTATATATACATATAGCTACATATAATGTTTCACAATTAAAATTTTAAGGTGGAATTGGAAAACAAGCCTGTCTGACTGTGTATGGGAAAATTGCTTTTACATATTCCATGTTTTAAAAAACGTATCCAGAGCCTTAGTTAAGTAAGACTATTTCTGAGGGTATCAGTCTTACCTAACATGAATGTAACAACTGGATTTTCAGCTAAGTTCTTGGTATGAGAAGTGAAAGTAACTGCAAGGAAGTTACTCACTTTTACAAAATAGATGGAAGATAATTAGCTTTCTAACGTAAATACAATGTGTCCAAGAAAATATCCTAACATAATAACTGACCACTGGACATCACTGCGTCACAGAAGCGTTCTCTTACTCACCAGCTGATTTTACAGCTGGCTGAGAGAAGACTCTAAACACCCTGTTACATAAGGGGACAAAAAGTTCCATCTTTGTCATCTTGTCTTATTATTTTTTAATGGTGTGACACTTAAATTGGGCCTTTTCTTCTTCGTTGTTATTATTGGTGGTGGTGGTGGTGGTGGTGGGGTACGTGTGTGTGTGTGTGTGTGTGTGTGTGTCTTTAGCCTTTCTTTTGTTTCATGAATGGGAATAGCTACCAAAGCCTATGCAGAACTTAGGAAGAAAACTGACAGTCCCACCACACTGAGAAGGAGGTCAGAATGAGTGATAGGATTATCAGTGGGAAGCTGTGGAGAGGAGCACTTTGTATTCCTTACTTGGTGTTTACAGCAAGTAAGAGAGTATTTATCTACAGTTGGCAGTTAAGAAGAACTAAGGTACAGACAAATGTTTTGCAGAAAGATGTTTGTCTGTCAAACACAGAGATGTTGGCCTACAAGGCCTAGATCACAAGAGGTGAGCCCCTCAGGTCCTTCCTTTCCTAATCAAAAATGACCTCACATGAATACACATTAACAGATAACAGGGCAAATAACAGCTTGTGTTCACAGAGTAACCACTGGCTGGCCTACGTGTTGTAGTCTTATACTGTGATGGAACTAAAGAGCCATTTGAGGGCTTATTAAAGCAAAATAACAAAAATGTCACAAATGTACTGTGATCTTTTTAAAGCTTTCATTCTTGCTGTAAGATGTAAGATTTCTTACTCTGCTTTGAACAGCGGGAAAAACTTGGGTCTTTCCTATAAATGTCATGGTTTCTGTACTTAAAGGACAAGTTCAAGACTAGGGCACTCTGCTCACATACCTTGGGTGCTAGAGAGGAGGTAGGGTTGGCTTCCCCAGCCCAGCCTTCACACTCCCTCCTTCTCAGGGCATTTCTTAGAACGAGGATGTTTAGTTTTCCAGTGCAAGTGTTTATAAAATGACACCCTACAGTTAAATATTTGAGGAAGGAACTGTGCTTGTGCATACCTAGAATTGTGACTGAGCCTGTGCCAGTTGCTTCTGAAGGGTCATCTTAAAACTAAATGGAAGCCTATGACAGAAACAAGTGTATGTTACTTTTTGCCTCCTGTGGTAGGAGAAATAATGTATAATTAATATATGTTAGTCTCTAGAATTGAATTAGAGTATAATGTACCTGAAATATGTAGACTTGAAGTTTGTGTACCTCATTTGATATTTTGATTAAAATTGGAAATAGCTTCTTAAGGTAATTTAAGATTTAGATATTCATACCAGTCAGACCAACGTTTGTGCACTGTGATTCCACTGTAGTTAAATATGCCACTGAGCTACTTCTCTGTGCAAGGGAAACTGCCCATGTTGGAACTTACATTTGAGAGACCAAAACTTTTTAAGGAACCATGGAAGTAACCTTGGGATTGATTTGCTTTAACTTACAAAGCTGTTTAGTTGACATCTCTAATGTTATATTTTCTTTCAGATTCAACCCTATGAAAAGATAAAGGCCAGAGGCTTGCCTGATAACATATCTTCTGTGTTGAACAAATTGGTAGTAGTGAAACTCAATGGTGGTTTGGGAACCAGCATGGGCTGCAAAGGCCCTAAAAGTCTGATTGGTGTAAGAAATGAGAACACTTTTTTGGATCTAACTGTTCAGCAAATTGAAGTGAGTAGCATTTAACCTTTCACATAAGATACTAAAGTAGGTTTAGTTTTTACATTATAAAGTGCTAATCAACAGGATTGCAATTTTGTTTCTTTATTAGTGTGTGGGGTTGGGAAACTGTAAAGACATATTCTTAGGATGGGAAAGCTTGATTTTAAATAGCATGTATGGTTGCTGAAAGCTCTGGGTTTGTTCAGATTCTCCCTTGATCTGCCCTCTGTAACTACTTTGTTTCTACTGGCAGCCTTCATGACACTGGAGTTTTCTGGCTTAATCTCTTTTGTGAAGCTGTGTGGGATGTCTCATCCCCCATCTGGTTGATATGGTGGATGCTAAGAACTATTCTTGGCTTCCTTCTCTGGCAAAGTTATTAATTGTAGACCTCATGAGACAGAGGACCTGTCTTGTGCATCTCTTCTTCCCTTGCCTAATGTGGTGCTGGCAGCTACAATCATAATAGCAGAAGTGACAGCTAACAGGAATCCAGCATTTACTGTGTACTGGGTATTCTAAGTGCCTTCCCCAAGATGACTCATTTGTTCCTCTCGGCAGTTTACAAGTACTGTTATCCCCATTGTATGCGTGACATGGGCTCTAAGCGTAAGGTTTCTATCTAGTTCATAAAGTAGAACCAAAACTTAACCCTAAGAGTCAGGTTTCTAAGGATCTCTCTTCCCTTACTGTGTTCCTTAGCTCTTTTGAAAGACTGAGAAGATTGAATTTGACTGAGGAGTTTGAAATTCATCCTGAGAACAGGAAACCATGACTTTGTAACTTTGTATTCTCATGTCCATGGAGCTTGAAGACAAGAGCAAATGTGTAGCCAGCACTTGCCTACCTTCAGGCCATGAGTACTGTTGACTACACATACAGCTCCAGTAGGGATTGCCCTGAGCAAGCAAAAATGTGCCTCTGCTGAGTTAGCCATGAAATGAACAGAGTGGCTCTCACTCAGAGGGTCATGGTTTATTGAATGAGTACATGAAGAATTGCTTAGCTACACATCCAGCTCATGCCCAGCACTTACTTATGTAAATGTATGTACATGTGTGTATATATGTAAATACAGAGAGCGCTAGAGGTCAGGTTTTAAATATTTTGTGATTAACCATTAAAGAGAAAATTTTACACTTTAAGTCAGAGAATGTGAGTCTGGATGATCTGATTGTCATTCTCCTCTTTAGCATTTGAACAAAACCTATAATACAGATGTTCCTCTCGTTTTAATGAATTCTTTTAACACGGATGAAGATACCAAAAAAATACTCCAGAAGTACAATCATTGTCGTGTGAAAATCTACACCTTCAATCAAAGCAGGTACCAGAAATAAAAAGGATTAGCTGGTGGGATTGTGGCTCCTCAGAGTTCTCTTCATTGGTGCAAACATGGTGCCACATTGCAGCTAAAGGTCAAGTCCTGCAAGAACGGATGTCTTTAAAGCTAAATACAGGTTGATAAATAGGTGATGGTTATAAACTTTGGTTCTATAATTTCTAATTCCTCAGAGGACCTGCTTGAGATCTTAATCTGTGTCCCAAGTATTTCAGGACAGTTTATAAAGCCTTTGCATATTAAGGTCTCCAGTTAGGTGGATGACTTCCTGCAAACCACAGGACTGAAAACCTTTGCTATGGGAGGAAGGTTTTTCACCCTGAATAGATAGATCTGTGGAATCACATAAGTTTTGGAGAAAAACAGTTACTCTGGGGGTAGGGGAGTAGAGTAAGTAGAAAGGAATTCGGATGACTTGGGGACAGGCTTTTTATTTAGGGTTAGACAGCAGACTACAGAAACTACAGAAATGGTTGGAAATGGTATGTCTAAAGTTCGATCATTAGTTTGTTGCTTTTTTAAAATTTGTTTTCCCCTCCCCCCCTCTCTTTTAACATCATAATGTTTGTTGCCTGACTCCTAGAAAGCTGTCTGTGCAAGTATTAGCTGTTTCATGCTTTCTTTTACTGTCTGTCAGCTCTTACCCATGTGCAGACACTTGCATGCGAAATGGAGGAAAGTGTCCTGAATGCATCTGTCTAAGAGTAGGCCAGTCTCCACAGGTAGATTCTCAAGCACAAGAAATGTCCTGTACCAGATAAGTTTAAAAATGTGGACTTACCAAGTCCTACCTCTTAGAGAGTTGTAAAAAACAATCTTAAAAAATATGAAGTGTGAAGCCGGGCGTGGTGGTGCGCATGCCTTTAATCCCAGCACTTGGAAGGCAGAGGCAGTCAGATTTCTGAGTTCAAGGCCAGCCTGGTCTACAGAGTGAGTTCCAGGACAGCCAGGGCTATACAGAGAAACCCTGTCTCAAAAAACAAACAAACAAAAATACGATGTGTATTCTCTTCTCCATGGCCACAGAAAACTTATCTTGAATGACTATTTAGAAGGCAGATGATTTTTTTATAATAATAATGACAATCTCTGAAATAAGGGATGTCTTATTTAATATTTTAAAAATACTTTTTGTTTTTAGTTATGTGTATCTGTGTATATCTGTGTGTAGGCATGTGTACATTAGTACAGGAGCCCAGGGAAGCTAGAAAGGGTGTCAAATGCCCAGAAGCTGGGTTTACGGGACCTTGTGAGCCATTTGATATAGGTACTGGACATTGAAGAGTACATGCTCCTAACCACTGATCCATCTCTCCAGCCTTTATTTAATTTTAGTGTATTGTTTTCCTTGAAGGATTTGGGTATGCTACAGAACCATTGTGATAACATTCTTGTTTTGTTTTTAAAGGTACCCGAGGATTAATAAAGAATCTCTACTTCCTATAGCAAAGAATGTATCTTATTCAGGGGAGAATACTGAAGCTTGGTACCCTCCGGGGCATGGAGATATCTATGCTAGTTTCTACAATTCTGGCTTGCTCGACACTTTTATAGAAGAAGGCAAAGAGTATATTTTTGTGTCTAACATAGATAACCTGGGTGCCACAGTGGATCTTTATATTCTTAATCATCTAATGAACCCACCCAATGGGAAACGCTGTGAATTTGTCATGGAAGTCACAAATAAAACACGAGCAGATGTAAAGGTAAATGCTGAAGATTCAGTGTGGGGATTCATGTCTTTACAGCTGATAAACTACATAGCTAAAATTCTTTGTCTAGTTTATAAGTTTCTATTATGTGTAACATATCATTTACCTAGCATTTTAAGAGACTGTGATACTATTCTGTGAGTTGTTTTAAGATAACAGTGTGTATCATAAACTCAGAATTAATAATAGTATAAATCTATGTCAGTAATTTAAATTGGAAACAGTTTTCATGTGTTTTTATGGAACAAATCTGAAATATGTGGAAACACACAACAAATTTGTTCATACCAGTAGTACTCTTCTGGTTTGGCATTTAAGTATTTTATTATGTTATCCCTTTAATGGAAATCTAGTTCTATAAAATGTGTGTATGTGTGATATGTATACTTTAATACCTCACTATCTTGGTAATTGTGCAAAGATACTGCAGTTGTTTTAGTACAAATATAAATTGAACATGGCATATTTGGTGGTAATATCTGGCCTTTGATAAAATGGCACCGGAGATTGTGCTGTTTACCTGTAGCTGATGCACACCAAAACACCTCCTCCCCACGCTGGTGTGCTCTCGTGGTATAAGAACTTTTCTAGCCTCAGTCGCTTCTCATCCTCTCATTTGTCTCCCTTCTCCCTCATCCTAGACCTCATCTGGGTAGGACGAAGTTGTTTATGATGGACAGTGGTTTGGGAATAAGAAGAATGTTTATAGCCGACCTTAGGAAGAGGAGGAGAACTCAGTTGTACTACCACGGCTTTAATTATAGACAGGACCGTGAGAGTTTATGATAAAGTAACAATCTGAATCATGAATATGTCACTTTGTATATTAAATTATATAGTCAATGTCCTCTATGAAAGTCTATATAAGTCATAATCAGTGTGGTATGGCTGATTGCAAAATGATTTTCTGTTTTTCTAGGGTGGGACACTCACTCAGTATGAAGGCAAACTGAGACTGGTGGAAATTGCTCAGGTGCCCAAAGCACACGTTGATGAGTTCAAGTCTGTGTCAAAATTTAAAATATTTAACACAAACAACCTATGGATTTCTCTTGGAGCAGTTAAAAGACTGCAGGAACTGAATGCCATTGACATGGAAATCATTGTGAATCCAAAGGTACGAAGGCCACAGTCCAGTAGGCAGACTGACCCCTGCCTACTCCTGGGGCTTGGCTGTTCTATCACTCACACCGTTATCTAGTCAGACTCTCCAAGTCTTGACTCTCGTCCTCCAGAGTCTGCATTCATCTCAGTGATGTGCTGCTGATCTGACCCTAGGCTGAAAAGGACCACCTTCAGTTTAGTAACTGCTTTTATACGTAAATGCCATTTAGCTGTAGGCACCGTGCATAAGTTTTTCTAACCCCTATCTCTTTAGTGAAAAATGGACATGTTGCTAACTCAAGAAAACTTAAAAAATAAAACAACCATATACTCATATACTTAAAGCAATATAAGGGCTTAGGATTCTCTGAGACCATTTTGGAAGTACTGGTATAATAGGTATGTACAACCTGTGCTTGCTGGGTGGTACATATCCGTAATTCCAGCAGTCGGAAAGTGGAGGTGAGGTAGTTCAAGGTGCACAATGAGTCTGAGGCAAGTGGATTTTGATGCATGAGATTGCATCTCAGGCCCCAAACCCTTTGTTCCCAACTCTTTCCTGATTTCCTTTCTTCTTTCTTTTTTACAGACTTTGGATGGAGGCCTGAATGTTATTCAGTTAGAAACTGCAGTTGGAGCTGCAATTAAAAGTTTTGAGAATTCTTTAGGTATTAATGTTCCAAGGAGTCGTTTTCTGCCTGTGAAAACTACATCAGATCTCTTACTTGTGATGTCAAACCTCTACAGCCTTAATGCAGGATCTTTGACCATGAGTGAAAAGCGTGAATTTCCTACGGTACCCTTGGTTAAATTAGGCAGTTCTTTTACCAAGGTAGGTAATTGGAAAGATGTCCTGTCCAGCAGGGCATTAAACAGGGGTCTGGGGAGATCACCTGAAAGAGAAAGTAGGGGACAGGCCGACGCAAAGAAGGCGATCTGTCTATAGTCTGATCAGATCGCCATTTTTACTTTTTTCACATGGGTTATATACACAAAAAGGCAGGATGTGGGGAAGGGGATGACGTAGGAGCGTAGGTGTTCAGGGGGAGTAGAGATATCTTCCAGAACAGAGTGTCGGCTGGATGAAGGTTCAGGGGACAGGTCACTATGACTCTGCCTATGATTCACTTGTCCTTATCTAAGTTAGTACTGTCCACCAAGGTTACCTATCTACAGGGTCTGTGACCATTCAACCTGGCAATTTTCCACCAAAGCTGCTTGTTTACAATAGCTTCTAGCCATCTGTTTCAGTGTTTTTCCATAGAGACCCAAGACCTTGTGTTAGCAGGCATGTATGTCAGGCCTATGGCTGATTTAGGCCTTCAGTGTATACGCAGGGCTGCCCCTGACAGGAAGATACTTGGAGAGTTATTTTTCACTACTGACTTTGTATCCCTCTATCTGTGGTGTGGCTTGAAAGAACTGATTGTAGTCTCTGCAGTTGGTCTAGAGAGGAGAAAAGAATGCTTTAATTTGTTATTTTGTCTCTTCCAAGACTGTTTTCACTAGTCAGAAAAAGTTAATTCTACTTTAATAAATATTTTTTGTGTTTCTACCATCTCCTAGGCAGTTTCTAGATAAGGAAATCTAGCAGCAAACTGAAATCCCTAGCTTCATAAAATTAACATTCTAGAGGGAGAAGCTAAGAAGCCAACTCACCAAATACATAGTATGTCAAGTAGTGAAAGCTACAGAGAAACAAAGCAAGGACAGAGTTGAAGATGTATGGTGAAGGGATGGGATCACCAACCCACAGAGCCTTAGGAAGAAGCTAGGCTGCTGTGTATTATTAGGGTATAAAGCTTCAGCTAGGCAGGGGTAATAACTAGACTTAGAAAGCCCCACCCTAGTACAGCAGGGCAGGTTGGTGGCTAGCCTCAGAGGTCCTGCTAGGTCATTCGAGTCTAGTCTAGTCTAGTCCTGGCTGTTTAGTGCCATTTGGTCTGGAGTGCAAATGAAGAATTGAGTAGAAAACTTTGGATTAGGTGGGTCCTGAAAGATGAAAAAGAAGTTTGTCAAAAGCTACTGCTGTCCTAAAAAAAAAAAAAAAAAAATTCTTAAGCCAGGCAGTGGTGGCACACGCCTTTGATCCCAGCACTTGGGAGGCAGAGGCAGGCCGATTTCTGAGTTCGAGGCTAGCCTGGTCTACAGAGTGAGTTCCAGGACAGCCAGGGCTACACAGAGAAACCCTGTCTTGAAAAACCTTAAAAAAAAAAGAAAAAAAAAAGCTGCTGCTGCTTGGAGCTAGATGGAGTGGGTTTAAGGAGGATAGGAGAGTTGCATTTTATATATGCATTGTGTCTTGATTGTGTCCACCCAACTTTCTAACTTCTCCTGGAACACCAAATACAGCAACTTTTCCCTAAATGTTTTTTTTTTTTTTCTTTTTTGTAACCACATCAGATCAGTGCTGCCTGTTGCAGTGTTGACTACCGGTGTTGGCTTGTACAGACGAATAGCCCTAGTTGTGGTCAGTTTATGGACGCAGTGATCATGCCATACCCAGAAGACAGCATTTCACAGCACTGAACCTTCCCTCTAGCTCTTGATTCTTTCCAGTCACTCTTTATGGTTTCTGGATCCTGGAGATTGGAGATTGATGTAGATGTTCTAAGAACAGAACAGTCACCTATTCTCAGCACATTGACCAGTTATGAGTCTACATTAACTGCAGACCATGGAAAAGACAGTGTCTGGTCAAGGTTGAGGGCAGCACTTACCTATGCGTATAAACATAAATATTTAGAAGGCATTTTAATAACTTTTTTTTTTGCAGTGCAACAGTTGTAGGTTCCCTCCTAGGGCCTATGACCTAAACCATGGGCTTTTGACCAGGTTTATGGTGCGGACATGTGGAATAGGCCTCAAATCCAAGCAGAAAACAGTTGTTAACCTCCAAACTATCATGCCACTGTAGTACCACTGGGCACATCTTCTGATAGATTTGTATTGTGACATACAGAGTTTGCCATTGGGCAAGATCATTGATAGCTTTTCTTCCCCAATGGCCTACATAGCACCTTCTGGCATTTTCTATGAAAGATAACCAGCAAAGAGGAAGTTTTCAGGTCAGTTCCAGCTTGTCTGTCCATCTTACAACCAAAATGTGTTGCCTTCAGCAGTAGGATTGTACCATTTAGTTCTGGTGGGCAACCGGGGGCAATAGCAGCAACCTTTGTTCTTCTAGTGAACTGCAGGACTGCCCTGCCAAGTAACTCTGAAAGAGTTTCCACTCTTGGGCACTGAGAGAGTTTCATTTATTAACCAGTATATTCTGAGGAAGACAGTGACCATGCATGCAGGGTACTGGTCAGAGTAATGAGTTTCATAAGCGTTTCCATTTATCCTGACTTTTGGTTGATGCACCGCACTCACCCTTCCTCTTTGCTGTCCCCTTTTCTACTCCCAATTCCTGCTTAAACCTTAAAAAGCTCTAGTATTCCTCACCGACTTTCATATCAGTATGTGTTCTACTCCCTTGCTCCTTAAGGCCTCTTCTTTTCTCTGCCCCTCCTCCATGGGCCCTTCTAGTTTCATGAGCTCCATAGATACTCCAGGTTAAATAGATAAATCTAAAAATTCAGAACTGGGCACATGAGAAACCACACGTGTTTGTCTGAGCTCGGGTTCCCTCGTTGCTTGTTTCCACTTACATCCTTTTTCCTGCACTTTTACTAGTTTTTAAGTTTGTTCTGTCAACTATTAAAGTAGTGACACTTGCTTGTTTTGCAGGTCCATATGCTTAAAATACCTTTTCCATCCTTTGACTTTAAAGTAGTGTCTGTCTTTTGTGGTGATGTGTGATGTTTGTTTTTACAGTGTAATCTGTTCTTTGGATATGTTTCTTGGGGGTAGTGAACAGATAGCTCCTACCTTTTGACTCAGTCTATTAGCCCGTGTTTTTATTTAAAATTCTAATTTGCTATGAAATTATAAATTACAAAGTTAACTAATATTGAAAATTGTGTATTGATTATTGATTCTTGCCATTTTGTTAAGGGGTTTTATTATTTTTCCCCTCTTGCGTAGTATTATTCTAGTGCTGTGTGTTTCCTTTGGGTGGATTCTTTCAAGTGTCTCCTACAGAGCTGGCTTTTAGTAGCCATGCATTCCTTTAGTATTTTTTATCAAGGGAGGTTTTGTCTTTTCTTCAGTTATGACAGATAATTTTGTTGTTCATAGTATTTTTGGTTGGCAGTTACTATCTTTTAGAACTTGAAAGCACTTTTCAAGCCATTCTGGCTAAAGTTTCTTTAACAATCTACTGTTATTTCTGATAGGCCTATCTTTTATGTGACTTGGTGTTTGTTTCTTGCTATTTTCAACATACTTTGTTCTGTATATTTAGTGTTTTAATTATGACAAGAGGAGGTTATTTTCTATTATTGTCTATTGGAGTCCTAAATGCCTCCTGCATCAGGATTCTCTTTTTTCCCTAATTCTTCCAATAGGATTTTTTGGAGAATTGTTTTTGTGACAGGATCTCACTATGTAGCCCTGGAACTCTGTATAAACCAGTTCTGCCTGCTCTGCCTGTTGGATGCTGGGATTAAAGGTGTGCCAAAAAATGTCTTCTATGCTTTTAGAATGATAACCTTCTCCTTCTATGCTTGTAACCTGGAGACTTGTTCTCTTCAAGTGCTTCGTGTATCTTGGAAGTCGACTGGTCCTTGATTATTTTTGTCCTTGTTAGGTTGTCCAGTTCCTCCATTTTATCTTCAAGCTCAGTTCCCTTCCTCTCCTTGATCCATTCTATTGAGATGTTCCAGAGAGCTTTTTGGTTAACCTGTTTTATATATCTACTCAGCATTTAAGATTGTTTTTCCTTATTTCTCTGTTGAATTCATTCCCTATCATCCACCACCTTGCCTATTTTGTTCAGCTGTTTGTGCCATTGAACAGACTTACTGTTTTGAATTACCAGTTTGGAATTACATCTAACTCATTTGAAAGTGGTGTACTGTCCAGGTTTTTTCATACTTTCGGATTTAGACAACTGGTGTTCTTTGCTTTTTTTTAATCAGCTATACTTGATTTCATTTGAAGTACTTGGAATGTTCAAGTGGGACTTGTTTGTGGTAATGCCAAGTGTGTAGTTGAGAAAATAATTCTTCAGTCTAGGAGTGCCCACCATACATTATTCCCTAAGTAGGGTACTGACTGGGAGAGCCACACTCTGTTTATTAGCCCCACTATGCAGTTACCACACTAGCCAGTTATTAGGACAAAGGCAGTTTAGAGAAGAGTGAGTTTACCCTATCATGGCTTGAAGGCATGGCAGCAGAATCTGGAAGTCAAGAGCTCACGTCCTGACAAGCAGAGTAGGGGAGGCTTTAGGCTCCAGGGTCTTAGCCCTGTGAGATACTTCTTCCTTCAAGACTATTCCTCCTAAGCCTCCCTAAGCAGTGACACCAGCCCAGGGAAATACTCAAATACTGGAGCATGTAGGAGGCATTTCTCATTTAAATTACCACAATATGATTGACTTTGAAAAGAAAATGAGGAGGGTAAAATAGCTAGTAAGGGAAGTTGAGCTACTGTTATGGTGCACAGATTTTAGAGATTCTTAACACTATGAAAGGCTAGAATTACAAGAGGTGGTCAGCAAGGATGAGAGGAGAAAGACAAGAAGACAGAATAGGGAAAGGGCATGAGATGGGGCTGAAGAGTAAAGACTGCCCTGTGGTAATCTAGATGGAGAAATGGTAAACAGTAATTCTGGAACATAACTGAGTAATGTATGAACAGAAACAAAGCAACCATGAGTTAAGTGTACAAAAGCAGAGTTTTGTTTTTTGTTTTTTTCGAGACAGGGTTTCTCTGTGTAGCCCTGGCTGTCCTGGAACTCACTCTGTGGATCAGGCTGGCCTCAAACTCAGAAATCCACCTGCCTCTGCTCCCAAGTGCTGGGATCAAAGGCATGCGCCACCACTGCCTGGCCAAGAGCAGAGTTTAAAACCAGAGAAGTGGGAGAATCCTATGTGTGGTTGTACTTATTTGAAAGGGGAAGTCTTCGGATCTGGATCCCCTGATCAGGCTCTAGTTGTTTTATGTGCCACCATCTGAAATACTTTCTATGCTTCTACTTGAAGGTTCAAGATTACCTAAGAAGGTTTGAAAGTATACCCGATATGCTGGAACTGGACCACCTCACTGTTTCAGGAGATGTGACATTTGGAAAAAATGTTTCATTAAAGGTATGATGAAAGTCCTGTTTATTATGGCTTTATAAAATAGGCTTCACTTTCTAGTCCTAAACTTAACTTCATTAAGGAGTAATTCTTAGTGTAAATTAGATGATCAGGTCATCTGTACAGTATTTAGTACTACTATATCCAGACACATAACCTGGTTAAAACACAACCATAACTAATACAGGGATTTAGTGGACTATAACCCTCCGATGAGAAAGGAGGCCCTGGGTAGTAGTAAAGTGGAGCAGTCTTCAGACTAGAGCCCGACTAGCATTGTGATCATTAGTGCACTGAAGATGACTGAAGGTAGAGAAAACAACTTCATTTATACTGAATGGCCTACTCCTTTTGAGAAATATGGAGGGTAGATAATAAGTATTAAAGCTCACTACTGAAGATACACTTGCCTTTTCCTAATTACAGAATCTTATAAAAACCCCTATGTTGATATTTCAATTGTTCTTTTACATTAAGACCATTTGCTTAAATGGAGTTAAAAGATTATACATGAATAATAACATCATTGTGTATACTGCTTAGCCTAAAATCTCACTAAGACATAAGAATTGTTGCCAGTAACTCATCTTTAAAGGGGGAAGGGGTAGAGCCCACATAAGAAAACATGGTGGTAGCATGGTATATAATTTGTCATAACTGCACTGGAGAAGCAGATGGAGCAGCTAGCCAGCCCAACCTGCTGCTTTACCGTTTTGCTCACTGCCTAGTGAGTGCCAGCAAAGTGGGAAAGAGATCCCCTCAAGAAAAGAAGTACATGGCGTGTGAGGAACACTTGAGGTCATCCTCTGGTCTCCACACGTTGAAGGTGCACTAGCAAACAACAAAACCAACCCTGTATGTAATGTGTGCCTGCTTCCACTGCCACCTCTTAGACAGGAGTCCAAAAACACCAGAGTTGTGACAGCAGGACACACCATTTTCCTTAAGGTTATCAACCTTTCATGTTTAACTAACTTAGATTTACAGCAACTACACTGTAAAAGGATCTGAACATGAGCTTGATTTTAAGATAACTAGTTGCATGTTTCAGCTGTGATTTTTAAGTACAATCTTGATTTTTTTTTTCTTCACTTAGGGAACAGTTATCATTATTGCAAATCATGGTGACAGAATTGACATCCCCCCAGGAGCCGTGTTAGAGAACAAGATTGTATCTGGAAACCTTCGGATCCTGGATCACTGAAATAAGCACTGTCAGATACACTTTCTACTAATTATGGGCTAGAGTTTCTTATAATAAAATGTCCTCTAAGATTATAAAATAAGCAGGTACTTTACTATGCTGTACTCTGCAGTATTGATTTTTAAAGTAGTTTTCTGCAATGAGCTTTTAGTCTAAGGAAAGCATAGACAAAGCAATACTTTCTTTCTTTGATGAAAGCCTAGAAATTAGTTCCTCTTAAAGTGCAATATTATTTAATCTCAGAATTGGGCCAGCTCTGTAGATCTTCAAGAGAAACTTCAGTGACTGTCCCTTTGAATTGCCTTTGATTTCAAAAATAAAAAACAAAAAAAATCTATGTGTTTACTTGTGCTGTCTGGTGCTCACTCGGAAATGCAGAGAACAGTACTCTTGCTCCAGTGTAAAGGGGAGGGTTTGTTCTTGCAGGTTTATCACTAGCCAGTCTTTTTGTTTGATTTTCATTTCTAAGACTATTACACATAGCATTATTGATACTGGAACTAAACTTGAAGGTATTTAGTTAGTGTTCATCTGATTCTAGAACTGGATACCTGCCATGCTTTACACATTTAATGAAACCATTTCCCCAGGTGACAGTAGAGCATGTCTCTTTACACCCTTGTTTCTTGGAACAGTGTGTTTTGGGGGAGGAGCTACCATGTCATTAGAAGTTCCCTTTCATAAAAGCTTCAGTTCTTAACACTTTGTTGTCACTAAGAAATACGGATAACTTTTGAAATCAGGTCTGCTTATAGTTAAATGTGTGCCTTTCTAGTCAAGTAATATTTCCAGTTCTTCCATATTTGTTTTGAAAAGGCTGTGTGTTTAAAGTATATTGTATTCTGCACCATTGAAAAAAGTTGCCTTTTAAGCCTGATGAATTTTTTACATCTTTATTTTTGACAGTTTAAGAACCAATGACATACCTCTGCAATGATAAAAAAAAAAAAATTTCCTCTTGAGAAAAACAAAACAAAAAAAAAACCCCACAAGATTATTTCATTGTACATTATCACCACAAGATTTAGGCACTCTGACAGGTTAGGCAAGGTTCTTGGTGTGAGACACAGGCACTTTCATTTGTAGAGTGCTGCCGATTCTGGATTTGAAGGTAGGCATTATAAAAGTCTTCACATAGCTTATTCATCGACCTTGTATTTCTGGCCCCAACACAGCAGCCTGTATTTTAAAAATTCTGTTTATCCCTGGTCTTTGCTTATATATATATATCGAAAGTAACGTAAAAGCAAGAATCCAAGAGGGCCATATTTCATGTCATGTAAGTGTTAAAATGAGAATTCATAAGTAAGCATACATATGAATATGTATTCTTGCCTCTGCTAGAAATGAAAAAGCAAAGAAAAAAACAGAATGCCACCCCAAACCCTTCATAGGTACTTTAATAAATACAGCTATTAAACCATAGCTTTGTGTATACCACTTCTGGAAAGTATTTAAATTAGTAGTTGCATAAGTAAATGCAAATATATTCTTTATTCTTTATAATCAGTCTTCCATGTATTTAGCAGTTTGAGGCTTTACCCAGTGACTTAACAGTGGTAGTGAAAAAGTTAAATATGTAACACACAAAACCTGAAACTTGACATTGGTCACTAAAACAAAAACTGAATTCCTAAATCCAAGCAATCAAAAGATGTTTATTTTTTATAAAGATCTGTAAAAAAATAATTTTTCAAACAGCTTTACTTTCATAGAGAAAACTTTCTACAGAGGTTGACTAAGATTTTAATATTTTCAATTGTACCATCATTAAATAAGGTGGGACACCATATGAATTTCATTGCACTGGAAGAAATGCAGAGCATTTTTAATATAAAGTATACAGAGCATTCTAGGCAACTACAGCTGTGTTACAGCTATGTGTTCTTTTGGATTTGGTCCAAAGAATCCTGAGTCTGTTTCCAGAGAGAATGAAAAATGTTATAGACACCTGATCAGTTAGTTACTCCTTACTCAAGGATGCACAAAAAAATGGCATCTCTGTAGATCCCACTGAATCCAGTTCCCAACACTGATCCTTTTCCCTTCCCCCGCCTCAGTTCACTTGGGTCCCAGGTTCAGTTCTTAGCACACCAGGCATCCAGATTTTCTTCAGAAACACATCCCATGGTCAGATGAACGACCCGGATCTCCTGTCTGTCATCACCTCTTCTGTTCCCAGATCTCGGCCATATTTAGATCCAGATCTTTAAGGCCTTTTAAGGATTGAAGATTTCCAGTGTAAAAAGCTACATCTGCTGTGACCAACCTAAATAGGGAGAAAGGTATTTTTAAATATAACACTTTGTCTTCTGATATTAAAGGAGCAACATTCAGGTTTTTAGCCTTGCTGCTAGAATTTTTTTTTTTTTTAAATTCCGGACTGCTAGGGATGAAAATGTTGATACTTGTCTTACCAAATTCCCATATCAAAGATCCACTTAATACTGACTTGATAATGTTTGGAAAAGGAACCAATGCCTGTCAGTTTCATGATAGATTGCCTGATAAAATCGGATTTCTAAAAAGCATGAACTAAGCCAAGCAGTGGTGACGCACGCCTTTAATCCCAGCACTTGGGAGGCAGAGGCAGGCGTATTTCTGAGTTCAAGGCCAGCCTGGTCTACAGAGTGAGTTCCAGGACAGCCGGGCTACACAGAAAAACCCTGACTCGAAAAACCAAAAAAAAAAAAAAAAAAAACCAAACAAAAAAAGAATAAAAAGCATGAACTAAAAGAAATTAACAAATAAAACTGAAATATGACTTCAATTGGTTGTCACTAAAATATGTACGTGTGGCTACAATAAGGAAGCTCAAAGAAACTTCGGGTTTCCTGGCAGTACTTAGACAGTAAATGAAAGCTGGGGCTTTAAGAAAGCACTACAGAGTATCAAACTTGATACTAAGGACTGGGTTTGGGAGTTAATGGTAGAGTAACTGCTTAGCATGAATAAGGCTGTGGATTCCATCTTGAGCAAAACACACACACAATGATCCAATTAATAAAGACTGCTTCTGTGAACCAGCTTGTCAGATTTATATCTACATCTGGAAGGACATTTCCTTTAGACCCTGAACTGAATAAGCAGGAACTGCTTAGCCTGTGTCTAACAGAAACTGAAGTGTAACTTTGTTTTGCTTTAAATGATGATTTGCCGATACTACTTTATTCACATTCCTCCCTACCCCTAATCCAGGTATGTTTTAGTATTCAGAAAGTTAGGAAAACGAACTGTTAGAACAGTAAACACAGGACAATAGTGTATACTGGGGGAGGTGGGTGACAGGGAACAAACTCTTGGCCTTAGAATACTGGACAATCTACTCTATCATTGAGGTATTTCATCAACCTACACGGAAGATATGAAATTGTAAAAAAAGAAACCAACTAATCATAAATTAATGTCAGCAGAGCAATGCTTTTCTCCACCCAAGGAACATCAAAGCATCTATATAAAATTTTTTGTATATGGTATGAGTGATGTGGATAATGTAATTTAATTCATTTGGGGGAAAAAAACTTGTACTTTAAAAACAGGCAAATAAAATATAATATGTCTGGCTTTCAAGGTTTTAGTAGGTTACCAGTATAGAATGGGACTCTTGTGAATAAACTAGTATATATGAAATACTGAGTTTTCAGCACAGTGATTCAGTGACTGTCACAGGCTCCTCACAGCATCATGGCTTTCTATTGGAACACAGCAGATGCTGGTAGAATATATGAACTCCTACCCTATCTGAGAAAAGCAGCTTCTTCCCTCCCGACTGGTCCTCCAAGTGGCAAATAAGCAAAGTAAGACTTTACAGATACATTAAGAGTCTTATCTATTCCATCCTTTAAGTTTGAGCAGTGATTTAAATGAACTGCAAAGTAAACAATGCCTCTAAACTATTCACAATCCAAATCTGAAAGAAAACTAATGACCTAAAAGGTCATACTTTCTTGATCTATATTGCCTGACCAGCCAACTTCACAGCAAGAGAATGGATCATAACCAACATTTAGCTAGCAACATGATTTCATTTAGAATATCCAATTTTCTAGTCACTCCTAGAAATAAATACTACATTAACTTTAAATAAGGTAAATCAAGACCCACCACGACTAAGCAAATGTCTAAGCTTTCAGCTGTTCTATTTAGGTGGATAGATGAGTTCAATTACAAGGATCAGTGGGAAGCCTAACTTTGTTCTCCCTACAGAATACCAAAATAAACCTTATTTTGATCCTTTCATTACTGCTTCAAAATTGGCTCTGAATCAAGAAGACATTAGGCACTTCTCGTTTATAAAAGAGAAATGATCATTTCTCTTGCTTTTAGTTTAGGTTTAACAATAGACAACCTATAATCAATATTCTATGTTACTCATAGGTGGTTTTCAGGCATTAGAGAGAGGACCCAGGTTTGTTCTTATCACCCACCTAGCAGTTCACAACTATGACTCCAGTTCCAGGGCCTCCAATTCTCCCGCCCCCTTCTCTCTGATGTCCAAGGGCACTAGGCATGTGCATGGTGTATAAACAGATATTCAGGCAAAACAACCAGACACATGTTTGAAAAACAAACAGATGAGATATGTGGCACACAAGGAAATCATACTGAAGTTCAGCAGGTGATGGGTGCTTTTTACTTTTTGTGAAACACACACACTTTCACAATAGAGACTAAAGCCAGGGCCCCACAGATGCAAGGCAAGTGCTCTACCTCTCAACAACACCCAGCCTTGGAGTCTTATCTTCAGTTCTCTATGAAAAATGGTTTTGTTGTTGATCTTTTTGTTTTGTTTGGAAACAAAACATCTTTATCACACACCTTTAGTCCTAGCACTTGGAGGAAGAGGCAGGAGGATCTCCTGATTCAAAGCCAGCTTGGTCTGTATATTTTAAGAGTCAGTCCCTGTCTAAAAAACAGTTACACACACACATACATACACAAAGTAAGAAAATTCAGTCATAGATAAGGTAAGTGGATTGCTTAAAATTAGATAAAAGCTAGTAAGTGGCAGAGCTAGAACTTAACCCAAACTTTATGAAACAGGATTCCTACAATTTTCAAATACAATACTATTTCAACAATAGATTATTTTTCAGAACCCCACAAAAGGAGGCATATTTTACCCCAGTTTTATACATGAGGCCACTTCTCTAGTCCAAGGACCCCAGAGTAGAGCTTCAGGTTATGTCATGACATAGCAGCACTGCTGGGCATCTAGAAACTAGCAGTCCACACTACCTCAAGGCGCTAAGCAGTGACAAACCTTACTAACACACAGAAATAGTAGGAAGATACAAAGAGACATGTCCACAAGAAAACAGCATAGTTTTCTTCTTTCTCCCTAAGTGTGATAACAGCAGGAAAGAACAACAAGAATTACAAACAGTCGAGCAACTGAGTTATAGAGCGTGCGGTGAGAACAGTAGGAATCATTCATACCCATTTTGAGGTCCTCCGTCATTTATTACATTTAAGTGTGATAACTGTTTTTTCAAGTGGAGTTTGTAACTTGCATTAATTCTTAAAAATAACATCTGAAAAAGAAAAGTAAGTTACTTAAAGTTTTCCTGAAATAGAAGCTATAAGTATCCGTTACCAATATATAAAGAAACATTCTTTTAAATCCCTGTTTTGCCATCTACTTTTACAATGTTCCTCTCGGGTACTGAGCTGTTCTCCATAGCTCTATGGTTCTTCTCCACAGTTGGACAAAAGCTCTTTTCCCACTCAGCAGTATTTCATTGAGCAATAAAATTCCCTTTGCATATTTTGGGAGAGTTTCTGAGGGATATGTAGAGTCAAAACTAGGGTTAAAATAAGACAAGTCGTGGAAAGTAGGGGTAGGAGAACAAGACATGATAGAGGTAAAGCTACCTTTACACTTTTAATAGACAACTCTATGATTAAACTATGTTAATAGTTTGACATAATTTACTTTCCAAGGGAACATGTATGCACCTCTGGGAAGTCTAGGCAGTTGCTGGTATTCAAATGGTAATAAGAGCATACAAGCCTGTAACTCACTCCTGGCTAATCTCAGCACATAAAAGCTCCCTGTTGTGGTTTTCAGGCTCTTGAATTAAAACTCAGATAGTAAATCCAGTTCAAAAAGTCAGAGATGAGGGAATCTTACTTGTTAGCTGAGAAGGCATGTAGCCTCCTCTCAGAACTGAAACATCCCTCCTAGAAGGAGGAGAGAGGCTTACTTGGCTCCCAGACTCAGAGGGCTTGGAGTTATGTCCTACAAGACCCCTCTCTACAGGTACAGAGGCAGTAACTACATGTCCCACAAGACCCGTCTCTACAGGTACAAGGCAGTAACAACTGCTCAGAGAGTTCTGGAACTCCCTGCAGGATTCAAAGGTTATTCAGGGAACTCCAGGAATACAACTTTTGTGAGCTGTCATCCACGCTTAGATGGGTTTTTAGTGATACAACTGCTTTTGAGTCACCAATGTTCCTGTAAGTAACCCTAATAAACTCTTTAGAGCACCAGGGAGACCTGGGTGGAACTGTTCCACTGGCCTGCTCCAGTGTTCTCCCAGGGGAATTGGATAATGCTTAATGAAGTTACTGTGATTAAGGAAAACCTAGAAATGCATGAAGAATGGGCATTCAAAGGGCACAACAGGAGAAGGAGAACATGATCACTAAGAATGCCTCCTCCAATACCATCTCCATGCATACACAAACCACAGAAAGAAGGTTCTGGATAGCAAAATCCCCATGGAAGTTAAGCCCACTGTTGTACACTAGCTTTATATCCTAACACTATCATTCTATAACTGGGCTTCAATGAGAGCATCTAGTTTAAGGGAATTGTTTTGAGGTTTCAGGCAGAGACGCAAGGGCACAGTGGCATAGAGGTGCAGGGAGGAAGGGTACACACCTCTTACTCGTATCAGAGGTGAGAGGTGTCCTCCAGCCTTTCTACTATAGATATTCATATTCATCCAGTAAGTGTTAGTGATTTCCTTATGTACGTGCTAATTTTACTCATTCACTCTATCACTAACTTCTTCCACATCTGATTGATCTGTACTACAATCTCAATTTATAACACTATGCAATTCATTGATAAGTGCCAACTCTGATTTCACATGAACAATGTAAAGAGTGATGTAAGTAGAAGTAGGGACCTCTAACAATGGGTAACTAGAAGATTTGTTTTAGAATGTATTGTTGTTGTTATTTAAAGTTCTCACCTGACAGAACAAAAGATACTTTGAAATTAAAACATTTTATCCATGCTTCACTGATCATATTAAAACACGAGATAAACTTAACTGGATCAAAAGCATGTACAAACTCCCGTACTGGGATGGATTCAAAATGTTAAAATCAGAAAGGTGGCTTTCAGAGTTACCACTCACCTGTGTTTGCTCTTCGGGAAGAAGATCAAATATAGCTTCATGCATTTTTGTCATTTGCTTACAAATATTCCTGAAACACGGGGAAGGAACAGGAGCTTTCACCTCATACTGGCCAGGGGGATAAAAAGAGAAGAGTGTTTAGTCTTCTGGACATTGCTGAGATGCATCCGCTGAGCCTCGACGCATCTAACTGGTATAGGGCTCAGGTCTTCAGCTAAGGCTTGCACTTGCACTACTCAGATAAGTCTTGAGAAAGTCTTGTTCAGTATCTTAATCCACTTTATGAGAAACAAAACAGCTCAGCAGCTAAGACCATACACTGCTTCCAATCTTAAACTGTTTCCTATCTATTTCATATAAACAGCACCATACATATGTGACTTCTGTGGCTGGCTTCTTTCACTTGATGCTTTCCCAACTCATTCTTGCTATGACGTCCAACTGTACTTCACCCCTTTTATGGCTGAATATGTTACACTATACTATGAGTATGTTTCCTTCACCACTGTCAGCTGATGGACATCTGTGCTGCTATGAACTGTGCCATTATGAGCATCTGGGTAAGGGTTTTGGTGTGGATATTCCTTCTGCTCTCTTGGGCATACATCCAGCAGAAGTCAGTGGGTCAGTGAACTCCATGTTCTCTGAGCAGGAGGAGCTGCACCATTTCATAACACTGGCAAGATACAATGACTAAGCTCCTTGCCTCCTCACACAAAATTATTACCTGGAGTTCTGATGTTGTTTCAAACTATTCTAGTTATAGAAGAAGTTCAGACACAGGGCAGAGGGACAACAGCCACAGGAAGACGAGTAGACATGGGGTGGTTGATTACAAGGCATGAAATGCAATGGACTCACAGCAAGCATCCCTCACTAGAGAAAGGGGCCTTCAGACATCCTGGCCTCACTGGTGCCTGCACAGAGCGCCAGTTCTTTTAAGTCAGCCCATTTATAGTCATTTGTTCTGGCAGCCCTAAATGGGTAATCCGTCCCCCGTATCATTTCTATCTCCGTATTCCCTGATGGTAACCTTCTGTTCTGCTTCACCTTCACTACCAAATCCTTCAGGTAGCTGAACTTTATACAGTATTAACTCACAGTCCTTACAATCTGCTGCCACCCCAGAGGTCTTCTCTTACTCTAACATTCTTCTCAGATTTCTCTTTGAATCACTAAAAACATACTGCTTTGCACACAGTTGCTGGCCCCTTTGTGGCCTCTCACATCACTGCAAACCCTCTCTACAGCACTGTGCCTTACTAGGTTCCCCTCCTGACCTTCCTCTTTTCCAGCTGTCAACACACAAGGCTGCTTCATCATAAACCCCACAACTGCCCCTTTTCTGACACTTATTTTTATTAGCAAACTAAGAATTAAGTTGCATCCATCTGTTCCAAAAGTATTATATTGAACAAAAGGAGCCAGGACTTCATATGCAGAACCTTCTGGGAAAAGCAAAAACTAAACTAAAAGTTCCCAAAGAAATGGATTATCAGTATTTATTTTTTATATGTTCAGTGTAGATATTTCATTTACTCGTAAGGTTTAAATCACCAAATTATATATTTTAAAAGGGTGAACTTTATTGAATATAAATTATATGTCAATAAACCTGATTTAAACTGATTTCTAGCATAGGGAATATTCCAGTATATCAGCCATTCTTGTGTGTGTAGCCCAGTGCATTAGTAAACTGCAGCTGTCACCTTTGTTTCTATTAACAACAGCAGAATATTGGCAGCCAGTATTTATTAATACTGTCAAATACATGGCAAAAATACAAAAGGTACACCATGCACATGTAAGCGTGTCACACACACACCTGTATGTTCTATATATCTAGAATTCGCTACAAAATGGAAAGTCACAATGCCATAAGCTTATGCAAAGCTTTATCATTTGTAAATATCATTACCTTTGATAACAGCTTATCAAATAGGCTATCCATTATCGCTACAAGCTTAGCTGATATTTCAGCTATATGGTCATGGTAATCCTGTAACGAGAAATGCTGCATTGTAAAGTTTTGTAAGACACATTTCCAAAAACCTAAAGGATTACAGAACACATCTGTGAAACTCCAGTAGAGAATGGGTGACGTACCTTGGTGATGTGATCGAAATGCCTAAGCATGCTCCACTGCTTAGGGGGCAGCCGGGCTTCAAAGTGAGCCCGGATCACAGGAATGTAGTGCACAATCAACTGCAAACACCTCGAGGAGAGGGCTGAAGTTTGGGAGCAGATAAGAATGGAGACACAAAGATGTTAGTGGATTTTAATGTCATCAAATTAAATAAGAACATTTGTACTAACTATACACAGAACCAGTTATTTCACAAATGGAAAGCACCATGGCAAAAAATGTATTTCATTTTGCATTAAGAAAATAATTGGTAATGAGCACACTGCTTTCTCACTGGGCTTGTTAGCAGCCAGAGGCCACGGACACAGCTGTCTCCCCAAACCCAAACTACTTTTTAGTGTATATTTTCCCAAAATACTTCACACATTACATTTTAGAAAGTGACACATCCTCCATACAACTTGAACAGGGGTAACTCCCTAGAAGACACACACGCCCACGCCCACACACATACACACGGTGCATCACATAAATGCTCACTGCAGCACCTGCCACTTCACAGGCTCTTCTCTGAGCCAACAAACATCAGGCATAAGAATGATACAAACGTGACATCATTCTAGCACCTCAGTAGGGGAGTACATGGAAGAATTCATACCCAAGTTTTTTGTAGTAATTGTTTTTAGTCCAACAACTTGCAAAGCACCAGCTCCAAGAACTAACTGGCAACTTCTTGAATTGAAGTACTAACAAAAAAAAGAAGGAAAACAATCACTTTGAGAAGTTCGTAAGGTATTAACTGCTCAGTCACAAAGACACCCCTCCTCTTCTCACCCTCTCATTACAAAACATGAATGCGTGTTTTAGTTGGACTTTTTTATTTGAAACAGGTATCACTCCATGGTGCATGCTGGCCTAAGCTTACTATATAATGCAGGCTAGCAATTCCCCTGCCTCAGCCTCCCAAGTGCTGAGATTAGAGGATTGATTCATACAATGGCTTGGTAGCATGAATTATCTGTAAAAAGCAATTAGAATCTACTTATAAGTAGACATTAATTAAAAGGGAGACAGAGCAGGTACACTCAACACTGATGTCTGGTGGGGAGTGTGTGGATGGGGCTCTGACTCTGTGACCTCTGGGGTTCCTTTCCCTCTGTTGGTTTGCTTTCTCCAACTTCAGTGTGGTGATTTTGTTCTATCTTATTACATCTATTTTGTTAAATTTACTGTTATCTCTTAAAAGCCTATTCTTCTCTAAGGAAAGACAGAAGGGAGTGGATAGGATGAGACCAGAGGTGGGAAGGAACTGGGAAGAGCAGAGGAAGGGGAAACTGTAACCATCATATTATGTGACAAAAATGTTTTAATAAAGCAGGGTATAGGGATAAAGCCTTTATTATCGTAGCACATAAAGATATTATTACAAAATTGCTGAAATTATTTCCCTTCCCATTAATGGTTCTGGAAAAATGACGTCAGGAGAAATCTCTGACTTTAGCAGATGAAGCCTCAGTAAGTCCTAGCATGCATCTGAACGCATTCCTGTCTGACCTGAGCCATGTCACACTCAGCAATACCTGTCTCCAGTGCTAGTCACAGCTCTAAGGATGTTAGGCACACCAATGTGTACAGTGAGCATGTGTGCACCTCACACCTATGCACACACTGATGTGGAGTGGACAGAGCATGTTAATATTAAAAACTCCTGCCCTAAAAATAATTAGGCAAGTGTCTTCCAAGTTAAGGATTAGTTATACTCCACTGAATGAACTCTTCCAACTCTTTTTTCAGATAAATGAGTAAAGCTGGACATACCTTTAGCAAATCTGTCAGACGAGTGAGCATGTCAGTAGTGACAGATGGGATGTTATCCACACACTGGCAATATTCAAGAATGATTCTTATTAACAGCAAGACAGTTCTAGAAGAAAAGGATAACCCATAGACACTCATCAATAGTCAAATAACCAGTTCAAAACATCTATGGAGATACACCAGTCTTGGTAGTTGTTTAACTTCAGAGTCAGCAAAAAGAGACTGGCAATGAATGTGTTCTCAAACTCTGTGCTGTAGAAACACCTTTCTCTATATGGCTTTCTGTTGTTTTTTTAAGATTTATTTATTTTTATTCTATGTCTATAGGTATCTTGAGTGTGTGCATATGTTTGTGTAACATATGTGTGCAGTGCTCACTGAGGCCAGAAGACAGTTTTGGATCGCTGGAGCTTAAATGGAGTTAAAGACGGTTGCTGGCCACCAGGGGTGGCTGGGAACCAAACCTGGGTTCTCTGCAAGAGAACAAGGGCTCTTAACTGCCGAGAACTTTGTCATCCCCTCGACATGGCAATTTTAACCAAGTCTCTACTATACAGCAAATATTCCAATTTGGAAACAAATCAGAAACACCGAGAAAAAGACTAGCCAGTGGGTCTGGTTGCTCATGTAAACTTTAGTCTACAATTATGACTCTTAAATTAATGAAAGGAGCTTAGCCTCTATTTCTTAAGTGAGATGAAAAAGAATCTATAAGACTTTAAGGAGAACATAACACCTAGGAGTGTACTGAGTGGTCACAAAAGGTTCCCCCAATGAGTTTAATAGCAGGACAGGTCACAAATAGAGAAGATACATTATACAGGCTAAGTACAACTACAACTAAGGGAGAAAGAATGAGACCTAAAGTCACTCAGCTATTCAGAAATGAGAAATCCGTATTAAATAATGTCTTATAAAAATCAGCAGGATATTAAAAACTAAAGTTCAAGAGAAGCCTCAGGCCTTTTAGACTCCTCTTGGAGGTCAGGCAGGCTCCACAGCTAGGTCAGAGTCCACTCTGAATGGCGGGCCTACCCCTCAATGAATCCACTGCATGTCTTTAAAATCTTCCCTCAGAAGAAGCATGAATTCCCCTTTAGCCAGGAAGTTTATTCTTTTTTGGCAACAGTCTTTTTTCTTAAAGAACCAGAAAACTACCAAGGGGGACCATTTTTACCAAGCACATGAAATGTAGCTGAATAACAAATCAATAAAGACGGCAATCACACTTCAGCTGGATGGCTGAGGTTAAAGGGACAAGCAAGGATTCCAGAGAATGAAAAGGAGTGTGAGAAAGAAAGAGAGAGAGAGAGAGAGAGAGAGAGAGAGAGAGAGAGAGATGCTCCAGCAACTTGAAAGTGACTAGGCAGAAGCTTCTAGCTTCTGAAAACTAAAAACAGGAAGTCAGTAACCCCCTCCCCTCTGCAGAACTCAAGAATTCTATCAGGAAAGCATATACAGAAAGAGACAACTGTACAACACTACACCATCATGACAAGGTACTACTTTCCTTTTGGAGGGGGCAGCTATTTCACAAACATTAAAAAGAAGCAAAAGCAGTATTTAAATTGTTCAATGCTTTAAAGACAATGATGTACTTAAAATTTCATAAAAGGTATGCAGTACAGACGATGGTATGTTTCTAGGTAACTTGAATTAGAGATGTAGTTCTTCACAAAAGAGGAAAAGACCTAATGGGTCCAATGATAATGATGGACTATGCTAAACGATACATAGAGCAGCAATAATTTTATAAATACAACTCATTTCCACATTTTGAATTCTACTATCCATAAGTAAAACTACTGTGCTATCCTACACACAAAGAAAGTTGTAAAGAAAAAAGCAGCAAGAGACTGGGGGTGGTAGTAATTGTACCAAGCAGTTACTGCAAGAGCCTCGGGCTGCTTCACATATTTCCTATTACCTGGGGAAACCAGGGCGGGCCTTCCTTTCTGTGAAGCCAGTGGAGTCTCTGATGGGTAAACCATACTACAAAATAATGTAAACTAAAGAAAAATCATAACATTTCCCTAAATAGTTCATAGCTTTTAACATTGTTATTCTAAGATCTGCAATTCACTCTAAGGGAGAACTAGAAGATGGGCTTCAATGAAAAGTATGCTACTCACCCAACAACGGCATACTGGTGTCCCTCGACAATAAGCACGTCAGCTGGCTTCCTCTCTTCTGTAACTAGCAAACAAAGCAAACAGAAAGATAGGAAACAAGATGAAATAAATCATTAGAGAAGAAAACTAAAAGGGTAGCTCCTGTTTAGAACCCAGAACTAGCTCATTTTTGAAACAACCATCTATTATATCTTGGGAAGTTCTATAGCACTGTGAAGGAAGTACACTAGGTTTAGTTAGATTTAGATTTGAGTCCTGATACTGCAAGTACTGGCTGTATGAACTTAAGTTCCTTTACAGTTAAAATTATCTGTCTCTTAGTAGTTGAATGACAGGAATAATGATTATAAACTGCCTATCTTCTGGGCCTGGTGCATAGTAAATTAGTAAGTAATTTTTTTGAAGTTAGAATTAATTTAGTTGGACTGGAGAGATGGCTCAGTAGTTAACACTGGTTACTTTTCCAGAGGTCCTGAGTTCAATTTTTAATAACCACATGGTGGCTCACAACTATCTGTAAAGGAATCTGATGCCCTCTTCTGGCACACGGGTGTACATGCAGACAGCACTCATACAATTAAACAAAATACATTAAAAAAATAAATAAATAAATTTTAAAAAAAGAAAAAATTTCGCTTGGTGGCAGAACTAGCATTGTACCTGGCTACTTTTCATTGTTAACATTAGCCCTTAAAGATCTCAATCCAGAAATTAATTTTCAGCATGTGATATTTCTTACCACTGACTATGAAACAAAATTCAGCATATTGAGGTTTAAAATAAATGAGATCACTGTCCTGGATCAGCCAAATTAATTAGCTTAATAAAGGCAGGTCACTGTGCTTTTCCTAAGTGTCAGTTTCTGAACACTGAAAGTATTTACTTCCTCTTTTCTTTCCTGCAAAGACAGTTAAATTCTAAGCATAATTCAGCTTGGATGTAGGTCTACTTGTTTTGTGATGGGAAGCGCTTTCTTCATTAACTCTCTATTCTGCACAGACAGTGAAGCAGAGTAAATAAGAAAAGGATCCTGCTGTCTGTTTGCCTGAATCTGAATCCCTGCTTTGCAACTCAACCACTTACATAACCTTGCTGGGCCCGAGCTTCTGTGTTTGCTAAAAGCCTAGTGTGAGGACCATCAATGACATAACATCTGTAAACTGCTTAAAACATCAATGCCTAGCACCAAGCAATTACTCATTATTACATCACTTCCTGGTGCCCAGATCAGTCTCTAGTGAGTCAGTGAACACATGGACGGGGCATGGCGAATCCTAACAGGGTTCTACCAGCATGTACTTAAGCTCTTCAGCAAGGCCGGCACAGAGGGACAGATACAGAACAAAGTATATAGAAAACTCCTACCATAGCAATGTCAAAACTGTTCACTTTCCAGGGGAAAAATACAAGGTTAATGCAATCAGTCTATATTTATAACTTTAATCAAAAGCCTATTTTGTTTGCATAAAGTACAATGAAAGAGTATAAACTGCAGGGACAAGTATGTCCTCATCTCGTCGTCAATGTAAAGTTGGAGGAACGGTGTGAGAAACTACACATACCTGCTGTCTTTTTTTCAGGTAAAGCAATCTTTCCATCTGCTATAGAATCAACAAGATCCTGAAATTCTGCGGGAACATCAGCCTGCTTCCAGCGCTCATTGTCTAAGAGGAGGCTGTTCAAAGGAAAGGAGAGAATGGTAAACTTTTAACATGCACATTCAGGAACAGTACTCGGCGCTAAAGGGACAGAAGAAAAGGCCTTGCAAGGTGACAGCACTTAAGTGCTGGACATCATGATAAACTGGAACCACCCACTAACATGACTAACACCTTTACAAGGTGTTGTCTCTGTCTCTTAGCCTAGCCAAAATCAACAAAGAAAAACAATTTAGTCAACCCTGAGTGAGAAAGAGACATTCAAAAGATCATCTGATACAGACCTCAACAAAGATAAACATTCTAATTCCATCTGAAAAGCCAAGAAATGCAATCTTACTTCCCTATTGGAGAAATTTTGTCTATGATCAATACATTTACCCTTAAATCACAGCTCTTCTGTAAAGAAAGGAAAGCACAGAAGGGGCCCGGCGCTACCTGAGCTTGGTCCGCCTCTCTTCATGAAACCTGTTCACAAACTTGTTTGCTTGGCTCTGAAGGGCCCCAAGCAACGACGTGCTTTCCTCCCACAGATCTGCTCAGTGCCCACTATGAACGTCTCCATTAATCTCGAGAGCGCTATGAATTCTGTGGAATTCAGCTTTTCAAGGAAACCATCCTAAGTTTTAAAAACATCACATCATGACAAAAGTTAGTATAACACAAAAGATGTAGGAGCTATAAAACTGACATAGCTTAGTAACTGCTAATGTCATTTTATTTTCCTAGTATGTTAGTTATATCATATTAGTTATATTTATGATTAAAAACATTTATACTTTAGCTGAAATTTCCCCATACTTTAGAATCAAAAACTTGGAACATACAGAGCTGTGGATTTCTAAAGTTGGTTATCACTTTATAACACGGTAACAAATATATTCACATCATCCTATACATTTTTACAATACTACACTTAAATTTTATTAACACCTTTTTGTTTGTGTGTGTATGTATGTAGATTCAAATTAATTATTATGGTGTTATATTTTTAAATAAGCCTTTTAAATAAACAACTAATTTGAAAAGAATGGTTTTATAATTTTCCATTTCTAATTTTATTTTCTAATTATATGACATCCCAGTAGCTCCTTAGACGATCACTACAGTAATACCAGCAATTTTCCAACTGTTAAAATGGTAAGACTGTGACAGAACATAGGTACAGTTATATATAACTTGGATCTCTAAAGTAACACTTTGCATAAATAGAAATGTCTCCAAGACTTTATGAAAATAAAATACCTTTGCTCTTGACATGAGAAATTTGACAGCTCGATCGTGGCACACATCTGAAGCATTACACAATAATTCCTGGATGTTATTTGCTAATTTTCCTAGCTCCAAGTCAGTTAATCTCATGTCATCGCTGACTCTGAAGATGACACAATGAGATGTAATCAGGAAACACAGTATTCTCCACATGTGGCATATCAAAGAAGAGGACAAAGACACAGAACTCACATTTGTGGAAAACATTCTGGGCTACTGTACATTTTTCCTAAGTTTTAATGGTGCCCAAGGCAACACTACATAGGCATAACTTTTTTGCTGTACTCATCCTAACACTTAGCTCACCCTCCAGCTACAATGTGCAGACATTAGAGCAGAAGAGTTGTGTTCTGGCTTAGGGGCTAGGTGGCAGCTGTGCAGGAGCAGCTGTGCAGTGCACAGTGCAACGGTGAGGAGGGGAGGGCACTCACAGCAAGCAGGTTCCTTCTTCCTGTGATTACAAGTTACTTAGTAACAGAAGACTTACTGAACTCAAGTGCTAAGCACTGGAAAGATGAATAGAACGTAGTCCTTAAGGAAGCTGTATTAAACAGTTGTGTTTATATTTTGAGGAGAAATGTAAGATTTTTCTATTTTTAAATATTTCCATCCAAGAAGCATATTATAAAGCCCACTGAGCTTGGCAGTGGTGGCACGCAACTTTAATCCCAGCACTCAAGAGGCAAAGGTAGGCAGATCTCTGAGTTCAAAGACAGCCAAGTCTTTCAAAGACATACAAGTCTTTCAAAGACATACAAGCGAGTTCCAGGATAGCCAGGGCTATACAGAGAAACCCTGTCTCAATAAACAAAAATAATAAATAAATAAATAAATAAATAAATAAATAAGGGCCACTTATTCTATGCCAACAATTCAGTTTAGCATTATTGTAAGCCAAGTGAACTGCCTGTGTCATCTATAGCCCTTTCGATGGAATAGGACAATTGTCAAGGTTATTACTAGTAGGCTCAGATTTCTATTACTAGGTTATGATATTGAAGAAAGTTATTTATTATCCTTCAAAATTAAATACTAAACCTATTTACTAATGCCTTAAAATAACAACAGGGTTAATAGTGTTAAGATTTTCTCCAAACAGCCTTGTGTAATTCTTCTACTGTGACTTCAGTAGTTCAAATGATCTACAGCTGCAAGAGTAAGAGAGAAAAACTAAAATCTACAATCACTAATTCACTGAACTTCCTCTGTTCCATAACTGGGGGTGGGGGAGGACAGATGTAGGGGGTACAAAAGGAGCCGAGAGAGCAACCTTTGGTTTCCTTCCTCAGGGACCATTCACTTGTTTATGACACAGGGCCTCACACTATCTCAGCAAGAAGGCTAGACCAGCTGGCCAGTAATTTCCTTGTCTCTGCCTCCCCTGCACTGGGATTTAAAGAGCACACCACCATAGCCAGCTTCTAACCTGTGTTCAGGTTTAAAACGTAAGGTCTTTTTTTTTTTTTTTTTAATTATTTACTTTTTTTGAGTATACTGTCACTGTCTTCAGATATGGTTGTCTTCAGATGGCTGTGAGCCACCATGTGGTTGCTGGGAATTGAACTCAGGGCCTCTCGAAGAGCAGTCAGTGGTCTTAACTCTGAACCATCTCTCTAGCCTCTGAGGGCCTGTTTTTACTGGCAGTTTTCTCTCCAACCCTCAAAACACTTATTTCTATAAAAACAGTCTGGTACTAATGCCAACTCCATCAAAAAATGCTCACTTAGAAGTTCAAATTTCCTACTGAAATGAGGTCTTATCTTCTAAAGGATTACAAAAACTGTGCCAAGTAAGAGAATCACTAAGGAATTTAGAACCCTCAGGCATATGCTACTAACTCACAAAGACATAAACAAAAATAGTAAATAAAAAGTTTTTAAATACTTCAGTGACCTAACCAAAGTAGGAGTGTTCTTAAATCTTGTTTAATTAGCTGTAATTTTTCTTTAGAAAAGACCTTTAAGTTTAATTGCTCTTAACTTCCCTGTCATTTCCCCCTTTGAGCTGCAAGCCCTCAGGCACTGGTGTGTTAACTGAACACAGGGGACCATCTGCAGGGCCCATGCTTCATCCTGTGGTGACATGTAATGAAGGAATGCCAGAGAAGACTAAAAATGAAGTGATGCACAGTGAGGATAAAAGAAAGAAAAAACAAACAGAACAACTGTGACGCTGGCTTAAGACTGTCAACTGTTGCAGCAAGGTGCTAGCTGCCTTCAGTATTTCTTCTCTCCTCTGCCATAACGATGGCTTTAGCTGCACAAGTGTCTTTAACTGGCAAACAGCCAACTAGCTAAAGCTCTGTTCTCAAGCTCTGTAACAGAGAGAGTCATATGTAATATCCTAGCCTCTGCTGTGTAAGTGACAGTAAATACAAGACAAAAGCAAGCTGGAGAGTGAAGCTAGGGTCTCCCTCATGCCAGATCAGTTCTCTCCTCATGCAGTGAACATGGTGCTTTATCACAGAATCAGAAACGTAACAACTACACACATATCTGAGTATCTAGTTTATAGCAATAGCAGTACTACATACAGAACAGTAAGGGAGATGACATTTTAGCTAAATGAGCTAAGTGTAAAGGATTATCTAGGTACAGGAAGAAAAAAAGGAAGAAAATCTTGTACGATACAAAAAAGTTACAGAGCAACTGTCAATCTAATTGTCAAAGGAACGTATTTAAAATTAAAGGCATTTTTTCACCAAAAAGATCTTAACTAGAGAGTGAAGTGGGAATTCACAACATGGTAGATGACTTTGCAATATTCGTGGAGAGCAGACATGTGCTTACACAAGCAACTCTAAAAAATCATTAAGAAAGAAAGAAACTACTAAAAAAAATAAATAAATAAACACTTCTATATACACATGCCAGGAGAAGCGATCAAGAGAGACAATTTGTATTTGAAAAGGTGCTCTCCTACCAATCACCAGGACAAAACTAAAATTCCTACACTTACGACCTAGACCCCAAAATGGCCAACACGTAAACTACCAAATGGGGAGAGTGAGGAGAGAGAATGAAGATGTGAGACGGGCAGAATTCTTCCTGACAGGACTCTTAAGTAAGCAACTGCCTGTCAGGCTAAAAAACCCAGAGAACCTTCTCCCTTCTGCTTTTACAAGGCTGACTGATGTGTCTGGGACCTTTCCTTCTGCCATCTTTTCCTCTTGAATTATAACCTTAACTGAGAATATCCAGTAGTGTGTATTTTAAAGTAAATATGCTCAGAAATGTGCCTGCCCTAAGTTGTCTTCCATATGAATATATAGAGAGAGATCTATAAATAAATTCCTCACCTTTTTTTTTCCTTTTGGTGAGCGTCATTTTATAAAACCTATCTCTTGACTATAGGCAACAGAAATTCTCCTGCACTCTCGTGTTGGACGTGCTTTTTGGCTGTGCACTCAACAAAGTGCAAGCCTATTAGTGTGTGTGTGTGTGTGTATCCCCACTCCTAGTGTCTATATGTGCATATATATATTTTCCAACATCTATTTATAGTATGTTCATCAAAAATGTTGACAAGAGTTTAAAAACTAAGGATTTAACTCAGTAGGAAGAGTCTGTGCATAGTATGCACAAGACCCATCAAGTCACGGAACCACCAAAGGCAGGCACGAGACCTAAAAACAGAAATACCCCAAATTTTATCAATAGCAGAATGATTTTTACATTGTGATGTTGTCATAGGACATTATTTTTGTACACAAATAAAGTCCCACTACATGCACCTATCACACACATAATATTGAAGGAAAGAAATCAGATAAACACAAAAGTGTGGTTCTACTATATACAACTGAAAATTAAAGCAGCAAAACACACATGCGCGCGTACACACACACACACACACCACACACACACACACACGGAGACACACATACTACTAACAGTTTTAATGACTTGATTCCAGATGGACAGGGTTGGGTGAGTTTTCTGGAGAGCTGATACTGCTCCATTTCTTGACAGTATTTCTTGACCAAATATCTTCATTTTGGAATAATTATTTGAGCTGAACATTTAGAATTTAACTTTTGTCCTACATGTGCATTGTATACCAAGTTAAAAAGTTTGTCCTCTGCCCTCTCTTCCACACTGCTAGGGTAGAGATAATAAAGGCAGGAACAAAAAGCTCCTCAGATGCTAACGGAAGTCGCACAGTGAGGGTAGGCCAGCCATCCCCTCAAATGAAGATTTCCTAACTTCGAAATGTTTTAATAGATAAATAAGATTATTTAAGATACAGAATTTGTTGTTGTTGTTGAGACAGGGTATCACTGTATCTCTGGCTCTCCTGGAACTTGCTAGTTAGCCCAGACTGACTTTGAACTCACAGAGATTCACCTGTCTCTGCCTCTGCTACTGCCTCCCAGATCCTGGGAAAAAAGGCGTGCATCACCAATGTCCAGTCAAAATATGTAATTTTAATAAAGATTAAATAGTACAATAACTACTAAATATAAATATATTAGCCTGAACACAGACAAAATATATACATTTACTAATGTAGTTCAGGTATTTCAGTAGGAAGGAAAACTGGAATAAACTCATCTCAAATCAAATGTGAGTTCCATGAGCTCTGGGCCACAGGCTGGCTTAAGTATCAGCAACAGCACTAAGTCTTGTTGTTCTTAACAATTTAATCCAGACTATGTGCTTGGAACAGAAAGCACTTACAGGTTTTGCCTTGTCTTTTTCGATAGTAGTTATTACAGAGATACCTGGTGAACTTAAGACTGTGGTCTATAGATTAAATGATGATAATTTACCTTAACCTTCTGAACTTGGGTTATGTAAGACAATGTTCTAGGTTAGTAACCACATATTCTAGTATCTGGGACAAAGGAGCATCATGTCTGAATGGAGGATACTTGACAGTGTTCATAGTGTTACTGCAAATGTTCTGTAAATGTGCAATAATTTCAAAACATGTTTTTTACAAGTGATGTTTGGGAAGGCAATGTAATCCACTAGGAAACTCACACATCTGAGAAACCAATGCAGAAGGCAACCACATATTTACTACAATAAAATAAGAGAGCTGCAGAACTGGGAAAGAACAAAGAAATATCAGGAAAGCAGAAATGGATGTGGGTTCCTGGAAAAGTTCTGTTTAGTTTATATACATTTCCTAAGCTTCCTCTGAATCAATTCCCATAGTGCTGACGGGAGGACACCTCAGGAAATAATTCAAGTTCCTCACCAGTCCTAAAGTCCTGGAATCTCTCCACTGTCTCCAAGGCTCTCCTCCACACCTTCTACAAATCTTCAAAATGAAGTGCATGTTTCATAAAAATTACATACTTTGTTAAATTCTCAAGGGTTACATTTTAAAAACTAAAGTTGACTCTCCAGTCCTACTGCAACAGAAATAATCATTCTCGAAAGCTACTATACTCACATAATATCTATACCTCCTGGAGTAGCAGACGTTGATGTCTGCTCTTTGCTGGATGAAGAATCAGTAGTACATTCTGGTTCGGATACCGAATCACTGCTGCAGGGCTCGCTATGTGGAGACGTGTTCCTTTGAGAGGTAGTATCAACCGCCACAGATGCTGGCTCACCCTCACCGAAAGCGTCACTTATGAACAAGCCCTCATGTGTCAGGTAAGCCACCTCTGTATCCAAGGAGTTGTCCTTCCCAGCATTCCTCTGTTGTGAGACCTCCTCCAATTCTCTAGTCCTTTGGTTTTTGTCAAGAACTGAGAGAACAACACTGTGGATGATATTCAATGTTGCCTAAAAAAAAGAAAAATAGGATATGTTTTTAAAAAGATGTATTTAAAGATCATGAACCTAAATTTACAAGAATTATACGAACACAATTCTGAACATCTATGATCAAAATGAATCAAAGTCTTATAAGAAATGTTACAATTTTTATCAAGCTCATATTGATAAAATAACAGTAGCAGTGGCTTGTGAAAACCAGCTGCACAGGAGAGGAAAGCTCATTACAGCTTAGAACTCAGAGCACTTACTTTCTAACTTATTTTCTATGGGCATTTCCCTAAAACACTGTATATTTCATTAACCTCTTAATCATGCTGAACCAAACATACCACCAGCCTATCTTTCAGAGAAACTTATTAGTAGGTTCGCCTGCTTAAAAGAACAATAGTTTATGTTCCTTAGCATTATGCTGACACATAGGGATGTGACAGCAGCTCTTTCTGTTGTCTCAACGCTCTGAACCTGTTCTCACTCAACACCTCTGCTGCCTCCTATGTACAGACGGCTCTTCCCTGTGACCTTTGCACACTGTCCTTCTTGTCACTTGGGTTCTGGCACAAATGGTGGCTTCCTCAAAGAGACCTTCCTTCACTGACTCTCAGAAGAGCTTGATCCCACTCATGCGGTTGTGGCTGCTCTGTTGTGGTTTTGTTTTGCTTTTTATTTGTTGTCATCTAAAATGATCTCTTTATTTATCAAGGTCTCGTTAGCTCTACCTCAGTATTATTATCTTAAACAACGGTACTTGATACAGAGGAAATGCTAAGACACTGAAAGCTAAGTATATGAAAAATAGCTTATATAAATTAGTATCTTTAAGAACTATTAAGAAATAAAGGATTTTTGACAGACATAATTGCACATCTCAAATGCATTGCTTCCTCTCTGAAACATTTGATTTCTTTTGGGGGATGAACATGATTCTAAGGAAGCAGACTCCAAGTTCAAATCTCCTGAGCCAGTGGAGGCTGAGTGAGTCCATTGAGCACAGACACACATCAAAGACAGTCTGAAGGAAATGCAAGCAACTAAAACCAAATCCTAAAGACATCATTATGTACATAAAGGCTTAACCTCATCCAAATACATTTCAGTTCTTTTCTATGAATACTGTACCTTGAAAGCTGATTGAATTTCAGATATTCCAGGCAACTGAAAGGTAAGCTTACCTTAACTCTCTTTAGGAAAATTGTAAACTTAGAAAAAATATCCTTTAACAGATCAATCCACTGGGGAAAATTCAACATTCTCATTTGATCTGCAAGCCTATAAAAAAAAATTTTAAACAAAAATAAGTGTCTTTGGACCAGTATCTATAAGCTGGAGGAAAGGATATTAAATATTCTATAAAGTGCCATTTATCTTGAAGTCTAACTAGAATCATAGGTTCCTGAGCTGAAGAGGTCAGTTACCAACTGTCCTACATGTTTAAACGCCACCCTGTCTGACTGGTCTAGTCATGTACACTGACATATATAGTCCTCATCATACTGAAATTCCATTGAGAATTGTGTGACCATACACTTGACATGAGCTAAAAGGAACTCGTGTGAGATAATGATAGAAGATACCATTTTCCCCAACAGATGTGACCGTCTACTCTTCCCCTGAGAGAAGTAGGACAATCTGCTGACATGGACTCTGCGCAGCACCCAATCAGTTCAAAATCCCAGCTGCTGAACGCAGCTACTGACGTAACTCTGTGAAGCGACTGAGCTCTTCCCTGCCTTGTTCACTGCTTTTTATTTTTAACAAGTATGTATCTCATACAGTTAGAAACATTAAAGAAATGATCAGAACTGTTATCAGCAACATATAGTACATTTAAAAATGATATCAGCCAACATTATTACTTGATAGTTACTCTAAGTTAATAAATTCTAATATGAAAAGGATTAATATAAAATAGAATTCCCTAAGGAGATTTTATAGAAAACATTACTCTATATATTTCCAATGAATGCTGCTATAGCCATGAGTTTATTACAAAAACACATCCTTGTACTGGATAGCAGGAAGCTCACTGTGTAAGTTGGGAAAATCCATTACAGTATCTTACTAGGGTTTCTATTGCTGTCAGAGAACACCATGACCACAAACAAGGTGAGGAAAGAGTTTGTTTTAGCTTCTAACTCTCAGGTCATACTCCATTGCTGAAAGAACTCAGGCAGGGTACTCAAGGCAGGAACCTGGAGGCAGGAACTGACTCAGAGGCCACTGGGGAGTGCTGCTTACAGTCCTGCTCTCCATGATTTTCTCAGTTTGCTTTCTTACAGCCAGGGACCACCAGTTCATGGGTGGCAGCACCCACAGTGGGTTGGGATCTCCCACATAAATCACTGATTAAGAAACTATACTACAGACCTGCAAACAGGCCAATCTTATGAACTCATTTTCTCAACTGAGAGTTCTTTTTCCCAAATGATTCTAACATAAACTAGCCTGTACAAGAACAAGAAAATAAAGTCATTGTTGTCCTGAATTTTCTAAAAGTTCCCATGACGTATCTCCCAGCAGTTCCTCCTCCTTACTAGTTGCTCCAACCAATTCTGAGACAAATATGTCAAGGAATGGGGTAGAAATTTTAACACATCTCCACTCTGGGATTTTAGCCCAGAGAACTTTAATAACTATCTATATTGGTGGCCAGATACCTAAATTCCTTTATGTTTAGATACCTAAATAAATGAGAAATTCAGTCATAAAATACTTACCACTATCCTTCTCAAAAGAACAGGAATGTCAAGATGAAAACAAAAAGTAGGAACTAGACAATTCAAAAGTAAATACCCAAACTCCTTGAAGTCTATTAGAAGCTTGATTATAGAGCTAAACAATTTAAGTTTAATATCTGCTACCCCCATTATAATAAATTATTTTCAACCACTCCTACTTTCTATCAACCTTCTATGCTCAGTTTTACCCTAAAAAGCCAACCTGCAGGGCTTGGCCAATTTAGAATCCTTATAAAAGACTAGAAAAAGCAAAGATACAGCAGTCAACTCATTTTATGGTTTTGTTAGATTTACCTGTATCCAAACAGTTCAAATATACTAAATAGAAATTTTCAAAATAGAACAATTTATCACCATTATAAGCAGTATGGTGACTGCTCTGCCCCCTCACCTCTTGGATTAGAGTCATCCCTTTATTAATGTATCCATGTTGTATATACTACCTGCTCACTATCCACTTAATAACAACCTCAGCTAACAGATCATCTACATAAGAACAATGACCCAAATTAGGCAGCAGGTTAGAAACATCTGAAGTTAGATTATACTATGTAGCAGCGATAGAAGGCACATAAGGAAAAACATTGTATTTTATACACACATACACACAATGAAGTTCCCTCCTGTCTGTGGTCACAGGCTTTCACCGGAGCTCTGAGTATCTCCTGAAGATAAGGGCTGGGCTCTATTGTACCTACTCCTCCAGTTCCCTCCCTGAAGAGTCCACCTCATGGTGACTGTTTGCTCTATCTGAGGTCCTTTATTCAAGGACAGTACTATCTTTCTTCTGAATTTTGTTGAACACCAATTTCCCTTAACTCTTAAAGGTACTTTATTATCATGTATAATATTTTTACACCCTGACCCAAATCTCAGCCAACAATTACTTAGTTTAGTCATCTTAAATTATAATTTATAAAAACTGGTTGGGGGGGATTATAATTTGTACATATCACCTTTTCCCTAACTGATAATCACAAAGCTATATACATGTTTATACTTACTTTAGGACAACATCTGTGTCTATTTCTTCTATTTGTGAAACTTTATTAATCACACGCTGCAATTTAAGAAAAAGGGCAATTTAGTTAATTGTCTTTAGAATCCCAACTAATTCATGTTTCATCTGTACATTAAAAGGAACATCCTGAGGTTGGGGGTGGGGCAGTTCAGTCAGTAATAAGATGCTTGTCCTGCAAATAAAAGGACCTAAATCTACTTCCCAGAATCAACTTTAAACAGCCAAGTGTGGTGGCACACCCCTATGATCCTGCTGCTGAGGAACGGAGACAGGCAGCAGCCTGGGGCTCACTGACCAGCCAGCCTAGCCTGTCAGACAAGCTCCAGGTTTAATAAGAGACTATCAAAAACCAAGGTGGATGCCTCCTGAAGGATACCCAAGGATGTCCTCTGGCCTCCACATGTGTGCACACACATGCATGGCCCATCACCCTACATGCACCTAAACATGCTCATGCACAGACATATAAAAAAAGCAAAAGAACTGGGCTCTAAAGTTAGCTCAGTGGTTAAAAGCACTGGTTCGTCTTCTGGAGGACCAAGATTTGATTCCCAGCCCCCACTTGGTGCCTCATAAACAGTTCCAGATGATCCAATGCCTTCTGGCCTCCTTGGATACCAGGCATGCAAATAGTATACACACATACATGCAAACAAAGCATTCATATACATAAAATATTTTTAATAAATAAATAAAAAGAACTTGAAACTACAATAATACTTTTCTGTATGTTTGATGCTAAGGTTTAAACAGAGCCTTACTACAATAAATAAATACACAGTCCCAGAAACACATACAAGTTATACAGAAAGCATAGCACTTTCACAGAGAGTACTATCTGCTGAACTAGAACTCACTTATGGAACTGAGTATCTGAAGTGCTTAGAATTCTATTCTTTGCCCAGTTCCACACTTTTCAAAAGTCAGTATCTTTTAAGGTTTATTTTCATTTTATGTGTATGAGTGTCTTCCTGCATGTTTGTCTGTTACACATTCATGAAGTGCCTGCAGAGGCCAGGGGGTGTTGGAACCACTCCAACTGAAGGTCAATACAGGTGTGGGCGACCATGACAATGCTCACAGACCCCGATGCCCTATAAGAACAACCAGTGCTCTCACCTGCCAAGCCATCACTTCACACCCAAAATGTTATTACTACAAACAGATGTCTAGAGTATATATTCATTTCACCTATGGCTTACACACAACACAGGAGGAAATCCTGCAGTGTATACTCTTTTTGTGTCTGGTTTTATATTTACAAAGCTTTAGGTAATTCATTCAATCTCATTGAGATATTAGTATTTTATTGTATCTTTTATTTTCAGATGATACAATTTAGAATGTTCTTTTTCTCTAGTGGCAAATGGCCATGTACACTCTACTATGTTTGAATGAATTTACCTCAGTATTTCTGTTACGTGAATACTTAAGAACAGAATTCTGTAATGTGTATATATTTAACATTAGTAAATTCTACCAACAATTTTCCAAAATACCCATTTTGAAATAGTTTCAACCAATTTAAGTAAAAGAGAAAGCAATTACAATTTTGTGTACTTTATATAAACATTGAAAACTTATGTACATTCAACTTAATGATAATTATGCCTAATAAACACTTTTTTAAATTATCTAAGGTTAAAAAAAAAAAAAGACGGCAGAGTTTGAGTTCAGCTTAGTGAACTACTGTCAAACATGTACACTATAAAGCCTGGGGAAAAATCTAAGAGTTTAGGTTATTACTAACTTTCTAAGCAATACAAAAGGAAGTTAACATTTATATACTTACTGTGGGGAATATAAATTAGTAAAATGTTTTTAGACAACGATTCAGTTTTATGTATTAAACAATGTAAAAATAACTTTCACTCTCTGATCAACAATTTTGCTTTGGGGTATCAATCTAAGAACACCATCATTTTCTTGTTTCTTTATGTGCATGTGTGGGTGTACATATGTACATCTGGGCTTGCAAGTTTATGTGCACTCACGGAGGCCAGAGGCCATCTCAGGTGTCGTCCTCAGGAAAGCTGACCAGTTCCTTTCAGACAGGGTCACTGAGTGGCCTGCAGCTCATCTACCAGGCTGGCCTGACTGGCTGGCCAGGCAGCCGAGGGTCCTCCTCTCTCTGCCACTCCAGGATGGCATTTATAGGAGCACGCCTGTGTCCAGCACATTCAGATAGGTTCTAAGGATCAAAGGAGGTTCTCTGACTGAGCCAACCTCTTAATCTTCTGTTTTTAAAAAAAATCTTAAATTTGACAAAGTAACTTTATTCACAAGAGGTCTGTCACAGTTTTATTTACAGTATCAAATTGAAACTCTAAATATTCCACCTTGACAAAAATACAAAATAGGTCTAACCTACATGATGTTGGTACAATTTTACAAAACCATAAAACAGATGTTTCTGGAGTTTGGAAAATAATGCTTATATGGTTTCTGAAATCTGTCCAAAGTCATATGTGTAACAATAAGAAACCCGTAACATCTTAAAGTAGTCAGCCTGGCTGATAGGGTTATGCCTCTCTTATTTTTCCATGTATAGAATTTTTAACAAAATGATCAAGTATTACTATTATACTGCATATTTTATATATAACTAGGTGACATAAAAATGAACTTCACAGGTTTCAAATCATATATTAAATAAAATGCACAATACCTCTTTAATGATGTTCTTTGCTGTAATAATCATTTCTTCACCATAGATTTCTAAAAAATTAAGTTTTCTTTGTTTCAAAAGCCCAAATACAAGAGATACTAATCTTTCCTATTAAAATAAAAGAAAGATACATAATTTTACATTTGAAATTTAACTTCAAAGCAGAAACATTTATCAGCATGGTTATGTCAGATTCTCAGATTTCTACCTAGACAGACTGTGGTGCTTCCAGAAGTATGACATGACCCCTCCCACAGCAACCTTGCCACCAGATTGGAGTCTGTTTTCCAACAGGTAAATCCTATTCTACCAAAATGGATGAAATGAAATTGGCTTAGGGACAAGACAACGCTAACAGACCTTTTATCCTCATCCCCACAGTTAAGAATATCATCAAATACTTATAACCAGTCAAGAGTCCCTGTAGTCTAGAAGACTGTACAGACAACCTGGACTCCGAGTGGGATGCTCACCGCTAAACTAAACTAAACACCTCTGAAGGCCATCGTGAGTCAGGGACTTTAGATTCCCACCCCCCTTTTTTTTTCCTAGTAGTTCTTGGCACTGGAAAATTACCAAATGAATGAAACCTGGATGTGATATATTTATTTAAACATACAAATAAAACACGTTCAGAATAGGTGATTGGTGCATTTGGATGAACAAATTACCACATAATCATCACTTTTTACAGAAGATAAACCCAGTAGATACATGTCCATGGAATATAAATTAAGTCATTCATCCTAGAGCTCTACTTTGAACTTGGTCTATAACCTTTACAGACCTCATTTCAATTCCTATTTCTAAGTAAGCTATGATAGTACTCCATTCTCTACTTCATAGGATTCTAAGCTTTTATGACGTTTATTAAGATACATGGCTTCAAAAGTCTGAAAGACATGGAAATTTGAGGTAATTTTGTTCACTATGGTCTGAGAAGAATGTGTTATAAACTGAAGCTGTAAAGGAAACAATACTAAGTAAAGACAGTTCTTGGAATCCACAGTTCAAACATACCTCTTCTAAAACTTGGCATTCACCTTCCAGTGGTCTATTTAAGTCACTATGAGAGTAAGTAGAAAATTCTGCGATCATCATTTTATCAATCAGCTTTTCTAATTCACAAAGCTGTGATCCCAAATGCCTACCAAAAGGAGAGAAAAACATATATCCACTAAGTCATAAATTTATTACAATTTCATAGGACTTTTCTAACCAACAGTACTTATTCAACAATGTTTTAGTAAAATGAAGACCTTTAATAAGCAAAAATAACTGTCATAATATCACTTCATCTCCAGAATCGTACCTTTGTTTTTAACCTTTAAATAGTTCAATACACTGCAGAAAACCTGGTTACGTGATAAATTTTATGACTGCTTTTTATAGATGATCAGCTGTTCAAATTCCTTTCTTTATTGCCATCTGGTGACTCTCAGAGGTAGTGGCTCCCTAGCCACTTACTTACTCAGCAAAAACTAGTCCCTAATATTTTGCAGGCCCTCTTCTTTTATATAAATAATCTAAATGGCCATAGAGACAGAGAGTAACTCAACTCAATCTGTCATGATAAATTTCAGTTATAATTCAACTGCCAGTAGGTCACTAACTCAACACTATCAAGGCCAGAGAGACAGCTGCCAGGACTTAAAGGCATTCGCTGCTCTGGTGGAAAGCATGAGTTCAGTTCCCTGAATCCACCTGGAGCCTAACAATAACCTTGAATTCCAGTTGAGGGAATCTAATATTCTTCTGGCCTCTATAGTTAGTAGGCACATATGTAGTGCACATACATGCAGACAGAATGCTTGCACATAAAAAACTAAATAAAATCTTTAAAAACATTATTAGAGCTTATGACTAAAATTATCTTTAGCTACAAAATTTTTGTAGTTAAATTTTTTTACATTTTTGTAACGAATCTGATAAGCTTCATAAAAACAATAAGCTGAGAAACCTAGATTAACCTAACTGACTTAAACTATTTCAAAATTCAAAATGCAAGGGGAAAATGGAAAAGGAAAATCTGCTTATATGGCAAAGGAAAGAGGTTTAAGTAGAATAATCTTCCCTTTTTGTTTGCATATACTAATTGTCCTAAACAATGGGTCTGGGCTAGTGAGATGCTCAGGGCTGAAGAATCTTGATGCCAAGCCTAAAGACATGAATTTGACCCATGTGATAGGAGAGAGCAGGTTCTTACACGCAATTTTTAACGGAAGACTAGGAATGTGGCACAGTTGATCCAGTGATTACCCAGCATGTGTCCTAAATTCAATTCCCATCATACAAACTGTGTGTCATGCATGGCTCAGACTGTAATCCCGCACTTGAGAGTTGAAGGCAGGAGGATCAGGTCAGCCTTGACTATACGGTAAATTACACAAAACACTGTCTCATATAAAACAACAACAGAACCGATAAAGCGATATGTGTTTTATTCCCATATTCTCACACGTGTATCTAACCTAACCACATTTATGCTCACACTGTCCTCTCCATCTGCCCTCTCTGGTCTCCTTCCTCCTCCTCAACAGTTCCCCTTCTGGTTAGATGCCTTATTCTAAACTAGTGAAATCTTTCTATATTCCAGGTCATTCTCAGGAAATGTAAAAGTTCTACCTTGGGATGAGGCCCAGTGGCAGAACACTTGCCTACCTTGCATAAGACCTGGGTCCAACTCGCAGCACTACACAACTAAATAAACCAAATGAACACACAAAACAGAAATAAGTAAAAGCTCTAATCAGGTATGGTGGCACCTGTGACCCTAACAACTGGGAGGCTGAGGCAGATGGGTCATGAGTTTCAGGAAAGCAACAGAAGAACCATCTAAATAAACAGATAATATAAACACGTCTGTTTTAGGGGTTGATTTTTTAATACTTTAAACTTAGCTTACATTAAATATAAATTTAAGCCGGGCGGTGGTGGCGCACGCCTTTAATCCCAGCACTTGGGAGGCAGAGCCAGGCGGATTTCTGAGTTCGAGGCCAGCCTGGTCTACAGAGTGAGTTCCAGGACAGCCCGAGCTACACAAAGAAACCCTGTCTCGAAAAAAAACCAAAAAAAAAAAAATATATATATATATAAATTTAATATAACTGATTCTAGTACATATACTGCATTTACTTGAAAAAGAAGGCCACAATATCAGCAGCTGTGTTTATAAAGATAGGTTGCATACAGTACAATTTTCAAAATTAATTAAAGCCATTACAGCTTTTAGGAGAATAATGTTCTATCGTAAATACTTTGTGGTAAGTAGAGGCAGTGATAATTTTGAAACAAACTTGATAAATAAAATAAAAGATTGAATTTATATTTGCAGTATGGAAATATTTCTTATAGTTACCAAGAGGATTTATGGCTTCTCAGAACTGGCACCGATATAACACAAGAGCACACACTGTCAGAACCTAGCAAAACTACTTTGGCAGTTTCTCTTTACCCAGGAATCCCGCTTCTTAGAATAGGAATCACAGGTGTGCTGGCAAAAGTGAAAAATAATAACCATCCATTCATTCATTCATTCATTATTCATACACGCGCGCTCTCTCTCTCTCTCTCTCTCTCTCTCTCTCTCTCACTCACTCACTCACTCACTGCAGCGCTGCAGCTAAGGAAGTGGAAGCTAGGCATGGTGGTCGCCTACCTTCCCAGCAGTCAGCAGGCTAAGGCATGCAAGCTGAGCTCAAGCCTGACCTCTACACTGAGCTCCAGCCTCAGAAGAGAAAGGGGGCAGGGGTGGAAGTGATCCAAATACTGACAAATGCGGATCTAGCTAGATAAATCATAATATAGTCTGAAACAAGTACTGCACACCTTCATCCGTGTAACAGCACAGTTTTGCAATGTATTATTACAATTGTTAGACATTGTTTACCTTTGATGGGGCCTAAACTTATTTACAACTATCCTAGGAAAAAAGTTTACATAGGGTTTGGTACTATGTGTAGGCATCTACTGAGGGTCCTGGATCATACCCACAGATAAAAGTGGGGAGAAGAAACTATCAAAATCAGTCGGGCGGTGGTGGCGCACGCCTTTAATCCAGCACTTGGGAGGCAGAGGCAGGTGGATTTCTGAGTTCGAGGCCAGCCTAGTCTACAGAGTGAGTTCCAGGACAGCCAGAGCTACACAGAGAAACACTTGTCTCAAAAAAACCAAAAAAAAAAAAAAAAATCTAAGAAAAAGAAACTATCAAAATAATACTGCTAGTTCTGAGAGCACACTATGTGTGCTAAACAAATGAGAAATGATGTTGGTATCTAAGAATCACATTTTCAATCTGGTCAAGGGAATAATAAACTGAAAGTAACATGCTATAGGCATCAATGTGAATGTGAAGTAACCCATAGGCCCATAGGTGTCTCTTAAAAGGAAAACTGTAGCTCAGCATGAGAGTGAATACTTAGCATACAGGAGATCCTGGGCTCAATCTTAACACCAACAAATAAACTGAAATTATTTAAAATAATTTAAAAGGCAAAATTAAAACATAAATAATTCTCTAGTTCTGTCCACTACAAAAGCATAGAAATTACATCCAATCCAGTAGCTAGAATTTCTAAACACAATCTCATACTAAAAGAAACAGGCTGCAGAGATAGCTCAGCAGGTAAAAGCACGTGGCACTCGAGTGAAATGGCCTTGAATCAACTGTTGGAACCCACATAAGAAAGCCAGGTGCACTAGGCGTGGTGGTGCAGTGCTTGGGAGGCAGAGGCAGGCTGATCTCTGAGAGGTCGAGAACAGCTTGGTCTACACAGAGAAACCTTGAATTGGGTGGTGTGGGAGGGTCAAGAAAGAAAACCAGATGCAATGGTATGCATCTATAATCTCAGCACTCTCCTACTGCTGACCAGAAGTTGAACCAGCAACACAATTCAACACTTACTTTGTATGCTGTGATGTGAAAAACATGTAAGAAATGCGGCTTTTCCTTTCCCCTTTTATAGTACTGGGCACTGAACACAGGACTCATGTATGCTACACACAAGGTCTTTATGACTGAGCTATCTTCCCACTATCTTTTCAGTTTTTATTTTGAGACAGGTTCTCAATGATATATCTAAGCTGGCTTGGTAAGCCAACAGCTGAAAGATTCCTTTTTTACCGTGATAAGCAATGCTCTGGAGACATGTCTGACTTGCACAGGACTTTATTTGTCACAGTTTTAATCAGATGCGCTTGGCACCTGAGCCCCCACCACAGCAATAGGAAGTGGCTATGCAGTGACCACAATGCAGCCTGAAGCAGTCAGCTTGTACAGTTAAGGCTGACATGTTTATGCTGTTCACATGTCTCTACTGTGAATGGTGCTGTGTACACCTGTACACTACTAGGTACTTTTTGACAAGTTTTACTTTTTCGACAAGTTTCACTTTTTCTAATAGGTTTGTGCTTTATGACAGGAAATGATAGACTACTGTCTACATATAGTCCTTACATTTATAACATAATTAACTTTTTCTAAGTTTTAAAAATATTTTTAGGCAATATTACCAGACTTTCTTAAACTGTCACAATTCCAAATGTGTGTTTTCAAAGTGTCAACTGTAATTGTTAATGGGGGGATCTCTCTACAGGAATAGTCTAGAATAAACAATAGTGGTCCTGATCAGAGCACTGGGAGGGACAACTGTGTGTGTGTGCTCAGACTTAACACTGCTCCATGCTCAGCACTCCTGGAAGAATCTCACCATCTTCCAATTCTAGCAACATAGATGAAGGACAGCATGAGCGAGCCATGCGGATGCATTCTCAGTGAATACGCTCAAGAGGAGAAAAGAGAGATAAAGCTTTATGTCTAAAGACACCTGGAAAACACCAGCCAGTCACTCCGTAGATATTATTTGCATAGCTATATATTGCAACCAAACAATATAAAAATTGGGGACAAACAGAGACACATCATCAACAACTAGCTATTTGAAGACCTGAAATGTAAATAAATAAAAAACAAAAAAAAAGAGAAGGTATCAGTGACATTAGAGATGTTTTTAATCTCATCTTTTAAATATACATTTAATGCTATGGCTGAAACAAAATATTTGTAACTTAAAATAATTCAAGAGTTGGTAGGGGATTGCAAAGAAAAGAAGAAAGCCACCTATTGATGGCTCATAGGTTATATAGTGCTCCCTATAATTTTCTTGATTTCCCTTATCTTTCTGTGTATTTGTGGTCTCTATCTTTTTAACTACAGCAATAAGGCACAATATAAATTTATATGTAAATTTAACATTGCTAGCTCACTCCAGTATTATGGAGATGCTAATATGCTGGTTCTAGTTTTTGTGGAGATCATGGATTCTCTTTTAATATAGATTAGAAGCCAATACTCAGGTATACATTAAACTCTGGCAGGGTTTTGAAGTCTTCAACAAATCCCACCCAAAAAAAAAAAAAAAAAAATCTGGTGTCAAATTCATATGAATGTGCCTACTAAGATTTCCTAACTAAAATAATAAGAAATTCTGGTATAAATGTAAAGTTCTCAGTCTTTGGGTTCTTTGATTGTTTTGTTTTGGAGACAGGGTTTCTCTGTGAAGCCCTGGCTGTTCAGGAACTCACTCTGTAGACCAGGCTAGCCTCAAAAGATCTGCCTGCCTCTGCCTCCCAGGTGCTGGAATTTAAGGATTATACTACTACCACTGCCCAGTCTCAGATAGTCTTAAATATCTTGAGTAGTTAATTTTTTATACATTCTTAAATTAGATAAGGAAGAGATATAAATCTTAATGCTATTAAGTAATATGTTATGCATGAAAACACGCATACAAAGATTTGTCTAAACAGTTCATTTAAAAAGTATGCAGCCTAAGGCTTGACATAGTGACACACTGGGAAGGCAGACACAGACAGATTTTTTTGAATTTATGGCCAGCCTGATCTGCATTATCAGTTTCAGGCCAACCTAGGCTACACCTAGTGAGACAATGTCTCAAATAAATACAAGTATGTAGTTTAATAATCTCATACAATAATTTAAAGTAGTAATGGATCTACTAAAACATAATACAAACGTAATATTGTGGTGGCTAATCTTGGTTGTCAATTCAACCACATTTGTAATCAACTGAAACCCAAGAAGCTGAGCAAACCAGTAAGTGATTTTCTTGACTGGATTATCAGAGGTGGGAAGATCCACTCGCCCTAAATCTGGGCTACACCTTCTGATGGCAGCCCACAAAAAACACCGAAGAAAGAAGTTTCTGCTTTTGCCTATTTGCCCTGACTCTTGCTGGCAAGTTCATCTATCCTGCTGCTGAGGCATTCCTTCACCTGTATTGGAACCCACTTCTTCAGGATTCAAATGTAGAATGAATACCAGCTACTCTCTAGGAATTCCCTGTACTCCAGCACCAGACAGGGACTGCATGTGGACTAAACCATATTATTAGCCTTTCCACTGGAAGACAGTCATTGTTGGGCTATCTGGATCACAACCCAGAAACTAACAAATGTCACCACCACCCACTACATGTGAGTGTGGTGTGTGTGTGTGTGTGTGTGTGTGTGTGTGTGTGTTCATTCTACCAGTTCTGTTTCTTTAGAGAACAGTGAATAATAAAAAGTACCAAAACAAAACAAAAAACCTGAAATACTTCCAGAAAAACCCACCAAATCCAACTAATTGGAAAAACTGTAACGCTTTCTAATTATATATAGCTATTAATTTGGAATTTCTACTAAGATGGATATTCAATACAATAACTTTTGTGCTATTTGTATCAGAAAAAACGTATATTTATTAAAGGAGTCTACAGTTCTAATTTTATCAAACAAAAATCTCTTGGCTTTATCTCAAAATATAAAGTGTGCATATTTTCTTATTCTAATGTTTGGAAACTAAACTGCAGACTATATAAGAGTATAGGATCATGTTTAATATTTTGATGCAACCAATAAATTAAATTCCTTAAATGGAATCGTAAGGTATTTCTTATCAATGAAACCACAGAATGCTGAAGTCTATAATTAACTCTGGATGCTGAATATCTTTTAGAAAACTTTCAAAGGAGGGAAGGGAGGGAAGGAGGGAGAAAGGGAAGGAGGCAGGCAGACTTACAACTAGAAAACTAATTTCATTAATTTTTATCTGATTATGAATTACTATGGAAGTTCCTTGTTCAGTAAAACTAGCACAATCACCTACAATTCGGTATCTACATAACTATAAAATCAGTTTATGTTCATAGTTATCTGAGGTCAAGTAAGGTGTTCATTCAAATACAATAAGCACAGCTCTAAGCTCTAATGAGATGTCTGAATCTCATTTCTACTCTTTCGTAACTAGCTGTATGACGTGGAACAAAAGACCGGGTAAGCCTCACTTTCCAGTATCCCTGGAAACAGGAGAACACAGCCTATCTCATAGCCTCTATAGAGGAAAACTGAATAGTTCGTCTAATATAGACAGCACACTTGGTCCAGGGTACTAATGTACTTGATAGATGCTCTCAATTCCCACAAATGTTTATGATAAAAAAGCATAAACAGCCCTGGATTTCAAAGTAATTAAAGCTCTTATATTAAAAAAAACAAAAACAAAAAAACCCACAGCAACCTATTAATATTTAATGTATTCTTAGGTCCATATTGAGACTTCTAATATCTATGTAAGAATTTGAGTCTTGTTAAATTTAATAATATCTCTAGTTAATACAGAAAAAATTATATGTACCATTTTTTTTTTGGCGGGGGGTGGGTGGGGGGGTGGGAGGAGTTTTGAGACAGGGTTTCTCTGTGTAGCCCGGGCTGTCCTGGAACTCACTCTGTAGACCAGGCTGGCCTCGAACTCAGAAATTTGCCTGCCTCTGCCTCCCAAGTGCTGGGATTAAAGGCGTGCATCACCACCACCGGGCCCATAGTTTCTTTTTTTTGGGGGGGGAGGGGGAGTAATATGTATGATTTCAATGACTATTTATATTGCTAAGAATTTTTTCATGTGTGATAGTTTTAAATGTATTATAGTTAAAACTGTCCAGTATCACAATAATTTTAAACAGTAAAATCATTGATTTTTTTAAATTACAAAAAATAATAAATATACACAACAATCATTGTAGGAATTAGATATTGAATTTAAGGAAAATTTTCCACCTGAATAAATTATAGGCTCAGAAAAGAGATCACGTTTGGTAGCTTATATTGGATACACAGTACTTCTCAAAAAAAAAAAAAAAAAAAAGATGCTTTGGTTGAAAGTTTCGTTAAGAAAGAAAAACAAATTTACATATAAAGATGTAAGCATTTTAATTATAAAATCTAAAAATTTAGAGAACCCAGGTAGTGGTCATTATTAGCACCTCAATTCTGGCCCATATCAGAACTTCTCAGAGAGCTGTGAAAATACACAGGTGCTTCAAGCCTTATATTCTGGAAGTATTCTTAATTGGTTTCAATTGGTGTGGCATACCTTTCTTCAAAGCTCTTCTGAGAGCCTATTGCATAGCCAGGATTTAAAATCACAGGTATGTATTAACTACAAATAGTTATTAATAATTATTTTTAAATAGTTATAATCAGCCGGGCGGTGGTGGCGCACGCCTTTAATCCCAGCACTTGGGAGGCAGAGCCAGGCGGATTTCTGAGTTCGAGGCCAGCCTGGTCTACAGAGTGAGTTCCAGGACAGCCCGAGCTACACAGAGAAACCCTGTCTCGAAAAACCAAAAAAAAAAAAAAAAAGTTATAATCACCATAACCCAATGATTACAAAATGTTAAAAGGACAGAAAAAGAATGTACCAAGAATAAAAGTATACTTTTTTTTTTTTTTGGTAATTCATAGGTTTCACAAATGTATACTAAGATGTGCATAATACACCTATTGTCCAAGACATTTAAAGCCTAATAGTAAAATGATTAAGTACAATAAATTGCAGTAAAATGTCATTAGAAGATATAAATGAAATATTCTGAGGTTTACTAGTCAGAAAGCAAAGTTTATACATAAATTTTTCAGGTCAATAGCTCTGAAATGAGAAGAAGAAGAAAAACTATTATTTTCTGTCACTAGAAAGAAATGCTAACAATATACAAAAAATGACACATCGATAACAATATTTGGATTCTTTAAAAAGAAGTTAAGTCTTTTGGTAATATGACAATTAAAATTTTGAAATAAAAATCCACTTAAAATATAAGACAAAGATTACAGGCAAATGTAAAACCTACACTAGTGTCTCTAAAAATAGCAGACTATCAACAACTTAAACTAATGGTGTCTTTTTTTGGTCTACTAAGAAAGAGATAAAAGGCTTTTTTAAGCCATGCCCCAGGTGGGAAGCAGGTGGAATTTACACAGAAAATTCTTAGATTTAAGAAGAATACAGTTTGTGCCAACAATGCTTAGAATAAAAGGTAACTCTGAAGTGTACCAATTGACTAGACAAAAACATAAAGAATCCAAAATTAACTGCATTTTCAAATAAAAACAGCATTAAAAATCCCAATGAAGCTTTGCAAAATGAGGACTGATATTTAACAATCTTATATTAAATTAACCACAAATTTCATATATAAATAAAGAATGTAAACTTACAAGTAGATTTGCCAGAAAATTAAAATACTGCCAAGGATCACACAGGAGGAATGACAAATGGTTGTAGAACTAATAGAATGCAGTCCACCAATTACCAAAGCCACGTGGGTGAGCCTCAGTGTGGCACAACTCAGAGGACCACATGTCCTGAAGACTCCATGCATTGTGGTATTCATGGGTTGTTGCTGCCCTCACATCCCTCTTACTCTAAGAATCATATGAAAACTCTAAGGGACTTCAAGCCCCTCACTGGACAGTATCTCTGGCATTCACAGTACTAATGCTTGATCTCTTTCAGGCATTGCTGCTGGAGCAGGTTAATGACTCTATCAACACCCTAGGGAAGAACTTAGAGATGTACATTGTCAGCAATGACCACCACTCTTAGAAAACATTTGGAAAAATAATGTTGTTAGTGAAGCTAGGTTGAGATGTTTTTGCTACTGGCTCTGATGTAGAAAATCACAGGGAACAATATGAAGTTCAGAAAGGCGCACTCTTAGCAGTTAAGCTGGGGACCCTTTATGGTCAGAGAACAAGAACAATGGCAGCACTGGCTGACACAACTCTCACTGAGGCTGGACTGGTGAGGATTGATTTCTTATACACATTTTTGCCCTCAACTTCCTAATATGATTTATTAAGAACTGCTGATAAGTAGATATGCATTCTAAGGATTTAAGGTAGATATGCCTTATTTTTACATAAAATTTTAGATTTGTGATTCTTTTAAGATTACTTTTAAAGATAAATAATAAAATAACTATTCTTTTCTTTGTAACCACAAATTGCTGCCTGTCAGGAAGAGAAACTGGCTGAGAAAACTGCCTTGCTTGCTCACAATTTTTTAATCTGTAACAAGTTGTTTATAATGTACGTGGGTTCTTGGGAATAATTTGTTTTCTTTATCTACACTCGTAATGTTATTTCTTGTAAAGGTATTAGGGAACACACTTTTTTCACAATCATTCATTAGAAGAAAACTAAAAAGTAATCACATTTTAATTTTATATTGCTTGAAAGCTTTTACTAAGATATATAAGCTATGAAAAAAAATAAAGTGTGAGGTTGGAACAGTGTTCCTTCCACCCATCAACTATGTGTATGCATGTACATGTGTAAGGTTTGTGTGATGGGGGTTGGAACTTTATCCCATCCATTAAATCTGTATGTATGTATATATGTAAAGCTTGTCTGGGTGTGTGTTCGAGTTTGTTCCGTCCACCAGTTGTGTGTATATATGTATGTATATGTATGTGTAAAATGCTTGGAGCCTACTTGCTAGAGCTTTGCCCTAACCATTCAATGTGTAAATGTGTGTTTGTCTGTCTGTAAGTCTGTATGCATATATGTATGCATGTATAGCTAAATGTATGCATATGTATTTTTTTTGTGTATATAAAGTTATTGGATCTTCCTTTTGTTTCATCCACTTGGTATGTGTGATGGTTTGTATATGCTTGGCCAGGGAGTGGCACTATTAGGAGGTGTGGCCTTGTTGAAGTAGGTGTGTCACTGTGGGCGTGGGCTTTAAGACCCTCTTCCTAGCTGCCTAGAAGTCAGTCTTCTACTAGCAGTCTTCAGATGAAGATATAGAACTCTCAGCTCTGCCTGCATCATGCCTGCCTAGATGCTGCCCTGCTCCCACCTTGAAGATGGTGGACTGAACCTCTGGACCTTTAAGTCAGCCACAATTAAATGTTGTCCTTTATAAGACTTGCCTTGGTCATGGTATCTGTTCACAGCAGTAAAACCCTAACTAAGACAGACAGATGGAGAGAGAGAAAGAGAAAGAGGGGGGGGAGAGAGAGAGACAGAGAGAATTTTCTCTCCTCTTTCTCGCTGGCCCCAAAGAGTTAAAATTTTGAGTTCAGAGTTTTCCCACTGGCCACAGGAAGTGCCAGCCCTTGTAAATTAAGCTTTGTTCCCTCAGAGAAAAGTCTGCTCAGTAATTTCTCTAACTGCTCACTGCCATTGGCAGCAACCCTTGTCAGTATCTAGACTGGCTCCAACAGTCACTCTCAACACTGACTCCCCCCTCCATCAGCTGCCTGCCTCAGCTTACCCTCTGGTGTCAAAAGTTGGTCTTTGTCAAAATACAAAGTAAGATTCTTCAACTACCAAACTCAGTTTCAAATAACTTCAAGTATGAATCAGGATTAGAAAGGTATTTTCTTTTAGAGTTCTTTTTAAAAATACCTGCATATGTACATGAGTATCCCAAATATAAAATTAAACTCAAATTCTGATACCAAACTTTTATACAGTTAAAGCCAGAATAGAACTGACAGATGACAGGCAGCTTTACAGAAACGTTTACAGAATAAATATCCTTACATGTGTAGGTTCTACTGAAAATAAGAACAGACATCTGAGCAAAATGAGACAATGGCAACATCTGACAGGCTAGAAGAACTGATTGATCATGTCACTCCCTGTAGATCGCTGCCCAGCATGACAAAGCCATGGGTTTGATCCCCAACAAGACAGACAGACAGACAGACAGACACACACACACACACACACACACACACACACACACACACACACACACACACATAGACAGACAGACAAAACATAAGTTTTGTTAGCTCAAAATAAGTGCAAGCTCAGAACACTTGGATTCTGTAGTGAAATAAATAAATCATTGATAATAAGCATTCAACTCTAGTCTTAGACTTTCTCTAGACACCTCTACATAACCACAGTCTTATCAATCACAAATATATGAATCAAATATAATAACACTGTATGAACTTCAGGGTAAAAACCAGACCTGGTTTAGAATGTGAATTCAGCAAGCAAGTATTCATACTTTAATTCTGTTTCTCAGCTCTGTGCTAGCCAGAGGGTACTGGTGCTGATGTTTATCAAAATTCACGACTTGTCAAGAGGTAAGCAAAAAGAGAAAGACAGAGTTTCTGTCATATAAGTCTACTTTTGTAAAGCAATGGTAAAATTAATTACACATTAAAAAATATATGACACAACTCAAAATGAAAAGACTGAAATATTCGAGGTAAAAAATTAGAATCATCTGATCACTTGGAGATCCACATTGGTAAACCCACAGTAAATGTCAATGGTGATGTATTCAATATCATGTGTCAATATAATTTTAAAGACAGGATTTTCAACAATATCTTTCAATAGTTTTCAAAAAGCCTTTAATTTCCACAACCATTAAAATCTAGATTATGTTCCCAGCATTAAAGTTCCACGGCAATGTGTACAACATCAAAACTTCCAAGCCATGTGTTTAACTCCTCTCCTGACAAAATGCACAGTGGAAATTATTAGAGCAGAGCATCTCTGCTTTGTTCATGATTCAAAAATCTTGCACTGAGTCTGACATTCCTAGGTGTTTTCTTCAAGGAATGAACAAATCAGTGACTTAATTCAAGTTAAAATGCATTTTCTAAACATTCCAAATATATATGTTAATTAGTAAAAACTTAAATTCAATTTAAATAAGCTTATTTTGACTCTAACTCTCCTGGAATACAGTACATCTCTATTAAGCCTCAGAGCACATCTATACGATTGCAATTATAGTCCCTTGCTGTAAATTCTGAATGAGTTTACCAGAAGACAGAACTTCTACAAGAACACCAAAACCTGCTTAGTAGAATGAAGTCTTGATTCCTGCAACTGGTCTTCAAATAACTCGATTTCACGTTGAATATTCACAGCTACAAACTTAAGGTATTTTATGTGTAACTTCGTAGTCAAATTAGTTTTGTTTTTGTGTTAGTGATAATAAAAGATAAAACTCACAGGCTAAGTAAGTTCTCTAGCCATGAACAACAAACAATTCCAACCACCACCCCTTTCTACAGAGAGAAAAATGCCTGTCTCTGTGTGTGTGTGTGTGGTGTGGTGTGTGTGTGTGTGTGTGTGTTGTGTGTATGTGTATGTGTGTCTGTCTGTCTGTCTGTCTGTGCGTGCATGGGAGGATGTCATTGCTCAGGTACTATCTACTTTGTTTTTTTCAGATACTTTTTCTTTAGTTTGGAACTTGCTGAGTGGACTGGGCTCACTGGTCAGTGACTCCTAGAGCTATGCCTCCATTACCATGACCAATTTCCTCAAATGTGTGTTCTGAAGCTCTAACCTGGGTCCCCCTAGCTGCTTGGCAAGCACTTCTCCAACTGAGTTATCTCTCCAGCCCTATTGTGCTTTTTTTTTTTTTTTTTTTTTTTTAAGGTATTCTCAAAGTAAAAACTCAGAAAGGACAGATTTTCACTATTCTTTGAATTTTGAGATAAAATCTGAAAATTAGAAATGAATTTTAACATTTTTTCTATTTAAATTCTATTAAAAAGATGTTTATACTTATTTGTGTATGCGCATGTGCTTACAAGATGCCATGACAACATGTGGAGAGCTGGAAGATGAGAGCCTCCACCCACTGAGCCATCTCACGAGCCTCAAAAAGTCATTCTAAATTAATTTAAAGCATTCTCATATTCACCTTTTCAACTTGATCTATCATTCTGGCACAGTTATGTGAACATTTTCAAAGTACTATTTTTAAAATTGTAATTGGCCTTGTATTTATTTCATCTACTAGAAATTTTAAGTTAGCTTCTCTATTGAAATATCTCCAGTAAACAGTTTTTGTTTTGTTAATATAAATAATATTACTAAGAAAATCAATCTGGAAGAAAATATATACATTTCACTTTGAATACATCTGTACTTTAACACAACATATAAATATTTATCCTTGAAACTTCTCTGGTATCATTTCTAACGGTTTACTTAACAGACGTACCGGAAGCTGTGAATGCCCTGAAGCTCCTGCTGCAAGACCTCTTGAGTTGTTGCTATTAAGTCCAATGCTCCAACAAATTCAGAAGTAGATAACAACACCTGCACTGTAGGCTGAGTTTGGTGGACAGTGGCCATTAACTTCAGTTTATTGTATACTTTAACACAATTATTTCTGGTAAGTGCCAGTCTTAAAATCTGTAGTGATCCTTCACACATAACTTTATCAATCTGTGCAATTTTATCTCGAAGCATTTTTACAGCCTGGGAAGTTTTCTTGAGGTAGTCCTGCAATTCGTGTTGAGAGGTCATTGCATGAAAAAATGCTTCTGAACGTAGAGAGATCTGGTGAGCAATGTTTACTTCCACAATATCCAGATAATGGCTCAGCTTCAAAGGGAAGAAAAAAAAAAATCAGGTGTATCTTAAGTACATCATTCCTGACTATTCAAATCCTAAGTACATCATTCCTGACTATTCAAATCCTAAGTACATCATTCCTGACTATTCAAATCCTTTCTAAAAATAATAAAAAGGTTTCTACAAGTATAAATTCCATTGTGTGAATTAGGGGATCTTGGGTACACAAAATGGAATCAAAAAGTGTAGTCCAAAGACAGATAAATGTAAGTGCAAAGAAGACATGTTCACTTACCTGTTTCTTCTTTTCCCCTCATTACTACCCTTCCAACACTACCTCCCTTCCAAAAGATAACAGAGTCACATAACTGTGTCAGATACCAATAGTACTTTGAGTCCTAAAGTTTCAGAGAAAATTATCACCTTGGCTCACATCAATATTATCTAAGTAGTTATACTTTACAATGAGCTTTTTCTTCTGTATACTATCTATTTCACATGCATTTGTTTTCTAGCTGTAACAAACTTCAGATACAATTAGCATTCTCATTTTATAAATGAGAAAGCAAAAAAGCACTAAATAACTTGAATAAAGCCACATGGTTAAGCAAGTACCAAAACTAAAATAAAACTCAAGTCTGTCAGACTCTGCTCTTCATATTCTATTGTGCTGTTTCAAAATGACAGTAGAGACAAATCATTGGTCAGTCATATATTACATACAATTCATTTTGATTTTTTCAAGACTGCTTATTTTATATTTTAAAAATTATTCTTTTATTCATTTACTATTTTTTCCAATGTTTTATACTCTTAAGAGTATAAAATGTAAGAGTAAGAGTATAAATGCCTTAAATGATTAGCTCATGTGTACTATAACAGTACCAAGTTTAACTCTTACTGTTGTATAATTAATATGCTTTCTGAAACTCTGATATGTATCACCTCTGTCACTAAGAGTCCAGTGCATGTCTAGTAAACCATGGGTACCTCTTCCTCTCTAAGAGAAGATGCTTCATTTGTTATTACAGAATCTTCCCATTTCTCTCTGTTGTTACTTTTAGATTTTGTAAGCTAGGCAATATTTCTGAATTTCATAGCGTTGAAGAATTAATGAACTTTCAGTATCTAATATTTAAATAATTAGAAGGTATTATTTTCAATAATGGTCATTTACTTAATTATTAAAACAAGTAATGAAGTGAAGAAATTTTTATTATCCAATTTTCTTGAGCTCATACTCTTGTTCCTCTCATCTTCAATACAGCTTCTGACTCACTTAGTGAAAAGCAACATGACTACAAACAGTGAAGCAGATTAATGCGGTCCAAAGGCCAACCCATGTCACCAGAGTAGAATAAAATATATGAAGGAACAATCAGTCAGTTTTAGAGGCTCCAAGCCAAGTGCTAAGAAAGAACGGAGAGTCAAGACTTCGCTGTCAATCAAGTCTTGGGAAGATTCTTCATATGCCTAGAGGTCTAAATTAGAAACAACTTTCAAGATGCTTACTCTCAAACATCGTAACACAGTAAATTTACAGACTATGACTGATGGACTGCAGAAGACCAGGCTTTATAAAGTAGAAATATAGGGTAGTAAGAACTTTTTGGGGAGGTGCTGTTTTTGAGACAGAGTTTCCCTATGTAGCCCTGGCTGTTTTGGAAGTAGCACTGTAGAGGAGGCATCCTCTAACTTGGAGACCTGCCTTACCTCTGGCTCCCAAGTGCTGAGATTAAAGGCATGGGCCACCACCACATGGCAGAATATTATATATTTTTTTAATTATTTATTTATTTTATGTATGTGACTGCTCTATCTGCACACCTGCATGCCAGAAGAGGGCATCAGATCTCATTACAGATGGTTGTGAGCCACCATGTGGGTGCTGGGAATTGAACTCAGGACCTCTGGAAGAGCAGTCAGTGCTCTTAACTGTTGAGCCATCTCTTCAGTCCCCAGAATATTATATTTTAACTGAAACTTTTATTTGCTTCAAAATAATGATCTTCAATATGAAAATGAAAGAAAATGGTATTTCAGAAAGTTGGTTCACTGTGCTTTTAGGTCACTGTTACAGAGTTAGCTGGTATGTAACTGAAATATTTGGATAAGTGAAAAGCAACTTGTTAACAAGTATATTCTCTCCACTACAATTCCTCAACTTAGGCCAGTGAGTTGGCAAAAATCACCTGCCACCTAAGCCTGAAGATCTGAGTTAACACCCAGAACCCACAGAGCAAAAGGAAGGAAGGGACTTCACAAATTGTCCTCTGACCTCTGCACTCACACAGTGCCATGATGAACCAATTCTACCACACACCTGCCCCACCCCCACAACATACATACAATAAGTATTTTTTAAGTAAAATTCCACTGATTCTATCTTAGGTAAGCAGCACTCAGTAACTTTCTCCTTTTTCACAATCATAAATTTATTCTACCAAGTTAAGATGCTACTTACTAGTTAAAATCAGAGTTGTCGTAACTATGACTGGCAATGAAAATGAACCCAATGGATTGGAAATGTGGTCAGTGGTAGAGTACTTGGCCTGTTATAGATGAGGCCCTGGGTTCAAACCCGACACCAAGGAAGGGGATAGGAAGGGGCAGGAAAAGAAGAAGGGAAAGGAAGGGGGGAGACAAGGATACGAAGGGAAGAAAGAGAGGGAGGAAGGAGAGAATGTCTTAAAAGTAGAGCCTAATAAGCAAATCTAAACTCTCAAGAATACTACCACTTAACCAGAATAAAGTTTCCTGTATGAAAAAAAGTCAGTGAAACATTAAATTACCTTTTCTTGAAGCAACTTGGAAGAAGCTGCATCACGACTTCCTTTTCCACCAGCAGTATTAAAATGAGACCATGGTAAAACTGAATTAAAAGTTAAAGAATCATCCAAGGCAAAATCTGGTTTCATAAAAATCTATTAAAAGAATGCAAGTCCCCAATTAGTTAAATATCGTCTCTATATCTATTAGCTCTTACAACATCGTAAGACCATTAAATAAAATTAATGTGGATCTTGAATATAAAAGGCAAAAGCAAAAATCTAAATCACAAAACTATTTCTCACCAAGTTAAAATGCTCATAAAAGATAAAAAATGGGGCTGGAGAGATGACTCAGCAGTTAGGAGCACTGGCTACTTCTCCAGAGAACCTGGGTTCTGTTCAGCACTCATATGGAAGTTAACAACCTAACAATGGAAGTTCAGTTCCAAGAGAGTAGACGCCATCTTCTGACCTCCATAGGTACCAGGGACACATGTGGTGCACTTACACTAAAGTTAAATAAATAAACCTAAAACACAACAAAACAAAAAGATAGAAAATGTAGCTGAAGTGGTAGTGTATGCTTGTAATTCTAGTACTCAAGAGGCTGAGAGGCAGGAGGACTGCCACTTGTTTGGGGTTAGCACTGAGTTTAAAGGCAGTCTAGGCTTCTATCTAAAAAAAAGTTAATAAATAAAAACTGAATTAAAACAGAGAACTGCTTTTGCCCTTTTTAGTACAGATCTCTGTAGCCTGCATCCATGAGTTTGATCATATATATGTTCAATCCAGCCTACAACAAAGAGGTACCTGCTTATCCTAATTTTCATTACTTTCCATTTACAGTTTTAGAAAATGTCAAATATAGGTTTCCCCAACTTATATCCTGCTAAAAATTTCTTCAAAAATAATGTTCAGAATAAAAAATAAAAGTTAAAACCCAGACTATCCACATGCAGCTAAGCAATGAAACATGTCAGTCCATTTCCTAAGGATTCCATGTATTCTCTTTTAATTTATTCCTGCTTCACAGAAATGACTTACTAATGTCCCTTCCTAAAACACTGACACTTGGCACTGTGTCAGAGGTACCAATCTACTAACTTCTGTATTTAAAACTCAGTAGGGGGCTAGAGAGATGGCTCAGTGGGTAAGAGCACTAAGTGCTCTTCCAGAGGTCCTGAGTTCAATTCCCAGCAACCACATGATGGCTCACAACCATCTGTAATGGGATCCAATGCCCTCTTGTGGTGTGCCTGAAGACAGCTACAGTGTACTCATATAAATAAAATCAATCAATCAATCAACAACAACAAAAAAAAACCCTCAGTGGATTCTCATCCATGAACAACAGACCAAATAATCTACAAGGCATCTAAATTTTACCATGTACTGGGAAGGGCAGGGAAGTGTTTTCCACTTACTCTTTATACCTTAACCCTCCCTCAGACTTGAAAACTTACTTAATATGCATCTCTGAAGACCCCATGTTCCTACAGTTTGATTTATTAGTAACAAAACCAATTAATCATTGTGCTCCCTGGTATCCAACAAAAGGCTCAAAACATACTTTAACATATTAATATTTATATTTTATTTACCAATTCATTACATCTATACCAAAAAATAGTATGAATGTGACAGGAAAAAGCCTCATTTGGGGCAGGAGGAGGTTTTCTTTTTTTTTTTTTTTTTTTGGTTTTTTCGAGACAGGGTTTCTCTGTGTAGCCCAGGCTGTCCTGGAACTCACTCTGTAGACCAGGCTGGCCTCGAACTCAGAAATCCACCTGCCTCTGCCTCCCAAGTGCTGGGATTAAAGGCGTGCGCCACCACCGCCCGGCAGGAGGAGGTTTTCCAATTCATGCTTTAATATTATAATTAAAAGAATTAATTAAAAAGTCCTTAGGAAAACCTATCCTTTGTTAGGTTTTCAGGGAAAACACAGACAAATTACTACCCAGATTCCAATCTCAATGATTATACATCCAAGAAACATGACAGAGTAAATACACAGTCAGTGCTTGTTCCTGGATGCCCCATCACTTCATTCAACCAGATAAGAACTGAAATAACGCAGGGGCAAAAGAAAAGCTGCTCCTGTATTAAACATGAACAGGGTTCTTTGTTGTTGTTAATAGCCCTAAACAATAAAGCTATATAGACAGTAGCTACATAGTCTTAAGTATTTATTATAAGAAATCTAGACATGTACTTAGAACACACAGGCACATATATGTGAACTTCACTGGCACACTTTGGTATTGGAGGAGGAGTGCTCTTGAAACCTATGTCTTGTGGATGCTAGGAACGATGTGTAACATCTTACAAGAATAGCAACTGTCTTAGGGAGCAAGTGTCTGCCCTAGTGACTCCTTTTGGCAAGATGTCAATTGTCTTTCGTTGCAAAGAAGAAAACACATGGAAAACTGTCTTTTAGAAGAAAACTATAAAAGATTTAAATACTTTATAATTTAAAGTGAGAAGGAAAATCTTCCAGGTACAAGAAACAGTGTAAACAAAGCATGGAACCAGCAAAAGCTAATTGTAGCTGAAGTTTAAAAAGGAAGTGTGAAGAGCAGAGGCAGAAGCTACAAGTTACAAGAGGAGCGAAGCACTCAAGAGTGCAGAACACCAGCCTCCATCTCATTTTGTAAGAGACAGGAGCACTTTCAAAGTTCTCCCCTTTCCTGTCTCCATCCTTCTCCCTCACTCTGCTGAGTAGCACTCACATCCTCTTGAGACTCTGATGGAAACAACAGACACTCTCCTGGGAGAGGGGGACTGAGACCTATCAGTAAATGATGTAAAAAAAAATCATATAAGAACCATCTCTTAATAATCTAAAGCAGTGGTAAATTCCACAGTATTTTTGATTTAAAGGGAGATATCTACAAGTTACAGTCAAGAGGAACAGACTCTAATACAAAAAAATACCATAAATATACATTTCAGTTGTAAATCATTTTCATTTTAAAAAGACAAAAACAGGGATGCAAAAAGCTCCAGAGAACCCTTCAAAGAGCAGCTGTAGTCTCTATGGGATAGGAGGAGGGGCTGAGGGAAAGTGAAGAGAAACAGCATACAAGGAAATTGCAGCAGAAAACTCCAAAACCCTGGAGAAAACACCCTCTAAGAAAACACACAAGGCATGTAGAATCCAAACTAGATATGGCCAGAGAGCTTCTTCATGACTGAAATATGAAGAGAAGCAATACTAAAAGCTGCAAGAAAAAATACCATCTCACAAAGGAGGGTCATCTATAACCCTAACAGCCAGGAAAATGTGAATGCTACTTTTCAAGTCCAGGAAGTAAATAATTGCCAAATAAAGTACTCTCCCCAGAAAAGTTAACTTTCAACACTGATCAAAAAATAAGAATACTTCGGGCAACACTAATGAAGGCAATTTATGACAATGAAGCCAGCACATCAGAAAATCCTTAACTGAATTCTACACAGGGAGGGTGTATCTATGAAAAGGTCTACTTCCATGAGACAGCTTTCTCAGAGAAACCCACAGTCACACTCTTGGGTGTGTTTCACTTTATTCATAAGTACCTCATTCCTTCTCTTAGCCTTCTTGTGTATAATCTTTTTAAAAGCATCCTTTAATAAGTCCCCAATATGCTTAAGAAATGACTGCATTCCCTGAAAGGAACAGATGAGTGAAGGAGAGCTAGGAAAGCATCCAGAGGGCTAAGCCACTAAAGCAGCCAAACGCCAGAACTGACAGGGAAACAAGAAAACAGTGTCCTTAATCCGGACAGCCAGGATTTCACAACAAAATCACAGGAAATAAACCATTTTTTAAAATCTGAAATGTAAATAAAAAATGAGACCCACTCCACTAGCACAGATACCTAAAATCTGAATATCAAAGGGTATAATCAATCTACCAAGCAAACAGAAGCAGTGAACAAGCAAAGCTATTATTACATCTCAGAAAATAGATAAAATCCAATGAATTCAAATAACAGATTCAAATAAATCCAATGAAAGGAGACAAAGGAGAATACTTGAAGAGACTGGAGAGCTGGCTCAGCAGTTAAAGAGCACTGGCTGTTCCACAGAGAGGACCTAAGTTCAGTTCCCAGCATCTACGTTAGGCAGCTCACAACTGCTTGAAATTCTAGTCCCAGGCAATCTGATGTCACGCTCTGGCCTCCACAGCACCGTACACACGAACACAACACACACTTCTCACGAGACCAGCCTGAATACAGGAAATGACTCACCAAGAGAAACTAACAACTGTAACCATTTATGCACCAAATATTGGCGTTCCCAGCTTCATAAAACAAACACTAAATGACATAAAATATCACATAAGTCCTGATATAGTAACAGGAGAAGAGTGTGTTTATCTCACTCTCACGATTAGACAAGTCTCCAAAACTTAAAATCAGCAAAGAAACTTAAGTTATACCATAAACTGACTGGATTTAACAAGTATCTACAGAACAGTCCAACCAACATATAGCAAATACAGATTCTTCTCAGCAGCACATGGAACCTTCTAAACTGATCATCACAGCCAGTAAACCTTAAACACACGTGTGCACGCCTGCACACACACACAGAGAATTCCTTATATACTGTGGAATTAAAGTAAAATATCAGCAGTAAACATCAACTTCTGAAAGATCATAAATACTTGGAAACTACACAATACACTAATGGAGGACACTGGATCATTGAAGAAATCGGGAGAAATTGAAAAATCCCTCAAAACAAATGAAAATGTAAATATAATAAATAAATAAATAAAGAATAAATAAATGAATAAATGAATAAATAACCAACCAACCAACCAACCAACCTAGTTGGTCCTCTGGAATAGATGCAGAAAAGCAACTGGAAACTGAAGACCGGAACTGAAGTGAGCTACTGTGATAAAGGGAGAAACTGAGATGGAGACCTCTGCAATTTTGCCTCCAAGGTTAGAAGAATCTCTGAGTTCAGCCATCTGCAGACCTGGGTGCTAAGAAAGCACTTCCAGTTAAACCCAAACCCAAGGGAGGAGACTCTGGAGGCCTTGGCTGATAAACTCAAACTGAAAAAAAGAAACATCAAGACCTGGTTCTACATGATGCAGGATAAGAAGATGCGCTCCTGGCTTAATAAGATCTACAAGTATAAGAGAATGTTCTGTCCCTACTGTACATCAAGACCGACCACCAAGCAGAACAACTCCGAGGAGTCCTCTCAAAATGACCCTGGACTCCCAGAGGTTTTGGAAGCCTGGAAGAATCTCACACTCTCTGGGTTCCAAAGCGCAGTTGGCACATCACAGGATTGCTGACTTCAACTTCCTTGTTAGGACGGGGTATGTTGGGATTTATGTCTATGGAAGGTATATTAATAATAAAGTTTGCATTTATAGAAAAAAAAAAAGACAACTGACCAAGTTTAACACAGTTTCATGATAAATGTACTAGAGAAAGTATGAACAGACAGATTGTACCTCAAAATAATAACGGCTATCTATACACGGCAAATCTACAGTCAGCATTATACTAAATGAGGAACAGCTGAAACTATTTCCTAAAATCTAAAGCCAGGCAGGCGTGTCCACTACCTCTTATCTAAAATGGTACTCAAAGTCTTAGCTAGGTCTCCAAGACAAAAAATAGAAAAGGAATACAACTTAAAAAAGAAGTTATTTCTATTTTCAGATAACAATTCTATACTTAAAAGCCCTTACAGATGCTACCAGAAAACTTTTAAACACTTTTAATGAAGTAGCAGAGTACAAAATTTCAACATACAACAGACAAAAATGAAACAATCACCCAAAAAAAATCCACAAAACAGGCATTTTCATAAATAATAATGAATTTGCTGAGAAAGAAATTTTATAAATTACCCTAATCACAACAGCTCAAAAAGATAAGAAAATCAAAGATCTCTTCAACAAAAATTTTAAGACACTAGAAAATGAGATTTCAAAAATACTACATGAAGAAAAGACCTTCCTTGTTCCGGGACTGGCAGAATTAATGCTGTGAAAATGAATATACAACTACAAACAGTCTCAGATTAAATGCAATACTCATCAAAATTCTAATCACATTCTCTGCAGAACTAGAAAAACAAAAAACTCATATGGAAACAGGAAAAAGCACGCATAGCCAAAGTAATCCTTAAGAGAAAGGGCACTTGTAGTGGGTATCGAAATATTTTGAGCTCAAATTTTATCATAGTGGCACAGACAACAGAGTACTAGCTAGCAATACACACACACATATACATACACACACACACACACACACACATACATAATACATACATACATACATACATATCAGTGAAACAGAACACAGGACAAAGAAATGAACCTGCACAGTTACGGTCATCTAGTCAGAAATGTACACTGGAAAAAAAAGACAACTTATTCAACAAATGGTACCGGTGAAACTAGATATCCACCTGCAAAAGAATGAGATAGACCCATACTCTTAACCTAAACAGAAATCAATGTGTATCAATTAACTTAAAACCTGAAATGCTGACGTTGCTGCAGGAAAGCAGAGCACACATATCAAGATGTAGGCATGGGAAAGAACCTTCTGAACAAAACCCCAATAGTACTGTAAACAAACCCAAGAATTAACAAATAAGACTAGATGAAATTTTAAAAGTTTCTGCACAGCAAAGAAACTATCAACAAAATGAATAGACAGTTTGTACAGACTGAGAGAAAATCCTTGCCAGCTATATTTTAGACAGATTAGTATCTAGAATATATGAAGAACAATATAGTAATTAGATGAATAAATAGTTTGAGAGAAAGACAGGCAGCTGGTCAACTAGGACTTTAAGAAGTGTTCAACACCTTTAGCCATCAGGGAAAAGCAAATTAAAACTACTTTAAGATTCAATCTTACCACAGTCAGAATTTTTAAAAGACAACAAATGCTGCCAAAGATGTGGAAGAAACCTTCATTCACCTGGTAGACGTATAACCTACCAGAGGCATTAAGGAAATCAGTATGGAGGGTTCTCTAAAATTAAAAAGAGAACTAGCTACAATCTGGCTATATTATTCCTAGGCATATACCAATAGCCTACACCATAGAGATATAGAGATACCTGCACATCCATGTTTACTGCCGAATTACTCACAATAGCAAGGAAATGGAACCAATGGAGATGTCCATCAACAGAGGGATAATAAAAATGTGAAATGAACTACAAATACAAGAGAATCTTAACTATAAGGAAAAAGGAAATTTGCAGGAAAATTGATGAATGTGGAAAGTATATTAAGGAAAGTAACAGAGGCTCAGGAATTCTGACACATGCAGATCCTTGCTTATAATGTTTATATGTAAATAGCATAAGCATGGACAGACTATGAGACTGGAAAGGAGGCTAAGTGAGGCGAAGAGGTGTTGAGGAAGTGGGATAGCCAAGAGGCCCTAAGTAACAGAAGGAGGAGGAGGAGGAGGAAGGTATAAGGGGTAACCTGGTATTCAGGAGTATCAGGAGATGGGGTCATAAGGGAGCAGAGAGCCAACAAAGCAAATCTCGTTTCAAAACATAGTAACAAGTTTTAATACTGTCTTGCTGATTAAATATTTTATATAAATATAAAGAGGAAAGATGACTTTATCTGAAGAAATCTTCAAATTATTTATATATTTTTAAGGCCTCTCGGATAAAATAGTCTCACTTGTCAAAACAGTCAATTGAAGGCAAAATATAAGGCAAAATATTAAAAAACATCATATTAAGCACTAAAATATTAGATATTAAAAGCATGTTCTTATTGTTAAGCCTCATTACCTTAGGTACTTGCTCCAGATCTGTCCTGGATTTATCTATGAAAAAAAGTAAAAGGTAAATACAATTTTTCATAGTTGTTTTCAGTTTACATTCATAAATACATTTTGAAAACTTTAATATTGCACTGGATTAGCTCAGTAACTACTGACATTTTGTCCCTCAAGTATTTCTCAGTTTCCATACTGTCTCCATTCTAGTAGGCCACAAATGTTCCAAATAAACTTACCAGTTAGCAACAAATAGGTGAATCCATTCCCAATCTTTCGGAGGCTCTTTTCATTATGTTTTTGTAAAGTTAGGTATGGTGTGCTATGTGGTATTAGAAATTATATATTAAATTCTAAAACAGAAATATGAGGTTTGTTGTTTACCGTTGTTGTTAATTGCTTTTGTTTTTTGACTCACAGTCTTGTTCTATTGTCCAAGTTGGCCTGGAACTTATTATGTAGCCCAAGCTAACCCTAAACTCATAATTCTCTTGCCTCCACCTCCCAAAATCTAGTATTACAGGTGTGTTTCACATATTCAACTAGAAATAGTATTTTATTTTATTCAAAATTTCATTCTGAATTTCTGTTCAAAGACTGATTTTTGATAGCATATTGATTTTCTTCTCTGATATCTTAGTTTATATTACCTCCAAATGTATCTACAAATGAACGTTTTTGTCTTTATTCTGCCAAGCTAATCTTCAATGAGGTCCCTCTTTCTTTTCTCCATTCAGCCTTTCTACACTTAGATGTCACCCCTCAAGTCTCTTCTACGAGTCTGCTTCACTCATTACTTTGCCTCTCCATAGCTTCAAATTCTTTCCTTAAACTAATTCGTTTATCTCTGCATGGAAATATGCTCAGCTCTCTCCCATTTACAAAACTGACAAGATAAAACCTAGGACCAGGAATAGGATGAAGCAAAGCAGCCACCTCGGGAGCAAAGCACAGTGTAAGAAAAGCACAGTGTTCCACTTTATGCTGATGCCTCTCCTGCCTTATCCACTCAGAACTCCTCCGTCAGTCAGTGCCTCACCACCAGTCTGTACTGCTTGCTTACACACACCCTGCTTGTGTAGTATCAAGGTTTCTGAAACCATTACTCCACTCTCAAGTCTCACTCTAAAAATCTGTTAAATCCTAAAGACTTCTCAGCACACAAAGAGCATTCTGACCTTGTAAGCCAGACCTTGTAAGACCTTGTAAGACTCTTCTTTAAGACTTTCATAGCTTTTCATTTCCAATATGGATTCTCTTTGTGATGTCCTTATCCTCAGACCTTGTTTTCATAACTATGCATTTTCTATGTACCTAAGTGAGACCATTTCACAGTAGGCTACCACCAGTCCTTTCCTCTCACTCAACCCTAGTGAGTGATCCCACTGACACCCTTAGGTTCAACTACCAACTCTCTGTCAATCATACTGCAATCTCTGATAACCACCACGTCTACATTTCAGCCTAAAGTTCTCCTTCCTGGGTTCTTGGTTGCCAACAAGATGTGTCTTTCATTACAAACTGCCAGCCAAACTATCCTCCATCTCTTCTAAAATTCTTCCTCCCTCTTTGTGAACTGGACCCCTCACATTCATAGCTGCTGCTCAAGCACAACATACAGGACTTACCACTATCGTTCTATTTCATTGCCAAACTGACTGACCATTCAAACCTGTGCCTCGGCTACAGCTACTCAGCCATCTGTGCTCATCTCTTCTCCACTTCCTCTCTGCTATGGGGACATCATTTCTTACTTGTATTATTACAGTAGCTAACTATCTTCTTGTCTCTAGTCTCACCATCATGTAACTACTTAGTATTAACTGTTTTCACTAGGAAATGTACAATTAAAAATCTAACCATGCCTGCTTGAAAATATTTTGTAGTTCTCTATTGTCTTTGGACAAAATAAAATTCCAGAGCATGATATACTAAATTAAATTCTCTACGGCCTGATCCCTGCTTACTCCTTTAACATCATTTCTTCCTCCCATTAAAGCCAAAAAGTGAGAGGCTTGCAGCTCTCACAACATGCTTTGTTCTCTCTTGCCTCTATGGCTTCATATACACTGTTCTCCTCTGTGTGTGTGTGCATTCATATTCATTGCAAGAAAAATATAATCCCTACCAAATACATAAATGTTTCACACTAGCTAAATCAAAACACAAGTCATAATCATCAACTATGGGACTTTGTAAGCTGAGGAAGAAAGCTGGTATGTGTGCAATCTTATAAAGCTGAAGTGACTAATATAAAGCGCTATGACTTTTGGGTTATTTCTTTAAACTCCTGGAGACCTTAAACTATTTCTTACTCTTTCACTTTTAAGCAACATGCAATGCACTAAATACCAAACTGATGGATTATACAACTATCACAGTCATGATCATTCTCTAAGAAGCTTATAGAAAAGATTATGGTTTTAGTATAAAATTTCTTACTGAAAAAAAGCTAGGAATACAGCCTAATATACACAAGGCCCAATTTTCAATCCTCAGTACCACAAAAATAAACACAGAAAGAATTTACCAAAAAAAAAAAAAAATTTTGTGCATATAATAGGAAACAAAGTTCCAATGTTAATAATTTGTCATTAATAAGTAAAGCTATGCTTATTATCTATAATTAGCATATATTCATACCATGAATATGTAAAAGAGTTCTGTCAAAGGTATCTTTAGGAGGACAAATATTCTTGCATCTCTCATGAATCTTCTCTCTCTAATAAAAACACAATGAAATAATAATCAATGCTATGTGGAAATATGATTATTCAAAGCATCAAAATGTTCTAACAACATAATTAAAATATACAAAATTACTTCTGAAACTTTCGATATAAAATCACTAGCTTCTGAACTTAAATACAAATAGAATTGGAACCAAATACCACTATGGAGGGATAGATATAACTGAGTGGTAGGCACTTACCTAGCTTGTGTAAAGCATTAGGTTTACCCAAGCAGGCAGATAGATAGATAGATAGATAGACAGACAGACAGACAGACAGACACAGAGATAAAGTTTATTTTCCTTTCATGAATGGCATTAAAAAGACACATGGGAGACAGATGAGATGGCTCAGGCACCAAGCCCAAGGACCAAGACCCATGCAGTGTCAAGAATCAACTGCCGAAGGTTGTCCTCTGACCTCTATGCCTGTGCCTCAGCATGCACATACTCACACACATATATACACACAATAAATATAAGTAAATAAATAAAGGCAATAATTGAAAAAACATACACTTGGGAAACTGGGACATGGAGACAAGGAAACACTTAGCTAGTAATGCTCAAAGTTCTAGAAACATTCTATCAGTTACTTATAGACTGTTTGCCAAGGTGCTAAGCCATTTTGTATATCCACTATATAAGAATAAAAGCTTCTATTGCTCCATATCCTTCCCAACACTGCTCTGTCACTGATTAGATCTCTATCATACTAACACATACACAGTAGTACTTATTTAAACTTACAATTTGTAGGTTCTATATAAAAATAATTGAGAACACTTGTTATAAATCTGATATTACACATATTAATGTTAATAATATAGCCATATTTATCCTATCTCCAGAAAATTAACAATGTAAGCAAGCAAAATAAAATCAGATATTTAAGTTGTAAATTAAAATATGTAACAAAAGGTAATTATAAAAACATAAATATGTAGTGATCTGGAAAATGGCTCTTGGCTATAATCTCACTAAGGAGGCTGAGGTGGAAGGAACAGTAGAGGCCACTTGGGTAACACAATATGAGCATATGCACATGCTCCAGTGCAAAGACAGACAGACAGGACAGACAGACAGAAACACACACACACACACACACACACACGCCTGCCCGCCCATGTAAGTACAGTCAGTTTTTGTTGATATTTATTTCCCACTGTGCCAGCTGACTTTTTAAAGACTGAACTAGTAACTGGGATATTACTAATAGTCACTAGCTAAAAGTGAGTAATAGGACATTTCAAATTCAGCATTCGATTCCCAGTTTAAAGAAGGTTGCTGAGATCTTCAACCTCAATACTCAGGAAGTACAGGCAGGCAGCACTCTTTTAAGTTTGCTCTGTGAGTTTGAGGCCATCCTGATCTACATAGCAAGTTCCAGGCCAGCCAGGGCTACAGAGTGAGACCTTGCCTCAAAAGAAAAAGAAAAAGGGAGGGAGGAGGTGGGGGGAGGGGAAAAAAGAAAGGAAAAGGAAAAAAAGAGAAAAAAAAACAAGCAAAAAAATTGGACCTTTGGGTATAGCAAAGGTATCTGCTTTACTATATGATGGGATGTGTAGTAAACTGAGACCTGGAAAAAGTTCTACTCTTGATTATTTTTTTCTTGAGAACTTTATCAGCAAACAGTCTCCCATATGCTTTAAGCAGAACTATACATGTTCTTTTTCTCTCTCTTTAAGTGTGTATGTAAAAGGGGAGGGGATATGGAACTATACTAGCAATTTAGAACATGTCCTGAGCTACCTCTAGCCTTTTCTACTTGCATTTTAAATAAAGTTCATAAAGAAATAGCTATAACACTGTTTCGAAATCTTCTTCTGCCAGGTGTGGCAATGAACTTGGTAGGCAGAGGTGGCAGATTCCTAGATTTGAAGTCAGTCTGATCTACATAGTGAGTTCTAGGCCAACTAGGGCTACAGAGTAAGACCTTGCCAAATAAATAAATAAATAAATAAATAAATAAATAAATAAATAAATAATAAGCGATTGAGACTGGAACATAATATTCTCTTTCTACCTCCCCAACTTTTAATATATTTATGCTGATGTTTGTCTTTCTCTTCTGGCTCAACTGCAGACTTTGAAGTCCAACAAATCCACCAAGTCCTTCCTGTAACTACAGTTCCCTGATGAAGTTAGATGATTTATAGAATCATCACCTCCAGTGCTTACACCTGGCAATACCCCACCCTCAAAAGAACACAAAGCAGCAATCATCTTCTTATGGTTAGAGCCTGCCTGCCTGCCACAGAAAAGCCTTTAACACTATGATTTAGCACCAGGAGACAGGCTATGTCTCCTTTGGTCACATACACTCTCTAGAAGTCCAATGCAAGAAGATGGCTTTGGTCTGCCAAATGTGTGTGTAATAAGGGACAACAGAATCTCCTCCCCTCTTCTAGCACCAAATCCTGTGACAAATCACAACAAAGCAGACCCAACAGTTAAAGCTCAGATTTCAGAGTAAGTCACCAACTTCATGGTTATCATCACCAGACAAGGAGACGGCAAGCTGAAACACAGCAGGATATGTGAAGTTCTGTTTGCCTCAGCAGGCATGCTGGCAAGAGAGCAATCAGTTCCTACGGCCCTGTCCTTCAACATGTCTAGGACAGTTTTATTTTCTTCCATGTCTTCAGGAAGTTCAATTGTGCATCTTTTACAAACTAGTTCTAGCTCAATACCGAGCATCTTCCTGTTCCTAGTATTATTTATGTAATAATCAAATAGATCTTTGCCCAAGCTTAGATTACAGTCTGGATGTACCTAGAGATCTTAGCCACCAGTGGCTTCCAATCAGCACAACAGGCCTGTCAAACATCCAAAGCTTCCTCTTCACACTGTTCACTTGAAGGGATGACTGATGCCAGACTACATTCTATTGCTTAAAACAAAGCTTAGGAAATCATCTCCAAGAAAATAGAGGTCTTTCAGTGGGCAATCCTCACAGTCTCTAAAGCCAAGGTGTCAAGGATACAGGCTCCATACCAGGAATGACACAAAGGTATTGTTCAGTGTCTCCTATATATCGTTGCTTCTTGGGGCAGAATATTCTCAGTCATGGGTCATCTCACTGATAAACTTATCCAACTGCAGACTATGGAGCCAACAATTTGGATCCAGAAACAGTTAGGGTGTTTAAAAACAACAACAACAAAAATAAACAACTGAGTACTGATGTCAGGCCTGTAATTTCCAAATATGGAAGCCTCTGGACTGGTCTGGCTCTAGACTTCAGAAAGCTGTCATCATTAGGTTTCTCTCAGGAGCCCTCTTTTGTTTTTATAGCAGCAATGTCACTATTTCCTCTTTCACTTCCTCATCTTTTCACACTGATCAGCTGCTTACATTAGATCTAATTTCTGAAGTATGGACAACTCTCTTCTGAAGTTGTTCATCTTCTGAAGATGTCTCCAGTATCAAATGTTTGCCTGCTGCAATGGCCCACCTTCCAGAGATGTCTTTGTAGTAGTAATGTCTCCTGTTAGTTGTTGTCATAGGTCATTTTGGCTTTAGAACCCTTATGGTTCTTCCTATGTTGTGCCTACATTTCTGAGGAACTCAAAGCTGCTCATCAGTGGCATGCTCTCTGTCAGGCTCTGACAGACTGGTCTTCGGCCCTGCACCTCAACAGTCAAACTACTGGTAAGCAGCATCCACTCATCACCTGCATCCTGTGTCCACATGAATTAGTGTACCTGTTTGTTTCCACAGCTCCTTCTCACATTCTAACCTGATCATTTCCTAAATCTTATAAATCATCTGAGCTTTATTAACTCACAGAACCATTTCTCCTTGGCAGGTAGGGTAGGGTCCCATTAAATCTTAACACTAATAAAAATCTGTAACCCTGAAAAAAAATCACTACAAAAGAAAACAGATCTATTAAAATGTATCTAAAGAAAGAAACTTAACCCAGGACAGAATTTGTACACATTACAAAAAAAAAAAAAATAGCATGACTTCAAAGATTCTTACTCAAAAATCTACATGAATCAAACTAAAAATCTTCGTATTATTTTTGACTTGACGATAACTAAATTCAGGATTAGGTGTTACCTGAGAGATCTCCTGCTGATAGGCTATAAAATGCTCCTTGCTGATCTGTGGGAGGTAGAGTGAAGGTATGACTTCAGTGTCCACAAAGTCCAATCCCCAAGTTTTTGTGAAGAAGTCAGATTTCTTTTTGCTAATGTAGGATCATTTAATGCTGCTGGGAGATTTACTTTGGAATGATACACAGTCCATCTATGTTGATCTGTAACTAGAGATGGGGCAACACATAAACTATGTGAATCACCTGCAAAAGTAAACAAGAGAACTCTGTAAAGTTGGCTCTATGTTTGCAAGTAGATTTTAGAAAAATAAAAATGCTTACAGTCTATTTTATAGCCAACCAAATTTTTTCCACATCAAAGAACTAATAAAAAATACCTTAATTTAAATAATTTCTTTAATTATAATTTTATCAAATTATTAATTTTAGTTTTTATCAAAACTAAAAAACCTACGTTTTTCTTTAAAAACACAGGTCTTTTTTTCCCCAATTGTATTATGGCAGGCACTCATTTAAATGCCTTTTGTTTGGTTTATAATCAGATGACATAACACTGGTGAAGCATTAATCATGAAGAACAATGTACAATAATCGCATGAGTTACAGATTTGCTATGTGAAGTCACTGGGAACATCTCACAGTGAACAGTGAAATTACGGCTCCCTGAAGGGACTGTCCCTCACTTCCCTCAGTCAGTAAAAATGTCCACTTTTCTGGGTGAAGACACTTACTACCATCCATCAGTCATTATAACAGATGTCATGGCTGTCAACACTATACATAGTGCTAGAATGAAGCTTCCTACAGACTTTCTCCATAAAGCACAGCATACATTTTCTGTTTACCTACACTAGATAACCCAAGAGCACTAAGCTACAGGTCATTTCAAACAGCAACATCTCCAACACAAACAACAACAAACCAAATTGTGTAACATTAAACCGGCTGCATAAAGGGTACTGTTTCCAGGAGCTGAAGAAAGGTGGCTGAGCACTCACAGCTGGGACACTGTGTTAAACAACTCAAATGCTTTATTGTTCTGCACACATCTGCAAATACCACAAAGTCCAAAAAAATATTTAATATTGGGGCTAAAATACATTTTAGGAAGTAAGAATATTTGTAAATACAGAATCTACCAATGGTGAGAACTGATTATACTACATCTTAACTAAATAGTTTTTAATATGCACCTCCATTTTTTACTACTTTTCCAGTTACTTTAATGGAAATGGGTGGAAAACTATATTCTAATTTCCCAATCGACTACACATTTTGGTTTGGGGGGTTTTTTTTGGAAAGATTTATTTATTTAATGTATGTATATGATTACACTATCACTCTCCGGACACACCAGAAGAGAACAACAGATCCCATTACAAATGGTTGTGAGCCACCTTGTGGTTGCTGGGAATTCAACTCAGGACCTCTGGAAGCCTCTTAACAAGCCATCTCTCCAGCCACGTTTGGTTTTTTGTTTATTTTTTTCAATCATTGTAAAATTTACTCTTCTGAGATAAGAACATGAAACCTGACTATACTTTTAATAATACAAATCATCAAAAAATAATTACCTGTGGGTTCCTTGGGGCACACATCTGGCAGTGACTGCACAGGTCGAATGTGTTTTGTTGGATCTACCTCTTTTTTAAAGAAAACATCACTGCTGCTTCCTTGAGGCACTGGAGAAGAACTGTGGCTTGAAGCCATTGCATAAAATCACCACTCAACTAAAAATAAAAAGCAAATAATGATTATAACAATACAAACAAAATCTATCTATAGACATAATTCACATCACAAATAGTTTTTCAACACAAGTAGCATTTTTTCAAAAGCCATCCAAGTGTAAATATACAATTTGAATCTCTGTGTATAGTTTGGTTTTTGCTATTTTGTAGGTTTTCTTTCTCCACCCTTTTCCTTCTTCCCTTTCAACCCCCTAATACTAGATAAGACCAGAAAAAGAAAAAGAAAAAAGAAAAGAGAGAGGAAAAGAGATCCCTGAAAAAAGTTAGGGTAGGAAAGAAGAACTGTTATCCTTAGACTAGTTCCTGCTGATTAGAAGTGTTGAGTTCCCTGGGGCAAGTTTGATCTTCACTCTCAGGATATCCAATTTCTTGTTGTTTCTTCTTTGCACACAACTACTTAAAAAAAAAAAAAAAAGACCAACAACAAACAAACAACCCTGTGTCTCAGGGCCTAGCATTTGTCTATCCTCTATAAAGTCCCCAGGATTCCAAACATCGCACAACTGCACAACAATCCACAGCCCTGCCAGAGCATGAGATAAATCACAGTCAGCTGCAGTAATCTGTAGCAGCCCCATATCCCACATCTGGGATTAAAATAAAAACATATAATATGTCTGTGTTTTTTAAAGAAACCAAAATTTCAAAATTTTCACTACATCTGTGGTCAATTATGAAAGTTGTTCAGAATATTGTTTGCGAAGAAACTTAGTTTTCCTTGTTTGATTAAAAAAAAAAATCCCACACTCTTAATCTTTTCTTAAATGTACAAATATATAATAATCTTGTACCCAAAATATTAACGATGATACATGCCATTCATTCAACAAGACTACAATACTGGCACACTATCAAAATGGCTAGAGTACATAAGTTTAAGTCCATTTTGCTGAGTTCTAAGCTTGTGTCCATTCAGCAACAGCATAACCATACAAAATTCCTTAACTTTCATCATCTGTAAAATGGATGAAAAAGACCACATCTCAAAAATACCTGAAAAATTATGAGAATATGTACATGTAATGTTTAATGCTATCTCAGTATTAGTGCTCACAGACTGGTTACTATAATTATATAATATTTGTACTATGTAACTGACATGCACTAATAATCATAAAATCATTAGGAAAAACTATAAATGAAACAATAGTGCAACTGAACTAAAGCACAAGTATCACTTCACTGCTTTAAGGCCCTCAAAACCACTTGCTGTAACAAATACAAAAACAACAGCAGGTTGGAAACCTGGCCAATGGGATAGGAGCTGGACAGATGGCTCTGTGGTTACAAGTGCTTGCTGTACTTCCAGAGGACCTGGGTTCAGTTCCCAGCATCCACAAGACAGTTTACAACCATCTGTAACCCCAGTTTCTGACAACCCAATGCCTTCTTCTGGTCTTGACAAGTACTGTGCATACATAACCCAGACATACATGAAGGCAAAACACCCATACACATAGATAGAAAACATAGCTAATTCTCTTTTTTAAAGAGTTGTAAATAACAAACATTTAAATACAAAGTTATTATGCAAGTCATATAAAATGTTATTACTTAAGTGTGATTTTAACATGGCAGGCTGGTGCCTAAGCAGGGAGAGAAGTAGAAGTGATCAAGAGACAGACTCAGAACACAGGTAGGAGAAGATGAGCGAGGACTGCAAGCGTTCCTAACTACAGCATTAGCCAGTAGCTAGATGCAGGGGCCTGAGTAGGTTTCATTATTTTATTTATACATGACTAAAATGTCAAAAGAGCATGTACTTCATTATGCTGGAGTAAAACCAATACAAAGTAGCTAGAATGATAAAATATAAAACAATGCTTTAACACTTAAATTTATTTTTCTAATAAAGCTAAAAAAATAAAAATAAATAAATAAATAAATAAATACAAAGTTATAACCCACAGCAAATAAGCTCATCCACTTAGACTTCTTTATAGTTTGGTAAAAGCTGTATTTTCCAGGGTTACCAGAAAATCTATCTCACCATTTTTAGTACAAGAAACACAACCAGTCAAACATCCTATCTACTTACTGTAGAAAAATTCATTTGGGAGCACACCTTTAAGCTCTGTGTCTCTGTGAGTTCAAGTGAGTTCAAGGTCAACCTAGTCTACACATCACTTGCAAGAGGATGCGGGAGACGCTGCTAAGAAAATATACAGACTTTGGAGTCTCTAAAGGCATCGTTACTGACCTACTTGCTAAAGACCTACTTTTTTTTTTTTTTTTGGTTTTTTCGAGACAGGGTTTCTCTGTATAGCCCTGGCTGTCCTGGAACTCTCTGTAGACCAGGCTGGCCTCGAACTCAGAAATCCACCTGTCTCCCAAGTGCTGGGATTAAAGGCCTGTGCCACCACTGCCCGACCCTAGCTTTCAATTTACAGAAAACAGGGACTAAAGCTTAAGCCTTTAAGGAGAAAACAATCAAATCAAAAACATAAGGCATTATATAAGAAAGCTGTTCTGGTTACTTACTGATTTTAGTAAGTCATTCTGGTCATTTAGTAAGTCATTTGCTTAAATTAGCAAAGCACCAACAACTAAAAGAAATTAAACTTAACTGAACTCTGTTTTTTATAAAATGGCTTTGAAAAATTCTTGGAACTTTTTATTTATTTTTTTATTTTTTTTATTTTTTTATTTTTTTGGTTTTTCAAGACAGGGTTTCTCTGTGTAGCCCGGGCTGTCCTGGAACTCACTCTGTAGACCAGGCTGGCCTCGAACTCAGAGATCCGCCTGCCTCTGCCTCCCAAGTGCTGGGATCAAAGGCGTGCAACACCACCGCCCGGCTTCTTAGAACTTTTAATGTGGATTGGCTATAAAATGGTATTTTGAAATCATTAATTTTCTTAGTAGTATTAACAGTATTGAAAAAAGATCAGGGGTTAAGAGCACTGGCTGCCCTTTCAGAGGTCCTGAGTTCAACTCCCAGTCAAACACAGGATGGCTCACAACCATCTGTAATGGGATCTGATGCCCTCTTCTGGTGTGTCTGAGACAGCAACAGTGTACTCATATACATTTAAAACAAACAAAAAAATACTATTGAAGAGAAATATCTTTATGCTTAGCATTAGAATAAAGAAGTCTTTACAAGTGATATATCTCACTACCTACAATTTCCTTTTAAGTGATTAAGCAAGAATTCTCATGAAACAAAATCTGACAAAATATAAAATAAGGTAAAATATATTGAGTATTGAACATTCTTCTGTTTTTCCATATGATTTTAAATTTTCAAAGTAAAAGTTTAAAGAAAGAAAATTACATATTTGTAAAATATTAGTCAGTAAAAAATATAAATATGCAGAAAAAAGCTACTCAATTTGTAACCAGTACTTAATTTACTACTTAAAAGGCCATTACTGCATAACTTCAAATAAATTATGTTGGGTTGGGGATTGGTTCTAATGCTTTGATTTAATCAGACCAAACACTGAAGGCTCTTGTCCCCAGTTGGTTTTTGATTAATAAAGATGCCAGTGGCCAATGGCTGGGCAAAGGGAAACAGGGTGGGACCTTTAGATTTGTGTGGGCTAGGAACTGGGAAAAAGAAGACAGAGAATCACCATGACTCAAAGAAGAAGGATGGGACACAGGAGCTGCAGGAGAGAAAGCCAATGAGCCATGTGAGAATTTGGGTGGGTGGCCATTGGCCACTTCCCCAATTGGGAAGTTTTAGGGGAAGGTTTAAGAGTGCTCAGTCTAAGACATTTTAAAATTAACTGGCCTCTGTGTGTGTGTGTGTGTGTGTGTGTGTGTGTGTGTGTCTGTGTCTGTCTGTCTTCCATTCAGGAATACAGATAGCTCCAGGGTAGGTACATGTGTATGACCTGCCAGAAGCCAAAGCAGTGCAGCCCAAACTCACCACTACAATGTTGCACAAACATTTTCCCATACACAGAAACTGGAATTCCCTATGATTCGTTAAGAACATTACCTAGATTGTATGTAAAAGTATGTCCTTACTCCTACATTGTGATAGGTACTACCTAAAGAAAACATATTATAAAAATATTTATAGTCAACTCTAAATTATCCCTAAGATTACCTATTATGCATAAATTAATAAAAAAGTCCACTTTATTATTCTTAATATTTTGAATCTACACAAAACATCTTATTAGAGTAGCTAAAATATACACCTATCTACTATTAATTTTTTAAGTTACCATACAAAATAATGGGCTTCATTATGGCACTTTCATACACATGTGTCATTATACTTTGTTCTCATTTATTCTCCATCCTAAAGGCAGTTATACTTGACTAAATCCTGCTTTTATAAAAACAAGCAATATACCTGAAACTTTTAATATGAATTGGCTATTAGGTGATATTTTGAAATCATTAATTTTCTTATTTGTATTAATAGTATTGAAAATATCAGAAATGTCTTTATGCTTAGCGTTAGTCAAATATACTAACTTAATTTCCTTTCTCCTACTCTACACATGTGATACTTTAGTGTACAATCTAAACTTGCCTGTCCTCTGTCATTCTACAGACTTCTAACTGGTCCCTCTGCTTCCAGACTAAACTACTATGTGTAGAGTTTTAGGATTAATCTACTAAAAAGTTTTCATCCTGTTGTTATACTTCAACTCAAAAACTTTTAAAAGATTATTACTTTCCAAACTAATCTCAAGTTTTATTAAATGGTACTCCAGACTGTTACAATCTAATGTTGACTTTCCTTCCTTTGTTGATCATCTTATTCCTTATTTCCTGTGGATACACTCTTTCAGAAAAGGTGGCCTACCTGTCCTTTAAGATGCTCTTCAGGCTACTTTGTTTTGGGGAAGGCTGTGCTATGCCCTTCTAAAATATTCATACCATCTTCACCCCTTTCTCCCATAAAAGGTTACTTTATGGTTTCTCCCACAAAAGGTTTCATTTCTAGATTACACATCCAAAGAAAACAAATATACACGTATTTGAAAATATGATTAAAAATAATTCCAGCATTAGCCTATCATCTCAGCTCCTAGGTGTCAGGTCCGTCCAAAACAAACACAGGACATAAGGCTAACTGTGGCACCTATCAGCACACCAGGCTCCCTCAGTATCACAAGTACCTGTTACACACTGAGTCCATGCTGGCACTCTGAGTCTACCTTAAACTTCTCCAACTCATTGGGTTTCCTCCCCTCAGCTTCTCATTCATTCCCTTAAGCCCTACTATTACTTTCAGTTATGCATTCTTTTGGTCCCCTTTCTCTTGCCCATCTCTCTTGGTTGTCTCTTCCTCCTCCTCTGTCAATCTCTCCCTCAATCATAACTTGAGGTGGTGATATCCTCAGTTTATACACTAAACAGGCTAAGACAAGGGAACTGCAACTTCAGTCATCTTGTTATAGCGTGATGTCAAGCCCACCTACGTTATAGAGTGAGTTCCAAACCAGACCTTGCCCAAAAATAAAAAAGAGAAGGTGGGAAGGAGGTTCCGGTTTACTTTCTATTGCTGTGATAAGAACTGTGACCAAAGCAACTTGGGGAGGAAAGGGCTTATCTAGCTCCTATGTCTCAACCATACACAGTCCATCAGAGGAGGAACCTGAGGAAGAAACTGGTACAGGGATCCTGGTTTGTTCCCCAAGGCTTGATCAGTATGCTTTCTTATACAACCCAGGATCACCTGGCCAGGGTTGGCATGGCCCACAGTGGGCTGGGTGCTCTCACATTAATCATTAATCAAGAAAACGATCCACAGGCTTGCCTACAAGCCAATCTGATAGGAGTATTTTCTAAATTGACGTTTCCTCTTCCCAGATGATCCTAGCTTGTGTCAAGTAGACAGAAAACTAGCCAGCACATGAGGACATGATTAAGTGGTACACTTCTTGCCTGGTATACACAGAGTTCTTGTGTTCAATCTCTCTCTCTCTCTCTCTCTCTCTCTCTCTCTCTCTCTTATATATATATATATATATTATATACACACACACACACACACACACACACATACATATATAATCCTAGTATCTTTTAAAGTAAAAAAGTTCCAATAGTCAAATGCTGACTTAAATTAGAAGGCAATGGTTAATTAGCTATAGTATAACTAACCAATTAACAATAAGACTGCAGGAACTAAGAGCATAGCGCAGTCAATAAAGGGTTTGCCTTGCAAACTTAATGACTTGAGTTTGAGCCTCAAAACCTGCATTTTCAAAAAGCTAGGCATGGTAGTTAGTATGCACTTGTAATCACAGTACAACCTGGTACAGACAGGGTTATACAGCCAGTCAGCCTAACCTACTGAGTAAACCAGTAAGAGACGTCTCAAATTCTAAAAGGTCGATGGTACCAGAGGAACAATACCCAAGGCTGTTGCCTCTGGATTCCCATGCATGTGCATACATGTACAGTTATACATACATATGTATGTATCTTTATACATACACACACACACAAAGAAAATACTTACAAGAAACAAAGCATATTGTTAAACTATCTGCTTTGCTAAATATTCCTGTCAGTCATCCATCATAAGCAAAATTAGGACATTTTTTTCCTTCTAACAAACAAAAACCACATGGCAAAATTAAGCTTGATAACTCTTCAAAGTTTGAATTGTGGTTACAAAAGCACTCATACTAGGAATAGAGCCAGGTATATATAGTTTTTAAACTCATGTTTCTGTTTAATAAAACGATTTATTAATTCACTCAACCATTTATATACATCTTTTTTTTTTTTTTTTGGTTTTTCGAGACAGGGTTTCTCTGTGTAGCTCTGGCTGTCCTGGAACTCACTCTGTAGACCAGGCTGGCCTCGAACTCAGAAATCCGCCTGCCTCTGCCTCCCAAGTGCTGGGATTAAAGGCGTGCGCCACCACCGCCCGGCCATTTATATACATCTACTCCATCAGAAGGAGGAGCTCAGTGAAGGACACCATTGTTGATTCTCATGACAAATGTTAATGAAGGTTAATTTTTTTGAGACAAGGTTCTCTGTGTAGCCCTGGCTGTCCTAAAACTCACTCTGGACCAGGCTGGCCTCGAACTCACACATCAGCCTGCCTCTGCCGTTTCTTCTTTTCTTTCATTAAATAGAAATATCCCTTGAGCTAGACAACACTTAATAAAGAAGTCTGGCTTTAGCCACAAGACAGCTTTCCATCCTTGTCAACTTTAAGACCCTAGCTAGTATTGTTGCATTTCTTACTCTGGAAGAAAACTGGTAAGAGAAGACAATCAAGTACAAAACTTTAAAAGACTCTTAACATTCTAAAGGAAAACTTTTTTACAAATTTAGAGGATGAGAATGAGGCTCAGTGACAGAGCACACGCACCAGAAAAATTGTGATTAAAACAAAAGGTGGGGCTGGAGAGAAGGTTCAGTGGTTCTGAGTACTTGTTGCTCTTTCAGACACCAGAGTTCAGTTCACACACTCATGTCAGGTAGCTTACAACTGCCTCTAACTCCAGGTCCAGGGCTCCAACACCCTCATCTGGCCTCTGTGGGCACATTTCACAAAGAGCCTCTCGTGAACACATATACAAATACACACGCTCACACTCACATACGTACACTTTTTTAAAGATGGGAGAAAAAAGCAGAATTATCAGACCAAAATGCACTAATGAACTAATAATGAGAGAAACAGAAGAACAAAAACCCTTGAGACTTGTCAATTAGGAAATGACAAGTCATCCAGGAAGCACTATCAAGTCAACAATGAAATGAAAGACTGCAGAGGCTAAACTGGAACACAAGATGAGGAAATGATAAAGCAATGATCAAAGCCAGGTGAGTTACAGCATGTAGGATGCTCAGGGAGGATTGAAGTTTGAGAAAAGCCTGAGCTATCCCATCTTTAAAAAAAAAAAAAAAAAAAAAAAAATGTTTTAAAGGCTCAGCTACTATTTTAAAAGTTGAAATTGTGGTGTTATAAAAAAGAACATCTAAGCCAGGCAGTGGTGGCGCACGCCTTTAATCCCAGCACTTGGGAGGCAGAAGCAGGCGGATTTCTGAGTTCGAGGCCAGCCTGGTCTACAGAGTGAGTTCCAGGACAGCCAGGGCCACACAGAGAAACCCTGTCTCAAAAAAAAAAAAAAAAGAAAAAAGAAAGAAAGAAAGAAAAAGAAAATTCTAGCGTATCTCTTTCTTATGCAAAAACCTCTTGTGACAATGCATAATGTACAGGAGACACAACATTTTAACAGTGATTCTATCTCTGCCTACTGGGATAACAGATCTTTCCTGACAACTGTCCCATTTCTAAACATATTGACCCAGTCCTTCATCCTCTGATCCAAACTAGTTCTTCATGATCTTTACATTACTTTCTCATGTTACAGGGGACTTATTTATCTGCTTGTTTCCTACCTTTCCCACTATACTATAAAACTTTCATTTGTCTCATTTATCATTCTATACTATGCCTAGCATTTTATAAACTTATTAATGTTCACTATATAATGTTTCAAAAAAATAAATACTGTGGAAAATTAGGTAAGGCCACATGTGCCATTAACAATGGCTCATATAGGGTTTTATATTATTTTTTAATATATAAGACCCTAAGTCCATAATATATTTGTTTATATAATAGTATCTGGCTTTCTAAAACTTGATTTCAGCTCTCTATCTTTCCTGAAAAAATAACACACTGCTTAGGAAAACTGGCCACACAAACTTAAGACTTCAATCATTTACTAGCTGTATGACATCTGATAGCTTTCTTACCTCCAGACATCTTGGTGTCCTCATTTATAAAAAGAAATAGCACATAGGAATGTCATAAGATTTTAGTATCCTTTGTAAGCTCATGACACATTAATTGGTACATGCTGTGGTACATCGTGTGATGGTGTCTCTGTATATGCAATTGTTGACTGCTTACAAGCAGAGAGCTAAGTACTAGCCGGATCTTGGTATTGTTTTTCCTATGGCCCATCAATGGCCTCATATTTTGTAAACATTCATCCTTCCTTACTTGCTGACTGGCTTTAATAAAGAGCTGACAGCCAATAGCTAGGCAGGAATTGGACAGCAGAAGTTCCTGGCTGAGAAAGGGTCTATGGGAGAAGAAATGAGAAACAGGGATTCATCCAAAGAGACACAGAAGTGGTTGACTGTAATAGAAACAGAGAGGTAAAGAAGTAGTCAAGTGGCAAATCATAGGCTAGTTATGGGTTAAACTTAGACTGAGATACCTGAGCATCTGCTAAAAGCCTGAGCTATAACAAATATTACTAGTCTCTGTGCCATTACTTAACTACTGGTAGGTCCAAAAAGTCCCCCTATAGGTACATGAAAAACAATAAGTAACTGCAACTACTACTGCTACTAAGTATTGTAAACATCTTAGTTTTGAAACAACAAGAAAAGATTAGCATTCACACTTCACCATTCCAACATTCATTTACACTGTAACAGTGTGGACTTCCATTTCTTTATTCAGATCTAGTCTTGAGACTGGGATGAGGGTATATATGAAGACAAGCAGCAGCAAAACCAAGGGAAAAAAATAGCCAATCACAGAACAATGGTTCTCACTGCATGACCATAAAAAGAAGTGAGTATTACAAAGCAATGATAAAACCAGGAAAGGGGAAGGAGAGAGTATAAGTAAATCAACAAGCAGGTTATGAGGCACTTAGGCTTATGTCCTAACATGAGATCAACCAGGACTCAGCACTGACCCAGCAACCTAGCCTAGAGGAGGTAGTTGCCTCACATCCTCCTCCGGTTTCAAATGTTCTTACCTTGAGGAGAGTTAGGACAGAGGTCAGACAGAACAAGGGCAAGAACTAGATTGCTTCACTCCCATAACTGGATCTAAGGGTTTCTAAAGTCTTACACACAAAAAAAATTGAGATATGTATTATTAATGAATAAAGCAAGGACGTCATGAAAGGAAGCAATATAAAAACAGTAAAAAAAATTACACCATCGTCAGTATATTACTAAACACTGTAGTTCATAATTGATTGGCTCCATTCAGATAATTTTGTTGATCTTCAAAATATTCTGATAAATGCATTTATAATTTCTATTATACAGTAAAAGAAATAGGTTCAAAAGTAACTTGGTTTCAAGATATTTAGGTAAGTAATTAGAACTATGAGATTTGAATTCAGACTTTCTGATCTAAATTCCATGCATCTACTTCTACAACAGATTCTTCAATTACAAAATAAACTTACTCTCACAATTATTATTTATGTCTTTTTTTTTTAAGTTGTTTTTTCTAGACAGTCCTACTAAGTAGCCCAAGTTAGCCATGAACACTTTGAACCTAAGCTTACATACACTTACAATCTTCCTGCCCAGCACCTGGATCACAATTGTGCATGGAACACCATACCTGGTTATGTGCATGTTCTATTAAGTGACAGGAATGATTCTTGTCTAATTATGAAAGAATTCTTCAAGACTAGACTAGACTCTTCCTTAAGAGTAATGCAGTACACATATGCATCAGTGTATTGCAACTGTATTGTTTCTGTTTTGTTTTTCAAGACAGAGTGTGTATCGTTAGCTATCCTGGAACTCACTCTGTAGACTAGGCTGTTCTTAAATTGAGAGATCTGCCTGCCTTTGCCTCCTGAGTGCTGGGATAAACGGTGTAGGCTCCACCCCATTGACACTCCACTCCAATAAGAAAAAGAGCTACAATGAGCAAACATTCTACTACTTTCAACAAGAAATTTGTTCTGAACCCGCCCTTAGAAGTGCTGCAGGTGTGGCTGCTGTGTCACGTGTCAGTAGGTGGCAGAGAGAAGAGAGGCTATGTCTAATCTCAGTGTTCTGACCTATGAACTTCTGGAAGATTAGTAAGCCTAACATTCCCTGAAAACAGCACACGTGAGACAGCCATCAGTCCAGCACCAGAAGACTCAGTCAGAGAGCTAGCCTGAGAGTATCACGCAGGCCCAACAGCTCCCAAGACTGGGAGCAAGCCGGAGATTAGAAGAACCCAACCTGGGACTGCGGAACCCAAGCAGGAGAGAGCCTGAGATAAGGACCCTCGCATGGGGCCACTCGGGTGTGCTGAGCAAGAAACCCACCAAACTGGGCACCATGGGGCCTGGACAGGGAGCTAGCCTGAGATGACCACCAGTCAGGCACCATGAAGGCCTCAGGAGGCAGACCTTGCCCAAGATGACCCCTGCCTGGCTCCATAATGCACTATTGAGCCATAACACTCCTGAAACCACTCCAGAGATGACGGCAGACTCTCAAAGAGACCCCAGGTACCACTAAGAGAAACAAATGGTAGAAAACTGAAAGAGTAAGAGAAAGAAAGGATGTAGGCACAATGAAGAGAAGCAGATCCGGAGACTCAAGGGTAGTGAAGAACACCCTAATGTGTGTAGCTAGTGATGCCACCTGGAACCACTGTGGGATCCTAGCCTGTGCTGCCACCTGGGGCCATGTATGTGTCCATGATCCAGCAGCACCAGGGGTCTGTTGCCACCAAAGGCCATGTGGACATCTCTGGTCTGGGGCTGCCACCTAGGGACATGTTCATGTCTGAGAGCTATGCAGAACTGATCCTACCCCTCACTTGGACATTGTGGGAGAGCTGGTCCTGGGGGCATGAGAACAGGAGAGCTGACCCCACCCCTAGTCAACTGAAGTACTCAGGAGAAGGGGCCCCACACACTGTAGGACTTGCAGATGAGCCAGACCTCAAAGATATGAGAGTGGGAGAACTGGCCTACCACTCATCTCCTATGCAGTGGCATTGATGAGGGAGACAGCCCACACACACCCCTCACCACCTTTGGCAGGTAAGAGAGCTGGCCCTGTCCCTCACCTGCTACAGCACTTGGGAGACTGGACCCTGCACTTCACCTGGGCAGCACAGTAAAGCTGACCTTGGTGGTGAGGGTGTGGGTGAGCCAGCCCATAGGGCATGGACCCCCAAGGGCATGAGCATAGGAGAGCTGATCCCACCTTTATCTGCCATGTGGTAACATAGGCATGAAAGAGAACACCCCCATCCCACCTCACTTTGCCACCTACAGAAGGCAAGAGCTAGCCCCAAGGTCATCAGAGCAGGAGAGCTGGCCCTCAAATACTGCAACAATCAGGAGAGCAGGCTCTGCACCTGGGCAGCACAGTACAGCTGGCCCTGGATGTGGGAGTTGTAGATGACATGACCCTGAGGGCAAGCGTGTGGGAGAGTCAGCCCTGCCTCTTGGCTGCTATGTGGTGGCACTGGCAAGAAGAGATACCCCTCCACAATTTTTTGCCCTTATACCACCAGCGGTGGTGGGCAGGTGGGAGAACTGGCCCAATTCATGAGAGCAGGAAAGCTGGCCCTTCCCCATACCTACTGCAGCATTCGAGAGCAGGCCCTGCACCTCACCTGGGTAGCACAGTAAAGCTGACCCTGATGGCAGGGTATTGGTGGGCTGGCCCCAAGGGTATGAACATGGAATAATTTGCCTCACAACTTGTCTGCCATGTGATGACATGGGAGAGAGAGAGAGATGACCCAGTCCCTTGTCCCTTGTCACCAATGGCCCCAAGGTCATCAGAGTAGTAGATTAGCCTTGCCCCTCACCTACTGCAGCCCTCAGGAGAAAAGGTCCTGTACCTCACCCAAGCAGCAGAGTAGAGCTGGCCCTGGATATGAGGGTTGCAGGTGAGCTGGCCCTGAGGGCATGAGGGCCAGAGAGCCTGCCCTCCCCTCCCTCTTGTCTGCTGGGCAGTGGTGAAGAGCAGGTAGACACCTTCCTCTCCTCCCTTGTCCCTCACCATCTACAGGAGGCAGGAGAGCCAACCCAGGGTCATCAAAGTGGGAGAACTGGCCATGTCCCTCTCACTGGCTACAACCCTTGGGAGAGTAGGCCCTGTACTTACCTGGACAGCAGGGTAGAGCTGGCCCTGGTAGCAGGGTGTGCTGAGTAGCTCACACACCTCAGAACCCAATCTAGGGCTATGAATTGGCCCACCCCAACCAAGAAAACAAGGCCCTCTAAATAAACCTGATCAAAGCTCATATGAATTCCCAGAGATGGAAACAACATACAGAGCCTGAAAAGGTCTATACCAGGTCCTTTGCATACATATAGCTTCTGGTTTAAGTTTTCCTGAGTGTGAGAATGAGTGGGTCTCAGTATCTTGTGCCTTCTCCTGGGTTGTTTTCCTTTTGTTTGCTTTATTCTATTGCAATGTATTGGTTTTTATTATTACTATTCTATTTTATTTCATCTTTTATTACTTTATTTTTTATTATCCTTTAGAAGCTTGTTTTCTAATAAAGAGACAGAAAGAGTGAGGATCTGAATGAGAGGTGAGGAGGAACTGGGAGGAGTAGAGGGAGGGGGAAACAGTAATCGGGCTATATTATGTGTGGGGAAAAAATCTATTTTCAATAAAAGAAAAAAGTATAACAAAAGCGAAAATTGGCTAGAATAAATTATAAATAATTGTAATATTAGAAATTTAAGTTGTCTTTTTCCTCTTTCATGTGTGCTGTACAGATGTTGGCACATATGTGTAATAGCAGACTTGGATGTGAGAAAATGGAAAGCCCACAGCTGATGTCAGAAGTCATCACCATCCATAGCTCCTCCATCTTATTCACTGAGGCAAGATCTCTCAATCAAACCCAGGGCTCACTGAGGTGGCAAGTATTCCTAACTAGCTTGTTTTGGGGATCCCCATCTGTGCCTTCTCAGGCAGACTAACCTGGAATTTACTAATTTAAGTGGGATCTGAACTCTGATCATTGTCATACTTGTGTATTTAAATGTCTTATAAAGTAACTGATAGTTTATGGCATCTTTTTCAGGAACAAAAATTATTATAATTTATAGTTTTGTTTTGTTTTTTCGAGACAGGGTTTCTCTGTGTATCCCTGGCTGTCCTGGAACTCACTCTGTAGACCAGGCTGGCCTCGAACTCAGAAATCTGCCTGCTTCTGCCTCCCAAGTGCTGGGATTAAAGGCGTGCGCCACCACTGCCCGGCTTATAGTTTTAAAATTAAAAGTAAATAATATTCAAAATAGAAATGAGAGACTCCTAGCAGTAGTATAGTAGTTACTACAATTAATCCACAGTTATAGGCCTACTTGTCTCTAGTGAATAAATACTTCATGAAAAACCCAAAGAAATTTGGATACTTTATTCCTTCTTTGGATCACTGATAGAACTACAAAACTTTTGCCTATCAAACTGAAATTAGAACACTAATACTGACCTTTAGTGTTTTGTTTTAGAACAAAACACATCCTAAAGCCTCTCATTCAAGTTTTTGAAAAAGAAATATCCTGTTCCTAAGAACCTTTCAATTGATGGTTTTATTATCCATTAATGATCTTGTCTTTAAATCATTACCTTAGAGAGTTATAAATAATGCTTTTCTAACTTCTCATACCTTCTAAAGCCACTTTTTGAGGACAGTAAGGTCAAGTCAGATGAAGACTGAATATATTATATAGGCTACTAGATTTAGTAAGTAGGCCTTTCTTTTATCCTAAGCCAAACGAGTGTTGAAATGGAAGGCAGGTTGCTGAAGAGGTGGGCCTCAGGGCTTTGGCAATGAGGAGGATCAAGAATTGGTAGCTCAAGGAATTAAGTTTGATGAACAGAACATTAATTTGGTACTTGAACTTTTTTGGGAATGGGAGGATTGGCTTTACCAAAAGATGGGAAATAGTAAGAACTGGTGAACAGTCAGTAAGTGGTAAATCCTGACAAGAACAGACAGCTATATTCTATATCAAGAAGGTAGGAGTTGTGTAGAATTGGCAGTTAGGTACATTTTGTATAAGGACTTTCTATGTAGCTGGACTTTTGGCTACTCTGTGGGTTCTTTTTCTTCCACCCTTCTCCATTCCCTTTCTTTACCCTTTCAAACCCCTAACTCTAAACAGAAGGAAAAAAGAATAGAGAGGAAAGAAGTGACATTATCCTTAGACTACTCCCTGCTGATTAGGGGCCTTGAGTTCCTTGGGGCAAGTTTGAGCTTCACTGTCAGGATGTCTAATTTCTTCTTGTTGTTTTATCTTTATGCAACCGAAACCAATAGCATCCAACAGCAACCAACCAACAACCCAGTCTACCTCCTGGGGCTCTAGCATTATATACCTTTTGATAAGTTCCCAGAATTCCAAATGTCACACAATTGTAGACACTGTCGGCCATTGGAAAACTTACACCACTGTTAGAGCATTAGGCAAATCATAGCCAGCTGCTGAAGACAATCTGAAGCAGCCCCATATCCCACACCTGGGATTAAAATTAAAATATATTCTTGTAATATTCCTGTGTTTTTAGAAACTAATACTTCAAAACTATCACTACAGAGTAGAAAGCCTGATCTGATTCATGGTGATAGAGTAGATTAAGTAAGAACAGCATGGACATGCCGGGCGGTGGTGGCACACGCCTTTAATCCCAGCACTTGGGAGGCAGAGGCAGGCGGATTTCTGAGTTTGAGGCCAATCTGGTCTATAGTGTGAGTTCCAGGACAGCCAGGGCTATACAGAGAAACCCTGTCTTAAAAAAACAAAACAAAACAAAACAAAACAAAAAAGGAACAGCATGAACAAAAGAGATTGTTTAACAGTTAACTCTATGTCAAATAATGCTGCCATGTAAATGCTGACATTCTTAAGATATCATGACTATAATCCTGCAGAACAGTCTTATAAATGGCAGACATGTTTGAAAATGGGGGAAATATCTACACAGGTTTGTCAAAAAAAAAAAAAAAAAAAAAAAAAGGGAGTGTGGTGCTCACTCTACTATTCTTTCAATTGGCCTATGGCTTAAAAATCTTAAATAAAAAAAAGTCAATGCCAGGAGGCTGGAGAGATGGCTGAGTGGTCAAGAGCCCTGGCTGTTCTTCCAGAGGACCCAGGTTCAATTCTCAGCAACCACTTGGCTGCTCACAACCATCTATAACTCTAGTCCCAGGGGATCCAACACCTTATTCTGGTCTCTTAAGGGTATCAGACACATGCATGGTATAAACCGACAAAACATTCATACATATTAATAAATTTATTTAAAAAAAAAAAAAAAAGCAAAGCCAATGATAGCTTACCGAGACCTAAAGAATGAGTCAGACTGATGGGGAAACAGAGTGACAGAGTTCTAGAAAAAGGCAAACAGTCGGGCGGTGGTGGCGCACGCCTTTAATCCCAGCACTTGGGAGGCAGAGGCAGGCGGATTTCTGAGTTCGAGGCCAGCCTGGTCTCCAGAGTGAGTTCCAGGACAGCCCGGGCTACACAGAGAAACCCTGTCTCGAAAAACCAAAAAAAAAAAAAAAGAAAAAGGCAAACAGTATGTGAAAAGATGTGGAAGAAAAATAATCTAATGCCAGGTACCACAAAAATTCAACATGCCTTAGAAAATTACATATTTAGGAATGGGAGAGAACTGTAGAATCTGTAAGGCTATAAAGATGTTAGGAAAGGAACTCACATATCTTAAAGGAATGAGAAGTAAGAACTTCATCTTAATTTAAAAAGCTAGAAATAATTTAAGCAAATTAAATGATCAGATTTACCACTCCCCAAAAAAACAACAACAACAACAAAAAAAAAAAAAAAAAAAAAACAATGACTACAACACAAGGGATATTAGTGTTTTAAAAGACCAGAAAAAAAGCCTGATAGAAATCTTGCAATAAGACAACCTCAGGTGCTACTGAAGTCAGTCTCTAGAGCAAAGAACTTCACTTATTGATGTATTAAGTGGTTCTTTTGCGGGAGGAGGAAGGAAAGCTGGGACAGAGATACTTAGTATTTTTCTTCTCCCTAGGAGCTGTCAGTCCATTACCTTGCTACTCCCGCATTCTTCTGATGAGTTCTACATCTCCCTTTCTAATTTGTTCCTCTGAAATAACTCTTGCAGACAACGTTAAAGCCAACAAAGCATCTTCAGGCTAATGTTCTCCCCGCCAAACTATTTAGCTCTCTAGACATAGTATTTTACAACCCAAACTCACTTACATTGGCAATAACTTCACAATACAGTAATCACCAATCACAGTATTTTCTAGATGAGAAAACTGAAGCCCAGAAACATTAATTTCTCTAAAGTCACATGGACAGTAAATAACAAAGGTGATCCTATCACTTTTTATCACCAAAAACATCACCTAAAAGCCAAAGACAGTGGCCCAGACCTACAATCCCAGTATTCAGGAGAGGAAAAGGATCACAGCAGAGTCCAAAGTCAGCCTGGTCTACACAGTGAGTTCCAGATCAGCCAGAGCTATATAGGGAAACCCTGTCTAAAAAGATTAATTTAAATTTTAATGAACTTTAAAATTAATTTTAAAACATTAGAGTCAAAATTGAGACTTATAGAAGTAAATGAGAGTTGTATACAAAATATGAAAATTCTGGACATTTACTACATATATATACTTGCACACATAAACTACACAAACATTTAGCTTCGTTCTTGATAGTTACCAGGGTTCAGGGCAGGGGATGTGTGAAGGTAGAATCACTCATGCTAAAGAAGATAGTATTTTATGTTTATTTCTAATTTCAAAAACCTATGCAGTAATAATCAGCAATTCAAAATACAGTAATTAAAATTACATTAATATAAGGCTGACATTTTAAGGGAAAGGGTATTTTTCTTTTTTAAAGAAAAATATTTTATGTGTATGAGTGTTTTACCTGCATGTAAGTCTGTGTACCACATTTGCCTGGTGTCCAAGAAGTACTGAAGAGGGATCAGATCCCCTGGAACTGAAATTGCAGACAGTTGTGTATATTGGGAAACTGAATTCAGCTCCTCTGGAAGAGCAGCCAGGGCTCTAAACTACTAAGCCATCTCTCTAAAAGGGTATTTTTGTTCAGATTTGTAAATTAAAAAGACTAAAAAATATCTACATTATATCAAATTCTTTCCTTTTGCTTTGCCCTCAACTGCTTCCCCCCAATAAAGAGAATTGCTAGGTGAATTAAATATTTCTCTATTCCCCTAAATAATATTCAGTGGGACTCCATAACAATAGATCAAGCCCTTACAGAATCATACAGGATTGTAAGTTTAAACAGTACTATTGATACTTTGATTCAGATAGTCTTTTCTTTTGGGGGGAGGAGAGGTCCTATGTATATATAACATTTATTAACATCCTTCATTAGATGTTATTTTTAACAATCAAAATCATGTCCAGACACTTCCAAAAGTTCTGTGGAGAATGAAATCATGCTTGGATAGCTATTGTTTTAGATGTCAGAACTCTGAAACTTTAGAAAAGAAAGCCTCCAAATATATTTGTTAATAATTTTTAAATTGTTTTTAACTTGGATATTTAAGAATGTTAACAATGTAAGATCTGATCAACTGTTCACTGATTGACCCTCAGCTCACAAATTAACTCTTAAGGCCACCCAAGCCACTCATGCTTTTTCATTTCTTTCTCCAAATTTATACTGGCACAACAAAATAGTCTAAGTTGTTTACATGTTCTTTTTTATTCTCAGGATCAGCTCCTTACTCCCTAATCCAAACTGCAAAAAAAAATAAAATAAAATAAAATAAAATAATTAAAAAAAAAAAAGTAAACTGCTTTAAAAATAACTTTACAAAATAACATATCTGTCATGCTTTCAAGCATTTTCAAAGTTTTTTTTTTTTTTTTTTGGTTTTTCGAGACAGGGTTTCTCTGTGTAGCTCTGGCTGTCCTGGAACTCACTCTGTAGACCAGGCTGGCCTCGAACTCAGAAATCCACCTGCCTCTGCCTCCCAAGTGCTGGGATTAAAGGCGTGCGCCACCACCGCCCGGCTTCATTTTCAAAGTTTTTAAAACATGTATTTTGTCTGCACAGGACCTCAGTCAGCACTAGTCCCTAATGTTGGAGGACTATCCAGTTCTTACCCAGTTATAATAGCATGAGGTCAAACACAGACATACAAGAGTCTAAACAATTCCAGCACCCAGCTCATCCCTATACCTGATGTTCACCACTTTACATGAACACATCACATCGTAAATCTTGTGCCAAGTATCCTGGAAATTCAAGTTTCTACCCTTCAGATTTCTTCCTGTGGTTTCTGCTTTGTTGAGGCAAGAAGGAAGTATGCTAACAATGACCTGTAAGGTCCTTTCCAATTTGAAAGTTCAGTATTCAGTATCAAAAATACTTCAACTTTTCACTGACTGACCCTTAGCTCACCAATACTCTTAAGGCCACCACAGTGATTCATGGTTTGGTTTTTGTTTTTGTTTTGTGTTGTTTTTTTTTTTAATTCTGGGGATCAGGATCTTACTCCCAGACCCAATTTAAAAAAAAAAATTATATAAATTGACTTTAAAATAATTTTTCAAGATTTGAGAAGATGGTTTTCAGCTGACATTCATTCTAAAGCCAAGAAAAAAGCCAGGTTCAGAACTAAGTCTTTTAGTTAGGAGAGATGACAGAGGTTCTGGTTAGTCAACAAAATAATGGACTGGGTATTAGGTCTATCTTGTACCTTACTGATACAAATTGATATAGTTATGTTCTAATTATATTTTGAGAGAAAAGTTTTATTTTAACAGGAAGGGTGATATGTAGGAGGAGCTAAGGTGGGAGGAGTAAGGAGAGGAAGAGGAAGAATAAGGAGAGGAGGGGCTAGGAGAAAAGAGAGAGTGAGACAGACAGACAGACAGAGAGACAGATGGATGTTTGCATGTCTCGGCCAGTCAAAGATAGGTGGTATATCTAGGTTGGATATTGGGTTACACTTCTGATTGTATGGGCATCTTGTTATTGAGCATTACCAAACTTATAACACCTTTGATTAACATTTTTTAAAAAGTTACTAAAAGAAAAATAAATAAGTAATTTCTCAAAAAGCTGTAATTCCACATCATTTATGTGAAAGACTCACATTAAGTAAATGTGAAGATAAAAAGTAGATTAGTACTGCCAGGAGGACAGTAGATGAGGTAGGAAACTTAGGAGTACATACAGAAGGGATGTGGAGAGGGTGTTCACCATAGTATGTGGGGATGATCACCACACAGTAAATACACACAACACTGTACGGAGTGTAGCTCGTGGTACAGTCCCTTCCCTACATCCACAAGGCTTTGGATTACAACTTCAGCAAGCTTAACAAGTAGGTAAAACCAAAATACCATTGGGTTAAAATGGGTGAGCTTTACAGTATATTAATTGTCCTTTCATACATAAGATCTAATTGTAATAAAAACTCTTATTCAGAAATATAATTCAGCTTTTCCAAAACATAAATACATGCAAATTTAATCCTCTTTTCCTAGTAAACTATAGATAACTTTGCCAGTTAAAATTTTGAAAACAATGAAAACCATTTTAGAAAGCCAAATGCTGTAGCAACAATACCACAAGAACAAATTATATGAGTGTCAACAACAAAACACGGAGAGTGTTTACATTTGTACTGTCAACAGACTGGTACGTTCAGTAACAGTTCTAAGGTTGCCAGATACAGTTTAAAACTAGCCAAAGCAAAATAAAACTGTTAGCATCTAACATCTTAGACTACAACTATCAAGTACAAAGTGATCAATTTTACCTAATGATAATTAGCGTAAAGCACCATTACCCACTTCTAGGAAATCCAACTCACTGTACTACAGTCAAACAAATCCCATCATTCCATCTGTTCCAGCCTAACTGCTAGGAAATCAAATAGTTTTCCAATTAGAGCTTCCCGTGTATAAAACTGGATGTCCATCAAAATCTGCAGCTTAAGTTATCATCTACTTCTCCACATACCACAAATAATGTATCACAATATCCCCTGCCCACTGAACATGTATTAAGACTGGCCAGAGCTTGAGAACCAGAGATGGAATCAAATTAGGAAACAGAAGTATTCCAATTTAATTCTTCGAAAGTAAAAGAAGTCTCTATAAAGACCAAAAACTAAACTTGGTTTAAAAGTAATTTTAAGAAACATTTCACAACTCTAATAGGCCAAAAAAAAAAAAATTTTTTTTTTAAATGCCACCCTAAACCATAGACGGACAAGGCCAAGTGGCTAATTATAATGGTCAGGCAAAAGTTCCCAAACAACCCACGGAGAACAGGGAAGGCCTGTCTTTGTATCCCTGCAGACAGCAGTTAGCAAAACTGAAATAAACAAAATAAAATAATTTAAACTACAATGCAAAACTGCACAATGCCGAGTTCTTCCGTGGGTTAGTGTTCTCCGGGGGGAAGGGGGGTATTCTAGAAAGCTCCAAGAGGGGCTACGGGCCTGGCTGAAAGGAGACGGAAAGTTTGGGCTCTGCGTCTACAAGGACTGATGGAAGTTGCTGGTCCGGGATTCTGGAGAGGGGCGAGGGGCAAGGGGACTGGAGCGGCACCTGCGGACGCCGGCAGGGGCTGGGGCTGGGGCACAGCTGCCGGCCCGGATCCTGGGAGTGCCGAGAAGGAAGTGGTGGTGGCGGAGAGGATGAAGCCTTGGCGCGGTCACCGGCTCCGAAACTCTGTCCCCTCTGAGCCCCGAGGAGACGGAGGGGGTGGGGTCCCGCCGCCCCGCCCGTCACCGGGTCGGGGGAGGGTGGCCGAGAAGCGCGGGCCCCGCACCTACCTGCGGTCCCGGGCGGCAGCCCCAGACGAGGCCTAGTGCACCGCCGCCTCCATCCCTCCACGTCGCGACGAGACTGCTGCTCCGCGGCCGCCGCCGCCGCCGCCCTGCGCGCCGGGTCCGAGCCCGGTTCCCGCCTCCGCCCCGCGCCTGCTGGCCAGCGGGCCCGGGAGCACAGGGCCGCCCTCTCGAGCCCAGCGCCGCTCGGGGGCAGAGCGGCCGCGGCGGGCCCCTCACGTCTCGCCCGGGTGTCCTGTCAGCCAGCAGTCTCCCCCGGGTCCGCAGCGCCGCCTCCGCCGCGCTGCTCCGCCGCCTCTCCCACATCCCCGGCCTCCAGGGGAGCCGCCGCCGCGCCGCGACCACCGCCCCCGGCGCCTCAGCTCCCCACGCCGCCGCCCGCCTCACGCCACCGGCCCGGCGCGGCTGAGTCCACGGAGAGCGTGCAGCAGGCCGCCGCCAGGCCGCCGCAGCCCCCAGCCCACAATCCACCGCGGCTCCGCCGGGGCGGGAGGGCCGCGGCCAGACCGAGAGTCGCCGCACAGCTCCGACAGGGCCTGGCGCGGCCGCCGCGGAGCCGGCGTACCCCAAGCGGGGACTACCCCGCGTGGCTGCCCCCGCGCCTCCCCCTGTCGTCCTTGTAAAGGCAGAAGTCCTCTCGGAATTGCGCTCCAGCTCACACCGTTCCCCCCGCCCAGGTTGCCCAGAGAAGCGGAGCGTTGCCTTCCGCCTTCCCCAGCAAGCGGGCGGGAGCGGACCCCTCGCCCCACCAAACCAACTGACTCCCGGCCGCCCACACCTACTAAAGCACTAGCTTCCGCCTCCCCGACTCCCTCAGCCCCTCATAGTAAACAAACATGGTTCCGTTTCTAAAATTAATGCCTCTCAAAGGTTAAAGGTCAACTCCAGATAACCCACTGGCCTCCCGTATTTAAGGCCTTTTGAGGCTACCCCTGTCCCCCAGTTCCTGGCCTTCCAATCACCTGTCACATTTCTCAGGCGCATAAATCAGTTGTCCCTGCCCTTTAAAGATCTGGAAAACTTGGGGGTGTGTGCTTATTATTAAAATCTATTTGTGATTCCTAACAGCATTTCCAATTCGGCTGAGTTTAAAATATAGTCTGCAAGATAAGGGTGTCTTAGATTAAAATCTATTTTTTAAGTCTCAAATCACCTTTGGTTGAGTCAGGAGTCTTGGGACTCAGAGTGACCACGGTCTGGAATAAAAAAGAAAAAATGTCTTTTTTTTTTTTTTTTTTTTGGTTTTTCGAGACAGGGTTTCTCTGTGTAGCCCTGGCTGTCCTGGAACTCACTCTGTAGACCAGGCTGGCCTCGAACTCAGAAATCCGCCTGCCTCTGCCTCCCAAGTGCTGGGATTAAAGGCGTGCGCCACACCACCGCCCGGCCAAGAAAAAATGTCTTAATCATCTCCACCACCGCCCGGCCAAGAAAAAATGTCTTAATCACTCGAGGGTCTTTCTTAATTTTTATAAAGATTTTATTCCATTTTGAAACTTTTTTTTTGACTACAAATACATTTCAAAAGTCTGTTTTACAAAGCAAAAGTGAAAATGTAACTCAGTAGTTAACTGGAAAAAGAAACTGATGTTTTAGTTTTAGTAAGTCACTGAAAACTGCTAACAGCTCTTGTTAATTTACTCGCCAAAAAAGTATGGTTGACAGACAGAAAGGACACAGGGGAAGGGGAACACAAAAGATTAGCCAAATGAAAAGTCCTGCGTTATATTTTTCTGAATTCAGCTCTCTACAATGGAGCCAGGCACAATGGAACAGCCCTGTAATCCTAGCATTTTTGGAGTAGAGACTCGAGGATCAGCAATTCAAGGCCATCCTCAGATCCCTCATGGGACACTCAAGGCCTGTCTGGGTAATGTGAGACTATCTCAAAAACAAAACAAAAAAACAAAACCACCTCTACAATATTAAAATAAAGAGGGTAAGAATACATCCAACAGATAATAAACACATGTTCTAGTTTGCTTCTCCATTGCTGTGATAAAATACCAGGATCAAAAGCAACTTGGATTTAATCCCAGCACTTGGGAGGCAGAGGCAGGTGGATTTCTGAGTTCAAGGCCAGCCTGGTCTACAGAGTGAGTTCCAGGACAGCCAGGGCTACACAGAGAAACCCTGTCTCAAAAAACCAAAAAAAAAAAAAAAAAAAAAGCAACTTGGAGAGAAAAGGGTTCATTTCATCTTTTCAGCTCCCAGATCACAATGTCACTGAGGGAAGTCAGAGCAGAAAGTCAAGAACTGAAACAGAGACCTGAGAAGATTGTCTCTGACTGGCTCATCACAGGGCTTGCTCAGCTTGCGCTTTTATACCACTCAGGACCATTTGCACCACCCATAGTGAGGCGAGCTCTCCCACATCAATCATTAACCAAGAAAATGTCCACAGACTTGCCTCCAGGCCACCTGATGAAGGCAATCCCTCAACTGAGCTTCCTTCTTCCCAGATAACTCTTGTTTAAGTCTTAAGTCAAGTTAACAAAAAAACAAACAAACAAACAAACAAAAAAAAAAAAAAAACCTAACAAGTTTTTTTAATTATAAAATTTTTTTAATCCTTTGAGGAAGAGTTCTTCGGATAGTGTGTAGCCTGTCTGTCCTGAAACTTACTCTGTAGACCAGGCTAGCCTCAAACCTGGAGATCCACCTGCCTCTGCCTCTCAAGTGCCACCACCACCAGGCTTTAAAGTCCTCTTAAATCCTTGATTTCTGATAAAAACCAGAGGAGTTTACACAGAACCAGAGAGAACATCATTGAGGTCATCTCATTGTGCACTGTGTAAAGGTTGTCTTTGTATTATTCAAATGGTGATTTCTGTACAGGCAGAGAGCTGAATACTGGCTGAATTTTGGTATGGTTATTTTTATGGATCATCAAATGCCTTAGTATTTTGTAAATATACACCTCCTTCACCTCTTGACTGGTTTAATAAAACTCTGACGACCAATAGCTGAGGCAGGAGAGGGAAGGCAGGAGTTCCAGGCAAAGAGAGGGTCTCTGGCGAACAGTTGAGAGGGGAGGATTTGCCAGCAGGAGGAAGATGCCAGGACTGAATGAGAGGTAATGGGCCACATGGCAAATAGAATAGTCGGGTTAATTTAAGTTAGAGGAGCTAGCCGGGAAGTAACCAGCCAGCTAAGACCTAAGCAATAATAAATAATAAATCTCTGTGTCGTTATTCGAGAGCTGGCTGGTCTGAGACAGTCTGGTGATAGCACATTACCAGGGTTTGGGGTTGAAGAAATCTGAATAAGAAAATGGTCAAATGAACCACCTTTAAGTTTAAATGAATAAAAGTTTGTGGTTTGTTGCACAACACAGTAGCCATAGTTAACAGCATATATTTCAAATTTTCTAAAAAAGTAGATTTTAAATATTCTCAACTCAACTTTAAAAAATTACTTGAAGTAATAGATATGTTAGAGTGATTAAATCACACCCTCTTAAAAAAACAAATTCTAAATTGTTCTAATTTGCACTTGGATTGATGTTGAGTGCCTTGGGTGTTTTCCCCAACTCTAGAACAGGACAAACTGGTTTGCCCCCTACTGCTGATAGTTTGCCATAAGAAGAAAATGAGCCTTAAGTTTTGTGCTTGGTTCTTTTCCAGATCCAACAAAAGGTTTACTTTTTACTTTGTCACGGAACAATTCAGAAGCTGATATCTACACAGAAAAGCAAGCACTGATGATCACTTTTTCAAAACAAAAACAAATAGGGCAAATAGTTTTGTTAAGAGAAACGTTCAAAATAATAAGTAATAGGTTTGTTTGCTATCATTTGAATCATTTTAGCATTAAAAAGAAATGCTAAACTACAAATGTGTCTAGATACACTATTGTGGCTCATTTCCCAATATCAAGGCCACAGAAAATTAAGAAAAGCTGGTAGAAAATGTTGCCCTGCTTAGCTACAATATTACTAAAAGTCTACTTGGCATTTTTGTTATGATTGTTAATGATTTAAAAGTAACAGAAATCTTGTTTGTGACAAGGCATCAACTCCTGCCTAGTCTAGAACTTGCTGTGTAGAACAGACTGGCCTGGAACTCATGGATACCCCCTGCCTCTGCTTCCCAAGTTCTGAGACAAAAGACATGGGGCCCTGCTCCCAACTACATACATCTTTAAATAAATAAATAAATAAATAAACAAATAAATAAATAAATAATTGTAACTTTAATTTTTTTCTTAAAAGCTCCCTTGTAGCATACCATGCACTAGAGGTAGTGGAAAAGAAAGGTGGCGGGGGGTGGGGGGTGGGGGGGGGGTGGGGGGGGTGGGGGGTGGGAGGGGTGGGGGGAGGTGGGAGTGGACCTGTTTAGAAAAGTTTTTTGGAGTACCTCCCATCTGTGTTGTCTGTTGCAGTTCAGTTCACAGGTCAGCAGGCGGCGGCTTGATCCATTCACAAACCATGGATATATCAGCAGTTCAGTTCAGTAGAGTTGGGCTAGCAAACTTGAATCAGCAATAGTGACACAACCTAGCAGAGACAACCAGTCCTCAGCCTTGGCACGAGTCAGCAGGAGGGACCAGGAGGGACTCCAGGAAAAGGTTCTAAGCTGTGCCTCAGGAAAGCAAAGATCAGCGAAGACCCACAAGTGTTGCACAGCTAGCTCTATAAGCAAGCCAAGCTCGGTCCCATCACTGTCCTATTCATACCCTCCAAACATCATGCGTTCTCCACAGGTCTTACCTCAGCACGTGTCTTGCCTCAACAGGTGCATCTATCTTAGCTGACATCACTCTGCCAATCAGCCTGAGTCTGAGGAAGAGGCAAGAAGGTGCAGCACACCACCAGAATTATTTTTGTGCCTTTCTCTCTATGGAGTCTCAACAAATGCAGCTCAACTACACAATGTAAGGCAGAAACAATACTGCATGTTGTTAGCAAAGAATCCTTTATCACTTGTCCTTTCACTTGCTTGTTTTAGCAGAACATCCTTTCACTTATGTCTGTTTCAGGAAAACACTACTTTATGTATTTGCCCCAGAAAAACACTTTCCAACAAAACTGGCTTTCTAGAGAACCCTTAAGTTTCTACTTCAAATAATAAACAAATAAATAAATAAATAAAAGTCAAGGAGGCTGAAGAAATGGCTAACAGTGTTTGCTACTATTATAAAGGAAGGGAGTTCAGTTCCTAGTACCCAGGAGGGATGGCTCAAATTGCTCGAAAATCCCAGATCAGGGACTGTGATACTCTCTTCTGAACTCCTCAGGTATCCATACATTCATACACATAGTGACTCATTCCTGTAATCCCAGCACTGGGAGCTTAAAACAGGAAAATCTCTGAGAGTTCAAGACTAGCCTGAACTTCACAGTGAGACCCTGTCTCAAAAACAAATCACGAAAGATGAGGATGGGCATCTGATATACAACTCCTGGGTATTTACCAAAAGGACTCTTAAGTTAACACACCACAGAGGTATTTGTACATCCACACTCACAATAAGGTAGAGATGGAACAAGCTTAGATGATCATCAGCAAAGGAATGAAGGAAATGTGATACATACATAATGGAAACAGTCAGCTATAAAGTAAAATGATGACAGTTGTAGGAAAATCACGTTTAGCAAAATAAGCTACACTCCAAAAAAAAAAACCAAATACTATGTGTTTTCTCTCATGTCTGAAACCTAAATTTAAAATTATATATGTGTGAGTGTTAATGTACGTGTTGGTGACCATGAGAGAAAAGAGGAAGAAATCTTACTGGGGGCAGGGGAGTAATGGAATATATATTTATGAAAGTAGAAAGAAGACTATTGGGGTGGGGTGGGGAACCAAAGAGGGGATCAGTGGGCATGAGGGAAGGCAGTGGGAGGAGAACAAATGGGAACTAGGTATGGTGACACGTATTATGAAAACTGCCATAATGAAACCCATTACATTGTAAGCTAAAGTTAAAAACGAAGTTTATAAAAGGATGTTCTGGAGGGAGGAAAGGGTAAAGCTAAGTGTGATGGCACATACCTGGACTCAGTACTCAGCAAGTTGAGGCAGGAGTATTTTGGAGTTTGAGGCTAACCTGGGCCAGAGAACAAATTCCAGGTCAGCCTGAGTTACACAACAGCCCTGATTGATAAAGCCAGAGACCTTTTATTAAAAAGCTCAGCGTCACGGAACGTTTACCTCATGTGAGCAAGGCTCTGTGTTGATCCCCAGCACTGAAAATAATATGGTGGTCACACGAGATGGCTAAGCTAGCAAGTTAAGACCCCTGTAATCAAGGTTGACCACTCGAGTTCAATCCCTTCGGCCCACAAGTTGTGTTCCCACGCTCATACACACAAATAAATAAATTAATAATAAAAAGTAAGGTAAAATATGCCAGTCAACAGCATCATCCATTCTCAGTCAAAGGATTATCTATTTGTTCCCGCATATTTACCTGCGGAACATAAATATATGTTCCAGGAAGACAAGGAATTTTGTTTGTCCTGCCTATGACTTCGCCTAGAAAAAAGCATGGTGCAGAGTTGGAGTTCAATAAATAATAATGTAAGTCTACAAAGACAAAACATTTATTAGGAAAACATTTTCTCATTTACAACTTCTGTTACCGATGGGTGTAGTGGAGCACACCTTTAATCCCAGCACTCAGGAGGCAGAGGCAGGTGGTTATCTGTGAGGTTGAGGCCAGAATGCTTTATAGAGTTCCAAGACAGGCAGAGCTATAAAGTGAGACCATGTCTTGAAAAAAAAAAAAAAAAAAAGTGCATAAGCAAAATAAAGTAAAATAAAACTTCTGTTAGAGCCGCTGGAGAGATGGCTCAATGGCTGTGAACACTTGCTTATACTCCAGAGGACCTGCATTTTATTACCAGCAGAGGCCAGAGCTGACCTTTCAAGAGATTCTCGTAAGAGCCACCTTACACAGTACATACGCATGGGGTTGAACCCAGCCATCTCTCAGAAGAAGCTCACACAGCAAAAGGAATACAAATTCTCATTCCAGTAACAACACTTTAAAGAAAATAAAATCAAGTAGTACAGAAATACTTAAAAGCAAAATAGACAAAACATTGCCAAGAATCATAACACTAGGAGGACTTCACAACAAAACCCAAAGTACTCTCTGAAAAGTTCCCAGAATTCCACTCGTCACACAATCACAGCTGGCAAAACCATACCTCTACTAGAGCACAAGGCAAATCACAGTCAGCTGCTGTGGACAACTCAAAGCAAACCCAATTCAAAGTTTCTGTATTTTTTTAAAGAAACCAAAATTTCAGAATTCTCACTACATTTCCCCCCCCCTTCTGTTTTAAATCATTAGTTATGCTGTATGTAGTGGGAAATTATAAACAAATATTTTCAATGAAATAATTGGTTTTCAGGTCATAGCCAACGTTTTCAGTAGACCTCACCTGTTCAGTTCTAATCTTTATCAGTTTGAATGTATCTTATCCATAGCTTTTCATTTCCCGTGGATATATAAAAAAATCTGCATCGCCGACACAAAACTTTCACTGGCTTCCACTATGATATCAACACATTCTTATAATATGTAGGCTGATTTAATTCAAATGGCTTATAATTTTTGCTGCAAGGCTCCAAGCCAGCACCCAAGGTTGTTTCCCAATAGTAACCTTGAATATCTCGTTTGGACCTACCCTCATTGGTCCAATAGTAACCCTTGCCATATCACCTGCACACCCCCGGAAGCCTTCTTCCTGGTTTACATTTATAAAAAAAACATTGCCCTTACAGATGCCTTGGTCACAATTTTGTTCCAAATGATCATATTTCTCACAATTAAAGCACCAGTCATTTTGAGGTCTGAGACCTTTAGCAGCTTGGTTGTGGTCTCTTTGCAAATGACCACATTTTCCATGATTGAAGCACCAGGCATTTTGATATCAGAGACCTCTAGCTGTATAGCATGACCTATTATAATAGCATGGTACAAGTTAGAACCAATATTGGTTGTATCCCTTATCCACTCGTTCATAGGTGCTGCTCAAGCCTTTTATGGTTTAATAACTTTTTTACATTTGATATTTGTACTTTCAAATGCCAAGGTCTCGATCAACATCTGCCTTCCATCAGGGTCTGATATGGCTTTGTCTACAGCTGAGATCAGTGATGCCTTCCCCAGAGCCTCATATAATCTTCGTAACTGAGGTGGACTTTTTCCTGGGCTCCTCAACTTTGTCCCAAGCTCTCAAAGCCACTAAGTGACATTGTTCTACAGCAGTCATCAGTCATTAAATTGAATCTGTTCTTTTATATCAGAGTACCTACCTTCACCTAGCAACTGATCTTTTACTGTATCTATTCTCTCACTTTGTTTTGCTGTTCAATATTCAAAGTTTCTTCCTCTGCCATATTAACCATTGCAACTTCAGACTGTCCTCCAGTATAGCTGTTACCAATCCCTTCCAGTCTTGGGGAATAATTCTATTTTGAGTAGCCTAGTTATTCAGAATTTGTTTCACATAAGGCAAGTGCATCCTATATGAAATCAAGACCCCTTAAAACACCTTAGATCTATCATTCCTATAGTATGCATCCTACCTTGTTATAACCTTGTTCCACAACATTAGCAGGCCTATGCTGTATGACCACTGCGAAAGCTGACGCTGATCCTGTAAATCTGAGCCACCCCTCCTCCTACTCTGGCAGTGTGGTTGGTTCAAGATTAAACATTTCTCTCAAAATGGGCTGTTTCATCAGATTGTCCTCCTGTATTTTCAGCTTTTCTCTGACCTGACCACCCTCCAGCACTGTTTCCACGCTCTTTCCTCATGTGAGAAACTCCTCCTGCTCTTTTTTCTCAGTCATCAGGACTGAGCCTTTTTGTTCTCTTTTCTGGTGCTCCTTGTTTCTCAAGAGCTTCCACATCTACCCACAGCCCTTTCAGTTACACAGACAACTCTACAGTCTTTTCAGAAAAACAAGAGCAGAGTGATGCCTTCTGTTTTCCCATTTCAGTCGTTTTAGTTTGTTTGTTTTTCGGGCCCCTCTATTTCCACCTGCAATTTTTCCAACTGCTCAGCCATTCTTTAGACCATTTTTGAAACTTAATATATGGAGAAGAAAAAGAGAAAACACAACAACAAAAAAATCCCCTCTGGGCCGGGCGGTGGTGGCGCACACCTTTAATCCCAGCACTTGGGGGCAGAGGCAGGTGGATTTCTGAGTTCGGGGCCAGCCTGGTCTACAAAGTGAGTTCCAAGACAGCCGGAGCTACACAGAGAAACCCTGTCTCGAAAAACCAAAAAAAAAAAAAAAAAAACCTCTGGAAGGAAAGCCGGTGATATCCCACAGGTAGCAGCTGCAATACAATTTTTGTTGAAGTCTTGAAAAAAATATATCCATTCCTTCATTACTAGCCATTTTTTCTATGACATTTGAAATCAAAATTTCCCTTTATATCCTTATCTTCTGAGCCCCTCATTGAGGCATCACTTGTAACTGGTTTTTGCTACTTTGTGAATTCTTCTTTTTTCAACCTTTTATCCTCATGGTTTCACTCCCTATCAGTAGATAGTGGAGACAGAGAGAGAGAGAGAGAGAGAGAGGGAGAGAGAGAGAGAGAGACCCTAATTTCTGAGAGAGAGAGAGAGAGAGAGAGAGAGAGAGACCCTAATTTCTTTCTTCTTGTTTCTTCTTTGAGCTTATCACTAGCAAACCACAAACAATCCCCCTGAATCTGAATCAACCGCCATCACTGCCTCTCTGGGCCCTAGCATTTATCTAGCCTCTGAAAAGTTTCCAGAATTCCAAATATCACACAATTGCAGAAACTATCTGCAGCTGACAAAGCCTCACTCCTGCTAGAGGCAAATCATAGTCAGCTGCTGCAGACAGCCTGAAGCAGCCCAGTATCCTACACCTGGGATTAAAACAAAAGCATATTCTTATAATATTTCTGTGTTGTTGTTGAAGAAACCAGAATTCCAGAATTCTCACTATAGTCTTAGTTCCAAAACTCTGACCTTAGATTTAGAACCACACCTTTCCTTGCATAAGTCTCCATAGACAGAGACCCTCTTGTGCCTACTGATACTACAATGTTGCATTAAGACAACATCTGGATAAAGAATCTATAGACAGATATTACAACATTGTAGATACCATCCAGAAAGTGAGAATGTAGTTTCCCTGTGATGTCAAGCACTTCCAGCTTGTAGAAGCTACTGCTGCCTAAGCCCTGCTCAAAGAGTTACTTCGTTGGCTCCTACATTGTCTCTGATCTTTATCAGCTGCACTTTTCTCAGAGTTTCAGTGGTACCCTAGAGATTTTAGTGGTGAACACTACATCTTAAAAGGTCTTCTTGTACCCCACACCAGTGTTTTGGGCTGGCATTTTGACATCCCAGGGGGCAATGGCACCAGCATAGACAGATGACACCATACTAACCAATAGCATGTTCCTGATCCATTGAGAACACAAAGCACATACACACCTGGATATGAGACAATTTCTCCAGAGATAAGTTGTTCTCCAGATGCCCCAGATGACCTAATGGATCATAATGTTCTTGCCCATCAGTATTACCCCTCCCCTCAGAGGGACAAGCAGATCATTTGGATCCTATATTGCCTGTTCTCATAATGAAGTATTTTGGATAGCCAATCAAAAGTTGGATGGGATAATTAAAGAGTTGATCTTCCAGGTCAACTCTGTCTTCCATAAGCATCACAGTAATATGTCAAGGATGTCACACAAGATTTAAACATGATGTCACTCTAACAAGGATGTCTGGCTAGCTAAAATATTTTCCTTTTATGAGAAAAACAATCTCATTGGGACGGTTTTTCTTGATTACAACTATTTGTTGACAGGAAATAATGGAGAGATAAAATAAAAATTAATTTATTATTTATACTCCTCTTCATCAGTTCTCAAGTCCAAACAATAGTTCCTATATCTGGTTGCCAGAACCTACCTTTTTAGAAAATGTATGGTTTATTTTTGTTTATTGCTCACTTATAACTATGCAAAAAGCCCATTTCTGTGTTTATTCCAACTTTTCAGGCTAGTATGCATAGCAAAAGAAATAGTAAAATGAACATAAAGGACACATTTATAAAACATAAGTAGTTCTGTGTCTTTCTGTGTCTGTTGCCAAATGAAAATTGGATTTCTGAGGGCTCCCTATACACATACATATCCTTACAGAAGTCATATATCAAGTTAGTGAGCAAACGAAAGGCTTGTTTAGGTGGCTCTCTGTCTTTTTGATTAAAGTGGTTCACTGATGTTTACCAGTGAGTGACACTTTGATGCCAGCATATTGCTGTAGCCAACAGCATCAGAGAGGGGAGTTGCTCTCACGTCTTTCTAGTTGATGTCTGCCTTCCTAAAATATCTATATTTCCCTTTAATATATTAACGACTACCTCAGTTGCTTATAACTTTCCCCAGAATGTTAAAATCCTCAGAGCTGTGATTTCTCTTAATGACCAAAATAATCCTGTTTCTGATATCAAATGAAGAGGTAGGAAAATGCTTCTATGTCAGCATTTCCTAACTCTCTGGAACATATCCTGAGTCTCAAGTAGACATTCAGATATCTGATAAATGTTTATTACAGACTTCCTGGGTCCCATGTGCTTGCTGTGTGCAAGCTTTGGATGGTACTCTGACTTTGAAATTCAGAGTCAGGAAACAAACAATCATTTGTACTGTTTGACAACAGTTGGGATATGTGTCATGGAAGAGGAGTGATGGGTGAAGAGGTTAATTTCATGGAGGAGAACTGAGAATCTTTACCCAAGGAAGTAGCATCACTTAAAAGGATGAATTGTTGGTCAAGGAAGGAAAAGGAGTAGTTGTGAAGAGTTCCAGGCAGAGGAAAACATCTCCAGAAAGAAACAGTGTGGGATGAAAGAGCTAGCCAAGTGGAGGGAACATTCAAAGGGACAGTATGGCTGTCTGGTGATAAAACAGGTTACAGGGCTTATGTCACACTGGATTCTGACCCTTATTATAAGCCACCATGAGGCTTTGAGCAAGATAATGAAACACATTTATAAAGGATTCATTTGACTACTCTTTGAAGAATGCATTAGTGAGGTGACTAAGAATAATAGCTGGTGGGTAGAGGGTGCACATGTAGTCCACAAGTCAGGCAAGAGGGTGGCAGCTGTAAGATAGACAGATATGACTACATAGTCAGCTTGAGCTGTCCTAACGAAATACTGTAGGCCTCATGGCCTAAACATTAGTACTGTGTTTCCAACAGTTCTGAAAGCTCTAAGTCGAAGGCTATTGTACTAACATGGCCAGGTTCTAATGAGCACTCTCTTCCCACTGATGACCACTTTCTCCCTGTGTCCTAACATAGTAGAGAGAAAATAAACTCTGGTCTTTTCATCTTCTAAGGCACAAATTCCTCCAAGGGAGTCTGATCAGTTAAGACCTCATCTGAGCTCTCTGCTCCTCCCTGTCCCAGAGATCGCCACATCTTCTTGTGCAGTGCCAGCCTCGTCCCGTAGACAAAATGGTGAAGGTCGGTGTGAACGGATTTAGCCGTATTGGGCGCCTGGTTACCAGGGCTGCCTTCTGCTCTCCGTCTGGCAAAGTGGAGATTGTTGCCATCAACGACCCCTTCATTGGCCTCAACTACATGGTCTACATGTTCCAGTATGACTCCACCCACGGCAAATTCAACCACACAGTCAAGGCTGAGAACGGGAAGCTTGTCATCAATGGGAAGCCCATCACCATCTTCCAGGAGCGAGATCCCGCTAACATCAAATGGGGTGATGCTGGTGCTGAGTATGTCGTGGAGTCTACTGGCGTCTTCACCACCATGGAGAAGGCTGGGGCCCACTTGAAGGGTGGGGCCAAAAGGGTCATCATCTCCGCCCCTTCTGCGGATGCCCCCATGTTTGTGATGGGTGTGAACCATGAGAAATATGACAACTCACTCAAGATTGTCAGCAATGCGTCCTGCACCACCAACTGCTTAGCCCCCCTGGCCAAGGTCATCCATGACAACTTTGGCATCGTGGAAGGGCTCATGACCACAGTCCATGCTATCACTGCCGCTCAGAAGACTGTGAATGGCCCCTCTGGAAAGCTGTGGCGTGATGGCTGTGGGGCAGCCCAGAACATCATCCCTGCATCCACTGGTGCTGCCAAGGCTGTGGGCAAGGCCATCCCAGAGCTGAACAGGAAGCTCACTGGCATGGCCTTCCGTGTTCCTACCCCCAATGTATCTGTTGTGGATCTGACATGCCGCCTGGAGAAACCTGCCAAGTATTATGACATCAAGAAGGTGATGATGCAGGCATCTGAGGGCCCACTGAAGGGCATCCTGGGCTACACTGAGGACCAGGTTGTCTCCTGTGACTTCAACAGCAACTCCCACTCTTCCACCTTTGATGCTGGGGCTGGCATTGCTCTCAGTGACAACTTCGTAAAGCTCATTTCCTGGTATGACAATGAATACGGCTACAGCAACAGGGTCGTGGACCTCATGGCCTACATGGCCTCCAAGGAGTAAGACGCCCTGGACCACCCACCCCAGCAAGGACACTGAGAGCAAGGAGAGGCCCTCGGTTGCTGAGGAGTCCCTGTCCCCAACACTGAGCATCTCCCTCACAATCCCTTCCCAGACCCCGTAACAACAGGAGGGGCCTCGGGAGCCCTCCCTACTCTCTGAAATACCATCAATAAACGTTCGCTGCACCCATCAAAAAAAAAAAAAAAAAAAAAAAAGACCTCATCTGAACACCCCAAGGCCCAATTCCAAACATTGAGAGTTAGGGCTTCAACATGTAAACATGGAGGGGACAAATATCCAGTGTATAATAACAGCTTTAAGAGGCATTTGAAGACAAAATTTTGATAGCATTTGACAGTTGGTTGAAGGGGCTAAAAAACAGGTAGATATTAAAGATGATTCTAAGTCCCTAACACAAACAACTGGGAGAATAATAGAGTATTCTCCGTAGGAAACATTGGAAAAGGGAGAGATTTGAGACTGTGTATTCAGTAGTTGGCATGTCCAATTTTGGTATGTCTCAGTACAAGCTAGATGGAAATGTTATAAAGCAGTCAGATACATGGAGCTTGAGCTCAGAACAGAGGCCTGAATAAATATATAAATTTTAAAAATTAACTTGTTGTTAATAACTTAACAGATTGACGTGCACAAGATTCCTAAAAGAGTGAGCATAGGTAGTCAAGAACAGAAGGGAAGGCAGCATGGGACTAGGGGCAGAGCCATACAAGCATACATCAAACCAATGAGCAAACACATCTGCAGAAATAACTTCGTCTTCACAGTCTGCCTTTGTGATTATATCAGTAGGGCTGCTTTGATTCTAAATGGCTTTCATATCTCTCTGGCTTTTAGACAAGATCCTGGGAGGAGGAATGTCAATCAAAAGGAGCTAGAAAGAGGAAGCAGAAAAATAAGAGGAAAATGGAGAGACTGCAGTGTCATAGAAGAAGGAAGTAAGGATTTGTGAGGAAGCTGTGAGCTGTCAGTGCTGGTGTTTAGATTTAGCAACATGAGCCACACTTGATCCAAGCCAGACAAGTTCACTGGGGAGTCATAGGATTGGAAGCAAATTATAGTGAGTTGGGATGCTATTTAGAGAAGTACAAAGCATGGACAAACTGCTTCTTGTTTTGTTTTAGAAAAATGGGGGCGGGGGGGAGGAGAAAGAAGAAAGGAAGGAAAGGCGAAAAGAAAAGAAACGAAAGAGAAGGAATAGATACACTGTCTCTGCAGAAGCAGAGCTGAGCTAAAGTATACAGCGGCAACTAGAGAGCAGAGATTTGGAGTAGGCTCAAAAGCAAGACTGATTTCTGCTGCTATTTCTGTATTAGAAACTATATTTTCATAAGTCTTTCTAAAGGGTGTCCTTGTAGGATGGGCCACATATGAATTCTGCCTTTTAGAAATGGTGGGTTGTTCCCTAATTGTGTCTCATCCCTGTAGACCTTTGCTCCAGTTTGTGCAAGACATGGGCCAAGAGGATATGTGGCTCCCCTTGCACAGGGGACAGTGACTCATTTTCAGGGTGTGTCCTTCCAGAGTGGATGGCTTCTACTTGCCTCCACGTAGCTTACATTGAGCAGCACAAAAGTGCCAGACAATGGTTTGCTGAGCTTCCTGTAGACTTTTGAAACTTTTAAAACTATTCAGTGGGAGAATTTTGATGAGAAAAAAACAGAGAGAGAAAGGGAGAGGGAGAGGGGGAGGGGGAAATGGGGAGGGTGAGAGGGAATGGAGAGGGGGGAGAGGGAGAGGAAATGGAGGGGAAGAGGGGGAGGGGGAAAGGGGAAGGGGGAGGGGAAGGGGAGAGGGAGATGGCAACTATTCTACATAGAAATAAAAACAAAACTACCTCCAAACAAAAGTTTCCCCAAATGGCTCTCTAGAGACAGGGCCTGAAACTACAAGGCAATGGTGAAGATGTCACAGTGCTCTTGCTCTTGCGGTTATTATAGTTCAGTTCTAGTCATTTTTATTTTAGATATTCAGAATTTTCTGGGAAATTACCATATTTGGTACCAATAGAGATTTGCTGTGATGATAAACATTTTATTATACCACTGAACCACAGTTTTTCTTTCTTCTTTCTGTTTGAGAATACAGTTGTTCAGGTTTCCCACAACATTAACACCACTTTTCAGTGCTAGATTTTTGATAAAAATGCCTGAAGGAGGCAACTTCAGAGAGCAAACCTTCGTTTTTTTCTTCACGGGAAGGTGAAGTAGCAGGAGCTTGTAGCATGGCTTCTTACATGGTACCAAACCACAAAGCAGAAAGCTGTAATGTACAGGATATTTGAACATGCTTGGAAAAGATCAAAAAAAAAAAAATCTTCAAAAAAATGTACCCATTAATGGAGCTTGATGACCATTCCTCAAATATCCAGTCATTAACATTATTTTGTGGGTCAAAAGATCTAAAACCATTTAAAACTCTTGATGCCCATTTGACTCGAAAAATCTGGCCTAAGCAAAGAACAGGAGGAGGAAGAGAAAGAGGAAGGAGAGGAGAAACAAAGTATTGCTTCATGTTATCAGAAAGAGGTCCACACCGGCTCCAGGACACAGGATTCAGAAGCACAAGGGATTAAGCAAGAGCCAATTTCCTGTGAGGATCCCAGTCCTCCATAGTCCTAGACCTCATGGTCTAGGCTTTCGTCTAGAGCATCACGTGGCTTCACACAGTGGAAGAAGGCTAGCAACTTTCCATGTTCAAAAAGCAGCAGCCATGTTTGTCTTAAAGCTGGTACCTCTCACTGATTCTGATTGGCTTGTGCATCAATCTCTGACCAGTAACAAGAGCCCATGTGAGGCTGTAATTGGCTGAGCCTGAATTATATCCAACTCTGGATGTGAAATTGAATGGATCAAACTCGGCAGAACACAGAAGGGAATGGACAAAGATATGGTCCTCCAGAGACAAAGCAGTGCTATGGCTCCTTTTCAGGGAGGAAATAAAGGCAACTTAGATAGCTAGCAATCATCTGTGGCAGGTCTGGAATAATGGCAGACTCAGATGTGCTACTTCCTCTTTCAGTATTGTGGATTGTGGTTTGCAGATTGACTCTTTTTCATCCCTTTGGTCTGCCCAGAATCAGAGTACTGTGTCTTATCCCATTTCTATTTTTCTGAGTTTGAAAAAAAAAATCAACCCACTATACAAATGCAAAGTAACAACACTTACCAAAACCTCAAAGATTTGTTTCTGCTAATAACCAGATCATGAGAAATAAGTCATACTTCTAACTAACCTTTAAAGTTTCCTTTCTGGTGTTTCAGTAGCCATATCCTCTGGGGTTAATCTTTCTTTATCACCCTCTTCCTGGATGTGAGTTGTTGAGTGCCTCTAGCCCCGAGCTCACAGACACGGAGTTGACATTTTGTTTACTGGCCTATGTAAATCACCAGTCCTAGGTCTGTGGGTTCCTTGAAGGTGGAACATTAATTTTTATCTTTCTAGCACCAGGACAAAGTTCACTGTCAGGGACTTACACGGTGGAAGGTCAATAAATGTTTTCTAAATGAGCAAGTATCTCATAACCCAATCTCATTTAATTTTGATAACAGACCTATGAAAAAGAGATGATCAATTGGAGACTTGGAGAGTTAAGGTGAGTACGGTAACTAACTAGCCAAGATCATACGCAGCAGGTTTGGCACTCAGGTCTATCTGCTGTAAACAGACCGCTGTCTTGGTGGAAAAGCAAAACAGAACAAACAAACAAAAAAGCCTGTGTGTTTGGAATAAGGTAAAAATTCTAGCTTGTATATGCTAACTGGATGCCGTATTGGCCTTTCCACCATTGTTTCCCAGCATACGTCTTCCTCCACAGCCCCTGAACACAAGTGTGCTTCCTTGCCCCTTTACTTTTGGTGGTCTATGTCAACTCTGATTACAACAATTTTATTGTTTTCGAAGCGTAAACATAATCTGTTCTATAAAACAATCTTATCATGTAGCTCTGCCATTTGGGCCCTGCCTCCCCACCCACAGTGGCATGATCGGCCCACCATCACAATTGGTGGATCTTGAGTGGGGAAGCAGGCAGAACGGCCTGGGGTTGAGTGGCCTCAGGCGGCTGTGAGTGAGTGCAGGAGAACAGACTTTCCAGAGGCAGCTGAGCGAGATGGTTCATTTTAATGGGGGGAACAAAGGCTAAGTATACTTTTTGGGGTAAGAAGGGGCTATGGGTGAATGTACATCACTGACAGGGGCCAGGGTTCTGGGGATGCTTCCTTGGCATAAGAAAGAATTCCAGATGCTGCTGGACTTGACTTTATAAGGGGAGAGGAAGTTTTTAACCTGGCTACTGGGCTAGGACACTCAGGAGGAAGTGGGGCAGGAGTGTGGGTAGCGATCCTACTCTGCCAATCTCAGGATGAGATTTCTGTGGTTTGCCACACCTAGGCCCCCCTCTTACTCCAGCCCCACTTCCCCAGGTTCCACACTCCTTGACCTCACAGAGCCCCAAATCATGTCATTCTTTTCTGAAGTGTCATGGCTTGTGTTTGCTGAGCCATAGCCATTTATGACCATATGATACTGTTTAAAGTACCACAGACTCTTAGTTTCCATGTCAACCTAACACCATGCCTGTTCTCTGTGGCCCCAGGTACAAAAGCTTTCATGAAGCTGACTGTACAAAAACACCACTGAGTGAACTCATGGTATCATTGTGGTGCCTTTTTGACATGGCGACTATTTTTTCCACTGACTATGGCTCAGAACCATATAAGTAATTGTTACATTCTTCACTCCTTCAGTTTCCATAGGCTGTGTTCTCTCAGAAGCCTTAGGGATCTCACACATTCAGAACCACCAACTACCATGTCAGCAAATTCAAGTAAAGTAGTACCTTCCACAATTGTTAATATGTAGATTTGCAAATTGTTGGAAGATACATCTTTGTAATGTTTTTATTTCTTAATTCTAAAAGGACTAGGGACCAGCAGATAAAAATAAGGAGATTTCTCTTCCAGATGTTTCTAGAGATAATTTAATTTACTGACAAGAAAAGCCCAAACTAACCAGAATATAATTAACTGGTATTCATTGGTATCTCCAACTGCACTCAAATAAAAACAGAAAGAACGGGGAAGGTGGAAGGAGAGAAGATCTGCTGCCATCAGAACAAGACTAACACTAACAGCAGTAAAATAATATCAAAACAGGAACCAGCTAACAACTCCTCTCTCAACAACAGCATGGTTTTCAGAATGAAGCAACTAAAAATTCTGAGTTGCGCAATGTGATCAAAAGATAAAGGTTTTTACCAGAAAATGCACCCAAAGCTCATGTCATCTCCCACAAGTTATGGTTAAGCAGTGTTATGGTGTAAGACATAGGAGCTGGGTGTAGGTATGAATTATAATAGTCATTTAAAAACAACAACTTTGTAAAGTTGTTTAAGACATGAATTGTATTGGGCCCATAGAATGGCTCACTGTGTAAAGCATTCACTGCTCAAGCCTGACAACTTGAAGCCATGTACAGGTGGAAGAAGAGAGCTGACTCCTAAAATTGTCCTGTGATCTCCACACATATTCAGAAGAGAAAGGTCCATCATCTAATAAAGTTCATCATATTGTGTTTCTAGTCTTTCTCTTCATCCCTGACCTCAAAAGCTATCTTTTCTGCTCCGTTGCCTTTTCTACAACGCTATTATGTAAATGTAATTAGAATAGCAAATGGCCTATCAAGTCTGGCTTCTTTCACTTAGCAAGTACGAAGACACTACTGTTATATATACCAATAGTTCAACCCTTCCCATTGCTGAGTAGCAGTCAGGGTGTGAAGATACCTTCTGTAGGTACTAAGGGACAAGCCTATGGTAACAGCTACTAGCTGGCCACATAGTTGTGAAGAACAGAGAAAGCGTAGTTTGGATAACAACCAGAAGACAGCAGCCAATCAGTGTTGGAGACAATCAGTTCTGAAAGTCAGCAGTGGGAATGGGCTAGGGCTAACAGCTCGCTGACAGTCATGGTCAGAAGTTAGGGATGGACAGAGAGTTTCAACCATCCATAACTGGGTGAACAGCATGTAAACAACATCGTCTTGATTGGACCAGAATAACAAACACAAAGTGTGTCACCCCTTAATTGACCCAGCTCCAGCTGTGTTCAGAGAAGTAACCAATTTCATAGTAACTACCTCGGTCTTTATTCAGTTTCGGTTGTCAGTCCTATAGAAAGCCCTGGACCAGCAAGTCAATATTTTCTCTCTCTCTTGAGAACTCTTTCAATATTGAAAGTTACTCTCACTTTTCCTTAATTTTCCATACTAAGGCTTAGTTTTTGCATCATTTACTCCTGACTTCATCTTTTATTTTCATCTGAACTTGAGAGCCACTGTCTCAAGTTAAACTTCTGTTGACCATTAAGAATCTAGTACCCTGACCCTGGGTCATGCTCATCTGGGCAGAGAAAGTCTCATCGCTCTCAAAGTATTACATCATTATGAACATGTCCACTGTTAACATCCATACACGAGTTTTTGTGTAAGCAAATACTTTTCATAGGATAGAAAGACCAATAAAATGTAAGTGTCAAGAATAGATAGAAGAGGCTGGGCGGTGGTGGCGCACGCCTTTAATCCCAGCACTTGGGAGACAGAGGCAGGCGGATTTCTGAGTTCAAGGCCAGCCTGGTCTACAGAGTGAGTTCCAGGACAGCCCGGGCTACACAGAGAAACCCTGTCTCAAAAACCAAAAAAAAAAAAAAAAAAAAAAAAAAAAAAAAAAAAAAAAAAGAATAGATAGAAGAGCTGCTCAGCCTGGGATATATCTAGTTTGCTTTCCTACTGACTGGGAGTTCAGAAAACTGAACACAGCTGAGACAGACAGTCACAGTTGCCTGCGAAATAATGGATTTTTTCCTGAAGAGATCACAAACACAAGTGTCAGAAACAACAAAAGAACTGTGCTCACTTGTTGGGAGCCGACTCCTGGCAGAAAGCGGTTATCATCTTTGCAGCCATCTCAGGCCATATATCCTGACATGAGACTTGTTTTCTTTTTCTTTTTTTTTTTTTCTTTTCTTTTTTTTTTTTAGAGACAGGGTTTCTCTGTGTAGCCCTGGCTGTCCTGGAACTCACTCTGTAGACCAGGCTGGCCTCAAACTCAGAAATCCGCCTGCCTCTGCCTCCCAAGTGCTGGGATTAAAGGCGTGCGCCACCACTGCCCGGCTAGACTTGTTTTCAACAGCCTACACCAGCTGAGCACACTAAGATAAACATCTTGTTTTTCTCCCATATCTTGTTTTGCTGTTTAATGCCCCAGCTGCAAGGTGCATGTGGTAAAGTGTCTTCAGCTGCGTTCCCCTGCTTGTGCTTATATATACCTAGAATTTCCTTTCAATAAAGGGTGAGAGAACTTGAACAGACTCTCTGTCTTGTCTCCATTCTTCGAGTCTCTTGCCCTTCCATCCCCACTCTCTCTCTTGCTAGACCCTGACCCACAGACTGAAGCAGCAGCTCAGGCCGGGACATAGTGGCCCCCAAATGTGGGTCAGAACGGGCTGTTACACTCACTCAGGACCAGAATGTCTGAAACCTTGAGTTTCATGATATTAGATTAGCACTCCTCTGTAATCCCTCAATCTGCACAATGCACCTCACAAAGCCACCTTACGATTTCATTTACAGAAGGAGATTGTTTAAGATGAAAAATAAGTCCATCGGTTCATATATTTTTAAACTTTATTTAAATTTTAAGATTTGCTTAATTAAAAAAAAAGCTTATTTATTTTATGTGCATCAATGTTTTGCCTGCATGTCTGTATGTCTGTCTGTGTGAGGGTGTTGGAGCTCCGGGAACTGGAGTTATAGAGGGTTGTGAGCTGCTATGTGGGTGCTGAGAATTGAACCTGAGTTTTCTGAAAGAACAGCCTGTGCTCTTAACCACTGAGTCACTTAATTCTTAAACCTTGTTAGCACTAAAATCTTCTGAGGAATATTACTTAGAAAGCCACATTATTGTATGTATAGCCATTGTAAAAACATCAAAATAATACTCTTTCTTTCCTTCTTTCTTCCCTTTTTTCTTCTTTCTTTTTGTTTGTTTTTTTTGTTTTTCAAAACATAGTTTCTCTTTGTAGCCCTGGCTGTCCTGGAATTCACTTTGTAGACCAGGCTAGCCTTGAACTCAGAGATACACCTGCCTCTGCCTGCCCAACGCTGACATTACAGGCATGTACCACCACACCCAGCTCAAGAATCTCTTTGAAGAGCCGTTATTTCGTCCTAGGTGCTTTAGTCTATTATCTAGAGGGTATTAAATCTAGACCTTATAGCCGGGCGGTGGTGGCGGGGGGGGGGGGGGGGGGGGGGGGGAGAGAGAGAAAGGGGCACACACACCACAGCAATAATAATGATAATAAACAAAATATGAAAAAACATTAAAGAAGATGATCAGAAATCAAGACCAAATTCTAGAAAGCATAGACTATTGTTGCCAATATTCTGAAGTGAAATTATATTTGCCTAAGAATTGTACATGCAATCAAAGCACCAAAAACCATGAGAATAGGACTGAAACCAATTTCAGAGGACTCCAGTTTTTACCTTTTTGTAGACAACAAATCAGGGAAGAAAGAATTCAGGGAAAGAGGAGCCACTCAGACAGAGAGCAATGCAGCATTAGACAAAAACAAAGGCCTTGTGCCTGGGGATTCATCAGCCTCCATTGGATCAAGAGGACAGATTAAAAGATGGCAGCAAGGTGAGAAGAAAAAAAAATGGAACCATTAAGTTTCTGGATAATTTAGTGTTTCAAGACTTTAAAACATATTCTTGGTACTTTGTTGTTTTACATAGTTTACTCTATATGAATATTCCATAAATACTAACTTAAAATTTTTTGTCCTATGCTTTATTTTGCCAAAAAATAATTCCATTTGACACTGAATGATTATAGTAAAACTGTAGCTAGAGGGGGAGACTGAGAAGAGCTACATCCTTGCCAGCCTCAGCAGGATCTCAACAATGTCTCAAACCAAAGCCAAAGGAGCAAATTACCTAATCAGGAAGATGAGGAAGATGAAGCCACTAAGAGGATAGTAGAAATGTCCGCCTGGAGGGCCCAAGGGTGAAAGGTGGAACAGAGAGATATTGTGTCTTTCTGAGTGATTTTAAAAATATCATGTGTATCTATTGCTTTAATAAAAAAGCAAATCAAAATATTTTATGTATTCCATATATCTTTATATGAAAATCTTTCAGATAAAATTGGAAGTGTTGAGTCAAAGGGAATAATATGTTTATACTTTCCCCACGTACCATGGAACTACCCTCCAGGAGTTACAGTCAGCCACAGTCCTATCATCTCTGTCCAGCACTCAGTCCTTTACTTCCTGCCTAAAGCAGGTGATAAAAAAATTTTTGTTGTTGTTAGTTTTAAAATTTTGTAACATTTTAAGTGTTTTTTTTTTTTGTTTTGTTTTGTTTGTTTGTTTGTTTCGAGACAAGAGTTTCTCTGTGTAGCCCTGACTGTCCTGGAACTCACTCTGTAGACCAGGCTGGCCTAGAACTCAGAAATTCACCTGCTTCTGCCTCCCAAGTGCTGGGATTAAAGGTATGTGCCACTACTGCCTGGTGTTTTTTCTTTCTCGTATTGAAAAAAAATTTAAAAATAGCTATTTAAGATGGTACAAAAATCACTAAGAGGTAGTGGTACACACCTTTAATCCCAGCACTTGGGAGGCAGAGGCAGGTCCATTTCTGAGTTCGAGGCCAGTCTGGTCTACAGAGTGAGTTCCAGGACAGCCAGGGCTACACAGAGAAACCCTGTCTCCAAAAACCAAAAACCAAAAAATAAAAAATAAATAAATAAAAGTAAATAAATAAATAAATAAATAAATAAATAATAAAATGGTACAAAAATCAACTGTATATTTTAGAGAACAACAGAGAACATGAATCTGAAATGCCACCGGTTTGTTTACCTGGCTAAGAGTACAAATGTATGTGTCTGTTTTAAACAGATTGGGAAGCTTTAAAAATTCTCTCCTGTCAGATGTGTGCACAGTGATACAAAGTGTGTGCAAAGGAAAGCTGTCATGTTAGACAGCAGTTATTGAAGCAGGACTCCCAATCAGAGCCTGGTGGGGCGACCAAGACTCAGAATCCCAGCCTTCAAAACTGCACAGCACAGTATACTGTGTAAGGTGTTGCTGGACACTGGGGGGCGGGAGCTAGCAACAATGTTTCTCTGGAGCCAGTGAGATGTTTGCAGAGTAAAGGCATTTGCTGCCAAGCCTGATGACCTGAGTTCTATCCCTGGAGCCCACATGGTGGAAGGCAACATCTGACTCCTGAAAGTTGTACTATGTGTGTTCATGTGTATATACACCACACACACACACACACACACACACACACACACACAAATGTATGTATGTATGTAATACAAAGCATTTTGCAGAAGAGCAAATTAAAATACAAGCAGACTGAGGAAGCTATCCCTAGACATCAGACCTACAACTGTTCAGGAATGTGCCAAAAAGTCCTGTTTACCCAGAGCAGACTAAATTTTCAGTACAAAACAAGAACATTTTGAGTATTTTTATGTATTACCGTTTTGGGGGGTTTTCTCTGCTTCTTCCCTCTACATAGTAATTAGCATGATCTAGCAGAAAGACGATTGGTTTTAGTTTTTCTTTCCATGGTGAGTTTGTCATGGCTTCTGGATATTTCAGGAGTGTGTGCATTCACAACCAGCATCTTGCTGTAGTCAAGGTCTTTGCAAGGGACTTGGTGAACTCTGCCTCCTCCTGGCACTTTCTTCTTCCACTGATAGCCAGCTTGAGGTGTATTCAAGACTGTAGGACAGACACTGCATATCCCTGGACTCCACAGATAGGATCTTTTCAGTGGGCCACAGAGAAGATACTTCTCTCCCTAAACTGTTAGTGGTGACAGAGTCTCTTCTCTGGATGGGCTTCCTTGGAGAGTTGCAGACAATAAGACATATCCAAGTGTGGGTTTGGGCTTCTCAATGGAAAGTTACAGTTAGTTTATTAAAAGATATTAAAAGCCGGGCAGTGGTGGCACACACCTTTAATCGCAGCACTTGGGAGGCATAGGCAGGCAGATTTCTGAGTTCGAGGCCAGCCTAGTCTACAGAGTGATTTCCAGGACAGCCAGGGCTACACAGAGAAACTCTGTCTCGAAAAAAACAAAAAAAAAAAAAAAAAAAAAAAAAAAAAGAAGTTATTAAAGACATCATAAATTTTAAGCATGGGAATTAACAGAAAGAGAAATAGGGGAAAAATAAGACCAAGTGTATGTATAAGCTTCTCAAGGAAGAGTCACAATTATGTGTCTTAGCAGTGGTAAAATAGATGACTCTGGTGGCCCTCCAGTTATATATCAATGGGTCACTAAGGAACTTTTCCCTTTTCTTTTTGGTAAGATTATTATGGGATTAAGAAGCACCATAGAGCCGGGCGGTGGTGGCGCACGCCTTTAATCCCAGCACTTGGGAGGCAGAGGCAGGCGGATTTCTGAGTTCGAGGCCAGCCTGGTCTACAGAGTGAGTTCCAGGACAGCCCGGGCTACACAGAGAAACCCTGTCTTGAAAACACCAAAAAAAAAAAAAAAAAAAAAAGAAGCACCATAGATGGATTACAATTTGATGAAGTAAAACTAGAACTTGTGACATGACCTTTACTGTAAATGGGGTTTCTGATGAGATTCCAGTATATATATATATATATTAATATATATATATATATATATATGCACATATACATACATACTCACAAACAAACACTTACATACAGGTTTACAGCTTAGAAAGAAAAAAACTATAAGCAAATGTTAATTGCGTTGAATTCTGCATTTCCAGTGTTGAAAGGCTATAGCCAGACCCTTGGGTAAGGTCTTCCTTTCTCTTCCTCTGTCTTTATAATTTTCCCATCTTATTTTAGTCTTTCCCTCTGAGACTTTAATCCTTTAATCTTGATGAGTGTTGAAGACTGAAGAACCATTTTCTAGAACATCATCGGTGCTGAACAGAAGTATGGCACTATTTATCCAGGCATCAAAAGTCTCAACTTGTATAATGTAAGGTTAGGGGAAGGAGAAAATCAGAGACTACAGATTGGAGAGTTTCTGAGAGAAGATATAATTACTCAAAACTTCAAACCACAAAAGCAAAGCATGCTGTACATGTTATGTCTAAGACTACTAAAAAAATATCAGGGCCTCTTTATCAGAGGCTGGTCGGAAACCACGGAGTTAGTAATTTAATTGAAATTTAAGGATGGGTACAAGCTGCTCCTTAAGGGGCACCCACAGTTCCTCAGCTTTCTCTGGTCAGGAAGCCTATGCCTACTCCTGCTACAGAATCACTGTGCCCATGAGAACTGGATTCTGCAGCTCCAAGGACATTATGAGACAGGACTGCTGGAGACACTGGAGAAAAGCCACACTGTTCTACCCTACGTCTTTAGAGTTTCCCTGGGCATCCTGACCTTCATATCAGAGACTACTGGGGCCGGATCAGCAGCTAGATACCTGCCCACATGCTACAGTTTTCATGCCTCCCAGGAGGTCCACAGTAATCAAAGACACAGGTGAGAATCTCCCCTCCAAATACCCATGCCAGCTGGGACAACCATGGGGCCAAGCCAAGGCAGGACCACTGCCCCCACCCTAACCCTCAGTTCCACCTTTCTTCTGGTCCACTTGCTACCTGGGCCAGATCAGCAGACCAATATCCTCCCACATCCTACAATCTATTTGGGTTTCCCACCACACGAGAAGTCCATGGGTTCCAAGAGTTTTATTGTTTATGGGTGGTAGTTGGATCTGGATGTGTGCCCCAAGTTAAGCCAGGGGAGCTGGCTTAAATAGGGGAGGGGGAAGAGGGGCTGGGAAAAGGAATAACTTAATTTAGCTAGCCACCCCCCCTTTAGGTAACTCATGAATATGGAAATCTCTCAAGGCTGAAGCCTGTAGTCATGCCCTCTCTAGTCAATCGTGACTGCAAGGTGCAGATCAATGGAGATGTAGAAGCCTGGATTCTGGGGGGCATGGCTGAACACCTGCCATTTCTCCAATGGGAGTCAGGGTTCAAAGGCCCACCCATGCATAGCCAAGAAACAAGACATCCTTCCACGGCCTGACATATCCCCTGGTTCATAGTAACCAGAGACACAAGAGACCCACCCTAACCAGAAACAACACTGCCTGCCTCCAAGGAGACCAGCTCTACCTGAGTCAAAGGAGGCTGGCTCCAGTCAGAGACCCCCAATCCAGTTAACACCAGAGATTAACCAGATGGCCAGAGGCAAGTGCAAGATCATAAGCAACAGAACCCAATGCAATTCCTCACCACCAGAACCCAGGTCTCCCACCACAGCAAGCCCTAGATACTCCATCAAGAAACAAGCTATAGTGGCCATTCTAATATCCAATAAAATAGACTTTCAACCAAAAGTTATCAAAGCAGATGAGGAAGGACACTTCATATTCATCAAAGGAAAAATCAACTAAAAGGAAGTCTCAATTCTGAAATCCATTCCCCAAATGCAAGGGCACCCACATTTGTAAAAGAAATTTTACTAAAGCTCAAAACATACATTGAACCTCATACAATAATACTGGGAGACTTCAAAACCCACTCTCACCAATGGACAGGTCATTAAAACAGAAACTCAACAGAGACACAGTGAAACTTACAGAAGTTATAAACCAAATGAATTTAACAGCTATCTACAGAACATTTTACCTCAAAACAAGACAATATACCTTCTTCTCAGCACCTCATGGAAATTTCTCCAAAATTGATCATATAATTGGGCATAAAATAAGCCTCAACAAATATAAGAAGATTGAAATAATCTCATACATTCTATCTGATCACCATGGACTAAGGCTAGACTTCAATAACAACAAAAACAATAGAAAAACCCACAATGAAATCTCTCAGGCTGTTTAAGAACAGTTTTGTTAGAAGCAAGGATGATTTTAATGGCGCTTAAAAGAAACAGACCCCAGAGCAGGCAAACTAAATCTCAGCAACTTTTAGAGAAGGCGAATGAAGAAGGAAAGAAAAAAGGCTCTGCGGCTTGAATTAAGTAAGTATGGAGGCCACACATGTAGCAGGCAAACAGCCACATAGTGTTTGTCTGTCAGGGCTTTAGAAAAAAATGGACCACTCAGAGAGGATATGACTAACAGATTCACTATGATTCTATTGTCCAAAACAGATTCTTTTTTTTTTTTTTGGTTTTTCAAGACAGGGTTTCTCTGTATAGCCTTGGCTGTCCTGGAACTCACTCTGTAGACCAGGCTGGTCTCAAACTCAGAAATCCGCCTGCCTCTGCCTCCCAGGTGCTGGGATTAAAGGCGTGCGCCACCACTGCCTGGCTCCAAAACAGATTCTATCTGCAGTCTCAGAGTATTACTCGAAATAGTTATATTTTGTAGGCATCTTGGTTGTCTTGTTATAGAGTCTCACTGGGACTTTCAGGTGAGGTCCCAATGTTATGTCTCTTTGTTACACATAAGGCAAAAGGATGTTTCTAAATCAGAAAGTGTCAAGGCAAAGGCTAACAATAACCTCTTTTGTTTTGGGGGTGTTTCCATCAACATTAATTACTGCACAAACTTTATTTTGAAAATAGTCCTGGGTCATTGATTAAGGCAAGGTGTCATGTCAAAGGTCACCCCAGGTAGCTGGTGGTTCTCTGAAACTGCTGGGGTGGAGTTTTTAACCAGGGCAGCATCAACAAGGACAGGCATTACTGGGAGTGATAGGATGCCATCTGACAGTGGTTCCCTCACTATAGAGGAGTGTAGAACCCCGTTTCTCAGATCCTCACAGGGAGTAGTTCTCGTCAGGTGCCTTGGCTCCCCATAGCTGTGGCAAGCATCCTACTTCCTTCTGCTAGCAGCTTCTCTGATGTTGTTTGCTTCTGCATCATTTCTAAAGGCTAAAGCTATTTTATTAACTAGGCTTATGTCTTTCCTGGAGTCTGCTCCCCAAGCTTTTGGATTGTCTGGGGGAGGGGAAGGGAAGTTCAGGATAAAGAGGTTGGCATGGTATGCCAGCCAGGACAACTGTGTAACAGGTACTTGCTAGTACGGTCTAAGGGGACTGGCAGCCAGAGTCTGGTTTGGATGTACATAGGCACTTCAGTTAGTCATTTGTCCTGAGTTTCTTTGAGTCCTAACACCTACCTCTGTAGGTAAACATAACATTAATCAAAGAATGAAAAAAAGAAAGAGAGAGACAGAGAGACAGAGAGAAAGAGAGAGAGAGAGAGTCAGTCATTGTTAAGGCCTAGGTAAAATGATAAGGCCTAGGTAAAATGTTAAGGCCTAGGTAACAGTTACCTGGCTAGCCTGCCATTATAAAGAAACTTTCTCATATGTTTCTGCTGTCACTAGGAAACTTCCTAATGCCAAGATTGATTACATATTCTGTTGTGTTCTGTGCCATTGGAAACCAAGCATGCCAGAAGTTAGTAGAACTGTTTTGTAGGGTTACCCACAATAAACTTGGACCAGAACCAAGCACCCAGCAGCACTTCCTGCACCTATGTATAAGTTTTTATGGTATTTGCCTTTATAAGCTGCCCTGGGATGGACCCCAACATAAGAGAGACACCTTAGCTATCTGGAATACAGCTTCCATTCTGAGTAGTGGTCCAGTAAAGTTTAAGTTCCCAAGACCTCCCTGGGAACTGACATCCTACTTGGCAGAAAGAAACGTATACATGGGTAACTGATACACTCGTTGACAAGTTAAGACATGAATGATAGACAAGTCCCATCCTGGTAGAGAAGTTAGGACATGAATGTTAGACAAGGCACATCAACTGCCACAATTGAATACCTCAACCAATGGGAGCAGGAGGATAAATGTGCAACAAGACATGTTCCTAAGAAAATCTGTCCCTGGCTGGCATGAAACTCACTATATAGACTAGGTTGGCCTTGAACTCATAGAGTTCTGCCTCCATCTGCCCCAGTCCTGGAATAAAAGTCTGTGCTGCATGCTTGGTGTTCATCCCCATCCTCTTCTCTCTTGATAGATAAGTGATATTCTTTTTTTAAAAAGATTTTATTTATTTATTTTATATATACAATGAGTACACTGTCGCTGTCTTCAGACACACCAGTCGGATTCCATTATGGATGGTTGTGAACCACCATGTGATTGCTGGGAATTGAACTCGGGACCTCTGGAAGAGCAGTCAGTATTCTTAACCACTGAGCCATCTCTCCAGCCCCGGTAAGTAAGATTCTAAAGGTGGTTCTAGAGCTGCCTTTGATGGGATTATAATCTACTATAGTTGTATAAAGAGATGAGGACAATCTATTAGTGTAGAGGGTGTCTGGTGAGATTACTAAAAAAGTATAGGTTTACAAGTGGGAAGGGATAAGGCCTTAAACACATGCTAATTGTATAGCAATTACTGAGTCTCAGTTGACTCTGGGGTATGAGGTCACTTTCCTTTCCTGTATCTCTGTAACTCTATTAGATTTGGTCCAGGGCCTCCCCAGTCACATGCACCTACAGAAGCCTCTTTCTCTGTCTGTCCTCTGAGATGACTGTTATTCTCACCGCCACAGAAAAACAATGTACCTGGCTCTAAGTCTTCCTGTGAACCTGTGATTCTCACTTCCCCAAAGAAAGTTTACCAAGCAACCAGAGCTACTAGTATCATGTCCTTATGATAGACACACATCAACTGAAGGAAGAACCCTTGCTCTGCGCCCCAGGAATTAAAGACAACCAGTCAGCAAGTGCATAGTATAGGCTACTCACCATCTACATGGTGTGGGGTCTCCCTACTTCTCTGAAACCTATAAAACAGGACCGTACTCTACCTTGTGGGCCTAAAGTCTTCTCAGAGTCACTGCCAAGATATCTTTCTTAGTGTTAATAACTCCTCTAATTAGCCTCTTACTCAAAAAGACAATTTGGAGGCTGGAGAGTTGGCTCAGGTTAGAGTTCATGTTCCTATGGCAGAGGACCAGGGTTTGGTGCCAAGCACCCACACGGTGGCTTACAACCATCCATAACCCAGTTCTACAGGATCCAGTGTCTTCCACTGACCTCCATATGCACCAGATAGGTACATGGTGTTCGTACATACATGCAGGCAAAACACTTATACACATAAAATAATTCAAATTTTTTTTTTAAAGGACAGTCTGCCTCAGTGTCGCCTTTGAATCTCAGTACTGAGACACTTACATTGTCTTGTGATAATATGAGGCATAAGTGGTCAGACACCTTGTCATTGCAAAACGGAACAGGATGCTGTCCCAGTGGAAGAAGAGTGAGTGTGTGTTGCCCAGTTAAAGCCACTAAGGCAGAGAAACAGGAGATGGGTGCTTTCAGTTAGACAAACATTCTCCACAGCCCTGCACCTTTCAGCAGAATCGTCCAAAGCAGATCCATCTGGCTCTTCAGTATTTCCAGGCTTGTCTTTAGCTTCCTGACATGACTTCCTTGTATCTCTGCCCTTTTTAACAGGTTCCTACTTGTAGCTGAGATTTCATGGCCTACGTTCTATCCTTCCTATCAATTCTTGCTTTACTACTTGTCCTACCCTGCTTTCTCTTGCTGTGATAAAGTGCCATGACCAAAAGCAATCTAAGGAGGAAAGGATTTATTTCATCTTAGGCTTCCAGGTCACAATGTCACTGAGGGAAGTGAAGGCAGGAACTCAAGCAGAGCAGAGGCAGGAACCATGGAGGAAAGATGCTTGCCCACCTGCCTAGGGATCATGTTGCCATCCATGGTGGGATGGACCCACCCACAGGGATCGTCAATCAAGACAACTCCCCATAGACCTGCACACAAGCTAATCTGAGGGAAGCAACTCCTTAATTAATGTTCTTTCTTCTCAGGTGACTCCAGTTTTTTATCAAGTCCACAATAAAAATAATCCAGTATAATACTTGATAAAGTTTTAAGTCTTCTATAAAAACATGTGCATTGGTATCCAAATTTCGGTTCTAGAGAGAACATAAAAATTGTTCTTAACTGTGAAACATGAGAAAAAAAAAATCTCAAATCTGCTTGCCCAAACAAGCATCTTGATTTCCCTATTTCTATTAACACCCCTATTATTTTTCCCTTTATGGCTATCTAATTAAATTTGATCCTGCTTAGACTATCACACAGTTGCTTCTTTTCTATTTCCACTCAAGTGTTTTCAGCTTTCAGAATTTGGATGGTGTCAAATTTCCCTCCCAAATGACTGTATACAAGTACACTTTCCCGTAACTGAGGAGATGATTGTGCCCTAAAACTCCAACAAAAGCAGGTGTTGGAGGTGAACAAGGGTTGCACCTGGATTTTTTTTGCGACTTTACGGGTTCTTCTTTCTTCCACTCTTCTCTACCCCTTCCCCCCTTTTAATTCCCAACACTAGATAGGAGGGGAAAAAAAAAAAAAACAAGATAGAAGGGAAAGGAAAGAGATCCCTGAATAAAGTCAGGGATCAGAAAGGGGATCATGGTTATTATTGTTAGACTACTTCCTGCTGATTAGGGGCATCAGTTCCTTGGTGCAAGTTTGATTTTCACTGTCAGGATATCTAATTTCTTCTTATTGTTTCTTCTTTGTGCACAACTACTTAACAATCCAAAACCAACAACCAACGAACCAACAATCCACAACAACCAACCACCTCTCCCTTGGGGCCCTAGCATGTATATACCCTCTGAAAAGTCCCCAAAATTCCAATGTCACACAATCGCAGAAACTATCTGGCAAAAGAGGCAAGTGATAGTCAGCTGCTTTGGACAGTCTGAAGCAGCCCCATGTTGGGGGATGGTTTTGTGCACTGTGTATTCAGCCATCGGATTGCAGTGCACGTAATGGCTCGGTTAAGCAACGCTAGGGGCAATGTTATGTAAAAAATGTTTTCCATCACCTCTGATTGGTTAATAAAAGAGCTGATCAGCCAATTAGCTGGGCGGTACTTCTGATCCCAGTCAGGGGTCCCAAAGGAGACCAGAGATTAGAGAAGAACCACAAGGAAAAGAGGTATGGAGAGACCACATGGAGGGACCAGGAGGATTCACCAGGAGGTCAGGATGAGGACAGCGTGAGGACACACATGGACCAGTATGAACCAGGGCAAGTAATGGGACAACAGGGTAGCAGCCTCGTCGGGTTAGATAGATCAGAACCTGCCCAGCTTAGGCTTGCCGTGTGTTTATAAAAATACCAGGTCCCTGAGGTTTTCTTCAGGAGCTAAAGCAAGCTAGAGCTGGTGCAGAAATGCCCTGCAGTTATTTGGGAGTAAAAGAGGTGTGAAAAAAATTACTTTTGCAGTCTCATATCCCACACCTGGAATTAAAGTGAAAACATAGTCTTACATTTCTGTGTTTTTTTTAAAAAAAAAAATCCAAAATTGTCACTATAGAGGGTGAACTGGCTGCAAGTTGTGTCGTCACTGATCCGCAGGGCTAAGGGACAAGCTGTGTCCCTTTTCTTCTTACTTCTCCAATTGTATCCCAGAGCTGCACACTTTTCCAATAGAGAAAGAGGGGTTGTCTGTCAAAATCACATGGCTGGCTGGGCCTCCCTGCTAGGACCCCCAAATAAGCTCTCAAAACTGGGCATGTTTTCTACCTTGATCAGTCTAACAGGTGAAAATGGACAGCACCTCATTTTCTTTTCTTGAGACAGGATTTCTCTGTGTAGCCCTGGCTGTCCTGAAATTTGCTCTGTAGACCAGGCTGGCCCTCAAACTCAGGGATCCATCTCTCTCTACCTCTCGATTGCTGGGATTAAAGGTGTGTACTGCCACCTCCATTTGGCTCAGTGTTCTTGCTTTCTTTGTTTCTTTCTTTTCCTAAAGATTTGTTTATTTTTATGTGTCAATATTGGCATTCTAACTTCATGAGGGTTCCAAATCCTCTGGAATAGAAGTTACACACAGTTGTGAGCTGCCATGTGGTACGGGAATTGAACTTGGGTCTTCTGGAAGAACCAGTGCTCTTAACCACCAGGCCACCTCTCTAGCACCCTCATTTTTTTTCTTACTTGCTTGTTTGTTTTTATGTAGGCCAAGCTAGCCTGGAACTAATTAAAGAGAGCAGACTGGACCACCTGCCTTAGCCTTCTGGGTGGGCGGGTCACTATGCCCAGGTAGTTGATTTGTAATTGATTTTGATTTGTATTGCTTATGTATGTAGGTAGAATTATGCTTCTCAGTGTGAAGCTATAGCTACTGTGTTGTTATTTAATTGGGGTTTGTTCTATGGGTGTGTCCACGAGTGCTAGCTTTTCACTTCACAGTTTCTCAGTTGAAGGCAGTAGGCAGTGGCCAGGGTGGATTCTGATCTACCCTGTGGTTTCACTTGTGACTCGAGTATTTGAGTCCTCCATTTTAACTCTAATTTTTTTTTTTTTTTTTTTTTTTTTTGGTTTTTTCAAGACAGGGTATCTCTGTGTAGTCCGAGCTGTCCTGGAACTCTCTCGGTAGACCAGGCTGGCCTCGAACTCAGAAATCCGCCTGCCTCTGCCTCCCAAGTGCTGGGATTAAAGGCGTGCGCCACCACCGCCCGGCTTAACTCTAAGTTTTAAAATGTTTAATTGTGAAATGATTCAGCTAACAGTAAACTGCCGTGTATCCATCAATAAGCTTCAAAATGACTATGTCTACTTCCTGTTTCATCTCCTCCAACCTAGTTGTCTTCCTAAAGCTTTCAGAGGAAAATCTCATGCATCATGACACTTGGCTTATTAATATTTTAGTATGTTTTTCTAACAAATAAGGCAACAGACTTTTTATTGATAAATACATTAATATTTTTGAGTCCTTCAGAATTACAAAAAAATTGAATGCATGAAAACCATCTGTCCAATAAATAGGCAAAGGAATTGAACGGATAATTCTCAATTTTCTTTGAACAAATAGTATCTCAAAAAAAAAAAATACAAATAACCAATAGTTTTTTTTAAAATACTCAACATCCTTAGGGGAATGAAAACTCAAAAGACATTGAAAATGCATCTCACACAATGGAATGGGTGTGATTAGAAAACAAGTAGAAATTCACATGGTGGCCCATGCCTTTGTGAGTTCTAGGTGAGACTACCCACATAGTGAGTTCTAGGCAGCCAAGGCTACATAGTAATACCCTGTCTTTCAAAAAGAGAGAGAGAGAGAGAGAAAGGAAGGAAGGAGGGAAGGAAGGAAGGAGGGAAGGAACGAGGGAGGGAAAGAGGGAGGGAAAGAAGGAGGGAGGGAAGGAGGAAGGAAGGGGAATACAAGTAGAAGAGGGTGGTCACATAGCTCAGTGGGTAAAAGCTCTCTGTGCCAAGATGTAATCCTGACACCTGAGTGTAATCCCTGGAACCTGGGAACCCTACAAGTTGTCCTCTGTCCTCAACACAGACTGCAGTATGTGTGCCCCCCTCCACACTCACATATACACTCATACACATTCACACTCACACATACACTCAGTCACACACTTATACACACACACATACTCCAATGATACAGATGAGGGATTGGGAAGGTGGCTCAGTGGATAAAGCACTTGATATACAAGTGTGAAGACTGGACTCTAGATCCCAGAAACCCATGTAATGCTCAGTGGGTGGGCTTGGCAGACATCCTGTAATTCCAGAGCTCAGAAGGCAGACATGGGATCCCTAGAGCAAACCGACTAGCTAGTCTGGTCATCAGCAAGCCTGGGTTCAATTGAAAGAGCCTGCCTAGCCGGGTAGTGGTGGCGCACGCCTTTAATCCCAGCACTTGAGAGGCAGAGGCAGGCAGATTTCTGAGTTCAAGGCCAGCCTGGTCTACAGAGTGAGTTCCAGGACAGCCAGGGCTACACAGAGAAACCCTGTCTCAAAAAAACCAAAAAAAAAAAAAAAAAAAAAAAAAAAAAGAAAGAAAGCCTGCCTCAAAGAATAAGGTAGAGAGTGACAGAGGCAGACTCTTGGTGTCTTTCCACACACACAGGTGTGCATTTGAATGCACACAGGCACACCAAGAAAGAAAACAAATGTCGGTGAGGAAGTGAACATAAAGAAACCTTATCTATGTGGGTGAGAATATAAACTAATGCAATCACCATGGAAATCAATTTGGAGCTTCCTTAAAAATCTAAAAATAGAATCACCATATGATCTAGTTTTACTATCCAGGGAGATCTACCTGACAGAATGTAAGTCAGCATACGGCAGATACAAACCTATTTATGTCTTCTACTTCCTTTTTCAAAATAACTACGATACAGCCCCCTCCCCTTAGAAATGCCTTACTTTTAGTGATGGTTCTCAAATGCTTTAACCTCCCTTTTAGCCCACCACCCACCAGAGGTAGTAGAAAAGAAAGGATAGAGGGGAAGTGGACTTGTTTAGAAAGGTTCTTTGGAGCAACTCCCATCTGTGTTGTCTGGAAATCAGCAGTTCAGTTCACAGGTCAGCAGCAGCAGCTCGATCCACTCACAAACACTTCACGATACACCAACAGTTCGATTTGGTAGAGTTGGGATAGCAAACAAGAATCAGCATCAGTAGCAACACCTATCAGTGAGACAGTCAGGCCTCAGTCTCAGCACTAGTCAGCAGGAGGGACCAGCAGGAACTCCAAGAGAAGTTCTTGGCTGTGCCTCTCTCAGGGAAGCAAAGATCATTGAAGACTCACAAGTGTTTCCCTGGAGGAAAAACATTACTTTGACTATGATGGTCTCTGCGATTTTGAATTAGAACAAGATTATAACAACTTCATTCAAAAGATGAACAAGATCTTGGAAATCATGACATACAATGAAAAACAATTAGCATCATTAGATGCCAAAATTAGGAAAGAAAGCGTCACCCTGAATAATACTCAGAGTGAAGTACATAACTTGGTTAGCCTATTGGAAGCCAACACCATAATCAATAAAAATTGGAACAAGGAGATAACTAAATGTGACCTGTGGGATACCATTGGCAGATTAGCTTGCCTAGACTTTGTATGCACCTAGTCTACTCATGGTAGCACTGGGTTAAAGAAACATTTTGGTTCCTCATATTTCTGATCATTTTCTTTCTGCTATTAAAATTATTTTTGGTATGTTTTAGAAGCAACTATGGAACATATGCCAAAAACAAGGCCCTCGATTGGGAGGTCAAGAGACAACGACTCCAGATGGAGACATGACCTCAGCAGTGTGGCGAAAGCTAATATATTCTTTTAAAAAATATTCTTTGCTAATGCATCATCATTTGGAATTTTGTTTGATAGATTAACTAGAAATAAGCTATTTGAACCAGGAATTTGCATATTTTGTTCAAAACCCTATGCTATATGCTTTTTGAGGCTGGATATGGATGATAAATCCTTTGTTTCACCATGTTGTTATCATAACCCTGCATCCTGGAACATGCACTCAGACCCCATCAGAGCAACCCAAAGCTTATTGAGCGGCCTTATGGTCTGCTGTATTAGCAAAGGGAGCCACTCCTTGTACCACACATGTTACAACATGTTGGAGCATGCACCCGACTCCACATACAAAATGTTGGAGGGAGATTGGTAACGGGAATGATCCCACACAATCACACAACCCGGAACTCCTACAGGCTTACTGCCTGAGAATGATATTGAAACAATCTTAGAAGAGTGCATCTTCCAATGGAATGCACATGGAAAACTTACCACAAAAATAGATTACTCATTGTATATGAACCCCGCTTTGCAAGCTTTGTGGAACCTACAGGAATACCCAGACCCGTACCTCTGTTTTCCCCAAGTTTCCAGGGGATGGAATGTAAGGAACAAGATGTAAAATGATATCATGGATGAATGTAACAATGGAAACGAAGCCTAGAGTTTGTGTGAGAGTGTGATAAAATTGAAGTGAAGTAAACACCAACGAGTAATGTGTGAACACCTTAATTATGATTGGCTAAGTGTAGCTTAAATACCCCGGTCTGGCCACTGCAATTCACTCGCTCCTGCAGTCCTATGGAGATGCCATCGTGCTGAGAGATCAAGTCCACCGACCCAGATGCCCTCCATTGAATGAGACAAGCCAGCACCACAGACGAGCTCCAGCTGAACCCAAAAGCAGAACACGTCTCAAACCTGCCGCGCTGCCGTCAAGCTAGGCTAAGACATCGGGCCAGACTGGAGGTTAGTGAAGTGTGTGTATGTGAAGAATGTAATCCCATTTCGATATTTATTGCTATTTATGAATAAATAAATTGTTATAACCCAACCTCCGAGTCCAAGGCTCCCTTCTCACCCCCGTCCTCAATCCAGATTTGGGATAATTACCCTCTCTATCTACTCCTGTAGTGACTATTCCACAGGTCTTTTGCGATCAGTCATCAAAAGCAACTGAGACAGATCCGTGACTCTCCTGGTGGAGTGGAGGAGGTCCTAGACATTCTCAGTCGTCTCCAGCTGGCTGGCCTGGAGAGACCATCCCATGCAGTATCTAAAGAGACAGCCAGAGCCTGGTATACTCTGGGCTGGTCTCACCCATGATTCAGCCACATTTTCTCTGGGGAGATTGCCCTTCTGTTTATAAAGACTTTGCATAGGGCTACCTGTCCTCTCTTGAGATCTAAAAGATTTGTTGCAGCTTTGATATTGCGGATCACAGCTTTAATAGATGGGATTTCTAGTTTTGCCTTATCTACTACATCCTTGGTTAAAGAGATTCACACAGCATATTACATAGACCAATTATCAAAACATGTTTCAATGATCCAGGAGAATATTGACAGGGGATTCCAGGATAGGCTTAATGCTTTTAAAGGAAGCAGTTCTGTTTATGGGAAACCAAATTCAAAATATTAAGATAAGGCTTTTAGTACAATGCCATTCAGTGTGGGGTCTGTGCAACCCCCTCGGAGAGTAATACTTTTGAACATGACTGGTCTAAAATTCAGTCTCATTTAAAGGGGCTCTGCAGCAATTCTAATTTGGCTTTGGGTATGGATTCCCTACATCATGAGATCATGGATACTAGCGACTCTAGAGTGGGATCCATTTCTAGTGAAGTGTCTGCAGACTTTGCCTCTGCTGTGCATGAATGAGTTCACTTCTTTATCTTCCTGGACGATTTTGCTGATAAACGGAGGAAATGCAGTTGGTTATTCTTATTAGTTTTATTTCTCCTTCCAGTCTATATCAGGCACTCAGTAACCACACTCATAGTCAACATTTGAACTCTTGAGTTAAAACCGAAAGGGAAAGATGGCAAGGCCATGTAAGGATAGAGAGACTTGGTTCCCACCTTGGAACAGAGCCAGCAGGGTGTGGGCCTCCACAATTGTCAATGGCTATCCTGGAAGTAAGACTTGTTTGTATAATAATATACATATTTTCATGTTCCTCCTTCAAGGATTGTCCTCTCTGCCAAGGTTAATGACTCTATGGTAATCAGAGACAGCTGGAGTCTGGGAGGTGAGGGTGTGGGTAATGTCTCAGCAAAAAGGTAAATGCTGAGACCTTCAGGGCAGTTCTTAAGGCTATGTGAAAGAACTCAGAAAACATGAGTTCAAAATATATAATTTCTCAACTATGCAAAAATACAAGGATGCAATATGAACTGTATAAGGAGCTTCCCAGATCTAAAGGAACAGAGGCAACTGAATGTAAGCCAGCTTGCCAGAAAAATACAAAGGCAGGCAGATTTCTGAGTTCAAGGTGAGCCTGGGACAGAGCTAGCTTGGGCCCAGAAGTGGTAGGCACCATAATTTTAGGGAGGGTCCCACCCAGCTAGCTTATTGTGTGTGCTCAACAAAGGCAGGCAGATCTCTGAATTCTTTTGTAATGTTAAAAAAATGTGCTTAAGAATCTAGGGGCTGGGTCTTGGAATGCTGATTCATAGGATAATCAAATGGAAACCTGATATAATTACAGAATTGATAGTAAATAAAAGACTGGACTTTTGATCTGCAAGAGATAAGCTATGCAGAGAGTTTTGAGAATAGCAAGAGGAGAGAGCAGTGGAAAGCTGAACATAGGCAGGCTGTCAGCTTGTTTTGCTGACCTGTGTTTTGCTGCATCCCAGGCCCTTCCTCAGAACCCTCTCCAAGCCGAGGCTGGTCCTTGACACACGACAAAATCTAACCTAAGCTCCTTGCTGTCAGAGAACCATTTCCTAGAAGCTATTTCAGCTAGTGACAGGAAGAATTTTAATAGTTTGAAAACCATTTCTAGAGATTTTATAAATTGGAACTTTCATCTTAAAGACAGAGTCTCATGTCTCCAGGTGGTCTCAAACCTGGTTTGTAACTGAGAATGGCTTTGAACTCTGATCCCCCTGCCTCCATCTCCTAAGGGTTGGGATTATAGGTGTGGCCACTATGCCTGGTTTCATGTAGTTGGGATGAGCCCTGAAGTTTGTGCATGCTGGGTAAGCACTCTACCAACTATATCCTCAAGCTGCTAGGAAGGTTAAAAAAAAGTCTGCTTGAAAACAGAGATAGCCCTGAGTTGCTATGAGACACTAAGCTATATTTAAAACATTTCAAAAATGCATTTGACTCTCCTAGAATCTAGGCTATACTACGGAGAATGTTTTTAATAGAACGAAACAAATTAAAGTTATGGAAGTGTACTTGCTATCTTTACATCATTTATTACTGTTGCTGATGATGATGTGTGTGTATGAGGAGGTTAGAGGACAACTTTTGGGAGTTGGTGCTCTTCCTACTGTGGGGCTCTGGGGTCGGGAACTCAGGTCATCAGGTATTGGCACTTTTATCAGCTGAGCCACCTGGCTGCCTTTGCTTGCTATTTTATGTTCGTGCTTTAAATTTTTACACTGGCTTCATTCCTGGCAACAGCAGTTTTGCTACCTACATACAGCATTGCTTTTCCAAGTCAATGTGCCCTAAAATTACCTGGAGCATTGATAATAGGAGATTTTGTTTCAGCCAGTCTGAGATGAAGCCCCCAATTCTTTAGGGAACTTCTAGTGAAGCTAGAACAACTGTTCTATAGACACCTGAGGAGTTTCCTCCTGTAGCATGTATGTTCTTCGTGTCTCTAACTCATTCTTACATTGGAGGGAACTATATCCTACTTCAGCACTTCAGCCTAAAACTGAAAAATCAAACCTTGGGTGGTTAACTGATCTCCTTATATGCTCTGCCCTTAAATCTGAAAATTTAAACAGGAATCAAGTATAGACTTTAAAACAACCAGAAACATGACCCACATTTTCCATAGTGACCCAGACTTTTCATGATCTTTCGTTCTCACATCTTGACCTCTTGTGTTATCACTGGAAAAGTTGTGTTATCTTTTGATATTGCACTTAAATCCCCTTAGAAAGCTTATTTTAGTGATCTGTATCAAGAGATATTCAGCTTGCTTATACTGGAATTATTTTAATGTTTAACCTATAGCATCACTCTTGATAATTGATTATAAATAACTTGTTTTTTTTTTTTAATAGATATTTGTTGAAAGTAACCATGAGCTTTTCACTATAATAGAAAATAAATTACTGAAGGAGAAAGGTGCTTGCTACAAATGAACAGCTAACAAACTCAATCTTTAGCATCAGGGTAGGTTTTCACATAATAAAAACATAGCTTGAGGCATTAAAAGTGCTGAGTAGATTATGACATTGTGTGTAAAAGAAATGCAATGAAAAATCACAGAAGCAGAAAATGAAAGAAGACAGAATTCTAAATGTTCAGTGCGATTACATAATGTTTTGATAAATGAAATATTGATGACTACACATGGTAGTACGTGTCTGCAATCCCAGCGCCAAGGGATAGAAGAAAGAGGAAGAATTTGGAGTTTGAGGTCAGCCTGGACTGTATAACCAGACTCTGTCTCAAAAACAACACAACACACACACACACACACAAAATGTACTATAGGGCCAGAACAACCCCCCCCCACACACAATGTACTGTAGAGTCAGAAACCACATGCACAAGCACATGCACAAGATATACTGCAGGGCCAGAAACTACACACACACACCACACACACACACACACACACACACACACACACACACACACGATGTACTATAGAGACAGAAAGCACACACACAAACAATGTCCTATAGGGCCAGATTCTGTAAGGGTTCATTTTTCTTCTTTGCTATTGATGTAACACATGAAATCTCTCCTTATACCCCCAGTCCTTCTTGTCTCATTGCCTGTATGGCTAGCTTTACTTCCTGTCTCTGCACCTGCAAGTGGTAGACAGTGGGCAGCACTGTACAGCTGTTTTCAGAGAAGAAACTAACGGTTTCCTCCAGAGGCTGCCAAATGCTATGCTAATAAAAGCCGTGTTGTTGCTCCAAACTCAGAAAGATTAAAACCAGACAGCAGGGCATTTTAAAAAACATTTTCCTTTTGTTTTTAAAATTTTAATAATTTAATCATATCATTTCCCCTTATATCTTTCCATATATATGTATATGTGCATATGTGTATATACATATGTATATGTATGTATATTCCCTTTTTTGTATTCCTTTTGCTTTTGTTTTTGTTTGTTTTATTTTGAGACAGGGTCTCACTATGTTGCCCTGGCTGTCCTGAAACTTGCTATGTAGATCAGGCTGGTCTTGAACTCACAATAACCCAACAGTCTCTGCCTCCCAAGTGCTAAGATTAAAGGCATGAACCACCATGCCAGTTACATACTCCTAAACATAGCCGGCTGGTCTGCATGTTACTTGTTTGTATGTTTCAGGCCTGACCATTTGGATTCGGAGAACTCCTCTCACTCTGATGCTTTTTTTAAGAGCTATTTTTGTTCTGAAGCTATTTGTATTTGCTCCTAGTTTTTTTTTTTTTTTTTTATTTTAATTGTAAAATTTTCTTGAAACTTTGGTATTTAGTTGTAAATACAAGTTCACTTATACTTAAGTCTACCCAACACTGAAATCTCTAAGTGGTTCCTCAGTTTGCCAGTTCCTAGAACTGCTGATAAATGAAGAAGAGGCTGGAGTGGGGAATGGCCTGGACAAGACCATGGTGAAACGTTCCTGTTCTTGTGGCGGAGGCCATGGTACTGACCCAGAATAGAGCTGAAAAGTGGAGAGGAGACAGGATACTGAAGTGGGCACCATCGCCCCAATTCTGGCCTTTGTGTGAGGGAGACCTTTATCTATCTTCCAAGATTTTTAAAAATGCCTTGCTAGCTGGTTTTATTCTTTCTGAGTTTGGGTAACAGCATGGACAGTACTTTTGTCAAATAATCGCACAGTATCTGGAAGCCTCTAGAGGAAACTGGTGGTTTTCTTCTCTGGAAATACCATATCTGTTAAGTATCTGACTGGAAGCAGAGTTGCAGGAGGAAAACCATTGCAGTGTATGCATGCTACAGCTGTCAGAGCAAAAGAAAGAAACAGCAGCTGGCCAATGGAAGGAGACAAGAGAGCAGCAGAGAGCCAATGGAAGGAGACAAGAGTTTACGCTCCAGCTTCAGGAGGAAGATGGACAAGTTAGCCGAGAGTTATCAATCTGGTAGAGATGAGGAGACCCTTCCAACAGATAAGAAACTCCCAGGGAGGGACCTACTACCCTTGAGTTCCTTTTAGAAAACCTGTCTTTGGGCAATAAGGAAGTTCAGAAAGAGCCTTTCCCTGCATTTGCTGATTTTCAGATTTCACCTTAATATCATCAACATGTCCAAGCAGCAAATTTGGTGGTGCCATGTCCCCAGTTCCTTCACTTTGGTTTTTCTCAGCCATGCAAACTTGCTTCTTTTGGACATACTGACTGCACCAAGCAGGCTAGCTACGAACAAACAAATAAAGTATTGATGTGACAAAATAATGGCTGTGCTGGATTCCTGACTCTGGTTTTCCTACAGGGAGTCAGGATTGGGCTTAGAGATGCTGTCCTTCAGCCTATGTTCTCTTTCAGTCTTCTCATCTGTCAAAACCTTGCTAGGGCTGTGGAGAATAAGGATACACAGAACTAGAAAGGCTGAGGCAGTAGAAAGCCCATCAGTACTTGCCTAAGATTACAATGAGCTGATGTAAGCATCTACTGCTGAGAGTGGTGAAGGACACCCTTGATTCTGGAGATGACAGTTCCTTGTGGGTACTCTTCATATAGGTGACTTTCCTTTTAACTCTACTTAGTGTCTAGTAGTTTGCATCCCTGCTTCCACTCCTGGCCCAGGGACGGCAGGCAGTGAGGTTGCACACACATTCATTTTGACTGTAGGGAGTGAGTAAGCAATGACCTTGTTGAAAACCCCAATGCTAATGTGCTACAGCAGGTGGCAGCCTTTCCCTGAGAGAGTGGACCAACCAATGCAAAATTGGCTTTGGTTTCAATAGTTTTTTGTGTTTGTTGGTTTGTTTTCCTCTGATACAAGCACCAGGACTTGAAGTAGTGGATTTATTACAGAAGGGAGGGGAACAGGACCCTGGACCCTGGCATGGTGATATGTGGGCATCTTCCAGAGATGGCCTCAGAGACACTGTCTCTGAGTTAGAGATGTCTTAGAAAAGTCTGGCCAAGTCAAGACACTACCAAGCATGGTGGGCACAAGTGTCAGCATGAGGTTCAGAAAGGGGCTCTGAGCAGGACATAGGACAACACAGAGCTTCCCTAGAGACTTGGAACGTAAATCATTGGCTGTGTACTGGAAATGCACAGATAGCAGAAGTATTCCTTTCATTCCAAATCTGCAAACAGCTAATCTGCTAAATTAGAAAGTACAGTGAGTTATTTGGACACAGATTTTCGAAGTTCTTAGTGAAAAGTCAGACTTGGTGGAGAATCTTGACGCTGGAAACCTGTCTGCTCTGCTTTCTTACTGGCAGGATTACCCTTTGTGATGGTTATTATTGTCAGTCTCACAGGATCTAGAATCTCCTAGGAGATAAGTTCTGCACATATCTGTGAGGGACTTTCTAGTTTGGGTTAGCTTAAGTGGGAAGGCCAGCCAACCCTTTATGTGGTGGCACCATTCCATGGGCTTGGACCCAAGTTAGAATATAAAGGAGAAAGCAAGACTGAGTGCCAACAATTTTCTATCCCTTTACCAACCATGGATACAATGTGACTAGCTGCCTCAAGACTTGTCTGCTTTGATGGACTGTGTCTTCCAACTGAAAGACAAAACAAACCCTCCCTCCCTTAGTTGTTTGCGTCATGAATTTTGTTACAACAATAAGAAAAGTAATGAGTTTTCTATTTATCAAGAAAATGTGCCGGGCGGTGGTGGCGCACGCCTTTAATCCCAGCACTTGGGAGGCAGAGGCAGGTGGATTTCTGAGTTCGAGGCCAGCCTGATCTACCGAGCGAGTTCCAGGACAGCCCGGACTACACAGAGAAACCCTGTCTCGAAAAACCAAAAAAAAAAAAAAAAAAAAAAAAAGAAAATGCTATGGGACCGGAGAGATGGCTCAGCAGTTCAGAGTACATAAGAATTTGGTTCTTATCAGCCATGCTAGCTGACTCACAACTTCCTGTGATTCCAGGGTCCCTATGCCCTCCTCCAGCTATCACAGCTAGTGCCCTCATATGTATATACCTCCATGCAGACAGACACACATATACCTAATTGAAAGAAAAAAAATGCTATGTAGAAAAGGATGCTGTTTGAAACACTGTGAATGAGGAGACACATATAGGTGAATGTCCCTATAGGTGTCTCTGTAGTCCCTATAGCATGGAATCCGCACTGGATGTCTGTAAGAAATGTGTGGTGTATCCGAAAACTTGTCAGAAGAAACAAAAGACAGAGCTGGGGACTGGGGTAGATTAGTGAAATCAGTATGAATTAAAAAAAAAAAGTAAAATTAAAACCTCAGTTCCTCAGTTACACCAGCCACATTTCAAAAGCTCAGTAGCCACATGTATCTGTCACATAACATAGATGACCATTTTTGTCATCACAGGAAATTCTACAGAATAGCAATGGCCTAGGATTGCAGACCCGACAAGCATTGCTAAGTTGAGTTGTTTAGAATGGATACTCCTCATTAATGAGGTAAATGTTCCTGAACTTGGCAGCACATTGAAATAGAGCCTCTTACATCAGCCTGCATCACAGTAACATCACAGACACTGCAAACCTTTCTGCCATAGGCCAGGCACTCAGATCTATTGCCACAGCTCACTGGTGTCTGCATGGAACCATCAAGAAGGTGGCAGAGAAGGTTTTTGATAATATATCCATGGTTACTTGGTTTACAAGGAACAGCTAAAATACAAACCTACATCGTTCTGGGATGTAATACAAAGAAGGCCCAGCTTGCTTGATTTGTGAGAATTTAATTCTTTCCCTAAGGCAGGCCCAATTCTTGGCTTTTCAGACACACACGTTTCCTGCTGAAGGCTTTTACCAACAGTGTAGAGTAACAACATCTCCTCATAGCCAGGCTGTGAGCCACTTCCTACCCCCAAGCCAGCTGCTGTCTGCACTGCATAGGGGAAGTTGGTTTCTCAGAAGCTTACCTTTGAAGAAACAAGTCTATTGGGGTAAAAATTCAAAAGTAAAATATTCTTACGAAGAAAATGAAGACAATGTGTATGTGAGAAATGCTTTTCTCTAGGACGTAAATTTATGAGAAACTGTCTTTGTTTTACCACTTTTATAAAAATTTTAAAAATTCAAAGCCATATTTTATATCATAAAAATTGTGAACTGGTGTCTGCCATTGGGTTTTTAACAGTAGAATAAATGCTTTAACACTAATCTCAAAAATTGCTCTGGGTGCTAAATACTTTAGTCAACTTCAAGGAGCTATAGAGCTTAGGTATAAGACTTAAAAGGGCATTAATTAGAGCTGGGTAGATGGTGGCTAACATGCATACTACACAAGTGTGAGGACCCTAGTTCTGATCCCCAGCTCCTCCCACAAAAAATTCCAGTGTGGCAGTGTATATCAATGGCTCTCTGACAAGCCACTGTAGTCCAAGCAATGACCTCCAGGTCCAGTGAGCTCCCAGCTCAAAAATGAAGGTGGAAAAGCAACTGAGGAAGATATTCTGACATCAGTCTACACACACACACACACACACACACAAAGAGAGAGAGACAGACAGACAGACAGACACAGACAGACAGACAAAAATCCCAGTGTCTAGGAACTTTGGGTTTACCTGAAGATGAAAACTCTGTTTTGTGTCCATGGCCCTATGTCCTGTGTTATGCTGTACAGTTCAAAGGTAAAAGATAAAAATCACACTATTGCTTTTATCATCAATTAGCACAATGGGGTCTCTAAACACAAATAAACCTGGCATGAAGATAAAGAGAGGGTGTCTTTGGAGCTATGACACATGCCTATTCTTTTAAGATAAGAGTCCGTAAGCAGACACACTGCTCTTGAGGGTGCTGGCCATTCACACAACATGAAGACTGCTCTGGAATTGCATCGTCTTTTCTCCTGTGAAATACTAAGATTCTGTGGTAATTTTTGATTAATAGTGGGTCTTCATATGCTTTAAGAAAGTTATGCATTTCAAAGTTTATATGTTTTTATTTTCCATTTGAGACCAGCTCTGCCAATATAGCTCATTCTGTATTTCAACTGTCCATCCTTCTGCTTAAGCCTTAGAGTTCTGGGATTACAGGCATGCATGGCTACTCCTAGGTTGTTTTTTTTAAGTTTATATACATTTAAAGTTAGTTTTTCATAATTAAATTTGGTGTACTTCTAAAAGAATTTCTTGATATTCTTTAGTTGAATCCTTCTGTGAGTTCACTATAGTCCCACACATTCTCCAATATCTAAGTACCCCCAGTTTATAGGACCATTTACTTTAATGAAAGTGATTTTAAAAGAAAGGGATTTTAAAGTACAAAAAGCAGCTAAGAGGCACCAAAGATAATAGAACTTCAAAGCATCAAGCTCCCCCCAACCCCTCCACCCAGCCCACTCTTAGACTTCTGTTTAAAACCACCATTTCCTGTTTGGAGTCCTTGTCTCACACAGCGGAGAAAAACAAAGGACACGTGACTTCCGGCAGCATCTGTCCTGCAGACAGGCGGAGGTGAGAAAGACTGAGCAGCAACAAGGCAGGCCCTGGGAGGACTTAGGCCAAGCAGGCCTGAGAAACAAGACAGGCAATTTTGCTCACACCCTCCTTTGCTGCAAGAGGACAGTCCTGGCAGCCTCAAAAAGAAAGTTCTGGAACCACACCAGACCCTTGTGCTTGTTCAGCTGAGAACAACTTGAAACAAACCCTAGATCAGTCCACTTAAGAAAACAAGCCAATCTGGAGACCATACACACTGTGAGGCATTCTCTGTTGCCTGACAATACCAGCTAACATACCATTGACAACACATGACCTCCGCAGATGCCTTGGACCTACCTGCGTGTCTTCTGTATTTTTTTTTTTTTTTTTTTTCATAGTTACTATTATTTTAAATAACTTGTCTCTTTGTTTGATAGAAGTAAGCAAGCTTGGTTTGCTGATGTGAAACAGCACAGCACCTCCACCCCGTCCGTTTGTCCCCATGCCCCCTCCTCTCACTGCATTTCTAGTTTGTTACATGTGACGCTTAGTTTACAAGTGTTATCCGTTTGTCTTGTATTCCCACCCTCTGTATCCTGTGAATGTGCTTTGCTCAAGTGTCTCTGAAACATAGAAGGACTAGGCTTGGATGAGGCTTGGGTCCCACTCTTAAATTTTGGTTGCCTCAAAACATAGGCCCTGTATCCCATTCACAGGATGAGTAAATGTTAAGAGAGATAGACAGGGCTAGATTTATTTCTCCATCTCTTTTGGACTGAGTACTAGATTTGACTTAGTCACTCCCAACCTCCCCTTCTTTTTTTTTTTTTTTTTTTTTTTTTTTTCTTTTTTTTTGGTTTTTCGAGACAGGGTTTCTCTGTATAGCCCTGGCTGTCCTGGAACTCACTTGGTAGACCAGGCTGGCCTCGAACTCAGAAATCCGCCTGCCTCTGCCTCCCAAGTGCTGGGATTAAAGGCGTGCGCCACCGTGACCTTTCTTGCCCCGGCCTTTTCCTATCTTATTTTGCTTTATCTTCATCCTTTAGCAGAAGCAGCGTTAGCGAACATCAAGGCTGACTCTACAGCCAGCATTCTAATGTATTGAAATATGCTTAAGTGCAGATGTCCCCCTGAACCTATGTGTGTTTATGTCTATGTGTGCACATACATATGTATATGCATGTGGAGGGCAGAGGACAACTTGAGGAGCCCTTCTCCTTGTTTTGAGAATAGAGTCTCTCACCTGGGACTCGGTGCTCACCTGTTAGGCTAAGACCACTGTTACTGAGTCCCAGTCTGTAGCAGGATATCCCCCCCCACCCTTTACATTTTACAATAAACCTCGGTAATTTGGGAAGAGCTAGTGTGGGAGGAGTGAGGAGATGAAAGGGGGAGGAGAGAGATGTAGGAGCCATGGAGAACCATACATGGGTCCAGAACAGTCCTGGGTAACGATTTATATCTTAAGGTTAGATATTGGGAAACAACTCTAATTGTGTGGGCAAATTGTTAATTGAGCATTTCTAAATATACAAAGCCTTTGGATAATAGTTAAGCTTTAGTGTCTCATTTCTACCGGGTACCATGTGGATGGCGGGTGTTGTCTGGGGCTCAGCCAAGCTTTGTGGAGACAGTGTGGTGGATTGTCTGATCTAGCCACCATGATGGCATCTCCTGGGTGCCAGGGCTGATACTTCTGGCTAGTCTGAGTCGGGTCAAAGCTGAGCAGTGGCGAGAGAACACCGCCATTCTTGGCCTCAGGCCTTGTCTAGTTAGGAACATAGTGACCCCATAAAAACAAGCCAGATTGGGCCATGACATTTTAAATATTATCCTCAACACCAGTCTACCTGTTGCTATTTCCCCAATATTGGAATTTTAGATGTGTGCCCCCTTGCCCAGCTTTTAACATAGGTTCTGGGAATGAACACAGGTCCTCACTCCTCAGGCTTGTGTACCAAGTGCTTTACTTACTGAACAATAGCCCAAGTACTCTCTCTGCATTTGTACTTTTAACAAAATATATAATGTTGTCTTAAGAGTATAGATATTAAAATTCTATACTGTTCAATGGCCACCACTCTATTTATTATTTATTTATGTATTATTTGTTTATTTGAGATAATGTCTTACTCTGAGGCAAGGCTGGCTTGCATCTAAGTAGTCCATGCTGTCCTCAAACTTATAGTGATCCCCCTGTTTCAGCCTCCTGAGTGCTGAGATTCTAGATATGAGCTACCACACTTGGCCCTGTTTCTTCTCTCTCTCTCTTTCTCTCTCTCTCTCTCTCTCCCTCCCTCTCCCTCCTCCTCCTCCTTCTTTCCTCCCTCCCTCCCTCCCTTCCTCCCTCCCCCCCTCTTTCTGTGTGTATGTGGGTGTGCATGCATGTGTGTGCAGAGTTGTAAAGTCCTTTCTGTGTTCTCTTACGCCTGTCTAGCTCCTGTCTTCCAGCTGCTGTAGAAGTCCCCATGACATCTATATATAGTTATCTCATCTCCAACTGACGGAACGCAGACTGCCTCTAACTGCCCTGTACCACCAACAGCAGGCCTGTGATAGACATACTCCTGCCCTTCTCGTCATGGCCCTGTGCAGGGGAGATTTCTGAGTCACAGGTACACCCACACACATATGCAGCCAGAAAACTCTCTAGAATAGCTGCACGTGCGTACACTCCTAACACCAGTGGACACGGGTTCTTGTTTTTTTCACATATTTTCTAAGACTATCATGTTTGTTCAGCTTCCCAGGTTTTACAAATCAAAGGGCATTAGGTGGTATCTAGGATTCTTTTAACCACTTTTCTTGGTTACTGAGACTCTAAACTTCTCTTGACTCTTAAGCATTTGTGTTACTGCTTCTGAGAACTGGCCACTTAGACCTTTGACATTTCTGTCTTGTGCCTTGTCTGACTTACCAGAGCTCCTTTGCAAGCTGGGTTTTAGCTCCTTGTTGGGTTGAGGCATTACAAGTATCCCTTTCCAGCTGTCCTCTGCCCAAGCTTGTGACAGTATTCATACACAGACAATCTTATTGCTGCAACCAAACTGGTCAAGCTTTTATTTTGCGGCTTGTGCTTTTTTGAATACAGTTAGCAAAGTTCCCACCTCAAAGTCCCAAATATATTCACAGGTTTCTCTACTAGCTGTTTGGTTTCAGACCCCAGGACCGGGGGTTGAGATGCATATTTTACATATCAAAGCAGACTTGGTTTTCAGGTTCTCCTGGCATCCCTCAGTCCCTACCTGGCATACCCTGCCCCCAACTGTGAACTTTCCAACCCAAGAGCTGGACTGCCTTTCCCCAGAGGCTCTTCTCTATATAATCCAGACATTTTGGTCTCAATTCTCTCTCCTCTCTCCTCTTCTCCTTCCCCTCACCCTCTCCCTATGGTGACTTCTCTGGCTTTCGCCCTTGGCCAGTGAATTTGCCCAAGAGCAAGTCCCCAACAAACCCGCATTTACCATAATCTAATCTGGCTTGAACTGGCTCATTTCACTGGCAGAGAAATAACTTATCACTAACTTTATCTATCATCTTATGGTTTTATAATAAATAAAATATGAGATTATTATTGCTCGACGCTTTTAACATTAACACAGTGCTGGCCACATTCTAGGAACTTAGAAAGTCATAAAAGGTCTCCTTCCATCTTTAGTCTTGCTTCTTGGGTAGTCAATGAAGGACTTCTCTCCTGGAGGTGGAGGAGGCTCAGAAGGCTCCCTGGTCAAGGGCACCAGCAAGATCACAGCTTCTCTCTATGGCCTGCTGAGGGACTTGGCAGGTTCCCTAGGCAGACTGATAGGACATGGCTATGAATGGATAATAAAGATGATTAACTTTCAAGATGGCTGCCATCTTCATCCTCTTGACCTAGCACAAAAACCTGTCAGCTTAAAACAAAGGCCTAGTGGGCTTTTTTTCTTACAAGTAAGACTCCCCAATGGTGGATTGGTTTGGCCAGTTCAAAGCCAGAGTAGGATGTGTCCAACCTATGGACCTATCAACCTCCCTGTCTTTGTTCAAACTGGCTAATTCTAAACTGAGGAAAGACCCCCTCATAGACCCCGAAAACCTCTGGCCCCCAAGGAGAGGCTGAGCCTCTGGAGTCCCCCATCTGTCCTGCAGAGTGTCTTTCTCTGTGTGCCTTGCTGTGTGAACATTTCCTCTACCAGCTGGTTCTCTTTTCCCAAGTCCCAGTTTCCCCTTACTGCGACCTGCTGTGCTTGAGATGTTTTTTCTAACTTCTAACTCTTCAACTGGCAGAGAAAACAAACCCTCAAGAGCCCCAGACAGTAGGACTGCCATTGCCTTGGTCTAAACCATCAGCTCACACTTCTACAAGCAATCTCCTCTCTGGCCTTCTGGCTTGTATTCTTCATGTTTTCTTATCCATTCTTAGCCTTGCCAGAGTCATAGGGCTTACAACAGTACAGGCACCTAGAAAATGCACCCCCCCAAAATTATATTATTAAAGAACAGCAGCTCTCTCTCTCTCTCTCTCTCTCTCCTCTCTCTCTCTCTCTCTGTCTGTCTCTTTCTGTCTCTCTCTGTCTCTCTCTGTCTCTCTCTCTGTATGTGTGTGTTATGCATTGCATGGCATAGCATTAGTCAAAGGCTGCTCAGAAAACCCTGCTCCGACCTTGGTTTTTAATGAGTCTTTGAAATTACTTGATTTAGATCAGCAACTCTGGCTGATCGTGCTGAACGTAACAACCATCTGAGATGCAGGCAGCTAGAGACGGATTCCCACACACCCTATAAAGTGTCCTGGAATTCGTTTTTTTTTAATTGGCTCCCTGATTTTAACATAATTCCAGTCATTAGTTTTCTTCTTGTCACAGAAGTGTCCTGTATCTGTCCAGGTTGATCCGGAAGCTACGCAATAGAGACTTAGGGTACAGTTCCGTAGTAGAGCATTTGTTTAGCACAAAGCCCTGGATTTGAGTTTCAGCGCCATAACAAAACCAGATATTTGAACAGGAAAAGCTTCTTGTACTTGATTTTGAGATGGGGTTTTACTCTGCTGCTTAGGCTGGCCTTGAACTCCTAGGTCATGTTATCCTCCTGCCTCAGCCTCCCAAGTAACTTTGAACAGGACAAAGCATGGCAGAATGGGGAACAGCTAAGACATCTCTAGACCTGTATTCTTCATCTTTTTACAACTTTTGCTTCCTATGAGGACTTTTAAGATATTTTCCCCTTATCAATACCTATCACCCCTTTAACCTTAACTCTGTAGATAGAGACCTTGCGTATCTGTCTGTACTGGAGCCCTGGGTGGAATGACCTAAGAGTCTTGCACATTCTTGCACAACCAACCATCTGTCTTCACCACCACATAGAATGGCCTGGGTGGGGACTCAGCACCCAGTAGATACTGAAAGCTTGCAGAAGCAAGTGGGGGGGGGCAGTGGTTTTCCCTGTCTTGTCAACTGAATGGGGGCATCTGCGAGCCACAGAACTTCCGTTTGTTCTCCCAGATCTGCTTTCAACACTGTTCCACCTTCTTCCCTGCCCTGGGAGGCTGATGTCTACAAAGGCACCTCTTTCTCTATGTCTCTCAGTTGGATTTAGCCAATGGAACTCCTGGCTGAAGACCAGAGAAGGGAGAATAACGAGAGCACAGGGACCTTGTTTTTTCCTAGCTAAACCGTGCATGCTTGAGTGAAAGCATTGTTCCTCTCAAGGTGGCCTGCTCCACATGGCACCCTTCCCCAGGCTGTGTGGTATTACTCCTCTTACCACTGTGACAAATGCCTTCCAGGAGCAACTTAAACAAGGAGAGCTTTATTTGGGTTTGTTCACAGACACAGCTGTAGTCCACCATGGCAGGGAGAGCATGGCAGAGCTCATGGCTGTGAGCGTGAGAATCTGCCTCTTCACATCGCAGTAAATCAGAAAACTGAGTGAGGGGCCTGGCATAGCACACTAAAGGACCAAAAGATTCCACAACCTCTTGGACCAGGGCCACCAGCTGGGAAACACAGGAGTCTGTGGGGACATTTCACATTCCCTTATCTCAGGGCCTAAGAGAATCAAGTGCCTGCTGCTTCTGAGAGCTAGTTCCTAGAACAACCCCTGAACTTCCAGTTCACCCCCAACTTGCTCTAAGTAGTTCCTTTGAAAATAACTTCTGTCTAGAGTCCGGGGGTACTTTGCAGGCACAGAGCTCTGGGTTTGCCAGATCTCTAGCCCAGAAGGAAAAAAAAAGACAGGGAGGGAGAGAAGGAGGCAGCCAGGGAGGGAAGGGCTTTTCTTCAAATCACACCTACCTCTTTAGGAACTTAGCTTGAAGAAAAAAAATCAATCAAAATTCATGTTACATAATAATACTTTTTGCACTTAAAAAAGATTTTTTAGATTAAGTATTTGTCATCACAAGTTCACCCACTAACTATTCATCCCATGATTCTGTCATCCCATGATTCTGTCATCCCATGATTCCATCATCCCATGATTCCATCCATCCCATGATTCCATCCATCCCATGATTCTGTCATCCCATGATTCCATCCATCCCATGATTCTGTCATCCCATGATTCCATCATCCCATGATTCTGTCATCCCATGATTCCATCCATCCCATGATTCCATCATCCCATGATTCCATCCATCCCATGATTCCATCATCCCATGATCCATTGTCCCATGCTGATCAGTAACTACTGCACTGGGTCCACTTTTCCCGAAAAACTCAGATTTGGTGTTTCTCACCAATCTAGTACTTCTCTTCTTTATCTGCCTGGGCTCTATTACTGGGCATCTTTCCCACAGGGAGGAATATAGACCTAATTAGCTTGAGTGTCCTCTAAATCAGGGTAATCTATTGCCAGGAGTGTTCTCATTGGAAAGAGGACTTTAGGGAAAAGGATGGAAACATGGACACCATGACAGTAGAGATGAAGGGTTTGGTTGTCATCTATTCTCATAAAAACAACATCCAGTGTTTCCACTTCTTTGTTCAAAAATGTATTATCACAAAGAACAGTGTGATGGTATGAATGAGACTGGCCCTCATAGGCTCACTCATATATTTGCATGCTTAGTCTCCAGGTGATGAGTGTCAAGGAAGGATTAGGAGGTGTGGCCTTGTTGGAGAAGGTGTGTCATTGGGGACTGGCTTTGAGGTTTCAAAAGCCCACAGCAGAACCAGTCTGTCTCTCTGTGTCTTTGTCTCTGTCTCTCTCTCTCTGCCTGAGGATCAGGATGTAGCTTTCAGCTCCTTCCCCAGTGTTATGCATGTTGCCAAGTTCCTTACCATGATGATAATGGACTAAGCCTCTCAAACTTTAAGCCAGCCCTCCAATTAAATGCTTTTTTAAAATACGAATTGTCTTGGAAATGGTGTGTCTTTCACGGCAATAGAACAGTGACTAAGACAGCTGTCTCTCCTTGATACACACCTACAATCTCAGTACTTGGAAGGCAGGAAGATTTTGAGTTTTGGACCAGCGTGGGTTATACAGTGGGGCCCTGTTGCTCTAGGCTGCTTCCTGTTGCTGTGATAAAACGGTGAGCAACAGTAACTTGGGGAGGAAAAGTCTTATGTGGCTTACCGGTTAGGGTTCATCATAGAAAGAACCCAGGACAGGAACAGAAGCAGAAACCACAGTGAGATGCTTACTAGCTGGCTTCCCCTGGTTCGCCCAGCTATCTTTCTTACACAGGTGGCCCACCCATATCAATTAGCAATCAAGAAAATACCCTGAAAGACATGCCCACAGGCCAATCTCATGGAGGCAATTTCTCTGACAAGGTTTCCTTTTCCCAAGTATGTCAAGTTGACAACTTGGCCACACCTCCTAATCCTTCCTTGACACTCATCACCTGGAGACTAAGCATGCAAATATATGAGTGAGCCTATGAGGGCCAGTCTCTATGAGGGCCAGTTAGGGTTTGGGGAGGAAAGGGTTTATTCAGCTTAAACTTCCAGATCATAGTTCATTATTGGAGGAAGTAAGGACAAGAACTCAAGAGGGCTGGAGCTCATGCAGAGGCTATGGAGGGTGTTGCTTACTGACTTGCTCCTCATGGCTTGCTCAGCCTGCTTTCTTATAGAACCCAGGACCACCAGCCTAGGGATGGCACCACCCACAGTGGACTGGGGGCCCCTTCACTGATCACTCATTGAGAAAATGCCTCACAGCTGGATCTCATGGAGGCATTTCCTCAACTGAGGCTCCTCTTTCTCTGATAATTTTAGCTTGTGTCAAGTTAACACACAAAACCCACCAGTACAACAATGGAGATTAGCGATCACAGATCTTCTTTCAAAGTACATAAACAAACTGATCGAGTCCTTGCTATAGTCTCCAGTGCCATTTAAAGTGTTAAGTAACATATCAAGGAGAACTTAGACTTGAAAAAAAAGTCACCAGTGATTGTTATGAGACACTTAAAAATCACTGTGGGTGCCTGTGTTTACTTCTTGCCTCCTCAGCTTTGCTCAAAATGAATGAAATGAAGGAATATGTTTCAGCAATTAGGGAACTTTAAAACAGCAGGTAGTCTATAGCAAAGCACACACGAACCATTCAGACTTTACTCCTGAAAAGACAGTTGATCACTGTGATGACCAATGTCTACTTGATTTGACCTGGTTATTTTAAGAAGCTGCCTTATAGACAAGTAGTTGTCTCCCAGCCAAGTTCCTTGCCCAAAGAGCATACTATCCCCACAATTGCTTTACACAGAGATTAGCATGTCTGAAAAGAGAAATAAAATGCTAGCCATTATTCTTATGGGGATCAAAAAAACCATTGTCTTCAGGTAGGAATAAAACTGGGAGGTGGAATTTTGGCATACATAAGGCCCTGGGTTCAATTCCCAGCACAATAAAGTCATCTTTATCTGTTGTTTCCCTTCTCTGCTTGAAGTTAGTTCCAGTCCAGAGCACTTACTGATGTCCACTATGTGCCCAGGATATGGTGTGGAAAAGGCCAAGCAAAGGTTCTAAGAAGGTTGCTTCCCATGCGGTGGGGTTGGGGGGGGCGGGGGGAAGACATCAACAAATGAAGCAACGAAGTTACGATAACAAAGAGCTGCAGGGGAGATGACGTGGGACAATGGCAGACATCTGAGGAAGTGAGCGAGGAGCTTGTGTTAGAAACGACCCTCCTGTTTGACTGACAGGAAGACGGGCAGCATGGCTGCAGCACAGTAAGGGGGCGGGCTTGGAGGGTGACAGGGAGATGAGGAAATGAGGCTGAAGGGACCAGAAACAGAACCACATCAAAGGAAAAGGCAGGATGCAAAGTAGGGAAACTGCAGAGTGGCAGACAGATGCTGGGGGGGGGGGGGGCTATTTTGTATATTGTAGGTCAGACACGGAAGTAGGAGGTCAGAGAGAGCAACTGGGGCGGAGATCCAGGTGATAGATAGGCAGTGTGCCTAGGGTTGTAGCAGCAAGGTTCCTGTGGGCCACTGCAGCTTTGTGAAATCTGAAAGGGCCCTTTAGCAACACTGAGAGGTGGGATGTGAAGCCAAGAGGAATGTAGATGGGTGGAGAGACGTGAATGGTGGCTCACGTGGTGCGCACTGACGTTTGCACTCTCGGTGGGTGTGACTGTACCTGAAACCTAAGCAGTTGCGGTATTGATGCTGGCTTCCCTCTGCTGGCACTGGGAATGTGCTGATGCACGGAGATAACACGTGTGACATGTTAGACCAATGTGTTTGCCTTCCCATAAACTCCCGTCCCCATGGTTCCCCAACTCAGTGAGAGCAGAGAAAGCCAGCCAAGTGATAAGTCACACTCGGTGAATTTCAAAATAGGACCTTTTATTTTCCTTTAATTCAGGGGAAGACAAAAGCTTGAAATCAAGTGATTTTGATCAACAAAAACCAGCCTGTGGAAACAAACAAAGTACATTCTTATGGTTCCAGCAAGGCCTAGTAATCTCGACAGGAATTTGTGCCCTGCTCACAGAGCCAAGCCAAACCACAAAAAGCAATGATGCCCCTGCACTCAGGATTTTCCCCCAGGCTGAAACAAAGGCAATTATGTGTACCAAGCAGGAAATGAATGTGGGAAATGATTAAAAATGAACACAGAGTTACCCCAGATTGTGGTGAGGGGCTTGATACGAGGAAGTATGGACCCTCTCTCCCTGACTCCCATCCTCCAGTAGTAGGTGATTATGGATGAATGAAACTCTGAGATTTAGCAAGCAAAGCTTTGTACTATGTTTCCAGTTCCTGGGGCCTGTGCTTGCTCTCAGGCCCAGAGGTTGAATAATGGAGCCAGGCAGGATACATGGGAGGAGAGCTACAGAAGGCTCATACTCTACTACAGAAGGCTGTAACTATGGCTGAAGCAGGAATTGGCTGAGTCCATGTAGGTCAAAAGCACAGAGAGAAGCATTTTCTCAGCAAGGTCAGTGAGAGAGACATTTTGGAAAGGAAAAGAGGAATGATTTATGAAAGGGATAAATTCACCAATTTTTTAAGAAAATATTTTTTCCTTTTTAAAATGATTTATTTATTTATATATATGAGTACACCATTGCTCTCTTCACACACACCAGAAGAGGGCATCAGACTCCATTGCAGATGGTTGTGAGCTTGCTGTGTGTGGTTGCTGGAATTGAACTCAGGACCTCTGGAAGAGCAGTCAGTGCTCTTAACCACTGAGCCATCTCTCCAGCCCAAGAAACTCATATCTTTAACTGGCAAGATCAAGCATTTTCAAGTGTACCAGGAATGGGGCTTTCCCAGAAGGATGGATGTCTTATGGCAATAAAGTCAGTTACTATCTATCTATCTATCCACCATCATCTATTATCTATTTATCATCTATCTACCTGCCTTCTGTCTTTGATCTTTTTAGTGGTATATTTTAATCCTGCTGTATTAGAAAGGCCTGCATTATTAGCAAGTGAAGAGAATTCAGCCTGAAGTCCCTCTGCTGTAGCAGGGAGAGAGAAAAGGGTAAGAGAAGAAGGCAGATTCTGTCCTAGCCATTGCCTGGAGAAAGGCAACATCGGGTAGAGTGTGCAGAAGGACACACTTGCCACTGTGCACTCATGTGTTTTTTGTTCTACATGCATGTACAAACTATCCAAAAAGCTAAAGACAGAAAAATAAATCTCTGCAATAAAAATAGGCTCATGCACAGCAATTGGCATCTGCTGTTTGACAAGAACATGACATTCTTCTCTCTCTAGAATCTTTGTCACTTCTCTGCAGTGGAAGTGGTCACCCCTTTCCCTTGTGTTGACAAGGGTTCTGTAAGCTGCCTCTCCTCTGCAGCTACCATGACTGTCTGCACTTGCTATTCTAATACAACTCCATATATCCTTCTCTAAGGGAAAACCATCCTTGCTGGCCCTTCTCCTGCAGCAGAAGAAGGTGTGGGAGGACTGAAAGGGGGTGTTTGTTCCCACTCTGGTCATGTGCACCCCTTTGATATCACAGAGTAATGGGGAGGTAGAGAAAGAACTTGGGCCTGGGAGCCCAGACTCAATAGGGTTGATGTCTGCCAACTACTCACTACAGGGCCTGAGTTTCAGGTTTCTTCCTTTGCACGCTGGAGAAATATAAACTCCGCTGAGCTATCTGCACAATGATAGAGCTGTTCTGGTCGACCTAGCCCCCCAGTCCAAAAGAACAAAGACTGATTTTTGTGAACTCTTACAGCTGGCCAGCTCAGCATACTTCTTTCCCCTGGTCTTACCCAGGATGCAAGCCCCTCTTGCAGCACTCAGAGCCTTGCCTGTGCTTTCACCCTTTCCTGCAAGGATTTCACTCCTTTGGTCCAACTTTGCTTGTTATAGTAATTCATGTTTTCTTTAGTAGGAAAAGAGTTGAACTGCTTTAAACATTAATGTGAAATGGATGTCTTAATAAAGACTATATTTTGCCAGGCAGTGGTGGTGGCACGCCTTTAATCCCAGCACTTGGAAGGCAGAGGCAGGCAGATTTTCATGGTTCAAGGCCAGCCTGGTCTACAGAGTGAGGTTCAGGAAAGTCAGGGGCTACACAGAGAAACCCTGTCTTGGAAAAACCAAAGGGAAAAAAAAAAAAAAAACCAGACTATATTTGCCAGCTTCCTCTTCTTCCCCTGTAGCTAGTTAGTTATGCCACAAGACTAAGCTATGGCCAATGGATTCTAGAAATAGCCAAGCCTCTTCTCTGACACTCCATTCTGCTTGCTAGGATGCAAGCAAAGTGGATAGGGTTAGACTATCACACCGAACCATGAGGAAACCAAATCCTGAAAACGGCAAAGAAAGAGCAACATGGACTCCAGACACCATGAAACTCTGTTCTGGACTTATTATCCACATAGACCTTGATAGAAGAAAGAAAATTAACTTCTTTTCATGTTTAAGCAACTGGTGTTTCCCAACCAGGGGTAGAGTTAGGGGTTGGGATTGGGGTAGTGGTTGTGTTAAGGTTAAGGTAGTTGTAAGTGCTAGGGTTGGGGTCAGTATAAGGATTAGGTTTAGGGTTAGTGTTCTTGTTATTCTTAGGCAAAAATAACTGATATAATCATATTAGCTAACATACTCCACCCCCATTGATGGTCAAAGCACATGATACAACAGTACCAATACCCAGCTCTCTCTCCATCCCCAGTGGCCTCATTACTACCAAAGCAGTACTAATCCTTCCCAGTTGCTACTCTAAGGCAGCTACTATGTTCCTTCAACTAGTCACTAACCCATCTTCCCGCCTTCTCTCTCAGCAGGTGACCTCTGTTTATTTAAGAAACCCTTAATTACAACAGCATCTTCATACCTGCAAGATTACCATGTCATTGTCTCCCTGCTTCAGGTTTAGTGAACTTAGCCTGTTAATCCCTTCTCTATCTCCTTAGTCCTAGTCATGGACTGTCCTGTGTCCCTGACTCCCCGGCTCCTTCCTTTCAGTCTTCAAATTTCCTATAATAGACCTAATAATCTAAAACACAAATGGCCGGCATCACTGGCCCCACCCTTTCTCCAGCCTTGCATCCCTCCTCTCTTTTCCCTCCATCTTTTTACTCCCTGCCCCCTTCTTTTTACTCCACAATTTCTTGGTTTACTAAGGCTCCTTTTCTTCTCTAAGGATCTTCTCAGAACCTCTGGAAACTGGCTTCTGCTTGCCAAGGTCACAGAACTCCAGCTAACCCAGTGCACATGTCTCAGTGTTCAACTCCATGTGCTCCATAGTGTGTGGCAGCAGGCCACACCTCCTGGTTTTGTTCTTGGCCTCCGTATGCAGTTCCTGTTTAGTTTTGTTTTTTACCCTTTTTTTTTCTGTCAGTATTTATTGGGGGACTCTTTTTTCCCATACCACTCCACGAATGCCAATGTTCTCAGTCCAGACATTAGAAAATGGCTCTTAGGAGGGTTTCATACTTGTGGGACCTTAGGCTAGTTGAACCCTTGTCCTAGAGACTTTTAACTGTCAACCTGACACAGCCTGGAGTCACCCAAAAAAGTGGAGGGGCTGCTGAGATCAGCTTAGCCTGTGGGCATGTCTCTGGGGATTGCCTCATGAATGGATGCAGGAGGGCCCAGGCACTGTGGGCAGGACCATTTCACATCAAGAGGCCCTGGATGTGCAAAGAAAGCTAAGCTGAGCATGGGCCTGTGAGTAAGACAGAACATAGTGTTTCTTACGGTCTCTATGCCCAAGTTCATGATCGAATTCCAGACCTGACTTTCCCTCAATGCTGGACCTGGAAGTCTAAGCCAAGTAAACCTTTCTCTGCTAAGTTCTGTTTTGGTAAGAGTGTTTTATCACAGCAATAGAAAGGAAACTAGAACACCCCCAAATCTATATTGAAGGCAGGATCTCTTTAGAAGTTCTAGTCCTATGTATCTAAGAGTCACACTCATCCCCTGCTCTCTTCTGTAAACTTCCCATCAGCTGCCCAAGCCAGCCTCTTCTCTTGCCATCCCCTTCTTTTCTTCTTTACATAACCACATTCAGTTTGTTTCCCAAGCGTGTGGGGCTATCGTGGCTCTGAGTCTCTGCATGGCTGTGGTGGTGCCTCTCAGGGGTATGCTCCTTGGCTCTCTTCTTTGCTACCTCTTCCTTCAGGTCCCTGACTCTGCCATTTCTGTTAGTGCCTGCTCTGACTTCGCAGTCTGGTCTAATGCCCAGGTATGTGCTGCGAAGGGTCTTTACCTCTGCCTGGCACTGTGCCGTACTGTAACTGCTTATTGGTCCCTCCTACGCTGTTAGCACACGGAGGGATTTTACTAACTCTCCTGTCTTCAGCGCCTTTCACTGGCTCAGTGTTATTTTTATTAAATAAATGAATCCAGTGCAGGTGTTCTGTGTTTGATGCACCTTCTCACGTTTGGCTGGTCAGGCTATCCAGTGTAGCAACCACTTTTAGGTGAATGAAACAGGACATCCTCTCTAGAGGAGCAACATTTATAAGCTGCCAATTTTCATATAGCGCTATAAATTGTGATATTCATGAAGAGAGATAGACATGAACTCTTGCTTTCTGATTTAAGCTGACAGTCTTTCTTGCTTGAGATTTGCCCACATCGAGGAGAGAGAATGATCTGTCCCGAGTGTTCCGTGGAGACACTCACTGCTTCCTACTTCCTTTTTTCAATTTCTCCTATCTTCTGATCTCAAGGTTGCTATGAAATTAAAAGTAGTTTAACGAATGAAGGATGAAAGGTCCAGTTCTTATCTGTTCAAATATTTGATGAATATTTAATTTCAGGTTGGTTAGAAGCAGGACTTGGTGGTTCCATTATCCCTTTGTACTCTCTCTCTCTCTCTCTCTCTCTCTCTCTCTCTGTCTCTTGTGTGTGTGTGTGTGTGTGTGTGTGTATGCATGTTATGTGTTCATGTATGAGGGTGTGCATGTGTCATGGTGCTCTTGTGAAGGTCAGAGGTCAATTTCGGCTGTTAATACTCACTTCCAATTTGAGACAGGTCTCTGTCACTACATATGCTGGGCTAGGGGCCTGTAGGTTTCTGGTGGTTTTCCTATCTCTACCTCCCAAATCTCACCATAGGACTCTGATTACAGCTGCATATTACTGCTTCTAGATTATCAGGGTTCTAGGGACGAAAACTCAGATCCTTGTCCGTTGAGCCTGCTACCCAATGACCTATCACCCTGTTTGCTACCCACTGGCCATCACCCTGCTTTATTTTCTTGCACAGACCTCTCCTCAAGAGACAGGCAACTTTAACTCTCTTGCTAAAGGTTTACAAAGTACAATAAAATATGACAGTTTCAGTTCTAGCCATACAGTACCAGATGCCATCCCTAAGATTCCAAAAGGGACTTTTCTCTGAGCTGTCATACTTGTCTGATATCCACAGACGTGCAGCAGTACACCATTCCCAATCTCTAGTCCTTTCCATGTGCCCGAGCCTCTCAAATATGCCCGCAGAGTGTAGCACATAGTCTTGCTCTCTGCCCATAAAAAAATAATTGGCCAAGATCAGGATCATGTCACGACAGACTGACTGAATGACTTTCAACTGTATTTGAAGGAGAACTGATCACCTAGATCATGAAAACATGAGATCCTCTTACAGGCATTCAGGATGAGTTGTTTGCTTAGATACAGCACTTGAAAACAGAAAGTGCTGGTGTTCAGAACCACCAAGTTAGCTGGAATAAAGGCAGGTGAACAGCCTTCAGGAACTGACTTCCTCTCTGCAGCCAGGAAGCTGCTGCTGCTACCTTGTCAGAGCCCTTTAATTACACATCTCTGTAGTCTCTATTGCCAGCACATAGAAAGAGAAGCTTTTATTTTATTTTGAGACAGGGTTTGACTCTTACTGCTCAGACTGGTTTAGAACCCATGGCAATTCTCTGTAGGAGCCTCCTGTGTGCTGGGATCACAGGCGTGGGTCACCATGCTCAGCTATAAACAGAAAAGATTCAGAGAAACAAAATAGGCTCCTGGCTTGCAGCTGCCCTGCTGTCACTTAGAGGTGGTAACATCTTGTAAACCCTCCCTTGTGGGCATTAACTAGCTCAGACTGAAGAAGGTATGTGGGAATCCACACTCACTGGAGGCTTCAAGTGCTGCTTATGCTGAAGTATGACAACGACCAAAGTTGGCTTACTAGAATATTCAAGTGCAAATGTACATTCTGCATGCTATATTTTAGTTTACTCATGACTCTTCCATTTCATAGTACGTTTGCTTGGTACATAGGCTTAATTCAGCACAACAAAGTCATGTACAGAAAGGTGAAGAACAAGTTTGCTTAAGTGAATTATAAAACCACTTTCTAAAAACAAGAAAAAAAAACTATTCAAGGACTGGATCTAAGCAACTGGGGATGGGTAGTTGACTTAGGTTTTGGGGTCACTGCCCTGGGCTGTCCCCAGCCCCAAACTCTTTTGTACTCTTTCAGAAGTGTTCTGGTTATGAACCATTTCAATTAACTTTTCTATTATCTATTACATGATTGAAAGGTTCTACAGACTAAGGATACCATATAACACGTTTAACATACTCTGACTTTGTTATATCAAAAAGATGACTGAGTTTCTCAAATAAAAGACCATTAACTGGGATCCATCTACTACACAATCTCATTCTACACAGATCGGCTCCAAAGACCCAGGGACTAAGGTAAGATACAGTGAGCATCAGACTGTGGCTACCAGAGAGGTGGGTTATTTTCCTATAGAATCAGCCCAGGTAATGAGATTCACGTCCAATGACTTGAGGCCAAATTAAGGCTTGGGTTTGTGCCTTGTCTGAAGACTACCTTGTGGCTGTAGAATCCCACCCAGATATTCTCAATGTCCTTTTTGTATTTGAAGAGGTATTATAAAATGCTTTCATAAATATATATTGCCATATCTGAAGTCAGGAGCAATCACGAGGGCATAAAAGCATCTTCAGACATACTCTTGTGAAGTCTGGAGAAATCCTGAAGCCCTCAGCTCTTTGATGTCATGCTACAAAAGGCCACATCTTTAAAACTATCCCCGACTTCCATCAGACAAGTCCTCTGTCACCATTTTATTACCCCACTCCTGCAAACAGAGACCAACTTTGCACAGCAGATTTGACTTAAGTGATTCTTACCAGTTTGGTAAAAATCAAATCAAGGAAAAAATATACATTGACATTTACATTCACAAAGAATGACTAATCCAGAAATGACAATAATAAAACTTGTCAGATTTACACACTCAAATGAATACATTCTTTGTAACTAGACTTTTTTTGCTTTTGTTTTTGTTTTTTTTTTGTTTTTTGTTTTTTTGAGACAGGGTTTCTCTGTGTATCCCTGGCTGTCCTGGAACTCACTCTCTATCACTCTGTAGACCAGGCCGGCCTTGAACTCAGAAATCTGCCTGCCTCTGCCTCCCAAGTGCTGGGATTAAAGGCGTGCACCACCACCACCCGGCTTAACTAGACATTTTAAGAAGCAATACTTATCCTAAAATTGGGAGCAGCTATCTGGTACACACACACGTGGGTCCTAACTGTGTATCAGCACCCACCACAGAGAATTGTTCCCATGACTTCTTCAGCTGCCCTCTGAGCCCAATTTAGCTTTGCATTTTTCCTGGCTGTGGATCTGATAAACCTTCCCTCATCCCTGTATACCCAATTCAATCCCTGCATCTCCATCTCAAGACGTGTTCAGTATGAGCTAAGAATCTAATATGAAATAAGACCACTGAACCATGGTTATCAAAGGGGTGGGCTACTTTCCCAGTAGAGCCCAGGTAATGAGTTTCAAGTCTACAGATAGGGAGGTTTGGGCATGACTGCGTAGGCCCTGAACGGCTTATCTCGACATTTTCTCACTCCCTTCACTGTTTCTAGTTTACTTAGTGAACAGCTGTTCACTAGTTGGTACTGGTACAGAATCAGCATCTGGCATTCAGGTGACCAAGCCATGACTTTTTAACGGGAATTCAATAAAGCATCCAAATGAAGTTGAGGAGTCTCTGAATTCACTGCAGTCCTGCAGAAGTGGGATTTGCAAAGTAACTGTTCTAATTTCCTGAGTGGATAAAACAAAGAAAGCCTTGCCCCTAGGTGCACACTCATTTACTGAATGACTTATAACTTACACAGAGCACCAATGTGAAACCGGTGAATTGCCCTCCAGTCCCCAAGTTTGGTGGTTGAGGGAGGGTCGCCCTATAGTTCCCAGCCTGAGCACATGTGATCCTATCTCAGCCTACTACATACCTGGGACCACACCACGGGTGTGTCACCAGATAGGGTGGAATCCTGGATTTTCTCTTTCACTTCCAAAACCAAGTAGTTTTTGTTGTTTGAAACAAGATCTTTCTATTCTGTAGCCCTGGCTGTCCTGGAACTCACTATGTAGCTCAAACTGGCTTTAAACTCAGAGATCCACCTGCTTCTGTCTCCAAGTGCTGGGATTAAGGGTGTGCCACCACCACACCCGGCCCCAAAGGTCGTTTAATGAAACCAAATCTGAAGCCACCCAATCTGTAAACGTGGGAACCTCTGTTCCCAAGTTATTTCCACTCTGTAGACACTCAGAATTTAGAAATAAAAGCTCCTAAAGTCAATGTATTACCTACGTGTCAACAATTAAAACATGAGACTATTACTAAATCTTAGTGACTCAAATGATAACCAAGTATATTAGGATAAACTGGACATGGTGGTTCACACCTGTAACTCCAGCACTCAGAAGGCTAAGGCAGCAGAAAACCAATCTAGGTTATAGCCTGGTTACACAATGAGTTATAGGGCAGTGTATGGGCTACAGAGGAGACCTGGTCTCAGCAGACATTATTAGAACAGATATAACAGACTGAGGATCTAATATCAGTATCAGTGGATGGGTGTTGTACCTGGACTTAGTTTTCTCATCTGCAACTTGATAGCCAGGATCCTTTTAGTTTATATCCAATTTGAAAACTCACTACCTGTACAGTGATGTAGTAACAGTTCAGGTATATCTTAAATGACATAACCTTAATTTTTTCCTACAAGTACTGGCTACCTTCTGTGGTTTTCCTCATTTGGGTACCAAATGTTTAGTTACACTTGGTTTTCAGTCTGCAGTCCTGTTGCTGTTATAAGACCAACAGAGATAGGAATGTGTAGTTTAGCTTACTGGTTACAGCCCATCAGTGAAGAAAGCCAGGACAGGAGCTCAGGACAGGAACCTGGAGACAGGAACTAAAGCAGAGACTGTGGAGAAACACGGTTCACAGGCTTGCTCACCTGCCTAGGAATGGCATTGCCCACAATGGGCTGGGCCTCCCATATATCAACTAGCCATTAAGAAAATGCTTCCCTGACAACAGAGGTTCTCTCATGCCACGCGACCCAGGTTTGGGTCAACAGCTGAAGCTAACTGCGGATGACACATGGTGCTTCTTTTCTTCATACTAGTATTTTCCTTCCTGCACTCCTCAGAGATTTTCCTCTTGCAATCTTGCCAAACTTCAGGTTAGTGCTATGCTGTGTAGGTCTTCTGTTTAGCCAAGGTAAACACATTTTCTGATAGAGCCAACAGCTTCTGTAGTCTTTGTTCCTTTGGATATTTTTTTGTTAGTGTTTCTTTCTTACAAATGTGTGACTATAGCTTAATCGGTTTTCTGAAGATTGAGAAATAGTTTTTGAACATTTATCTTGGTTGCATCTTAAATATGCTGTGACCATAATTACTTATCAGCTTGCACAAATAATCCTTTGACATGATCTTACTAAAATGAGGAAAAAATACATTCTCAAATTGAGACGTTTACCTGGTGAGTCCTTCTGTTATAAACCATGTGAACCTTGGGTAAGTTACATTGTGACAGGTTTTCTTTTTTTTTTTTTTTTTTTTTTTGGTTTTTTCGAGACAGGGTTTCTCTGTATAGCCCTGGCTGTCCTGGAACTCACTTGGTAGACCAGGCTGGCCTCGAACTCAGAAATCCACCTGCCTCTGCCTCCCAAGTGCTGGGATTAAAGGCGTGCGCCACCACCCACCACCGCCCGGTGTGACAGGTTTTCAAATAATAGTTTCTACCTCATAGGGTGGACCTGAATAACACTAATATTTACAATACTGTGATTGTAATAGGGATTGGGTACAGGAGAAACTCAGTGGCTTACCTCAGACTCACACAGCTGGGTTTACAATCTGACACAGAGAAACTGGCTTCCCCACCACAGCATCTAGACAGCATTCCCAGGCGCTATGTCAGTAAGTAAAAGCTTTTGATTTACTTACTATGGATAGTTATGAGAGTGAAACACACTTTCATGAAAGCAGATTTTAAAATCTAGATTAGTAAAACAAGCCTGAGAGCTCTGCTTTCCAAACATGCAATTTTTTTTTTAATTAAGGAAAATAAAATGTACTATCATGTCAAAAAGATAAAACACTAAATTTAAAAGTAGTTTTTAAAAAGTATACTTGTGTTGGGGGTGCATAGGCTACATGACATGCCTGTGGACATGCCTGGACAACTTACGGGAGCCAGCTCTCTGCTTCTACCATGCGGGTCAACTCAGGTTGGCGAGCTTGGCAGAATATGCCATTACTCAATGACTCCTCTTGCAGGCCTTTGAGGACTATTTAAAAACCAAACCAAACCAAACCAAACCAACCAAGTTAAAAAAAAAAAAGTATGAGTGGGTAAGATACATTCTCCAGAACGGGAAGTCATTACCATGTTTCCTCAGAGGGTAGCCAAAGCAGACACACCAAGAGCTGAGCCAACTCTACTTCAACAAAAGGAAGTTCACCATTCATCAAGAGAAATACCTTTTCTTCTCAATTTGTTTCTAAGCTAGCACAAGGTGTACAGACAACACTGATTATAATGGTTGAGAACTTTGTTGGCAATTAAAAAAAGGTGAAAGCTGGGTGTGGCGGCATGTGCTTGTAATCCCAACATTCAGGAGAGGTGGGAGGATCATGAGTTCAAGACCAGCCTGGGCTATACAGTGAGCTCCTGATGAGAATCCAGAACCGGGAATCTAGCTCCACAGAAGAGTGCTTGTCTAGCATGGTCAAGGCTGCACATTCAATTCCCAGCACCATGAACAAAGTGGCAACATCCACTTTTGGCAAAAATCTTGTGTAGTCTTGCTCTAATGTCAATGATTATACTGTACTTACTATCAGTATGTCTCTGGAACTAAAACAGCAATTCCATTGCTCCAGGTGCTGAGGCTGACGGAGATGTGCAGTGTGCATGTGCTCACACGTATGTGCACACGCTGGGGACTGAACCCACCCTTCTACCGCAGAGCAGCTTCTCTGCAGCACTTCCTCCTTGTGTCTCCTTTCACTCACCTACACCTCATCTGTCAGCTGTGCCTTCAAAAACCCACCCAAGATGCGATCACTTTCCAAACCATCTTCACGACCACCATGTGACCCGAGACACTGATTTCTCTCTAGGACTACTCCAACCTCCCCGCTCTTCATTTCTGTATGTCCAGATGGTGTTTAAGGATCAGCATTTTTTTTTACTTCCATGCTCATGCTCCTCCCATCCCACACAGAATTATGAGACCATTCATGACCAAGTTCTAGCCTCCCCCCACACACTGTCTTGTCTTCCTATCTGCTATACTCCCCATGTCATACCATGTCACCATATCGATCTTCACGAGTATAGAATACTCGAGGCATAGTTCCATTTCAGGGCCATCGATGGCTGCTTTTTTTCTCTTTCTTCTGCACAGTACCAATAGCCTTCAGCTCCTTCTAACCCCACCTTCCTACTAAGGCTTCCTCTGGTCCCAACCTGACATATGACATTCCCTTTTTAGCTTCTCTGTTCCATTGGTATGGCTTACTCTCCACACTGTTGTAGTTTTTACTTTTTCTTGCTCACATCTATCTTTCCTACTAGATTTATAATCAAGGTAGAAATCCTTGCTCCATCATTCAGTAAATATGTAGAACACAGCTGGTACACACCAGATTCAAGTATGTGCTCTATAGGAATGAGTGTGGAAAGGGAGGTGTTAGAACACACTCAAGAGGAAATCTGACAGGAAGTGTGAGGTACAGAGAAGCAGTGTGGATGGATATACAGAGCTCGCCTGATTTGGTTTGCTACAAGGTGACTGCTTCCTGTATTGAGAAAAAACAATGCAAAAGAGCCAGTTGTCTCTAAAGTTGGCTGTACAACACACGCTGAGGTGAAGTGCCATGCTTTTTTCAAAAGTTGTTTATAAATGTAAAGGGGAACTGAAGAGATACCTACTGGTGCTCTCTACCTGTGTCAGAAAGTCACTATCACCCACGGGTCCCAAGACATCCCAAGGGGATACTCAAATGTCAGATGTAGTTAGTTGTTTGCATAATAATTTATTTACCCTGTCCCAGAAAAAATTTTCTAGGAGCAAAGCAAGCAATTACAACATCAGAAGTTGGTAAAACACGCTTGATGAGGAGCAAATGCCAAGCATGCGCTCCGATCTCCAGTACCACTTGGGGGGATGGGGTACAGCCTGGCACAGATACTGTCTGGAGGAGGGAGGATGGGGTGAAGAACTCTTGGAGGGGGGGGGACCCGGAAGGGGGGAATATTTGGAATGTAAATAAATAAAACAATTTATAAAACCAAAAAACTAACCAAATAAATAAACAAAAAGATACTGTCTGACTGCCCTTCATGACCTATAACATGCTACATAAACAGAAATAGAATTCTTGTTAAATTAAGGACATAAATACAAAGATCATTTTGATATAAGCAGCCTTAAGGATTACCTCCTTGAGAGTTCATTTAGGAAAAGTACATACAACCTTTTCCCCCTGGGCCAAAATACGGACATTTCTTCACATCTTTACATATTTATTTTATGTGTATGTGTGTGCAGGTCCAGGCACTCATAGAGGTCAGAAGAGAGCACTGGATTCCCTGAAGGCAGCCAAAAGTGGTGTAAGCCACAAGAATGGAGCAGGAAGATACTTGCATCGTTCATGAGAGCAGCAAGTGCTCTCAACCACTGACCCATCCATCCAGTCCCCGAATGTCTTTAATACAGATGAGTAAGCACAGCGCTGCCAAGTGCAGAAGCACTATTCAAAGTGCTTGAACAAAAGTAGCCAACTTGTGATTTCTATTTCTCAAGGTTTAAAAACTTAAGTTTCATAGAAAATGAACCATTGTGTGTTTTTTGTTTTTTGTTTTTTTTTTTCCCCTAAGCTGATAGGAGAGAGAATTCAGGGCTTTTGGGAAGAACACAGAATCTTTATCATCACAAGTATAACTCAGTTAGCTCAGTCATGGATTCTCTAACAGGCCTAACCCCAAAAAGGCTCTATCTGCTGCTGCTACGATGACTTCTAAGAGAAATGGATATTTACAGTGTAACATTAAATGGAAACTCCTATACATTTCACAAGCCATGTCAGAAGATGGGGCATATGTTTAGTCTGGGGCAGATTTACCACTTCTGGCTTCCCAATCTCAACTGTGCGAAAGGAACCCACACAGACAAATTCACATATATATTTTGAAAAGTATTTACTTAGTTTGAATAAATTAATTGCAAATAAAAATTAAGCTACAATATAGAGCCTCAACAGAAATGACAAAACACAACACAGGACTCGGTTTCCTTGCATCAGTCACAAAGTCTGTGACCAGAAAACTTCAAAATCAACTAAATTTCCTTGAAAAAAGGGTAATAACCAGCAGTTACTGATCCATCACAGCTAACTTATAATACAAATCTTGACATGCATTTCCTGAGTGAACCCAAATGATAATTTTCAAAACAAGAAAATTTGACAATCAAATAAAATAGTTCATGGCTTCTAAGTGACCTTTTTTTTGTTTTAAATTTTTAAAAAATCAAAATGTTGATGTAGTAAGATAAATTAAAGCTATACTACCACATACAAAAATTTGACAACAGTCAATTATTATACAATTTTTCAAACTAAAGGAAAAGAAGTCAAAGGATTGGAAGATGATTCCATCTAATCTACAGTGTACTGATTTCTACACGTGTCCGAAGGGTTTGGTGTAGTGCAACTGTCTGTACTTGTGGTGCATTTAAAAAGGCTAGGGTGAGAAGACACTGTCCTGCACAGCACATATGGAGGACGAGGACAGCAGCCTCTGCCGGTGTGTCCTCACTTTCATCCGCTAAGCAAACATTTCCATGAGTCACACTGAGGCCAGCTCCTTAGGAGTCAAGCCACAGTTAAGGCTGGTCTGCTGGGTTACAAAGGGAGGTACCACTGCAGTCAACCCTTTACAGCTCTAGATGTTCTAATGCCTGGAATAATCCAAATGCAGAATAATTAACAAAACATTTTTTATTTAATTTTTCTAGAGCAAATCAAGTAATATTCTTGTTAATTTCTTGACTTTCTCATAGGATTTTTTTCTTTTTTCTTTCTTTTTTTTTTTTTTTAGAAACAGTGAACAGATGAACCACAGTTTATATCCAAAAAAATAAACTTGCCAAATGTTGCTGGCACTAAAAACAGATCAGTTATCATGGGAGAAAAATAGATCATCTAGATTAAATTGCATATTCAAAGGAGCATATAAAACGTTTCTTAGCATTAATTTTTGTTATAGTACTACACTTGAGAGAAACATTAAGGAAAAAACCATTTTCTGGTTAACTTCAATGTGGTTAAAACAAACACCTTTTAGACAATGGTAATTAATATGAATCTGGTTTTATGAAATATTCTAGTTCATCAAATCTCCTACTTATATGGGGTTGGAGGGAACTCTCCTGTCTTTCTCCTTAACTTTGCAAATCCTTGAGCTACGTGCCCACTAACCTACCACTCACACCAAGTGTGTGACACCATCATTACCATGCTAGCCTATCACAACATTCTAAAGTATTTTCTATGATAAAGATAAATAGAAAAATTAATATACATGTTGCTGTATTTTACAATGTTTGCAACAAATTGTAAACTAACATAGTTTGAACCCACAGACCCTCTCAGTTCTACAGCATGACCTCTCAACATTGAGGGCAAGCATGATTCAAGAACACTAAACGAAGGAAGGCATCAAATTATACTATGTCTTTTTCTCCTCAAAATAGATTTTCAAAACTCAGAATTCAGAAGTCTGGAACTTTCAAAAATTCCTTTGCTTGAGTTTCCCAGATTTTTCTCAGAAATTGCTATTATAAATATTTTAAAAAATTCTTCATCTTAATGCAAATGACCAGAGCAGAGAAACTTACACGGACAAGGGGTTAGCAAACCCAATCACTTAGCTTATAAACTTATAATGCAGTCCTGGAGGACAGCTGCTAGTCTAGAGGTCCTTGGAAAATAAGTCTGATATAGCCTTGTTCACCAGCCAACTGATGTGCACAGAAGGGACAGGCTGCGTGAAAAGTGTGCGTACCATGAGGAAGTGGGATCTGGGACCAGTAAGCCGTTGTCTTTTCTGAACACACGTGCCCACAGGGGCTAAAGGCATGGGTGGGAGGGCCGGCGTCCACATAAAATCCAGCTTCACATCCAAGCCACAGAGGGACATAGGGACCAACAGACCTACACATAGGACATTCGCGATCTTTGCCGTCCCGTTCTTCTTTGTTCCCCAGTTATGATAGCCATGAACGTGGCCGCAGTTTAGATATACCATGGTTGCTTTTCATCTACAACATCTTTCCTCTTCATGCTGGGAAAGGCTAGTGTGTTGAACCCTACAGGGCATGAGGTCGTGCTGCATTGATTTCCTGTCTTAAAGCTTCTAAGTGCTTCACAGTAGGAGTGTGGGAAAGGCCTTCTGCAGTACGCCACAGCAAGGTTGCACCACAAAGATCAATTAAGGAGCCATCTTGTAGCTGATTGGTTTCAATTTCCACCTGAAGGAGAAAAGAATCAAAACCAAAGTTACCACGTGTTCACACTACATCTTCAGTATGTCCTAACAAGACAGGGTTACCTGCTAAACGTAAGACTTAAGTTTCTGTTTGTATGTAATTTGGAGATAGAACTTTAAGTAGCAGTTATAAAAAAATTCTAAATTTGAAAATCAACAATAACACATTGAACAGTAACTTCTCTCTTTCTAGCCAAAAGACAACTTATGATTTAATCGTCCGGATAATTAACAAACATAGTTAATTTTAGTTAAGTACAGTCACGGACACAAACAACAGAAGCTTGAACTTTCCTAACTGAAACAAACATTCACTCTAGAATTAGCATTTGGAAGTCTGTGTTTGATAGGCTCAGCTTTCTTTTCTTTTTTATTTTTTTTTTTTTGGTTTTTCAAGACAGGGTTTCTCTGTACAGCCCTGGCTGTCCTGGAACTCACTCTGTAGACCAGGCTGGCCTCGAACTCAGAAATCCACCTGCCTCTGCCTCCCAAGTGCTGGGATTAAAGGCGTGCGCCACACCGCCCGGCTCGGTCTCAGTTTTTCTATGTCAGCAACATGACTAGCATGTCTAAAAGCTTTGCTAAAAAAAAGCAACATGCACGCACACTGTATTCAGTCCAACTCATCCTATGTTTGTTGCAGTAAAAAGAAGCTATGTGTAAGTACTTACCATCTTTCCTCTCTGCTGGGCTGATCTGGTTTCACGCAGACTGAAGACGTTCCCACACACTGATATTTCTCTCCATATTCCAGGTTTGGAGTCTTCTGTGAACCCATTTCGTGGATGCATCACAAGCACTCCATTAGTGGTCAAGCCATCCATCTGCCCGTCAGATGTCTTCCATTTGGCAGCCTTCTCCTATAAAAAGAGTAGTGAGTTTCTACTTATGTATAATTTGGAAGTAGAAATTAGTATAAAGGAATGCATTAGGAAAAAAAGCTTTTTACCCCAAGAAAGATGTTTTTTGATGAATCAAATCCTGCAGCATAAATCCGAGCTGTAAAAGGGGGATTGCGCTCACATATGATCCTACAGGCAAACCTTGATATAGTACTCTGTACTGACTGAGTGTCGGAATTAGTCTGACTTCCAGGAACTGTGTCAGTTACTACAAAATCAATAGGACTTTCAGTTGACCGACCAATCTAAAGGAAAAAAAAAAAAAGAATATAATATAAACTTGATTTAATGATCACAGTGGAATAGAAAGGGATAATATAAAAACATTAAGGCTCTGAAATTTCTAAAGCTCAAACTTAACAATACTTAACTATGCGGACATCTACACCTTTGAAAACTAATCTCTCATACTCTCTGATACAGCAGTCACTTTGAACATAGAATTAAGTGGGAACATATGATGGAATTTCTAAAACCCTCAGGGAATAAAGAATCCAATATGGCCAAGACGCCTAGCTGGCTCTAGGCTTTAACCCTTTTAAGCCAGAACTGTATCATATTTCTACCTTTTACTACCCATTAATCGGACCCACTGCACAAGAGTAAATCTAGAGCTTCACACTGTGGAGAACACCGAGTCCAAGCTAAAATGCTGCTGTGTACAGGAGCTGTGTGCAGGGCTGTGTGCAGGACTGTGTACAGGAGCTGTGTGCAGGACTGCGTACAGGAGCTGTGTGCAGGGCTGTGTGCAGGGCTGTGTGTAGGAGCTGTGTACAGGAGCTGTGTGCAGGGCTGTGTGCAGGACTGTGTTTAGGGCTGTGTGCCAGGCTGTGTCAGCATTGACCCTGGTTAGCAGCTGCACACAGTCTTGCTTGGAGTCTCTGGAACAGCTCTCCATCTCTTCTCACTAGGTTACCAGCTGTTAGTTCTTACTTTTGGTTGTGCTTGCTTTCAGCAACAAGTCTCTCCTCCAACCACTTAAGCTGATAAGGAACGAGACATCAAATAACTAAACTTCAAAGAACAGTGCCTCAAAGGTACTTTGTTCCAAGGTTCCCCAAGGAAGCACAGAAGGAATTCTATGTCAACTGTAGGATTTGTCATATACCCAGGTAGTTTTTCATTTCTGAGCAGTAAGGTTTCTGGCTGGAGTCCTGGGTGAGGCAGGTGTCAGGCTAAACTATTTTTAAAGTATTAGCCCACGAGTACATTACTTGCATCTTCAGAGTAGAAGGGGGAAAAAAAGGAAATGTATGGAACACCCAATAAAAGTGACATGTATAATGGAAGCATTCAGAAGTCATCAGTTCTTTAACGTATTACAACACAGTGTTACACAACTTAATGATGGCACTTAGAAAATACCAACTCTCTGCAAGCATGATGCCTTTGAGTGTATGTGGAGGGGAGAGAAGGCAAAGCCTGGCTGTAGTCCCTAGCTACACAGGGTAGATTAGAACTCTACCTCCTCCTACCTTAGCCTCCTAAGTAGTGGGGATTACAACTTTGTACCATAGTGCATATTTTCTATTTTTCCACACGAGATAGAAATTGATACAAGATTTGGCTTTAAAAAAAGTCAATCCAAACTAATTTCTTGTTATTTCTATTCACCATGTTCTAGCTATAAGTAGAATTGTCAGTCTACCACACTTTATACTGTTTCTCTGACATTCTTCCATTTTTCCTTCCATGATACCTTCATCCTGGTTGTTGTCAAAAGTCCTACTAAGTGTGGTAAGGAGGTACAGATGACAAGAAGACTGTGGAGACTTCTGTGTGCCCTTCTCCCATCAGCAGTCTTCACGCTCCACTCACACAGTAGGGCAGCACCTACACAGTTAGCTGGACTGGAATCTGAATTTCTACCTGACAGACTCCACAGGAATGTGATTACTCAGTTGGGAAGGCAGCTAAGCCACTTCTCGAAGACTCGCTAAGTTACTTTTACTAGACTGCTTTCTTAGGATTTATGGTGCAGATATGTTCAACTTTCCATAGGGATGATGCACATAGAAATTAATTTCTGATACTAGAAAATTAACTTAGGAAAACAAGGAGCCAACTACAAAGAGGTAAATAAATACAAGGTACTTTTCAAAGTTAAACTTCAAATCTATGACAAAATAGCTACCTTGATTTTTTTTATCATCTTGATTTTTTTTTTTTTTAAAAAGCTAATCATATTCATCTCAATTGTTTGTTGATAAAGATGTGGAAAACATTTACTATTATGTTATTTTACCATGATCCATGATTTAATCTTTCATCACTAAGGGATGCTGTTTATTTAGTTTAGTTAAAAAAAAAAAAAGAGAGAGAGAGAGAGAGAGAAAGAGAGAGAAACAAACACCCATATTCTAATACTAACTGTAAATACACTATTCTTTTCTCTTTTTTTCTTTTAATCTATGGCTCATTTAGCAGGGTTAGAGGAGAAATCAGCCTCAAAAATATTTTGCTAATGATTGAAATTAAATACATCTCTGGGCCTTTTCATTAAACATTTATGAAGAAAATGAAAAAATAATTGGGACAATAATTTTAATTGAATGATAGCGATTTTAGTTAGGTTTCTTTAGAAAATCTAATACTGACAGGAAATATCAAGAATTTTATGTCTTCAGGCTTCACTGCTCTATAATCCATCAGCATATAAAAATAAATATCAGTACCAGATTGGTTCAGAGAATGGGAGGCAGACAGAGAGATTTTATTATACCAGTAGCTCTGCCCAGACGTGTGCTGAAAACCAAATCCCTACATCTGATGTCAATAGTTAGAAATTACCTGTAATTTCTGTTGCTCGGAGAGGAAGGTAGGAAGTAGTGGCCAAACACACTACACACACACACACACTACACACACACAGGTCCGAGGGAGAGACTACCTTCTGCACTCTGCAGAGGATGAGGACGTGGAAGCACAGAGTAGCTGAGAAATGTTACCAGGTAATTTAGGTCCCAGGGTTCTCTCTCTTTTCTTTTGTATTTTATTTTTATTTCATGTGTATGTATGAGTTTCTACATGCATATGTGAACCATGTTTGTACATAGTGCCCTCGGAGGCCAGAAGAGAGAGATATCAGAGCCACCTAATGTGGGTGCTGGGGAACCTGGGTCCTCTGCACGAGCAGCAAGTGCGTTTAACTCTCCAACTTCAGAGCCCACCTTTAAACCACACTATAATGACATTTAGATGAGGTTTTAAAAAAAAAAATCAGTACATATTTTAAACATACAGCATGAAAGCATAATATTTAATCTGATCATAATAGCAAAGTCACCAACAACAGATCTTAACTTTTTTACTTTTAAAGAAAAAAAAAATCATGTTAAGTACCTGAAACATATCAGTGTTGCTGTCATGAGTATATTCAACCACCACTGTCTGGGCTCGAGATAAAGTATATGATATGCTATGCTGGTCCTTGTTGCTTATTGCCTATGAATGAAAGGGTTAACAGCAAATATTAGCAGTCATCAAAATCAGAAAAATCTCTTCATTAACTTCACTTGTGGCTTCCTCAGGTTGAGGGGTTACAGAATACTTTTTAATAGTCATGGAACAAAAACATAAATTTAAAATTCTTAAGAATCTGTGTTTCTCTTGAAAGCACTTTAAATTCTAAGGGAATTAATATCAAATACCACATGGAAACTAAAACCAACACCCAATATTTCCTCTGATAAAGAAAAAAGTGACATAAGAATTATACATAGTTAAGCTAGAATTACCAGCTCATTTTCTAATCCTACAGATGACAAGTTTTACCATACGCCAGACCAGATACAGAACAATGTACAGGATGATTAAACATTACAAGAAGAAATAGATGCGATTCTGATGGCCATATTTTTGACTTATCCTAAACTGAACTGCTCTCCTATAAGAAGTGCTCAGTTTTATTTTCAGGTGTTCCTATGTTAATGAGTTGAAGATAATATCAGAAGCAGAATACTAGTTATTGCAAAAAGGAGGCTGTATAAGAGGCAAACAGATAAAAAGACACAAGAGTGACTACACATGATAAAAAGGGGGAAATGTTTGTTTTTTGCTTTTTAGCTAATCTGTAATAGGTAAGGCCTTTTGAAGTTATAATATTAAAAAAGTTATTTTTCAAATAGTTAAAGGTAATAAATACCTAAGTGCTAACTACTTGGTTTTAACAAGGCTTTAAAATGCAAATTTACCATCTCACTTGTTTGTGAACTGTTTTGAGACAGGATCTCTATATATAGCCTGGTTGGTCCTGCTATGTAGACAAGGCTAGCCTTGAATTTACAGAACCCTTTGCCTCTGCCTCCTGAGAGCTGGGATTCAAAGTATGAGCCGCCATACTGGGCTTCTGCATTTTTGCTTGCTTGTTTTGAGAGTGAGTCTGGCTATATAACCCAGGCTGGTCTTAAACCCGAGATCTTCTGTCTCAGTCTCAATAGAGTGTTGCGATTACAGGCACATGCCACATCTGGCTCTCATTTCATCTATTTGGTTTGTTGAATTGTGTTGTGTATTTCAGGATGACCTATTCTTAACTGTGCAGTGTAGACTAGCTTTGAACTCTGGATGGTCCTTAGTTTTCCACATGCTGGGATTATATAGGTGTGGGCAATCAAACAGACTCATGTTTTTTAGAGTTACATTTATTTATTGTGATTTTGTGTGTGTGTGTGTGTGTGTGTGTTGTACATGTGTGACACGTGAGAATCAATACAGCTTGTGGTAGTCAGTTCTCTCCTTTTGTCATGTGGGCTCCAAGGATTCAACTCAGGTAGTCAGGATTACTGAGAAGTACACACTGAGCCATCTTGCTGGCCTTCAAGAATGTAGTATAGATATTTTACAAGCATGGTGTTAATATTTTACTACATATTTATGTATTTGTAAGTATTTATAATTGTTCCACATTTTAAAATCCACACAATTCTGCATTAAGAGAATAAGTTTTCAAATAATTGCTAACTTCTGGACCTTTTTTTAGGGAGCAAGGGACAGGGTCTTTAGGTGTTGCCCATGTTGACCTAGAACTCTCCATTCTTTAGCCTCTGAAGTACTGAGATTACAGATGTATGCCAAATGTCAAGGCTGAGAGTTAGCATTGTTGTTGTGTTGGGATCAAACACACAGGACATCACACAGGCTACGAAATAAGTAACCCTACCAGGAGTTACATCTTTAGTTCTGAAAGTTAATTCTTAATTTCTAAAGAGTTAGTGGGTGTTCAGGATGTAATTTGTTGTTGTTGTTGTTTGTTTGTTTTTAAGCGGTTATATCTTTTCTTAGATCAGGAAAAAGAACCACATTGGGGTAAGTCTGAGTCTCATTGAAAGTCAGGGTTTTAATCCATCCTAGATAACTGCTAGACATTTATAAAGAAATTTTCTTCATGATAGATAAAAAAATTTTTTAAATGACACTCAATAATTTTTCAGTCCTTGTTTTTTTGGGGGGAGCTTGGTAACATAAAAGAGCAAGAGCAAACAATGAAAATGTGAAGAACACGGTACTACAAGAAACTGAGAAAATAGGGTTTGGAGCATCTCAGTTGCATCTTCTGGATGCAGAGACAGAAGGAACCTGGAGCTCAATGGTCAGCCACTGCACTGTGATCAAAACCCTCCAGGTTCAGTGAGACCCTGACTCAAACAAGATGAAGAATGAATGAGGAAGACACCAAGTGTTGACCTCTGACCTCCACAGGCCATACACAAGCACTCACTGCATACACATGCATGCATGTGCACAACAAAATGAGAAAGTATTTTAGAGGGAGATGATTAACATCTCCCTTGACGTGGTCCTCAACCAGAGACCAGATTATACAGCTAAGAGGCATCTGAAAATATTTAAATGCTTTTGGCTGTAACAATAATGTTAGTGATTAAATGACTTAGCACATGGGGATCCAAGGATTTCAGTATCTTGTAACACCTGGGACAGTTCTGCACAATGAAGCTGTGATGCACTCCAGATGCAAAGAATACTTCCATGGCCAAACACTACAGAGGAGCCCAGACTGAGCCGCACTGTCTACTGAACATACTCCTCTACAAAGGAACGGGAGGAAACACCTTAGAAAGAACAGCCCTTCCCACACTCTTTGGCTCTCAAATAGTAATCAAGGAGCAGCCAAATCAAGACTTGATATCTTAATTAACTTCAAGGATAGGCATCTAAAACAAGTAAAACCAATTTTAATCATGTATTTAACCTAACAAGGACCTAATATAGATGCTGTAATGTTTATGTACACCTAGGGTTACTTAGCTATTGATAACCTCTAGAAGTCAAGGAACTCTGTAATTGTTCTTATCTGGATACCACAATACTGAATTAATTCAGTTTATGCTATAAACTGGAAAGAGAAATTTCAAGGCAAAATGAAGATTCCTCTACTTTCACAGTGCCTTAAAGGTCTAGCCTCTAAAACTTGGTAAGGAAATAAAATGGGGCTTAGAGAACTGACAAGGCCTAGAGGATGAGAAGCTATCGGCTGCAGGCACCGCTGAGAATGCACTGCCACTGTACATGGTGCTGGGGCAAAATGTAAACATGTCATACGACAAAAAGAAAACAAACTCAGAGGACCCATAGAGCCTTAGAGAATGAGAATATTTTCTGTTAATTCCTACCTGTTTTGTCTGTCATTAAAAAGGATGGGGGGATTCCATATGGCAGCCTTTCAAATACCATCAATACAAATGGAAGGAAACTTCGAAACAGAAAAGTAAAGCACTAGAGAATACAGACCACACTTTATCTCACCTTGGCAGCCTGAGGAGTACATGCAATGTGCACGGTGCTGGGCTTCACCCCATTTGCCTTAGGTCTTTTAAACAAAGCAAATCTACTTTTCCTCCTTCCTCTATCACCGTTTGGGAGAGACCCATTATACCTGATAGGAAAGGAAAAAAAGTTTAGCTGATGTCTTGTAAGGATCACACTATTAGAAAACAAAGTTATAGTTTGCCTTACATGTACATTCTATTCTCAATTAATTACCTTAGATTTCTTCTAGCAGCTGCTGATCTCCAGACTAGCTGCTTGGGTCTGAATCAAAATGAGATTCTTTCTGGCTATGTTTTGAGCCACAGAGAAGTATTATACACAGCTTTAAGTTATCTATATAAGTAAGAACTGAGTAACAGAATTAATGATTCCTTGTGACTATATATTTTCAGGTATATTTAAAGCAGCAGCAGTAATTGAAACAGAATCTCCTTTAATTGTGACCCAACACCTTAAAAGCTGAACTTTTGAAATAAAGGGAGTGTTGGACTTGTTGAGTCCTAGCTGCCTGAATAGAACACTGATATGTTGTCAGCTCCTGTCCAACTGAGTTCCATCCCAACCAGAGGTTACACCTATGTCTGCTGTTTCAATCTTCCAATCATTTTCTAGAACATATGTAATCTCAATGCAAGCAAGTAAGAAATGTAACTAAAACAACTGGGGAAAAGTGAACACCAACCTAAACATCTGGGTATGTACCACAACCAGGAAGCACTGAAGTCTACATCAATTAATCCTACACTTAGAAGCAAAAACAAACAAAACCTGCTAGATTAAACAGGCACAGAGCAATTAGTTTCTCAAGTCCTAGAATGACACTGGAAAACCAGAGTATAAATCCACGTATGGCTGCTACATACGACATAAACTGAGTCACCTGGGAGGAGGGAGTCTCAGGGAAGAACTGCCTCCATCAGATTGACCTGTGGACACTTCTTGATTATTCATACAAGCCTGTCTAGAGGCATTTGAGGGAAATGGAGTATAGTTAGTTGTGGATATTCAGAGGACAGTATGGGGGCAATGATGATTGATTACTGATACAGGAGGGTTCAGCCCAGTGCAAGTGGTCCCATCCCTGGGCAAGTGGTCGTAGGCTAGGCAAGCCAAGCAGCCAGTAAGCAGCATTACTCCACAGTTTCTGCTTTGGGTTCCTGCCCTGGCTTCCTGTGATAATGGACTATAAGGTATAAGCTGGAACAAACCCTTTCTTCCACAAGTTAGTTTTGGCCAGTGTGTGACTACAGCAACAGAAAATGAACTACAACACCATGCATGCCCTTGGGGGATGTATGTGTGTCATTCCTTACTGCTTCATTGAGATGCAATTCAACAATAATATTCCTTGTTCACTGTGTCTTCACCCTAATAAAAAATTTGCCCTCTCAAACATAGCTGCTCAATCTGAGCAGAAATGAAGCAGAAGATAGGGAAGGGTTTGTGGATAAGGGAGATGATTACAAAATGTCCTGAAATAGTAATTAACAAGGAAAAATCATTCCTATTTCAGATCTGAGGAGTTCAGTGACTGCCATATGCAAAAATTGCACACATTTGAGCACTGCTTACCATGTGCCAGGCTGAGCTAGATCCCTAGCACCACAAATGCAGGGAGAGAGGGAGGGAGACAGAGAGAATGAATTCTGTACTCAGAGTCTTGCTGTAAGATTCTGTAAGGGAGGATCTCAGGGCTAACATGCTATTCTAGGTCATACACTGTCACCAGCCCTACTGTGCGTTCTTTACTGACCCCCATACCATCCTCTGAAGGACCACAACTAATTCGCCTCTAGAAAACCTTGTCCAGTCTCACTTCTAGAATCAGATTTGCATTTTAAGCTACCAAGTACTGAATATAAAGGTAATTACTATTGCTAAAGCTTAGCTGATAAATTCTTTTTTTTTTTTTTTTTTTTTTTTTTTGGTTTTCGAGACAGGTTTCTCTGTGTATCCGGCTGTCTGAACTCGCTCGTAGACAGGCTGCCTCGAACTCAGAAATCGCCTGCCTCTGCCCAGTGTGGATTAAGGCGTGCGCCACCACGCCCGGTGATAAATTTCTAATTAAAGACAGCTTAAAACGATTTTAAATTTTAAATCACACTTTTAAAAGTTCACAAGTGTTTTTGCAAATAATTTTACCCATAATACTTTTTAAAAGCTGTTTATCATTTAACATGATTAAAAAAATCTATGTAGCCATATTTATGCTGGGGTTACAGGTATGTGCCATCATACCCAACTTAAGGTTAGTTGGGTTTGGCCAGTACGACTGACTTGTTCACAGGAACAGCACTAGTACTGCAGGAGAGGCAGTGGAGACCGGAGCTATGACCTCCAGTCAGGAGTTATAAGCTGTAACAGTCCGATTTTCAAAAGCATAACAAAGTCCAGAAAGCCAGACATTTAGGCAAAAAATAAGTACCAGGTGGACAGGAGAGTCCATAATTTTCAGTTTCTAGACTTCGTAGCTGCTAACAGACCGTATCTACATTTTACAGGTTTAGATTAAAATAACTGAAGCAATGGAATCTCCTCTCTGCAGATTGATTTTCTGGGAATTTAAATGAACAAGGTGACTGTTGAAGCAACAGATATCTATGCATTGTGCTTGAAAGTCAGTTTACTGCTCCCTTAGGTCTATACAAGTCTGTTTACCAAGAAGTATAAGCAAAGCTGGTCCTTATGTGCAAATTAACACTACCTCAGAAGGCAAAAAGGACACATATACGCTAAGGTACACAAAATTACCTGAAGCAGGAAAGGGTCTTTTGGTAGTGGCCAAGTAGCTAAAGAAAAATTTTTCAAAAGAATGGGACAAAAAATGCAAACTCTTTCTCTCTCTCTTTTGGTTTTTTGAGACAGGGTTTCTCTGTATAGCCTTGGCTGTCCTGGAACTCACTCTGTAGACCAGGCTGGCCTCGAACTCAGAAATCTGCCTGCCTCTGCCTCCCAAGTGCTGGGATTAAAGGCGTGCGCCACCACCGCCCGGCGCAAACTCTTTTTTCTAGGGTGAGGAAAAGGTAAGGATTATTCAATGCTTTTAAAATAGATTTTTATGTGTGTGGTTGCTTGTAGGCCAGAAGAGGTGCCAACATCTTTTGGATCTGGAGTTACAGGCCACTGTGAGCTTCTTGATGTGGGTGCTGGAAACTGAACTCAGGTCCACTGGGAGTTAAGGGCCGTGAGTGCCGTTACTGTTAGCTTCCGAGCATTTCTCCAGCCCTTACGCATTATTTCAATGATTACAAGAATGGCATAAATATGGTCACTAAATTCTTCTGGATATAGTAATGAACAAATTCTTAAAAACAGAAATAACAACAATTCTAACCCAAAGGCCAAAACGACCACATCATACTCAGTTCTATGTTTCATCATGCAGAAATCTTACCCTAAGACGATGAGTTCACCATATTTTACTGGGGCTTTGGAAGGATGATTTTCTTGATCAGGAGAAAACATGAGCTTGGCTGTCTTTCTCAAATCTCTGTTCACTGGTCAGGAGCCTTGAGACACCTTTTGCATTATTTCCTAGAGAGAAAAATGTTTTGTTAATAGCATGAACAATGATTCCAGTTTAAATAAAGAGTATTCTCCAAGTCTTCATGAATACATCGTGAAAATCACATGAAATACACAGCATGTGATGTTCCCCGACAATGGTTCTGTATTTGGCACGAACAGATTAAATGTACATCTGTCCGTCTGCCACTTTACAGAACAAAGTTGTCCATTTCCCTATCATTTCTACAAAGTATAAGTAAAGACCCTGGATAAAATAATATAAGCAGATAGGGAAAGTTTTTTCTAAATCTATTAAGGGAGGGGCTGGCAGGGTGGCTCAGTTGGTAAAGGTGCCTACCAGCAAGCCTCAATGACCGAGTTTGATCTGGGACCCCACGTGGTGAAGGGAAAGAACCAATTGTTGCAAACTATCCTTTGGCCTCAACATGCATACCATGGTACATGTAGGCACATAATAAACAAACATGAAAAAATATATAAGAAGATATAAAAAGCTGAGAGAGGCAGAATAGTAGGGACTTTGGGATCTAAGGAACAACAAGACAGTGAATTCTCTGTGCTCTCTTTGGCTAATATATGCCAGAGGTGGAACCAGGAAGCCAGCAACCTGGAAATATGAACTAGTACAAACAAAACAAAAACACACTTGATTTTGTTTAAAGGAACAATAAAGTGTCAGCTTGGTAGATAGAAAGTTCTGACTATGGCTATTCTACTGTAGCCAAATATTACAGAAACTGCCCCATTCTCACCAGCTAGAGCTGAGTGTGGAGCTTTGACAACTACTGAAACCACAAAAGAGAGATCGAAAATCACAGTAGGATGGTTCATTGCAGGCTTGGGAAGGAGCCAAGACACTTACTTAGGAGGTGCACAAGCACACTTAGTAGTCAGTCCTAGTGACAGCACTGGAGACTACGGATGAATCTCATTTCTGCATGTACTCAGCAGTAGTAAGGATACTTCCTCCAACCTGCCCACAAAGGTTGAGTAGGGCCCCTACACTTTATCTGCTGTCAGTAACAGAAGAAAGACATCCACTACACTGACAAAGCAGCATCAGGAAATGGCAGTGCAAAGATAAAACACAGACTCAAAACAGAATTTGAAAATACCCAAGGTTCAACATATCATCCCAACATACCAAGAACTAAAACGATTTAAAGCAGAAGAGGTAACAACAGGGGACAAGACTGAGTTGAGGAATCTAAGGCTGCCCAACAGAGTTAGACGCAGCCATGATAAAATGCCCCAAGAAGTAGTTACATCTGGGACAGCGGGGATAAAGTACAAAGTCTCGGCAAGCAAACAGAAGACACAAACTGGAAATCTCCAAACTAAGACAAATATTAAACTACAACAAAGAACTTCTTAGGTAGGCTGGGCAACAGAGTAGGCAAGGCCTTCTGGTCTGCAGGACTACAGCAAAAGAGCTAACTGTGCAGCACTGGAGCCTCAAGAAGGAAACGTGCGGAGCTGAGACAGGACTGAAAGAAATAATGCTTGAAAACACAACAAATCAGGGACGAGAAATAAAACTATAGATGCATGAAACTAAACAATTCTGTCTCTAGATAACCCAAAGATCTCAGCATCAAAATAAAAGTTCTAAAAATGGAAATCAAACAAACAAAACAATAAAATAAACAAAAATAAACAATATTTTATCTACAGGGAAGAAGCTACTAGAATGACAGCATACATCTCACAAGAAACCACAAGATCCATAAAATAGTGGCTTAATATATTTACAGAATGTAAATATATTATTCATTTATTGGAATTAAAATATAACACATCATTTTCCTCCTTCTTCCCTTCAGTTCTTCCCACACATCCTCTTGCAGCTATCAAATTCATGGCCTCTATTATTTCTCTAATTCTTGATACACACACAGATGAATACAACCTGTTCAGTCTATTAATATTGTTTGATGTATAGTAAGAACTGTCATCAGAAAAATTTTATCCAATAAAACCAGAGGGAAGGAATTAAGATATTTTCAGGTAGAGAAAAATTTAAAGAAAAACATGCCAGTGGTATATCATAAAGGAATGACTAAAGGGAATTCTCTCAACAGAAAGAACAGCTAACAGGGTAGCAAAAATAATAAGTATAAAAAAACCTCTCTCCGTATGTATTTTTTTTTTTCAAACTACAGCATTAGCAAAGCATGGCTACTCCTAAGGTCTGAAAGTGTTACATGAATGCCCATGCTTGACTGACAGTATATCTATCACAGGGTACGAGTGTTGGCCTGTGTTCTAGTTGTAGCTCTTTGCCAAAGCAATCTGTTTTCTCTGACTCTAAAAATAAAGGGACTAAAGTAGAATGAAGGAGATTTGGGAGCTGGGAAAAATATAAGCAAGCACCTGGCCCTGGCCTGAGAACTCACTAGTAAAATGTGTACTGCTATATTATTGAGGAGAGGTTACAGCAGTGGTTCTCAGCCTTCCCAATGCTATGCCCCTTTACTACATGCCTCATGTTATGATGACCCCTAACTGTAAAATTATATCACTGCTACTTCACAACTGTAATTTTTCTACTGTTGTGACTGGAAATTTTTATCAGTAACACTAAAGCTGCAGTCACAGGAACAAGCTCAACTTCTGCTCTTATCTCTACTATTCTAAAAGAATTCAGTACCATCAGTCCTTACATACTTATCCAACTTACACTGTTATTCAAGATTAACAAGATTAAGTTTTCTTTTCCTTTTCTTTTTTTCCCCCAGTCTCTTTCCTCTTCCCTGTTCCCTCTCCTCTCTCTCTTTCCCTCACCCCCACTCTCGACAGGATTTCTTTGTGTAGCCCTGGCTGTCCTGGAACTCACTTGTATAGACCAGGCTGGCTTTGAACTGAGAGATCTACCAGCCTCTGCCTCCTGAGTGCTGGGATCAGAGGGGTGCGGCACCACTACCTGGCTGGGATTAAGTTTTCTTAAATACAATCAACTGACATCAAATTAGCATTATTAAACTGCAAATAAAATGTGCCACTTCTCACTGCCATTTCTCTTTCAGTGCAACTATTGCACATATTGATGGCTGTAACAGCAATTACTAGAATCTCTACATGAAGGGCATTGTCTATATAATACGTCAGCGTTTTAACATAAATTCAGTTGCTAGATACTGCTTTTGTATCCATTTCCTTCAAATATTCTCTGTGAATTCTTAAATCTGAGTAAGATACGTAATTCTTCAAAATGAATTCCTGAGTCATTCAAGTATTTGGTATGGATATATATACAAAGAATGTCCTAAAGCCTCAATCACCATTTCTGCTTATTGTCATTACGTTAGCTGGGCTCATACCGTGCATGCAGTCCTATCCCAATGTGATAGCACTAAGAATTTCAAACACCACCATTAATTCTACCAAGACATGAAAAAAAAAATGTTAAGAGAAAAATCTTGCTGAGATAGTAGGGCTGTTTACCACAGCAGCCACGGTGCTGGAGCTCAGCTTAGTTGTTGAAAACTACACACGTTGCTTTCAATGGGAGGAACTAACCTTCCCAAGAAAAAGAGTTTCCCCTCAAAAAACAAACTCTAGAACAGCACCATTTGGGGGTGGGGTGGGAGAAAATGAATAGAAAGCCATAAAATATATTAACTTTTAGTTTGACTGCTATAAGTCTGTGGCCATCTATACAATGCAGTAAAGGACATCTATTTTCGTACTAAGTCTTCCCAAAGACAGATTTTTTGTAATACAGACTGCTGGGTATCTATCTCCTAAGGAAGGGAAACTGAATGGCTGATTTGTCCTTTTACAGTGCAGGTTCTCTCACTGTTGGCGCTGCTAACCATCCTTTACTTGTTACCTACTACACTGCTCCAGGTTCCTGCTCTGAAAGAGAAGACAAGTGGGACACATACTAAGCCAGGAACAAACAAGTGCAGTGTTTACAGTCTTCTGGTCATTTCTATTTCAGCAGCAAATGAGTAGGCATGAAAGTGGTGCTAAGACAAAGAAAATGCTTTAAACGTGAAAACATCATATTCTTTATAACGAAAAATTGCAGGTTGAATACATTATCTCTGGTAGGGCAGATTTCTACTCTACACTAGAGTTCACCTGTGCATGATGTCAACAGGAGAACTCAGAAAGAACTGCTTAGGTGTATGTGTGGTGGAGCGGCCTAATGGAAGCAATGCAGCTAATGACCAAGGGGGTTGGGATGGGGTTCAGCACCTTTGTTCTTTTATAATTAGTAGGATGAACAAGCAGCTTTTTACACAAGAGACCAGTGGGGTCAGAGGTGAAGTTGGAAGTTGGCACTTTTGTGTTTTCACTGTCCTTCAGCAGTAAGGCAAGGAAAGTCCACAGGCTCCTTCCCAAAATAAGGTGCATCACCATGTACACTTCTACCTACTCCCTTCTAGATTAGCCAAATGGCATCCTGAGAATCTTATTCACAAGCATAGCTTACTTATTTCATCCTGACGAGAAAGCAATTGATATTTTCCCCAAAGATATAATTTGTTTCTCTCAACAAGGGTTTTTCGGCCTGGGTATCACCAACACTTTGGTGTTGTATGTATGTACAGGTATTGGCATCGCCTGTACAGTTTAGGAATTTCAGAAGCATCCCTGGCCTCTACATTCCCTAGAAGCCAGTAACACACATAAATATCTCGTGGTACTGGGCATGGTAGTACAGGCCAAGCCATCTCAGTACCTGAGAGTTAAGGGCAGGGAAGCTCCAAGCCAGCCAAGTTGTCTCAAAAAAAAATAACCACCCACCCACACAAAAATGTCACTATGCCATTTAATCATGTGAGCAACTACCTCTTTAAACTTGAATTGGGAATAAGAGAATCTGTTCTAACAATGGAAATTTCCCTATTTTAATGTAATCTTTACAACAGAGAAAAATACTCAAGAATATTTGCTTATTAGCGTGGAGTTAACTATCATCTATAGAGTTTATAGTAAACCTTGTACTAACAAAGGGCGGTTTGAAGGTAGCTGCAGTGCTACTGTTTTACTAACACGTGACTGACTGAGAACAGGAGACCCTCTTGTCTTGACACAAGTTAACAACCATTTCTATGCATTTAAATGTTTGACAGTGTCTCTTCAAATGTTTAAAGCAAAGGCACTGGCGTTGGGGTGAGCACACACTGAGTTCAAGGCCAGTGCTGCAGGCAAGAAGGACAGGCCCTCTGGACCTCTACTCACACTTGTAAAAATTAGAAGCAAGCTTTGTTAAAAATGAGAAAATTCTTTAAGCAAAAAGAAATGACAGTTTGAACCAATTCATGGTTACGGCCTATCTTGCACTTGTACAGAATACTAATTAACAAAATTCTTTTACATAACATTAGTTTATTTGACTCTTAAAACAGCTATCTGATTTAAATATGAAAATCTTACTAATTTCCATTTCCTAGACAAAGGAACCAAGTAGGTGAGGGACTAAAATCTATGTTAACCCAAGAAGCACCAATCTGTTTAATCTCTATCATGACTACATGACTGCAGTCATTCTCATTTATAAAAGGAGAAAGTGAGGCTCCCAGAAGGGAAGCAGTGTCAAGTTTTCAAATACCACTGCTGACACAGAGATAAGGCTGAACGGGCTAGTTCCCTCATAAGAACCAAGATACCCTATTATACTGTCATTTAGGAAACTAGAAAACATACTGTATAAAACAAACCCCAAACAATTAAAATATACTGTAAACTAGTAACGGAAATATAACCATGACTAGTGCTTTTTGAGATCATCTGAACCTTTGTCACTTCCTCAATGTTCAGTCAACCCTAAGTCCTGGCAGTGACCACAAATAAAATCTTCAATAAATGTATACTTATTTATAAAATGGAGGTAAGAAGGAACCCAAGGAGGAAAACATGGTATCACACAAAAGCACATTATTGGTACAATCAGAAAGAAAATATATATTAGAAAAGTGAGTCCTGACAGCCCAGGAAGAGAAGTTCCATGTACTCCCCGAATGTGAGTCAAGAAGAAGCTGCAGGGAGTCTTCATGATTGGGGGAAGCAGGATTTGCTTAAATGTTCATCATTCCAACCCCAAATCATTGTATTCACTGTGTTACTGGAAAATGTATTTTTAAACCAGGAACTCAAATATGCTTGTTGTCCTCTGTCCATTTCTAGCCTGTATTATGCAATTTTAGATTACTTAAATTGCTGAAGTGGTTATTTATGTTTATGAAAAAGTAAGACAGAAATTCCCCTATTAACTATTGTAACAACATTTTTATAGAGGGAAAGCTAATTAGAATACGAGCATAGGAAAAATACAGGGAATTCTAGCTCCTAAGTCAACATACCAACCCATACCATTTGCCCTCCACCTCCGCCCTTTATAATAGCTAATGGTGGGTTGTCTCTGTGCCAAGTACTATTCTAAGCATTTGACATGTGTGATTTAAACCTTGAAACAATCGTAAGAGATAGTAGCTACTGTAATGCTCGATTAATAGGAAAGAACACTGAAGTGACAGCTCATACTCTACCACTGTAAAGTGCTGAAATATTATGCATTAAAGGACATGAGGGGAATTATACTTGGAAAATAAGTTAACCAATAACCCAAACCATCTCAACTCTGCACACTGAAGCATAGCCTGTATAACTGGTTCTATTGTCTACCAGGCACAATCTTATCTTTAATGTAATAGGGATAAAATTTAAGCTTGGGAAAATGAATAATATGGATTTCCTCCAACTACTTCAAACTATTAACAATTTAAGAAATTTAAAAGTTAGAGCACAAAGTAACATACTGTATTATATTGCCATTGTTATATTCTTTAGGCATAAGAAATGATAATTTTTAAATAGGCCATGAAAGAAAGTAGCACTAAATGATGATTCTGAGCAGTTAAATTACTCTTAGAACTAAGTTACAAACATTTGCTTAGAAAAGCAACAACAGCTACCTTCTTGAGTCACAGAGAAATAAGGAAACATTACATTGGCACAATGCAGCTTTACTCAGCTATAATGCAGAATGAAATGGTGTCACCTACAAGAAAAATGGAGCACTAGAGGCCATGCTACACAAGATAAGTCACCCTCTTCCTCATATGTGGAACTTAGATTTAAAAGATACAAATATTGTTATAAATATTCTCAAGACATAAAAGTAGAAGGGGTAATATTTGGGGAATGATGGAGAATAGGTTATGGGAAAGGGTAACTATGAGTAAAGTATAGATTATACACTATGAAATGCCACAACAAAAATCATCATTTTGTATGAAGAAGATATGCTAATAATAAACAAATTATAGTTGGTAAGATGGATCAGCATATAAAGGTGCTTGCTGCACAAGCCTGGTGACCTTCGTTCAATTCTTGGAACCCACTTAAAGATGTAAGGAGAGAACTGACTTCACAAAGTTGGTCTCTGAATTACACACTACTACACACACACACACTCGCACACGTGTTCACAACAACAGCAGTGTCAAAATATTTCCCCAAGGGTGTTTACTAATTACCCAGGAGGAAAATACTAAATACACAGTGGGAGAAATGAAATAGTTCCTAATGTTAACCAACTGATCAAGTTTAACATCGCCTGTAAAAAGACATACCATCACTTTTCTTTGGTGATGCAATGAGGTATGTTGTAAAGAACCTCAATCCAACTACAAGAAACTGCCAAGCAAACCCAAAGTAGCAGGTCTACAAAATAACTATGAAAAATTATTAAAGGTTTCTCAGCCACAAAAAGAAAGAAACAGAATTGTCAGGGACTGAAGATTATTAAGATGCAACAAATACATGCAACATGGGAACATGAATTGGGTCTTGTGCCAGAAGAGACACACACTGGGGGAAAGGCTGGAGAAACCATATGGCTAAGCAATTGGTACTGCACCAACGTCGGCGTCAAGTTCCTGGTGTTGACAAAATCATCTGGTTGTAGGGGCTGCTAACATTAGAGGGCTGAGTGAAGGGTATATGAATGAGCTTGTATTAGTTTTCTGAACTATTTCAAAATAGAAAAAAATTGAAAGCAAAGTGAGTTCCTTAAATACAAGGCATTTAAAAACTAAATTCAAGGGCAGTAGGATGGTTTAGCAAGTTAAGGCACCTCTGGCCAAGGCTGAGCTCAATTTCTGGAACTCACATGGTAGGAGAGAACTCTTAAAAACTTCCCTAAATAAATGTAATTCTAAAATAAGTTCAAGATTCAAAGTTTGCCTTCAAGACTGTATACAATTTAAAAGCTTACGTTTTACATTGATACTTTTGCCAAATCAGTGTCTTCCAGGTCTCATGTCCTTTTCTTTTTTTCTTGCAGAGGACCCACGTTCAGTTCCCTGCACTTTTATGGTGGAAGATGCTAGATCCTCTGGAGCTGGAGTAACAGGTAGTTAAAGCCTTTCAACTTGTGCTGGGGTCCCAGTTCTTGTCCTCTGCAAGAGCAGCAAGCACTCTTAACCACTAAGACATTGCCTGTAATGTTAACCATTAAACCTCTCTCTAGCTCCCCATGTCTTTTCTCTAAGATGAACTGTCCTGTCCACAGCCTTTAACTAAGGGACTGCTAATGCACAAATGTAGCCCACCGGAGTGACACAGACATCAAAGTGTCTTCCAGGTCTACCCACAACAACCAGAATTCTTTTCTTAAAAAGAAAAAAAAGACATATAAAGATGTCTTATTAAGCTCTGGGTGGTCTTAAAAAACCATTTTATATACTAGTATCATAGTTTCTGAGTGAATGTCATACAGTGAAATTTTTAAAAAGTATCTGCATTTATTTTAGTTCTGCCAACTATATATATGTTTCATTTTACTCCCAGTGTGGTATATGGGGCTGCTTTCAGACTGTCCACAGCAGATGACTATGATTTGTTCTAGCAGGGGAATGACTGTGTGACGTTTGGAATTCTGGGGATTTTCCTGAGGGTATATGAGGCAGGGTTGGTTGTTGTTGGGCGTTCAGTGTGGGTTGTGGGTTGGTTGTTGTTGGCCATGGTTTGTTAAATAGTTGTTCGCCAAGAAGTAATTAGATATCCTGAAGGTGAAGATAAAATTTGCCCTAAGCAACTCGACATCCCTGATCAGCAGGAAGCTGTTAACAATAACATTGCCCCCTCTACTACTGCTGACTTTATGCAGGGATCTTTTTCCTTTCCTCTCTACTCTTTTTTCTCTCTTATCTAGTGTTAAGGAGTTGAAAGGGTGGAAGAAAAGGGGTCAGAGCAGAGTACAAGAAAGAAGAACCCATAAAGTAGCCAAAAAACTATACCCAGTACTACTAAATAGCCAAGAACCTGAGACTAGGTCACCAGCCAAGCAGAAAACCTACTACTTTTATTCTGTTAAAGGAACATAGCAATAAAAATGACTCCTAGTGACCTATTGCTATACCCATAGATCAGTGCCTTGCTCAACCCTCACCAGAGAAGCATCTTCTTGAAATAGATGGGAAATAACTTAGCACCCGAAACTAGACAATGTGCAGAGAGCAGGAAACTTTGGATATCTTTATTAAACCCTCCCCTCAAAGTTCTATGCAAAGGAGGAGGCAGAAAGACTGTAAGAGCCAGAGCCATGATTTCACGGAAACAGTGTTTTCCAGACACAATGAGGTTGATGAAAAAAATGAATTCACAGAGACTGGTGGCACACACAACATCTGTATAGGTTCAAGTCAGACAGGGTCCCAGCAGTGAGAGGGCAAAGAAGACATGGGGACCCAACCCTAACCAAGAAGCTATTTGCAGCTGATACCTACTGGCAAAGGGAAAATGAGTTTTCTCCAATGGAGTGTCACTGGGTAGATCCATAATACTCAAGGGCAGGCCCCACGGCCAGGAGCAGCTGGTCAATAAACTTGGTGGGTCTTTTTGGTTTCTTTTTTTTTTTTGTCTGCTTGTTTGCTTTTGGCATTTTTTTTTTTTTTTTGGTTTGTGTTGATTTTTGTTTTTATGGTATTTATTTTAAAAGAGTGCATACACATAAAGTAGGGAGATGAAAGGAATATGGGAAGAGTTAGGTAAGAGGAAAAACATGATCAAACTGTATTCTATGAAAAATAAATGTTTTTCAACTGTAAGAGTTAAAACAATGATTTCCAATGATAATGTAATATAAAAAAAATCAAGTACTTATTATTAAATGTCTACTAAGTATTTAATTAAGAATACAAAGTAGGGAATAATAAACACTTTGTTGTCATGGTGGTGATGAGCTGTCACTTAAGACCTAACCATTTCTCAGATTTAACTGTGTTTCTTGGGAACTATGCTAATATTTATCATTAGTGCTAATAGCTAAGATATAATTTTTAAAAAATCTCATAATCTATGACAATTAGTTTTAACATCAAATGTTTATATAATACATATACACATATATATGTGTAAAATTTTATTTTATTTATTTACTATTTTTTAAAGAGGAAAATCAGATGAGTATGGACATGTTTTTACTACTCTTATAGAAGTTAACTTTTTAGGTATTTTCTTTTCAAAATGTCTTAATAAACTTCATTTTAAAAGAACAAGAAGAAATTTTAGTTGAATTTCTAAGTACAAATGAAGTAACTTTTTTTCAGAGAAGGTAGTTTTCAAAACAGAGAAGCCATTATTAAAAGATGACGATTACTGCCACTCTCAGCAAATGATGACAGTTTAATCTTGTAGTTTCATTTACTTCTTGGTCCTTGCAAAGTTCTGAGAAATTGCAGGTGATCTTTCTCTGGCCAAATCATACTGTGTTCTCCAGAACTTTATAACAGTAATTTAGAGCCATTGTGTGTGAAAGGGTTAAGAACATTTTTGTTTTTAAAACAAAACACTCTTCATTAGGAAAATAAATGCACATATCTGGGCTGTTCCTACAATTTCCTTTTTCTTCCATCTTCTTATTGTTACATTATCATATTACAAATATCCCAAATAACTAAATTATGATCAATTTTCCAATTTCTGTCTTACATAGCTTTTAATGTACAAGAAATTAATTCTTCACAGACTAGAAAACTGGGAAAAAATGATCATATATACCAATATCTAGATCAGATCTAGTTTCTTTTCAATTTCCTACAAAAACATTTTTTTTTTCAGACATATTTTCTCTTTTGGTAAAAACAGAACCCTGCTGGGAAATGATGATTGTTACTTTTTGGTGGAAAGATTCCCTGCAGTTAATAATTGATTAGATGTAACACTATTCAATCTCTACCATAATTGTAAGAACAATTAGGATATTCAGGTGGAAACACTACTTAAACTCTGTAAAGCAGGGCTGACCAATGCACAATGACAGCGACACTGTTCTAGTTACTAAATAAACTTCTTCAGAGAACACCACAATTCTCAAACTTGGAAGGAAAATGGAGGTTAATAACAATAAGTTCTACAACATATAAAAACTAAGTACTGTAGGCTAGTCTTCATTAAAAACGAGAGCAGCTTTCCATGTTCTGCTGGTGTTTAATCAACAGGCCATAACACCTGTAGTTATGTAGAGTATTTCTCAGGCTTTTTTCACTATTAATAGGAGTCTAATAGTCAAATTCTAAGAACACAGAAACTATGGATTTGAAATTTACTCAACCTTTGTCCTAAGACAGAAGAAAATTTAATCATATACAACACAATTCTAGAGCTAAGTATCAAAAAAGTGACAATTAAAAGCAGTCTGATTATGCTTCAGCTAATTTCCTTTTGCAAGTTTACCTTTACCCTAAACCTCAGAATGAACCTTAAAATCAAGCCCAGGGCACCCACCTTTTACTTCTGTCGTTCCCACCACACACTAAAACACCTTCATGTCAGAGGATAAAATCGAGATAGTATAAGGCATCTGCCGACTGCACTGGGAACCACACACTGCACCAAGCCGTCTGTTCAGTGTTCTTTCACTCAAACACCTCAGAATGTGTGTGGGCGGGCCTGCGTTACGCAAAGTAGGTAAACACTATTGGAGCTGAACTTCTATTGGCTGAAGCAAGAATTTGCTTCTCCTATGTGGCCCAAAAGGGAAGAAACGGAAGTAAGAGGAAGCAGAGGATAATTTTGAACACAGGCTTAGTAGCAAATTATAGAATAAAGCACTTCAAAAGAAGAATATCCTACTTCTTAAAAAGCCATTCAGATTAACTATATACCTCTGTAAATACTGAAAATATAATTAAGATGGTGAATTATTAGCTCATGATAGTAATTAAAACAGCCTGCTTTTATATAAAGAAAACAGATGTGGTATAATAAATAATCAGTTAAACACTCTATTTAAGAAACCAAAATCAATAAAATTCACATATGCAAAATATCTATTTAGTACTACAAAATGAACTTTATTTTTCCTCCTGATCTAGTCACAAAATATATTATCAAGGACATAAAATCAGGTGTTAATTTCTAGCTTTAGATTTTAAAATAAATTAATGCATGGTGTAGTCCTGTTGGTGGAATGCTTGCTTAGCACATACAAGGTTCAATTTTTAGGGAAGCAAGAACAATAGATACAATAAAAAGATAAGTAAATAGATTAGATTTGTTTGTGGTCATGGAGAAATCACAGCACTATTTAGAAGTAAACGGGGAGTGAGCTTCATATAATCCCTACTGAAGGCATCCTATGGAAGACATTTGTTGATCTCAGATCACCGCATCTGCAAACTTCTTCTCCATTCCTCTTTTAGAAAAGCCCTTTATTTACCAGAAATAAGACTACACTGAGCAAGTCTACTTCCCTATATAGCCAAACATGATTAATTATATTTGTTTTTCTTTTTCAATTTGGTAAAATTAAAACAAGAAAAACACTGATTTTCACTAAGCTGTTCACTAAGCTGTACAAGCAAACCATTTACACTGCCTACCCATTAAACTAAAATTCCACGTGAACCCACATACTGATGTTCTGTTACTCAAGTTCTCTAGTCAGGGCTAGAGAGATGGCTCAGAGGTTGAGAGTGCTGGATGTTCTTCCAGAGGACCTGGGTTTGATTCTCAGCACTTAAAACTATAAACTGTAACTGCAATTCCAGTGGATCCGATGCCTTCTTCTGACCACAGAGGAGACCAGACATGCATGGGGTGCAAATTTACATGCAGAAAACAAAAACAAAACCTACACACATAAAAGAATAATAATAAAGTTCTTTAGTGGTACGCAAGTGTCCAGCCCTAGTAAACATTGTACCTGCCCCAAAATTGATGCTGGTACTCATGGTTAACAGCCATTATGGAAATGGCTCTCTAATTTGACAAGCTAAGATCTAATTAAATTATGCTATACTGAATAGTACCATTACCAGTGGCACTTGATTCCAAAGTCAGTAAGTGCTCATAGTGATCTTAATTAGAATCAAAAGTCTTGCCTAGAAACAGTTTATCTTTTTTGAAGTCATAAAAACAATTTTGCTGACCCTAAATTTATCTGAGAAGCCTTCTCTCACAATGTACCCACAGGACAACAGCTCTGATTCATAGCAGGTCTATAACATTTAAGACAATATTGCCACAATCACCAGTGCCTTGGCACAAAATGAGCTGCCCTTAGAGCTGACAAGTCTCTATCTATTCCTCCCAGTATTCCTTAACTGTGTCAACATGTCCCAAACTGTCCTTGAGGGAATCTTCACAGCATTGTTTCTGATCCTTCTGCTGGCAGCAGGACCATTTGGAACACAGTGAAATAACTATGCTCAGGTATCCTGATTATGTCCAGTACAGATACACCCAGACCCTAAAACTCTCTTTAGACAGTGTGAATACATACTGGGATCTTTCTATCTGAGGACGCTAGCTGCCATGTTATTCTAGGCTGAGGATTGCTCAAGAAACCGGACATGACAGGTTCCATACTCATACGAAACAGAATGTAGTTGCAGCTGTGATGCCTAATGACATAACAAAACCCAAGGACCTGCCTGCACTCTTTGAATTAACCTACCAACTCTGTACATTTGGAAGTATATTTCTTGCTCATTCCTAGGGGAACCAACTTATCAAACAGTCTATCCTTTCTTATTCCAGGCTAAGTATCCTAGGCAATACATTTTTCTTATAGAGCTCTGAGAAGATACTAAAAACAAAACTTTCCTGTGTTCTCAGTGATTATGATGAGCTGCTTTCAGAATGGGTTAAAGACATAGCCATTAACACAGATGGTTAGAATTAAATTTCTAGATTATTCTTCCATAGTCAATTTCTGATTACTTAACAAAACATTTTTTTTTTATTTCTGGCATTTGCTTTTATTTATAATGATGTGTGATTAATAACATCAGAAAAGACAGCCAAGTATAAAAACAACATAACCAAACTTTAGGTAGTTTTCTTGGCTGAATCCCAGCAACCTTTCTTCTGTTCCAAACACCTGGCTTGGACTATGAGAGCCCCACCTCCTCGTCTCAGACACTTCAGTTGAACTCAAGAACCAGTGATAAACTTGTCCCCTAAGACCTTTAAAATCATGATCCTTCACAGTTAACCAAGACAAGATACACTCACCTCCCAGTTTCTAGGTCAGTTTCAGGTGTTTCTTTCCTTAATTGTCCTCTTTTTTCATATGTGCTGTGGCCTAGGATTTGGCTTCACCTCTGGACACAGCTGTCCTTTGAGAACTTGCTTCTCTAATGAGCTATGCATACTTGCAAGGTTGCAGTCAAGGACTCATTGCTTATAGTCCATGTGCCTCTAGCCACACCCTAAGCAGGTGTGTAAATTATTTCTTCCTTTAGTTCCACCTTCCTGGTGGTGATGCTTTGGTCACGTTCAACTAGCCACAATACAATTCATTTAGATGGCATCTGCTATTCTACAGTAAGTTGCTGTTGTTTGTTTTTAATAGGCTGTATGGATATGCCAAGTTTTTAACTTGCCAAATCAATGTAACTCCAATCTTCGAGAAATTGTTCAAGTTCAAGTTTTGTTAACCAAGCATAATTCTTCCTGGTTAGGAGCAACAAGAAAAGTCACCAGTGAAACTGTATTTTGAAGCTGAAAAGAACTTCAATGAATATACTGTTCAATTTGTTCAAGTCTGCTCTTTTACAGATGAGAAAAGTCTGTATGTATATGTATAAGGTCAAGTAATTTGATGAAGGTTGGAGTGCTAAGCACTGAATCTAACCAATGAAACACTTGATTCCCATGTCAGAACTTATTTGTAGGAAACATCCCGAACACTAAAGAACAAAGAGAACAAAGCCGTCAGCCAACAAGCAACTACAATGCACCGTAGTATTAAACAGGATAGTGAATACTTAATACTACTCTTTACTACATTTGTTATTTTTTAAAGATTTACTTTTTATTTTGTGTTTGCCTGCACTTATGTATGTATGTGTACTATGTGCATGCCTGGTGCCTAAGGAAGCCAGAAGAGGGTGTCAGATCCCCAGGAGTTGGAGTAACAGACCATTGTGAGCCACCACATGGGTGCTGGGAACCAAACACAGTCCTCTGCAATAGCAGCAGGTACTCTTAGCTGATAAGCTACCTTTCCAGCCTAATTTTTTAAAGTTATATCTAAAAAGAAAATGGAAAATTAGACAAAAACTTGATGACAGGTACCACAGAGACATGTTTTTTCTCTATGTACATGTGAGGGATGGAGGGTGAGGTGTATGTGCCTGCAGAGAACATCAGACATCTTCCTCTATAGCTCCCCGCCTTATGTTTTGAGACAGGGTCTCTCACTGACCTGGGGCTAGCTGTTTCTTCTAGACTGGGTTGCCAGCAAGCCCTCAGGATCTGCCTCTTTCCCACCCAACCTCCCCAGAGCTTGTTACAACTATGTACTGGGATGCCTAGCTCTGATGTGCATGTTAGGAATCCAAAATCAGATCACATGTTTGCACAGCAAGTACTTCATAAATCCTCTAAGCTATCTCTCCAGTCCTGAGACTTTTTGTTTGTTTCTTTGTTTGCACACCAGACATAGCATGAACTAGCTATTCAGACACCTACTTTGTGGGCTCTGCTTCTTGAAAGTCTCCTAGACATCTAGGTATGGAAAGTACTGCCATAGCTAATACAGAATGGGAAAACGTATTTTTCAATCATATATCTGATAAAAGGCTTGTAATCTGAATATAAAAAGAAGTGTTAAAGCTGAAGAATAATGCAATAACCCAGATTAAAATGGTAAAGTGCAAACATTTGTTTCTTCAAAGAACATATACAGAATGATGCTTAGTATCATATCAGAAATAGAAACCAAAACTACAAGATGTCATTTTCCTTTTATAGTATACAGCAGCAATAATCATAGTAATAACAATGACATTAAAAGCCAGGTAAGGCTACTGAAAAATAAAAACCTTTAACAGCTGTTAGTGGGAAAAGAAGTAGGACAGTCACTTTGGAAAATACTTTTGTAAATATAAAGTTATCACATGACTAAACAATTTAATCCCTAGGCATAAACACAAGGGAAATGAAAACCTAAGTCTACACAAAACTGCATCAATGTTTATTTTACAGCATTCCCCCAAATTGGAAATATTCATAATTGCCCCACAGTGGAAACAGACCAAGTGTCTATCAACTTATAAATCAGTAAAATGTGCACACCTATATAAGGAAGCATTACATTAGTGGCCTGTGAAAACAGTCCTGGGTATGCTGCATCATAGATGGACTTTCAAAACAAACTGGCTAAGTGAAAGTAGTCAGTCACGAGAAGCACAGACTCTATCTCTATGACTATACTTATAGGAAATGTCCAGACAAGCAGAGACAGGAGAGGGGTTGGTAAGTGGATGGATTGTCTGTATTTCTCTCTCTCAGTCTCTTTCCCTTTACCCCTCCTTCCCTTTCTTTCTGTGTGTAATGGAAATAGAAGATGAGAGTGACAGCTAAAGGACACTTATTTTACATGATATGTGTTCTAAAATTTCAATGATGCTTTACACCAATCTATAAAACCATTTTCGACTACACTCCAAGTAGGCAAATTGAAAGGTATGCAAATTAGACCTCCATACAGCTGTGAGAATAACAGGTCAACAAATAAATAAAGCACCAGATAAACAATTAACAGGAAAGTTAGATAACAATGAACTACATAATAATTAAACCAGTCAACAAATAAATAAAGCCACAAGCTAAAGGGCTCAGCCTCATAGTATGATCCCCAATTGTGTCATCTAGACATGGTGCAAACTGTAATCCCATCACAGAAGGAAGCTGGGGCAGCAGGATTACAAGCTATACAGAGATACTGTCACAAACAAGCAACAGAAGTCCCAGACAACCTGTAGTTATGACCTACTGGATATAAACTGAGGGGCTCCTTTACCCCTTCTTTGGGTTCCATAATCTATTAGTACAGTTTACAGAAGAACTCACAAAACAAAAGAATGTTTCCTAAAGAAGACAAGTCCGAGACAACTATTTGGGAGCCTGAAGCAGGAAGATCACTTGAACCCAGGAGCCTATTTAAAAAAAAAAAAAGGGAGAGAGCAAGCAAGCAAACAAGCAAGCAAACAGTAACATGTACAGACCGTCAAATGGAAGGGCAAGGCATTGAAAGTGACAGTATGCAGGGGAGCTTGCATGCCCTCTCTAGGCAATGATCCAAACCCAATCTTTGCACTTTCTAGTCACGTGGTCTTTCTGGTGACCAGTCCCATCCTAAGGCTTTTTTTTTTTTTTTTTTTTTTTGGTTTTTCAAGACAGGGTTTCTCTGTGTAGCCCTGGCTGTCCTGGAGCTCACTCTGTAGACCAGGCTGGCCTCGAACTCAGAAATCTGCCTGCCTCTGCCTCCCAAGTGCTGGGATTAAAGGAGTGCGCCACCACCGCCCGGCTCCCATCCTAAGGCTAATTAGGGATTCCATTCTATGTCAGTCAAGTATAAGACTTCGAGGTTGATTAGAAGGAACTCACATTATGAATAATAAGGGTTAGTTTTAGCTCTATGCCAGGAAGCCTGCATGGCATTAAGCATTCAACATACTTGTAGCATTCTATAGCCATAGTATCAAATTAGGCTGAATAGTCAAATTAATAGCTCAATATAAACCCATGGTCAATATTATGTGATTTAATTCCCACACCCCCTTTAAAGTAGAACAAATGTAGGTTTATTAAGGCAAAGTGAGGCAAGCTCCTGTGTGTGTAAAGGTGTCAAGACATAGGACCAATATGACTTAAAACAAAGATATTATATCAAACCATGAATCTGGTATTAAATCCAAAGCATAAACAACAGACCCATCAACTATGTGCCCACCTATCTACTTTAGTGATATTCTTACTTGGCTAGATCACTAAAAAATCAAAGTCCTCTGATAATTAGTGTTTCTACATTACTAGTTGACTGTCCTCTACCACTAGAAGATATAAACCTGCCTCCTTCTAAGATTCTAGGTTAGCACTTTCCAATAAATTCTTACTATGACTTCATTAACAGTTCTGGATTCCCCTCCACTTTTATTAGTCTGGATATTGAAGTAATGTCTAAATTATTGAATGTGGCATCTCTAATTGTAATTTTTTTCCACTAGAGTTTTCATTAATGTAATCACTAACTCAACAAATACTATTTACTATACAACCAGAAGCTGCAAGAATATTTAAAGCAAAAAAGTTAACATGGTTATGAAAAAAGGTATATCTCAATTAGCCCAAACCAAATCAGCACAAGACATACAATACTTAAATAATTTATTGTATGGAAGAGGCATTTGTGTCATGGAGCATGTGTGGAGGTCAGAGGACTATTTGGAAGAGTCAATTCTTTCCTTCCAACATGTGAGTCCTGGGGATAGAACTCAGGTCTTGAGGCTTAGTAGAAAGCACCTTTACCCACTGAGTCATCTGGCCCACCTCCAGACACACTATCAATGTTCCTTATTAAATACTATATGATCTCAAAGAAAAGAAGCTTCATTTTAAGAGGGGTACTTGAGTTGTACCCTGAAAGACAGTGGGGAAAGCACTTGTAAGTGGAAGAAAACAACTGCCATCAAGACAGAAAAATCACGGAAAGAAAAACCATTTTGTGTGTTAGGCAAGGGTAAGTCATTAGGTTTCCTGGAGTACAGATTTGGCTAAAAGATCAATAAAAACCAAGCAGAAATTAGGGGCCATGTTTTTGTGCTCGAAGACTATTAGAAAGCACACACAGAGACGTGTAAGTGAATGAGATGTACCTGAGGGTAAGAAGTGCCTGGTTTGTGAATCTAAGAATCAGAACAGAAATTGGATGTTACCCAATCTTTAAAACTTCAGAAAGAAAGCAAACATACATAGCAGGCATTAAAAACTCCATATATCTTAAAATTAATCTTTATAATCGTTCATGATAGATAGAAATTAGACTAATAAGTTGTTTGGGATAATTTAATTTAGAAAGTAGTTGGTAAAGTTGACGATTGGATTTAAGCCTATGCTGTAACTTTCTACTCTGAAACTAACAAACTTATTAAGCTATCAAGACCAAAAAATGATGTAAAATAACAATGTCTCAGACAAAACATAACATTAATGGAAACTTTTAGTCTGTATGTTACTGATTGTGGCAAGTTGGTTTTGTTTTTTGCCAGTTTTGACAGCAACCACCTGAGAGATCAAATGGGTTCAATGATTCCAATGATGGAGAGAAGAGCATGCTATATGTGCATTTAAACAGAATGCATGATAGAAGCTATAAACTAAAAGTCACAAAAGGTAGTTTATAATCTTATGTACTGAGAACCAGGAGAAATTGGTCAAGCATGAGCTTATTTAGAGAGATAGAGAAAACAAAATAATTTGGAACAAAACTAATTATTCATCAACAGTTAATCAATTTTAAAATCTGCAAAATAAAATATAAAACCATATTTGATAGATATCAGGACCTGAAAAATATATATCCTTAAAAATATATTAATTCTTGAAAAACTAATTTAGTAAATAATGAAAGGGACCAGGAGGAAAAGGCACTAAATCCATCAAATTCTAAGCCATTCAGATCTTATTTGAAAACTTCTGAAAAATTTTATACCCAAAATTTACTGTCAGTGAATCACAGCAGTGTTTATAACCAATTATGACTCAGGTTTTTAATACAAATGAATGTGACTTAAAATGAAATATCATCTAGAAAATACTGTTGCATTAAAAATTATATCTATTAAACCTGGCATAATAGCACATGCCGTTAACTCAGCACCTGGAAGGTGCAGTGGGAGAGGTAGGTAAATCCCTTGAGTTTAAGGACAACCTGTTCTACAAAGTGAGTTCCAGGACAGCAAGAGCTACACAGAGAAACCCGGTTTCACCCTCCCTCCCCCAAATATAAATAAATATATACTATTTTTTCCATTGAATGACATTTTAACTACCCCTCCCCACATTTCCCAGCACTGTTGACTGTGTCACTGTATTTTTGCTCAGAATGGCTCTTTTTCATGTTGTAAAAGATTACTGTACTGACCTAGAGAGACACTTGCTTCAGGTAACATTTGAAAGATGAAATTTAGCTTTCCTTTAACTATACTAGTAGGAGTATATATATTTCTTGTTTTCAAACCAGTTTTCCACCTTATTTTATAATTCAGGCATTAAGTACATGAATGTCATTCATAAATTTTAGAGTCACAATTTTATAGTTTAGATATTAAAAAAGAATAAAATCTAAATTAAGTTCCCTCTTAGTAATTTCTGTTGTGACCAAGATTTGGTAAATAAATAATACCAACCAGCATTCTTCAATCTCAAATCAGAGAATATATTTATATCAAAATTGAGATTCAAGGAGATAAGCAGTGCTATTAAAAGTCCAGAAAAAGCATGCTACCTTATCTTAAGAGTCAGGTTAGCTCAGTAAATATTTGCAGAGTGCCTACTACGGTTCCAGTTCTTTTGACAGATTAACATTAAGTGCTCTAAAACTAGGTAAAATAATTTTCCTTCTAGAATTTCTCTGTAATTTCCTATTTTTAGCCATCTAATAATGACCTTAAAAGTGACCAGTCTTTAAGCGTTCAGACCTGATGACATACTTTAAAAGTATGATGGTTGTCTAGCGTCTAATTGCTTGTTCCTTAACTTTTTGCATCTATTGTATTGCTAGTTCCTCAATCTAGAACTGACCTTAATACATGCATGAAATTAAAATGGTATAAAAGCAAAAAGGAGGAGGAAAGATGGGATGGGGGCTTATGGGGGTGTGTGAGGGAAATGGGGAAAGGGGATGACATCTGAAATGTAAATAAATAAAATATCCAATAATAAAAAAAAAAGTATGATGGTTTAGCTGCCCACCAGTAGTTGTTTATCCTCATTTCTGGAACCACAGGCAGTTTTGTTTTGCGTTTCCTTACTGGCTCTCAAATTCTTTCCTAAAATATTATATTTTAACCTGAGTTAGTAATCTGAGTTAAAGATTTAGTTGGAATACTGTGACACCTGTAATGACTTTTTAGATGTATACTTTGATCTGTGTTTATCTACTTTTTTGTATTAATTATGACTTCTTGGCCCTTTTACTAGAGAATATATAATGGAATATTTAAACTTTAAATTTTAAAATGTTTAATATTTAAATTTCATGGATCTCACAATCCTCAGCAAGAATCTCTTGATATTTTAACATTTTAAAACTCATCAAGACATCGAGTTTAAATAAGTTTACATCATTATTTTCATAACAGAATAACAAGATCCTAAGTACTATATTGCCCTTCCTCTCTGAAGGAAAAAACATGGATATAAAATTGCATGAAACTGATGAATTTGCATCTATAACTTTTCATCACAGATTAATTGGTCTCTCACTATTGTGTAATTACTGAGCTGAGTATCTACAAGGACAAACAGCAAAGCTTCCTATTCACTCCAGTAAAATCAATTAGTTAATCATACATTTAGTGAACACTTGCCAAAGCCTTTCCTTTTTTGGTTTTAATAAAAAGCAGTCATAATTTTTAAAGTTAGTTTGTTTTGAAAAAAAGCCAGGTTTCTAAAATTCAGTGTAACTTCGCAACTCTTGCTGCACTTGTGTGGGTGGAGGAAACCAAGACATCCAGAACAAAATGTGAAGTCAAGGGAAATTTTTAGACAGCAATAAATTGTAAAAGTCATTAACTTGCAGTCAGAACAATCTCCCGCAAAGAAACATAAATGGAAAACTTTTACCTGGAAATGCAAAACTACTAGGTATAGAATGCCATAAATGTGGAGGTCTTATTTGTTTACATCAATTTGGCTCTTTTCTTACTCAATAAGCTACGACTGAAACATAAAAAGTTTCTGTCTACTGTTCTTAATGACTATAAGAATGATTGTATTTGGAGACATGAATTTTTAAGACTTTATGAGATATATTTTCTTTTATGGTAGTAAAATGCTCTTCATCAAATATCTATAAAATTTCTAACACTAAGCACATCATCCCACTTCAAACAAAGCATCCACACTTTGTAAAAAACACAAGACCTATACAAACACTAAACAGACACACTGCTGATCCCTAAGATCAGGCTTTAAATCCAAACAGAAAGTTGTTGGTTGCTCCCATCACACCAGGCCACTATTACATCAGTGCATCTATCTTGCCAGGTCAGTTACTCAGTTACTTACCTGCTAGGTCAGCTGTAGCTCACACAAGGCTTTTCTCCCTTAACAACATGCACAGAAACCTGCTAGCACCACTTGAAAGCTAGCCAGTGGGGATGAAGCCTCTAAGTTGTGATACTAACTTGTTTTCTGCATGTCCTGTCTTCAGCAATAGGATCTTACCATCAATTTCTAGAGAGTAACAGAGCAACGGTAATAGCCTGTCATGTCTAAGGGCAGGATCTGGGACCCCACTGGATTTTTTGACAGCCTATAATGTCTGCAGAGGCTTTTTTTTTTGAGTAGATAGCAATTAATCACGAAACCCCCAACCAATTACTATGTAAAGGATAAGGAACTGTGGAGTACTCAGTTCTATATAGGACATCTATATCACACCTTCTCCTGCCAAGGTTCATGGAAAAGGGAAAAACTGTAAGAGTCACATCTGTAGGAAACAGTATTTGCCAGACAAGACAGGATCATTGTAAAATGAACGTACAGTGCTTATGACTCACGCATAAGACCTCTACAAGATCCAGCCAGCCAAAATCCCACACAGACTGAGAGAGGCTCATAAATTCTTGCCCCTGTCTGAGGAGTTATTGGCAATGAATGGTTGCTGAGGAAGGGAGAGTCAGTTTTCTTCAGGGATTCAGCATGCTTCTGCGAATGGTCTCACACCCTTGCTTATACACGCAGCGTTAAACAGATTCAGTGAGTATTTTATAGAGAGAGAACATGCAAAGTTGGTAGGAAAAAGTAGAAGAGGGGGTAAGGCATATAGTTGGTTCAAACTCATTATATAAAACTTTCAATTAATAGAAACAGTGTTGGTAACATTATTTGAGCTCCAGGTGAAACTCCAATTTAGACAAATCAATACATTCCCATCCCACTTAATTCTGTTATAAGCTGGATTTTTTATTACAATAATGTTAACTAGCACAGCAACTATTTCAAATATGTTTGTTTTCCTTAAATATATTAGGTCATAGAATTCAGTTCTAAGAAAAGATGAAAACATTTTCCTCACAGATGGCTCAGGGTTTTCTATGTCTGCCCTCTTTTCTCAAGGCCATGGGGCTTTGTATTTTGTCTCATATTATTAATAAACAGATTTTTTTTCCTGCAAAGAAATAAATTGGCAATAAAAAAAGTAACAAGTAATAGGAGGAAAGGATAAGCGGTTAAACTATCTAGCTCTTTTGTGAACAGGTATGCTTTTACTTATAGTAAACTTAAGTAAATTCAACGATAATACAAAGGCATCAAAGTACTAACATCAAAGTTCCAATGTAAAAAGCAGCTGGATCATGAGAGCAGGTAAGCTGGCCCTGCCCCTTGCCTGCACCTCAGCTAGCCCTGGTGGAGGAGGTGCAGGTGAGCCAGCCCAGAGGGCAAGAGTGAGGGAAAGCTGACCCCACGACTCATCTGCCATGAGGTGTTGTGGGTGCAGAAGACAATGCTCTCCCCCTCACCCCTCACCACCTGTGGTAGTTGGAGAGTTGGCCCCCTAAGTCACGAGAGCAGTGAGAACAGGCCCTGTGCCACACCTAGGCAACACAGTGGAGTTGGCACTGATGGCAAAGGTGCAGATAAGCCAGCACTGAGGTTGTGAGAGGGAGAGCTGGCCTAATCCCTTGCCAGGTGCAGCACCTGGGAGAGTGGGCCTTGACTGAGCAGCACAGTGGAGCTGGCTCTGGAGGTGTGAGTGCAGATGAGCCAACCCGAGGGCATGAGAGCGGGAGAGATAACCCTGCCTCCAGCAAGGGGGAGGCATTAAGTAACCTAGCTGGATCATCCCAAAATTTATCATCTTCAAATGGTTGGGATGTCTGAAAGGGACAATCCTGCTGTTCCAAAGCTGCAGATCTCCATTGTTGGAGATTGGTTCTAATGCTTTGATTCAATCGGAAATCTGTGTGTCCGACTGCTAAAAGTTCTTGTCCCCAGTTGGTTTTTGATCAATCAATAAAGATGCCGGTAGCCAAGGGCTGCACAAAGGGAGATGGGGTGGGACCCTTAGCCAAGGCATTTCAAAAATAAGCTAATGTGTATGTGCCTTTCATTCAGGAATCTAAAGAGTTCCTGGGCAGGTAGGTGGCTGGAAGCACTCAACCTGCTGGGAGCACAAAGCGGTATAGCAAAAATTCCACGATACATTCTATGACATAGGGCAACAACAGGATATCTGAGAGGAGTTCTGTTGAGTTTCCAGTACTGCGTTGTCACAGAAGCCAGAAGAACGCAGAGGGCTTGAAGCAGACCAATGAACTCATTGCAATGACATATGCAAGTGACGATGGGTGGATAGAGTGATATACTGTGGGACACACTCTGACACACTACTTCCCCATGAGATGTCTTCTATGCTTTGGGTTTTTTTTGTTGTTTGGTTGTCTTTTATTTTGGGTGGGAAGGTTGCAAGGGTGGAGGGGAGGGGGAGATAGTGGGACTAGAGTGAAGAATCAATGAAAAGTTAAAAAAAAAAAAAAAAAAAAACAAAACAAAAAAAAAAACCAAAACCTGGGATTTACAAAAACTTCAAAAATTAAAATGTCTTAGACTAAAATGAAAACAACAACAAACCCTAACAACCAGGCAAATCATTACATAATTTCAAGAGAAAACTGTTAATTGTAAAAAGATACACACTGAGATCATGATATGTTACCGAGTGCCCAAGACATCCTGAAAATGGTTAGCAAATGGCTCAACAAAGTAAATCAGAACTGAAGCCACTATAATAATACTGTGAAACTATAGAAGTTACACTTTCTAGAGTTCTGGCAATTTAAACTTCAAAGAGAGAAAAGCAAACAACACACCCAGAATAAGGAACTGTGGTGTACATTGTGCTTCCCAGCTCACACCAAGTGAGAAGTTACATGTATATTTAAAGCATCTACATCTTAGGGCACCAGGTGTGCATGTGTGCATCCCTGAATGAGTCACAGCACTTTTCTCGTGCACACAGATGAGAGAAGTTATCACTTGAGATGAAGTAAAGATAAGGTGATATTAAAGAGTCCAGTACTCACACTGTCTTATTTCTGACCACTGACAATGACATTTAGTTTCTGTACGACTTGGACTAGCTTCCACTGAAGATCTATTTTCTTCTTGTAAACTTGAGATAATAATAATAAAAATAACTGGCATATTCTAGCCTGTATCATAAATGCCATGTATCAGATTTTACACATTAATTCTTTCACTCTTAATAATGTTCTTAGCCAGTAAATAATAAAAAGTAGTATTAGCTGTTATTTTGTAGATGAAGAAATCAAGACCCAAATCAGCTCACTTAATTACCTGAGGTTACAAAACTAAAAAGGTGTGACACTTAAGAGAGTTGGAGAGATGCTTCAGTGATTAAGAGCACAGGCTGCTCTTCCAGAGGTCCCAATTCTATTCCTGGTAGCTATATGGTGGCTCACAACTGTCTAGAATTCCATCTCCTGAAGACTTGATTCCCTCTTCTGACTTCTGTAGGTAACACATGCACATGGTACACAGATATACTTGCAGGGAAACCATTTATATACATAAAGTAAGATGAAGGACTAGACCATGAGAAATTTGGCTGAGAACCTATATATGCAATCATTACTTAATTTCAAAGTATTTTTACAAGATATTAAACACCTAGAATATAGTAGCAGTATGACAGCTTAATGATTAGGTGCTCTTTTGGAAAAGTTTCTATTTACTAGAATCCTTATACTACCAATTACTTTAAAATAATTAATATAGAAAGTATTTTCTACTGAAAAGAATTACTTGAAGAGGAAGAAATGCTGGAAATTCTTACGGGTCCTAAGCATGGGAATTTAAGATACTTTTCAAATACCCGTGAGGAAGAGTTAGAAACAAATGCATATATAACTCTGGAGCCTGGAGGAGAGATATGTGCTAGAATATAAACCTAAAAACGTTTACAATACAGATAGAATTACCTTACCTAGTGAAACAGTATAGAGAGGACAGGAGAGAAAGGGGGAGGGCCTAAAACTATGGTGGCCGAAGTCCTAAGACAATGAAATGACGATAACATGAAGGTGAAGTCAGTGATCTTCACAGCTTTCCAAAGGATTGCTGAGGTCAGTATTCTTGGCATCATTATATAGCTTACAATCAAGATTAGAAAGCCAGTTTTAAGAAACTAGAGTGATGGCTCAGTGGGCAAGAGAGCTGAGGACCTGGGTTCACATCTTACCACTTAAAGAGACTCACAATTAATTACTTATGGCTTTTCAGTTCGAGAGAATCCAACACCCTCTTCTGGCTTCTACAGGCAGTAGGCATGTATGTGGTGCCCACACATACAAGCAGACAAAACACTCATATATGCTGTATTGGCTAGTTTTTTGTGTAAACTTGACACAAGGTAGAGTCATCAAAGAGAAAGGAGCCTGAGTTGAGAAAATGTCTCCATGAGATCTAGCTGTAAGGCATTTTCTCAATTAGCAGTGGGGGAGGGCCGAGCCGTTGTGGAAGGTGTAGTGGTCCTGAGTTCTATAAGAAAGCAGGTTAAATAAGCCATGTGGAGCAAGCCAATAAGTCATACCCCTCCATGGCCTCTGCATCAACTCCTGTCTCCAGGATCCTAGACTGATTAAGTTCCTGTCCTGACTTCCTCTGGTAATGAGTAGAAATGTGGACACATAAGCAGAATAAATCCTTTCTCTCCAACTTGCTTTTTGGTCATGTATTTTGTTGCAGCAATAGAAGCCTAACTAAGACACATATCAAAAGGTTAATAAATTTTGCAAACATCTGAGACACACTGATATTACATTCAAACTTTGTCCTTCTGCTACCCACCAATACTACTATATTCTAAGGACATTGTGGTAACCATTCAACAATGAAGATGATCTAATAATGAAAAGTTTCCTAACTGCAAGCCAAGCATCTATGTGTTTATAATTTTGTAATTCTAGAACTCAGGGGCTGAGGCATGAAGCCTGAAATTTAAGGCCAACCTGAGTTAAATAGTAAGATGCCCATCACACACACACACACCAAGAAAACAAAACAAAACCCTGCAAAATGTTGTATTAGGCACCAAGGAAACAAAACTAAGACCCAATCCTCATCCTTACAAAGCTATAATCTGGTTGGGCCTCACGGGAGCAAAGAACATTCATCCAAGTTTAGAGTGCAGAGGTTTAGGTTTGACTGGTATAATAATAATAATAATAATAATAATAATAATATATATATTATCATCACCCACTCACTGAATTTTCTAAGTTCTTCCCTGAATCCATGGGCCTTAGGAACAGAACACGATAAATTTAGGTATATATACATACAGCTCATGCCCTCTAAAGTGAATCCAGATGAGTTACAAGAGAACCCCAGGGCTGGGGTGAAGCTCGGTGCTGAGTGCTTTTACTCTTCATTAAGTCCTGAGTTGGCACTGCTGCCTGTAGTTGTATTACTTGGGAAGTGGAAGAAGATCAAAAGTTCAAGATCATCCTAGAGGCCAGCCTGGGCTACAAAAGATGAAGAGGAGGGGAGGAGAAGGAAGGAGAGAGGGAGGAGAGGAGGATGAAAGGGAAGGGTATTTTACATAAATGCTATCACAAAGACATTAACCAAACAGTAAAGAGGCCTGAGACCCTAAACTTGAAAAAGATTCTGTGTATAATATATCAAATTGTCCAACTAATAGAAAGGCTCAGGCAAAGACATTTATTCCAAACAAAGGGACAAACCTATGGAGAGGTTCAAAACCTCTTTTGAACAAAGAGTAAGAATTTCTTTTGGTTTAAGCGCTGTGGTGGTTTCAATGAGACATGTTCCTCATAGGCTAAATATTTTAACACTTGGACCCCAGTTGATGGCATTGTTTGAGAAGTTTAGGCAATCTTTAGGAGACAGAGCTTTCCTGGAGGAAGTAGGTTTTGGGGGCAGATTTTGAAGATTTATAGCTTCACTGTACTTCCTGTTCTCTCTCCTTCCTGTGTGCTGATAAAATGTGACCAGCCAGATTCCTGCTCCTGCTGCCATGACATGCTGTCCCCACCATGATAGACTCTATCCTCTGAAACAGTAATCCAAAATAAACCCTTTCTTCTTTAAGTTGCTGAGTTAAAGTCAGTGTTTTACCATGGCAACAGAAAAGAAACTAATTCAGGCATGAAGATGAGGGGAGACAGCAAAGTTAGCAAGTCAGGTTAGAGTAGTAGGCCTTAAGTCAGGTTAGGGCAGGCCATACAGACTTTGTAAGCCAAGGCAATGCACTTGGGCACACATACCAGGAAATAGGAACACAGTGCAGAAGACTGAAAGACCTGGGTTTTATTTGGTCAAATTCTTAACTGATAAGCTCAAGGGTCATCCCCAGGCCCCACCTGGCCCACTACAGAGCCTTCAGCTCAGTAAATGGCACCATTGCCAAAACTAACCCAGTTATGGCTCATATCAGAAAATTGATGTCCTCAGTACTTCCTTCTCTATAATCCTTAGGATCCCACCCTACTACTATGCCACTGTTTGACTTCTGAAGCAGTTTCAGCACACATTACAAGGTCTTTGCTCATGCCATACTCTAAGCCTGAACAATACTGCTCTAGCTCAAATAACTGGTGCCTTCTTGTTCCTGACAGCTCACAGATGAAATTCCTCAGAAAGCTCTCTCTTATTTATTATCCAATGGAACATAGGTCCCTGTGGCAGGAATTTCCTGCCCAATGTATTTGCAGCAAAAGCCCTGTCACTGAACCAGGAAGAGGGAGATGGAGCTAGGAGTTGGGAGGAGAGAAAAACTCAAGGAGGAGAAAGGAGTGGGGGGAGGAGAGAGGCGAGATGAGGGCAGATGTACATGTCTCTAGTAGTCTTGAGTAGTTATTCATATCAAAAGGTTAGATAATTGGGATAACAATTCTAACTGTGTGGGCATCTTGTGTATTGAATATTTGCTAATATATAAATCCATTGGTTAACTTCAAGAATCTAGAGTTTTGATTTACTGGGTTACTGGAAGTCTGATCCACCAACAACCAGGTGGTTGGCTGAACTAGCAGCACCAGAGATAAGCGAACCAGAGCTGGAAGCACAGCAACTGGTTGCTATGGGGCGAAGTTAGAGAGAGCAGCCCAGTGGAACCAGCTTGGGAGCTCTGGCCCTGCTAGAGAGCTTGCCAAGACAAAATAGGCTTAGAGCTGGAACATGGCAACCAGGCTGGGAGCTAGTTGGCAGCCCTTTTTTCAAATACCGCCCCCCCCCCATATAGGTCCCCTCTGCTATTCTCTCATAGCACCTTGCTCTGTACTGATCTGTACATTTAATTGCTTTTATTATCTCCCTCCCTATTTTGTGATTTTTCATTCAGAAAGAAATGCCTCAGTCTGTTCTTTCACTATACATCCAATGCTTGCACAGCACTTTCCTGATTCACAGGAAGATAACTGACAACAACATGGAAGACACATAAGAAGCACATGGCTACTAGAGCCAGTGACATCAGACAAAATAATCAGAGCAGGATGCTGATAAGAGTAATAAAAATTGTTTCTCATTTCTGAACATCTACTTTATGTTTGCTCTGTGCTGTGGATTGAACAAAATATTTTTATACCTTTCCATGCTGGTAGAAAGGTGTTTAGATCCTTGAGAGATTAAGTAAAACAACACAACTTCTCAGGCAATAGGACAGAGCTGTTAATCCTGTGAAGGGGGATCTGGATTCAGTTTTCCTCTAATCAAAGCTTCTTTCCACAGTGACTATTATCCAGACTGGGACAAAGACCAAAATGAAAGGAACTAGTAGACTGAAAAATGGGGAGTGAGTCCAGAAATGACTTCCAAACACAGTTTAGTGGTAATAGAAGAACTGGAGAGAAAAACAGAATGCCTTTGAGAGCTCCCATCAAATCCAAATAGCCTTGGAATTACTACTTGCTTTATTAAGTAAAATGTGGTACAAGGCTCACTGTAGCAGCACACCTATAATCTCAACACATGGGAAGTTTGAGATAGGAAGAAGATGAGTTCAAAGCCAACTTGTTATAGTATATAATAAGAACATGTTTCAAAAATTCTAAGTAAACAAGAACTTCAGCTCTACCCAGACATTTACTGAGCATGATCCCTGGTATTCATATAATACCTGAGAAGTAATGGTACAGTTCCAATAAAAGATAAAAGACAACCACGTCAAAAGCCAGTCCACAGAGCTAGAAAGCAAGTTTTTAATCTCTGGTTTCATGGTTTGTCTACAAGCATCATTCTGAACTTCATTTATGTGAGATTTATGTTAGAGCGTCTTTAGAACTTGACATGAATTTAAATCATGTTATTACTAAGTATTTTAATTTGTTTCCATCCCTTTTGGAATTGAAGTATCCCCATAAATTTTCTTCAATCTTTTAATATACTTTTATAAAACATTAAAATGCTATCCCTGAATATAAATAATTCTTAAGTTCACATAATGTCAAGGGTGAATCATCAATGCAAAGAGACAACAGTGCAGACTGTCTCTATAGAAGCAAGTCAGTATAGAAGAGAGACATCTATTTGAAGTCATGGAATCTTGAAGCTGGAAGATGACAAATAGACTTCATCTAAAATGCCCACGATATATTAAATGTATCAAGAAAGGAGTTTGTATGAGTACTGCTGTGAACATCTATAATGCCAACATAGCACTCAGGAAGTCAAGGCAGGATGATCATGAAGCCAACCCAGGTAACATAGAGAAAATTCAGACTAAAAAAGTCAAAAGCCTTCTGAAGCTGGTTTGTGATCAAGAATTAGTTGTAGCTTTCATGAGGGGTTCCATGGAGAACATAACTACTATAGAGCAAGTGACTTTGTAAAGATAGGAAACTAAGGCTAAGGTGGGTTAAATGAAATACAACACAGCAAAGAAATAAATAAACAAATCAGAATTCTTATGCCTCTCAATTCTAGGGATTGGGATTTTAACCCAGCAATATAATGTCTCTCCTCCCTAATGTAATTATACATTAAAATGTTCTTTTTATGTAACGGATGATAAAAACCAAACTAATTAAAATTTAAGGGGAGGGAATACACACTTTTGAAGGTTTTATTACACTATTACAGAGTTTGCAATCCTATAATAAAGATATGTTCATGTAAGTACATTCAAAGATTTAAATGAAGCTCACAATCTTTAGGTTCTATCACTGTAATCAATGAATCTCTAACTCAAACTGTTTCCTGACAATTTCACTTCACATGGTGAATTTTTCCATATGACAGTTCTTCTTATTAGAGTTTAACCATTATGACTCAGGGCACCTCGATGCTATGAAGGAGCTTTCAATATAAGGGGTGGGAGGAGAATGACGGGGCCCACTGAATCATTAACAGCCTAAGTAGTTATGAAACCCAGAAAATCCTTTTTGGAAGCCATTTTCAAGGCAGCTTTAGGAGGCAAATTCTTTAAAAGGTAATCTATATACCAGAAAAATCAACCTCTTCTTTATTTAAAGACACACAACTAGGAAACTTCAGCAGAAATATTTTCTTTTTGAGTGTCAGTGATACATTTTTTGATTTTCAGATCACTGAAGTCAGTGTATGCCCTATACTCAACGGCTTAAGAGCCTCCTCAACATCTGTCATAGCTCTCAGTTAAACTGTGAGAACCAGTTCAGAGTAAGTACATGTAAAGAGTGTTCTGATGGATTTAGTCTACATAGAGACAAGGTTGTGATTTCTAATTAAAAATAGCTACTACCTTACAAAGACATATCTTAACACATTTTCTCATGAGTAATAAACTTAATTAGATTTGTAATTTGGATGTTCTTGTCTTTTTATGGTAAATATACAGAATGGTAATGAAAACGATCTGAAGAAAATTCACCATGTTAACCAGAGCCTGAAATGAAGAAAATCAGCTTCCATTAGTCACAATTCATTAAATCTAGGATAACCCCACAGGAACTGAAGCACTAAGGGTAGGATCTGCTAGGAATCAGGGATGCAGCATTAAGGTTTTGAAGAACCAACCAAGTATCTTCTAATGTTTCCACTTCTGTGAAAAAATAAAAGTGAACTTAATTGAGCCTTCAAAAAAGCCATCCCAGTGATATGCTGAAAACTACAGCAAACAAGCAGGAAAAAAATCAAGGCCAATCACTTTTTACTTTATTCTTGTGGAAGGAAGGTATATACCTGTCATCACCTTACCATCTTCTCCTGTCTTCTACTTGAAAATGGATAAAAAGCTCAATGAAATCCAGACATTTCTCCCCTAAGGTCATGTGCAATTATATTATCATAGTGCTGATTAAGTCTCCAATTGTATAATTTTGGAAAAGAGTACCAATACCAAAAGTTGAAAATACCCTTTGAAATTCTACTCAGCTATGGATTCTGCTATCAAATATTGTTCTAACAACATAGAGTTCTACCTGAATGTAGTATTAACGCCTATTTGTTTCCTACACTGATCTAAAAATATATATCCCTCAGGTCAAATAGTTGCATTGAGTCTAACTGACACATGGGAAAAAACAAAGACAAAGATAAAGAAGTTTAAAACCCCATCAGGTAAGCAGAAGAAACAGGAAACTGCCATTTGTGCTCTCCTCACTTCTTGATCCTTCACTCTTTGCAAGTTCATTTTATCAGCACAACAATGGCAGACTGGGTGGAAGACTATGCAACAGCAACAGGCACAACTAAAGCTGGCAGAGGAGCATAAAGGAAGCAACTAGAGGAGCCAAGGAGGTGGCTTAGGGGTTAAAAGCACCTGCTGCTCTTGCAGAGGACCTGTGTTCAATTCCCAGAGCTTACTAGGTGGCTTACAACTCCAGAGGATTAGACACCCCTCTTCTGGCTTCCACATGGTACATATACATATACAGCGGCAAAATATACACATAAAATAAATAAATCTTAAAGAATGAAGGAAAGCCAGTGGCAGAGATCTGGAAAGATGAAAGTGAATGAGGCAGGGATGTGAAGTCAGGGCACCGTGTACCACACAAGCCGAGAATAGCAATCTGGAATCTACTGTTGTAAAAAGGTACAAAGCTTAAGTAACTGACTGGACTCTAGGACATGTATTATTATTGTGACTGTGTATGTGCACGGTGCATTGGGAGAGGGCACTGAGTGGAGGCCAGAGGACAACTCTGTGAAGTCAGTCCTCTTCTTTCAACTTTATATGGGCTTCAAAGCCCAAATTAAGGTTTCCAGGCTTGCACAGCAAGCACCTTTATCAGCTTAGCTATCTGATCATCTCTAGACTGAATTTTCAAACGTTCTTAATTACTACTAATCATTATTTCCAAAATTAAGTACAGGTCTTACTATGGTTACAGGGTTAAAGTGATATACTTTTTGCATAGCAATTGTTCTCTTTTAATGGAAGCTATATTTTTCTATTGTTTACTTAGTTTATAAATTTGTATCTTAGTTGTCTAGGTCATAGGCACTTAGACAGTACCCAGGTACAAAGGCTTTTCCTGGCATGTTGTCTTGTTGTAATAACCATTCCTTTTTCTTTCTTGCCCTCTCTAGCAATTCTATTTCTTCTGTATATTATTTATTCCACAAATATGAGAATGAAGATTTATAATCCTCTTGCCAAATCAACAGACAAAACACTACTTCTTTCTTTCTTTAAAAAAAAAAAAAAAAAAAAAAAAAGGAATTTCTAAACACGTTTGGTTATAAGACTTTATTTTACAGGTGAATCAAAGACAGCTTTTAAAATTTTCAGAATTGATAAAATGCCCAAGAATTAAACATAGGCTGTTCTACATTTCATACTAGCAAAATAGTGTTTAAAATACATTAAGTAATACAGTTTATTTCTTACATAATGATAGTATGTTTGTGTAAGGACTGAGCCTGGGTACACACACACACACACACACACACACACACACACACACACACAACTCTAACAATTTACAGACGATATTTTAAGACAGAGCTTTGGTAAAGCATTCTTAATACAGCTGGTCATGGTGGCACATGCCTTTAATTCCAGCATTCAAGAGGCAGAAAGAAGCAGGCAGACCTCTGAGTTCGAGGCCAGTCTGTTCTACATAGAGAGTTCCAGGACTATATAAAGAGACCTTGTCTCAACCAAACCAATCAACCAACAATGAACAAAACTCCAATAAAGGATTCTTTTTTGTTTTTTAATTTGAAAGCTAGTATTTTTATTCAGATAGCAGTCTCATTACACATGGTACAAGAACATTCAATAAGAACTCAAATAAAATCAGATGTTAAAGATTGGTCTTCAAACATCATAATGCCAATAATGCTACATTTGGCTATGATCTCTCTGATATAAAACCACATCCATACCTCAGTGGCCACCAAACCATTCAGCATAGCTGAATAACTGTAAGCTAACAATAACTGTAAGCTGTTTGAAGCCACCTGTTTTAGCACTTTGAATTATATCTTTCACTCTCTAAATATCCAGAGAGAATTCAGCAATAGTTAGGGGAAACCAGCTCAACCTTGGCATAGTACCAAAATATGGCTAATTGAGGCTTCAAGTCAGAGCAGTGATCATCAGCATTGAGGCCTTCTCAAGGTTATAAAGGAACCATGGTCTAATGTTTATCTTCCCAAATCCATAAAATATTCTTCATATAGATATGCATGTATAGTGTTAATGGTTACTACATAATTAATCATAAAATTAAAGTTCATAAATTCTTTTTTGTTTTTTGTTTTTTTTGTTTTTTTGTTTAGTTTGTTTTTCGAGAATCAGGTTCTGTTAAGCCCACCTGGCATGTACCTGGTAATCACTTCTGTAGAGCCAGCATGGCCTCGAATTAAGGAAATTCACTGTCTCTTCCTCCAAATATCTGATTAAAGAGTAGTGAGCCATATACGACATAAGTTCATAAATTCTGATTACAGCCATTAAGTCCTAAAAATATGAATGAAAAGATAGCATTTCCCCCCTTATTAGACATAACTAGAAAAATGTAATTTTTATTAAAGCATCTAAATTTCATTTCTCTGTTTGGAAACATTAACTATATAGCACAAAGTAACATTAAGTTTTCAAAGTTAATAATATCTACATATACACTGTCCTGTGGACAAATTTCTTAAAAATATCTGATGATGGATTTCTAGGTGTCTAAACATTTGGATAAGATTCATTTTTTTCAACCCATGATTGGGAGGTCATAGGGTCCAGAAACCAACACTACTGTTCTGCTAAAATAACATCATACTGAACTGCCCTCTAAATTCATATCTCTATGGCCAGACTAGGGCGCTCTCAGACCTCATCAGGGAAGTTTCTTTGTGCAGTGTATGTCGGTTAATGCAGAAATTCACAACTTGTCAAAGTACGAAGAGTAGGTATCAGTGGAGTGCTCAGCCACAAATGAGGCATCTATCCTACACATCTCCTCTAGGCTCAAGGACCACTGCAGAAGAGGAGGCAGGAGGACTGGAAGAGCCAGGAGCCAGGAAGCAAGGGAGTGAACTATCTTCTGGACTTGACAGGACAGATGCGCTCATGAATTCACCATAGCTACAGCTGTCTACACAGGATCAAGCCAGTCAACATTCCAAGTGGAGAGACCTGAACCCCTAGACCTGAAGGGCTACTGACAATTGATGGCTTCTAGGAGAGAAAGGGTGGTTGCTGGTAGGTCAACAAGGCTCCAATAAATGGTTTTACACCCAGGAATAGAGCAAGTTGGACTGGAAGGGTTATTATGATTTTTTAAGACACCAAGTTGGAGACGGGATAAAATGGATTTCATACCAAATACACGGTATGAAAATTCTCAAGGATAATACAAACATTAAAAGATCTGATTTTTCTATCACTCTAATAAAGATATAACTCTATTAACTGATCTGAGAAATTAAGCACGAATCCACAATTTATAAGTCAGACTCATCTGCACATGTACACATGTGATTGCCAGAGGTTGATGTAGGTGTCTTCCTCAATTGTTTTCCTTACTTTTGAAAACAGTCTCTTCAAGAACCTGGAGCTCACCATTTCAGCAGAGCCAGCCAGCTAGTGAGCTATAGAGAGCCTCCTGTCCACCTCTGCCGTGCTGGGATACAGGTACATGCTACTAAGTTCTGCTTCTGTTATGTGGGTGCCAGTGAGCCACTCAGGGCTTCATGCTTACATCTGACTGAACCATCTCCCAAGCTCCGCAACTTCTAACTTCCCAACTGTATGCTGCATCAAAGAAAGTTCTACTAACTAGTCACCCTTAAAAGTACTGTTTAGCCTTAAATACATTATATATATGAAACTTATGTGCAACAACTGTTTTTGAGTACTTAAACATTAAGAAATGTACATGGACATGTGTACCTATCTATTTTAATATTTAGAACATAAATATCCAAACAAGTTTATTACTTTACACATAGTCATATTCAGAGTTATACTTCAGTCCAAATACTACTAACTGTCCAGAACGGTAATTAAAACTCCTTCTAGGATCATGGGTAGATCTAGTTTTTAGAAACAGTAACTGCCTTCTCAGAGTGGATTTTTAGTAACAGCTTCATGTTACTTCCTATTTTCTGTCAAAAACTAAATACAAAGTAATGAATTATTTTCATGTGTGGCTGTTAGATTGGCTTTTAAGGCAACTAAAAAAAAAAGAAGAAGAACTTTTGTGGGGCTGGTCAGATGGCTCAGCAGTTAAGAGTACCGACTGCTCTTCTGGAGGTCATAAGTTCAAATCCCAGCAACCACATGGTAGCTCACGACCATCCACCGTAATGAGATCTGATGCCCTCTTATGGGGTATCTGAAGATAGCTACAGTGTACTTACATATAATAAAATAAATAAAAACCTATGGGCTGGAGTGAGTGGGGCCAGAGCGAGAGGGAGAAGGGGAGGGGGGAAAAACTTTTAAAACTGTTCTGAGCAATCTTAATGTTGACTAATACATGGTTTTCATAATGCTACTCAAAAGACAGTTTTTTATATGTGTTTATATATATATGTACATATGTGTATACGTGTATGTACACACACACACACACACACACGAATGGACAGCGAGACCTATTTATTCATACCTTTTTTTATTCTATATGCTCTTTACCATTCTGACATTATCACCTGATACTTTGTGGTGTGTGTGCGTACAAATTACATTCTTCTCTAGGGCCTATGGCCTTATCCAGGGCTTTTGACAGGGTTAAGAGTACCTAGTATGAACTATCCCTGTGTAGTAGGTTCACTTATAATATAACCTAAAATTGGTTGGTTACTGCTGTCATATTTATGCCACTATTTTAACAGTAGGCACATCTTGCCTGGCAGATTAGAATTGTAGATCATATGGTTCACAGTTGCTTTGAGACCATCGATAAACTTTTCTTCACTAGAAACCTACATAGCTCCTTCTAACACTGTGAAAGTTGGTCAGCAGGGGAAACTTTGAGCTCAGTTCCAGCATGATTTCCCTATGTCCTGCAACCAAGGTGAAAGGTGATTTCAATACTAGGGTTTTATTGAGTTCTGGTGGGTAACCAAGAGCAACTGGCTATAGCCTGGGGCTCCTCTGGGACCTCCATGACCGATAACTCATAATGTGCTATTCCACACCTGGCACTGGAACTTTTACTTAATAATGTAAGTCTTCCAAGACAAGCATTATCCACCTATGCAGAATACGTCCCTAAATGCTCTTTCCTGATGACCCTTTACCTTCCTCTCTTTCCACAGTCCCTCTACTACTTTCTTCATATATTCCCATATGTGTACAACATTTTTAAGTATTACACAAAAGTACAAAGAACTATGAAGATTTTTATATCTATTTGTGTGACATCTATCCAACCATTTTCAATCTAGGCCAATTACATATCATCATGTTTTCCCCTTTTCAAATAACTTAAAACCAAAACCTTCTAGACATCCTATTGGGTGTGTACATCTATCCTAGGAGGCCAGAGGTTGACATACATTGGATGCCTTCCTCAAAGGCTCTCCACCTCAATCTTTTTGTTTGCTTGGTTTGTTTGTTTGGTTGGTTTGTTTGGGTTTTGGTTCCACCTAATCTTTTTAGATAGACTCTTTGATTCACTAGACTGGCTGGCTAGCAAGCCGTAGGAATCATCCTGTTTATACTACCCAGTCCTGGAATGATAGGCAGGTGACACCATGCCAGGCTTTTTATATGAATGCAAGGATCAAACTCATAGTTTTGCAAGAAGCAACCTACTGCCTATGCCATCTCCACAGCCCCTTAGAATTATATTTTATTAACTACTTCTACAAAGTGAAGATTTATATTTTCATGCCTTCAAAGAAAAACTGACAATTCCTCTTCATTAAACATCCAGAGTCTAAACTGTCATTATTTTCCACAGATATCCTTTCACAGTTAACTTGCTCAAAGCACCATTCAATTCAAGTCCATATATTTGGTTGCTATTCCTCTTAAGGCAATTTTAAATCTTAACAGTTTCTTATTACTCTCTTACTTTTTGCAGTATACTTTTAAACTTTTTAATTTTGGTGGTGCTGGGGTTTGAACTCAGGGCCTCATAGAGGCTAAGCACACCCTCAGTGTGCTCACTCATTTTATTGTTTGAGTCTTGTGATTAGAACGTGAGGTAACTGTGAACACTTAGTGTGATGTGTCATCTAAACCCTTCCATGAACCCAATATTTACTGAAGAAATAGTTTGGCTTTCTTACCAAATTCTAGTAGTAATAAATGCAACCTAGAGTCCCAGTTTTCTAAACACAGTACAACAAGCAGCCAGTACTAAGCAATCAGAATTTAGAACATAACATGGTGTTTAGTTGATGTTGCTTGCTTTAATGCCTTCAGAAGTATACTTCTACTTCCAAAACAGAGCTGACCATACTCTGTATGTTGAAATTCAGCTGGCATTTAGTATAATAAATAAGAGTGTTTAAGTGTCTTTAAATATTTCTTTGCTTATTCTAGAAAGTTAGGGCGGGATAAAGCAAATTGTGGGAAAACTACATACAGTTAGTACCATCCCAGGAGGTTCATTATAAAATAAAAGCAACAACAAATGCTTTGAAAAGGAAGTAAATTCCATGTGTGCTGAATCAGAATTTTCACATTTATAGGCATCAGTAACATTCTATTTTTCTGTAAATGGCATTTTGAAGTGTAATATTACAAGATGCAAGAGTAAAGGTACATGAGGCCTCAGCCAAGCCTGATGTTCTGAATTCACTCTCCAGACCCACACAGTGGAATAAAAGAACCAACTCTCATACTGTTCTCTGGAATCTACCTGTAAGAAAAAGCTTCTGTAGGTGTGTAACAAACATGCATCTTGCTCACAAACAAAAATAAGTAAAACACAAAACTGTCTGAAGTGGCATTTACTATGGCAAAATCACCACTGTCTCATCACCATCATCATCTTGATGATCTCCTCATCTAAAATATCCCATATAACATTCTTAGGGAAGAGAATGTTCTGAGAATCATGTGCAGTTTCTCTTAAGTCACCCAAAGTCAGCCAACGGAGCTCTTTTTTCTCTAAACTATTTCTGAAAGTAGCTACTTATGTCATCAAAAGATTCCACTCTTCCAGGCATGGAGCACCAATGGGGAGGTTAGGGAGGAGGATCTTCAGTTCAAAGCTAGGATGGGAAATACTACAAGGCAAAATCTGATCTGAAAAAAAACTCTCAAACAAAACCAAACCTGTAAATTTCCCAAGGAAATCTCATGCTTCTCTTTAGCACACAATCATTTCACCAGAACAAAAATGACTTAGAATTTGCTAAGTAGAGCAATTAGCCAGTATTTCCAACCACTAATCTATTAAAACAGCATAGAAAAGGCTAATAGATAACTTGAAATCATATCCAGATCTTTGTGTGACTTGTATTTCTTGTTTTAAGGACCTACAAATTACTGTAAGGTGAGGTGAAATTTCCCTAGCAGAGATCAGACTCTAACAATGACATGTAAAAACTCTAGAAACTCTAGAAAAACCAGAGTCCATTTGAAAGAGTATCTTATATAGATTTTTCTATGATATATGAAGAAGGGCTCTGAGGAAGATGGCCACAAATCTATAAACTGTGCTATGTGTAATTTATGGTCTGGGACTTCAACTAGAATTTTGTTCCTTATTTATAAATGTTCCCAGGAGTATTTAATACTATACTTCCTAAAATCTTTGTCAGTTGCCTTATCTATTAATTTTGGTTCTATCAATGGGTTTTTCAATCTGCTTTACATTTCTCTGTGAACAGAAAAACTGTTCACAGAGCAGAACTCTATAGCCCTTTACACCTATCTACTGGGCAACCACAGTGGAGCACATTCTAAATCAAGGGACTTAAAATACAACTGACATTTTTGACAAGTGAAACAGAAGCAAAAACTAAGGCAAAGAGAAACACTTTGAGGCTTCCCCCTGAAAACTGCCTCAGTAGCTCCATTTCCTGTCCTGCAATGTTCAGCCATTTGTTTTAAAGGGTCCCAAAGAATTCAGGAAAGCAGCAAAGCAACCAGACTTCAGTAACTTCTGCCTCTGGACTCCTGGAATCCGACAGGGCAAAGGCACCGTTAGTGGTTTCCTTAAAAGTATAAATGGCCCTGGTAAAGTAAGTACTATGGAAAAAGTTCAATATAAGGTTACTTAAATACCAATTTTAAGGGACACATAAATCTGCAACTAAGGCAATTTCTGGTTTACTGTTTTCAAGTCAATAAACTGTACTACACTGTATTACACTAAAAACCTAAGTGGTAAGTTTCCTTACATTTATTATATGAGACAATACAACTATATAAGCAATCTTCCATACACTTAACTGTTTACCATTTTCACATTGCTAAACAGATCTCTTAACAAACTTCAGAAAGGGGATAGGTTGGGGAACTTTCGTTTTTCTGACACACCTACTAGATTTAAAATCTGGGGGCATTACAAAATAAAAATTAAGTGTGTAAATAAAAATAATGCTACCACAGTTCTAAATCTCATACAACTTAGGAAAAGAACTTATAGAAATAACTTGATTTAAAATTTTTACACCTTCCATTTGGTACCAAAAGTGTTTAAAAGTACCGAGATTAATTGCCCTCAGAGTATTTACTACAGATGTTAACTGTGAAAAAAAAAAAAAAAAAACAAAAACCAAAAACCCTCAAGATGAAAAAAAAAAAAAAAAAACCCAAGAATTTATATGCTGTATTTAGACAGTGAGGAGAATGTTTCAAGTATGTGTATTTGAGTACTCTGAGAAAATATGTTGTTACCCGTGAAAACGTATCATAAACCGAAACAGAAGAAATTGAGGAACTGCACCCTCCACAATTCAAAAACTTTAAATTCACACTAGGCAAACTCGGTTAATGTGGAGAAAAGACATAGTCCTATCTGACACAAAAGATTACCTGCTATGAAGACAAAGTAACATTATACTACCAGAAAGTAAAGAGCCTTTGAAATCAAAACAGACAATCTTTGATATACAAAGGCTTCAATTCTCGGTATAATCAAGCATCCTGTAGATGAGATGCTCAGTATTTGTTAATGAGAAGAGTGCTGGGCTTCAAACCAACGCACATATTGTGTGCAGTGACTAAACATGTTAAATGTAGATTAAGAAAAAACTATCCCCTCCCCTCATCGTTGCTGTCTTGACTTCGTAAGAGACTTGCACATATAAAAATAATATATGGCGAAGAGAGTTTACGACTTACAGTATCTTCACCACTCGGAACATTTTTCAGAAAGTCCTTTGAGGTTTTAAGATTCAAGCACTATTTAAAAAGAATTATTGTTTCAACTACCTAACAATTACCTAGACTTCTTCCAGACTTCATTTAACCTGTAAGTAAAATGAGCATCTTTAACTTTTCCACAGGGCATTTGGAGAATGAGTTATTACTCATAAACGCTTTTGGAGCCTCAGACACCAGGCGCAGTACATCAAGCGTATCCATCAATTTGAGGGCTTTCTGGACCTCAGTTTACCCACTTACGGAAACGGGCTTGGCAAGGGCCGGGAGGTGAAATTAATTAGTGTTTTTAAAATGCTCTGAGATCCCAAGATGAAAGGAAACGTAGAGGCACGCAGAGATGATGACAATAATCATAACAATAAAAAGAATGACTAACTTGTAAGTCTGCGTTATGTAAGGAAGCAGAGAAGTTATCAGATTCACACAAACAAAAGAAAAGCCCACCACCTCTTTGTTCCCCTTCCACTTGCCGGCTTGCAGCCGGGCCGCGGGAGCCAGAACCAGGCCGGGGCTCCCTTCGCCGCGCGCCCGCTCCAGCCGTGGGGGAGGGCGTTCCGGGCAGCTCCTCACAAAGGCGCTTCCTCCCACCGCGCGGGATGCGGCGCCGCAAACTCGCTCCCCGCCGCCTCCCGCGGCGGGCGGGCGCGACGCCACCGGCAGAGGCTCGGAGGAAGTTCCGCGCCGCCGGCCCTCGCGCCCCCGTTCCCCGCCCGCGCCACTCACCGGACGACTGCTGGTGGCCGGAACGCCAGCTCGGCCCGCCGCGCGGACACCCGGGGCGCGGGGCGGCGCGAGCACCGGTTGAACGCAGGCACCGGCGGAGCCCGGCGCCTTCCCGCCAGCCGCCGAGACCCGCGAGGCCGAGTGGAACGCGGAGCCGAGCGCCGAGGAGCGCGGACGAGAGAGAGGCTCGGGCCCGCTTTGTGGTGAGATCCCCGGGCTGCAGGAAGATCCAGTGGCGCCGCACGGCCGCTGCTGCTGTAGTCGCTGCCGCCGCTGCTGCTGTAGTCGCTGCCGCTGCTGCTGCTGCTGCTGGCTGCTGGAGAAGGCGGCGGCAGCGCCCCCGATCGTCCCTCCGCCTCGAACCGCCTTTGGGTCACTGACACACACTGGGAGGGAGGGACCAGGACTAGCAGGAGGGCGGGGCATAAGGGTAAGGGGCAGGGCCACACCGGGAGGCGGTGTCGAGAGGACTCTTGGGAACTGTAGTTCCCTGACTGAGAAAAAAAAGCATCTGTTGTGGAGGAGCCTACTGCTGGCTCTGCGTTGTGCATGCGCAAGGGGGTTGGGGCGGGGACTGTTGCCATAGTCACCCATTCACTAAGCCTGAAGGTTCAGGACTGTAGTTGACTAAACAAGGCTGGTCTTGTGTCTTTGGTGCCATTGGGTTCCTGCCCACAGCCAGTCTCTCCTGCTTCACCCCACCCCCAACCACTTTCAAGTGTCCAGTGAAATCTCACTTCCTCCTGACATGGCAGTCTGCTTGGTGTTTAGATTTCTTCTGCAAATCATAAATACCCCATTCCTTTGCCTCCTTCAAGTGAATTACCCAAGATACTAAAAATCTACTTGTTCTTAGTGTTTTAACAATTAGGTTATAAAACTGCAGGGAGCATGAGCATTAACAAAATCCCATAATTTCTTTGTTCTGTTAGTTACATTTAACTTCAATCCAAGTTCAGCATTAATAACAATGTTGGATCATTCTACTGGACTTTGTTCATCTGAAAATCTATAATTCTTCAGTTATCCAGATTCCATAAATATAAATTCAAAAGAGAAGTGGAGAGAGTTCAGAATTTTCAATGTATGTATGAGCCAATTTTAATTTGATAATGAGAGAACCAAACCAAGGTATGGGTATGTAGTTGGGGTGCTCAGCTAGGTCTACACCCGTTCTAAATACCCAAGCATGCATCTATGGTGGTGTGAGAAGTATAGAGAAAACGCAGTACTGATTTTTCAGAAGGCTTAGATGTAACTGGCCTCACTTTCTCTTATAGACTACCTAGAACTCTACACTCTGGAAGAAAAAGCATTAACGCCAAGGAATCAGACATATATTTCAAGATGGGAAACTAGGGATTTTTCAAATAATCTTAGGATCAGAAAGTCTGGATGTCCACAGACCACATAATTATTTGCTCATTAAAGAAATAAGTAATTTAAGAAACAAGTACACAGGAGCTAGAGAGTAACTCAGCAGTACTCAGCAGTTGACATGGACACTCACAACCTCCTGTAACTTCAGGGAATCCAAAACCATCTTCTGTCCTCATTGGCCCATATACATATATGCAGGCAAAACACCTACATTTAAAATATTTAATGTAGATATTTAAATAAAAATACTAAAAAAAAAAAAAGATATTTACTATGTGCCAGGTACTTTATTGGGCCACAAAAATAGAGCTGTAAAGATATAAAAGAGACACACTTTGTATTCAGCGTCCCCTCTCTCTGCCAAGGAAGAGACAGATAAATGGAGCCAGTGTGATCTATGCTGTCATAGGAAAATTCAGACTACCTCAGACTCAGGCACGGTCAGGATATGCTTCAAAGATCATTTGAATGTGGGACTCACGGTTTTCATGTTTGTGTATTTTATTGGCAAAGGTGGAAGAGAGAAGTGAAGGAGAGCAGGGAAATTGTGGACACAAAAGCTAATGGGCACATTTGCTGGCAGTGGCAGAATGGCACTGGGGAGAAAGGTAACAGGAAGCTTCAAGAAACTGAAGCAGACAGCTAAGCCATGAAGGGCTTGGGTAATATACTAAGGATGCCATCTTTTCTTCCCTCTAGAAGCAGTATTGAAACATGAATTTTTGATAAAGTATATTTGAGAAGTTTAATGAACCCTCACCAGGGTGAATGCACACACATATAAAACCCCCGCAGGACTTTTGAGACGGGTCGGTGGGTTTGAGTGCTTACTCTTAAGCCTAGCAGCCTGAATGCCAAAAATTGTAAATATGTACAATCCCTCTTCATCAAAAACATTTTAAAGATAATTTAAAGCAAAAACAATAATGTTGAGGTTTGGTCTTGCTGTCTATTGTAATGCTAAGTCCAGGCCCCCAAGACTTGGAGTCTGCATATAGACCTGTGACCCTGCCTTCAAGTTATTTCTGATTGGAAAATAAAAATGCCAACAGCCAATAGCTAGGCAGAAGAGATATAGGTGGGTTTTAGGTTTCTCGGGCTTAGGGTCCAAGGAGAACTATGGGGGGTGGGAGGGTGTTGAGTGGGGGGTAGGAAGGAGAAGCTACCATGGGTTAGGTGAGCCATAAAAATGTGGCCCTGAGGGCTGTCCAGTGGGAGTTAAGATCATCCCAGATGAAACATAGTAAATATTAAGTAATAATTTGGGGTTATCTATAGGAAAGTAGATTCTAATAACATAGACAGTAGATATCTGCCCAGCCCTTATGCTGCTTAATACAGCAGCATTATAAATATAAATGTAAGGGGTCACTCTGATGCTCTGATGGAGAATCTGTGTATGAACCCTGAAGGTCCTGTTCCCCAATTGGTTCCTGATCGATCGATAAAGATACTAGTGGTCAATGCGCTGGGCAGAATAGGCCGGACACGCAGTTTCCCCCAGGCGGGCTAGCAGACACGAGGAGAAAAAGATCCCATGCTTCAGAGGGAGAAAGAGCCATCAGCCATGTGAGAGCTCAGGCAGAGTGGCCATCCGCTGCTTCCCAGACTGGGCCTGGGGTAGCAGGCAGGATATTAGAAACATAATTAAGCTGAGGGCAGATTTTAGGGTGCTGAACAAGGAGAAGGTAACTGAGCAACAGAGTAATGGGAAAAATTACAGGTGTTGAGGTGGGAATGAAGAGAAGGGCACCATAGCCGAGGAAGGCTTAGAAGAGCCTGGCCACTGAGATAAAGCATATTAAAATAAGTGTGTGTATGTGTGTGTGTGTCTGTGTGACTGTGTCTGTGTCTGTGTGTCTGTGTGTGTTTCATCCATGGATCTGAGGGAACCTAGGCAGGGCTGGTAGTGAGGTCTGCCCGGAGCTTAAAACAAGGTAGCAAAAATTATAGGCTGTATATAAAGGTTGTGTGTGTGTGATTCATATGAGAACAAAATGATAAAGGTGGGGTAAAAACGCCGGGTCAGGATTGGTATTTTCTACAACAAAACAACACTGTATGATAAGACCATAACTTGTGCAGAAGTAAAATGTTTTGCAACAAATAACTCAAAGGACTGCAGTAGGAAATGAAATCATATTGTTTACCGTGAATTGTGGTAAGTTAGAAGAGCGGATTCTGAAACATGGAATAGCTGTCAGAAGTAAAACAAACATGGACACACAATAGTGAAGATAAAATGAAAGTCTAGCCCTAAAACAAGCAAACCCTGAATGGAAAAACAGAAACACAGAAGTTATGTCCCTAGTGACCATGAGGCTGACTACCTGCTCTGGACTCTGCCTCCTGATTTAAGATTCCAAGAAAAACAAATTTCTATCCTGTTTAAAGGTGGTCCCTGTCGCGCCCACTTCGCCGATAAGAAGACGCGGCAAACAGGATTCTTCTGACAGCACTCTTTATTATTCCGCTCTGTTCCAAGATGGAGAAGGACCACGAGCTCGAGGAGCTCGTCACTTATATAGGGCTCGGTATGGCGTGTGCGCCCCTCATTGGTGCTTTAGCGTAAGCCAATCAGAGGGAAACAGCTTGCAAGATCTAGTGGACAACTGCGCATGCGTTACTCTCGAGAGTAACCAGGAAGCAGGGAACCGGCGCCATCTTCCGATGGCGGAACGGCTCCCGACATCTCCGGCGCCATCTTCCGATGGCGGAACAGCTCCCGACATCTCCCCCTTTACTTTATATTAAAATGTCAAACGGATGCACCACTACGTCACTGATCAGCCAAAAGCCTCCTCAACTTCCGGCGTTCGAAGTGACCGTGTGGGCGAGACTCTGTACACCTTTATCCCGTGCAATGGGAACACGAGCCCTGGGAGATGTACAGATCCGCTCGACCGCACTCTGGTGCAATGGGAACCTGAGCCCTCAGAGATGTCTAGTCAGAGCAGAGTCTCAATGTCTGAGCATATTAAGCCAAGCTTGGGGGGATGCTCCCTGTTCTACCGCAAGTAAAGCCTGCGCGATGACCACTTTGTTTTGTCGCTGTTGTCTTTTCAGTTTGTTAAGCATCCAAAGAGAGAGCACTAGTCCACCAGCCAATAGCATACCAAATCGGGTAGAATTAATTTGAATAATAGCCAATCGTAACTTTCTCATGGTCTCATCAAATTCTGTCGGCCAATTATATTGCAATAAATGAGAAAGTTCTTTTGAAAGATTGGCTGCCCTCGTGAAATTATCATATTGGACAGAAGTAACACATAAGCCAGGGAACTTCATCTCACACCCTAGCTGAGCCAGTTGCCACAATATATCTACCTGTTTTTGAACCAGATCTATGCGTGGATTAACTATCATCAAGCTACCTTTCCATTGGGTATTTAAAGAGGCTTGTGTATCAATAGCTTGAATAAGGGAAGATGACAAATTATTTAAAGTGTTAACAGTGGCCACTTGTCCTGACAGGGCCAATGAGGAAACAGTCAAGGAGGCAACAACTGCAGAAGTGGCTATGATGGCCACAATAGCAGCCGTAATACCAAAATCGCGTTTTTGTCCAAACAAGGTTAATGAACTATGCATGACCGGCATAGGTCTCGGGAACGTTGTCATAATTCCCCATCTCAGCTGCGGTTGTGGTGGTGGGTGTGTGGTCGCACATAACAGCGTCAGACTCAGCAGCCATAGGATCAGGCTCAGGGGGCTTCCCATCCTGTTTTACCAGCCGGGTCAATCGTGCCGGGACCCAAATCGGATTGTCTTGATCCTGCGGGAAAACACAAATAGCTCCCCTGGATCGTATTAATACTGGATCCGGGCCTTTCCATATATTATTAATGACATCTTTCCATCTAACTTCTTCTCGCAAAGAACTGGGGGAGGCATGTCTGTCTGCTGCGGATTTGCCAGCAGAATCCAAATTTAAAAAATTTAAGGTAAATAAGGCCAGGGAGGTGGAGATCTTAGGTCCTTTGCCAGGGCCTATCCCCCTTTCTGTTTTTGTAATGTCACTTTGAGGGTGCCATTGGCACGCTCCACAATTCCTTGTGCTTGTGGATTATATGGCAGTCCAGTGATATGGCACACACCCATACGCAGACAAAATTGTTGAAAAGTCTTGGACGTATAGGCTGGCCCATTATCTGTCTTTAACTGTTGGGGTTTTCCCCAGGCTGCCCATGCTTCTAGGCAGTGGGTGATCACATTGGCCACCTTTTCTCCTGAGAGAGGCGTGGCATGAATAATGCCAGAACAGGTATCTACCGATACATGAACATATTTTAACTTTCCAAATGATGGAAAATGAGTAACATCCATTTGCCAGATGTGTAGTGGTAGAAGTCCTCGAGGATTAACTCCCAAGGACACAGAAGGTCTAAAATCTGCACAATCTGTGCATTTAAGAACAATATCTCGAGCTTGAGCACGAGATAAATTAAATTTGATTTTAAGAGTGTTTGCTGGCACATGATACAGCTGGTGAAATTGTGTGGCTAGCTGAACAGGATCTTGACTCAGCATGATCTGCCTGGTGGCTTTATCTGCTAGCTCATTAGCAGCAGCCATAGGTCCAGGTAATAGAGAGTGTGCTCGTATATGAACAATGCAGAAGGGATGTGTCCTACCTCTAATGATATGTTGAATCTCAGAAAATAGGTGTGCTACAGTACTTTTAGACTGAATGACACCCACCGTCTCCAATATTTGAACTGCTTTCACTACATAATGGGAATCTGAAATTATATTTAGGGGTTGATTAAATCGTTTTAAAACCACTGCAATCATTGCACATTCTACCAGTTGGGGAGAGGTGTAATCAAAAGGAATTTTAACAACTTCGCCTTCCACAACGTAACTTCCTATTCCAGTATTAGAGCCATCGGTATACACATCTGTTGCATTTTCAATGGGTTCAACTTTGGTTATGGTTGGAAAAATAATAGCATTGTTTAAGACAAATTGTAACAAAGGGTGTTTTGGAAAATGATTATCAATGGTGCCCGAATATGAGCATCTTAAAATGGCCCAAACATCAATAGTAGAACACAGCACTTGTACCTGATGTGCTGTATATGGAACAATAAGAGAATCTGGGGGAACACCAAAATGAGTTATAGCTTGTTGGATACCTCTTAGGGCCAGGTCTCCAACTGTAGAAGGGTAATGGCTCAACACTTTTCCTGGAGAAGTGTGGGGATGTATCCAAAGCAATGGACCATTTTGCCACAACACAGCAGTAGGCTGTTGTGGGGAAGGAATAATACATAACTGATAGGGAGCATTTAAATCAAAGCGAACAAGCATAGCATTCTTCAAAGACTCTTCTACCATATCTAATACTTTAGCTGCCTCGGGAGTCAATGTACGAGGGGAGGTAATAGCGGCTTCACCTTCTAGTTCTGCCTGCTCTTCAGGGTCGAGATCTCCCAAAATCGAGTCATCATCTCCAGAGGACGTCTCCTCTTCGGAGGATAACTCGGCCCTGGGTTCTCGAAATTGCGCTAAACTCGGATATATCTTTGACGGGTTTTTCTTTTTTTTTTTTTTTTTTTGTCTTTTCGAGACATGGTTTCTCTGTATAGCCCTGGCTGTCCTGGAACTCACTCTGTAGACCAGGCTGGCCTCGAACTCAGAGATCCGCCTGCCTCTGCCTCCCAAGTGCTGGGATTAAAGGCGTGCGCCACCACCGCCCGGCCAGGTTTTTCTCTTTTAAGCCTGGCTTTAAATCTTGTCTTGTCTTACTGACCCTGTCTTTTGTTATTTTCTTTTGTGACTTTTCTTTCCCTTTTATATCCTCTCTCTTTTCTGCTTCTGATAGACTGTCTTGGTGGTCATTCAGGAGTTTCTGCCCTTCTTTCACTTGCTTTTCGCATCTCTCATCTGCTATACAGGATTTAATTAGCTTGAATAATGGCCACGTACCCGGTCGAAGTTTCCCTTTCTCCTTCTCATTTGTCAGATCCCTCCCTAATTTTATCCAAGATCCCATAGTCAAGGACCCGGAAGTAATAAACCAAGGAGCGATCCTATCTACCTCCTTCAAGAAACTTATGATAACCTTTTCTGGAACCTTTAAATGTCTCCCTCGAAGCAGCGCCCGCACCGCTTCAGACATAGGCTTCAATTGTTGATTTCCCATGCTTCCTTTATCTACAGGAGCCGGAGTGCTAGCTCAGTTATCTACCTGAGACTTACAGCCGGCTATTCGATGTTACAGAAAGGGTACGTACAGATCTTGTCACGCTTCCCACAATTCAGACAAAAACAACAGAACAAGCCAAAGATGAAAGTGACCAACAAAATCAGAATGACCCACACAAAACTAATCATACCTTGCAGAAAAGCGCCTAGGCTCCTCACGCTGCCAGTTCTGAAACCTCTCCCGACGAGCAGTCCGGGGTCCTTCGAGTCGTTCCTTCGCCCGGGGTTCGGCCGTTCCCGGGTTTCCGGCACCACTTTGTCACGCCCAGCTCCGCCGAATAAGCAGACGCGGCAAACAGGATTCTTCTGACAGCACTCTTTATTATTCCGCTCTGTTCCAAGATGGAGAAGGACCACGAGCTCGAGGAGCTCGTCACTTATATAGGGCTCGGTATGGCGTGTGCGCCCCTCATTGGTGCTTTAGCGTAAGCCAATCAGAGGGAAACAGCTTGCAAGATCTAGTGGACAACTGCGCATGCGTTACTCTCGAGAGTAACCAGGAAGCAGGGAACCGGTGGCGGAACGGCTCCCGACATCTCCGGCGCCATCTTCCGATGGCGGAACGGCTCCCGACAGGTCCCAGTTCTACACAGCTCAATCTAAGGAGAGTAGCTATGAGCCTACAGCAGTTTCATGAAATAGAATATGTTCCTTAGATCCAAGTGTACCCACACATTGCACTGAATCTGGCCACCCCGCCAGCAACTTCATCCTCACACTTAGTGATGAGTTCATCTCTTAGATGAACATCACTATTTATTTCTATGTTTCCTTTTCCTTTCTTTCTTCCTTACTATCATTCTGTATGTGCATATGCATGGATACTAAAAGATACCTTTGTGAAATTGAGTCCCACCTTCTACCTTCCCAGCAGTTCTGGGAGTCACATGCAATCAGAGCTAGGTCCTGTCCTTGCTGAGCTGTTCCTCTAGCTCTTCTTTCATGTTTTGTTTTGTTTTGACACAGTGTCTTTACGTGTGTCTTACACTTGTCTCCGAAACATTGTATATCCCAGGCTGGCCTCAACCGTGATATCCTCTTGCTTCTGCCTGAATACTGGTCTTGCAGGCCTGCGCCGTAAATGCCCAACTCTGGTTTCTCTTGAAGGATAAAATACGTGCCAATGTTTAGGATATAGGTACGGTAAATAGCACTTTACAATACTTTGGTCTGAGTCACAATAATAAAATAGATACAACACAATTTAGATAATAGCTGTACAATAAATACAAGTGTAGAAACCACTTAATATGATTGATATGTATATCAATCAAGATCTGTGAAGTCTTGAAACTATGTCTTTTCCTTCACAATATAATTCTATACAGCTCTCCAAAATTGGCAAGGCTTGAGCTGGGCTTGGTGGTGCACACCTTCAATCTTAGTACTCAGGAGGCAGAGGCAGGCAAACCTTTGTGAGTTCATGGCTAGTAGCCTGTTCTACAAATCAAATTGTAAACAGCCAAGGCTACACCAAGAACCCCTGTCTTTAAAAAAAAACAACAACAACAACAACAAAAAAAAAAAAACCCAAGAAACAAAAAAACAAAGCAAGCCTTTGAATTCAGGACAGTTCTGTCATGGAAACTGAGTATACTCCCAAACCCTGTCTATTTAGTCTCCAGATGTAGTTTCATGTCTGTGTTTCCTTAGCCAAAACAGCTCTGCTTTTGTTGTGCTATCGGACTATGTAAGAATCAACTAAATGTCTGTCTCTACTCTGTCCTCAAACAAACACACAATGTTTAGAATATGAGCAGAAGGTTTTTAATGTGGACACAGTTCCACTCAGCTTTCCATTAAGGACATCAAATGCCTGGGATAGACTTCTGGAAAGAGAAAGGGTTCATTTGGCTCATCCTTTTGGAGGTTTCAGTCTGTGATCCATCAGCCTGGTTGCTTGTCAGCCTGTGTGAAGCCACACACTATGATGCATAGCAAAGCTGCTCACTTGAACCCTGGAAAGTGCTGCTGGTCCCACCTCTTAGAGTCACAGTGCCTCCTCCACAGCAACCTGGGAAGCAAGTATTTGCCACTTGGGCCTTGAGGAGACACTAAAAATTCAAATCACTCTAAAACAACATTCACTGAATAGAATTTTCTGGTAAGTGATCTAGGGTTAACTAGGCATACCGATCTTTTCTTGCAACTTGAGGAAATAGTTGCACTTACATTCCTCCTTTCATGGCAATGCTTCATCTGCTGCAAAGGAACATAGCTTTGTTATCTTCTCAAAGTTTACAATTTTAAAAAATCCAAGTAGACGTCTTCTTTTAGGGCCAGGAAGATGGAGACCACATCGGAGTGATGATTTTGTATGCTTGTGTTCACTTTGATGTTCAAATTATAAGTACTTTATCTCCAACCTTTCAACATTGCTTCCTCAAATAAAATTATTTTCTCCTAATAGCTGCAGTTTCCAAATAGCTCGTGGTCAGTGTGGAGCACGCTCCCATTTTAAACCTGTGAGTAGCACATAATTTGAAGGCTTGGGCTTCTGCTCAAAAGATTTGTAGGCCCCAAATGCTGGCTTTGACATTTTAGATATATTTGGAAAATGTCAAAGAGAAGCTTGCTAAGATTTTAATGTTTTAAAGGAAAATTCTTGTACAGCAAGGAATACAGCCTGGATAGTCTCAGTACTAGAGAAAATTACATGATCAGTTGTTTTAGAATGTTAAAAGATAGTGTGAAGCTGGGCCTGACACCCGTGACCCCAGTGCTTGGGAAGCAAAGCCAAGAGGATGGTGAACCAGAGGCCAGACTGACTATGTAGCTAGACCCGTCTCCAGAAACAAAGCAAAATGGACTATGAAGGGAGAGAAATGGCAAACTCAGGAGGAAAAGAAGCATGGCTCCCCATCCTTAAAGTGGACTTTTTTTTGTTTTTAACCAATGGACTAATTTTTTTTTTCTTTTTGAGATAGTGTCTCATGCAATGCAGGCTGTCCTTGTACACCCAAAGATAACTTTGAACTTCCGATTGTCCTGCTTCCTCTTCCCAAGTAAGAGCACTAACTACTACCACATCTGTTTTTTTTTTTTTTTTTTTTTTAACACAAAAATCTCATTTTTTCCCCTGATGCACAAAGGAATTCACTCAGTACATTAACAATAAGCAAATCATGCAAATAGTAAGGGAAGGATGTCCCCTTGACTATGTACACATATATGTATATATTGTTTTGTCTTAATTGTAAACTATGGTTACAGACTATTGATACAGAAACTAGTTCATTATCAGCTCCTCCCAAAACCCTTTTTAAAAAATAATTTATCTTTTACATGCATTGGTGTTTTGCCTGCATGTATGTCTGTAAGAGGATGTCAGATTTGGAATTACAAGACAGTTGTGAGCTGCCATGTGACATCAAACCCTCATCCTCTAAAAGCAGTCAAGGCTCTTAACCACTGAGCCGTCTCTCCAACCGCATCCCCCAAACCCTTTAAATCAAGTAAATAAAGTAACATATTTTATGGGTGCTTTTTAAAAAATATGCCTAGGGAGTAGCAGGAATGTACAGAAGAAAATGATCAATTTTACTGAGAATGCAGTCATAAAACCATGTCAGAGAGACGGTAGCAGCCATGCTGGACCCTAGAAAACAAGCAGGTGCTGACTGGGCAGGTGACTAGCAGGAAGGTTTAGCACAGTTCCAGCTGTCAGAAAGCTTAGACAGATGAAAGAGCTGGGCCGTTAGACTATGGATGGTGACCCAGAAATCTAGGTGCATGGCACAGTAGTCCTGCGTATCATCCTATCCCAAGAAGTCTGGCAATAGGATCTGTGGAAAAAATTCTAACAGAGATACCAAAAATCACATCTGTGTTTGAATAGAGTGACTAAGAATATGCAACAGAAACTGCTTGTAGTGGTATGTGCCTTTAATCCCAACACTTGGGAAGCAGAGACAGGTGGATCTCTGTGAGTTCGAGGCCAGGACAGTTCCAGGACAGCCAGGACTACATAAAGAAAACCTGTCTCAAAAAAAAAAAAAAAAAAAACAAATGAACAAACAAACAAACAGTAATTGTTTCTGTTTCTAAAGCACAATGGTGTATTCTGGTCTGGTTGTATATGGTAGAAAGAACCCATCAAGATAATTGATTTCTTGTTATAGTTGGGCATGGGATGTCTCCCAGAGGCTCATAATCCCGAGTTCAAGGCTTACTCCCCCAGTACAGCAACATTTGGAGGCAGGGCCTTGAGGAAGTGATTGTATTCTGAGGATTCAGTGGATTAGTCCATTGATAGAAATTTAGCAGATGGGATCTAGTTGGAGGTAGTACAGTACAGGTGAGAGACACACACCCATGGTAGCCAAACTTCAGCTACCCACTACCCACTGCCTTACTTAGATTTGATGAGTTGAAGGAATATAAGTCTGATTCTGTTTGATCCTCCAGCTAAGTGGAGATCCAAATAACCTGATTCTTCCTGTTAATTTCCACTAGTTCTCTGCTCCTTTAGTAATTCAAGCAGTAAACTATTCCTTGAATGCTTTAGTTTATTTCTTTTTAATCTCGCCATAGACCTGAGGAGTGACTTCTGCAGGTTGAAGATCTCTGAAGCTTCCTTTAAACTCCAGCCTTGCTGTTTCCTCCAGGGAGTCTCCCTTACAGTTTCACTTCCTGCCTTACTCACTGCCTCTTTTAGAAGTGCTGCCTTCAGTTACTGCTGAGATAAGTTGCCGAGCTACTCCACCCACTGAGCCATGTAGAAAACTCCATCCTTCCCACCGGCCTGAGTCACCATGCGCCCCCTTCTGCTGTTACCAGCCAGGGCTCCTGTCATAAGCCCTGTCTCTATTTCTGATAAAATCATTATCTCAGATTAGCACACAGGCAGTTCTATTTGCTAGACTTAGCCAACCTGAGCTTTAACAATGGGGGTGTTTTCTTTAAAAGCAAACAAAACCAAAGTGTTCTTCTAAGACCTTTTCATTATTGAAAATGTTAACATATACAGTAAGAGCAAGCATAGCCCAGCGGCCCACAAGTATCCCTCTACCACACCCATTGGTTATTCAAAACCAAACTCCAAATGCTGTGTAAGTTCTTTTACATCTATACATGCCACTCTGAAAAAGGAAACAGCCCTTTGAAAGTATAATGTCATTATCACATCTAAAAATAAAAACAAGTAATTCCCTAATATTCTCAAATATCCAGATTTTTAATTTTAGGTTTAAGTAAGAGGATATATGATACATACATATGTATATGCATACACACACATATATACACACATATATACATGAATATATACATATCTTATATTTTCTTGAAAACAAATAAACCTAGTGGTGCAGGCCTGTAATCCTACTTGGAGGCTCAGGCAGGAAGGTTACAAATTCAATGTTCTCAGGGGGGACAGCTCAGAGTGAGTTCAAGGCCAAGTTGGATAACTTGTTGAGCCTTGTCTCACAATAAAAGCTAAAAAGAGGGTGAGGATGAGGCCGAGCGCTTGTCTGGCATGTATATGGCTCTAGGTTTAACCCTCAGTGCCTAAAACACACACGCACACACTGGAAAAATTCCAGTATTATAGCATAAAGGCCATGTTCTCCATGCATCTGTGGAATGATTATTTTTGCCAGCTTCTAACTCCCGTTGCTATTTCTTAGTGTGTGTGTGATTCTTATAAAATGTTACTATCAAAGCAAGTATCTGGCTGGATTTAACCCACAGGCTGTAGTTTACTAGACTTTAATATTTTTTTAATTTAAAAATGTTTTATTTATTTTTGTGTTCATATATCTGTGTGTTCTCCCTTCTTACTATGGTACATGTGTAGAAGAGGACCATTAACTGAAGTCCATAGTTTTCTTCTTCTCTATGGGCCTTGCTGTTTGAACTCAGGATGTCAAACTTGGTAGCAGATTCTCTTACATGCTGAGCCATCTTTCCAGGCCTATTTATTGTTATTATTACTAAAAGTAAAAATTAAGATCTGATGATATAGCCTAGTTGGTAAAGTGCTTGTTTTGCAAGCACAAGGACTTGAATTTGATCCCCAGAACTCATGGTTTTGGAAAAAAGAAAAAAGCCAGTTGTGGTGTCCCAGACTTGCAATCTCGGTACTGAAGAGGCAGGCAGATTCTGGGACTGCCTGTCCAGCCAGTCTAGCCTAATTGGCAGGTTCCACGTCAGTGAGAGCCCTTGTCACAAAAAGAAAAATGTCTGATGCCTGACCAAGTTGTCCACTGACGTAACATACATACACACAATCAGAACATAATATTCATATGTAGTCATTGGATATGGAGCCATACTTTGAATATTATGCAATGCACTGTGATGAAGTCAGAACACAGCATTTTCATCTCTCCCACGTGTATCATCTCTCTGAATTAGAGCTATTATTATTTTGGGCAAGGGCAACAGCAAATGTATCAATAGACTTTTGTTTCACTTTCACCCTTAAGCTTTCCTTCCAGTCAGATAACCATCCTAAGATACTTGTTGGACTGAAAACATCTTAGCAGACACTTCCAGTCTTTACTCACAACAGCTATACCCCATGCTGAGATGCAACCCAGAAGCCTGGGAGACTCCACCAGATTCCCCTCCTACAGCACTGACCTTGTCCTGACAACCTCAGCAGCACACCCTAAGCAATAGCCTGGGTCTCCCCTTCTCACTGGAGATCTTTAACTGTGTGGCTTTGTTGTTTGTTTGTTTTTCTCCAAGTGAGAATTCCAAAGACTATGTAGCGACATTAATGATAAACAGATGGGAGACATGCTGAAAAGCAAACCCTCCAAAAGAAAACCACTTATCCTAGATGACCATTGTAAAATAGATGCCCACATTGTTACTTCTGACTGGCTATATTTAACAATATTTAAGAAAGTTGTGTCAGAACTTTCATTAATGCAGTTCTTAGGGCCTTTGCATTTCATTGTTGTAACTGAGTTATGCACAGCTTTCGAGATGATTTTCTGGCTATCACAAACAATCTGTGCTGTTCAGTTTTCAACCATAACTATCTCCTTACTCTCTTATTCTTCAGTTCCAGATTCCAACAGATTATCCGACTGTGGGATTAGACTGGGCTACGAGTTACGAACAAATAGGCGGTACTTAAAAAGTCAAATCAGAACATTCTAGTCATTCTGGAGACAGATCCTGTGTATGGCTTCAAGAGTAACAAAGGGCTAGACAAGTAAGATTATGTGTAATGTTAAATTTAAGATCAGATCTGAGACTTGGAAATGGTTCTTAGCTGGTACTCACTGTTGCCTCTCACCCCTTGAAAAAAAAATGTCTGCTGTGTTGTAATCACTGAGCAAATGCCAAATGCCTTCTGGGATGTTCTGATCTTGCCAAGAATATCCTCTTCCCCAAGCTCTTATCTACTCTGTGGGAAAGCTTTTGAATTTCCAAGTCTCTAGCAGGCCACACCTAAATCCTGGCCATCCAACCCTAACAAGAGACTGCCTTGTAGGTATTTTGGGGGACATGCACGAGGGAAGGAGATAATTAGAGGAGGTGGTATGTGCACCTATTTCTTATATGTGACACATAAGAACTACTGTTAGAATACTGTTGGTGTCAGAATCAGTAGGCATAGTAGGTCTCAATAAATAAGCAGAGCAGTACAGTGAGAACCTTGTCCTGTGGCGATTGAGCAATGAGACCGATACGCACAAAGTAAGCTCTTTCATAACTTGTAGCTCAGCCAAACTTCTGTTTATGCAATTTCTAGATTTAATTGTTCAACACAGCCGCAAATGCATCCCATTTCATGAGATCATCACACTGTCTCAAACAATTTGTTGAGACGCATAACTATTCACCCTCACTTTTTCTTCTCCATTTCTAAATTCTAATAAGTTATTCAACTGGAGGATTAGATTTGTGCTAATGGCTGAAGACAAATAGATGATATTTGGACACAAAGAAATGGAATGTGCAACACAAATACTTTACAATATTCTCCGAGTCTGAACCGAGGAAGGAGTTAAGCTTTATAAACATAACCACTGGGAGCTTTTACAGATAACAGGGTGAGTTTTAGACCGGGCTATTGACATATTGGCCACTTGTGAGTAAAAGGCAAACATTTGAACATGATAATGCTGGCAAACTGGTTGGCTGAGAGGAAAAACCTTTAAACCTGTTTTTGTAAATGGAACAGAGAAAATGGAGCCAAATCACATAACAAGAAAAACAAAGAGGAAAAGATAGGTTGTCTCCAGTTCTATAAGGTAAAAATATGAAATGTCTTGAGACCATCTACCCAGCAGTCAAACAGGACCCCATAAAGTCAGAGTAAATTGGAGCTGTTAATAATGAATAGGAAGAAAGAGGAAAGGAAGGAGGAAGAGGAAAGGGGGAGAGGAGGGGAAGAGGGAGGGGGAAGGGGAGGGGGAGGGGGAGGGCAAGCAGCAGCAGCAGCAGCAGCAGCAGCAGCAGCAGTGATGTGGCTAATGCTCAAAAAATGTACTAGTAGGAAATTTCAACGTACTTAAGTACATATGATTCTGTCATCTCCCAGATCAGAAGGCTAGAAGCAATGGAAATGCTTTCCCAGTCTTACAGATCCTAACATTTGCGTTAGCTGTGTATGAGGGGTGGTTACATGAATTGGTAACTTAAAATCTCTGAGGTAGGAAATATTGTGTTCACATCATTTTCTAGATGAGAAAACTGAGATAGAGAAATTTAATAATTTGTCCAAGGCCACACAATAAAAGGTGGTAGAGTCTGATTTCAAATATGCGTTTTTACCAAGCCCACACTTTTAGGGAAGAAAGCATACTCCAAGGTACAGCACACTTGGAAGGGGACGGAGGGATGGGGTCCGTGCCCTGGAGTTGTTAAACAGTTGACTAACTTTCCACAGATGCACAGTTAGTAAACAGTGGCTCTGGAGAAGGATTCCACGTCTGTCTGGCACCCAGGCCCTTACTTTCTTTCTCCTGCATCTCAGTAACAGCCCCTGACAAACACAGTCACTTAGAAAGCATTCTCCTCCATACAGAAGACATCAGTCCTGAATACACCACAGAACTCACTGTGCTTTTGTGGTTGGATGCAGGGAAAGAAAGCAGGGCGATAGTGGATGTGTGAAATGGATGCCAATCATCAAGAAGTTGCCATGTTTTGTTGTCTCTTTTTTAAAAAAAAGCATGGGAATGTGTAAGCATATTTTTAAAAGTTGAAAAAGCATTTAAAACCAATGTAGGTTTAAAGGATTGAGCTTAAAGTCATAGAATATTTTCCAGTGTGGAATCCCTCTCTTCTAAGTATTAGATAAAGATTTCTATGCTAGAAAGTCATAGATACGCTAATTACAGGTTAACATTATTTTGTGTCACAGAAACCAACATAATAGTTCTCACACTTTAATAACAGCTTGGATTATGTGTTAGTTCTGAATAGAACAGTATTTTAAATGACTTGAAATTGTTTAAAATATAACTTATGAATCAAACTGTTAGAAAAATTAAGTAATTGGATTTCACTTGATTATAATTTTGTGACAAATAACAAATATTCAAACCCCTGTGAACTGAAAGTTTATACAGTCACACTGAGCAGATTTCTGAAAGGAGTGACGAGTTTAGTATATCTTTCTTATTTAGTATGTTTTTCTTGGTTGATTGGTTGGTTGGTTGGTTGGTTTTGAGATGGTCTTACTATGTAGTGCTGCGTGTCTAGGAACTCTTTATGTAGAACAGGCTAGCCTCGAACTCACAGAAGTCTGCCTGCCTCTGCTTCCCAAGTGCTGGTATTAAAGGAGTGCACCACCTTAGATGAGTCTTAAATGCATATTCAACTCGATTTTGGGTAGTTTTTCTTCTATGATGGCCAGTCTCATAGTGGTAATCATGATTCATAATCTGAGCTATGAAAAGCGAAAAAGATAAACTATATTCTGTGTAACTTGGAAGTGATGTTTTTTATTTCTATCATTTAAAATCAATCAACAATGTTTAGTAACTTTCAGATAACATTAGTATATAAATTAGAAGATAATATTCTTCAACTTATTTATGTGAATTTTTGAAGAAATACTTGACTATGCAAGACAACCATATTTTAGTCCGTTGTACATTACTTTCATAAATGTTCTTTTAAAGCCCCTGGCTGTGAATAGAGATTTGACAAATTTTTGATAATTTAAAAACAACAATAAATTTTCAAGTGGTTAGATGATTATAGACAGACAACCAACCGTCAAACAGATAAATAATTCAACATTTTTGCTTACATTGAAGAAGCTTTGTGGGGGTAGTAATTACTTAATTTGGACCCACAGACATGTTCCCTGAAAATGGTAATAACTAGGCACAAACCTTGGGAAAGGGTTTTGGTAAAGGCATTTTACTACCTGTAGAAATTGTTGAAACATCCATATTGGCAAGGTAACAGGCACTTAAGAACTCAGCACTCAGGGGACTAAAGGTTTGTTAGGATTATGGGTTCAAGGCCAACCTAGGCTACATAATGAGATGACCCCCCCCCCTTTTTAAAACAAACAAACAAAAAAGAAAACACAAAGCCAAAGGAACCAAGAAGCACATATAGTTTAAGAGAAAAAAACAAACGAAAACAAAAGGCACTTTTCTTCCCAGACATTTATACCATGGTTGATGTAAGGCTTCAACTATCTTTTTCAGATTTTTCCAAGAGAGTTCTAGTTTTATTTATGTGTATGTGTGTGCCTACATGAATTTATGTGCACCATGTATGTGAGGGTGAGGCCAAAAGAGGATGTGGGCTCCCTGGAACTGGAGTTACAGGTGGTTAGTCATGAGTCACCAAGTGTGTGCTTGGAATAGAAACCAGGTCCTCTAGAAGAGCAGAAAACCTTTTAACCACTGAGCCATCTCTCCAGCTCCAGTAGTTCTATGTTTAGTATTTCATTTAAAACCACATTAAACCATTAATTTGATATCAATATTTTAAAATGACATCAGAGTGTAAGAATCTGACTTTTTAGGAAAATCTTACTTCTTCTTTGATTCTAAATGGCTTTAGCATTATCAGAGAATTTCCAAAAGTGAGTTCCATACTCGTTGAAAGCCTAGAACAGTGGTGGGGGAGACATCTCAATAAAATACACAAGCATGAGAACCTAAGTTTGATCCCCAATGCCACAGAAAAAGCCCGGGATGGTGGTGTACACTTGTAATCTGGTTCTGAGATCGTGAAAAAATTGGCAGGTGACTTGATTTCATTTGCTTTCTGCCTTCTCAAAAAGGGTCAATCTTTTGGTTTCTTTCCTTCTCCTCTTTACAATTTTTATTGGTTCATGTAATTCAGACCTCAGGAAACAATGCAATCCTTCCCTTCCTAGGACTTATCTTCAACACTACAACACCTATGTCATTCTATAACCCTGATATTTATAACAATGAGATCTGTCTTAGTTACTGTTCTATTGCTCCAAAGAGACACCATGATCAAGGCTACTTATCAAAGGAGACATATATTAGGGGGTTTGCTTACAGTTGCAGAGAGTGAGTCCATGACAATCATGGGAGGGGACATGGGGACAGGAAGATTTGGTATTGGAGCAATACTTGAGAGCTTACATCTGACCCACAAGCAGGAGGCAGGGGGAGACAGGATGTGGAAAGAGGACTGGACCTGGCATGGGCTTTTGAAACCTCAGAGCCTACCCACCACTGACACACCTTCTCCAAACTCCTAATCCTTTAAGGACAGTTCCACCATTGGGAATCAAACATTCAAATAGGAGAGCTCATGAGGACCATCTTCATTCAGACAAACACAAGATCACACACACATACCCAGCATCTATATGTATGTATAGATTGTATTTTGTTCTAGTGTAGTTGCTGTTGCTGTATGAAACCAAAAACAACCTGGGAAACGGTTTATTTCATCTTACAGTCTGTCTTTGAAGGAAACTGGGGAGGAACTCAAAGCTGGAGGCAAGAACCGTAAAAGAATGATGCTTACTGGCTTGCTCTGTCTGGCTCATATTTAGCTACCTTTTTCATACAGCCTACACTCACCTGCCTAGGAATGGTACCACCCACAGTGGACGAGGTCCTCCCACATCAATTAGCAATCAAGAAAATATGTCATAAATATGTCCATAGGCCAATATGACAGAGGCAATTTTTCAATTGAGATTCCCTCTTTTCAAGTATTTGAAATTGACAACCAAGATTAGCAGTCACTGATTTAAAGCTTGTCCTAGGAAGCTCCAAATGCAACTCATGTCAATGTCCCAGAAAAGGCTGTTTATGTCTCGTATTTTTATAAAACTAAGAAACGATGCAAACTCATACAGTCAGGTCCAACAGCCAAAGCTTCCTCAAGGACTAACAAGTGTACACCTAGTGCGCTTCTATTCATGAGTATGTGTATCATGGATTCCTATCTTTGTAGTTCATAAACTTTTATGTCTAGACAGAAAAAATTCAGTGTAGTGTTGGATCATTACTTGTAAGTGATGATAATTTGCAGTGATCATTTGAGTAGACCTAGATACATAAACTGGATACAGTATTTCTAGGAGAAATCACTCCTCCTCCAACTTTTTTCTGCTTAAAAAAAAAAAATAGTTAACTCTTTTGTAGGCAGCTGATTTAAGATGGTGCTGGTTTCCGACATGGTCAGCTCAGTGTCCTGCATAAACAAGCCTATTGCGCATGTGTTGGCCTCAAGCCCCTCCCGAGAGGGCTTATGCTAATGAGCATGAGCCCTAACCAATCCCGGGGCTTATGCTAATGAGGTATTGGCCCTAACCAATCCTGAGAGAACAGGCTGCCTGGCCCGCCCCCTTGGAAGGGTATATAAGCAGTGCATTTCTGCTGCTTGGGGTTCCCATCGTTGCTTGGGGTTCCCCATCGTTGGATGAAGATTGTGCCTGGAATAAAAGAGCTGTCAGAGAAGAATCCAGGTGTGTCGTGTCTTACTTGTCGGCTGAGGCGGATGCGACACTCTTTATTACTTAGCTATTTTTCCCCTATGACTCAAAGGAATCTATGACCTGAATACATTTTTATCAGGTCTTTTCAACAACATCAAAAATTACAAGTAGTAAACTTAAATTTAATTACAGAAATATTTAAGAATACAAATTTTAGACAATACTCTTTTCTTGAAACTTGATGGTGATCTTCAAAAGTTCACAAATATTAAAAAAATGGTTACTTCTTTGAGAACTTCATGCACTTATTTGATCATGTGATCATGTCACTCCCTGCCACTCCCTCCCAGATCCCTCTCCTCCTACCCCCCAACTTTTTATTTTGTTTTTGTTCTTTAATAACTCATTTGAGTCCAATTTGTTCTACCCATATATGCCTGGATACAGGGCCATCCACTGCAGTGTAGTTGACCATACCATGCCCTGAAAACAAGAATAAAAAACTGAGTGCCTCTCCTCCAGCAGTCATCAACTGTCATGGCCCCTCAGTTAGGGGTGAGTGTGTGTGAGCCCCTCCCCCTCCACACTAAAATGTTCACTGGCTTGATCCTCACAAATGTATTCCCTCCCTTACATAGACACTATCTAACAATTGGAAGATTAAAAATTTACACATCAAAATAATATCATTGCATCTATTCAATGTGCGTGTTGTCCTGTTTTTTTGAATGATTGACTAATTCAATCGGTAGTCAACTGTGTGGACCTTGATGATCTGTTCTAAGTTATCACAGTGAACTAGAGCCAGGCAGAGCCAGACCTTTTGCCATCTGTGTGGTTACCATCCTTGCTTCTGTCCCATCAGCCTGCCTCCCTCAGTGTTCCCTGCAAAGCGGTCAGTGACCACTTAACAATCATTTTGTTGTGCTCAGCTAACAGCATCACTTGGCTACGGCAGTGATCTGCCCTTCCACTGGCTCTCCTAAAATCACATTCTCCATGCAGCTTCTTTCTTTGACTATTACTCTGCTCTCCCTTCCCATTCAAGCTTCTTGAGGGAGGGTTACATGATCCTTCCGTTTTTATACCTTCCTTTATGCCCGTTCTCTCTATTACAGTAAAATATATATTATAAGTGTTTATTACACAAAACTTGCTGTTTAAATTGACTCTAAGTGTTCAACTTTGTAGTCTTTTTTTTTTTCCCAGCAAAGCTTATTTATTTTTATTAATTTTTAAAATCCAATGGACTTTAAAAAAAGTGAGTTGGCTGAAGTTTTTATGGGTCATTGGGAGGGAAAAACAAAGTTACACATGGGCACTCAGTCTGTCTCTACAACAAAATAGACGAATTCCAGATGTATCTCCAGGTAGAGGTGCCACCTGAACTGCAATGAGAATTCTGCTAGAGATGTGGGGAGCCCCCACCTTTCTCAGCACCCCTGTAGGGGATGACCAGATTCAACTTTGTAGTCTTAAGCACATTCACACTCTTGTGCAACAGTCACTTCCATCCCACCTGCAGAACCTTTTCAACTCCCCAAATGGAAATGCATCCATGAAACATAAATTCTCTCCTGTGAGCCTTGGCAACTATCACTTCATGTTCTGTCTCCATGAATCTGACAACCCTCAATTCCTTACATAGCAGAATCACACAAGATTTGTCCTTGTTGATAGCTTACTTGAAGACATCTTTCAGAGTTCATTTCTATCTCCTCTTTATTCTGATACAATCTTCATGACATTATTGCTTGCAGATACTATCCACTCCTTTGCCATTGCCCTTCTACCCCTGGGTTGACTCCAACCCAGATTTATTTTCTGAGCTCTGGGGACAGTAGCTAAAGATCTACACATGAATACTGAAAAGACCATAGATTAAAAACAACACTTATCTGAAGTGGAAACTTCTAGTTTCTTTGGAAAGTTAGTTATGCCAAATGATGTTTTGCTGGGGCACACAGGTGAAAGGATGTCTTGCTAAGGCAGATACTTGAAAGAATATTTTTCTGAAGCAGACACAGGTGAAAGGATGTTTTGATATAGCAAACATGTGAAAGGATGCTTGATGAATGAATATAACTATGACCCCACAGACAGTGGGAGACAAGCACTGAGCATTGGTTCTCTTTGCTACACCTCACTACTCTTCACTGACAACATGAATGTGTCAGTTTGCCTTACATAGTGTTGTTGAGCTCAACTTGTGATAACTCCAACTTGTGATAACTCCAACATTGAGAAAAACTCACCAAAGAACTGCTCGTGAGGTTCCTGCAGCAGCTTGCCACTCCTGCAGCCTCACCTCAATCTAGTTGCCGAGCCTGACAGTTCCTTCAGGACTGAACAACAGTTGCTGGTTCCTGACTGGTGTCTGCCTGCCAAGAGTATTGGACTGTACCTGCCAGTTCATGTGTGGTGTCTGCCTGCCTAGAGGACTGTCTGCAGCTGCTGAGTTGTATTTGGTGTTTGCTATGAGACTGAACTGCTGAGAAAGAAGATGGAGCTCACCCTCAAAGAACTATTGCTGAATAGGTCCACTTCTCCCACATCCTAATGACTTTTCTCTTTCACTACTTCTGCTGGGTGGTGGGCTAGAGGAGAGGTTGAATCCTTATTAAAAGTAGGTTGCAAAACATTTATGCCTACACTTACCTCCCAGAGTTGCCATGCTCATGACAATTGCTTTTCTTTAGTGTGCTCAGTTTTTCTACTTTGTATGCCTAGTGCTATTTGTCAGTTTGAATATTGGATGGATTCCGATCCATTCCAGCATCACTATTCCTTTCTCCCACCATGTCTGCTTCTCGTTCTTCAGATTCATCCTCACCTGCCGATCCCTACCTGCTGCCCCTATTCCCTTAACTGCTGAGAATGTTGGCACCTAACTTTAGCTGCATTTCATTCTAGCAATTGCCTTTGTTGAGGAGAGTTGAAGATCATGATTGCTCAAGGTCATACTTTCTCTAGGAGCAGCCCAATGCAATGACCAGCTGTTAAAGAGCCTGATCATATTGACCCAACCATGATAGGTCCACAGACCATCCTAGCTCTATGATTCTCCCAGGAAGGGATGAGATGCTTGTTGTAACTGGTTACAACCCAACTGGTCCTTCTGAACCATTTAGGCTCAGCTTCTTTACCCAACAGGTGCTGATCCTGAAAGCAAGCCTCATGCACACAGACTTCCGTCTGAATCTGTATTCCCAGATACTGGGTAGCAACACGGGGGCAGCGCTTGCTCTCGACACCACTTGCTTATTTCTAGCACGTCTCTATGCTGCTATCCTATAATTACCTGTTTACTTAAGCATCTATGCCTAAATATAATCAGCAACTCCAGAAGAGGGATTTCAGTCTTATCTTTTTATCTTAGTTTGCTTTTTATCCTAATTAAATTCTTCTAAATAAATAAGAGTGTAAATGAAAGCAAGAGAGATCACCATCTTTGTAAGCCATGGGGGAGCATTCCTAAAATCAGTTCAGTCCTTCCTGAACCATATTTCTTTTTGAAATAGCCCATAAAAATCTGGGTTATCTTTCCTTGGTTATATTTTAGGTTTGCTGCTTTTCATGTTTCATGAAATTGCAAGAAATATAGATTTGGAGGTCTGGACTTGGAAGCCCGGATTAAATTCTCATATATATGCATACATGCAGGCAAAATATCCATAAACATAAATACGCTAGTTGTGTGATTTTGGAAAATGCTATAACTCTTCATATCTCAGTTTACTAGGATAGCTCATAGGTATTGCCAAGTAGTTAATAAATGAGATGATACTATATAAAGTGATGATCTATAATAGATACTTAGGAAAATTTTCCCCCTTTCTTCTGTCTCTCTTTAGATTGAATTCACCCTTCCTTAAGAATTTGCAAGGAAGTAAATGGCAGTAGCTCGCTCATGCCCAGTAGATCCCATCAGCTCCCATTATCTGCTTTTCTCCTCATATGCCCAGATCCATCCTTCTCAGCCACTGTGCTTATTTTAGAAGGGAAAACAAGTGATTAAAGGCATATCTACTCCACCGTGCAAGCCCTTGCTTGCTACGGCTTTGTTATTCATTTGTGAGACATCAAATATGCCAGCGGCAAGGGGTGTGCTTAGGTGTGTCTGAGAGTGAAGCAAAGGTGAGCCTATGACATAAATGTAATATTGCCTGATGGGTTTTAGTGAGGCAGGGGAAGAGCTGAAATGATGAACATGGCCCCAGTGAAAGGTTAAAGTGTTGACAGCAAGATACTTCACATTTGGGTACCAATTCACCCATAGCTCCAGTTTTATTTCTCTCAGTATTTGAAGAAAAAAAAATTCTCCCTCTCTATTTTTTTGCTTTTTTGGATTTTTTGTTTGTTTTTTCTCTCTGTGTGGCTACAAAATGTCCTGGAAGCCACTTTGTAGCTCATGCTGGCCTTGAACTCATAGAGATCCACCTGCCTCTGCCTCCCAAGTGCTGGGATAGAGGTGTGCACCATCACCATCTTGCAATATTTTAAAAAAGATTTATTTATTTTTATGTGTATGGATATTTTGCCTGCATGTATGCATATGCACCAAATGCATACAGTGCCCTTGGAGGCCAGAGAGGGCATCATATCCTTTGGAACTGGTGTTACAAACCATTGTGGGCTGCCACATGGATGCTGGAAATTGAATCTGGGTCCACTTTAAGAGTAGCAAGTGCTTTTAGCTACTGAGTCTTTTCTCTAGCCGTTGAAGTCTTCTCTTTATCTGTTGAAGTTAAGTGGGCCATGCTATAAGTTCTGACCAATTGCCTTGGAATAGAAGTGTTATATTACAAGTCGGGGGAAGATTTAAAAGCCAGTGATAAGATCTTAGATAGAAGGAGTCTGAAATGCCTCAAACAACTCCCAGACCTGGAGCAGATAAAGAGAGAAGGAGAGAGGGGAAGAAAGACCAGTGTGGGGACCAGAAGAAACAAGAAAGGATAGAAGGAAAAGAAAAAAGCCTTTTGTTGTGTTACACTGTAAATTTTAGCCTTTTCTGCCTAATAATATTGTAGCTGAGGAAAACTCAAGTACAAGTAAATAAGAGTTTCTGGCAAAAGCAGGTATGACAGTTGGCCATCTGAGAAAATAGAGCTGTAATGTTCTTAGATTCCTTGTCCATTGGTCTATCTCCTGCTCCATGGCTGGAGTGCCTTAGCTCTTCTCTCCCAATCTCCTCAGGTGGGTCTGCCTACATCAGCTTTCCAGTTGCTAGGTAACTTTGACTGCAATCCTGTACCATTATAGCTCTACATCCTTGTAAAGAGATGGAACCTAATTAGGCCATTTTGACATCACTAAAAGTGCTCTCAACCTAGATTACTTCAAAGACTTAAAGGGACTTAAATTTTGATTGTCTTTTGAGGCTGGGGATACCCTCTACACAGATCAGTAACCACTGGACTAGGGCATGAAATAGAAAACATGGCCACTGATGCTTAAGAAAATTGGAGGCCTCTTCCACCTGGCCAGAGAGATGTAGGCTGGAGTCCAGTGAGACAGGGTCTGTCCAGGTGGTATGCACCATGTTGGCTTCTCCACTAAACTAAGATGCAAACTCTCGAGATCAGTAAGAGACAATCATCCCTCGTAACTGAGCATAAAATTAGTTAAACAGGTGTCTTGGTCTCAATCAGAAATAGAAAAAATCAGAATTTATCAATGGCTTCTGAGTTGAGCCAAATAAGACAGGAAGACTGGATACAATGACCCATGCTCAAAATCATCATTTGTTGGATTCAGGTTTAGCAAGAGTCACTCAACTTCCAAAGTGCTTTGAGGGGATAATATTAACAGAAGGCAGGGTTGGAGAGATGGCTCAGTAGTTAAGAGCACTGACTGCTCTTCCAGAGGTCCTGAGTTCAATTCCCAGCAACCACATGGTGGCTCACAACCACCCATAATGAGATCTGATGCCCTCTCTGGCACGGAGGTGTACATGCAGATAGAGCACTCGTATCCATAACATGAATAAATAAATCTTTAAAACATTCCCAGGAGGGAATGATTGCTTTGCAGCAGTGGAATAATCAGTAAGTTTCAGTTGTTTTGATGTTAAAGCATAAATTACAAACCAATTCCCTTCCCCCTATATAGGTAGCATTAGCTACCTATCCATACGTGCAGTCAGAGCTTCCTTTGGCTTTTAGGACCACCTTTCTGCTAGGAAATGAATGGCCATCTGTTTGGAGTATATTAATTTAACCTTTCTCCTAAAATATTTTCATTTTAAACTCTTCTCTGTAACATTGTGCCTCTTTGATTTGCCTTTCTCAGGGACATCTTTTAATTTTCCTCCAAAATACTCCACTGCCTTCTCAAATGGTTTCAACCCTTAATTGTTGAACTACCAGTCAAAACCTCAACTTTGTCTCTTTGTTGTCCCAGTTTGGGGTTAAAAGAAATAATCGAATTAAATTACTATAAATTAAGTTAGCAATCAAAATCATCTAGAGAAAAATAATAGATTTCTGAAAATGGTATATTTTCATACTGGTCTTTAAGTGTCTCGCACTGTCTATGTCTCTGGTATTGTCAGTGGAGTGGAGGGCTCTCCACCTGCTGCTGATCAGAGCAATGAGACACACAGGGACAGTGGCCCTAGAGTTTGAGAGGCCATTACTAAATGTCATTAACTTAAGATTCTGTCATTTGTAAAAATTCATTCCCATTTCAGGGGACATTAAAAATGATGAGTTACAGGTCCTCCTGAAACACGGCACGTTCCTGGGGGTGAGCCATGCAGAAGGAGTGGAATAGGGGTTGAGTTCTGACACTAAACTTGGCTTCTGCTGCTGGAGCTCGGGGTTGACATGACAGTGCAGAGAGATGGCAGGCTCTGTTGAGAGTTGGTGAGTCTTTGAGGGTAGGGCCTCTGAAGGGATTCATGTCATCGTTTCGTGTGAGGATGCATGGTTGTAAGGTACGGCCCCCACTCTCAGCCCTCTTCTCACTCAGTTACTTGCTTTCTTGCCTCTCTAACGTGTGATGACTTTGATCCAAAGGGGACTTTACCAGAAGATAAAAAGATAATCTTGGACTTTTATCTTCCAAAACAGCAAGCTAATTTTACTTTATAAAGGACCCAACCTCAAGTATTTTGTAATAGCAAAATACTCAGCACTCAGGAGACTGAGATTCGGAGGATCATGAATTTGAGGCCAACCTGGGCCATGTATTGAGAACTTGTCACCAACCAACGAACTACACACATAAAAAACAAATCAGAAGAATCTGAATTGGACCAGCCTTGGTCCTCTTTCCCACTGTCACTGATGAGATAATTTGCCTTTGTTTCCCTTTAAGTTCTTTTTCTAAAATATTGTATTGTTAGTCCTAAGCTTTTTGTCAGGCGCTGACAATGAAGAATTAAAAATGGCATGGCAGCATCCATGGATTGCAGCTACAAAGTAAAAAAAGAAATACTAGTAAGTCATTGTGGGTTTTAAAAAGGTGGATTCCTGGTGTCTTCTGTAATTTGTAAAGTGCCATGAAAGAGTGAGTAACTTAAATAATTGCATCTTAAAAATCTCCTTCCTGTTCAGGTTAATCTTGACTTGGCATCAAGACACATTTTGTCTTTCTTCTGTTCTTGCTCTCTGCATCTGCTTCTTCTTCTGTTAAGCACACAGAGAAAGTGACTCCTTAAGCAAGAAACAATAAGCATACATGTAGCATCAGAGTCAAAATTAGTAGGCATGATTTTAGATCTGCCTACTTTCATGCTGCCCTGGCCTGTGAGGTACTTACCTGTCTGTAGAAGGCTCAGTTCCCTGTATGAAGCAGCGTGGCATAGTGGGGAAACCACAGCCTGAGAGATCAGAATAAACTTAAATTTTGGCTTTACTAATTTCTGAGCAAGTACTTAACCAAACTTGAGTTTCGGATAATGAATATATGTAGCTACGTGTGGTGAGCCTTTGATAAGTTATTAATTTTCAAACCTAACTCAACTCTTGGATAACTGTACCAATGCCTTAATATAAGGTATATATAATAGGGGCAGAGCTGACCTGATTGTATTAAGCATGACAATAGTTACTACAATTAGCTTGGCCTAGGACAGCTATTGAATAAAAGTAATTCTAAACTGTTCAGACAATACAGTCAACTCTGAAAACCAAGATGGGTATAGTTTGAACCCCATGAGTATTCACCATGTGGAAGTGGGTTTGAAATTCTTTGGGAGCAGGGATTGATTCCCAAAGTAGAAGATTTCATATCTGATTAGAGTGACTTAATAGTCTGATTTTAGGATCATGCCTAAGCCTCTTTTGGCTTTTGGGAAACTCCATTAATTGATGGATGTAGGACCCACCTCCTACCATGAAATCAAAGCCAGTTTCCATATTCCTAGAAGTAAGGGAGTGTTCACGTGATCTACTGTAGAAGCAAGGCCAAGAAGCAATCTATTGATACAAGAGACATGGCTGCACACTCAGGCTACTGACATCAGTGTCTGGTTCCGGAAATAGTGTACACATCCTGTGAACTACAGAAAATAGTAGTCACAGTGACCCAGAAAACCTAGGCACGTTTGGCTGTGCCAACCTCCTGGCCTTCCTTGGCTTGGGTTCATTTCTTTTTTTCTTTTCCTTGCTCTCTTCTCCTTCTTCCGTGTTCATTTCTGTCTTCCTTCCTCATACTCCCATCCCTGCCTTTTATTCTTCCTCCCTTCCCCCTTTGTGGTTTTAGATAGGGTTTTACTCTGCAGCTTCAGATTCTCAGGTCTCTGACTCTGCGTTCCAAGTGCTTGGATTCTACTTGTGCATGCTCAGTTCTCTGGATCATTTGTTTTCTTTTAGTTTTTATTTTTTTTATCATTTATTTTAGTTATCATTGTATGTGTGTGAGTAGTTTGCCTTCATGTATATCTATCTGTGCACCATGTGCATGCCTGGTACCAGGGAGTCCGGAAGAGGGTACTGTATCTCTTGGACTGGAGAGTAATGGATAGCTGTGAGATGCCATGTGGGTACTGGAAAGCAAACCCAGGCTACCTGCGAGAGCAACAGGTAAGTACCACTGAGTCAACTCTGGAGCCCCCCGGCTCAATTTTTCGAACCTAGTTCTTTGGACTTCTCTTCAACCCTAGAAACTGTCTATTAGTGTGCCAGTATACACATCTGTTGTCTGTTGAAGAGAAAGTCTGTTTTAGCCATTTATTTCTAACTCTTAACTACTCTAGGACAAATAAAAGAATCCATGTTTGGGCAAAGTGGAGACCAAAGCGTCCAGTTTACCAGGAAGCAAAGGAAGAGAGGTCAGTGCCAATGTTGATGACCCAAATGGAAATGGATAATAGTTATAGGGAGCTGCATTCCCTAACCCAAGCTTCTCGCAAGAACCAAGACTCAGTTGATGAGGTGGAGGTAGGTTCCATTAAGGGATGCCTCCTAGGCAGTCATCCAGGGCAGCAAAAAAAAGTCCAGACTTCCTGAACCAACACAAGAGCAGCTCATTCTCACCCCCCATCCCCTCCATGGGCAGAGTCAGCAAGAGAAGCCCGTGAGTGGTGCCATGGTTCATGCCTCCTGCAGGTGTTTCTGGGATTCATCACAGTCTGAGCCCCTTCACTGTGAGACAGTAGGGAGCAAGCTTAATTGGGTCCATGAGGAGTCTTAACTGACCCCAGCCATCACTAATAAGACTCTGCTCTCCAGAAGAGGACAACAGTGGGATGCCAGCTCTAGACTTGGTAACCATGTCCTGGCTGAGGTTACAGACCAGACAATACACCAGGAGCCGGACTCTGGGAGGACGGAAGACATGCAGGAAAAGGCAAATGACAAGTAGCCTGCAAAGGTATGAGACAAAGGCCTGACACTCTCGCTCATATGTGCTCCTTCCATGTGCTCCTATGTAGCATATGCTCACTGCATGTACTTAGTCACATGTGCTCAGTTGTTTTATGCCTTTAGTTACATGTACTCATTTCATGTGCTGATCACATGTGCTCAGTCATTACATGTGTTCATTGCATGTACTCAGTTACATGTGCTTAGTTGTTACATGTGCCATGTACTTAATCACATGTGGTCAACTGTTACACATACTCTGCTGTTACATGTGCTCAGTTATATGTGCTCATTGCCTGTGCTCAGTTACATGTGGTGATGGCTGCAGTGGGAGGGGCTTCATCCAAAGCCTCTGAAGTCTCCAGAACCTAACACTGTCTCTTCTTATTCGCAGCAGTATGAATAAGTACCAATTACTTCTTATAAACATAGTATAATTAGTAACTGTGTTATTATTTATGATAATAAATCCAGTTTTTGCCTTCTGATCTCATGCTGACCATGTGCTAGCCTTGGGGGTCAAAAGTCACTGCAGTCTTGAGAAGTAACCTTTCCAAATAACCATATGTAAAGCAATGTATTGAACAAGTGTTCTTCTCAGCTCCATCTTTAGGCAGAAAGAAGGTAACCACCTTGTAAAAAGCAAGTGGGATACCCTGACATCTGGACAAAGAACTGTAGAAGCAGAGCTTAAAGGGTCCAGGCCTTCAGGAGGCCGAGGCTGTTTGGGCTTGGTGATCACGTCTGTGGATATTTTCTCACCAAACCTGTTCTCCTGGCATGCTTGCCAAAAGTGTGCTGACCAGCTCTTGAAAGCGAGCCGAGAGCTGTGCAAGGGCAGTCGTGTGGGATGATGGTGTGGTGAAACACTTTGTCCTGAGAGTCCTTCAGCCTCCACACACACTAGGACATTTGAAGAGCACTTTCTGTACCCTGAACGGGATATTTTTAGAGCCTTAGCTGCCTCAAGTAGAAAATAAAACTCAACAGGATTTTTAGCTTGTTTTTAATTTCTATGTTTCCTTGGCAGCCGTAATATTATACATAGTAAATATCTAGGGTAAAACAAATAGCCACATGGAAAAATGATATTTCACACCTCTATTTTGGAATTATGTGCAAATTTTGCCACATCCCTCATGTTGAATAGCACATAGTTAAATTGCTAATCAGTTCAGCGTGGTGAACTGCAATTAAACCATTAGTCATTGTCCTATTGCATAGAAATAGTTGATTGCTCAACTCAGATGAAATCCGTAGTAAAGGTTGCTGTTTTACAAGCAGTTTATCGCTGACTTACATGAAGCTGTGGAAACCAGATTAACAATGGCTTCAGAGAATAACTAGAGAAATTAGATCCTCTGTCAGAGGCAACAGGACAAACATGAAAATAAGCTTCTATTAGAAGAAGAAAACTAGAAGTCTCCAGCCTCTTGGTAACTGGGCACTAGGATTCTGGGGCTGTGCCGTAGACTAGCCATGCTGAAATGGCCCCCTTGGGGCTAAAAAGGCAAAGCTGACTGGTGGGGGGCACCCCATCTGCCTTTAGTTTTGGCTCCTCCTTCTTTCTTCCTCTCTGTTCTGGATTACCTTGTCCCCTAGCTCCCTCCCTGCTTCCTTTCCACCCCACCCCTGCCCTTTGTCTGTGTCTGCCATCGTTTGTTGCAGTCTTCCAGCCTGAGCTCCTTGCTTTCCTGCCTACCTTTTTTCTCCTCATATCTCTCAAGGCAAAACTGCACAGTGGTTTATTAACAGCATAGGATCTGAAAGTAGATTAAGGCCTCCAATTCTGTCTTTCCATTTGCTAGCTTGATTGACCTTGGGTAAGCTACTTAACTTTACCCAATGCCATTACTGTATATTTAGATCAAGGTTCAGATGGAAACAGATCACTCCCTATGGGAGACCCTGGGAAATGGAGGTCTACAGAGAGTACTGGGTGATCAGGGCAGGCACCCATTAGTTCTTTGAGAAGGCAGACGTGTCTGGCCGGTGAAATGGGATTGCAAATAGGGAGCTGGTGGAGAGTCAGTGGAGGGTTTCACATCAAGCATGGGTGATTCTGTTTATGATCATGGGGCCTGAGGTCTCAAAAGCATGTCTGATGTGGAACAAGGGAAGAGCAGACAGTCAGACCTGCTGGCCCCTCTATCTGCCCTGTATTTAACAGATGACCTTCAGAAAACAATGACTGAGCTTTCCCTCTGCTTTCCATATTTCAAGCAAATTCCACTTTAGGATAAATCACACCCAGAATCATACAAGAAAAAGAGTCTGGAGTAACTTTTAAAATGTATAAATACAGTTATTAGTATTTCATAAATGTGGAAAATTAAATGAGTCAATGCATACGAAGAAAGTACTTTTCACAGTGACACCAATGAGCACCCAGCGATGTCATTCACGAGTCCCCTCTGTCTCAGCCCCTTCCTGTGTTCTCTCTCATTGAGCACCATCACCAAGTTTCTCAACATCATTGCTGTGTGGCCGGAGTGCAGGATGGTGGGGCAAAGTATAACGGAGGCATTACATATTCTATTCAGGCGACATACACTGTGTCTCTTCAGACATCAAGGGTGTGATGCTTTTAACAACCTATGAATGAGGTAGCATCGCCATTCACATTAAAAGATGATAAACTGAAGCAAAAGAATACATGTTGGCTTGCCCAAATCACACAGGACTTACACACTGTACCAATTTACACATAGCAGTAGAAACACAACTATTTCAAAAATTTAGTGTGTGTGTTGTGTGTTTGTGTGTGTTCTGTGTAGTGGTTGTGTATGGGTGGTAGTTAGTATAGTGGTAGTGTGTGTGTGTGTTGTGTGTGATGTGTGGTGTGTGTGTGTGTGTGTGGTTTGTGTTCTATGTGTTGTATGTGTGGTGTATGGTGGTGGTAGGGTGTAGAGGTGTGTATATGTGTCTGTGGTGTGTGGTCTCTGTGTATATGGTGTGTGTGTGTGTGTATGTGTGTTTCACAGGTGGAGGTTGAGAGTAGCTTTTGAATGGCAGTCAGTTCTTTGCTTCCACTGTGGGTCCCAAGGACTTCCATTGTTTGCTCTTACCTGCTGAGTCCTCTCACTGTCCTAAATCCAAGCATTTTAAATACTGTTTACATTACAATGGGCATACCACAGCTTGTTCAAAGGGAACAAAGGTTCAAGAGTCTCAAGAGTTCCTCTTCCATTGTTACTGTATCACATGAAACCTAGACAAGCTAAAATGTCCTTCATGGTTTGGGATAATTCTAATGATCAGAAAGAATTTGGTATGGGGTGGGTTAGACAAAGCCTTGATCAAGCCAAGAGAAAACCAATTAGTAAAGAGGATGAAAAAAGGTGAACATTAGTTCATAATTGAACTATTATTGTAGCTGAATTGTAAAATTTATAACCTGAACCATGAAAAACTTGCTGTAAAGGAACCCCCATTACACCCTTGAAAGCCTATGATTCTCCCTTAAGTTATTCTAGCCAACAAGTCACTTGCCCTAAGTTTAAACCCCAAATCAACTCCAAAGACTCTGCTCAATGGAGCTTCTCAGTTTGATGCTTTTTCAAAAGTAGTGTTTTCTGTGGTGATTACAAATGTCCACTGGCCTTTCCCTGGGATCCTGCTCTCAGCTCTCACAGTTCCTTGTTACCCACCTCATTCTGGAAGGCTGGTGGGTGTCTAACCCCTGGTCTCCAGGAGGACAGATTAGAGAGGAGAGCTGGTCCTGGCTGCCACATGACAATCAGTGGACAGGAAGTATAGACTTCAATCTCTCATGCTTTCACTTATTTGGCCCCAACTCTCTCAGCCCTTACCCCAAATCTTTTACAGATAAATTCGATTTGTCCTCTGTGAAGCAAGACCTGAAATGTTCAAAAGGCCAAGTGGGCAAATGAACTACACAATCTTTCTCAGGTATGACACATTTTTTAAGTGGAAAATTCTGAGACATAAAAACTGATTGCACACAGAAAAATCAAAGACTTGCCCCTAAGGAGGTCCAGGGCTATCCCTGCAGCTGCACTTTAAATGGGCTAACTGCTTTTCACTCTGTAGAGATCAAGGTTGTAATGTGTGCTGTTGGGGAAGTGTTTTCTTTCCTGTAGTTTGGAAGGTGCATGATATGAAGGGTTGGCGACATCAGACAGTGATTAGATATGGTGTTCGGATATGGTGATAGCCAGGCTTAACTTATGGAGGTTATTTCTCACCTGAGTGGGGAGAGCTGGGTGTGGCACTTTACTGCAGTCCCAGCCCCAGAAGCCAGGACACGATGGGGAATACAGGGCCAGCTGAGGTGCCAGAGCAACGTTTATCTCAATGTAAATAATTAATTCACAATTGTGCTATGTTCAATGTTTAACTTAACCGAAACCAGAAAGTGCAATAAAATGACTCGTACAAAAGCTGGATTTGGTATTTTATATAAAATCTGGCAAAATTTGAGCATATCATTTAAAATATGGGTTAAGGTAACCATAAATATACTTAATAGAATGGTCCTTCTTCTGTGGTGCTATGGAGATATCGGGATTAGATTCATACCTACTGAAAACAGACACAGAGGGCAGGACTGGCACCTGCAGGGGCTCCTGGTGTGCTGCTCCCTGGATTGTGTACTGACATCTGGACATGAAGCACGTTCCTCATGTCCTCACTTCTTATGCTTCTCGGAAGAGTGTTGGCACTAAGGCATTTTGCCAGGGATTAGGAAATAGCTTGATACTCGAGCACATGGCTAGCATGCATAAGGCCCTAGCTTGGATCCCCAGCACATGGGCAAAGGGGCTGGTGTTGGAGGGAGAGAAAGATTTTTGCTTACTTGGTATGTAAATGATTATCTTTAAGTATAAATCTACAATTTTATTTTCTTAACCTTTGGAAACTGTTCTCAAAAAAACCCCAAAAATATCTGTTTATAATTTGAAGAATAAATTTAACTAAAATCCTTGTTTTTTTTTTTTTTTGCATTGTATGTAAAAAAAAATATGTGGAGTGCACATGCTATTGTGATGAAGTCAGAGGACAACTCTCTGTGGACTTGTGTTTCGCAGGACCATCCTTTGAGCCAAATCCCATCTCCTGGGGCTTTAACTGTACCCATTTGCAAAAGAGCAGATACACTAAGTGTTGACTGATGAGACCCTCAGTGAGTGTCCAGCCCCTCCCCGTCACCTGTTGTACAAGGCTCTGTCCTGACTGATCAGATCTTGGGAGAGGGGCTAGAGTATATTGGCCCTGGAAGACTAGGGGAAGGGGTGCATTTAGTTTTAAGAATTGTTCTGAATGCTTAGGTAATTATACAGAATATTGGTCCCTTAGACCTGTATAAAGCAAAGTAGCCAAATTACTTATTGGACATTTTGAAAAAATAAGAAGTGTTTGGACTAAGTTCAGTCAATGAGTAGCAAATAGTTCTTCTTTTTCTTTTCTTTTTTTTTTTTTTAAATATCTTATGTCACATAGTATTTAAAATGACAGCAATAGTAACCTTCTGGCTGACCATGTAAAAACAATATCCTCCTGGAGTAGAACTTTAGAATGACATGAACTGTGCTGGCCAATAGACCTGCCTACAATGATAGGAACTATTCTCTAACCTGTGCTATCACTCATGGCTAGGCCACATGTGATTAAGCATCTGAAATTAGGTATTACAACTGAAGAGCTAAATTTTACTTCTAGTTAGCTTAAGGCTAAGTCTCAACAGCCACCCGAGCTATATTAAACAGTAGCTGCTGTATTAAGCAGTTCAGTCCCACAGTGTTACTGCTGAAACCTCTTGAAGAAAGTCCTTTACATTATTCATTTCTTCATGCATGTAAATATTCACCTCAATGTACTATTTTAACAAATATTTGCTGGATGTTTTCTTTTTCCAGGCACTGGGACTATAAAGTAAGGAACAGCCTGAAGCCCTATCTTCACGGAAGTTGTATAGTCTTATGGACTAGAAAAATGCCAATCAAATAATCACACAGCTGGTGGGAATTTAGAAGCTCTCAATGTAGCACGATTAGCCTTTATGGCTGATTTCTTTGAGGGAAAACAGGCTTTACAACCTCTTTAATGTCTTTTGATTTATCCCATGGAAATGACCTGTGACCTAGGATCTGAAAGATGTTTGACCCTATGAAAGGATGGATTTTATCAGCTGACACTTCAGAGATTAAGTGGGGTCAGCAGACATAAAGCTGGATATTTTTTCATACTACGTATATAAACAAAACCACTAGTTCTCCTTAGAATGAAAGTGATTAGAAGCTTTACAGCTGTCAAAACTGAAAGCAGAACAGCAAGCCCCAGGGGATTCAGGAAGTCTCCAAGTCATTTTGACTCACTGTACAAAGCAGAGGCCTCTTTAAGAGCCTCTTGTTATTAAATAAAGTAGAGAAAATACACATGCACACATTTGTGTGCTATAATCAAGAGGTCAGAAGTTGGGTGAATTACAATTCTTTTAAGAAATACTTTTGAGGTGTTCTTGGAAAAAGACATCCCTACTGACTGCTAGCCAGGGTGTGGCTATAGACAAATTGTGTCTCTTGAGAACTGGGCGTGTAAAAATGACACTGATCTCTGACATTTAAATTTTCCACTTCTAAGAAGATTATCTGGGAAATAGTTGATCCTGGGGTCCAGGAAACAAAAGTATCTGAGAGACTAATAAGTATGAATTAAAATCTTGTTTACGTGTAGAATTCCAATCTCCCTGGAAGTTTTAATTCAGAATCAAGCTTAACTGTGAGATGATATATGATAATTTGAAAATAATTATGCAGTCTTCAATGAGACACCACTAAAGTAAGGCAGTTCTGAATTAAAGTAGCATGTGACATTTCAGTTTTAGCTGCTATAACTCCAATTTGGGTTTTATCTCAGGATAGAACCGTCTCCTCAAAACATCCCAAGCTGAGAAAACATCCAGACAGAATTTCGTCCTCCTTCAAAGTGTACAAAAATTGTAGGTAGCAAGCTACTGGGCAATGGCTTATGGGTCTACCCAGACTTACGGAATGTTGCCAGTTGCCTGAGCATTTTTCTTTCACTGAAGCACTTCAGAAGATCTGAGTTAAATAGCTCACATAAATATATCAAAATAATATTGTATTTAAGTAACAGATCACTGTATAGTATGCTATAGAATATTTTGTGGGAGGGATTACTACAGAAAGCCTTTGAGAATTCTTGGGTCAATACATCTTTGAAGGTTTTGTTTCAGCCACAAATGTTGACACCATGTTTCTCCCTCTGTAAGCAGAGGTGGGAGGTGGGGGGAGAGGGACCCTCCATAATCAAGTATACAACTCCTAGACCCTGGAACTTTACTGATTTCATTGAGTTCAGCTTTCTGTCAAACCCACAGGGATGGTCTCAGACCTCCCCAAAGCTGGCATTGCTACTGGAGGAATTCTCCCCATCGCCATCTTTTCAAGCCTCTTGTTGAGTAGGTGTCTGAATGGAAAAGCAGAGAGGAGAATTTCAGTTCATCGCCTGGCTGATCATTGACAACCTCTCTGCCTACTTACCTTATGGGATGCTTGCTATATCTTACATGTTGTTTAACATTGTCTTGTTGACCATTTTAAACATTTACAATGCTAAATCTTAAAGAGGACCTGAAGTAGGTCAGTATCCTAAAGTCCTATGGACTTCCTCCTCTTGGTTTCCATGGGATCCACTCACAGCTGGAACTTTCATTTGTTCTCCAGCCTCCTGGGCCCCTTGTGTATTGTTACTTTTGAGAAGTAAATGAATAAGTTGTAACTGTGTGGAGAGCAGCAGGAAGAGGCCACATGCTCCCCTGATACTTCTCTCCAGTAAGAATTGACTGCTGTTCCTGGTACTCCCTAGATTTGTATCTACTTTTCTTCTAGCAGCTGCCATTTCTTGGACTTTTGGTGTATTTCTCTTTACATTAAATCTTTGAAAGTATGACCCATTGTACCCAGAATTCAATAAATATTTGTTGAATGAATTAAGGATATATAAAGATACATTATAACAACTAAAACAAAATCAAATCTAGATAAAATAGATCCACACCTAAATTCCAAATATTGGGAATTAAAGAATCTCTCTCACTCTCTGCCTCTGCCTCTCTCTCTCTCCTCTCTCTCCTCTCTCTCTCTCCACACACACACACACACACACACACACACACACACACCTATATGCACATATAATAAGAGTCTCACGATGTATGTAGCCCTGACTGGCCTGGAACTCACTGTGTACCCAAGATAGCCTTGAAATAACAATCCTCTTATATCAGCCTCCGAGTGATGACAGGACTACAGACACCCACCACTATGCCAGACCCCACATAGCTTTTTACTCTGTGATTTTATCTACCTTCTGTTTACAGATCTAAAGCACAGACCTTAGTTTCTTCCAAATGCCAAGAAAAGCTTTAGGCAAAATAGATTTGTCTTGAGCAGACAGATAAATGTATTAACCACTTTGTGTCACTGTGACCAAAATACTTGACAAAAGCAAATTAAGAGGAGTATTTGTTTGGGGTCATGGTTAAGAGGGTTCAGTTCATTGTGGAGAGGAGAAGGAGAGAGCATGGTAGAGAGGAGGAACAGTTGACATCATGGCGGGCTGAGAGCTGAGTAAGCAGACTGTCCATGTTCTGTTGGCTTACACACACACACACACACACACACACACACACACACACGAAGAGAGAGAGAGAGAGAGAGAGAGAGAGAGAGAGAGAGAGAGAGAGAGACTTCATTAATCTCCTGATTCTATAATCTAGTCTAAACTGGAAATGCTTGGTTTACATGGTTGTGGAGGACAGAGTCAGAGAGCATGTGTAAAGCTTCCTACCTGTCATGTGATCAGCACTCCCACACATTGGTAACACTGTAGCCACTTACTGAGAGCTTACTGTATGTTGGCACCGGACTAAAAGTATAGATGCTGTGGGTATCCTTCTCTTCCTCCTCTCATCCCCAGCTGTGATATCTAGCAGAATATCCATGACTAAGGAAAGGGACTTCATTTGGGCTCTTGGTTCTGGAAGTCCAACTACATAGTTCTGACCACATTCTGCATTGTCATACAGTGGGAAATCAGTAAGGCAAATGGGTATTTATAGAAGAGCGGTCAGGTGGTCAACCTCCCCCGTAACCATCCCACTTCCATGAGAAAGCCCATCTCCTCTGAACCTACTTACCTTGGGGACCACACCTCAACATGAGGTTCATAAGTGATGAACTTTACTCATATCATGCCACAACATTATTGTAATTAATCCTCTTTGTTATTGAAGATGATCTAGAAAATCAGATAATGGTCACAAAGGTCACAAAGACAGTAAGAGGTGGAGTTGATATTTGAAGCTTTGACCCTGGAACTTACTGAGAAATATGTTGTCTTGAATAGCAAGGCATTTTTCAGGGTATGAGAGTTAATAAGAGAGACTAAAAAATGAGAACCATATTTGTTTTCATCTTTAATTATACAATGATATAATACACTGATAGAAAAGTAGTATTTTCAGGAGATGCAAAATGTACAGAGACTTTTTGTAACAATAATTTCAGTGAAGTGAGAAAATATTTCTAAATTCACAATTTTCATAAGGCACCCACAGAAATAGTAGAATAAAAAAGATAAAAAATTTAAGCCATGCATTTAACTCCTGTAATCTCCTTATTTGGGTTGGGAGATGTAGAATGATGAACAAGAGAACAAGTTCAAGACCAACCTGGGATATATCAGTGACTTCATGACTGTCCCAGGTCCTAATTCAAAAAATAATACAAATTTATAAATTATTTTAAAGAAATTTTTGAGAAGGCCAATATCAGTAAAGTGTTCAGGACAGTGTCCATCATGTACTAAGCATGAAATGGGTACTTGCTGGGAAACAAAGGCTAAAATATAAAATATCGACCTGTGAAGTCACTCGGGAGGACAGCATTTAACACTTGTTTAGGCTTTAGAAAAATACCTAGCCAAAACCCCTAAAAAAAATATGTATTTTCTTTTTTTTCCCCCTCCATATTAGGAGTTCTGGCATTTTCTAAATCTATTAGTCACTATTAGAAAACACCCACTAAAACACTCAAGTTGACTATTGAAGTTGGTAGTGTTCTCTTCAAATAAAAATTTTTAGATTTGTTCAAGAAAATGCAACAGAACCTGGCAAGTAGCCTTAAAGTTGGGCTAGCATGGCTAGTCCCTATAAGCTTTCATGTTTCAGATACAGATTTACTGTAGTAAAGTAACATCTGAACCAAGTGTCTGAAGAACACGGTGTGATTTAGCAACATTGCCAGTTATATTACAGCATGTTTGGAGAAGTTGCCCCCGGACCAGCTGTCACGGTTATTTCTTAAGAGTCTCCCAATATAAGCTTTTTCAAGGTCTCCTGAGGACAGGATCTTTATCTAGGGCTCTCACCTCTGCAGGCTTAGGATAGGCACATGATACATCTTTACTGACTTCGGAAAGAGGAGAAATGGTTCATGCTATAGTTTGGTCTTTCCAGGAGTCCACCTCTGTGATTATTATTACAGTTAAAGCCAACCCCTGGATGTTACATGGAAACATTTTTCAAACAAGTTATAGCTAACAGCCTTGATGATTATTATTCAAGTTGAGTATGGTGACTATAAGCTACTCCAGTATTGTACCAAGCTAAATCCCCACGGTTATGTCCTCTGGCAGAAATAAAGCAGACTCCCAAGTGGACAAACGTGGGACAGAACAACTGTTCCCTCCAGTTGCTTCTGACACAAATGTTTGTTTGGGTGGAGAGGACAGTGTGTCTGCTGCTCGTGGACAGGCTCTTTTCTCTTTATATTTTGTAGACTTTCTCACTAAGCTAATGCTACTTGTGTGGCGTCCCACATGGCTGAACATGTGGGTTCCTGGACTTCCAAATAATCTCTGGTCAGAGGGCAGAGGAATGAGCAGTAGCCACCGACCTCTGATAGGATTGCTGCTTGGTGTTCTGATGAGCTTTCCCAGTCTGTTCTGGTTTGGATGTGGGGTAGGCATACTTTCCCAGGAATCCTCAGAGGGAAGGACAGTAAGACAGATAAGCTGTCATGCGGAAGCTCTAAGTCTGACCACTTTAAATGCAAGCAGTCAAAGAATGAAATTGCTTCTTCAGTGTTTAAAGCATCTCAGTTTCCCAAAGGTTAGCCAGGGGCTGAGAGCATACTTATATCCTGGGGTCATGCCTGTAGCAGGAAATCAGGCTGTTGCCTGCATCCCTGTGCACAGTGTGACACCGTCCCAGGTAAGAACAGGCATGGCCAATGAGCTTCTGAGGTTCTGGCCTTTGTGTGACTGCAGTCAGAGCTGGGACTATGACTAGCCAAAAGACAGATGGAGCTCAGGAAAAAGGAGACTGAAGGCAGCTGGGTTACCCACCTAATCAGCTCTGTGAGTAAAATGCATGGGACACAACAGGAATGGGACACAGTGGATGTCACAAGTGAGGGAGAGATCTTATGCCGTGCCAGAGCTCCAGTTCACTGGCCCACCCACTCGCCAGTAGAATGATGTTGAGCAAATTATTTGGTTTTCTGGGCCTCACTTTCCCCATTTGCAAAGTGTAAACAATGAGATTACCTATGCCCCCAAATTGTCATCAAGTCCAAATGATGCTTTTGGTGAAACAAAGGTGTTGACCTGATCAAGAGTAAGAACTCAGTAAGCATTAGGCCTTACCATGTGCAGCCCAGGCTTGCACTCATGATGTATTGGGACTGGCTTGTCTGCAGCCCTTCTTACCAAGGTCTGCTTTAGAGCCTGAATTTCTACTGAAGAGCACATCATAGAAATACACACATGTATAGGGAAAGCTTGGGGATCTTTCAGAAGTGTCCTGAAGAAGCGTCATATCTGTCACTAAATGTGACTTATTTGGCAAAATTAGTATCACTAGTAACAAAAATAATTAATTTTTCTTATATCTGACCTTACTTGGCAATAAACCTTTAATATCTCCCACCTTTACCTATTCATAATATGAGAGAATTTTAAAACACACAGTAGTGCACTAAAAAAAACAAAACCCAACCTAAACCAACCCAAAAAACCTTAGATCATCTGAAGAGCAGTTCCTTTCTTACATAAGAATATCTTGTCTTTCAATATCAGGTTAGCCTATATCAGGGATTGGCAGATCTCTGAGTTCGAGGACAGCCTGATCTACAGAGTGAGTTCCAGGACAGCCAGGGATACACAGAGAAACCCTGTCTGGAAACAACAACACAACAAAAATAGTTACCTAGGAATAACAGGACACATGTTTTCTATTTTCAGCACATAAATCTCAGCCAACAATTTTTTTCTAGAGAGCTGGCTGGTCTGGGTTCATTGCTGTATTTTCACAGACTCTAGATTTATGTTTTAACCAAGGACCCCACCCCCACCCTCACCAAAAAACCAAAACAACAAAAAATAAAAACAAAACAAAAGGCAAAAGTTCTTGGAAGCCATTGCAACAGTGTTTCTATTGTAATTGGTCTATGATATGGAGAGTCTACACTCATCCTTTCAGGAGAGGTAGGTGTAAGGAATCAGAGTCTCACTATGTAGCCCAGACTAGCCTCTGTGTCCCAAGTGCTAGGATTCAAGGTATCTGTACCACACCTATCTGGGAAGATGAGTCCTTAATCTAGGGTTTGGTCATTCAGACACTTGGCCCATGGAGATAGTTCAAACTAAAGTGAGATTTTACCTCACTGCTTGTTTCCAATCTGATTTCTTCCTACTTGAAAAAGAAAATGCTTTAGGGTAAATCATTGTGAATAGTTCATAAGTAGAAAACAGTAAGTTTTGAGTCAAAATACCATAGTAGATAAGAAATAAAAAGATTAAAAGAGAAAAAAAAATCAAACTTGATCACTGGAAAGGCGCTTGGAGTTTGGGCCTTGCCTTTCAGCAGGCCACAGTGGGATCCTCAGTGTAACTTCCTTTCTCGGTTCGGGACTTGAGAATATCTAGTCTTTAGATATGATAGGACAACCCTAAGGGCATTTCTCCTGTGACTGTCATGCACAGAATGAGGTGATTGCCAGTTGTCTGCAACAGCTGAGGTGAGACAGTATCTTTGGCCATCGCCAGCCTGGTTCTTGACTTGCCCACCTCTTTGCTTTTATGGCCTTAATTAACCAGCTCAGTACACGCCTCCCTTTTCTTTGTGCCCAGCGTCTTTGACTCTTTTCTTCCCCTGTGAAATCAAGCAACTTAGAGAATACTCAGATCTAAAAGAAAATGTTAAAGATGTTTTAAAACTAGAGGGTAAGACACTCTTTATGTCCTGAGCCTCCACCCCCCCATATCCACCCCTGAAGTCTGGCTTCCTGTCCCCATGGATCATCTGCCTCTTAGCCAGTGGCTCCGAAACCTGGAATTCTTTCTGCCTACCAGATAACCGTATCTCACTGTCTATTCTATATTCTTCCCTTTCCTAGAGGGCATAGGTTTTTTAATTGACAGGTAATGCATCTATACACTACACAAGATATTCTCTATATAGCAAATTCATTCCTGCCTATGGAATTTAAACACCACAGATGGATTGTGTTTGTTAATTTATCGTGGCCTTTTGGAGAGTCATGAGTGAGACATTATAATATCTTTACTCCCCCAACTACCAAGAACTAATTTTTTTATCTCTTTGAGGCTGATATTAGGCCTCAAATATTGGAGTTCATACAGTAGGGCCATTAAGACAATTTAAACTGCATGTGAATTCCCTGTGTGGTCACCCTTTTAACCTTGTGCCAGTGTTTCTAAAACTGTCCTGTTCTCACTGAGAGGGCCTTCCACATCAGTGCTTGTGTGGTGCTCTTCATGCCTCTCTCTCTCTTTTTCTCTCTCTCTTTCTTTCCTTCCCTTCATTCTTTCTTCCTTTCTTCTTTGTCTCCTATATTAGCCCCTGCACACTATCACCCAAGACTTGGGCTTACCCTTTTGTCTAGAGGACAGGAGAGGGAGATGAGAATGATCAATTCATCTGAAAGATTCAGGCTCTCTGCTGTCCTTCCTTCCTCACCAGAGGGAATCTCTACTATGCTCAGCATTAGATCCTTCCGTTTGCAGACTGCAAATGACACTACAACTCCATTTGCCAAGTCTGAGTTATCCCGGAAAGAATAGTCCTTGGGGACTTTAGTGGGCCAGTCAGTAGCAAGCTCCAGGCCTCTGGGAAAAATTCCCTTCCAACTTTTTCCCCTGACTATCTGTGTAGAAACTTATAGTTGTCTCTGCAGATTTTGGTTGCATGAATATGAGAACATGTTTCCTTCACCTCCCACCACTCCTACACACACACACACACACACACAAGAGAGAGAGAGAGAGAAAGAGAGAGAGAGAGAGAGAGGGGAGAGAGAGAGAGAGGAGCCAATTCTCAGAGACTAATAATTCTTCTTCTTAGCTGCACATATCTGCTCATACTGCTGTGCCCACAGGGAGCTAGGCTTTTCCATTGTGTGTGCAGAGCGCTTTTGAGGCCTCTCTCCTCCAGCTCCTCTGTGACGATCACAGTAGGACAGCTTGGCAAACAGCAGAACCCTCCACCTCACCAGAGCTGAGAACTTAAAGCTTTCTTTCTGTGGGGCCTTTATTTCCTTCATTGAATTCTAAGTGGAAGAGTGGAGGCTGAGGCATAGTGTCCTCCCATCCAGGGAATCCCTAGGGAGACATGGCAGGCAACGGTCATGTCATTCTCTTTTCTGGGAAAGGGCTGTTTAGCTCATCATATAGTTTTCAAAGTGTGGAACTCTGATTTATTAGGACAGGGTATGTATTTTTCTGATTTTTTTCTAAATATAAAAATATAAATTCCAATTAATCCATGGGATAAGGTTTTATATCAAGCTCAGGTCAGTAGCCAAGACTCAAGAAGACAGATGCCTATGTTGAAACCTGCACTCTGACTACAGGCAGAGGCTCCATATAGATGCTCTCTGCTTCCAGGTCTAAGAGGGACAGTAGAGTCAGCCTAACTTAACATTATCATCCTGTGCTGAGGAATGTGGTCCAGACGAATCTTAGCTTGTCCAAGGTCAGCCAGATAAAAGGAAAAGAGCAGAACTCATTCCTAAGAGCTCTCCCCAAGAGATCATCTCTAAGAGCTCGCCCCCAAGAGCTCACCCCTAGTAGATCATCTCCAAGAACTCACCCCCAAGGCCCGTTGAGTCTAACAGCGCAGGGTTTCCCTTGATTCTTTTCTCATTCTTTATTGTCAAGCTGAGATTCTGCCTTTCATATCTGCTACTAAGATGTGTCAAATCTAACAGCAGAGAAACCTGAAAGGTCTGTCTGGGTTTAGGCTCCAACTTTCCAACTAAAAATATCAGGATACATTTGTGGGGGGGAGTCATGAATGTGAGTGGGGACAAGGAGAGGCAGTAAAGGAGGCCTAACTACTCCGGAGATCTTTCATACATTTCCAGGAGCCTCCAAGTAAGAACGCTAAAGCATCTTCCTAGGGCCGCCACATGACCAAAATGGAAACTAAGAAAGGAAAAAAGGAAGCTAAGGGTGAAGGTTTCCCTTTCCATCTCGAGTTCCTCTTCTAGCACTGGAAGCAGAAGAAACAAGACTGAATGACATCAGTGTCTCTGGTTAAAGGGTAGATAGAAATGGAGGGCGTATGGGGTGGGAAGTATCTGGATGTGCTTGGTGCAGCAGATACAACAAACAGGGCATCCTGCCTGATACCCAAGGAAAGCACTGTACGAATGTGGCCTCAGTTGCAGAGCTGGACCTCAAATTCATCTGCAACTTGACCTAATTCAATTAAAACCAATGTTACCTGCCAGATAAGTGCTGTGGGAACAGACAATGCAGTGCAGGTCTTATTTTCTTTCCTTCTTTTTCTTTCTTTCTTTCTTTTCTTCTCTTTTCTTTTTTTATTTTTCGAGGCAGGGTTTCTCTGTGTAGTCCTGGCTGTCCTGGAACTCACCCTGTAGACCAGGCTGGCCTCGAACTCAGAAATCCGCCTGCCTCTGCCTTCCAAGTGCTGGGATTAAAGGCGTGCGCCACCACTGCCTGGCACAGGTCTTATTTTCAAGTGTCTTACATACCAGGGAAAGATGCTTAATAGTCTACAGACTACTAAGGCAGAATGTAACTGTGCTGCTGTAGAGTTCTTGGGAGACCTGGGGCCCTGACTACAGATGAGCTCTTGGCCAGCATTGGAGCTACCACAGAAGATTTAGAGAAGATAGAAGTGAAAAGTGTATCTTAGGGAATGAGTGGGACTTGGGAATAGGGGTGACGTTGGATGAGAAAGAGGTTACAAATGACCATGGAAGCAGCTACTTCTAACTACTATTTGTGATTCGTGAGGTCACTTTTCAATTTTGGTCTACATATTGTACTCCTACTTTCCATGAGACTTTCTTCTACTCTCAGACCCATATTTAATGATAACAAGTTTTTTTCCCCCTCAGTTGGGTAGTAGAGCAAAACAAAACAAAAAACCAAAACCAGCCAAACAAACAAAGAACTGGATTGGATGTACAAGTTCAAGGTTATGAAGACAAGTGTAAGTGTAAATGATTGCATAACTCCAAACTGAAAATGGAAGGCTAACAAGCAACTGTGGAACTAATCTGTTCCTTTTGAACTACCAAGAGTTAAAATTGTATGCTTGGTCTCTGGAACATGATAACAGTGACAATTTCCTAAGTAGCCAATACCTTGATATTGAGTCCCTAGAATCTCTAAGAAAAACAACACAGAAAACATCAACAAAACTTAAACCATGGGCTCCTGAATTTTTGTGTTATTCTATTATTTCCTGATAAGTGGGTCTAGAAATAGTACCTAAACACCTTCAAAGAGGATTTTACATGGAAGAAACAGTTAATAGATCATTAGAGCCCATTTTCTTCCATTATGGAGCTGCAGCTGAGAGGTACCTTCCAAGTCAGAGGCCACAGAGGCAGGGTATACCTCTCCAGCCCCTGTAGTAGGGTGACCATGTAAATTTGACAGGAGGAATATGTGTTTCTTTGAGGTCCAGACTTCTTAGATGAGACTGGGGGGAGTCTTCATTTTCTCTTCCCCATCTGCTGACTAGCTGCAGGTGGTAGAACCACTCAGTGGAAATAGCGTAGATCTTCAAACAGGCATAAGGAGAAAGGCCACTTACCCACCAGAAGTAATGGCAGAAAACTATGCGTGAACACATTTCCATCGTTTGGTAGATCCCATTTTTCTCAGCCACCTGCTCCCTGAGCAGTTACAGGGCTCTGCTGTAGTGAGCCTCCCTGAGCAAAGAGTATACTCCTATCCAAAGGATACAACTTGGCCATATGACTTGCTTGGCTACTGGACTGTGAACAGAAGTTGTAGAGATGGATTCAGGAAACCTCAAGGGTGATTACACACGCCACCTTTGTTCTTTTTCTTGTTCTGAAGGCAGCCAGTTCAGGCACCGGTGTTCTTCTTCAGCCTAGTTCTGAGATGAGGAAGAAGAGGTGTAGGTTACCCCTAGGACAACATAGATGGCGAGGAAAAAGAAGCATTGCTATTTATGGAGGAACAGTAATGGCAGCTGACACACTGTGCTAACCCACTGACGTTCTTTCTCTTTTAGACAGGTTCTCACCATAAGTCCACGCTAATCTTGAACTTGCTGTGTAGTCCAGGATGGCCTAGGACTTGATGCCCCAGCCTCAGCTTCTCAAGTGCTGGGATTACATCCATGCATTATCACACCTAGACTTGACATTTTGATCGTTATCTAGGATACTTATGATTTATCCTGCCTATGACACTATGAAATTGGAAGAACTAAGCGTGTGGCAACTGGAGAGTGGGAAACAGTGAATCTGAGATCATGATTTTTTTAAAAAACTAGAATTAAACACAAATTAATGAAATTAAGTCTTATTAATATAAATTAAGAATCATAATCTTAAGTTGTAAACTAATAAATTAGATAATAATCATTAAGTTAATAGGCTATCCTCTGCCTCCACTGACATATTGAATTCCTTCTGCCAATTGAGAATTCCTGCTAGATACAAGAGAGGGGAACTAAGCCTGGAGATGGAGCACATTCCGTAACAATTTCTGTATATTTACTTCTCTTATTTTGGCTGATGACTTGAGGGGATATATTGTGGTGGGGCAGCTCCATGGAAGCATTAATATGCATGCTTGTTCACAAATCCCTGAAGCAGGAGGCAGAGGGAGACTCTCACCTTTGCCCCTGTGGTCCTATGATCCTACATCTGCCAGCTAGCCCTGTTGTTCTATCCCAAACTCACAGCAGCACCAACAGCTGGAGACCAAGTGTTCAAACATGAATCTTCATGAGTCTGTGGTGGATATTTCACACCCCAACCACAGCAATTCCTATGTCCCTACAACCCCAGAGCAATATACCCTGCCTACTCCCTCTTGCTCCTGGAATGTCAGGAGAGCAGGTTACCAAAAGGACGTACACAGGCCAAATACAAAAGTGGATAATGAAACTTCTTTTTGCATGAGGCTAAGTGCTGTGTAGCCTTTGAAGAAAGGGATGAGGACATTTGAAGCCTATGGCCCTTGGAGATGGCTTACCTGGATGGGAGTCTGGGGAAAAGTCGTGGGCTGGGGTGGAAAGGAAAATTTGCAAGGATTTCCCCAAGACTGTAACCAGCTAATACCTGGACATCTCATGTCTTTCTTGCCTAAACAGTATTATAATGAATAGGGGTTGAGAAATTGCAAAATATAAAATGTCGTAAGAAAATAATTAAAGATGTACTCTAGTACAATAGAAACAAGTCTTCATATTTTTCTTTACCTCATTACAATGAGGGAATTTATGTCTATAAACAATGACTTTATGGGAAATGTTATTTAATTAGTTAATTGTTCATACACTAGAGAATAAAAAGTTCTTGGTGACCTCTGACTGTGTTACAGAAGACGTTAGGTTGCAACCATTTGTTCTATCATTCCCAAGGTCTCTTCTACAGGGATGGAGATTCTCACATTTGGTACTACATGCTGTTAATCTTTAAATAATAGCAACAGCTGTTGGCTCTATCACAGTATACTTCTGCTGCAGTCTCCATTGGATGATGCTGACTGTGCATGCAACATACTCCATTCAGCAGATACCCCATCCCATTTTTTTCTATTGTAGTAGTCTGATATTTTACTTTTCAAGATTTCAGTTAACTCATGGTCAGTTGCGTCCTGAAAATATTAAATGGAAGCTTCTAGATAATAGAAAATCATAAGCTTCATACTGCATGCTATTCCAAAGTATGTCATGGAATCTTTAGTTAATGACACTCTGTCTTTTCTAGAATGGGAATCATCTCACCATGATATAGCATATCCATGCCGTATAGGCTACCCTCCCATGAATCACTTAGTAGCTGACTTGTTTATTTGATTGGGATATATTGAGTGGCCACAGTGTTTGTGGGCCATCACAGGCAGTTTTGAGCATCTGTTGTAGGTCTGTGCACATGTACTTCTCAGATAAGGGAACATTACTGTACTTTAACTTGGCAGCTTCTTGTGATCCGAATGGGTATTTTCTAAGCAGGGAAGGTGGGGGTGATAAGTGCATGGCTCAGGTCTTCACCACACGCTGCATTACATCACATTAGCTGACAACAGGCAGCATCCCTGAACAATCCCTGAACAACAGGAGTTATTTACAATACAAACTATCTGGTGAGCAGCTTAACAGATAGTGGTCCAGTAGTCTCAACACCTGCATTTCATTAAGAAATTAAATGTGTGACACCTAGGAAGTTGGTATATGGTGTGAGTTGGCTATAACCTTGGCAGCAGTATAAAGCCAAGCATCATCCTGTGTGATGTGATGCTTAGCGCTGTAACGTCAAGACATACCACAGGAAGGAAGATCATTAGGCAATACTTGCTGCCTTTTCCTTTCACCCAAAAAGGTGGTTGACAAAGTCAGCCTGGTTAATAGCAAAAATGCATGAAAATGTTTTAAAATACAACAGCAAACTTTGTTTTCTATAACATGGTACAGGTGCCGCTCAGCTGTGGCCCCTCTCAGCACAGAAAGAGCATTGCATCTGGGATTCAGCGGACAACAAAGGAGTTTTCTAAGGTAAGTCTTTATGGTGAGAACATCCGTCTTCCTGTGTTATGTGAGACAGACAAAGCATGTAGCACTCTGCGGTAACAAAGGAAACTGGCTTCAAAGAAATGACACAACTTAGATGCTTATCCATAAAGATGCCATTGCTCAGAGCGTCGCACACTCCGTCTTGAGAAGCTTTCAGAGATAATGGATCTGCGAGCCACTGAGGACTAAATTCTTAGAGTTTTGATTCAATTTTTAGCCTTGACACAGGTTGATTCCTTCTCCTCCCCTTTGAAACAAATTCCAAAGAAATGAAGATATTTAAAAAACATCAAATTCATTTCTTCGTTCATCCATCTACTGGTTTATTTGCTTAATAGATACTTACCGAGTGGCCCTGTATGCCAGGGATTGTGGTAGAAGCTGAGGATTCAGAGACAGACAACAGCTCCTGCTCCCATGGAGCTAATGTTATAATCAGAAAGACTGACCCAACCCACTCCTAGATGTCATGCTGAGAAACAAATTAATCAAATACTTGCCAGATGGTCTAAGCAGTCGGAAGTAAACAGAGAAGGGACTGAGCCAGAGAAGGAACAAGAAGCAGCAAGATTGTTAGGTGGGCAAAGAGACATTTAAACACACATTCAGCCTTAAAGGATGTACCCTGCCACCACTGGGAGCATTGAGATGAACAGGCCTCAGTTGGAGGGCAATTTTGGAGCCAGAGTCAACTGGACAGAGCTTACTTTTCCCACAGCAAAATTCTTTTCTGTAGGACATGGGGTTGTGACCTCACTAGCTTGGTAGCCACACAAGTATTTCAAAGTCAAAACATGGAATCTGTTGTTGGATTGCCGGAGACAGCAAAATGTTCTATCTCATTTGGCAATGCTGACTAATTGCTAACCAACCTGCTCTGCTTGTTTTGCTTGCTTGTTTGGTTTTTTAACCTCAACACACACACACACACACACACACACACACACACACACACCATAAAAATACATACACACAAATACACACATACAGGGGTATTTTCAGAACAAACATCTAAACTGTTGTATCTGTAAGGTGCTAGTACTTTCAATATTTCCTCTACCAAGACCTCAGCACTACTTGAGAAATGTTCACAAGGTCCTTACTGAGGAAGGCATGTCACTTGGAGCCATGTCTATGACATGCCTCACTTTGTTGGACATCAATAGCACCATGTTTAGCTTCTCACACTCTTCTGCAGGACAATGCTATCCATCTTGAGAAGGAGTCTTGAGGCTGTGCCCTGGCTTAATGGAGGCTATTAGAGATACCTGCTGTGGACAAGAGATGGAGTCGTGTACTGTCATCTTAGTATGAGCATTAGGTTAAGGAGGAGCCACCAGATTTCTCCATTGTATTAATATAGTGTCCCCCACCCCCATAATTATGAAATACTTTGGGGGTGATATTTTGAGACCACATATTTTTCTTATTTTCCAACATTATACCGCCATAGGAACAACTCAGCCTGGTGAGAGTCCACCAACATGCCGGTGCCATCCATTAGCACATGACATTTCAGGAGTTGAAGAGCTCAGGGCTCTACGAAAATATAGGTGTTATCCAGACATTATAGCTGATTAACTGCATTTAATAACAAAGCTTTCATTAAAAGCTGTTATCTTGTGGGAAATAGACTTCCTTTGACACGGGCAAAGAGTAAATAGTGCTAACTAAGCCAATTACTGCTATTATTATTCAAAAGGGATGGGTAGCTGTTAGGGTCCAGCTTCTTGCCTCCCAAATAATCTTAACTAAATGTTGTTCCTGTTTCCTTTGTCTTTCATCTTTCAGTACCAAGGAAGAATCACTAACGGAAGACTCTGTGGGAGGCATGGGTAATCAAATCTTCCTTAGAACCATCAACTATTGCTCCAGATAGGGCAGGTTAATGTTGGATTTTATTTTTAAAAGCCGTAGTATGGTTACTTTTATATGAATGTAATCCTTGCTATTGAGTCTAACCGCGAGGACCTGTCCTGTAGACTTCCTGCTGTGATAGAGTCCGTGGGGTAATTGAATTAGGGTAATAGGGTTGAAACATTTTGTAATTTAATGAGTTTGTGGATTTCTTATTCCCAGAATTATAAAAGAACCTCTGTGAATGTCAAATTCAGTAATTATCACACTGAACAGAATTTGGCTCTATTTAACCAACTGGCAGAGTCTGTAGATAACAACATGATTTGATATTTATAAAAAGCCTACCCCACACCCCCACTCTTAGAAACAGAAATTCACTAAGTTTAAAGGTTCTCACAATTTTGTGAAGAAATTTACTTTTCTGGAACTTTCTAAAGTCTCTAAATTAGACATTAAAAAATAGAGGCTGTTTTTGAAATATAATCCTTCAACTTTCCCTGAATTACAGTGACTGGTTGTAGCCTAAGACACTAACTGGCTTGAATTTGATGAAAAATAATGGAAGATGAAGATGATGATGATAAAGTGTAAAGTCTCTTTGGTATTAAGAGTAACAAACAATTGAATTCAGGGGAGGGAGATGAAATCAGGATGTGGCAAAGCTGAGGCATTATATTTTTTATTACCTGTTTGTACCTGGCATTAGGTACACATGTGGGTGAATTTTGAGTAGAAACACAGAAGCATCGGTTTTTGCCATTCCTTGCACCTTTCCCTAACAGTACTGTTGCCAAATGAACAAAGAAACAGCAATAGTCACCTTTATATATCCGGTACTTAGAAAGATATTTCAGCCTGACCAGTAGCTCCAGAATGGGAAAACTATTATTTTCCCTCACTGAAAGATGAAAAGCCCTGGGACCAGAGAGTTTAGGCAACATTCTATAGAATAACCTGGCTGGAGCACAAATAAACAGCATGGCCTTAGGATCTAAGACCATACAGTCAGGTGACCTGGCTTCCCAAACTGTGCTGCCTCTTCACTGAGGATCAGGAGAGTTAGAGCCCTCCACAGGGGAAGACTGATGGGTGCTTCATTTGAACACCACAACATTTACAATCCTTTGTATAGTGTTTGAGTCAAGATAGAGGTTTATTACATGAAAAACAACTCGTGTAAGGCAGCCCTTGTGCTATGGCAGATCCAGGCAGAACATGAAGATCCTCCCATCCCGAGTTCTGGTATCTAGCCAGTGAGTGCTGCTCTTCTCAACAACATGAAAAGCAAATAGCATCCATTCTTGTCAGAGGGAACTCACACAACCCTTGTTCTGCCTTTCTCCCTCGGGGCCAACATTCCTGGCAAAGAAAATGAAGGCAGGATAATACCCATCACAGACATTATGAAACGGCTTCTTATCTGAATCCGTAGTCTCACCCCCTTTAGTGCTTCCGTGAATCACTCCAGACTGACAGGATTATCGGCACTATGGCTCATGGGCATGTTTCTCTCCCATTTGAGTCTCGAGTCCCCTTTGCTTTCTAAGTTGAGCTTAGATGAGGGGAGATTCAGCCTGTAGTGCCAGGTGAGGTGTTACTCAAACCCAACATGGAGACTGGAGACTGGAAGGAAACGTAGCTGCTCAGCTGTTATACCTCAGAAGCAAGTTCCAGAAAAACAGCCCAACAACGAAGTCACTCATTATCATTCCCTTTGAGGTATGAAGCACTGCAGTAAAAGAAGATACTAAAAGAAGCCACATATCATCTCTTACTCTTTTATACAGTGTGTGGCTGTTCCTTTGGGCTAGCCTGGGACAGTCTTGATTTATACCTGCTTTCCCAATATAATCAATCATAAATAGCACCCCATTTGATCCTCAACAGTATCTCCATTTTGGATGATAAATACATACCCAAGTAATAATACTTCTTATGAGATGATGCTTTTTAATACTGTAATTCTCAGATACAAATAAAAAGCACAAATAGTTAAGGTTCAGAAACACAGACTGGCATTCCGTCTTTATTTTTGGAATCACTATTCCTGTCACTCCGTATCAATTTAAGTAAGTAAAGGTAACATTTAGTTTTATATTGCTTTTGTTTAGAAGGACAACTCTCTGTAGGGAGGATAACTAAATGAGCAAGGTGATTTAAGAAATCCAGAGACTGTTGCAGCAAACGGAGATTGCTGCATAGATTGGGAATTTATATCCAATTTTGGAGAAGCAAAAGGCAAAATAGGACACAGGGAACCTTCTGAGCAAGGCAAGTGTCGGGCAGAGCAGCTAAAACAATGGCTGGAGGCCTTGATGTCCTAAACCTCGAGCACGAGGAGTGTCTCACAGTGGTGTAGCATTTGCCCTAGGTGTGTGTGATGCCCTAGGTTCAAACCCAGTGCTTCCAGAAAGCGGGGAAGTAGAAAGAGAAGGACACTATGACTTGAGGTTGCCTGGACAATTCTATTTGGACATCATGGACAGTACAGGGACTCGGGAGGCCCCACCCCTATCTGGAGACTCTTGGCAGTCAATGGTTGTTTTGGGAAAAGGGAGCCATTTTCTTTATTGCCACAGTCACTGGTAAGTTGCCCGTGTTTCAGTAAGTAAAACCCTGTCTCTGCTCCTGCAGGCAACCTTAACTCAGTGGATCCCAGAACTAGACATGAGTTGGGCACAGTGGTGTATGACTGTAATCCCAGCACACTGGGAAGCAAGGCAGGTGGATCTTTCTAAGTTTCAGCCAGCCTGGTCTATATATCAAGTTCCAGGACAGCAGAGATCCTGTCTCAAATAAATATAAACATGAATATAGCAAAGAGACATGCTGGAAAGAAAGGTTTTAGCAGGAGAGGAGGGAGGGAGAGAGAGAGCAATGGATGAATGGGAAACACAACCAAAATCTATCAGGCATGTGTATTAAATTGTCAAAGAATAAAAAGTAATGTAGAAGGGAAATAGAGCCCCTAATCCTAACTTCTAGGCAGGCTCCACCTTTTTCTCTTTGATCCCCTGGTCTCTTCCTGATTCTTTTGTTTTGCTTTGTTTTGAGACTGGTCTGGTTGGCCTGGAACTCTGTGGCCACATCCAGTTTTCTGTGGTACTGGAGTTAGAGCCTAAGACTTTGTGCCTGCTACGTAAGCACTCCAAAAACTACGCCTTCGGCCTCCTTTGCTTTCTTTAAATTAAATTTTTATTATTATTTTTTCAGTTGTGTGTGTATGGCTCTGTGTGGGTTTGTATGTGTGAGTGTAGATGCCTTGGGAAGTTAAAGGTCGTGGGAACTCCTGGAGTGTCAAGCGGTTGTGAGCCGAACTCAGGTCCTCTAGAACAGTCTGCACTCTTAACTGCCGAGCCACCTTTCTAGACATCTTTCATAACTCTTTTGTTATGTTAGACAAATATCACTTTGTAGGCCCTGATGGTTTTAAACTCACAACAATCCACCTGCCACTGTTTCTCAGAGGCTGTGATCATGGAAGGAACCACCACACCCCACTCTCTACCCTGTTTCTAAAAGAACTAATTGTTTTCTTTTGAAAACTTATTGTAGTGAGAAGTTCATTGTTTTTACCAAATCTGTCCAGCTCCTCTCATGGCCCAAAGCACTTTTCCTTTCTCATGTCCTGCACTCTTTCTTGACCGAGTCTTCATAGTGGCAGTGTGTGTAGGGACATGGGCACTGGACACGGGCAGGCTATCAAGGGCTGTACTTGAAGAAAACTGACTTTTCCTCCTCCCCTGTCAGCCGTCACTTGCCAACAGCTCCTCAGTAGGCTTGGATGAAGACTCCTTGTTTTTTTTTTTTTTTTTTTTTTTTAAATCTAACTGTGGCATGCTTTGTGAAAGGCTGCTGTCTGCAGAACTTCTAATAACACATCATTTTGTGTACACTGCTGAATATGTATATGCGCATATTTTGATATTGAAGGCAAGCTATTTTTAGTTTCCTTTTTGGTATGTTTGGAGAAACTCCTAACTGTTGCTATGCTGCTATGGGAACAGTATCCATGTACACTGACATGTTTACAATTGTTTAAAACACTATAAACTTCCCGGAGCAAAGGCAAACGGCTTGCTCCCATCAAGGTTGCCCCGTGCTTTTCTTTTATTATTAGTTTATTACTCCCAGATCCATGTTGGAGTCTGCTTAAACCCAATCCATCTTGCATCTGTGTCTACACCAAAGCCCCCCCCTATACATCATTATTTAATTAATTTTATATCTAGTACTGTAAAAAACAAATTTAAAAATGTCCCTCCGAAATCAGAAATACTGTGTTCTTGTTAGGAGTTGAAAATTGAAGACCTCAGAGGTTTCCAGGTAAGAAACAGAAATGGCACTCCTTGAGGATATATTGACTTTCTACAATGTTTAGGAGTAGGGGTCTGAATGGGAGGTTACCATCATAATTCTTGGACATATCAGCTGAATTTAAAGACTATTCTAATCACCAGGAAGATGCAGACTAGAAGCTTCCAACCTTTTCTAATCAGGGACAATTAGGTATCTGAGAATCTTTTCAATTTTTGGAAAATCAATTCTAACAGAAACTCAGAAATTAGCTGGGCCATAGTGATGCACACGTTTAATCCCCGGACTCAGGAGGCAGAGGTATATGGATCTCTGAGTTTGAGGCCAGAGACCAGCTCTGGTCTACAGAGTGAGTTCCAGGACAGAAAGAAAGAAATTTAGGTGAACAAAGAATAAGAACAATGTCTGAAGACATCACAATAGTGGAGTGGTCTTCCCAGGGTGTCTTAGAGGCATGTGAAACTGAAAAATAGAATCCATCACCACCAATTACAGAATGGTTAGGTGTAGTCACACAAAAGGGCACACGTGCTCCAATAGAGCACGCTTTCTTACTGTTCTCCTTTAAGACATTCTTTCCTACGTTTAAGATCTATTTGCGTAAGGATTTAGTAAGAGAAGTTTAAATTGCCCTAAGGAAGTCTGTTTTTATTTCTCTTGTACCAAAATCTCATTTTTTGTCATCTTGCTGAAACAGCCATTGAAGTCACACAAAAAGAAAAGCCCAGTTTTGGTGATGTTCAGCTGTAATTCCGGCACCCAGGAGCCTGAGGTAGGAAGCCTGACAAGAGGTGGAGGTTAGCCTGGGTTGCATAGTGAGGCCAGCCTGGGCTATGTAGCCAGACCCTGTCTCTAACAATCAAAACAAAAACAAACAATAAACTACTTCTCCCAACCTCTACCTCCCACCCTTACCCCACTCTCATTCTTCACATACAACAAAATGTCAAAAAGAAGCATGGTTTATGCTCCAAAATGGGCATGATTTATGAGCCCCAGCGGTCGTTCTGAACCGCGCGTCTGTCTTGCATGTGTAGATCGGGGTTGAAAAGGCATTTCTGGCTAGGACCCTTCCCCAAAGCATATTTGCAGTTTCTCTGCACCAACTCATCTGTGGACGTATCATTTAAAATCCTCTATAATTGTAGATTTGCGCTCTTTTTTTAAATCTTCTTTCCCTGTGGAAAGGATTCCTCTCTGCCCCTTGGAGCATAACTGCAGTTAAAAATGTGACCACAAGGTCACATTTAGATTAGAACCCAGTAAGACCAGATGAGCTTGCTAAGCAGGAAAGTGGGGAAAACTCACAGGTCCGACTGTGGCTGCTTTCCAGGGGAGTGAGTGTGGGCGGGGTCACGGGAGTGCTTAACAGGAAGTGAATCTGGCTCAGGCTAGAGGCCAGGAGACCCAGGCATCAATTCCCCAGGGTAACCGGCAGGATGGGTTTGTAAGGGGTTGGCTATGCTGGAGCATCCCACCCCCACCCCTGTCCCGGAAGCTGCTTATTGGCTTTCTCATCCAGAATCTCTTCACAAGCAGCTTTCCATCTTCATTCTGCCTCTGAGGAATTTCCCAAATAACCTTCTCTAAGCTTTCTTGAGGGACTGTTTGTGAGGGCAGGTGGAGGAATTTCCCGCCTTCTGACCACAGTGTAGCCTGGAGAGATTTATTGCTGATCTCCATTTGGGGGGTTTTCTCTTTGGTTCACCACAGTTTCCAGCGGTCTCTGCTCTCTGGGAACTAGAGAGTCCTCAAAGGAACAGACAAAATTTCAGCAGAGGGAAAATGAATGTGTTTATAATACAGTGATGGCCGCCTCCTTCCTACTCCTAGTTCTGAGCCACTGTGACATTGAATTTGTAAACCGGGCCTAGGCACCTTGCTGAGAGATTTGGGTGGTTAACACCGAAAATTACAGAAGTATTTGGAATATACATTGTTATTTGTGAACCACAGAAAGGATTGTTTCATAGATTTGTCGCTCCTGATTTAAGATAGATAGAAATTAAAAGAAATCACTAGGAGCTGGAGAGACAGCTGAGAGAGGGTGCTCTTGTAGAAGACTGGAGTTTGGTTCCCATAATTTGCATAGGGCATCTACTCACACCCAGTTGAAACTCTAGCTTCGGGGCAAGTGAGGCCCTGGCCTTCACAACCTGCACATATGTGCACATACCCACATACAGGTGATTAAAACTAAAATAAGTCCTGGGGATGGAACTCAGATCGTCACAAAGGCTTTGCAAGCACCCCACGCTGGTGCACATGCTACGCCCATGCAGTGGTCACGCCATGCAGTGACACGCCCATGCAGTGACACGCCCTTGATGCCTCTTTCACTTAATGACATGTTCTGCCACTCACGAGTACCCCAGTGTGACAAGCACGGTGTCAGGGAGTTTGCATTCACTTCTCACTTGATTCTGGTAAAAGCCAGGAGAAGTAGGCCTTATTAGACATAATTAGCCAGCGAGGGTTTAGTTGACAGCTAATGTTTCCCTGGCTGTTTTTAAACAGCACTCCAGTGCGTGGAATGCCCAAAGTACGCGCTCATATTCATTCAGCTATGAGTTTGTATCAAAGTTTGGGTCTTTTTCACAGGTCTTTGAAGAACTACTACCAACAAAGTGTTGGGAAAGACCTTGAAAAGGAGCAGAGCTTCAAAACCAAAAATATTTTTTGAAGCAGTATGGGTGGTCTTTATAGTCATTGTACTTGGAGGGAACTCTTAACTGCATCTCGGGAAAGAGCTTTGACCGGGAAGGTGCTGAAAAATCATGTCTACTAGTTACACCAGTTAAACCCCCTAACTAGTTAGTCTTTCTCCTAGAGTACTTTTCCATTTAACCCAACCTGCTAGCCTAGCTTTGTTCATTTTATCAAGGTCCTTAGAGTTAATTCCCTGGGGGCAAGTCCCAGCCTTTCTCTGGCTCTGCACTGAGAAGGTTTACTTAATGACCTACTTGCCTGACTCTTAATTGCCTTTAAACCAGCCAGATTAATGTCTGTGCGTGCCTGCTTGTGTGCATGCATGAATGTGTATGTGTGGTGTGTGTGTACACTCTCACATGTACATGCATGCTTTTGTGGTCTGGGTCCTTGGAGGATAGATTATTAGCAACAGGTGACCTTTGCAAAGTACTGCAAGTATTTTCAGTTCCACCAGAGGAGTGACCAGCATATGAGGTGCTGGAGGCCATCCCTGGAGTGAAGAGCATGGTCTAGGGAAGTCCCAAAGGTTGCAGAAGCAGCAAGAAGGTGCCTCTTACCTACTGTGCACTTTGCTGTGATTGCTGAGAAGTTGCCCAGTGATATTCCTAAGTCAGTCTAAGGGCTAGGGTTCAAATATTACTCTAATTTCTAGTTGTGGAACTTGGAGTGAGTAAATCTTTCATTTCATTGCCGTTCTGGGGATCGAGTCCAGGGTCTCACCTATGCTTGGCAAATGCTCTACATTGAATTATATTCAAGCCCAAGCCTTATTTTATGTATCAAGACAGGGTAGTAGGCGGCCTAGGCTGGCCTTGAACTCGCTGTGTAGTCAAAGATGACCTTAAACTCCTGAATCTCCTACCTCTTAAAGAAATACTGGTATCACAAGTTTGTACTATCATGTCTGGCTCTGCCCCTTGTTTGTTAAACCACCAGGAAGCATACACTAACCTTTAAGCTGTGGACATACCAGCTAAGTTATCATTTCAAGTACTCAAGTGGCAAAAATAGGGCAAGTACTATCTGCTTGATGCCCTGTACCCAGGAAGGACAAGCAGGGCCTAGAGGTAGTGGGCAATGCCTTCCATGGCCGAAGGGCACGACGCCCTAATATTCACTATTGCCAGGACATCTCAGCAGCTTATGCAACTTCAGGGGTCTAAGTAGCCAGTGCCAGGATTAGGCCTTCAGTCTGTTCTCCAGAAAACAAAACAAGTCCTTTCGAGTCAAGTCTAGCCCTCCACAATTCTCCCGAAGCAAACAGTCACACATTCATCCTGTTTCCCTCGCAGACAATGGTACACATTATTGTCCCTTTCCTTAAGTCCCTTTCTCTGCAAGTGTCACTGCCCTTCCCACCACGCTGCAGATAAGCAGAGAACAGCGGTTGAAGGGACCATCAAATCAGGGGCTGGATGTTTCCCATTCACAGAATGACAAGGCCCTGTCCTGTACCATGCGGTATCCAGACTGAATGATGGAATGTTCCAGAATCTCAAGAAAGGTCCACTCTGTCTGGAGGCCATATTGATACATCCAGCAGAGACTGCCAGGATTCTCATTTCAACCCCCATCTTCTAGCTTAACACATTAATCTCAAACATTGTTGTTTGTTTGTTGAATAGGGCCTTATGTAATTCTTGTAACTCCCCATGTAGTCAGGACTGGCTTTGAACTCCTCATCGTCCTCCCTCTACCTCCCCACATGCTGGGATTACAGACACACGCCTCCACGTTGGCTTAATTCAAAACTGAATACTAAAATCAAACTAGACCAAATAACCCTCAACGATGTTTTTCTCTTTAAGTTAAAGTTATCACAGCTGCTGCTTAATGGTCTATTAAAATGTATGATATTATTCCTCATACAAGGTGGGCCTCTGGGAAACTGGCAACAAACAGAATTACCAGCAGACTAGGAGAACCCTGCTGCTGTGTGCCAAGGACTCTGGGTACCTCCAAGGGTGCTGGTTTGATACAAGAGAGATCTATACTGTAAAACTAGCTCTTCATGCATGAAGGCTGGTTGTAGAAAAACCTCAGGCTACTGTTGGCCCAGAATGCATTGCTTCCTTTCATGACTGTTTCTGTGAACTATAATGTAAGAGTCAGTGGAAGGTTAGGATATCGTTTGAACTTAATGCAGCCCTTCATAGTTTCATGCTTTTGTGTTGCTTGAAGAAAAAAAGAGGGGCTGGAGAGATGGCTTAGTGGTTAAGAGCACTGACTGCTCTTCCAGAGGTCCTGAGTTCAATTCCCAGCAACCACATGGTGGCTCACAACCATCTGTAATGGGGTCTGATGCCCTCTTCTGGTGTGTCTGAAGACAACTACAGTGTACTCATATACATAAAAATAAATAAATCTTTAAAAAAAAAAAAAAAGAAAGAAAAAAAGAAAACCAAGCAAGCCAACTCCTTCTAAGCAGCCATGGTAAAGATTCTCATTTTCATTTTTATCTGTTTGATTATTGAAAATGCTCCACGTTCTTTGTGTCCAACTAGTTGTAATTGCCTGGGGCCAGCTACTGCTAGAATTTTCCTGACTGATAGATCAGCAGATCCGCACACATTGGCATCCATGACTGCCTCTGCTGTACACATGCCCAGGTGTCACTATAGTCCTGCATACTGTTGATGTTTTATCTTTCCAGACTCTTCTCTCTGAAAGTTGCCACTTCCTAACACAGTTCTGTGCTTCATGGTGCCCATATGGATTGGGAGAGTGAGGTCACATCTTCATTATCTGTCCCAGGCCATCGTAGTCCTTGTTGGTCCCATAATCAATGCTGTAATGCAACGTGGTTAGATGGTTGTGATCCAAACACTCAGTTATCTCACGGTATTTTTAGCTTCTGATTTAGCCACAGTTCTAAAAATAAGCAGTTGTTAGTAGATTTAAAATGCATTAGCCATAGATTCTCTGTAGTATATTAAATATGATTTTAAGTTTTACTCTTACAAGATGACATTGCTTCTGTAGCTAGGAGAGGAGGGACCCACACCAGTAAAAAGCTGCAACCACAGGTTACTTACAGATCCTTCCTCTGATTGCAGATGCCATCTTTGACGTTACCTTTTTTTCAAAGATATTTTCAGATTAAATATTTGCTGTGACTTAGATATCATGACTTGTCTTGGATGACCTTTAAATGTGGTGAAGAACACAGTAGCAAGACCTTGCTGCTGTCCCCACTCCTGTAAAATAAAGTTTTAAACATGAAAAGAGGCAAATTCACTCTTGGGCTCGAAGTTACTAGAGCAAGACGCCAGAGTCTCAGAAGAAATGAGTCACAGACTTAGACCCAACATCTAAGAATCAGTTGCTCCCCCTCCGCCTCTGCCCACACCACTCATGTGCTCTACTGTCATGTCAGTAGAGACATCAGCTGTAGGAGGCTGTGGGGCTGGGGAGTGGCAACGAGTCCTGGCTTCTGCTTCACTCTGAAATTCCTTCTTAGAAAAATGAGCATTTGAGAGAGACAGAAATAGCAAGGGCAAGGTATATCTCCATTTTAAGAGGCCTCATTTTACATGAGTTATCTTTAATAACAGAGTTGATTTTGATTTTATAATTTCTGAGATGACCTTATGCAAAAGAGTGTTCACAGTTGTGATAATTCAATAGTACATTAATTTTCTACTATGTCCATAGTATTTAGTAGAGATTTATTAGGCATTATGTATGTTTGCATCCTTGAAAAATTAATGCACTCATTTGGCAAGTATTAATTTTTCACATTAATACACAAAGAAAACACCTAAGAAAAATGTGATTAGCTACAGTGCCCCCTTCCCCGCTTTTTGTTGTTGTTGTTGTTGTTATTATTGTTATTGTTGTTGTGTTTTTTAAAGTGACATAGTCCTAAAGGTGAATCTACATTCACTGTCTCCAGTTTCTCTTTCTTTCCCAAACAGGTGTTCCACACACACTATGGAGTTCGGGCCTTTCCACAGTCATTGAAGGCCTACACTTTCAGAAGTCCTTGGAAAGCTCTCAGGCCACATCGTAGGGATATGTGCTGGTAGAGAATTACACAGCTGATGTCCTTCCTTCCTTCCTTCCTTGGAAATGGCTTCTTCACATGGCTTTCAGGACACACCATCCTCTCCCACCCTCTCCCACCCTCTCCCCTGTCCTTGGCTTTTCTCTTCAGACCTCTTTGCTAGTCTATGTCCTCTTCTGTCTGGCCTTGACCATCCTACAGAAGCCATTAAAGGCATGTCTCCAACCTTGATTCTCCCCCAAACCTCAGACCTTCACCATATATCTCAAACTTAAGTGCAAACCTGGATTCTATCTTTTCTCTTGAAGCCTGTTCCACTCGCAGCCTATACCAGCTCAGCTAGTAGTCACTTCTCCCAAAACTATGGCGTCCCCCAAATGCCTCTTTCTTTTCCCTCATCTTTTCCCAAATCTTTTTATAACTTACATTCAACTAATTTTCAGCATTTCTGCTTTCTCCTGAGACATAGTACCTCTCTCTTGGACTATTGCACTGGGCTCCAACAACTCTGCCTATTCCTATTCTTACCAATTTATAGTCCTGACTCAAGAACTCAGGAAACATGATGCTTCAAAATTGTAATTCAAGCAGAAGCTCAAAAGCTCACAGTTGTGCCCCATTTCATTCAGGATAAAGATGAGTGCTTGTGAAGGCCGACACATCCCAGATGACCAACTCTGTCACCTCTTTGGTTTCAACTCCTGCTCATCTCCCGTTCACAAATTACACTCCAGCCCCAGCAGTGTCTCTCCTGTTCCTCTTTGGAGCCCTCAGTCTAGAGTGCTCTCCTTGTTTACAAGAACGCGTGCTCCATCCCTTCACTTCTTTCTCAGGAGTCTGCACTGCCAGCTCTTTAAGACTGAACTGCTTTCCCTTATTATGCTCCGCATGTCTGATATCTCAGCCTGGTCTGATATTTCATTTTCCACACTTTATTTCATGCATACATTTAAATGACTTACTGTGTTTATAGTTTATTTTTCTATCTTCCATCTATATATAAATCTTCTGTTAGGACAGGGAGCTTTGTCTCATTCTCTGATGTATTCTAAACACCAAGATCGGTGCTTGTCACATAGCGTGAAACCACTCAGTATATTTAAATGGAGTTCAAAACCTCTGAGGTAGGAATGATGGGCACAGGAAAGTCTTGGCCAGTCGTATCTGTGTTGATTCAGTGACTTTAACAGGGATTTAAATCTCTTACTTCTTGATCACAGAAGTGAGCATATGAGTTTGGATGCTCACAGATTAATAACTACTTCTTTTTCCCCCATACCCCTCTCCTTTTGATAATCTCTTTTGAAATACTGGAATTGTCTGGGTATTTCTATTCTGAGGCATCTGAAGGGCATTAGCTAGAGGATAGATTTGGTAAAGTTTCATGATCATACACTCAGTATTCACTCTATAGCAGTTTTCAGGAGAATGCTCATTGGTCTCTTGGGAGAGGCACACATGGCGTTTAGAGAGCTGTTAATTCACATGACCTACTTCCCTGGAAAATTGTTGGTATTCTGATAAGTTCATTTCTAGGTGAAAGAGTTGACCACCATTAGCCCAGATGTGCCTATGGTTACAGATGTTATATATTTATAGCAACACTTCCCTTTGAGGATGTTTCATAAAATATGTCTCTTAATACTGCGAGGTAGGCTACATGTGCCAATGATAACATTTCTGAAACTGCTCAAGAATGTTTTCTGGTAATGTCGGCCATTACCTTACTCATGAGTGTGTAAAATGACTACGCAGTTGGCACAGAGATTGAAAGGTTGTTCACCTTGAGTTCTTCATCCTGTGGATGCCATTGCCCGGCATTCTCACACCATGACCTTTTGGCTCCTCCCAGGAGGCCGCCTGTGAATTCACTATAACAACTGGGTTATACAAATAGGAATATAATCTCTCTGTGATATGATTAAAATAGTTGACATGAATTTCTTAGAAAACTTTTTTTTCCCTTTGAGACAGTATCTTTCAAGGTAGACTGGTGTAGGACTTCTGTGTACCTCAAAATCAGGATCCTTCTGCCTCTACCTCCTAGGTACTGGATATACAGGTATGAGCTACCTCATTCCATTACTTATTATTTATAATAAAAGTTTCCCCCTTAAATATAATTTAATTTTAAATTGAACAAATTTAACTCTAGTTGAATAAATAATTTGTCCCTCAAAATATAAGACTAGTATTTTAAGCAATCACTATATTTTTAAAATTAAAAGCATTGTTGTAGGAATATAATGGCATTATAGGACATTTAATATACTTAAAATTAATACTAAAGAGTTACCTATAATTCCACCCAATAGTGTTCTGGTCATTTATATGTATTTCCTTCAATCATCTCCTATATACTTGCAGATTGTCGTATAACCAGTGATACCACTGTCACTGAATGGTAAAGTCTGAATGTAAAGAGGACAGGGGTCTTCGTTGGTTATAGTTAAGTATAGAGCTCAGTACTAACAGGAACCTGAAAATTTATTTCCAAAATAATGAATTAACGAGTGGTTTTCAGAGGATTGAAAGCTGACCATGTACAAGCAATGGTGAATTGTTTTGTTAGTTCATGGGGAGAGGCCAAAGTCCCAACACTGAGCAAACATCAGTCACTTTGTGACTTCCTCCCAAGCCCAGACCTCACGGGGCAGCTTGAGAGAGAAAGGGAATCGTGACAAGCTGCCGCTTCACCATGAGAAACAATGAAACTAATTTCTTCACTTCTCTCCTTTGTCTGCAAAGCACCTGCACCTAAAATATCCCAGTCTTTGAGATATTGACTGAACACTAATAAATGGGAGGCTGAGCTGGAAATAAAATTGCAAAACATGTTTTGCATTTGATGTAAAAGCTGGAGAAAAGCAGGTTGGTTGCTCATTTAGATTACAAATGTCATCCAAAATAGAAACCAAAAGGTTAGGTAATTTCTAAATTAGACACTCGTTCTTAGAATAATTACCATGTTACTGCATCTGTATACTTCGGTCGAATTTGAATAACACTTTATTGCTCAGAATAATGTTCTATTCTTGTTGCCAGATAATACTTGACGTAATTGCTCTCATGCTCCCTGACTGCAGGAAGGGTGTTGGCTCACATGGCTGGCACAACTTCAGCAGTGTAGCTTAGTTTTACTGGAACTTTTCAGTCACTTAAAAAAAAACCCAAAACTTCCCTACTCCATTTCTTCACAAGCATGAGACCTGATCCACATTTTGTTTTCTAAATCTGAATGAGCTAAATCACCACTAGTGACATCCATCAGTAGCAGGGGGTTGTATCAATCATTTCGTCCATAAGAAACATACAATGAAGAGAGAAGGCCCATCGGTGATCAGCTGAAAGGCATTGGATGGAATTGTTACAAGCTCTCATTGTAGCAAACAGTTTCAGTAGCAAGTAGCCCTGGATCATTGTGATAGCTAAGCCGGTAGAAGGTGGTTTAAATGATAGATTTCCAGCATTTGATGCTAAGTCAGAGTCAGAATTTAAGAAATGATAGTCCATCTCCTTTTATAGTGTGACACCTACAGAATTACGCAGAATTTTTCCTAAACCACATGAACTTGTCATTGGAGGCTCATTCTTCATTAGGAAAACAACATTGCTTTTATAATGAATATCTCATATGACATAAAACAATAACCATGTATATTTACATTTCAGTTACAGGGTGTGGTGGTGAGAATGGGAATGTCAAAGGCTCATCTATTTGAACACTTTGTTCCCAGTGGGTGGCAATGTTTGGGGAGGTTTAGGAGGTGTGGCCTTGCTAGGGGAAGTAGGTCACTGAGTGGGCTTTGAGAACTTACACCTCCACCCTATTGTTGTTTGCTCTCTCTGCTCTTGGTTCAGGATGTGAGCTCTCATCTTCCTGCCTCTGCTGTGCCATCAAGGACTCTGATGCTTCTGGAATCATAAGCCAAGAATCTCTCTCTTCCTTGTTGCCTTGGTTATAGTGTTTTATCACAGCAACAGAAAGCAACTAGTACTCATGGGAATAAGAACGGGTTGTTTTGCTAACCTCTCATTTACATTTCTTAATGACGAATGCCTTTTTTTCTTTCTGAGTTAGAATTGCTTATTTCAAAGTTGCTAATAGATTTTAAAGATCCTCATCAGATAGAAAACAAGGAGTTGGTGAGACAAAAGATAACAATGCTCATTTTTTATCAATGAAAAAAAAATTCCCAAGAAAATTAAAGATGGAAAAATTTATTTTGGATTTACTCAGAGATTTCTTTTTGTGAGCTCTTGGCTTTGCTTCCCATGTCAAGGCAGAAGAACTTTGTGACAGGGAGTGTGTGGTGGAGCAAGAATGCTCATTTAGTGACAGCCAGACAGAAGAACTCTGGTATAAGATACAGCCTGAGGCTGTGCTCCGAGGACTCACTACCTCCAGATACATCCCATCTGCTAAAAATCTATCAATGGGCTAATCCACTGATGTCAGAGCTCTCAGAATACAATCACTTCCTCAAACCCTGCCTTCGAATGTTGCTGCACTGGGTACTAAGCCTTGAACTAGAGACTATGAACCTCTGGGAGACAGCCTACCCCCAACTATAACAATAAATCAGCTATCTTGATGGGTTCCTTCTACCATATATAACCAGACCAGAATATGTCATTGTACTTTAGAAACAGAAACAATTATTATTTGCTAATGCAAATAAACTAAATAAAAATGAAATGCTTTGGAGCTGGAGAGATGGCTCAGCATAAGAGTACTTGCTGCAGCACTTGGGAGGCAGAGGCAGGCGGATTTCTGAGTTCGAGGCCAGCCTGGTCTACAGATTGAGTTCCAGGATAGCCAGGACTACACAGAAAAACCCTGTCTTGAGGAAAAAAAAAAAAAAACCAAACCAAACAAAACAACAACAACAAAAAAGAGTACTTGCTGTTCTTCCAGGACCAAGTTTCAATTCCCAGAACCTACATGGAGGCTCACAACCCTCTGTAACTCTAATTCCAGGAGATCCAATCCCCTCTTCTGGCCTCTGAGAGTATCAGCCATGCAAGTGGTACACAGACATAGATAGAACAAAACACTGGCACACAAAAAATTAAGAAAAATACAACAACAACAAAAAAAACACATTGTAAAATTTTTAAAGAAATGCAAAAGTCTTACATAGCTTGAAAATGAAAGCCCAGTACACAGAGACACTAATTTAGTACATGTTTTCTTACTCTGTAGTATTAAAACATAGGATTCATTCTTTAAGTTAGGCAAGTTGATATCCATGAAAGAGAAAGATACTGTCCTCATGAAGGTATAAGAGGAAAAATGACAGGTGGAGATTTCCCTTATCCAAAGTTCTTGGGTCCAAAACTGTTCAGAATTTCAGATTATTTTCCTTTAGATTTTGGAATACTTGCTTTTCCTCCCAACTTTTCTTGCTGTCACTATATAGCTGGGGATGACCTTGAACTTCCGGTCCTTCGTCTCCATTTCCTGGATTACAGGTGCTAGGGACTGAACCCAGGGCTTTGTGAATGCTAGGGAAGAAATTGGCACAATCTGATTGAAAATTTATATCCATATCCAGGGGAACACCATCTTTTGCCAGAAGGGAGCATGTCAACATCAACGTGCTCCAGTAAAACAGGTGACCAACCTACAAGCTGCTGTTTGCCAGTCCCTGTGTAAGCCAGTTTGAATCAATTTTCTGCTACTTGTTGCCAAAATTACTGTACATGATATATAGGTTCTCACTCATTAGGGGGGGTATGCTGCATCTTTCCCCTTGAGTCTCTAAAGAAGTTCAGTGTCTAGAGATGATAACCAAAGTATTTAAGAGAAGGTCCAGCACAGACAACCACACACATGTGGATAACTATGTGGAGTTGGCTCGACTCGCTATGCTGTGATCTCTTCAATGAGTCCTCTACTTAAACAAGCAAGGTCCCTCGCTAATATTTCTGGATTTTTCTTTTGGAATGCGCCTTTGATCATTTTTACCTATTTCTTTGGGTAAGATACTGATCAGTTCTAAAAAAATATAATCTTTTTTAGCCCCACCTTTAAATCAGTTTAGTATTTCTGTGCCAGAACTGTGACACTCCTTTTAAGAATCGGATAAATTAACAATGCCCCTAATAATAAACTCTCTTTGAATTTCTGCAGGCCTGATCAATATCACAATCTATCACTTGACACATGATGTGTGACTGTGATGTCTCATAAAGATGCTAGCACAGATGCCAAATCTCTGACAGCCGATGTGTTTCACTAATATGCTCACAACCAGGAGTTAGATTCCAGGAACACTGCTGTCTCTTCAAGTATCTTTGAAATTCCTCCAATATCCTCCCTCTACTTTAACAGCTAAATATTGATGGGGATATATCACATTGTCACCAGTCTTGGCTTGGAATAAAGTTCCTACCATTTGCCAAAAAAAAGTAGAATCCCTTAATATTTGTAATTACTGAGTATTTCCCTTTCCCCATTCATTCCTTCCTTTCTCCACGAGCAGGAGGCACTTAGCTGGAGAAGCCACTCTTGCAGTTGCTGAAGATTAAAGTTTCCATCATCAGTGTGTTCATAATTGAACAGGGAAGAAAATAAATAAGTAAGTTAGGGTACAGTTCCAATTTGCCCAGGCTTTACCAGTCTGTAGTATATTTTTGTGATTAACAGTTGATGTGGGTGGGCCAAGTCCATGGGAGAGGGAGGTGTCCCTGGGCAGGTAGACTGTACAATCCTTGAGAAGCAAGACAGCATTCTTCCATGGCTTCTGCCTTAGTTCCTGCCTCTGGTTCCTGCATTGGGTTCCTGTATGACTTCCCTCTGTGACAGAATATGACCTGAGAGCTATATGATTAAATATAACTTCCCTTTCTTTCCCAAGTTGCGTTCGGCCATGGTGTTTTATTGAGGACAAAGACTTACTTGATCTTATGGTTCCAAGTTTTAGTTTATCACTGTGAGGAAAGGACAGCAGCAGGAGCTTGAGACAGCTGGTCACAGCACATCCACCCTCACAGACAGAGAGAAATGAAATGTACACATCCACCAACTTGCTTGCTTATGCTCTGCCAGATCTTTTTCCACTCTTTCGGAGTTTAGGACCTCCTGCATGGTGTTGCCCACAGATGGCTGGGATCTTCCCACAATTCCCCACAATCATGTCCACAGGGCAATTTAGTGTAGATAATCAATCCCTCATTGGAAACTCCTCCCAGGGGGTTTCTGGTAGTCAGGTTGACAGAGTTAACTATCAGGCAGATTTGTCCGTTTGTCTCCCTTTTGCCTTCCCTTCACTCTCTGCCTGCCTTCCAGTAATCTCCATCAGAACAACTCTTATGTCATACTTCTGCATCACAACATCAAGAGGCTTACAAGAGCAGAAAAAGTTAGACCGCCAGTCTGCATGTCACTGGGATCCCGCTATTGTCTGAGTACAAGTAGGAACAATGTTCCTTCCTTCATTCAAGGCCACACTTTGTTTTCCGGGTCCAAATGTAGGGATATCTGGGCCTCCTTAGTCCCAAATCCTTGATAATTGCCATCTTTCCAAATCTTCTCCCAGTTCCCTTTTCTAAGAGCTTAGGGACCAGCAAAGTGGCTCAGTGGGTAAAGGAGCTGGTGACCAAGTCTGAAGACCTGAATTTGATCCCCGGGACCCACACAGTGGGATGGAGAGAACCAACTCCCTCGAGTTGTCCTCTGACATATGCATATCCACACACACTAAATAACTGCAATAATTAAAACACATTCTCTAAGTACTTAAGTGCAGCCCTTGTGAGCCATTTCTGGGAAGCAGACATCCTTGAAGTCCAAGTATAATCCAGACTCAAACTTCATTTCCTGATTGCTTAAACCTGTGTAGTGATAAGAGATGCGCTAGATACACGGGCAGGGCAGAGCAAGGGATCAAAGAATTAGAAAGAAGTAGGAAATGAGAGAGAGGAGGGGAGGAAGGGGAGAAGAGAGAGAGAGGGAGAGGGAGAGGGAGAGGGAGAGGGAGGGAGAGGGAGAGGGAGAGGGAGAGGGAGAGGGAGAGGGAGGAGAGGAGAGGGAGAATTCACAAAGGAAAAAAAGAAAAGAAAACCAAGATGGATTTTAAAAACTCCGGCCTGGTATGCATGTTTATCTTTTACCTGCCCTCTGGGCTTTGACCTTGTCACTCCCTCCCTAGCTTCTTCAGTTCTAAGTATGCGACATGCCCAATGTTGGTTGACAGAATTACCCCCTTGGTGGAGCCTCACCCTCCTGTGAACTAATGCTTGCTTTGCTGTACTGGTTGCTCTTTAGTCAGACTAGCGTATGAGGTGATCGGTAATGAGATCTCACGTCAGTGACGAGGGACGGCACCACGTGTGGTCAGGATCATGCGAGATGACAGCCGCCGGCATGGATCAGATACACCTCCAAAGGAGCGTCTAGTCTGGCACTAGAGATAACTAGTCAGTGTCAAAAATACCAAGTAGGTAAGGTACAAAGTTTGTGGTGTGCTGGAAGGTCAGATGACTTACTAGGACACTGCAGTGACGTCTACAGAACAAGCTTAGAAATGATTACACAGAGGAACAGCATGGGCTCAGAGAAGGTACATAGCAGAACTCTGTGAAGAATGAGAGGACTTGAGAGGGAAGCATGTGGCAATTGAACAAATCCAGTCTAAGGAACATGGCTAGTCGATGCTTCTAGAATTTTCTTGCATCTTTTATCACATGCCAGTCTCTTAAAACGTTGCATATGTAGTCTCTGAAAATATAACTTCATAACCAGAACTGCTCATAAGGACTGTGACAGTGGAATTGTGGCCTGGCATGTGTTTTAGCTAGTGTCTGCACTAAAGAGAGACTTTCATTGAACAATGCTTCTGGCAGTATTTTAAAGAAAAGATTAAAGTAGCATGCTGCATGTGAACCATTCTGTCCAATTCTGCATGCAAAGCAGATGGCTGCTAAATGTTCCGTTCCTGGTATTGTTTGTCTTATAAATGCTAAAGAGGAGTTGAAAAGAAGGATCCCATTACATTAAAGGAAACTCTTTCCCCCCATAACATATTCTTGACTAACCAGCAAGCTCCCTGCTCCCCGGAGAGATGCTCTTAAGAGCACACACATTCCAGAACAATTAGTTTCCTTCTGTTGCTACTAAGAGCCCTAAAAGCCATGGAAATCAATACACACAATAGTTTATCACTGACAGATTAACATTTTCTATTGATTTCTCCTGGAATAGGACTTTGTGTCCCCCATGGAGCTTTATTCTTTTAAGAGACAACTAGGCAGCAAAGCTTTGAGATGCTTTGGCAGTGGTTTTTATGAAAAATAACAAAAAGCCCTGGATACTTTCAAGTCTCACTGACAAGCATAGGAGGGAGTTGCACTTGCCCACCTGTGCCCACAGTACATCTCTGTGCCCAGAAGCAGATGCTCTGTGTCTTGTCATACAACGGAGGACTACTGTCAGTTTGCAAGAGTCTGGTGGGCTCGCTGTCCCTCTCTCCTATCTGAAAACCATGGTTAACGGTCATACAAACTTGCATGTTTGCCAAGCTGTCCTGGGAACTCCTTTAAAAGCAGGTTCTGGTTCTGAACTGAGGCTAACAGCTCCAGGCTGTTACCTGCTGTAGGACTTTGAACTGGTTCTTTTCCCTGATAAGAGCGGGGAACTGCATGTGCAAAGGCCACTTGATGACAAGGAATCCTTGTCATTGGATGTCTGGCCGTGTATCCTCATCCCTTCTGAGTGGATTTTGAAAGCTAAATCCTGACATCAATACCATATTTTAAGTGTGTGTGTGTGTGTGTGTGTGTGTGTGTGTGTGTGTGTGGTGTTTGAAGGACTGAACTAAAGGAGTCAGAACTCTTCAACAGTCATCCTTGATTATTTATGTGTATCTCAGAGACAACGTAGGGATGGGATAATAGAAAGGAAATCACAGGGGTTTGTCTATTTATCCTATACCTTTAATTCCATACTACGATATTCAAAGCACAGAAAATATAAATTATAATGCCAAAAAGGATACAGAAATAATCTATTTTATAAAAGCAGACATTGAAAGCATTCTGCTGAGCCCCTTTATTTTTGTCAGATATTTTTACTCCAAATGACCCTACATTTCACGGAATGCAGCTGATCAGCATTTCCAGCACAACAAATATCTGTCAATGTTCTTTGTGCTTAAAGATACTTCTGGCAGTGACGTTCCTATTCCTGTGCAAGAGTCTGGCAGAGAGCCCTACGATGTGACCTAATTTCTAAACAGCTTGTCCTTCTGGTGAGCTCGGATTCCTAAAACTTGCTGCATTTCATGACTTGAGCTATAGAATCCTATAGATGGAGGGGAAAGAGTTGGAATGGTAAAGAAAGTTTCTACCTGGATTACTTTGTGTTACTAGACATTTTTTTCTTTCTGGGGATAACAGCCTCTGCCTATTATTAGAAAGGACGGTACAGAAACTAACACATTAACCTTGCTTTCTAGGAGAAGGGCTCTTGAGAGCCTGGAAGTGGGAATCATTAGGTGATTTCCTGTTGGCTCTAAGACACTCTTGTATATTTATAGTCAAGCGACCCTGGAAGGAGTGGGCAATGTTTATGTATGGACCTATCTACTCACCCTGAGCGGTTCTTGAAAGTCAAATTATAACATTGTATTATGGCTTAAAAGGGAAGGGTGCTTCCTAGAGAGGACACTTACTAACCTCTTGAGGGATCATTGTGCATCAATCAGATGACAGATGCTTACGGCTTTCACGATGTAGGAGTGTGAAGAGGAATGTGGGGTCGCTGTGGAGCCATGAAGGATCATAGAGCAAGTGGTCTTGGAGCAAGAAGGGAAAGTTCCAGAAAAAAAATGATCTCAACCATCACGAGAAGAAAGGAAATGGAAATAAAAAGTGACAATCTTCAATTCTTAAAAGCAGTTCTGGCTCTGATTTAGATACAACACATTGCATAAGTCAGCAGGGCCTTTGAGCCTTACTGTGCTGGTAAGCTGTCCCATGTTCTGTCTTGTAGCTTACTATGTATGAAATATACACTTTATTTAATGAATATCATCCCCATGTTATAGGAATGAGAGCTAAAGCTAGTAGACAGCGGACAGAGTTAAGCACGGGCACCCAGACACCGTACACATTGCCTTTTTGTTGCTCAGACTTTTACAAATCCAAAAAGGATGGATATTCTATTTCTTTGTCTACCTTTTGGAGGGAAGAAATCCCTGAAGAGATCTGTTGCCTGTTTTGTTTTTAAAATCTTGATATACAGCACTTGATCCCAATAAAGAAAGAGGCTGTAAATGGTGTCATAATTTAGTGTGGAGTTTTAGACATGAACATGCAGTGTACTCTTCTTCTTCCCTTACTCAGCATTCCTAGCCACGCACTCACATCGTCCCCTGCCGGCTTCTGGTCTGTCCACTCTGTCCAGATCAAGCTGCTAAAAGGAGCAACCACACAGAGGTGGCCACAGCAACTAGGATTTCCATTCCTGTCTCCCAAGCTGCAGATCCTGGGAATCTAGGGAAGTGCTAGACTACAGACTTCCTCTCATTTCTTCCCACAAACTTTCCCACACCCACATGACAGAGTTCCTCTGTAACTAGAGTTCTATATTAAAAACCATCCTGCCTGGATGAGCCCATGACATTGCTCTCACCCTTGGGAGTAATATGAAGGGGCTGTGGTGGCTATCAATACAGTGAGTTTGCCTATCTGCAACCTACCTGTATGTGCTCTTCCTTAGGGTTTTCTCTGAACTTAGTCACCTTTTCCTCCCCTCCTTCTTCTCTTCCTCCTCTTCTTTCTTCCTCTTTCTCCTCTTCTTCTTCTATCTCGTCTTCCTCGTCTTCCTCTTCTTCCACCACCACTTCTTCCTCCTCCTCCTCTTCCTTCTCCTCCTCCTCTTTCTCCTTCTTTAATTTGAAGCAGTGTCTCATTATATAGCCTGGATTGGCCTCAGACACACTGTGTAGCCCAGGCTGGCCTTGAACTCATAAGTTTCCTGCCTCAGCCTCTGAGGCCAAAATGGAGGTGTATTACACCGAAAGCAACAGACTTGAAATTTTATATAATTTTGGATAAAGTAGAACATTTCTGAATATTTTAGAGGCAAAATGAATGGGTATCCATAAAACAATGCCAGTATGTATAAACAACTAGGATCCACTGTTTAAGGGTTCCTGTGGTCAGTGTAATATTTTCTTCATGTGACCTCTATTTTGAGTTAGGACCAAGGCATGCTTGTACAGGTCCACATGTGTAGACGTGTACAAAGATATGCATGTAGACATAAACAAATGCACACATGGATAATTGGAAATACTTTGTATTTAACTGTGACTTTTGTTCTAATTAAGCTACAATTCACAAACATACAGTTGTGTAATTGGGGAAATTCTAACAGTGGCATCGTCATAGGACATTAAGGAATTCTCTGGGTTGGGTGAGTTGTCAGCTTCAGTGGATTACTCACCATAGCTTGAAGGAATTTTAGTTCTACGAGAAAGAGAATGGCCATCGATTATCATGCCTGAACAGCTAGGGAGCACGGTGACCTCTCAGACTGGGCTAGACTCTTTTCCAGTGGAACAATGTCTTCTGCGCTATCCTTGACAGCTAGATTCTACTCACTGTGGAAATTACTTTGAGTCATTGTGAGTTTGTTGTGTTTCAAGAATGCTCATTGCATGCTAAACACCTCTTCTATGTGTTAATCGCAAATTGATCTCGTAATAACCATTAATCACTGTTCTAATCCTATTGTTTGGAGCTATGTAGATCAAGTTTATGTCATATTCCACATCAAATCTCTTCAACATCAGAAGATAGTCATTATGTATCATCTCCAAGATAAAAGCAATATGTCTTCCAAGTATTAGATATTATTATTAGGGGTTTTGAACCTTTCTGGATGTTACATAACTTTCCCTTTGCTTGTTCTCGTTATAGCCTATATATTCTACAATGTAGAATTCAGCTGTCAAGGATAACACAGAAGACATTGTTCCACTGGAAGAGAATATAGCTCAATCTGAGAATTCACCGTGTTCCTTAGCTGTTCAGGCATGACTAATCAATGACCACTAACCAGAAAGGGTCAGGAAATTTTCAAATAGGATCTGATCAACTAGAGTTAATTGAGATAGAGTTAATTGTTTGGAGCTTATACACATCAATTATCTTACTAAGAGTCCAGATTGCATCTGAAATATGTTATTTAGCTATTATATGTTAATCTTTCAGTAAATTAAAATTTTAGCTCTTTTCTTTCCTGGTTTATATTTTAATTAAAAAGTATTTTCTGTGTTTGTTGCCTGCATGTATATCTGTATTCTATGTGAATGCCTGGTACTTGTGGGAAGCTAAAGGAAGGCATTTGATTGACTGGAACTGGGGTTATACGAAGTTGTAAGCTGCTATGTCGATGCTGGCAATTGAGCCCAGGTCCTTCTGAAGAGCACCAAGTGCTCTTAGCCACTGAGCCATTCATCGCTCCAGTCGGACCCCTCCTACTCCACCTCTGTAAATTCTTATTGGTTCTTCATCTTTTAATTTTTTTAAAAACTAGTTTCTTGCTTAACTATCCCATCTGGAATTCTGCTAGGAATTAATGGTGAACTTGGCAATAACTTCTAGAGTTCACATTACTGGAACATTCTCTGTACTCCTTGTCTGACTCTGGCCCCACTTGCATTAACATCTCAGAGGCTGCTCAGTGGTGTGTATCTGTTCTGGGACTGCTGTGGGTGGGGAGCCTACCTGCATTCATACTGCAGCCTTCTCTATTCTTTAGTTTTCCTTTTATAATGTAATTTCTCTCATTTCCAGTTTGCAGGCAAGATGTGGAGCCTCTCTCTTAATGGAAGAACTAATGGAGTAGATGCACTAAGAAAGTTTCCAGTAATTTCTGTTAAGTGAATTCTGAAGTGAACTCTTAAGACAACAATAACAACAGAAAACTGTGGCTCTGCCTCCCCAAAGCCTGCCTTGTGCCTCAAACCAGTGAAATACACTTACTCTGGTTTCATGTTATCAGTGCTGGAAAAATCTCTCCATCAGTCAAATCAAGAAAACAAAATACAAGTATTAATATATGGTCCATCTGGTTGTTCCTTTAACAGTTTAAAAATGGATAGTTTGTAACACGGACTGACACCAATGTTTCAACAGTGTATCAGGTGGATTGGAGCCGCAGAAGTCAAAATACATGTCTAGCAACATGTGTGAGCTATAAAGACAGCACAAAGCCTCAGTGAGTAGCCGTCTGTTTTTCATGATTCTGCACACAAAGGCAGGGAGTGCCCTTCATATATAGGAACCCTCGCTTAGCAGCTGCAGACTTCACTCTAAGTCAAGTGTCCCATTACTCATCAAAGATGAGCTCCCTCCTTCCTTCTAACCCCCTGTCAGAAGACTCTTAGGTCTTTGAACCCTTGGCAGGGGTGTCCAACCTTTTGGCACTGACACATCTTGTCATTTACAAAATTCAGGCATCAGAACACAAAACCAAAATTAAACAAGACAGGAAGAAAATCACTTTTAAAAACTCAAAATGTTCACAATTTTGTGTTGAGTAGCATTTACAGCCTTCATAGCCCTGGTCAGGTGGCAGACTGCAGTCAGGACTTGCCCAGTCAAGTGGCTTTGGGGCAGTCATGACTATTCATCAGAGCGTGGGGACCTGCCTGCCAGTGAGTTTCTGGCAAAGCGCTCCATAGTTCTTGCTTCGTGAGCTCTGCTGACTCCAGACATCCTCCCTGTTGCCAGGTGGAAGGGCCTTCACTGACCAAGTGCTTGGAACTGACTTAGTGCCTAGGTGCTGCAGTTGAAGAGGCTTCAAACCTCATTTCCACCCACCAGTCAGCGCAAGGCAAATTCCACCCAGAAAATTCAAGCATCTCTTCTCTCTGAGTTTGTTCAATTAAAAGAAAGAAATGTGCCTGAGTGCATAATTGGAGGTCTTCTCTCCTTTGATGGCTCCTCCAGCTTTGCAAGTCTCCCTTCCCTTGTGATCACAACTGTTGTCTTTATCCCTGCCCCCACCCCACCCCATTCTCTATTTAGTATAGCACAGTAATTAAAAGCCAAACATTTGAATTCAGAATCCTCTTACTCACTTTAGAAGCTCCATGAATGTGGCACAATTACCTGCTGCTTCTTCATCTGTTGTACCACTGACCGTATGGATTTGGTCTGAACAGAAATGAGTCTCAACAGAAATGCTTAACTCTTCCCCACATGCAGCAAAGCTTTTAGTAAATACTCAGTGATTGAACCCAGGGCCTAAGTACATGCTAGACGAGAACTCTACTACCAAGCTACCCCTTCATCTTCCTTCTTATTAATTTATATTTTGAATGGACAAAACCTGGCCCCAACAGGGTACTGTGACAGTGAAATCATCTGGGGCACATACTACTGAAGGTGGAGTCCCATCAGAAGTCGAAGGACCAATGAATGGTACCCACCAAATCAAGGAGAAAGGCTGGACCTAGAGAGAAAGCAGAGGGGGTTCAGCCATGGAGCTGGGATGCTGTCACAGTGAGGAACATGGGCCCTGGGCTGCAGTGCCACTATCCACTTTTCAATCTGCTTTTAGGCTCGTCCAAGATCCCAGTCTGCACTTTACTGATTCTGGAAGCAGTAAGAACCCCGGCTGGTTCTGAATTCAAGAACGCTATGTGTACTTGAGCCCTAAGCTGTGTTGCTGACCACACTCCCTGCCCTTCTTGCTCCCACCCTCACTATCCTGTGATCTGACATCTTAGGCTCATCACGACGTCACATACTTGCCTTGCGCAGCCCCTCTAGGTGGTCAGTTGGCTTTACCTTTACTTTGTGTGTCTCTCCTGACACTGTCTACCCTCCATCTCTCCACAACACATTTTAACCCCTGGGTTCCCACTGGTCTCTTTACAACTTCCTAAAGCATGCTTGTTGCAGATGAAGGAGTAAACCCTGGGCTCACGAGTGCCTTTCTTCTTCCTGACAGCTGCGAAAGCATGTCCTAGTTTCTCTTGCTCTTAGCTTGGAACAATGATCCAGGGTATTTTTTTTTTTAACTAAATTTACTTTTTTTTCTTCTATCCACAGAAAGCACCAAGAAACTTTGAGCCCAAAATAAACGCTGACTTTCTACAAACAGTGTAAAGGTTTTTGGTTTTGTTGTTAAATGTGTAGCATTAGGCCAAGCTACTTAAAACTGGTATGTGATGCCTTCACTGCTCATCAAGGTCAAGACTTGGGTTTCCCCTAAAGCCAAGCTTCAAGATATCTCTTCAAGATAGCCCCCTTTCAAAGGAACGTATGTTTCATCCTGCTAGCCTGAGTTACCCACATTCTTTCATCTCTGCCTGAATCATGGTCAAGCTGATGACAACTTCGAGGTTCATCTGAGGTTGTGGGGCTCTAATTTCTTTCAGATTTCCTTTAGGATCATTTTTTAGCACAGTGGATCTTCCTGGTTCTCAGTTGCCGGATGAGTTCGGAGTCATTTTATAACCCATGGGACACACTAAAACAGTAAATGTGGTGGGTCCTTTGCATTGTGTTAGCTGACTTTCAGTTCCTTCCCAGGGACCTAAGAAATAGTCCCATGGGGAAGAAAATCCACAGTTACTGTATGAGGTTTCCCAACAATGTGTGACTATAGGCAGGCCTCTTGGGACAACCTTCAACACAGTGACCAAATTCTCAACAGCTGAATGGTGAAAATCTGATCTGGAATCTGAAGTTCTGGTTCAAGGGACCTATGGTGAGGTCTGACCTCACACTCATTCTCTCTTGTCCCTGTACTAGGCCATGCACAACTCTGACTCTGAGCTGCAGGAAGGAACTGACTTGGACCCCTAGTGTCTCTTGCAGGAAAACTGACCAATTGGTATAGTTTCTGCTGTGGTTGTTGTTCATTTTTTAAAATTCGTTTTCTTTGATTTTTTTTTTTTCTGTATGCCTTACCCCATCCTAACTAATGATACACATACTATTTCCTTTCACGTTGGTGTGCCTGTGATTGATTGCTTAAGTCTCTAGGAATCACTCCCTGACTTCCTACTTTTGCAATTGCTACTATCCAAGAGTCTCCTCTGGTGTGCTTATTAACTGCACAACTGTGTTCAGGTCCGTGTGTGCAGAAGCTCAGTACTGCTTGGGACAAGCATTCTTAGAGGGACAAGCAACAGGGAAGACTGCCTTAATGTGCAAGGTGAGTTTGAAAATGGGACATCCAGCAGAGATGTCCAGGAAGCATTTGACTAGAAAGAAGGAAAAGTTGGGAGGTGAATGAATCTCTGAGCATCACTGAAGAGAAAGCAGAGGTAACTCAGCCCCTTCAAGTAAATCGCTTTACAGGGTCCTCTGTCCCAGGCCATCCAAGATTTCACTTGAAATCTAAGAACAATGGCAGGACTGGTTTGTTGATCCCACATTTGCAAATGTGAAATTCTAATTTAGGAAAAAAATAGGATATTGTAAAATCAGAGCTGTTTCTATAAGCGAAAAATATCGTGAGGATGGAATTTCTTGCCTTTATTTTTGAAAAAAACTTCCTTCATCGTGTTAAAGGAAATCCACAGGCTAGAAACCCCATTTAAAGCTTACCCTAGCTTTCCTTAACCTGGAATCTTCTGGCTCACAGCAACCCGAAGGAGTTAGAAAGTGGTAGGATGCCAGGCTCACTGTAGAGGTAATTCTTAAGTTTTCTAAATGGTTGGTGTTGCTGCTATTCAAATATCATTATGCAGCCATAATGAGTTGATGGTAACTGGTCTGTATTTCTCCCTGTCAGATTATCTATGGGGTGTGTTCTATACTGGTACTATCTGAAATCTGCAGTCTCCGGAGTCAGAGGCCCAGTGCTCCAAGAATCTGTCATTTGGAAATGTAACTCCCTGTGCAGTGGGGTCAATGTGAGAGGGGATGGCCCCCCACTGAAGCCCACAGATACAGATATTATCAACTCTTACATTCTCAAACAACATCCCAGTGCTGATTTACTGTAGATTTGGGTTGGAAGAGAACTCTTCCTAAATGAAAATCATACCTTTAGATATAGACATCATAAAGTAACATACTTGTCTCTTTTTAAAAGTCTTTCAGCAAATTTAAGATTATATTACATCTGCCCTCGGTCTTGGGTTTCATTATAAAAATGCAGTCTATGTGCTTTATGCTATGCAATCAGGCAGTGTGCAGCACGTACAGTGAGGAGAAGGGGACTACTTGTTCTAGGTCAAGGGCATCGCTCCAGGATAACATTTCTTTGTCAGTGGCTGGACAGTTTTCTCATACAGATGAACACATCCTTGAGACCAGAGGACCAAATACTCTGCTTGCATTTACCTTCATGCCAACTCTGACACTCTGCTTTCCTTAGAGGAGTAGTAGAACCAACATCTTGTTTTTCGTTTCATTCTTGAACACCAATTAATGACCAGCTAAAATCACATCTTTTCCACAGACTCTACAAAATGATTGTCTTGACTTTATAGATGAGGAAGATGAGTCTGGGAGCAGTTATACTGCTGAAGGTCTAGTCAGTGAGTGCTGAGGTTTGATCTGAAGCTGGGGCTATCCCCCGCACCCAACTCGTAGCTCATGCCCTCTCCATGAGAACTTGTGGTGTACATTTACAACCCTTCCTCCTCAGCATCTCACTTGAAGTTGGAACCTTCTACTTCCTGAACCAGTCCCCAGAGACCGAGAAATTCATTTCAAGTTTATTCAAGTGTAAAGTAAAGGAACTGAAAATTCTCTGGGTCCAGACTTCAAATTCCACTTATCTTGAGTTTTGTTTCTCAGTTTCTCATCTCATTGGTGGCGTCCCAGATCAGTGGTGGCACCTGGCTGTTTGTCTAGACTCTTGTCTTTGCTGTGACTGTGTTCATCAGGTACCATGATGTTACTTACCAAGAGTATCGTCTCTGGCTCTCCAAACATGAAGGACGTGTGTGAAGGATGACATGCTCTCTGGAGGGCATGCATAGGCTTAGCTAATTAGATGCTGGATTTCACCTGAGAACGTTGTGTAACAACGTTCTTTCTCTGGGAAGAGACTGCATGTATTTACCCCAGACAGGGCACCGACAGAACAAGCAAATGATTACACTCAAGTCCAGCTTAATGAACCAGTGAGTTTATTGGGGTTACTTACAGAACATGGGTGATGCAAAGCCCTGCCCCTAACTCCCCCAGAAGCTACAGCCCTGCTTGACTTGCTGGCGGCTTAGGACTGGTGGATGGGGAGAATATTCTTCCTAGCAACTGCTTACTACTTTTATAACATTAGGGAAGGGCTTGTGCATTTTGTAAATACCAGGAGTTTTCTGATCCTTTTTAGATTTGTTTTTTTTTTCTGAGCCCAGCAACTCCATCTCTTCCTTCCAGGAGTGAGTATTTCAATCTTGAGGAACAGCTAACGGACACTGAGTTCTGAAGCATAGCAACTCAGCAGTTAACATTTAGTGCCTGCAGTGGGTATAACCAGGGTCTGGGGCAGGCACGGGGTATCCGAGCTGTGGATGTGCGTTCTATACATCTTCCTAATGTGCCTCACCACACTTATCTCTGCTGACGTTTAATTTCTCTCACTCACAAGGACTCCAGCATGCTCCCTGCCCTACCTACTATGCTCACGTCAAGCATGGCATGTGCCTCTCTGACTCTAGGACATGCTGCTAGAATTTAACCCATTCTAAAAAGTGCCTCATGCTGTCCTACTGAGCTGCTAGCATTTCACTCCGTAGACGGACATGGACCATGATCACACATGGAACATACATATGGGTAGCTTGGACAAGCAGACTTTTAATATTTTAATATCGAGCTGTTTTCTTATGTTCTGTTTTTTCCCCCAACCCTCTTCCACTATTATATTATTATTTATTATTAGTTTTTTTTTCTTTCTTTGCTTTTTAACACAGGATGGTGTAACTTCTTGTGACTGACAGAGGAAAGCACTCTAGTGAGACCAAAAGCCTGAGACAGTTTGATCGCTATTGAGCTACATGAGTTAGTGTCCCTAATGTGTCAGCTGTTCCGTGTCTTAGTGAATCAGCCAATTCTATCAATTCTTGTCTTTCTTCTTCTCCAAGAATGAAGTAGACAGGACAGCGAATGGTGAGCAAATGAGGACTTTAATTCACTACACAAGAGGTGATAGAAAACACAAGGTCTGAACTTGCCATCAACACTAGGACACCAACCCAGAATGTCATGGCTCTGACATTGAGGTGGTAATGGGATGTCAAGCAAGAGTGAACCCCAAAGATCAGGTCCGTAGAGCACAGGCTCCTGATGATGGTAGAAGTAGCAGAGGCAGCGACCATGGAGACAGCAGGTCTGGTGAACAATTTTTTTTTAGCAATTAGGTCCAGCAAGTCTTCCTGTAGTGAATGAGAGTGACTCTCCTGTGTTAGGGGGTGTCAAGGGGTAGAGTTCATGGAATACATTTCTGAGACAAGTTTTTATCTGCTGTGTTTTTTAACAAAATAATTTTTATATTTTATTTTTAGGAGTATGGGTATTTAGCCTACACATATGTCTGTGCACCCAGTTGCTAACAGAAGTCATAAAGGCCAGGAGAGGGTGTCAAATCCCCATGGGATTGGAGTTACAAATGATTTTGAGCTGCCTCCTGGGTGCTGGGAATCAAACGTGGAACCAGGTTCTGAACTGCTCAGCGACCTCTCTAGCCTCCACTATGTTTTGTATTTTTATTTATTTTTTTCCAGGATCTTTTGACCTCTCAGAGTCCTACTATACAACCCTAAACTTACGTCATAGCTACTGAATTAATTTACCAGGAAGCTGGAGAGATAGCTTATTGCGTAAGAATGCTTGATTTACAAGCATGAGAACCCCAGGTTGAGTCTTCAGCTGCCATGTAAAAAGCTGGCATGACTGCATGCCCTGAGTCTCCGCATTAGGAGATACAGACAGATGGATCCCGAGGGCTCTCTGGCCAGACAGCCTAGCATAAAAGGTGAGCTTGCAATTTAGTGAGCCTTGTCTCAGGGAGAGAGCAATAAAGAAAGACACTTGGGATCCTCCTCTGGCCTATGCAGGCACAGGCACAGGCACAGGCACAGGCACAGGCACAGGCACAGGCACAGGCACAGGCACAGGCCAGGCACAGGCACAGGCACAGGCACAGGCACAGGCACAGGCACAGGCACAGGCACAGGCACAGGCACAGGCACAGGCACAGGCCGCACAGGCACAGGCTCAGGCACAGGCACAGGCACGGCTCAGGCACAGGCACAGGCACAGGCACAGGCACAGGCACAGGCACAGCACAGGCACAGGCACAGGCACAGGCACAGGCACAGGCACAGGCACAGGCACAGGCCAGGCACAGGCACAGGCACAGGCACCAGGCCATCAGGCACAGCACAGGCACAGGCACAGGCACAGGCACAGGCACAGGCACAGGCTCAGGCACAGGCAACAGGCACAGGCACAGGCACAGGCTCAGGCACAGGCACAGGCACAGGCACAGGCACAGGCACAGGCACGGCACAGGCCACACAGTATGGACTGCACACAGAGCAGGAACACTCACCCAACAGCATCAAGGTCAGAAAGACAAAGGCCAAGAGGAAAGGTTTGGCAGGGTGGGCGTGATTAGTGTTTCCAAGACAAGGGTCACTTTAGAATGGGGGAGGCGAAAGATCTCTTCCTGCAGGAATGGCCTTAAGCTCTGCAAGATAACAGGAAATCCTTGAAACTGACCAGATTCACTCAGGCTCCTTCCTGAGCATATGCAGCAGTAAGGACCACTGAGAGATACTTTCAGACAAGCTAAGCTGCCTCCAAGAGGCTCAGACCAGCTAAGCTATCTGCCGGTGCCTGAGTGGCCCACAGTTATAGGTGCCTCCAGGTTTCCAGCTTTCATGAGGTGTCACTGGTACTAGGGTGGGCTTTGGTGATGCAGCGTCATTGAGTCATGTCTGCACCTATAAGAAACCCCTCACCCATATTTCTGTAAATAACCCCAACAAAACTCAAATTGGACTTGGATGGTATCTGTATTTAGCCTGTGGTCGGTTTTCTATCCACGTGAGTAGACATTTGTTCATGTCTCCCCAAAAATACTGTCACACAATAGAGGTCAGGGAAGTTATATTGACATAACCTTTAAAAAATGCTTACTAATGTTGTAGAAAACTTGAGCTTTTTCTTGGGAATATAAGGAGAGGGGCCACAGTTGATTTGTAGGACTCTCAGTCAATACTTCAAATTTCTCCAGAATTGGAAGGGTTAACTTATGTACTTTAAATAGTGAAGACTATTTGCTTCCATTGGACAAGATGTGGCTACTTCCAGATGCTCCCTCCTAAAACTTCTTTCAATTTTGATTGAAGCAAAATAAAGAAATACCGAAGCAAGTTTGTAAGTAAATCAAAAGGCAGTTCTGTGCCGATTTTGACGGTTACTGGCTTTGTGACCTTTGGAGTAGAGGTCTCAATCTCAGCCTGGGTAAAATATCATGCAGCATGTTTCTAAGAAAAATTTCAAGCTTTCTTCATTAGTAGGAATTATAAAAGGTCATTTCTAAGTTCTTTTGGTTTCTTAATTCCTATGAGATGAAGCAGGCCATTTGATGACTTGACTGGCAAAACGGGTTGGGGACTGATTTTAATTTTAATTCTGAAATTAGCTTAAAATCGACCATGACTTAATGATGCTTTCCTCAAATGAGTTGGAAACGTTTATCCCATTGTTTGATAGAGAGACAGATGAATGTATATGCAAAGATTTAGCTATAGGTTAATGATGTCCCCAAGTGAAAACCAACCTAAATGTCCAATATTAGGCCATAAATACAATAGAATTCCAAGAGCTGCTGGAAAACATGCTACAGAAAGCATTGAATGGCAAACTCAGATGACAAGAGATGCGCTGCCCAATAGTATAGGCAGCATCCCTGTCTACCCTCTAGGACCAACCTAGAAGCTGGAGTTACATTATCTGAGCTTGTGTACTCAGTCTTTACCCAATAGTTTTTCTCTGAGTTCCCAATCATAAGTTTTCCTGTCCAGTTAGTAATTGATTTAAGATGCACAGGTAGGCAACTTTTTTCCCATGTGAAGAAGCAAAGACAGCAGGGGAAGGATGGAACACTATTTTAGGGGATTTCCCCAAGGCCCTTTGGGTAGGCGGATGAGGAGGAAGGGAAGCAGAATTTAGGATCCCCAGGCTTGGGGAGAGGAGGAAGAAGCGAATACATGGGGATTAGAAGTTAAGTAAATATGATTCTGAATTTGGAAACAGTCCCCTAAATTTTATATAAACAAAAAAAGCTTCATGCACAACTGTAAGGTGAGAGTTAGATTTGGACAGAGTTTCTTGGTGTTCTGTATGGTCACTCTTCCACTCATTCCTATGTGCACAGCATCGTACACATCCTGGCATGGAGCAGCAAACATGTTCATGCTGGCTGCTATGCTCACTCACAGGCATTGGTTTCTTTACTCTTTTTTTTTTTTTTTTGAACAACCATAAAGTGGGTTTGGCCTAATGCTGCTTGTGCTATAATGTTAATTTTGGTCCCCAAAACTGCTTACATGAGTGTCTGCACATAAGACTTTGAGGGAACCTGTCCCAGTTGGCTCCATTGGCAAATGAAGATGCCAGAGCCAATGCCTGGGTAAGACAGAGGTGGAACTTTTAGGATCCCCAGGCTTGGGGAGGAGAGGAGGAAGAAGCAGAATTACCATGAGAGGGATGTAGACAGACCAGCCATGTAAGAACTCGGGTTAGTGGCCCCAGTAGCCACTTCCTAAATTGGATCTGGGGTAGCAGAGATGAAATATAAATTTTAAAGGATGTTAACTCTGAAATACTGGAGGGGAGTGTTTGCTAGCTGTGGGAAGGATTAGAAATGCCCAGCCGTTAAGCTAGTCAAGGCATATAAAAATTAACTGGTGTGTGTGTGTTGTGTGTGTGTGTGTGTGTGTCCTGTGTGTCTATGTGTCGTGTCTGTGTGTGTATCTTTGCTCCTCTTCATTCAGAGCAGCTAACTACTGCTACACAACACCTTGGACCTGGCCAGCCATTGGTGATCAAGGCAGAGGTTGATCCTGCTCTTCTGCTGTCTGTTTATCGAGGAAGGCAAATACTACTGTACCCTTGATGCAAGAAACAGAGATAGCACTATAAAGTAGGGATGGGGAACCCCTTGAGAGCACACATGGGGTCTCTTCTGCAGTATCAGGTGATCTAGGCCCATGAGCATGAACTGAAAGTACACTGGAAGGTAGAGCTGAGTAATAGCATTCTAAGCAGGAAGGGCTTGTGAGAAAGCCCTTGCTCAGCGCTTGGCCTGAATTCCCACAGGGTTCCATAATCCAAATTCTTAGTCATTGGCAATTACTGGAAGCATATCTATGTCTTTTCCAAAATGGACTCTGTTCTGTTTTCTTCTTTAACTCCATTTAGAAACTGGAAGCTTGCGTGTCCTCTGAAACTCTAGGGAGCTTCCTAGCAACTCCAAGCACAGGAATGAGCTGGCAAGGCCTGGTCACATACTTTGCCTTGAACACTTGGCTCGAGTCCGAACAGGTCCTGGGAATTGATGTACTGTTATCTCAAAATTACTTTATGAAGAACTTCAGCTTGCCCCTACTGCATGTACGGGTGACTTTGAAGCCCAGTCCAGGAATTACAGGTGCAGTAGATTTACAGGTAAGCTAGATTCACTTGCAGTCGCCTGTAATTCGTCTGGGTCCTCTTATCAAGTTTCAGTTAGATCAAATTTTGCAGCAGCCTCAAGTCTCTGAAACCAGACTTTCTGAAAAAAAAAAAAAGTTCAATGTAAGATCAGAGGCAGTGGTGGTGGCAGACCTGCTTTATAGATCAAAAGCTGCATCGTTTCCTGACTCTGAAGCATCCCCGGCCTCCCAAGAACGCTTGGCACTTTGCTCCCCCTTCCTCATAGCATCATATAAGATAATATTGCAAACAAGTTCCCAGATAATGAATGCTGATAGTCTATAAGATCAGGCTAATGATGTGGATTGAGAGGAGGAGATAACCGAGCAAAGAGTAATAACATCTCTGCGACTGATGGAGTGAAGGGACATAAGCAACCGTGAGTGAACAACAGCACTGGAGGAGCTTCCCACAGGAGAGCTGTGTGCCTGCATGCTGTTCCTGGAGATCCTCACTTGAGAATAGAAACAACACCTGGGGAATTAGCTGCACTGTATTATTTAACATTTTATTTATAACTCTCCAGCAATTTCTATAGCCAGTACTATTTAGTCACTGATGTCTCCAAAATCAAGATCTCAGGCTCCGACAGCCATGTTTGGTTAAAAAAAAAAAAAAAGATTTATGGTACCTCTCTGAGGTTCAGTCTCTTGTTGACTATTTTTATAGCAGCTTACGTCAGTGGTGGCAACTGGAGGATTTAGAGGCTCCCTTCTGGGGCTATTTTCAAAAGAATTGTCTGAAGTCTGTCTGTTTCTCTGGACTTGATTGTTCTGTTTTTGTTTTTCAGATGTGAGTGATTTGAGCTAACAGGAAATCCTCATGGTTGTCACTTGGTCTAGGGTACAGAAGGGTTAAAATTCTTCAAGGGTCATCTCTTTTCAGAAAATGATCTGTGGTACTGACATGCTTCCTAACCCTTTCAGATGAGTCACTTGAGCAAATCCCCCCACTTTGCAAGGATTTAGCAATCCTTTGATTTCATTATTTAAGCAAAACCATATTTAAATTAAGTTATAACTTCTAAACAAAACTAGCAGGTAATTGTGCTTTTTCCTAATAAAGTATTAGAAGGCATACAGCACACTTTGCAATATATTTCCCAGCAGGAGAGTCAAAGCAAGAACTTCATGAGGGTAAGCTTCAGTCTGTCTTCCCCAACACCCGTTCCTATGAGCAAATGGCTAAATGAATTTAAGCAACTCAACAAGAGCAGAATCTATCGTAGAACCTATACATGTGAAGTGAACTGAGACTATAACATTAAGCCACATTTAAAATCTCTTTATTATGACTTTTGGGGTTTTCTTTGGCTCTGTAGGATGCTAACCCCAAGTCTATGTCCCTGGCTGTTGCTTGGCAAGTCCTCAGAGTGAGTGTGTTCAGGATCACGTGCTCCTCAGGATCCACCAGCCATGGCACTGAGCTGTAATGCTGACTGGTGCTGTGTGATCAAGACCAGGTTACTGTCCCCAGCGGTGGCACTAGGCTGTAATGTTGACTGCTGTTTTATGTTCAGGACCAGGTATCCCCGCCCCAGCGTGGCTCCAAGCCGCAATGCTGATGGTGCTGTGTAGCTAATGGTTCCAGCCCACCAGTTCTTCCCACTTCACTACAGTCAGACTTTGTCTGTGGCACTGGGAGAGAGGTTGCTGCTTTTCTCTTGGGCACTCTGTCCCAGGCCTCCTGGCACAGGTCTCCTACGTCCACATTAAGCAAGTTAGGCTGCAATCATGGCTGAAAGACCAGACAAAGCTCAGTTTAGGAAAAGTACACCCAACAAGATCCTAAAGCTTGCTGAATGGGAAGGCAGCACTCAGAGGCTGGATGCCTCGCCTTGCAGCATCATGGAGTTTAATCTGCTCACATAAGGGAAGGTCAGCTCACTACCACTGCTGGGAAATCCTTAGGCTTGTTGTTACCCAGGATTTCAACTCGAGGATGCGAGTGTGTGTGGCGTGTGTGTGTGTGTGTGTGTGTGTGTGTGTGTGTGTTTACTCATACATTGAATTCTAAACGTTCCCATTTCCTGTCCTACACTGTAGCTTTTCCCAGGACATGGCAGTTCACTTATTGTAAGGAAACCTATCTTCTACTCATACCCCTCACTACAACCCGAAGCAATGAAGTCAGCAGACACAGCTTTAATCCAACTAGACTGTGAAACTGAACATTTAGTTTAGGAGTTGAGAGACCTGTAGCTGACATCCTCAGGTTATGTTAGTTTACTTAAGGATGCTTCAGAGCCTCATCAGACACAGAATTGGTGATTTACATTTATGTAACCCAACATCCCATTCAGGGATCTGGGTGTTTCTTTTTACTTGGGAAAATCCATGTCTCTACTCCACCTCCCTTTATTAAGAAAACCATACACAAAACCTAAATAATGTTTTCCCAGTTTCTACTCATCAAAGTTCTTTAAAATGATTACTAACAGGACACTTTATTTTGATTGGAATCAGCTGGGTTAAATGCAGTGTGTTCAGAATAAGCAAAAGGACTCTAGTAGAAAAACTGGTGGGCGGGAGGGCCGTCAGCACTCTAAAGGGGGAATCATGAGGAACGACGTACTAGCTCCAAATAGTGTCCCAGCCTCCTTACACTGCTGCCTGGCTGATCCCAGCCACATAGCTGGGCGAAGATTGTCTCTGCTGTCCTCAGCACCAGTAACAGATCAGTTATCTCTAAAAGAGAACTTCACATAGCTATGCCTCTAGGATTCTCCAAGGAGAAATCCTACAGGCGACAATCCATACTGAGTATGATCCAGGTAGGACTTAGGGAGGAAAGCAAAGAAGGGATGAAATCTAGCATTCAATCGTTTTCATACCTTATATCTCTACCTAGCTTTCCTTGTTTATGTAATACCCAAGGTCAATCTAGTAGACCAGTATGACCTCCATCCAAAATTTCTTCTCTTCACTTTTCTCTTTACCACTTTATTTTTATGTTTCTTCTCCCAAAACACAGCCGGGCTTGTTTGGCAAAGCTTCTGTGGCTCAGTCTTCTGAGAGGTGAGACTGCTCTACACTATTGTATTAACTCCTACCACGTCCTTCCTTCTTCTCTGCGTATCCCTTGCCCCACTTCCTACCTAGCAACCTAACAAGTCATTAGTTCCACTGTGCTTGCTTTCTTCTTTTATTTATTTTTATTCCCACTCATGCCCACAACACACAGTACCCTTGGTGTCCCTTCACATTATAGAACAATTGGTACTGAAGGAGTGACTGTCTTGTAGTCAACTGCAACTCTAATTTCATCAGGCTTGATGCTGAATAGTGACTGTTGTTGTAGACAGTACTCAACTCTCAGGGGAATGTTGGATAGAGACAGTTGTCAAGAACACAGTCTAACAGAAGAAAACATCACTTAAACCTCATTACAACTGAATTTCTCCTGAACACAGCAAATATCTCCCATGGAAGAAGAATGGTGAGTTTAAAAAGAAAAGAAAGCTTAACCAATGGTCTAACAGTGAGGAACTTCCAATGTAAAACCACAAGTAACAAGACACAAATCATCCAGAAATTACCAATCCCACATTAACTCCCAATGAGACCAACTTACATGAAACTCTAGACAAAGGATTTACAGTAATAAATTCCTGAATGAATCCCATAACACAAAGAAACAGCTGAATAAAATAAGGAGGTCCATTCAGGATATGAAGACATAATTCAATAGACAGCTAGAAACATTGAAGAAAAATTAAATTGAAACGAAAGAAATGAAAATTATAAGAAGTCAAATAAAAGGCTCAGTGGAAACACTCACCAAGAGAATGGATCCTGTGGAGGCAGGATATCAGGGTAAAAGAACAACACAGACCCCATCTGTCTCCTCCATTTAAGGACCAGGCCTGATTTCCAAAAGAAGGACATAAGGTGCCAGCTCCAAGAGCAGCCTATAAAGTCCAGAACTAAGGTCATAGAACTCCTCTGAAAGAACAGCCTGGGGTTAACCACAAGTATGAGAAAATATCTTATCCCAGGATGGGTCATCTATCCTGGGCAGTCCTGTAGTTAAACGTTCTTGATATAGGAACACAGACCACTGACCACCTGGCACAAGCCAATCAGAAACCCTGTGACCTCCCCAGCATCCTACAATGAAATTTTAGATTACCTAACCCACTCTCTAAATATAAAAGAACTAACAAAATAGCCAATCAGAGTTATACTATGTCACCTCTTTGGTTCCTGCCAATCACATCAGAGATTACCTGATCCTACTAGAGAGTTCCCTTGTTGCCTATAAGAAGGCCTGCACACCTTTGTCTGTCATTGCCATTTTGGAGAATGGTTGACCCCCACATCCTGTTTGTTTCTGCAGAATGAATGCTCTTTGTCTTTACGTACTATCTGAGTCTGGGGTCTTTCTTTAGTGATTTTCAGATCCTTATGGGGGCTTGAAGACAAGATAAAGGCATTGGAACACTCAGTCAAGCCAGCAACAAATTAACTTTTTTGCAATAATATTTGGGAATAAAACTTATGAATGAAACATGCAAGATATTGGACATACCATAAAAGCCCAAATCTATGAATTAAGGGCATAGAAGAAAGAAGAATTTCATGTCAAAGGCGTAGAAAATGTGTTCAATAAAATCACAGAAGAAAGTCCTCAAATCTAGGAAAATAGATGCTTGTTCAGGTACAAGGATACATAGTAAATGGGATGAGAAAATAAATTCCCACATCACACTACAGTTAAAACATTGAAAATATAGAACAAAGAAAGAGTACTAAAAACTGCTAAGAGAAGAAAACCAAGTTATATAGAAAGATAGGATCATCAGCTAATTTTTCAGCAGAAACCTAAAAGACAGAAAGGCTTGGAAAGCTATATTTCAAATTCAGGAAGCCCACAGCTTTCGACACAGACGCAGTTACTCAGCAAAACTATTTGACATGATCAAAGGGAAAGAAAAACTTTCCATGACAAAAGCAGGCTGAAGGAATTTATAACCACTAAAATAGCTGTAGAGGAGACTTGAGGGAAGACTTTGAACTGAAGAGAATCACAAAACATCCAAGATGCTACAGGGGGAAAAAATGAATGATGTTTAGACAATCTTTAAGGAAAGAAGACTAGAAAATATCAAACACTATAAAGTTACCAAAAATGGCAAGAATCAACATTCACCTTTCAACAATAATTCTGATACTAATGTCTCAATTCCCCTATCAAAAGAGACAAGATAGCAGATGGGGTTGGAAAACAAGATCCATCTTTTTCTGCCTCCAAGAAACTCATCTCACTATTAAAGACAGACACTCTTTACAAGGTAGTAGGATTCACAAACGTTTTCTAAGCAGATGGAATGAAAAAACCAAACAAGTATTGCTATTCTTAGACCTGACCAAATAAACTTAAAAGAAAATCTAGTCAGAAATATCAAAGAATCACTTCAAACTGAACAAGGCAACAATCCATCCAGAGATTTCTAAACATGTATACCAAGCATAGGTATACCCAATTTCATAAAACCATCATTAGACATAAATTCAAAGATTACTCTCAATACAGTAATAGTGAGTGACTACAGTACTCCAACTTTCACCATTAGACAGATAATCTGTACACAAAATAAACAGAGAAACACCAGAGTAAATGGGATCACAGTTTAAATGGCTTTCATAGACATCTCTAGGATATTTCTTTCAAATACTGCAAAATACACATTCTTCTCAGTAGCCCATGGAATTTTCTCTAAAATAGATCATATGCTAGGACACAAAGCAAGTCTCAACAAATATAGGAAAATTGAAATAACATCTTGTTCTAGTTTTATTTCTGTTGCTGTGACAAAAACCAATGTAGTGAGAAAAGGGTCTATATATCTTACAATTCCAGATTACAATCTATCATTGTGTAGAAGTTACAGAAACAGGAGCTCGAAACAACTGGTCACAGCACATCCAAAGTCAAGAGTAGAGAGAAATGAGTACAAACGTGCCCACTTGCTTGCCTCTTGTGCCTACTCTGATTTCTCCACTTTTTTATAGTTCAGGGCCCCCTGTCTAGGGAATGGTACTACCCACAGTAGGCTGAGTCTTCCCAGATCAATTTAAATCAATCTTCCACAGACATAGCCACAAGGCAACCCAATGTACACAATTCCTCACTGAGATTCCCTTTCCAGGTGATCATAGGTTGTGTCAAGTTGACACTTAAAGTTATCCATCATACATCTTGTATTCTATCTGACTAAAATGGAATGATGCTATAAATTGTCAATAGAAAATATCCAAACTCATGAAGATTAAACAATGTACTATTGAAGAATGAACAGGTCACTGAAGAAATTAGAATATAAAAAATTTTAAATCCTAGACTTGAGTCTAGGAAAATGAAAACACAGCATCTCAAAACTTACATGATACAATGAAAGCAATTGTTATGTAAGTTTATAGCTTGCATAACATAATAATAATAATCATAGAAAATTCAAACAAATAATTTAATAATACATTTAAGACACTGAAAAAATAAGAACAAACTAACCCCAAAAGTAGTAGGTGATGAGAAATAAGTATTATGGCAGAACTTAATGAAATAGAAGAAAATAATCAATAAAATTCATTGCTCCATTGAAAGGATAAACAGAACTGCCAAGCTCTTAGCTAATTAACCAAAAGAACAGAAGAAGAAAAGATCCAAATTAACAAAATTAGAGATGAAACAAGCAATATTATGACAGGCACCAATGAAGAACAAACCTTAAAAATTGTATATTCTGTTAAGTTGGAAAATTTAAAAGGAATGTATGAATTTCTAGCTCTGTATGACTTACCAAAGTTGAGCCAAGATGAAATCTCTTAAGTGGGTCTATAAACATGATTTTAAAAAAATTCCATGCGTAGGCCGGCGGTGGTGGTGCATGCCTTTAATCCCAGCACTTGGGAGGAGAGGCAGGAGGATTTCTGGGTTCGAGGCCAGCCTGGTCTACAGAGTGAGTTCCAGGACAGCCCGGGCTACACAGAGAAACCCTGTCTTGAAAAAAAACCAAAAAAAAAAAAAAAAAAAAAAAAATTCCAGTGTAAAACAGCCTAGGCTCAGATGGATTCACTGCAGAATTCCATCAGACCTTCAAAGTAGAAATAACACTAACACTTCTCAAATTATTCCATGAAAGAAAGAAAGGTACATAAAGTAGAAGTTTCTGGTTGTGTCATGTGATGCATACTCACGTGGTGTTTTGCTGAGGCAAGACATGTGAGAGGACACGTAATATTTGGAGAGAGTATAAGTAAGATTCAATGGACAGTGTCAGGGTGCTTGCTTAGCTAGTGTGAGAAGCTTAGTTGATCTCATCTTCATTTCCTTGAGAGAGACATGGAACAGAACTTCTCCTGGAGTCCTGGCTGATTTTGGTCCATCTTGCTGACTTGTGCCAATGTGGCAGAAGCTTGGCTGTTTCTGCTGGATCATGCTGCTGCTGCTGGTTTGTGTTTGGTACCTGACACTATTGACCTAGACTTCGGTATCCTGATAACAGAGATTGGAAATCTCCCCAAAGAACTACTTCTAAACAGGTCCACATCCCTTGCCATGTTTATTGTCTTTTCTCTCCTACCTTTGGACAGTGGGCTAGAAGGGGGATTGAAGCATTTCAGAATCCTTATTAAAGTAGGTTTTAAAAAATCTAAGCCTACAGGTATACTTCCAAACTCTTTACAAAGCCAATATTATCCTGATAACAAAATGTGATAAAGATACATAAGAAATAAAAATTTAGACCAATTTTCTTGATCAACATAAAATGTAAAAATTCTCAGTAAAAACTTGCAAATCAAATTTAAGAACATGTTAAAAATACCATTATACCATGGCCAAATTGGCTTTATCCCAGAGGTATAGGGACAATCATCTACAGGTAGGGAGAAGGCTTTTGACAAAAGCCAACATCTCCTTATGATAAAAGTCCTAAAGAGACTCAGGACAGAATAAGCACATCTCACTACAATGGAGGCTTTATGGCAAACCATTAACTGACATCATATGACATGAGGAGAGACTCCAAGCATTTCCACTAAAGTCAGAAACAGGACATGGGTGCCCATCTTTGCTCTCACTCAATGCAGTGCTAGAATCTTAGCTAGAGCAATAAGATGAGAGAAGCAGATAAATGGAGTACAAATAGGAAAGGATGAAATCAAAATACCTCAAAGATTCTACCGAACAACTCGACCTGATAAACACTTTCAGCAAAGTGACATATAAAATCAATATACAAAAAAACAACAGACTTCCTGCACACAAACGAAAAATATTCTGAGAAAGACACCAGTGAAACTCACTTATAATGATCTCAGAAAATACTGTGGAGTAAACGAATGTCCCAAAGTTGTCCCAGGGGCTCCCTGGGCAACACCGTTCTGTATATCCATCATAACCCAATCAGCCCAGGCACCCACACACTATCCAGGCATCTGAATCCTGGACCACTCCTCAGCCCTAAAGTTCCCCTTCTTATCCCTTTCTCTTGGGCTCACAGAATCCTCTAGCTCCCCATCCTGGTACCCAAAGCCTGAGCTGGGCCTCCAGATAGTTACAGCCCTTTCCTCGGGCTCTATTTCCTTACTTTATAACTTGATGATACTTTCTGGAGGTACACAAGCTGTCCCAAGTCCCTAATGTTAAACTTCTCTCAGTACCATGGAAGACTTTGTCTTTCTACCAGGGGCTAGAAGCCATCCCTCTAACTTACCCAATACCAGTACCAAATAATGTATTCAGATATTAGGTTTCATCTATCAAAAGCCTGGTACATTTCCCTTTATAGCTTGAAATCCATACTATGATTTTAGAGATACAAGACAATGCTGTTCTCAACCATGGCTTGAGATAAGGCAGAGCACTGTAGTGTAAGGTCTGAGAATCACTAAAAGAAGACCCCAGACTCAAATAGTATGCAAAGACAAAGAACATGTATTGTGCAGAAACAGCTGGTATGTGTGGGTCAATCATCCAAGCAAAATGGCAATCCTAAAGGAAGCTCACAATCCCCCACCCCCCCCCCCGCCCTTTAAGGCCAGTTAGGGGTTTTCCAGTTGCGGTTGGGTCACCTTCACCAGGATTGGTTGAGCTTGTGGTATGGAATATTTGTATACTTCTGATTGGTTCCTACCTCTGGATTACCTTATAGGGACTTTTTTTTTCTATCTGTTGCAAGATTCTGGCTCAATGTCTGAACAAATGCTGATTGGCTGCCCTTTTTCTGTGGTTTTTCTGAGGAGCCTAGGCTGACCTTCTGGGACATTGAAACTTAAGACCTAACATGGCTGCCTATTCTAAAATGGAGTAGGTTCGGTCCTCTCAGTAGCAATCAGAAGATATTGGTACTTATATATCTAATATTTCTTTCCATTAAATGGAGAGGCTTCATCCTGGAGTGTGTGGTGAACACTGGTATTTGATTTCAAAAAGAAAGGGAGCAGCCTTGTCTCAAAGCTTGAGGAGCTGGGTTTGAAAATGAAGTCGATTGTGCTTCAGTTTCCCAGAGACATTCATACTCATGTTGCTAATCAGGATGGCTCAGCAAGGATCAAGACCTGGGTGGAACATACGTCAGCCACTCTCTTGGTTTATTTGGTTTTGTACTTTGCTTTTTTATAATTGAGCAAGAGAATAATTGAATCCCCATTTTCCAGACATTGTATGAGCTCTTTTTCCAATATAATACTTTACTCTGCAGAAAGATGTCTATTACATAGGTGTCCTTGTATCCATTTTACACAGGAAAAGCTGAAAGCAAGAGAGGGCAACTTATCAAAGAGCTCGCTGCTGGCCAGTGTCGGACTGACACACAGTTGACACCAGACCCTTTGCAGTAAGCAGCACTGTCTTTTATGCCAGTGTTTGCTATGTGTGGCCCAAGCATACTACTGAGGGGTGATGTACTGGGTAGTCAGGGGAAGTTCTCTGGAGCTGAACTTGATCCACACGCAAATGAGCTGAGAGATGGTCCTGATGCTGCGAGAGTGAGCGCCAACCAACGACTTTCATGTGCAGAATGCTGCCTTCCCCATAGCCAAATAGACTGAGCGCTTATTCTAGGGAGAGTGTGTCTTGGACAGTCCAGATCCTAGGGCAGGCTGGCTTTATGGCATCCCTAACTTAAGCTGAGGTTTCCCACTTATTTTTAGTCATATTATTACCAAATTATGTTATTTCTGTGCACAAATAGTGATATGCTTTGCTCATATTGTTCCTGAGAGGATTTTTTTGTCATAATTCAAGAATCCATAAAAGGTCTTTCATCCTTCCTACCCCATGCTGAAGTTTAAATGTGCTCTGAGTCAAAACACTCAAGGGAGGCGATGTTAGTTGCATAACCGAGCCTGTTCCTGCCCACTGGGTCAGAAGTTCAGCGCTGACACTTCAGCCCCATTCCATTTGCTTCTGGTACCTTTGAAACCCTGGGCTCTCATCCCTTAAGTGGAGGGAGCTGACCTCCCAATTCTCTGGTGAGTGAAAATCTCTCATGGATTTTATGTCAATAGGGAAGAGAATACAGAACAAATTATTCCACAGCCTTTGTAAGAACACTTTTGGGCAGGGCCTTAGCATTTCTGGGAATATGTAACTTGTGCTGTGGTACACAATGAGGGGGAGATAGTTTCATCTCCTGAGCTGAAGAGCTGGGCTCTGGGCTGGCTTCCCCCAGGTTTCCATGTACACGTCTTGTTTCCACATGAGATTCTTTTGCTTGATGTGTGGGTGGGCATGTTCACGTGTGTGCATGTGCGTATGGTGGCCAGAGGACAACTTTGCATGTCATTATACCATCTTTGTCCTTTTTTTTTTTTTGTGAGACAAAGTCTATCGCTGAACCTGGAACTTGCCAAGCAGGCTAGGCTGATGGCCAGCAAAGCCCATCGACCTGCCTTGGCAGTGCTGGATTACGTGTGTGTCAGCATGTCCAGCGTTTTCTCTAAGGTTCTGGGGATTGAACTGAGGTCTTTCACATCTCTGCAGCAAACACTATACTAGTTGAGCTGCTTCCCCAGCCTCATTTAAAACACCTGTTTTCTAGGTCAGCTCCTTTTGTGTATTTTTTCTGTTTAGCTCACATGAGCCATTCTTATTGAAGAGTGGAGGTTTAATGGAACAGGTGGGAATGAGAATTCCCTGACAAATGTGGCATCCCTGCCACTTGGTTATATGGCAGAGTCCTGTGACACCACCGTTTCTCTGGGTGTCCTCTACAGACACAGAAGGTAACACCTTCCCTCCAGCTTGGGGAAGGGCTTAAATCTAAGTCTATATAAAGCACTTAGCAAAATGCTAAGTGGAGTGGAGGGTGTGGCCCTTGTCGTTACTGTTTCTGTCCCCGGTGTTCCTCTCTTGGTGCTCTTTGGTGGTGTGCATCCACAGCACTTTCCAAACAGTGAGGTCAGTGCTGAGCAGCATTGCTGCCTTCCTAAGTCTTCCTGGCCTGCTCCTGGGAGGTCTCCATTCCGCTGTTTCTTACCCTCCATCGTTCAGATAGAGTGAACGATGTGCCTATGCCACAAAGAGTTTCACTGTAATTTTAATTGAAAGCCATTATCCCACATAGTTTCGCCGTGCTGGAAAGCTTCTGGAAACACAAAACCAATTCTTTGTAGAGACTGAAAACCATATTTGAGGATTGATTTTTTCCCCCTATTTTTACCCAGCTAGTCATGCACCGTGTACCTAATGCAACTCTGCAGCAGTGGGAACAAACATATGAGAACAATTTTTTTTTAAATGTTGCAGACTAAAAATTCCATTTAACCCTTGTTTTGAGCCAAACAATGAGATGGAAATGCCAAGTGGTCAAATGGATTATTTCTACATCCAAGAAAAGCAGTCTAGAGAGAGCAGAGGTCACCAGCCTATAGGGCCAGCCCTTCCCTACTCTCCTATCTTACTGTGACTATGCCCACAGCAGCCCTGTTAGCCCAGTGGTTTCTTCTCTCTTCCTGAGGAGTCAGAGCTGACATGGCCCTTACTAGAACCAGTAAAGAAAAAAGGCTGTGGCAGAGATGGCGGAACACAGGAGACTCACAAGTGTGTCTGGGTGTAAGCCCAGGCTTTAATATATTCTAACTGGGAGACTTAGCCTGGCCAGCTTCTTACACTGGCTCTCTTTATCTGTAGAACTGCTTCCTTTATTAATCTTCAGGTGTTTAGTAGCTATGTACTAGTAGTAGGTATTGCTCTATGTGCCCACTCGTGTCAGGAAAAGGCTGTGGAGACACAGGGAGTACAGTATAAAATAGACCAAAAAAAAATTCACTGAGAAAATTATATTTGTGTAAACAATAGAAGAGAAGAAAGTTAAGAGGATGAGCCACGAGACTCTCTGGGAAAGAATGTGCTAGAAGAGATAGCTAGCCCAAGGGCCCTGAGGTGAATTAGAAGAAGTAGGTGGGGCAAATATAGCCAGAGGAAGCACAACAGCAGCAGCTGGCAACAGAGGTGCAGGAAGTTGTAAAGGGCGGTGCGGACTTGGGTTTTCCGTGAACATTGGATGGTAAGTGATTAGAAGGCTCTGGGCCAACCACAAGGTATTTAGTGGGTTTTGATATGTTAAGGATAGACTACAGGAAGCACACAGGTAAGAAGCAGAGAAACACATTAGGAGGCTACTGCCTCCAGGTAGGAGGTGACAGCAAATTGAACCAAGGGAGGAATGGTAGCGAAGGTGGCTGAATTCGGGATGTATGTTGAAGATGTCTGTGGATGGGCTGCGTGTGTTCCTGAGAAAAATAGTATTCGCTTCGTCCACAGCAACTGAAGGAATTATGTTGTCATTACCAAGATGGGGAAGGCGGGGAGGAAATGGGTGGAGGAGGGACAGAAGGAAAATTGAGAGCAGTATCCGCCCTGTCTCCAATATGGGTTTAAATGTGATGATTTCTCCGTAATTTATTAACAAATATACTTTACTGTTGTGAGCATTCAAAGGTTCAAAGGACGCCCCAGACCCCAGCCACTCTCCGTTCACAAGCTGTTTGACTCTCAGACATCCTGTCACTCCCCAGGTGGTTCATCCCAGTGGGAGAGGGCACGTTCCTCTGCACAGGACTCCGAGATGCGGCAGGTATGATCTGAGCTATGTTTAGGTAGCTATTTTAGAACTAGCCCTCACAATAGTGACTCAACTATGACTTAACAGTTAATACCTTTATTTCTTGCTAACAGAATATGGTCCCTAATTTTTCTTTCATATAGCAACTGATGTTGCCATGCAGATCTCCTGGTTGCTATGAGACGGGGAATATAACCGCGCCCTGTGATTGGCCAGCACCTCTAATGCAGTGTGGTTCTCACATGGGCCGCTGACACTGAGCTGTTACTATGGTGAACTTTACAGTTTCCTTTGATTGGTGGATACAGAAATAGGCCATCAGTGGAATTCATTATATTCAGCTAAGTAAAAATGAAAAATAAATGTAATAGCTTTCCCCCCCCATCACCAGTGTGAAGAAAATATAGCATCTAATGACGTAATGAATCATCAGTAGATGACACGGACTCTTCACAGACTGAACAGCGGTATCATCCTGTGCCAAATTTGGGTGCGAAATATGTTCTCTATTGCTTTGAATCACTTGTTCAGAGTTAACGGGCCTTGGGCTGAACAGGTCTAGAAGCCAGAGCTTTGGAAGGGGACATGCCTTTCTCTCTAGTGGATTATGGGTTAGGCTGGAGCCTGGGTGTGGAGGATGGGAGGCATGTCAGCTCCAGGCAGGATGATTAATTTTGCATCTCAAAAAAATGTGTTCTTGGATGCCTCCATCAGACAAGCTGCTGAGTGCTCCTGGGGAAAATGGCTGATGACAGTTACAGCCAAGCAGGGTTTGTGAGTTTGGCTCTCCACCCCCACCCCATGGGGCCCCAGCCAGCTCAGCGTTAGGTGGATAGGTGGGTCCTGGCTGCCAGGGCTCTTGCTCAGTGGAAAACCGACTTCTAACCCCTTCGGACTTCATAGTTCAGCTCTCTTCAACCTGAGCAAATTTGGGAGGCAGATGAAAGACAAACTTAGGAAGAGGGGGTCAAGGAGCGACCTCTAATACCAAATTTGAGGTGAAGGATGGAGGCAGGAGAAGGACTAGGCAATCTGGGAGAGAGTCAGAGAGCTACAAAGACAAAAGCTGTAATGTGCTTAGCTCTGGGATGGTGTTTGGTAGATAGTTAATCATTTTTTAAAAGAATCATAAAACAAAGCAAGGTGTAACAGCCAAAAAGAAAATATTCTTTGATTAAATTTTGTATCATAACAATAAAAAAATTAAAAATAACAATAATGCTATAATCCTCTAATGTAAGAAAGTTATTATTTTATTATTTGTTTTTTTACCTATTTAGTGTGCTTGCGTCCATGTGTGCACATGTAGAGGCCAGGGTAGGATGCCGGTATTTTCCTAACTCACCCCCGAGACAGGGTTTCTCACTGAACTGGAAGCTTGCTCACCATTTGAACTAGTCTGGCTGCCCAGCAAGCCCTGAGATCCACCTGCCTGTGTCCCCACGTCAACACTGGGTCTAGCTTTTCACATGGGCGATGGGGATTAGAATTAGGACCCTTGTGCTTACACAGCAACTGCTTCTACCACTGAGCCGTCCTCCCAGCCCTTCTTTTATTTTCATTAATGTGCTTTTTGAAGAAAAGAGTGGAGCAAACCCACACGTTGGTCTCCTATTAGAAATGAACAGTGGTTTTACAGTTTCTGTGTTTGTGAAAAACTTTGGCAAATATGGCAAAGTTTTGTCCAAGTTGTTTTTCTTCCCATATTCATGAAGTGTCAATCTATTTTTGTTGCAAAAACATTTATTATTTTTAATTTCAAAATGTGAGGGAACAGATTAAGTAGAAAAACATTTTAGTCTATTTATTAGTGCATTACATAAATAAATATTTTTAAAGGTAAATATTTATAAAAGCAATAAAATTGATTTATTATTAAATCAATAATAGAATTGTTAAAATATTAATTTATTACTAAATTAATAATAAAATATTGAAGATAAACACACTGTAAACAGAATATATTTGTTTATCATTAATGCAAAAAAATAAAGTAAAACAAAATCCTATTTCACTTTAAATTCTGGGAAACTTAGGCACAGCTAAAACCTCTGAGCAGTCACATAGAATGACAGGTTTGAAGTCAATCAGCTGCTGTTGTCTTCACAGTCCCAGTCACTGCACGTCATTGTCTGGCTCCACAGTAGAAGAGGATGTAGTACCAGGGAGACTGAGACACGAGTTATGCCCAGAACTAGCTCTGCGTGCGTTTGCTCTCAAACAAACGCAGGGTTAGTTCTTCTCATCAACTTCCATGTAGATAGAGATGCTTGCTCTAAAAGAAACACCCAAAGTACACTAAATGGAAACTTACATTTATACTGTTAAAACTCAACTGCAGCCTCAGAAATTGTTCAAAACAGACACACAAAAGATTTTCTATTTTTAGATTTTATTTTTGGTTCGGGAGAGCTACTTACCACTGACATTTTTTAGACTCATTTGTCCTAGTGATTATAAAAAACAAGTCGGCTTTCAGTGGGTTTAATGTGGTTTCTGCTCAGGGGTAGTAGCCTTACCTCCTGTTCAGTGTAATTAGAGCTACACTGTTGTGTATATGGTTGTGCCGTATCAGAGCTGGGAGGGTAATTAAAGACAGCCGTGCACTGGTCTGCAAATATCTAGTAAGTTCTCTGCCCATGACACCACCTAATTGCATTGTGTTTCTGTTGCTCTACCGTAATTGAAAGAGAACAGAAATAAAGACTAAGGGGTGACTCTCATAAAAATATCACAGAACCCTACAGCTTTGCATGCTGCTTGTATTTGTTCTGGTGGTTTTGCCGGTCCATCCTACTCATGGTTTTAACCTTTGTGTTCATGTTGAGCTGAACTCAGCCCCAGGTTTATCTCTACTGATAAAACAAGCATAACGTGCTCTCCAGAACCGTCCTCATTGCTGGTCTAGCTGGGCAGCGGCAGCGTGAGAGACAGGAAGTTGCTGGAACACTTAGGGGCAGTAAGTACAGGAAGGAGGAAGAAGGGGAGAAAATACAGAAGCTTCAAGGTTAGCTAGGTTTGACACTCACCTTTTTTCCTGTTACCTCACCAGAAAGCTATATTTAGAACCATCTTTGAATGGATGGATGGATGGTTTTCTAGGCAAGGTGACTTAGAACGCTGACGCCTGGCATTTTACCAGTGTTGCTATATATTCCTTTTAGTTATATTAATTCATGGACAGCTTCCTCGGGAGAGCAGATGCTGTGGGAGAAGAGGCATACTTATCTTTGATATAAAGGAGCATCTTGGGTTGCTGCCTCCGTTAGTTAATGATTGGGATACTGGGTACTTAGCTTGAAGACACCTCTCAACTAATCTTGTCCATCCTCGAATGTACACCTTTTATGTTAAGAAATGTCAATGCCTACTCCTTGGAAAACAAGAGGAAAAGACCCATTCTGTTGATAACAGTCTTTGAAATAACTTGACCTATAAACAATAATAATTTTCTTTTTTCCCCCAAGAACTGGGTCATCTTCCTGGTCTGTGATGCAGCCCACTTTGATCTTCCCATTTGAGAAGCTTTCTGCTTTATTTGTGTTTCATTTCTTTTCTCCTCAGGCATCTGGGGAGAGAGGCCATCTGAAATGTCTTCTTGGCTCTGCTTCAGGCTCCATAATAGCAATGGATCCACACTTCTTAATATACCAAGGGCAGGTGACATTGAATCAAACTGGCTTACATGATGTATGTCCAAGTGTGGTGTTTGAAGCATGCACTAAGAAACCAGGAACCAACCAGGACAAAGGCCCAGACTAACAGTATATCTCTAAAAAGGCATTTGCACCAAGGTTATAAAAGAGAACATAATTTTCTTTTCTGTTGAGAACATTTATTTCTTGGAACATTGTGTGTGTGTGTGTGTGTGTGTGTGTGTGTGTGTGTGTCGTGTGTAATTAGTTGCTCTCAGGCTGCCATGAGAAACACATGGGCAAACTGTAGAAATGAACCTGGTGAGTTTTAAGAAGCCAGCTTGAAGGGGAGCCATGAAAACTATCAAGAGCAAGTGAACTGGCATTGACTTTGGTAATAATTTATCTCTGCTCAAAGTTTAAAAATATCCTTACATCACAGTCAATCTAAGAATGTTCACCAATGCTTATTGGGATGCTATGTTTATTTCTGCTACATGTTTTAATAAGCAGTAGTAAAGCTGGCTAGATGTGAACTAGGTTCCCTGACTCTGGGCTATGGCGCACATTAGTAACGTAGTAAGCCGTTACACTCTCATGCACCACTCACTCTCCTTTGCTGCACAATACAGTTTTTCCCAGGAATATGGGTTTAATGTATTTTGGTTTTTAAATATTCATTATTTTCAGTTTTGTAACTATAGCATTTTGCCTGCATGCAGGTATGTGCACCACACGTATGTATAATGCACAGAGGCCAGAAGAGGATTCTAGATACCCTGGAGCTGGAGTTAGGGACAGTTGTGAGCTGTCACATATGTTCTGGGGACCAAATCTAGGTCCTCAAAAAGAAGATCAAGTGTTGTTAATCCTGATCTACCTCTACAGCCACTAAGATTTGTTAGACTGATAAGTCAATAGCTCTTAAAAATTGTTATAATTCCTGTGAAAAACTTATTTTTATAAAGTATGAGTCATAGGAATGAACTAGAGTCTCCCCGTCCCTCAGTGAGCTTAGTATTTTCACGAATCAAATTAGAGGGCTAGTGTGTTGGAATGTGGGGCTATGCTCTGCTACCTAAGAGGAGTTTGTCAGATAAGACACTGGCTTGTCTCATCTGACAAGAGGAGCGTAGCCTAGCTGATGGGAAATAAAAGCTCAACCAGAAGCTGTGAGATAGCGCTGTGGCCACATCAGCATTTCTGCAGGCAGCTTGGTCCTGGAAAGCAGAGGCAGCATCCAGTGTCCACTGACAACTTTGTGCCCTGCCTTGCCAGCATCACAGGCCCAGATACTGGGCAAAGCCACTAGCCCTTCCTGGACCCTGCAGCCTCCCCTGCAAGCTGTTGTCCAGCCTTGTTCTTGCTGGAGGAGGCTGTGACCTATGTTCATAGGAAGTGAATCCATAGGGCAGGGCTTTTCTGTCTTTACCTTGTGATTTTCCCCCAAACCAAAAAGTTCCATGAATGAGTTTCTTCCCCCCTATTGATAGTAAAAAATAAACCATTTAGAGCCACTGGTAACTTTTGATGGTTTAGATTCATTCTTTAGAAAAGGGCCTATTAGTTAAGAATACTTACTAAAATGTGAAAAGGATTGACAGGCTATGTCTGCCCCTAAACCTCACAAATTGCTCAGACTATGAATACAACATCTTTCCCAAGGTAACTTATTTTATTTTCTCATACTTTCCCAAGAACCTGGTCCATCTATGTAAGCAGTGTGCTAGAGAAGACAAGACTAAACCTCTTGGTGCTATGTTCTGTGGTAAAAGATGTTTCCTGAAGCCATATAGCAATCAATTTTTTTTCTGCCTAGGATTTTGTGGTATACAACTGCACACTGATGGATCCAGTTTCTCTTCTGCTGATTGTAAAAAGGCAAAAGTATGGGGGCTGGAGAGATGGCTCAGCAGTTAAGAGCACACTGACTGTTCTTCCAGAGGTCCTGAGTTCAGTTCCAAGCAACCACATGGTGGCTCACAGCCATCTGTAATGAGATCCGATGCCCTCTTCTGGTGTGTCTGAGGATAGTTCCAATGGACTCATTAAATAAAAATAAATAGATTTTTATTTAAATTTTTTATTTAATCTATTAAAATAAATAGATTTTTTAAAAGGCAAAGTACCAGGGTTGTCTGTGCCACATCTGGATGGTGTCAGCAGTTCCTAAGAATGACTTTTTTCTACAACTCATAGCACAGTGCCAGATCCTTTGAATATCTCAGGCTTCCTACAATCTTAGATGACTATATGGTAGTTGTATTCTTTACTAAAGAAGAAGAGCACAGGTTACCCCTAATAGGCTATTCTGTTTATACAACTTCCCCAAAAGGCTATTTTTAAAACTATGACTTTCAGAAGCTATATACTTTTGTTGATTGTATCAACAAATCCTTATATATCATTATATGTTGAATATATTTTGCCTGCAACTCTGGCTGAATTTGTACAAGTTAAATAGAGCTACTAAGGTGCAAACTAACTTAAAGTAGACATTATCCTAAAACTAACTGAATGTCCACAGAATTGTCCAAATTTTCTTAGCACTTCTTATCTATCAAAAGTTGATGTTTTACCTAGCTATGATCCCAGCTCTTGGGAGGCTAAGGCTGGAGCAAAGGGTCAAGAGTTCAAGGCTAACCTGGAATATGTAATAAAAGACTATAAAGTGGAAATTTCTGGTTTCTTTGGAGACTCAGGTTATAATGATGTTTTGCTGGGGCAGACATATGAAAGAATGTTTTTGATGAAGCAGATATATTTGAAAGGATGCTTTGTTAAAGCAAGTACATGAAGGGATGCATGATGTTCAGAAGGAATTTAATTTTACCCCACAGACAGTGGGCACTCAACATTGGCTCACTTTTCTCTGCCTCAGATGGTTTTCTCTTCTCGGACACACACATGTATTTGTTCGACTTACATTACATTGCTGAGCTTCACGTGTGGTGATGTCATAGAGAGAAACTCACCAAAGAACTCTCGTGAGATTCCTGCATCTTCTTGCCACTTCCTTGGACACTGGTGAGCCTCCTGGTTTCTTCTGGATTGAACTGCCCTTGCTGATTCATGGTTGGTGTTTGCTAGTGGACTGGACTGAGAACAACTAAGATTGGAATCACCTCAAAGAACTATTTTTAAGCAGGCCCACTTCCCCTGTATCCTAATAACCTTTCTTTTCCACTGTCTGTGGTGGGTGGTGGGCTAGAGGAGAGGTTGAACCTTATTAAAGTAGGTTGTGAAAACATGCCAACAGGACTGTCTAAAAAAGAGGACCACAAATGTTGATGGTTAGGAACCTATAGCCACCACGTAAAGTATATATATTAAAATTGGTTACTAAACTTCAAACCCTGTGACGAGATGATTCAAACACAAATGAATATGGACAGACATAGGACTTTAAAAATAAAGCAAGTTATGAAAGGCAACCTTAGTTACTCAGCAAGACCAGAAAAACACATTGCACACTGTATTAAATGGAAGGCGGGCACCTTGGAAATTGAGTGCATTAATGTTATTTGATCCTTTTAGTCTGAAGTCCTATTTCCATCTCCCTACCCCACAAGTCTTATTTACAGTGCTGCTTGGCAGCAGCACATGAAGGAGGAGTGGCTGGGATTAGCTTGCACCTAGGTGACTGCTCTGCTTTCTCAGTAGCTGCACACCCAGTGGATATTTTACTCAGGTCCAATAGAATTAGTGGAGCCATTTCTTTTGGCTCTTGTGTTCAGTCTTTCTTCAAATCCTTTAAGAAAACAGCTCATATGGCGGTTATGACTCTTGCTGCCTTTGATCTCTGAGCAGGAAAGTTGATCCTAATGTAATGAATGGGCTCAGCTAGACCTTGTCCAGTGACCTAAGGGATAACAGGGGCTCTTCAGAACGTTTAGAGGAATGGGAAGAGACCAGAGTGTTCTAGTGGCAGTTGGCCTCCTGGACATGTGTAGCCTTGAAGAAGGCTCTTATCCCAGCAGGCTCCCCATCATTGTGTGGCAAAGGCATGTGCAAGGGGCTTATCCTCAACAGCTTTACCCTTCTACCAGCTACATGTCTCTCTGATCCAAGGATCTTGTTAGATGTACCTGAATTAATAAGGAAAATGCTTGAATGGAATTGAAGAGGAAACTGGCCAAGAGGGAGAAACAGCAGGAGGGAGATGACCTAGTGCACAAACAGCCTAGGACAGCTGAATCACCAAGCCATGCTGAGCTTAGAATGTGGTTGTCTTCTTCCTGATAAACTATGTTGTATCAGTTGTAATGCATAGACTCTGTTCTTCTCAATCAATATTCCCTTATTTGAGAACTATCACTTTAGATCAAGTAAGGCTCTAGACTAGTGGGCACAGGATGCTTGTGCTATCTTTGCTTGGGCATGACATCTTGTCTGGGTTGAACAGTGAGAACTGGATCTAGCATGCTAAATATATTGATTGTGCCCTAGCCCAATACTAGGTCAGTTGGGCAGGAGCACATTGTGGAGTTGGTTTTCCTTTTTCTAGTTTACAGAAAGACCTACCATTACTGAAGTCCCCAAGCCATGTTTAGAGCATCCTGAGATTGAACACGGGGAGCTCATGTGTGCTCTTCAGTAGAAACTTAGTTGTTGAGAATTTTTTTGTTTTAAAGAAGGTTCTTTACTTTAACCAAGGATAGCCTCCAACCTCAGCAATGGTCTAGTCCAGTGGTTCTCAACCTCTGAGTCTCAACCCCTTTAAGGGTTGTATATCAAATATCTTTCATTTAAGATATTTACATAATGGTTCATAACAGTAGTGAAATTATGAAGTAGCAACAAAATAATCTTATGATTGGGGGTCACCACAGTACAAGGAGCTGTGTTAAAGGGTCGTAGCATTAGGGAGGTTGGGAACCACTACTCTAGTCTCAGCCTTCTGGGAACTGGGATTATGTTCATGAGCCACCATGACCGACCAGTGAGCGACTGGAATCTTGTTAGGCTCCCCCTTACCACCCTGGTACATGAAGAGCAAGGAAACTTTGGCTTTCAAGAGTGGGTGGAAGTTGGGTGTGCCTTGCAATGGTGAACATATATCCTTCAAGCACTTGAGAGCTGTGGTTGGAAGGCTGTGTGATTGAGGTTAATTGGGTATTCAGCAGGACTGTGCAGAAAGGGGCGGGGCAGAAGATATGACTGAGAATCAGGTGAATGAATGACTGCTGGTTGAGTTTTTCCCAGGGAAGTTCAACAATCCTTCCAGCATGGAGCCTGCATATAGGGAAGAAAGTCTCTACACAGTAACAACTTAGAAGCCTTGGAATTTTAGTCTGACTTGACCACAGTAGTTGACTTATCTAGAGGAGCCATTTAACCTTTAGGTCCCTGGTTGCCTTACCTGTGAAATGGAGGTGGCTATTTTCACATTGTCCTAAAGACTGAATGAAAGAACAATCTGGTTTATTATCTGTAATGTCTTGAAGAAATGCAAATGTGAGAGGTGTAACTTCCCAGACTGTCTCTGATTCACAGCAGGTTGGGGGGCCAGGGGTCCTTGTTTCCTGGGGTACTGCAGTCTTGCCAGGTCTGCCACGAGAGCCCAGAGCCTGAAGCAAGGCTCGCCACGAGTTCTCTCCTGTGTTTTGTTGTAGGAATTTTATTTTAAGGAGATAAATACAACTGCTCATGGACCATCAGAGAGAAAAACCATCCATGTGTCATATAAAAAGAAATCTTTGTGAGGAAATATACCTGTGCAAATTAAAAATCTAAACATGAGGTACAGTCAAAGTCACAAATACCATTCCTTTGCATGAGCTCAAGACGTTATCAGATCATTTATTAATAATGCTCATATTAAACATTTAGGGACTGAGGGTGTAGCTCGTGCTATAGTACATTCTTAGTATGTACTAAGCCCTGGATTCTTTCCCATGCCACAAAGGAATGGGAGTAAGAGGAGAAGGGAGGAAGGGTAAGATGAAGGGAGGGAGGGAGGGAGGGAGAGAGGGGGAAAGGGAGGGAGGGAGGGAAGGAGGGAGGGAGGGAGGAATAGAAAACCCATCAAGTTGCATGAGACTGGGCCACATTGCCCCTGTGTGTTTGGTACCCTCAGACACACACTGTTTTCAAACACTCCTGTTCTTAGACCAGTTTCTCAGAGCCTTTGTTTCAATCGTTATACTTCCTTGACTTTACTAAACTCCTACACAGGTGAACCCACAACTTCATTGATGGACAAGTGGAGTAGGTAGTAATTGAGCTTTAGAAAAATTCCCTGCCCCATAATATCCCCCTGAGTATCCCGTTGCTAACGATCAAAATCTTGTTATTAGCCATTAACTTCTTTAGATGAAGAAATTACCTTCCTATTAAAATCAAACACTCCCGGAGGGGTAGCATGTTATAACTGTCATACTTCAGTATGAGTGACTGACTTGGGGGCAACGTGTCAGACAGTGGGAAGGTTTGGCAGTGTGAGGGGCCACAGAGTCTATGGAACTATTGAACTCTGTCACTGTACAGAACAGGTATCCATAGATACACAGACCCACATACAAGTAAGCTGATTATTTCTATTAAACTTTATTTTAAAATTAGGATACTGCTCTGAGCCCATGGGCCACAGTTTTCCAACCTCTGATTCAACAGCATCCTCTTAGAGGTGGCCAGCAGCCAAAGACAAAGGAAGGCAACAAAGGTGGGAGGTCACAATCCTTGGTAGAGCCACACTGGATCCTCAGCAAGTGTCACAAGAGCTGACCCTGCTAAGTTAGTTAGTCATCTTTTGGGGAAGCTGAGTTTACCTGTCTTAAACAACTGGCCTATGACATAAGTCTATAACATATGACATATGTCTGTAACATTCTACACTCTTCCCCACTGAATTCTATGTAGCATGACTCTCATTTAGCATACCGACGTAGTCACAGACAAGGCAGCTGCTAACTTACCATTATAACAGCTTAGGATTCCACTGATGTCATTGAGATCGCTAGACATCAAAGCCAAAGAATTTTTGAAAATAAGTATGAGCCTTTCTATTATGAAAAATTTCAAAAATTTAAATAGTAATTCACTGTAAAATAGTTGAATAAACATATTTGTATAACCTCAACCTACGTTCAAAATTGACATTGAACTGTATTCTTTTTTTTCTCTCATTTGATTGCATGGCTTGCAGAAATCACAACTCAGGTAAAGAACTTAGAATCACGATATGTTTTCAAAACTGTGGCATAGTTTTCCCCTTCCTCTATTTGTGCTAAACACTTTTTGACACTTGAAGTATGCTGTGGGTGTCTGAGGAGTGAACTGTGTTCCGATTTCCTGGAAACCTGCATAAGAGAAGTCTTTTCCCTTTTTGTCAAACAGCATTTTATTTCAGGGTCAATGGTGGCTTGGGCATGGTTCTAGTTCTTAGTCATGGCATGTTTGAAGCAGAGAGAGAATTATCTGTTAGCCTTTAGGGTAGAACAGGCAGGTACGGTGGGGAGTGATGGAAGGAAGAAGCCCTGAGTGTGTGGTCCCCGTGAGCATGTGCTGTCAGCTTGGGGCGGCTGTGTTAAGGCCTCAGGCCTTTATCATGGGATAAAATGGCAAAGCCTTCCCAGGGCTAGGCTCAGGAAATGGCAGTGGTTTCTTTGCAGGTCCATGTGTGGGTGTTGATAGTTTGTAGAGAATGTCCACCATAGCTTTCTTTTCCTGCATATTCCCAGTATGAACATCGCTCCTGTGAACTGAAAACTTCTTGGAAAACTACTCTGGTCTTGAACAAAAACTCCTAAAGGACTCTGTCTACAGAGACTGTTTACAATTTCAGTACTGTGGGGGTTGGAATGTTGCAGTTCCAGAGGCTAACTACCTTGTCTTGGGCTAAGTTCTGGCCCTCCAGAACATATACATGCACACACACATGTGCATGCACATGCACACAAACACACACACACCCCTCTGTTAGAACTAACATCTGGTAACAATAAATAAAAGCCTTTTGGAATCTATTGACTTAGCAAGCAACTAAGGTCTGCTGCTACCAATCCAAAAGCTAAGAGTGCCTTCAGATAGCACCCTTCAGCCTATAACTCCTCCCCCATCTCCATGTATTTTAAACTTGCCTAGATCTATGACTTTCTCTGTTCCCTAAAACCAGGAAACCATGAAACTGCTTCCACATTGGAATATGGATTATGAGATAACTTAAATCTGTATTTCCAGTCCTAATCACTCAAAATGGCTCCAGAATAAACTATCCCATATTCCCTTTAAAATGGCAGCTGTGGTCTCGAATCAATGCTCCCTAAAGAGACTGCTCCTACCAACACGAGCTGAACCTCTCTCCATGATCTAGCTCGACACCACAAACCCTGCCTCCTTGTCCATCTGTAAGGACTCTACCTTCCTCGGCTGTTTGCGACAACACTGCCTCTCTGTTCAGACTGTATGTAATAAACATGCTGTGCTTCCAAGTTGCTTCAGTTTCTCCACCGGAGATGGTGGAGATGCCCAGTCTACCTGAACTCAGCTTGTAGTGTGTCTGTCTGTATGCTTATTGTTTTCCCCCTATTCCCTCATGTGCCAGTCAAGTCGAGCTCCTGGGCCAGGCAGACTATTCCTACTGCAGAGACGAGCTGTGACTGCATGCAGAGTGAGCTTGGGTGGCCTAGGCACGGGGTAGACTTTGAGCTAGAGCATCACTCCTCTTGTGACAGTCGTGCAGTATGGAAGGCTCATGTAAACTGGAGTTACATCTCAGCTTCTGGAAAAACTAAATCTGACCACTGGGATGAAAGACAGAGGGCGGAGCATCCTCGAATTGGAGACCTTTAAAAACACTCTGCGGCAGGCTGGTCTCTTTTACTTTGGGGGATAGGCCCAATACCTCACAGAGAGTCTGATTATCTTCTTATACATTCATAAAGATGTTTATTTTTGGTTAAGATGCTCAAATTAGAGTAAACTTAATTGGTTGACATTGGCAAAGTAGTCCCTTAAATTACATTACAAATGCTGAAACGCAGCCCACTTATTACCTGTCTAGTCTACTTCTGAGTGTCGAGAAGACAGAGACACATCCAAATGATTTCATCTGAAACATGATCTAGTAAGGGAAAGGAACCATTCACATGCATTATACGTAAGTACATGGACTTTCTCCCTCCATAGATGCCTGTACCCCTCCTGTGGAGCATTGTCAGGGATAAGACAGAAAGGAAAGAGGCTCATTGTCTGTGCTTTTCACACCCTGGGCATGGATGGCACTGCATCGCATCAGTAGGACATGCACACACGCACATGGAACTGACTCTTGTTCACATTAGTTATACTCTATAAACATTGTACTAGCAATTATAGGGGCATTGTTCTTGGGGAAAATAAAGGGTTAGGTTCCTGGGAATTCCTGGTCCCATTTTCAACAACCTTGTTTTATGTGTGTTTCTCTTTAAAGATGCCTTACTTAATGTATTGGCTCAGTAGCTTTGAATTCACAGCCAGCATTGCATCTCATGCTTGAGTAAAGACCGTGCAACACATATGTTCTCCATAAGGCACATCACTGTCTTCCGGTCCTAAGAACATTAGACAGCGTGTCAACATTGTACTTAAGGGTTATTCCAAACAGTGATACCATCCAGGAAAATGGGAAAACTATGGGGCTAAGGGGACCACTAGAAGAATCCCTTTTACAGTTTTGAGAAATGAAAGGAGAAATCATTGTCTCACTGGACTTCACAGGGAAACGCGTGCACTGGGTGCCTGCAGTCTGCCGCCATTCCAGACAAGTTCTTAAATGGTTACACGAAGGCTGCACACACTGGTTTCGGGATTACAGACTAATTTAACTGATCAGATCCACAAATACAGGCTTATGAGTAATGAAGGTGGATTCTGTATACTAATAAGATTTATTTCCAGGAATTGGCCTGGGGGTAGGGGTGGGGCTGGGGGTTGTGGAGACTAGCAGGCCTGAACTCAACAGGGCAGTCTGCAGGCTGAGGACTCTCTAGTAGTTTGGCAGCTGAAGTTCCCTTAAAGAAACTTGGGGCTCCTTTCCTTAAAGACAGCTGACTGCAGCTGTTAGACATCTCCACAGCTACAAAATGCCTTTTTCATACCCACCCTAGTGTGTAACTGGACCACAGGCGACTATGGCCTTGTTAAGTCGACACATAAACTGCCACAGCAGCTAGTTAAGATTTGGATGTAAAATGTGCCCCCCACAGGTCTTTGAATACCTGGTCCCCAGCTTGAGGCACTATCTGGAGGTCAAAGGGCCCAGGTGCACATGCAGGCTACTGGGGGCAGGCTTTGAGAGGCCCAGCCTAGCCCTGCCTCTGGTTCTGACCTCTGTGTCCTGATGTACCAAGAAGTAAAGAGCCTCTGGCTCCCACATTGCCATGGATTCTGCCTTGTGGTCTGAAACTCTGAGCCTCAGCAAACCTTTCCTTTGTTAAATTGTGTCTTCTAGGTATTTGCCCCCAGTGATTAGAGAGGATACAGAGGCCCAGGAAAGCGGCCTGTCTGTCAGCCTTGGGGAATCATCTCTTTCCTCCTTTCCCAGAAGCTAGACTAGGGCAGTAAGAACTCATAAGCTCTGTTAGCTAGCCTGGCTCCTTTAGTACAGGGAAACTCACTCCATGCACTGGCCCTAGTGGAGCTAAGGAGGGAATGTTTTTCTTTTTGCATTTAAAAAGAGGCTTTAGCTTTGATCCACTGATATGAATCATCTTGATTTCTGTTCAGTAATTTTCTGTGCCCATTGATTTAGAATCTTTGTGCCCTGAGCCTCATCCAGCAGCAAGCTGCTTGGACCTGCTCTGGGAGTCAATGGCAGGCTTTGGTGGTTCCTGGGCCACAGGTGGATGTGCCTTCTCTACGGGGCTGTTGGGCAGCGATGGTGCTATTGCTCAGGTTGTAGGGAGTGAGGATCTTGGCCTCCATCCTGGACCCTTGATAGGGAAAGAGTGATGTGATACACATATGCTAGCAGCACCTGCCACAAGCTAAGAATTCACTGTGAGTGCAGAACACAAAGCAACCAAATCCAGTTCACGTTTAGCAAGATGCCAGTAGATTCCGATGTCCAGTGAAGTTAGAAAACCATGCTATAGGTAGCCATCTGGTGCCCCCTTGTTCTTTGACCTTTAGACCCCAACCCTTGACCTATCTTTTACTTATTTTGAACTGGACATCCTAGAATGACCCTGCTTCCCCTGGCACAAATGGGTAAGCACCTCGCCCTGATCCACACAAGCAGACTTCTTGAATATAGCCACCTGCTAAAAGTGGCTTGTTCCCCTTTCATTGTGTAGAGTTAACTCTATGCCAAGCTCTTCCCAGGAGTACTACTTGAACCCCACACTGCCCTGTACCCCTGGCAGCCCCAGTTCTCCTTGAATCTCTCTGGGGCTTCTCTGGTGTAGGGACTAGATCTTCCCCTCAGAACCGGCTTGAACAGGCTCAGACGCTGATGGGCACAGCTCCTAGAGTAAGCAGGAGTAGTTGAGGATGCAGGGAACCAGGCTCTGGGTGTCCTCTGTCTTCACCTAAGCTTCCAACGCCCCAAGTGCAACTTGCGGGAAAGCTACCTTTGCACACATCTTTGAAGCACATTAAACCAGTTTGGATGGACCACATCTTTGTTTTGAGGCCGGTTTAACAAGGAACCAGTGGCCAGCGAGGAGTAGTGCTGCTGACTTTACAAGAAGTCTAATGCTCCCTCTTACTTTTACTAAGCATGGAATCCATTAACCTGTCATTATGGGATCTTCCCATTCCATGGAGTCAAATGGCTAATTGAATGGATCGACTTTAATAGCATAGTCTGTAATTATAAAAGCCATTTACAAAATCCCACAGACTGGCATTCCCAAGGAAGGAGGATTTGTCACTGTGAAAAGCAGCCTCAGTCTTGGACAGCCATTACTCATATTCCCTTCTCCTGGTGTTAGGATTATGGGAGTGGACAGTGGATTCGTTCCAAAAATAATCTCAAGCTTTCCTCACTCACACTATAGCAATGCCTAGGCTGGGTTTCCATGTCTTCAGAAGTGGGACAACTATAGCCACAGCCTGCACAATTGATTCCCATCTGAAGCTTGCTGAGGCTCATTTTCTTGGCTAATCTGGTTGTTGTATCCAGCTGGACTGAGTGCAGGTCAATAAATAGTACAAATCAACTTACACAGAGTAAATTAACTACACAAGAGAATTCACTTCCACACGCCTGGAACGCTCTTGGCTAACATGCCACACGGCTCTCTTGAGCACTGCTGGCTTTGTAAATGGAACTCTTGTGTGGTTCACAGCCTGCATGTTTCAGTTCTGGGACTTACTCTCTTGTTCTGTGTGGCTGACATCTCCTTATGCATCTGATCCAGCCCAAATATTATTTTCTCAAGAAAGCCTGCTGAGCGATTTCATCCAAAGGAGCCACACCCTTCCGTCAGTCACCTCACTCACTTTATCACGGTACTGACAGTCTGCAATCATTGATTAGTCTCCACATCCCCACATCAGTCTCCAAGCTGAGATGCTGTCAGTCTTATTGGAAGCCCATTCGACACACAGTAGGTACTTGATAAATATTTGCTGAAATAAGTGACTTAGATACTTAGTGTGTACATTTGAAACAATTTCTGTAAAATGGAAGTTTACTTTAGAAACTTTTTGTTGTCACCAAAATGTTAAAGTGAACTTTCATGAGTGTTTACCTCACTCTTTTTCCTGATGCTATAACAGAGTGCCTGAGACTGAGTGACTTCTTCAACAACGAGGTCTATGGGCATGGCACCAGGATCTTCTTAGCTTCTAGAGGTGAAGTGGGGCGGGGCTTCCTGCATCATCCCATAGTGGAGTACCATACAGCAAGGCAAAGCAAGCCCGAAGGATCTCATCAATTCATCAATTCACAGACAGACCAATCCACTTTATAAAAGCTTTCTTCCCAAAGGCCCCACATCCACACATTAACATAAATCTGAGGCTCAAAGCTCCGTCGGATGAAATTTACAGCGCCACAACCAAACCATAGCAGTATTTTTTCTTTTTTTCTTTTTCTTTTTCTTTTTTTTCTTTTTTTTTTTTTGGTTTTTCGAGACAGGGTTTCTCTGTGTAGCCCTGGCTGTCTTGGAACTCATTCTGTAGACCAGGCTGGCCTTGAACTCAGAAATCTGCCTGCCTCTGCCTCCCAAGTGCTGGGATTAAAGGCGTGCACCACCACCGCCCGGCTTAGTAGTATTCTTTCTAAAAACTTTTGTTCTGTATAGTTATTGATTGTTTATATTTTCCCTTCAAGTCCAGATGAAATTTACAATGCCACGACCAAACCATAGCAGTATTCTTTCTAAAAACTTTTGTTCTGTATAGTTATTGTTTTTTTTCCCCTTCAAGCCCACCCTGTATTACTTTTTCTTCAGTTTCCCCCCTCTGGCATCTTGATTAAAAGGATTACAACAATGACCTTAAAACTTTTTATAAAAGAACCCACTGGTATCTGCATGTCCAACCAACACCAGACACTGTTAGAGAATAACAACCATACTTGTCTCATCAGAGACAAGCTAAGGCAAAAACCTTCCATGCTCTCACATTATGCAGGCTCTTTGTTTTCGGTTGTAAGATTTACTTTACTGTTCGCTTATGTGTATACATTATTCCTCACATGTGTGCAGGTGTCCCTCAGACCAGGAACATCGATCTCCTGCAGTTACAGGTAATTGGGAGTCACATTCCATCTCCGTAAGATTCTGGAAATTGAACTGAGGTTCTCTGCAGGAGCAGCAAGCACTCTTAACGGCCGAGCTATTTCTCTAGCCCCTATAAACCAAGGTACTACTCTTTTAAAATGTGTGTATACACACAAATGTATATGTATGTATACTATGTTACACACATACACCCCAATTTGTAGAAAGCGCAGAAGAGCTGCCACAAGAAATGCATGATTAATTACCAATTAATTATAGACCCATGACTACCTCGGAAGCTTGTCGGTTTTAGGCTGAGCTAGGCAAGATTTTTTTTTTTTTTGAAGGATGGCACTGAGTCCCTGTAAAGGCGGCTGGAGCAGAAGAGGGAAAACACAGCAAGGGACACAGTTGTGGTACCTTGTGAATACATGCCAAGCAGCCCCTGGGTCCATAGGACCTCCATCATTCAGATGAGGAGGCAGTGCAGGGAGCCAGAGCTCAGTGGAGCAAGAAAGACCCAGGTTACTGAGTTGAAATAGAGATATTTGAAGAGGAGAATTGGGCACATAATGTAATGAAAAGATGCCAGGAGACAGTTGGCAGTAACAACATGTGTCACACATTACAGAGAGGGGGTCTTTAGAGGAAGTGATGGAAAACCAGGGCAGAAGCCTGACTCTGGCTTACACACCCATGACCCTCCAAAGTTCATGTTTTATCTTCATTCCCAAAGTGATGGCATTGGGAAGGGGGAGCGATAGGTGTACCAAATGACATTCAGTGCCCTTGTAAATAAGCCCAAGGGAGTTCGCCAGCTTAGGCTACCTCCAGAAGACAGATCCTCATCAGGATCTAACTCTACCTTGACCTTAGACTTCCCAAGCCCTAGAACCGTGAAGGATCAGTTTCTGCTGTTTACAAACCACTCAGTTTTCTTGCAGCAGCCTGAAGTGACTTGATCAAGCCAAGGGTGTTGCCGCTGTGGGCTGACAGAACTGAGGCTGGGGAAGAGACAAGGGATTGTGGGAGACTTTACCAGGAGGTGCTCAGTAGCATCTCCTTCTTTAAGGAACAGAAGCATTGTGAATAGAAACAGGAAGAGGGCTTTTTATAGGCACAAAGTAAATTAGACTAGAGTGGTAAAATGGGAGGGGGCAGGATCTGGGGCACAGGATGAAGCACTGAGGGTTACTTCCTGGTAGAGGAATAGCTCATGAGACTCAACTTTCCCCACAATATGTGACTTTTAAAATTCTCTATAATAAACATTTACTACTTTTGCAATTTACAATGTGAAGGCACTTAAAAAAACCAAATTCATTGCCTTGCTTCTAGAGTCAACCATAGCTTATATACTCAGAAAACCATTTCTCTGAACCTTATAGATTCCCTGCTAGCAGAGCTTGCTTATTCTATAGTGTCTCTCTGTGTTAACTAATTCTCCAGGGCTGTGACCGAAATACTCAGAAGAGAACAACTTGGAGGCCGTCCTTACTGTAGCCTGTGTAATTTCCGGGAGCGATGCTAACTGACATCTTCAGGCAGCAAGGACAGAATAAAGGATGTCACCCAAGTCTGGTTTGGTAGACCGATGGATATATTGAGCTTATAGGTGTATGGATGAGTGATTGCTTTCAGAAGCATGAATGGAGGGTTACTTACAGGATGTGGGTGACACAGAGGCAGCTACATTATCCCCAAACCCACCCCAGCATGGGCAATAGCTGCCTGTACAACCAGCAGGCAGCCCCAGGAAGAGTCTCTCCTCCTCTTGAATACCGTACCTTCCAGGATTCTTTCGTGCATCCTTCCGCCCTCTAAGGAGGGAAGGTTTCAATTCAGAGGAAATTGCTACACAGCGGGGCTCACATTTTGAAGAAGGTCATCTACAGCTCTTCCTTCCATTAATTCAGGACCTATGATGAGGCAGAACATCATGAGGCAGGAACATGTGCTAGAGGCAACTCATCTCAGGGAGGACAGAAAGCAGAGCGATGGAATCCAGGAAGCAGCCAGGGCAAGATACATCCCCTAAGAGTATACCCCAACTAGGCCTTGTCTCCTACCTTCTGCCACCTTCCAGTGATACTATCATGCTATGAATGCATCAAGGAGTGAACCCATTGATTGGGTCGGAGCTTTCAGAATGCAATTGCTTCCCCAAAGCCCATTGGTTGATAACCAAAGGGCTTTAACAATGACCTGGGGAGGACACTTCATGTTCACACCATAGGCTGTGACTCCATCTGCAGAGGCAGCTACTGCCGCATGCATTTATGTTGCCTCCCTAGCCATCTGCGAACCTACAGAAGCCATTGCTTCGTTTATCTGTGTCCTCCCCGTTCTTAAGGAGATGCCCAGTTAATGCCGGGGAGCTGAGGACACCTGAAGAAAGCAGAACTAGAACCTTATCAGCAACATTTGCAAATCTTTGTAATGTAGCTGAGGGCTATGGGACTTTATCGTCTATCTTGAATGTTGACTTAAAAATCTATTACCAGATTCCCACTTTTTTCAGACACAGATGTTAGGTTGAGGATCCTACTCCAAAGACACTCTACCTGAGAAAGCTGCACTTAGCCAAGAGAATTTCATCTTTTACTAATTGGAATAAGTCAGGAAAACAACGTGGGCTGATAGATGTTAACACAGGTCAAACCGGAGGAAATGCCAAGGTGATGGGTAACGCATACCCTGTGTTACTCATGAGCGTCGAACCTGCCAGACATGGCAGGCACTCACAGGCACTGCAGCGCACGCCTCCGCCTCCGCCTGTGCACACAAGGCCGTGTTGGTCTCTTCTTTCTCTCTGCCGTGCCAACCCCCTCCTACCCTCCAACAGAGCTGTTTTCCTTTGTTAGCTCCTCCCACCCGAGTTTCAGATAAATTCTAGTCCCTTTGGGGGCATCCACTTCATCTAGGTTTCCCTCTATGTACATTTCTGGAGTCTTCTGATAAAACTCTAAGAGAGAAATAAACCTGAACAAAAGGAGAAAGAGCGGTTCACACTGACCCACGCCGTCAAGTAACGAGAACAGAAGGTTCTGTGGGGGCAGGGGGAGGGGCTGGGGCAGGCTGGGGCGACTGGGGCGGCTCACTCAAGGTGGAATCTCTTGGCGATGGTACTAGTCTGAAGGAAGCTGGGGTGAGAAGTCAGGGGTTGACTCTGCTAACTCCCCATATGAACATCTGATCTCTTAGTGGGAGTCCCCGGCTTTCACCATTTCTCACTTCCTGTCACCCGCCTTGTGTAACCAGAGACTGGTTTTGCCATGGCTAATGTAAACAAAGGCTTAAAACCTGTGGAAGCATTCTGGAAGAGGGGAAGGAAATGAAGCTTCCTGAAGTTTGAGGCTGCTCACCCAGAGGAAATGCGAATTAAATAAAGTGAAAAGTGTTTCTCAGAGATGGCCCAAGGCTGCTGTGTCCTCATCGCCACAGGCTGGGCCTGCAGAGACTAAAGAGAATTAGGTACATTCTCCCAAGGGCTCCACAGGCAGAGCTCAGGCACTTATCTAGGCTATGTGGAAGGTCACTGAGTCATGAGAGCCATAGTTTGCCTTAATCCCCACTTCTGAAAGCCCCACTCCAGGGTAGCCGCCCAAGCACCCACTAGGTCTTCAGTAGGCTGGCTTTATGTGGTGCCCTGAGGAGATTCTGACTTCATCCCTGACCAGCCCTTAGCTCTCTCAGTTTTCTAGGAAGCAGTCACAGTGGCTGGCTGTGAGATCTCTACAGCAGGCTCCGTGCTGCTAAGGTTTCTTTAATGACCTAACAATAGCCTTTTGACTCTGCCTACTTCTACTCTCTCCCACATGGGAACACAGAAATGACCTATGATAAGCACACATATATGAATATATATATATTCATATATGTGTGTGTGTGTGTCTGTCTGTGTGTGTCTGTGTGTGTGTGTGTGTCTGTGTGTGTGTGTATACATATGTGTGTGTATGTGTGTATGTGTATCCCCTATTCCATTTTAACAAGTCATGTCTATTCCTTATCTGTCAATCTATCCATCCATTTATTATGTTTCTTCATATAAGCACATATAATCATATGTGCATATAATTATGCATGGCTCTATTCACATGGATGTGTATGTAAATCTCTCTTCTCTTGCTCCTTTGTCTGCAACCTTAACCTCTCTGTCCTCTCCTTTGACTGTTAGTTTAGTAAAGCCCTCTGTGGATCAGTCTAACCATTTGGCTTCTTTCTTCTGAAGTGTGGGCTCTTGAAGGCACTTGGAGGGATCTGTACTTGTGAGGTTGGATCTGAAACAGTGACCTCTGACCTCACTGAGCTCTCAGCTCAGGAGCCATTTCACCAGCCCTGGTCAGCAGCCTTTCCACTTCAGGGGTGGGGTGGACTCCCTGCTGTCTTCCTGTGCCCTGTGCCCTGTCTCTCCCACCTGGGACCACCTTCTGTTAGCACCACCCAGGCTTTGGTCTCCATCAGCATTTATAGCACAGCAACACAGGCTGGCAGCTTAACTGTCAGACAGTGATTTCTCACAGCACTCCAGATCCTGGAATTCATTCCTAATGTGGCCTTTACACAGACAGCTACCTTAGCACCTCGTCCTCAAACAACAGAGTGGAGAGGGGCTGCCTCTTCCTCCTCCGATAAGAGCATACATCTCATTATGGGATCACATCCCTATGGCTTTATAAAACCTAACTCCCTGAGGTTCCACCTCTAGAAACCACCGTATTGTGGATCAAGGCATCGACTTGTAAATTTGGGGAAACAGAAATGTTGTCCACGTAGCTCTTGCTTCAAACTCTGTCCACCATCCATCTGGAGTGCAGGCTCTTCTGTGGACACACTAGCCTTCTACGTCTCTCCTCCTTTCTAACTAACTCCAGCCTTCTGTCCTACCTGAGCCTCTGCTGGCACCCTTAATCTCATAACGCTTGGTACTGATTTCTCTACTAGCCTTTTTGACTCTGCCTACTTCTACGCCCTCCCACATGGGAACACAGAAATCTTCTTAAATAAAGAACTGCTCCCCACTTACCTGCCAGTGTTAGTGTTCAGGACATTTCACGGCTTGCTCTCAGGGACCTAGCAGTTGCTTATGTCATCACCTGCTGCTGCTGCCTGCGGATAAAAAGGACCGCTTGCCATGCTAGCTCTCTGTCTCTCTGTCTCTGTCTCTTTCTCTCTGTCTATCTGTGTGTGTGTGTGGTCTTTCTCTATCTCTGTATCTCTGTGTTTCTGTCTTTCCTCTATCTCTGTCTCTCTGTTCCCCACTGCCCCGTTCCTTCTCTCTCTCTCTCTCTCTCTCTCTCTCTCTCTCTCTCTCTCTCTCTTTCTCTGTGTATGTGTGTGTGTTTGTGTGTGTCTTTCTCTGTCTCTGTATCTCTGTGTTTCTGTTTCTGTCTTTCTATCTCTGTCTCTCTGTGTTTCTGTCTCTCTGTCTCTGTCTCCCCACTGCCCCGTTCCTTCTCTCTCTCCCTGAACCCCACCCCGCCCACTTTCTCTGCAGTCCTGGCTCTCTGGATGCTCCCTATCTGGCTGCCTCTATCCATCCCCCCAGGTCCTCTCTCCCCTCCCCTCCTCCAGTAATCCCCTTTTGCACCAGATCTCTTGCATAATGTAATTTCTCAGGGCTACACCTCGGCATGGGCCGTCCAAAGATGCCCCTTTGCTGCATTATATTTCTTAATAGCTAGGCTGCACTCTGTTCCTGCATAGCTCTGCTGGCCTATCTCGCTTGTCTATCCTGCCGTCTATTTAGCCCTTTTATTTGCCTTGGTTTTCAGAACGGCAGGTCTTCTCCATGCTCCCCTTCCTCCTGTTCTTAGCCCTACTCTGAAACTGAGCCTGTTCCCACACCAAAGACTGACCACAAGCACCAAGACACCTTCCGATCCATTCAGACTAGGGGAGGGGTAGGCATGTGCAGTAGAGGTGGGCATGGTTACATGGGGAGACCTGAATGGATGAAATAGTCTTGCCAACAGGGGAAATAGGAACAACAGTCACATTCCACAGATGCTGCCCGTACCACTGGCCTCCAGTCTGTGTCCTCAAGCTCTGACTAGAGAATGTGAAGAATGTACGGTTTCCTGTTTGAATAAGGTGGTGGTATGAGAATGCAAGCATTGTCACGAAACGGGCACCTGTGTCACAGCCGGGGACCCAGCATCGGCTAAACCACATCTGGGACCTGCATCAATGACCTTGTTCCTGAGATCCGACCTTTCTCCAAGTCCTAGGTTCAGGGGAGGGGAGGGGAGAGGCCTAACCCTTAACTCTTTTTGAAGAAGGGATTGTTTAGGACTGCCCTCCCAATTTGGTCAGCTATGGAGGCTGTTGGAGTCATTGGATGGAGTCATTGATATAAGGCTTGCAAAGATATAAGGCCTGCAGGAGACTTAGAGCTACCCCAGGTCAGACAGCTGGTCCTAGGAAACCGGGATCCACCTGAAATCAAATGCTTCTCTGTATGTGGGTCCCCCACTTCCTCCCCTGTGAGCAGCAAGGTATAAGAATGAGCTGCCCTTGGAGAGGTAAGAGTCCAGCAACTCCCCCAGACTGCTGGAAAAGTTTCACTTCCCCTAAAGGGTGAGCAGTGCTCCTCGGCCTTCCTAATGCTGAGACCCTTTAACACAGTTCCTCATGCTGTGCTGAGCCCCAACCATAAAATTATTTCGTTGCTATTTCATAACTGTGATTTTGCTACTTACTGTTATGAATCATAATGTAAATATCTGTTATGCGACCCTCAAAGGGTCACAACCCACAGCTTGAGAACCACTGTCCTGAAAGCATATGGGTTTGAGAGCAAAACTGCCCTGCTTCATCAAGACATTCCAGCGTGACTGCAGCCATTCATCCCTCCACACTGCCCCCATGCCTCTGTGTGTGGCTGTGGGGTTGGGGAGGGACGCCTTTAACCAAGTTCAGGTGTGCTGATTAAAGGAGGGAGGGTCTGTCTGGTATTCCTACTGCTAACTTAAGGAAGGGAAGGGAGGCTTCAGCTGGGATAGAGGAACTCTTTTCTATGTGTGAACACCAGGGTGTTGTTTCCTTTTCTACCCTTAGTGCTAAAGATTCCTCTAGTGTTTAGCTTGTAGGCAGAAAACTTATTTTTCCTAACTTTCAAGCCCCAGGGTACTTAGACTGATTAAAAGAGAAGGAAAGACAGGTATATGGGAAGGCTGCATGCCCCTCCTTCACAGACGGTCTCCCTCACATTGAAATGGGATTTACTCTCCCCACCCCACCTCTCAAGATTGCATGAAAACTGAAAGCGGTGGATTTATACTTTAATTGGCCACAGTAACATTCCAACCATTAGGAATGTAACAGTGTGTTTTCAAGAATTCAACTTGAGGGGCCATAGAGATGCCTCAGCAGGTAAGGGCACTTGCTGTCAAGCCTGGTGACCTGAGTTCCATCCCAGAGCCTATGAGGTAGAAGGAGAGAACTCTCACAAGTTGTCCTCTGACCTCCACCCATCGCTTGTGTGTACACACACACATACACATACTAAGTAAACATTTAAAATTTTTTTAAGAAGTTGGAGAGATGGCTCAATAGTTAAGAGCACTTGTTGCTCTTGCAAAGGATCCAGGTTCAATTCCCAGCCCTACTGGCGGCTCGAACCATCTGTAACTCCAGTTCTAAGGGTCTCCTCCACTCCAGCCAGGGATTCGGACTGGACTGAGCTTTTTATCTGAATGTCAAGTCACATGAGTCCAGATTTGTGTCCCCATTACTCGGAGTTAGGGAGTAAAGAGGGAAACGCTCTCACGTGTCCCAGCACCCCTCAATGGTCTCTGGGATGCACATCTGTATGACCAATCTGTGAGTGTTTAAAATCTACATGTTCAGGATTTTCAATTCTTTAGACGCTCATAAATGTGAAACAGAAAACAACAACAACAAAGCACGTCACACAGAGAGACACATACACACCATGTACATACAACCCCCATACATACACTCATACCACACACTCCACACATACCACACACATACATAGCTCCATATACACACATACCACATACATAGATATACCACACATATATGCATATACACATACTACACACACCACATGCTAATATATATATATGCCACACATATACCCACACAATCACATCACACACATACACACACATACCACACACATACATACACACACACATACATACTCTACACATATTTAAAACAGCTCTACTTACTTTGGTGAAGTAATAAAGTTAGTAACCATGAATCCACCAGTCATCTAATCAGAGCTTCTTTTGCTTTTTTTGGTTTTGTGTTGTTTGTTTGTTTGTATAATTGTTGAAGTAAAGTCTTCCTACATAGCTCTGGCTGACCTGGAGCTTGCTATGTAGCCCAGTCTGGCCTTTCACCAGTTCCTAGTGATGACGGGATCACAGGCTTGTGCCATCACAGCAGTTAGAACTCCTATTTTCTTAAGAACTAATGAAGGACCTCTGACCCATTCACTCCTGCCATATTAATTTATGTTCTAAAATCTGGATATTAGACTCAACTGTACATCTTGCTATCAGGAAGAGGTTAAGAGAGACACTGAAATCTAAAACTAGAATTGCAGGGTCCTTGGTATTTTCCATTTAATTAGATGACATTTCACGTAAGTTAACAGACTGTACTGGCCCCAGGATTCAGTTGAAATGCTCAGGTCAGGAAGGACCTGGAAGAGCACCAATGGTGGTTACAGGAGGGTCCTGGTGACTGTTGCTTTTGCTCTTATGTGTTGCTACTGTAGGCTTGTTTTGCTTCCAGAGCTTGTTAGACTTAAAGTACAGGTCCCCAGTGCCTACTAGATCCACCCCCTCAGTCTCTCGACTATTCCAGCTATGAGACAAATAATACTCTTCTGTGTATAAACTGATCTGAGCATGTGAGTTCTACCTGAACACTTCCTTCTCTAGAGAGGCATCCAGGAGAAGATGCCCCTTCCATGTCTGTGTAACTGGGCATCTGGGCTGCTGGGAGCATGAGCAGCAAGGAGACAGGCTGGCTGGTTGCAAGGATTCCAAGGCTACCATAACTGCAAGGGCAGGGCTTCTGCCTGCTCTCCCACTCCCCATTCTGGTAGGCACTAATGGATCTCACAGGAAGCCAAAAGACATGTGGTAAGCCACCACTAAAGCCAGTTTCAGCCACTCCCTGCAAGGAAGGAACTTTAGAAAGAGTATTCCTTCCTTCCTTCCTTCTTTCTTCCTTCCTTCCTTCCTTCCTTCCTTCTTCCTTCCTTCTTTGCTTCTTTTTTTTTTTTTTTTTTTTTTTTTTTTTTTTTTTTTTTTTTATGAGACAGGGTCTCACAATGTAGCCTAGGATGACTCAGGCTTAGTTTCTGTCTTCCGAGTGCTAGGACTGCAGGCATGAGCCACTATCTCTCAGCTAAAGAGTTCAGTGTTTCAAACAAAACACTGAAATAATTTCACTGGAGAAAACTAACTATAGTGTTTTCTTTAAATTATTTTATGATTTAGTGATTATTTTATTTCTAATTGATTAGGTTCTAGGGCCCCCAGTGACCTTATCTGGCCTTATAAGTAGGAAACAGAGGAATCAGGCCAAAAGCAGAATCGACTGGACAGATTATCAGTTGACATTTTGCCAAGCCCATGACAGATCAGTGGTTACACAGGGAATTCTGCTCCCAAGTCCTTCATTGACACTCACACTATAGGTTATTTTTGAGGTTTGCTCTGCTGCTATGTATTGTAATGCTAAAGACTGGCTCCCTAAGTCTGGTTGTGTTAGCTTTGCCCCACAGTTACCTGGCAATAACCTGGTATGCCTGACTCACTATAAAAGGGGCTGCTTGCCCCCTCCCCCCCCTTTCTCTCTTGCTCTCTTGTTCTCTTGCTCTCTTACCCGATTCCCCATGTCCATTCTCTCTCCATTCCCTCCCCGCTGCCTCTCTGCCTTTCTCTGTCTCTACTACCCTACTCTGACTCCCTCCCCATGCCCTAAATAAACTCTATTCTATACTGTACTGTTGTGTGGCTGGTACCTCAGGGGAAGGATGCCTCAGCATTGGCCCAAGAGGTACAACCCCTCACCTTCCACCCCTCCCATTCCCCCCACCTCCCACCCCCAGCCCCACCTCCACCCCCACACCATACTACACCTCCACCAAACATATTCCTGGCTTCTTTTTCTTTTTTATAAAACATAACAGGTTGCCCCCAGGGATGAAGAGATCCTCATGTATAACAAGTGATGCTATGTAACTTTGCTCCTTAATTTAAAACTATTAGTTGAATAAAGATGCCTACAGGCTATAGTTAGGTAGAAGATAGGTAGAGTTTCGGTTCCAGGGGTTGGGGTCCGCAGCAGGACCAAGAAGAGGTGATAAATGGAGACTGGGGAGAGAGGAGGATGCCATGGGGTAAGGGGTCGTGAGAGCTGGCCATGAAAGCTGGCCAGTGGGAGTAGGATCAGCCCAGGTGAAACATGACAAGTCATCTTGGGGTTACTGACAGGGAAGAAGACATCATACCTTAGAGGGTTGATATCTGCCCAGCTCTAATGCTTTAAAGGCTTATTATAAATATAAAGGTTTTGTGTCTTTTATCTGGGAATAAAATTATTTAAGTCAGAATAGAAGTCTCCAGTTGAGATTAAATACTTAGTACAACAGTAACTTATAAACTTATACAAAGCATGAGAAGTAATCTTGAGTCTGGGATAGTAAGAATGAAAGCAAACAGGAAAGAAGCCAAACATGGAAAAGTTGGACCAAGATAAATGTGATTCATTCAATCTGGGGGCACAAACAAGGTAGCTCCAGGTGTGTTCAGTGGGAACACGCAGGTGAAAACAGACAAAAACCACTTCCCTGCCCTTGCAGGCTGACCTTCTATGCGTATGACTGCTAATTTTATGTCGCTCTGACTAGGCTATGGCTCAGTTCTTTAAAGACCCATGTACACATTGCTGTGAGTGGGTGTGATTAACATTTAAATGTCCCATTATGATGGGGTGTGTTGGCCTCATTCAGTCAGTAGAAGGTACTATGTCAGAAGTCTGGATTTCCCCTAAGATGGAAGGGATTCTGATCCCATCCTTATAAGCCAGATAGCTTCTAAGTCAAGACTGAAACATTGCATCTTCCGTAATCCTCCACCTATAAAGGAGATTTGGGCCACTAAGCCCCACAATTGCATAAGTAAGGCAATTATTTAGGATAAACCCGAAGGGACTCTGGCCAGCTCAAGTGTGGTGAACATGGCTCTGTCAGCCTTTACTTCTCTCCCATTGCTCTGCCTTGCTAAAAACCATTAGATTCCAATCCTAAAGCTAGTCACTAAGGTTTATTTACTCTTCCTGAAGCTCAAGGTCCAGCTACCAAACTATTGAAGCCCAGAAATCAAAAGTCCTCTTTAATTTACCTAATTAACATGTCCAATCAAAATATCTTACTACATCCTAGCCCATTCTAACACAGACCTCTCCTTTTCTCTTCTAAAGTTATACCTGCAAGGTCATTTGTGGCTGCTTTTCTGCCTGAGTCAGAAACCAGTCACTTTAACTTTTCTTCCTGACTTAATAAAGGAATTCTCTGTATAAAGGAGCTCTCTGAGAAAACAGATGTTTGGGTGTGGTTTGTGCCTAATCCACTACAAGGAGAACCCCTGTTGTGTAGGGTCTCCTAACAGTGCCCCTCCATTAAGGCAGTCAGAACAGAAAGGAAGAATCTTGGTTTTGGTTTTCAAAAGCCTTTGAGCCCTTTAGGATTTGGTAAACTAGTTGGAGGTGTGGAGTATGAGGAGAACAGGATTTTCTCTGGATTAGAAAAAAAGTGCCCCAGGCCTGGGGAAATGGGAGATGGAGGGAGTGAAGAGACCGCATAGGTGCAGTCAGCCAGTCCTGAAGACCGGGTGAGGGTGGGACAGAGGCCAAGAGGAAAGGAATCCTTGGACTGGGTGGAAAATGGCTGCACCATGAGTCTGGAAAAAATAGTTCATACTCAACCAGGAAGGGAGTCCTGACTCCTAACTGTGATGTAAAAGCCACTGGAAGACTGGCCACCACTCACGAAGCAGCAGACACCAGAGCTCCTCTCAGCAGTGATCTGCTTGCATTGATGACCTTCAGTGGAGAAGACAAAGGATGTTGCAGTAGACCCTGGAGATCCGCAGTTAGTCCATGGCAACTGAAGTTTCCACCACACCATAGAATGAGGGAACTCAGCAGTACCTATTGTAGTCACCCGAATTGCAAGAATGTTGTGTAACAGTTTACTGCAATTGAAACATTTCATCCTGAAGTAAGCTCCTTAAATGGAAGATAAAACAACTAAAAATAGCTTTAGGAAGTTCCTGAAACTTACAAGATTCTCTAGGTCCTACCCTGCTGGAGCAAGGTAGAAAGCTAAGAGTCCTCAGAGGAGTGAAGCTGTGCTCCAAAGAAGAGTCTGAGACCAGACCAGCCGCCCGGAAGAAGCGGAAACCAGATAAGCTATCTGGAAGAGAGACCAATGGAGGCACTTGGAAAGGACACTCTTCACATGCTGAGCTACCTATAGGCTGTTCAGTGCACTCCAGGTTCTCAGCTTTGTGCGTTATCACACATGCTGAACTGGTCTTGGTGAATCAGCTGTCTTTGAATCATTTCTGCTCCTGTAGGTAATCCCAACAAAACTCATGGTTCACCAAGTTGAACTTTGGTGGTATTTGTACCTTGGTCTATCACCCCCTATCTGGGGTGAGTAGATGTGTGCTGGCCTTCCCAAGAAAAGTTTTATCATACAGACAAGCAACACACAACAGTGGGACCATTCTGGGAACAGAAAGGCAGCCATGAGGGTGGATCCCAGTGAGAGAAGGACAGGTAGACCAAGATGCAGTTAGACAGATGAATGAAGGTGACATTATACAGGCTGTGTAACACAAGCCACAAAACTCATATTTGAAGAGATGAGGGAGCTGCTATAGTTGTTGAAGCTCTTTGCATTATTTATCATGTGGGTTGGAGGTTAGGCAAGCAGTTGAGACGTTACTGAAGTTATAGAGGCACAGATAAATGACATGGAGTAAGTAGGGAATGTCAGAAGGGCAAGCCAATGGAGTCAGTATATCTCTGTGGTATACAGAACAAGTCTTGCCATTGTGTTACGTGGAGAGATGAGGAGGGAGGAAGAGGCTGGAGAAACTCTTTAGTTTCTGTTTGAGCAATGGTGGATAAAAGAATCTGTTTCCTGAGAAGGGCTGTCTAGGAGAATACTAACTAGCACATGTAAGGAAACCCAAATGTCCTGTGATAACTGAGAGACACCCAGGGGAGCTGGGTTGCCAGCAGAGAGCCCGAGCTGGACTGTAGGTGGGATCAGGTGTCTCTGGCAGTAGTCTTCACTGCCTGTGGTTTGTTTCAAAAAATAAAGTGGAGATCAATGGAAGGCATTGACTTCTGGCTTCTGCAGGTATGTGCACACATATGCACACTCAGAAACACACACTATATTGTAGGGGGCGGTTCCCTAATTGTCTGATTGGGTCAAAAAGACGGCAGAAGCCAATCACTGGGCGAAGATACAGAGGCTGGTTTTCCAGGTCCCAGGAGCAAGAGGAGGATGAAACAGAGAAAAGGCTTTTGGGCCAGGCTTTGGAGAGAGGAGCATGAACACCCATGCAGGCCTGGGGGCTATTAGAACCAGTGGCAGCCTCCACCACTGGAAGAATCTGATATAAGATAGTTGATGAGTTTAGGACAATAGACTTTGTGCCCAGTCAGAGCCTGGGCTATACAGAACCAGACATGGTGGTGCACACTGTTAATCCCAACAGAGGCAGGCAGCTCTCTGTGAGTGTGGCCAGGGCTACATAGTATCCATAGTGAGACACTATCTTAAAAAGCAAAGGAAGGAAGAAAGACAGAGAGAGAGAGAGAGAGAGAGAGAGAGAGAGAGAGAGAGAGAGGAGGGTAATGGGTAGGAGGGTGTGTGGGGTGTTAGCAGGGCTGGGGAAAGTTCCAAGACCACCTGAGCAGCCTGCAGCTGTTCAGAACCAGTAGGAGCCAGGAGACCGGGACAAAGGCAATGCTAGCTGCTGTTCATGCAGGCAAAGCCATGCATCTGGCTTGTCTGGCTGCAGAAAGCCTCTGGCCCCTGGCCAGCCACACATTGTGAGCAGAGTCTAAAGACAGGCTTTGTTCAGAGGATGGATGGTGTGAGTGGGCACCGAGTTGTGGAGGGCAGCCAGGGCCACTGCAGAACTGAGGGGACCAGGGAGCTTGGGGAGAAAAGAAACTGGATGCCACCCTCATCTCCCCCGTCTCTCTTAACAACGTGTCTCTCAACCAAAGGATGTGGTGTGAGGTAACTCATTTTTTTTCTTACCACTTTTCTCAGTCTTGCCACTCTGAAAGTCAGCCCTGCTCTGCCTGGATGAATCTGCACCCATGTCTACAGCTCTGTTGTGGGGGCAGATGGAAGGGCAGGGGCACACTAGAGCTCAGAGAGCCAAGAAGCAGGCAGCGACAGCTGTGGAAACCTTCTTAGGAAGCCCAGGCTAGCTGGGCCATAGAGCAACACAGGGACCTGAACTGTGCCTGGAACTGCAACAGCCCAGGGAAGAGCAACTCAGTATCCTTGCATGCTGTGTGGGTGTGCATGCTTATACCCAATTCACCATCCCAAGGGGCTTGAGAATTGGTGAACCTGAGTTTTAGTGACCAAGAATCTTTTATAATCTGTGCTTTCTTTTCCCTCCAGGATTCTTTCATCCTTCCATCCTATCCCCTCTCTCTCACACACATACCTTTCAGACCAGAAGTTTTCAAACTATCACGTGCAAATGAGGATCTGTGAGATAGCTTAGAGGTAAAGGAGATTGTGAGCGGACCAGATGACCTGACCACCCACACAAGGAAAAGAGAGAATGGTGCCCTGCTAAAGTTGTTCTTACACACACACACACACACACACACACACACACACACACACACACACCCCAAAGAGTCACTGAGGCATTGTGTTGAAATTGGAAGTCTGAATCAGTAGATTAGGGCTGGCCTGAGAGCCAGCATTTACAAGCTTTCCTGTTTGTCATAAATGAGGCTGATGCTCCAGGGTTTCTCGCCTACTCTGAGTAGCAACATTTCAGAAGAAGCAACAATGTTTTTCCTGGGAAACACTTGTATGCTCCTAGGCACTGATGGGAGTTGTTACATTTGTACCGGAAGCCACCAGGACCACATACCCCAAACAAATTTGACTGTCTAATTTGGAGATTTAAAAATTTTTAATTTAATTTAACTTTTTTGTCAAGTTGCTACCCTATCCATTTTCCCTAACTCTACCCCAGGGGATCTCAGACCTTAAAGGGCATCATAGAGGCTAAAGAAGATTCACCCGGGACCTGATTCAGTATGATCTCCAAGATGATCCTGCCTCTGGTTTGTTGAATACATCTGAAAAAAAAAAAAAAAACTAGAAATACTGGCTTATAGAATCTAAATATTGGAGTTTGGAAATAGAAGGCTTGAACAGATGAAGCTGTGTCGGAGGGGAGGTCTACAGTGAGGTTGGTTACTTTGACCAGGGAACCCACCAAACATCCCCTCGTACTGCCTTGGTGTGCAGTTGCTCAACCACATGCTTAATTAATTGGTCCTACTTTTCTGCTGACCAGTGGCTCCTCAGGGAGGTGGCAGTGATTTTTCCAGCGGTGGTGATGAATTTGAACACACTGATCAGGGACTCCTGGAGATAAAGCACACTTGCTGCTAGCTGCCACTCCTGTGTGTGTGTGTGTGTGTGTGTGTGTGTGTGTGTGTGTGTGTTGATGAATGTGTGTGTGCACACATGTGAGGGGTATGCATACAAGTGTGTGTGCATGCATGTGAGAGGTATGTGTGAATGTGTGTGTGAATTTACATGTATGTACAGCTCAGTGGTTGATATAGGTGTTTTCTTCATTGTCCACTTTTTTGTTTTGTTTTGGGACAGGGTCTCTTGCTGAACCTGGAGTTTAGCAATCTGACTAGAGCCCTAACTGCTAAACTGTCTGCCCTACATGGCTCCAGGGACCTCGGTGCTGGAATACAGACATGCCACCAGCCTTCTTTATTTTTTAACATGGATTCTAAGGGACCAAACTTAGGTCCTAATGATTGCACAATGGTCACTTGACAACTGAGTCACACACATGCACACAGCCTATGCTGTTTATGTTTGTTTGTTTTGATATAGGATCTTACTTTGTAGCCCAGGCTGTCTCGACACCCCCTTATGTAGCCCAGCTTATCTTGAACTCATTCATGGTAATCTTCCTGCTTCAGTACTAGGATTTCAGGTACTAGCTGCCTTGTCCAGCTCATTCTGACCATTTAGCTTTCACCTGTATCACCTGGATGGCCCTTTCCTAGGGCCTCTGAGTCAGTGGCTGCTGAATGTCAATTTCTGACAAGGTCTCTGCTGATATGATGTTCCAAAGAATCACCTCAAGAATTACTGCTCAGGAAACATTGCTTCACAGACTTTAAAAGCACACAAGAATCACCCAGAAACCTTCCTAAAATCCCCACTCACCTGTGTGTCTAATAAGTTCCTGTGTCCACAATACAGTACAAGCCACACTCAAGTGACTGCTGTGCACTCATGAGGACCTGTGTTTGGTCCCTCGGAGTTCAGCTTTCCCAGGGTAGCTTAGCAGCTGCTCTCAGCGCTGCTCTACAGCAGAAACACTGCAGAAGCTTTGAACACTCCCCATCCATAGGCCACACCTGATCAATTAAGTTGGCTAGTCTGGGAATGAAGTGAACGGCTTTTAAAGCTCCTCAGGTAATGTGAGGCTGAAATTAAGGACTGTTGTTTTAAAATAGTAGTTCCCAGGCCTACCACATAAATGAATATGATGTTTTTGCAAAATATTCAGTCTTATCTTTAATCCTTTCTGCATGCCTAATGCTTTTCTAAGTGGTCTAACTCCAATCTGTTATCCACACAATCAGTGCACATATATTCACATACACACACCACTCCTTAAAACTTTGAACAGCTTGTCTTTAGGATAAAAACAATAGCCAGAATTTCTAGAAGTGAGACTTAGGGTCTTTTTGCATTTAAAAGTTACCCTCCTGGTTAACGTTAGAGACCAACCATTCCTACGCACATTCCATTCTGTCAGCTTGCTCTTCAGTGTCCACCCACTAAAGGCTGTCTGCCTGGGGACACTTCCTGCCCAGCCTGCCTTTGTCTGCTTTAATTGCTGCCATTGAACGATGTAGGCATAATGTTTTTATACACTGTGTAAAGTCTACCCTTCTGTTATTCAAATGCTATTTTCTCCCTTCATATCTTGTTTCAATCTGGACACAGCATTGTAATGCTTATACCAAGAATCTCCTGTCTCAAGTTTGTCAAACAGTTCTTACCATTTATTCTCTGCCTTGTCAATAAATGCTGATCACCCACTAGCTGAGCAGAATAGAGAACAGAGCAGGATATCTGCCAACCTAAAGAAGGAAAGATGGAGAAAGGGAGATTCAGATCAGCCAGGAGGATGGAAGAATTGGAGCCATGAGGAAGGGGTCCAGAGAGAGAGAGAGCGAGATCATGGGAACACACCTGAAGCTCAAAGAGCCAGACCAATCATAGTATGCAAGTATCAAAGGATAGGACTGGGAGGCAGCCAGATGACAATAGAAGACTAAGCTAGATCATTTAAATGCTCAGCTGTTGAGGTGTGGTTTTAAATAAATATTGTTTCTCTGTGTGGTGATTGGTGACTAGTGCAAGATAAAGAAATACAGCTACCAGACTACTTACAGTTACGTTTATTTTAAGAATAACTCATATACAGTATGACCTTGGTTTTCAGCATCTGACTCTCAGAGCTCCCTTTTCTCTGGGTTCAGACTTTGATCACGTCTTTCCAAACCCTTGACCTTTGACTCCACATCGTCCCCACTTTAGTCCTTCCCTTTCCTCCAGTGCTGGCTGCCAGCTTACGCTCAGTATTCTGGGACAAGTTTGTAGACCTTCTGAAAATTTTTACTGGCTGTCTCCAAGGTGCTAGGTGCTGGGCATGGGGAGTTTCATATTCTTATTTGTAGAGGATAATCATCAATGTAAAATTGCTGCAGTTGATGTCCTAGGAACTAGATGGGCACAGTCATGATATCTATCAGTGAAAAACTTTCCAGGGAGGAAGCTAAGGTCAAAGGTTTGGCAGGAGTTACCTAGCTGAAGTCGGAGGAGGTTCTGGGACGTGGGTTAAGGAAAAAGTGGAAAATGCAAGGCCTGGGTTTCAAGGGAGAATAAGACATGGTGGGGACCAAGGCCTTGGTGGCTATAACAGAAGTAGGGGTTGTGGGGGATTTTGTTAGACATTCTGCACTTACATGGTACCCACTCCCTAGCTAAAGTTCAGCAGGCAGCAGCACCACCCTGGTGTGGCAGTGACTGGGCACAATTGAACATATTGTGTTGCCCTGGTTACTCATGCAGCAAAATAGACCTTGCCTCTTCCTGCTTCCTACTTCTGTTAATCTGACCTCTCCTGCCTTTGAAAATGGCATGAATCAAGCAAGGGAAATAGATGGGTGCCAAGGAGCCATTACTAGCTTAATGCCTGTCATATACGCATTAAGGGAAAAGGTGCAGTGTTTACAAACGCCACACTTGGGTACTTCATACAGAGACAACCCAGTTACTTTCTATATCAAATTAAATATTTTTGTAGCTGTAGCTGATCATCAAAGATCGATGATGTATAAAGAAAAAAGCTTATCCAGCTCATAGTTCTGGAAATGAGGAGGGCCCAAAGTCCAGGACTTACAGTTGGTGAAGATCTTCTTACTGATAGGAACTGCAGAATCCCAGCATAGCACAGGGTGTCTCGTGTGTGTGTGTGTGTGTGTGTGTGTGTGTGTGTGTGTGTGTGTGAGAGAGAGAGAGAGAGAGAGAGAGAGAGAGAGAGAGAGAGAGAGAGCCCAGAGCATAGGAAGCAGTTGTGTCTACTTGCAAGCAACCCTCATGATCACAGGTCCTCTTAGGAGGAGGGGACAGTCATTAGAGTCCAGCTGCTCCTTCTCCCTCCTTCCCAGCTGTAGTTATCCGGCTGCTGCTCAATGGTCTGTGGTTTCTGGAGGAGATAAGAATATACTGAAAGCAGAAATCTAACTGAAGCAGGGACTTCCCCTGTGCAGTTACAGAAATGTCATATCCATGCTGGGGTGAGAATTTTCAGTAGTGTGGCTACTTTGGGGTCACCCACGCTGTATAAGTAAGTACAGTAAACTCATTGCTTCAAGCGAGACTCGGGTGGAATTGTTACTTTGGTCTGTCATGATTGCCCTCTCTGGAGTAAGTAAATATTTGTTCTTGCTTCCCCAGGGAAAGTTTTCACAACAGGGCTCAAAAGGCAGTGTCAGACTGGTATTGACTCACTCTTGAGAGAACCATGAATTTGTGAACGGATGGATGTATTTAATGTTATTCGTGAAAGCTGAGTCTTTGTGTCCTAGTCATTTGTTGAAGTCCCCACTGTCTAATACTTCACAATGTAGTCATTTGTTAAAGTCCCCACTATCTACTACTTCACAATGGGCATTAAACCTCGACATGAGTTTTGGTAGGGACAGTCAACAAGTTATAGCAACATCTTACCCTGGGCCTCTGCTTTGAATATCATTATTGATGACTAGGATGAGAACATGCCCCTTTGGGCACGAGGAAGCCTTAGGGATCTTACACAGAACAGAACTTTCTTGGAGGCTCCTGAGCCTTCAACACAATGGGGTACCCTCTTATGGCGTTCAGTGTTCCCAGTTGGGGAAGATGCCCTTTGACTCTTGGCTGAGGCTTCTGGTGTTTGCAGTGGAAACCCAGTTCTTAACAGCTTGTCTCTGTAGCATCTCATCCCTGTTACCACCAAGTTTCTCTGAAACACCTGGAAAGAAGCAGGGATGTTCCTTTAATGGGTCATTTTGTTTCTTTCACCTTCCACTTCAGTATCATTTTTAACCAGGATGCATCACCTTGTCGCAATCTACGGTTTCTTCTGGTATGCGTTGTATGTCATGGACATCCTGAGGCATCCCTTCTGAGACCAAATGCAGATCTAAATCCACAGAGCAGAAATTAGCTCAAGGTCACTGAGATAGAGCCCAGCATCCCACCTCAGTCTTAATGTACTTGTTTCCTGATCCCTTCAAGATGTCAGAGTGTCTGATTTCACTTCTGTTCTCTGTGAAGTCCTCTGCTGACCCTCCTCTGTTAGAAAACCTTTTTAACTTACACACTAGCTTCTCCGCCCTGGATGGAGGGGAGAATGAATCTGTAAGAGTTTGATCCCCCCCACCCCCCAGAACAAAAGTTGTTTGCCTGGAGTTTTTCTGCACAGGCAGCCAGCAACAGAACCCTGTGGACTCTATGTAAATTGTCTGACTTTCTCACCAATGAGGTTAAGCCTCCTGTTTTCTTACTCAGCGGGAGCTTGCTAAACAGTGCAGTTGCTGGCTGGGATCACAGCTCTGCAAATTATTTCTAACAAGTATGCAGTTTTTCTGAAAGGGGTCAAGCCAGGTCAGCACAATGGGCATTTGTCTGATAGCTTCCAGAGTTAATGGAAGTTTTTGTTTATGAAGAAAGAGAAGGAAGGGGGTGGCAAGCTGTGGTCTGCATCCCAGAGAAATTCTGCTCTTGGCTGTGGCCATAGATGTGTCTAAATTTTTTTATCTTCCATGAAGGAGGAACAAAGAAATTGATGTAAACTTAATTTCATCCCTTCATATCCTCATTATTTAGGCTGTTGTTAAATATCTCAACAGAATAATGATGTACCCACTAGGTAGAGGAAGCCAGCCCTTGCTGAACATGAACAAGCCCCAAAGAAGGATGAGGACTACCCGGGTAGCCATGGTCAGCCATAGGAAGGTGAGCGGCAGCTTTCTGTCACTTCCTGAAGCTCTGTTAATGAGAAAAACTAAATTAGGTATTATGAGAAAACCAGGGAGATCTTCAGTTAAAGACAATAACCACACGGAAGTCCTTCAGTCATTCCAAACAGTTGACTTCTAGACAAAATATGACCGAATATTTGTAATGCATAACCAAGCATGAAACCAAGTAAAAAGAATTACTGTCAGAAGAAAAAGGAAAACTCAGAAGTGAAACTTGTACTGTGCTTAGGCAAGTTGTAAATAGAGCTGGGTATGGTGTTTCCTGCCTGTAACCCCAGCATTTCCAATGCTGAGACAAGGGAATTACCATAGGTTCAGGGATAGCCTGGGGTACAGAGTGAGTTCAGAGTTTTAGAGCGACCCAGTCTCTAAAAACAAATCTAAATATGCATTATCTGTAAAAGGTTGATTCCACACTGTGATACTAGTCAGCTCACTCAGTCCATGGCATTTGCATCCACAGATTCAAATCAACTGAGGATTGAAAATACTTGAAAAAAATTTACTTAATTGTTGACATATACTATGTAGCAGGTCCAAGATGTTTGTGTCTGTGTTGAACATGTACAGAGACGTTTTCCTTATGAGGTATTGTACAATTATTTACATAAAATTTACATATTACTGGGTGCAATATAGAAATGACTTAAAGCGTATGGGAAAATACACATAGATTATATGCAAAACTGGCCAATTTTATATAAGAGACCCAGCATCCATATGTTCTTATACATTTAAGGTCCTAGGTCCATTCTTTTGCAGATACTAAAATACAGCACTATATGTTTCTTGGTGACAATTGAGAAAGACCATTGCTTTTTAAAAGTCATGTTCAAATATGAGAAGACTCAATATCGTGAGATCAAAGTCTCTGGGGAGTATTTTGTGAATATTGTGCAGAAAAACATCTGCTGTGTACAAAATGTAGACAAAGAGGAAGAAAGGGGGGAACCTGCAGTGTTAGGGGAAAGGGGAGTTACCATCACTATGAGGAGCTATGGGAAGTTACCCATCACTATGAGGAGTTACCCATCAGTATGAGGAGCTATGGGGAGTTACCCATCACTAAGAGGAGCTATGGGGAGTTACCAATCACTATGAGGAGTTACTCATCACTATGAGGAGTTACCCATCACTATGAGGAGTTACCCATCACTATGAGGAGTTGCCCATCACTATGAACATCTACGGGGAGTTACCTATCACTATGAGGGGTTACCCATCACTATGAGGGATTACCCATCACTGTGAGGAGTTACCCATCACTATGAAGAGTTACCCATCACTATGAGGTGCTATGGGGAGTTACCCATCACTATGAGGAGTTACCCATCACTATGAGGAGTTACTCATCACTATGAACATCTATGGGAGTTACTCATCACTATGAACATCTTTGGGGAGTTACCCATCACTATGAGGAGTTACTCATCATTATGAATGTCTATGGGGAGTTACCCATCACTATGAAGGTCTATGGGGAGTTACCCATCACTATGAGAAGTTACCTATCACTATAAGGAGTTACCCATCACTATGAAGGTCTATGGGGAGTTACCCATCACTATGAGAAGTTACCTATCACTATGAGGAGTTACCCATCACTATGAAGGTCTATGGGGAGTTACCCATCACTATGAAGATCTATGGGAATTTACCAATCACTATGAGGTGCTATGGGGAGTTGCCCATCACTATGGGGTGTTACCCATCACTATGAAGGCCACAACAGAGACGTGAGTCAGTGTAAGACTTACAAACAGAGATCAGTGGGTCAGAAGCGAGTTTAGAATGAGAAAAGGTTTATATATATTAACACATGGGGCAGTAAGGAAAGGATGGAGTTGGGGAATCTCGCTGTTAGTCATGCCAAAATGAGGGGAGAAAGGGAAGGCTATGGGAGATCAATTGGATTCCCATTACATACATGACCCCAAAAAATTCTAGGTAAATTAAAATTTTAATATTAAAAATGGAAGAAATGTGATTTTATTAAAAATATAGAATATATTATGACAACTGAATACCTAATTGTCAATAAATAACAAAATACTAAGAAATAATTCATACATGAAAATTTAATCTGCTCATTTTGTCACTAAATTTTTGATTAGCCTGCAAAATAATGAAGTCCACAGTGACATTTCCACAAGCGCATATCAGAGTACTTCAGTCATGTTTCAATCTTTTTTCCCTGTCCCCCTACTGATCCCCTTCTGCCCTTCTACTCTCTGTCATTTGCATATTTCACAATCTCTGTTGTATGTGTGAAAACAAACATGCAATATTTAGCTTTCTGACTGTGGCTTGTTTTACTTAACATTATGTCCAGTTTCTCCACAATTATGCAAATGACTTAGTTTTGTTCTTTATGGCTGAATAAAACTTGTGTGTGTGTGTGTATTGGGAGTTTTGAAGAAAGCTAAAGGCATGAAGGCGTCCTCCACCCAAAGGTGGAGAATGAAGGGGCACTCCTCCCCCTAGCAATAGGAAAGAGCCTAATGTAGGTGGCTTTCAGTTTGGGTTCCAGTGAACAGGACCAGTTTGGATATCCTAGCAGATCTTGTGGCCTTGGTGGCACAGTGAGGAGAAAAGGCTGGGCTGGGATGAAGAACCAATGGCAGGAGGCTCTGTATGTCATGTGGGGAACTTGGATGCTGCCCTTCCTGAGTCACCTTGGTTGTAAATCAGCAGAGATGTTGCTAGATTTCCAGAAACCTGAGAAACATAGATACCTAGTGTGACTTGAGGGACTGACTCCGATCTGGGCCCCATGAGTGACAGAGTCTAGTGACAATGAGGAGGACGAGGAGGAGGAGGGTGACTCTGAAGAAGAGCAACCTTCTCCAGTTGTCCTTCCTCTTCCTGTTACTGGGGGGAGGGGGTATGTGAGTGCTAGAGACTGGAATCAGCAGGCCAATGAAGGGAGAAACCGGAAAGGGACTGGATCATACTATCCTCCATCGTTTGTGTGAACTGGAAACGAGAGGCCTCACCTTATAATCCGGTTTATGCGGAGCCCAGTGCCACAGACTTGAAATCCAGTTATCCAGGAGGCCAAAGCAGACGGACACAAGTTCAAAATCAGAAATTTAGCAAAATTCTATCTCAATATTTTAAACCTCAAAATTCTTGGAAGACGTTGCTCAATGGTAGAGCACTTGCCTTCCATATACAAGGTCCTAGGTTCAATCCCCAAGGTCTGTTTATAGTATTTCTTTTCTGTGGAATCAGAAATTTAATCTTAAAGGGACCCCGAGACCACACAGAGCTTCTTGTGTGATTTAGCACAGACACATGAACAAGTCTGAGCCTGTCCTGCCCTGGAGCAGGAACACTGTGGGTGGAGAGTCTGCCGAGGGCAGGCTTCGGTGCAAAGCACCTGCAGGGAGGGGGCCCTCCCCTGGCGACTGGCTGGAAGCTGACTTCACTCTAGGGCACCTGGGAGTCTGGGAGTGAGATGGCAGCGATGGACAGGCTTTTGGCAGGAAAGCACTAGGTGGAGCCAGCACAGCCATGTGAGGAGGCCTTCTAATCAAAGCCTAGCCAACAGAGGCCCTGACAAAGCCAACCAGGAGACCTCCCCCCTCAGGTAACACCCACACACCCTGATACCCAAGGCTCAGACACTGAAGGGGACTTCAGAACAATGAAAGCACAATTAGAGTCTGCACCCCGATGCAGCCTAGCGTACTACCTGTGGCTCACAGCTGAGAGGACCCTGAGCACTTTGGAATAAAGGCACAGTTCAAAAACACCATATTGTCATCTTACTTATAATTAGATCCTACAAGTCAAGTCTTGAAAGACATTTATAGCACACCCTCACTTGTTTAGGTCAGCTTCCCAGAAAGGGGGAAAATAGACTTGGACATTTTTCATTTTAAGCAAGAAATAGCTAAGTCCACATGTCATGACTACTGTCTACATTGTCCCTATTTTAAGGGTGTCCTTTGGGGCTCAGGTATATTAAAGTGCTGGCAAGAGCCTCAACGCTCAACATAGTAGAAAGTAGGCTTGTTTTAGCTTTGGAGGGTTCCCGACCAACTGGAAGCTTCCACCCACTATGAAGTAATGTGATTGGTCAAATAGCTGGCAAATGAACAGGTCAGCAAAGTGATGGTTCTGCACGACAGATTCCCAGGAGACTTGAGGAAAGGATGCCAAGCAGACCTCCATGGACCCTGCAGTCCTTGATTATTCCTGGGCTTAATGTGTGCATGAGGACAGTTCTCTCACTGATTTTGCTCTGCTTCTCTTCAGGGTGGGGCCTGAGTGAAAATGCTTCCCCTTAGCTAGCTTGGAAGACAGCTCTGTGGAAAATGCCTCAAGCAAGCAGATTAGGGCGAAGGGTCACAGGGAGGCCGTAGTTTCTGTGACACAGTCACCAGTGCTGTTCTTGTCCTTTGCTCCTGTGAATAGTCCAAAGCCAGCAGGCTGGGCTCTGTGGATGGGACAGGGAGTCACACCAGTTCAGTTTGTAGGCTTTGTGACAGACTTTATGAAAAGCGTGTTTACGGAAAGTCTGTGTGCCTGCATCACTGTCCAGAGGAACTTTAAAAGACAGTGTTGCTTTGCTGAGTGGCCATATGCCTATTGCATTGCCTTCTGAACATTTGCATTTATGGCCGTAGATGGGCGCTGTTGTCGACTCTGGTAAGGGAAGCTTCCTTTGGACAGAGAAACTCCTAATTGGTCATGTTGAGAACAAAAGACTATTGAATGCTCTGCTCTAAACGGGACATCTGTATCACCCCCTTCCAGGCCCAGGGAGCATCATGAAGGAGGACAGGGAGAATGTAAGAGCTGCAAAGAATGGGCTGGAATGGTGGGGACACTCTCCTCAGGGCATGACATAGCAGATGTGCAGAAGATTAGCACACAATTGGGCTTGCCGGCGATCTCTCATGGAGTTGGTAGAGACTCGCGAGACCCCTACCTGAGGATTTGCAAGGTACTAAGAAGTCTGTTAGGAGCCGGGCGGTGGTGGCGCACGCCTTTAATCCCAGCACTTGGGAGGCAGAGGCAGGCGGATTTCTGAGTTCGAGGCCAGCCTGGTCTACAGAGTGAGTTCCAGGACAGCCAAGGCTACACAGAGAAACCCTGTCTCGAAAAACCAAAAAAATATAAAAAATAAAAAAAATAAAAGAAGTCTGTTAGGAAGAAGAGACTTGTCTCTGAGGATGAATAGACAGTTGGTGGTTGCTGGGAGAGGATAAGATATGCTCTTCAGTGATGTAGCCACTAGTAAGGTGCCCATGCTCAGGTAAATAACCCCTTGCTAATGCACTTGTAAGCTGCTAATGCACTTGTAAGCCATGTTAATGAAACCCATTTGTTTACAAAAAAAAAAAAAAAAAAAAGGTAGGTTATGAAAAGAGAAGGGGAACTGTTTGCAAAGGCAGGTATCAAGGGGAATAGGAGGGGGACAAGAGAGGACAATAAATATATTATACACATGCATGAAAATGCCCGCTTAAAAGCCATTGTGCATTACGCATAAGTAACACATGTTAATAACAACATTTTAAAAAAAAGAGTTGCAACCAAGAATTAGTGTGTTTTACCCCACTTCCTCTGCAGCTCTCCTGGCTCCCTGGGGACCTGTCATGCTGGTCCTTTGGTCTCTGGTTCTACAATGCCCTCTATTGTGTCTCTTTCCCTCACTAAGTTTCTATGTTCAAAGCTTACCTCCTCAGTACTTCTCAGATTCTGACATTTGAAAATTGGCCGTGGTGGACTGCCACATCCAGGCAACTCCTTATCTCCAGAAGGAGAGTGGTAGCTATGTTTGATGCTCTGCCTAGTCCAGTGAGGGGGATGATGTGGGCACAGACTCTGTCCACTCCGCAATCAGGTATGTAGGGCTGAAAAGTCTGAGCCCAAGGAACCCCTAAGAGTGCTCTGTGACTGGGCTTACTATCCTTGCTCAGGATACTTTTTCTAAGATTCTAATCCCCAAGCTCATCGTGACTCCCATTTAAAACAAACACATTTTAATCATGCCCTGAGGCGTTACAACAGTTTTCCCTCAGAGGGAAGAAACCGGAGTCTCTTCCAAAAGCTTAGCAAAAGGAGGTTCCCGTCTGCCTCTTGACCACTGTGTTTTTCAGTCACAGGACTACCTTACAGGAGTAAGGGACGCATTTTTATGCCTCTGGGTAATTCTGTGCAAAACCCTAAAATATTAAGAGAAAAAGCTCATATAGATCCAACTTCACAACCTTTAGTTCTGTCCTGGCAGGAACCATGTTGAGTGCAGGCACCAAGTTCCTCCTGCTAAAATCTTCTCTGCCTGGTCTCTGCCAGCAGTGGGCCGAAGTGTGAATGTGCCAACTCTTGCTCCAAACTGGCTAGACTCACATTTTGTAAATGTCAACTCTCACTATTCCGTTGTATCTGGGAAACCATGAAACCATGTTTTGCCAGCAGGCTGCACAGGCTCTGCTCTGGGGAACTCCTGTCCATACAGCAGCCATACCTCTTACCAAGGAGCTTTTTAAAGAAAACTCTACAGGTTTTAGGAGACAAAATTACAAGCTCCTTGATTCTCTCTCCTCTGAAACACTTTGCCTGTAACAAAATCTTGTGCCCAATGCTTGCGTCCTTCCTTCCCGGCAGTGATGTGAAGTCGGTTCAATAGACACTAAGATACAAAACTGAAAGTGTGTCACATATTTACCACAAGGATCTTGACGAGGGGACAATCCTGAACCTCTTCCCCTTACAACTAATATCATTATTTTGAAGTATTTGGGGTCATGCGAAGCCAATATTAGATAATTTCCAGATTCTGAGAGCGATTAGTTAAAATGAAAGACACTTCCTTCTTTCAGAGTTACTAAATCTGTGTTTACGTGGCAGGGTTTGTAGTAAAGACTTAAGCTGGGATATATGCAGGTCCCTAGTATTAACCCCAGAAGGACACAGAGAAACACACTTCATATAGTCTCCAATCAGGATGTCCTACTATGTTCTAAATAGTGTCAGTGACACATATGTGTAAGACAACATGTGTGCATCTAAATAAAGTACAGTCTTCCTCCAGACTCCAAGGCTGAAGAAGACTGTACTTTACATTACAGGCCCTTTGTAATGAGATGGAAGTCATCAGGTGAGAACACTAGTGAGATACAGTCAGTAAGGCGGCAGCAAAAGTTCAAAATGGCCAGTTTCTGCTCACCCTACACTAAGCTCCTGTTTGTCAGAAGTCTAAACTACTAAAAATACCAAATAACCGAAGTGTTTCAGAAGGAGTACACATTTGTGACTTGAGCTTTGTGTGTAATGTAACTGAGTTGATAAGGAGGTGTGTGTACCAAGGACGGAGACATCTAGCCCAGCAGTCCTCAATCTGTGGGTCACAACCCCTTTGAGGGTTGAGCAACCCTTTGATAGGGTCAAATATCAAGTATTTACCTTAAAATGTGTAACAGTAGCAAAATTACAGTTACGAAGTAACAAAGAAAATAATTTTATGGTTGGGGTCACCGCACATGAGGAACTGTATTAAAGGGTCACAGCATTAGGGGGTTGAGAACCACTGTTCTGGCTGCTTATCCCTACTCCCCCTACCCCCCAAGCTGGCTCGAATTCAGAGATCCACCTGCCTCTGCCTCTGCCTCTGCCTCTCAGGTGCTAGGATTAAAAGCAAGCACCACCATTGCTCAGCTCTTAGTCCCATCTTCATACTATTTCTCAGTCATCATTGCTAAGTCTTCTTATGCATGGTGCTTGGCTCTCTCTCTTACTCTTATAGGAAAGCACCAGTTCATGTTCTCAGCAGAACCCTCTTGCTCCACCCTTAAGTTGCATAAAGACAGGAACTTTGAAGTCACAGTTACAATTAGACTAGGACATTTGTTTCCTCCCATCTGTGTAAGAGACAGGAGGATAATATATTAGCTGGGGTTGAAAGTAAGCGACCTGGTGTCACAGACATACAAAATAACAGGTCCTTAAATGAAATGGAGTTTCAGTTTCTCCTACATGCAGATTTTAGTGTTAGAGTCAGACGCTACTGTGTGAGATCGTGGTCAGGGATCTGGGTACATTTAATTCTATGGTTCTGCTCTCTCTCTGATGTCTTCAATTCCTGGTTCTAGATGTTTATGCACACATCCTGTCCAGCCTGGAGGAAGGAGTAAAAGGCCCTGGAGTAGGTATAAACTTCCCTTTGGGACATAACCTGGAGATTGCCTTTGTCACTCACCCTAACATCTATGAACCAAAACTTCCCACATTCTCGAAAGAAACACTGAAAATGTAGTCTTTATTTTAGATGACTGTGTATCTAGCTAAGAATTAGAACAACTGCAGAAATACACTGTCTGGGTCTCTGGAGGTTGTGGCTCAGAGGTAGAGAGCCCCGAACAAAGCAAGCAAGCAAGCAAAAAGAAAGAAGGAAAGAAAGGAGGCAAACAAGCAAAAGACCCATTGTCTAATATAGTAGCCTCTAGTCACATGTGGCTATTTTAATTTAAATAGATTAAAATTGGAAGTTCCATTCTTCATTCAGCTCATCCGCATTTTGAGTATCTACGGCCATCGTGTTGGAGAACGTAGATTTAGAATTTTCATGAAGCACAGAAGGTTCTTGTGAATGGGGGTGGTGCAGCTAAAGAAAAAGAAATGTGAAATACCGGGACACAACTGGCAGTCATTGTCACGGGGATGCAAAGAGTCATTCTTCCCCTTCTGTGTGAGTCGCTGGGAGTCAGGGACTCTGTCCAGACCTCCAGGGTAACGTTTATGTAGTAGTCGCTTCCTTGTGTGACGGTGCCCTGCAGCTGCTCTCCAGGCTTTCAACACGAGCAAAGGGTCTGACACGTGCCAGGCACAGGCCAGCTGTCAGTCAGTGCTGGTGCCCTCTCTCTGCAACCTCCCTCATGACTCCATACATAGCCACAGCCCCCTTCTGTTGCCAGAACTCAGTCACAGAGTCCTGTGTTCTTTTCCTGAGAAGCTCCAGGAGGTGCAGGTCCCCACGGGATCTGAGTGCTTGCTCCTTCAGCTGCCTGCGTTGATGCAATGGGAGACAGAGACAGCAGCCACCTCTATGACTTCTTAAGAATTCAGGGAAAGAAAAGGATCACATTCACTTGCAGAGGGCAGACTGCATTCCCAGCTAACCCAGCTTGGTCTGCAGGTGCATTATCTTGGGTTTTGTGGGTTACCCAAGAACCCACACCAGCTCCCTTTTCTGAAGAATCATTCAACTCCAGGAGTCAGATTGCTTTGCTTCCCAAGCCTTTGGTTTCCAAGGGCTTTAGATCCCCTCTCTGACAGCCAAGACCCACATCTGCTAATGACAGGGGTCAAAAGTGGAAAGACAAGAAAGTGAGAGAAGAAACCCAAGGTTTAACCTTCGTCCCATAGGTCAAGAGATCTGTGTTTAGGGTTGTGGAGAAGGGGGAACATAAAACTGACAATTTTTTTGACAGGATCTTAAAAAGCTAAAACTGGCCTCAAATTTACTATGTAGGCAGTTGGGGATGATCTACCTCCCAGAGTTGGATTAAAGAGATGCACTACCAAGCCAGGTTTGATGTGGTACTGAGGATCAAACCCAGGGTTTTGCACATATAGGCAAGCACTCTACCACTGAGTGATGTAGCCAGTCAAGCTACTCATTTAAATGACATATAACCATTTTTGTAATCTCAGCATTAGGAGGCTGAGGTAGGAGGTTCTCAAGTTCTAGGGCTGCCTGAACTACACAGTGAAATTTTGTCTTGTCAAAAAAAGAAAAAGAAAAGAAAGAATTTGTATAAAGCTACAAACTAGACTGTCTCCTCAAAACAAACAAACAAACAAACAAAAAAACCCAAATGGATGTCAATACCAACTATCCAAATATCTCCGTTCCCTCTGACCTACATAAGCTGTGTCTCTGTTGCCTAGAGTCTTAAATGGTCATTGTGGTTTCTCCAGGTTTTATGAGGGATGATTATCAGGCTTAAAGAAATTCTCCAGGGCCCTGAACCTGTCAAGGGCCAGCTTGTAATTACGTAACAGCCAATCACAGCTATGTGCCATGGCATGCATGCTCCATTTGATTTCCTTGTTGCTGGGGATGAAGAACACCTCAGAATTATATCTAAGGACTATGGAAACAACACTCACCATGGTGAGGTAATAACTAAAGGAACAGAAATCACACAGATTGGAGACGTGGGCATTAAAATGCAGGAAAATGAGAATATATAAGGTCCCATTACTCAAACTTGCAAATGATGCGTCCTTGGGGAGGAGGAAGGGCTTGGCTGTGTTGGATGATTGCAGGGTGCTGAGGGGCTGCTGAAGGATCTTGGAGTGATGAAATGAGGATGTCGGGGTAAGAAGCAAGGAACAGGCCAGATGTAGTGACCGATGCAATGTGTATAGCTTTCCTTCTTGTCCAGAGTTGTGGGACTCACAGTTGATATCTCTTGTTGTGTGTGTGTGATATGTGTATGTATGTAGGTGTGTATGTGTGTGTGTGAGATGTGTGTGTGTGTGTGTGTGTGTGTGTGTGTGTGAGAGAGAGAGAGAGAGAGAGAGAGAGAGAGAAGATCCTCATCTTGGCTGCACATCAGAGCCACCTGGATGCTGCTGCCTGAACACTGCCTGCAATTGCTGTGGGGTGAGACTCAGGAATCCTGCAAACAGTGAAAGTGCTGTGCATGATCCTGATTAATAGCAGGGGCCAAAGCCCCTCCACAAGTCACTGAAACGCTAGGGTCAACATAAGTTGCTTCTAGGACATAAACTCTCCTTTCCTGTCTCCCATGCATAAAGACTTGAAACAGGTCAGAGAAAGAAGAAGGCATGTAGGGGTGAACAGTCTTTCAAATAATGGGCAACGTACCAAAGTTTTTGCCAAAGTGGATCCATCCACCCATCTATTCCATATCCATCTATCCATCCATCCAATCATCTATCCATCCATCCATTCATCTGTCTGTCCATCTATCCATCTGTCCAATCATCTATTCATCCATCCATCTGTCTGTCTGTCTCGTCCATCCAATCCATCCATCCATCCATTCTCTCAGTCATCCATCCATCCATCCAATCATCTATATCATCCATCTGTCTGTCTGTCCATCAGTCCATCCATCTATGCACCATCAGAATCATTTCAAAGAGGGAGTTCTCTGATTACACACTTCTCTAAACTGTTGGATTTTTATAGTAGTCCTACAAAAGAGAGAGCCCACAGTTAAGTCCATTCTTCTCATCTGTGTGCACATCTCCCAGGCCACTCAAACTCTGAATTCAGGAGGGAACATTCTGGATTCTTTAACATGATTTTTTAATACTAAGTGGTCCTCCCCAGTAAGAAGCAAGCACTGAGACAGAATCATGTAGTGTGGTTTAATCATGGATGTGGTTTGAATGCATGAATGCCCAAACCTAAGTGAACATGGCCATTATAATGACTCAAAGAGGTAGTGCCTTCAAGTGCCTTTATGCTGTGAGGTTCTGTCCCCATGAGTGGATTACTGTTGTTATAGGAGTAGGTTGATGACTGAAGTTCCTTATAAAGGGATGGGTCTCTGTCACCTTTCCTTTTACCATGGGATGATACAGCAAGAAAATCACCAGACACCAACTTCTCAGTGTTGAACTTCCCAGCCTCTAGAACTGTAAGAAATGCATTTCTGTTCATTCTAAAGTACCCAGCCGGTGGCACTCTGTTACAGTGATGTCATGGGTTGCATGGCATTTGTCTTCTAAGGTTATGTGCTGGAAGCTTGGTCTCATTTAAGAGATGGCACCTTAGGGGTGGGTAGCCAGGTTCTCCGGGGCACAGCTTTTGGTGGAACTGATGTAGCTCTCACAAATTCGATTGCTATAAAAAGAGGTGAGCCACACATTTGCTCCTGTCTGTGTGTAGCTGGTCTTCCTTTCTCTGCCACGTTGTAGCACAGCCAGAGGCTTTTGTGAGACACTGCTTATACTCTCCAGCCATGGCACTCATGAGCCAAATGAACCTCTCTCCTTTGTAAAGTCCCTAACCCCTGAAACTTTGTCATAGCCACAGAAAGTAGATTAATATGAACAAAACAGACGACCTAAGGCATGATGCGATGGCAGAGACTGGTAGATAACATTGTCATCCCCTGGGAAAATTCTCTCAAACCCACCTTCCAAACAAACAAATTACTAGTTTTTCAGGCTTTAAAAAAAAAGTGCTTTGCACCACTAAATGGCCTTTTCTTATTCAGGGAAGAATTTAGCTTGAAGCGGGAATTGGGCGGAATGTGGTGGAGAAGAGGTCTGGCATATCTCAGGAAGACTGTCAGTCAAACCAGCAAGGCCCCTTCCCTCTGAGAAGGCACTATCTCTGCAACTCATGTTCTCTGTTGTATCCTGCAACTGAACATCATGATGTCAGGCAAAGAGGGCATTCTCACCATAACATCATCCCTTTCCTTAACCTCAGAGTGCTGAGAAAAGCACTCGACTGGCTTTCTAGTGCTTAAGTACTTTGGATAAAGACACACATGAATACATTCCATTCCAAATTATGATTTTTAAAGGCATCACTGACTTGGAGTCAGAATCAGTTTTGGTAGACTTGGCAATTTACTCGTATAGCCTGTTCTGATCGCTAGGATAACTCACTTCATAAAAATTTGAACCGTGCATAGACTGTGAGAGTCCCTTCTGGTCAGGGTCAGGGGAACAAAGAGCACAGCACTGGGAATGTCACATGGCAGTCTAACCCTATGTCTCTGTACTGTGGAAAGGTCCCAGTGCTGAAATGGCTTCATCAGATTGGCCTCTCCAGTGCCTTTCGTGCTGGGGCTGGGGGTCAAGGGAGGAGGACCAAGGCCGTCCCCATAGACACACATCTCACAGGCTCATTCTCACCATAAATGTTCATTGGATGCCAAGCACTGGAAACACACAGGAAGGACAGATGGGGCACTTGCCTTCCAGGAGTTACCTCATAGACCCAACTAAAATATCACACTCGTCAACCCACAGTCACCATCAGTGACAGAAGCACTGAGGAAAAGAGCCTGGCTCTAAACAAGTGCTAAAGGGTCCATCCCAGACTTCCAGTTAGGGAGACACAATGCTGGAGGCACTAGCAGGAGGAAGAGGAAGCATTGATGGAGGGAGGGATCTGTGGGTTTAGAGTTTTCAAAACCTACTTTAATACCGGTTCTTAAATGCTTCAACCTCCTTTCAAGCCCACCAACCAAAGTTAGGGAAGAAGAAAGGTTAATAGGAAATGAAGAATGTGAGCCTGTTTAGAAGTAGTTCTCTGGGGACAATTCCAAACACAAAACAGTAGCCGTAGTCCAGTCCAGTCACAAACACCGAGCACATATCAGTAGCAGTGGCTCAATCCAGAAGAAACCACGCAGCCCCGCTGAATCAGCAGAAGTGGCAAGAAACAACTGGAATACCACGAGAAGCTCTTTGGCAAGTTTCTCTCTATGAAATTACAAGTGAAGATCAGTGAAGACCAGCAAAGTGTTGCAAGGCAAACCAATGCAAAAGTGTCCTGTCATTGTCTATGAGGTTATATTTATATTCTTTCTAAACATTATGCGCACTCTCAATTGTCCACTCCAGCAAAACATCACACGCTCCTTCACGAGGCAGCTTCCAGAAAAACATCACATGACACAACTGAGTTTTCTACTTCAGGGATGAACAATGGGGTGGGGAGCCCTCTGCACCCCATGTGCATCACTGCAGAGCTGAGGAAGGCTGCAGGACTGGGGAGAAGAGCAGCCGGCAGTGCTCCTCCAGCTGGTGCGATAACTGTGCGTCTCTTTTCCACTTCTCTACACCAAGGTTTTCTTGAAAAGGTGTCTGTTGGATTCCGACTGCCTTAGTCAAATGGCTTTACCTGATCACGGGTTCCATTATCCGTGAAATGGGACGATCTTTTCTTTACGCCCTTTCCTGGAGTTGTTCTGAGTATCTAATGGGAAAATGGATCTAGATAACACAAAGGCTATTCTTCATTTTAATGTGGAAAAGGCAATGAAACTTTCTTACCGGGTGTCTTGCCTCTAGCCTTCCTTGTCTTTGTTGGCTATGTCAGAGCTTTGTAAACAGTTCAACAGATGGGTCCTGATTCCCCAAGGGAGGGCTCCCTCTTCTTCTCCTGAGCCTGGGGGATCTTCCCTCATTCTAAGCAGTGGCTCCCACCTCCCCTCCCACTAGTGCACACAGACATCGCAGACTACCAAAGAAACGACTCTGGTGCCTTTGTCTGGCTCTTGGTTGATGCTCGCTGTGTGCTAGGCACTGACCCAAATTCCTCTCTTATTGTCAAATGATCACTACTCCTCCCTTGAAGCGGTGAGGAAACAGTCTTAGAGAAGCGATAACTCATCAGAGGCCAAGTGGCCTGGAAAGCTGGGGCCACTTTTGAGTCTACTAATCCCTCTGCCTTGATTCTGCTACTGTTTCTCTCTGAAGGTCATCCTGAAGACTAGACAGCTTTATCTCCACTTTTGACCTGCCCCCCTCATGGCCCAGGGAGCTGACCGTATGACATAAACTTCACCTCTCTCTTTTCCAAAGAAACAAGATGTCTTAGTTGGGGTTGTTATTGCTGCCATAAATCACCATGACTGAAAGCTGTTTGGGAGAAAAGGAGTTATGTCATCTTATAGGTTATAGTTCATCATCCAGGGAAGTCCTGTCAGAAACTAGAGGCAGGAATTGATATAGAGGCTATGGAAGAGTGCTGCTTGCTGGCTTGCCCCTCGTGGCTTGCTCAGCCTGACTTCTTATAGCACCCAAGAACACTGGCCCAGGGGTGACTCCTCCCCCAATGAATTTGGCCCATCCACATCAGTCATCAATCAGGACAATTTACCATAGGCTTGTCCTTGAGCCAACCTGGTGGGGACATTTTCTCAACTAAGATCTTCTCTTCCAAAATGAACTCATGTCTGCAAGCACTCAAGACCATCAAGCAAAAGTGACTCCTGGGGGAGACTCTCACTACTAAGAAGAGCTCTCCTGCAGTTTAACCACTAGCAGGACTAGTTTCAACAGGCTGGACTTCTCTTTCATCTGCTTCTGACATGGTGTCAATGAGTTACACCATGTGGCTTATCACTGAAAACGACACTTGCTTCCATGTCTCAAAGACACCAAGTCAAGCTGAGTATTTGCCATTTAGTTTTAATACAGGAACCTCTCACTTGATTAGATGAGGAAGGTCACCCAGCTGTCTGCATAGCTGAGTGGCTGGAAGGTACTAGATATAAAATCTCCATGGACCAAGGTGAGTTTTTATGCTTTTATTCCACTTTGGATATGAGGAGTCAGAGTCAGGTGCTCTGTGAAGCTTTTTATTAGGGTCTCATTGAGTGAGATGGAGTCAGTCAGACCAGTAGCTCATCTTTAGCTCTCAGGTTATAAAGCCACATTGAAACTGATCCTGTGAGCTGTGTGAAAGACAGGAGATCTGGCTGCTGTCCTTGTGGAGTTCTTCCATGAAAAAGGAGAAAACGAACACTCAGAGAAGCTAAAGAAGAAATCATTCAGGCCCACGGGGCCTTCTGCTGTGACAGGTCGGAGGAAGAGTGAGGCTCTGGGCTGACCATGGAAGATGAACGGGGTTACAAGAAAAAAGGGTGGAGTGGCAGTTAGGGCAGGTGAGAGTAAAAGCCACCAGGAGATGGCTTGGGAAGACAAAGCCAGGAGCAAATGAGTGGCCCAGAGAGGGTAGCAGTTAAGAGGTGGCTGGGCCAGACGTGGTGTTTGATAGGGAGTTCAGTTTTCCTGGCAGGGTGATGTTAAGCTGGACATTGACTGGCTATGATGAAAGTCGCTCAGCTAATATTCAGTGGGTGCGGGCTGAAGGTGTTGTACATGGAGATGGTGTGATGTGGCAAATATGATCCTGGCCAGCAGCACTGTGACAACTGAGAGCTTGTTGACCTGTGTCCTACAGTGTGCAGGGCTGGCTGAGCAGACTGAGTAACCGTTCAAAACTTCCCCTTTTGGGGCTAACCTGGGGATTGCCTTTTTCACTACCCTAACATCTATAACCAAAAAATTCCACATTCCGAAGAAAACACTGAAAATGTATCTTTATTTTAGATGATGTGTAAAACTGCTAAGATTAGAACAACTGCAGAAATACCTGTCTGGGTCCTGGAGGTTGGGCCAGAGGTAGAGAGCCCCCGAACAAAGCAAGCAAGCAAGAAAAAAAAGAAAAAGGAAAAGAAAGGAGGCAAACAAGCAAAAGCCCCCTTGTCAAAAAATTAGCCTCTAGTCACATGTGGCTATTTTAAATTTTAAAAAAATTAAAAAAGGAAGTTCCTTCTTCATTTAGTCCCGGGGTTTTTGAGTATTAGGCCATCGTGTTGGGGAAGTAATTTAAATTTTCATGAAGACAAAGGTTTTTTTGTGAATGGGGGTGGTGCGCTAAAGAAAAAGAAATGTGAAAAAACCGGGGCACAAAGCAGTCATTGTCACGGGGGTGAAAAAAGTATTCTTCCCCTTCTGTGGGGGTCGCTGGGAGTCAGGGATCTGTCCAGACCTCCAGGGGAACTTTATGTAGTATCGTTTTTTTGTTGACGGTGCCCCTGCAGCTGCTCTCCAGGGTTTTTAACACGGCAAAGGGCTGACACGTCCAAAAGGGACAGGCCGCGTCAGTCAGTGCTGGTGCCCTCTCTCTGCACCTCCCCATGACTCCATAATAGCCACAGCCCCCTTCTTTGCCAGAACTCAGTCACAGAGTCCCGTGTTCTTTTCCTGAGAACTCCCGGAGGTGCAGGTCCCCCGGGATCTGATTTTCTTGCTCCTTTATGCCCGCTTGTTTTCAAGGGGGGAAAGGGACAGACTTTTTTAAAATTGGGGGGAAAAAAAAGGTAAAAATTCACTTGCAGAGGGCAGACGCAATTCCCAGCAACCCATTGGGCTGCAGGTGCATTACTTGGGGTTTTGGGGGTTACCCAAAACCCACACCATCCCTTTTTCTGAGGGAAACATTCAACTCCAGGATCAGATTTCTTTGTTCCCCAACCTTTTGGTTTCCAAGGGCTTTGATCCCCTCTCTGACAGCCAAGAAACCCCCCACCCGCTAATGACAGGGGTCAAAAGGGGAAGACAAGAAAATAAGAGAAGAAACCCAAGGTTTAACCTTCGTCCCAAGGTCAAAGATCTGTGTTTTGGTTTGGAGAAGGGGAAAATAAAACTGACAATTTTTTTGACAGGATCTTAAAAAGCTAAAAAAGGCCTCAAATTTTTCTTGTGGCAGTTGGGGGATAATCCCCTCCCAGAGTTGGATTAAAGAGATGCACTACCAAGCCAGGTTTGATGTGGGATGAGGATCAAACCCAGGGGTTTTTCCATAAGGCAAACACTCTACCCCCTGAGTGGTAGCCAGTAAGCTACTCATTTTTAAAACAATAACCCTTTTTGAATCTCAGCATTAGGAGGCGAGGTAGGAGGTTCTCAAGTTCTGGGGGTCCTGAACTACAAAGGAAATTTTGTCTTGTCAAAAAAAGAAAAAGAAAAGAAAGAATTGTATAAAACTACAAACAGACTGTCTCCTCAAAAAAAAACAAAAAAAAACAAAAAAACCCCAAAAGGGTGTAAAACCAACTATCCAAATTCTCCCTTCCCTCTGCCTACATAAGCTGTGTCTCTTTTGCCTAGGTCTTAAATGGTCTTGTGGTTTCTCAGGTTTTTATGAGGGTGATTATCGGCTTAAAGAAATTCTCCAGGGCCCTGAACCTGTCAAGGGCCAGCTTGTAATTACGTAACAGCCAAATCACAGCTATGTGCCTGGCATGCAGCCCAATTTGATTTCCTTGTTGCGGGGATGAAGAACACCTCAGAATTATATCTAAGGACTTATTGGAAAAAAACACTCACCATGGTGAGGTAATAAACTAAAGGAACAGAAATCACACAGATGGAGACGTGGGGCATTAAAATGCAGGAAAAGAGAATATATAAGGTCCATTACTCAAACTTGCAAATGATGCGTCCTTGGGGAGGAGGAAGGTGGCTTGGCTGTGTTGGATGATTGCAGGGTGCTGAGGGGCTGCTGAAGGAATCTTGGAGTGATGAATGAGGATGTCGGGGTAAGAAGCAAGGAACAGGCCAGATGTAGTGACCGATGCAATGTGTATAGCTTTCCTTCTTGTCCAGAGTTGTGGGACTCACAGCTTGATATCTCTGTTTGTGTGTGTGTGTGATATGTGATGTATGTGGTGTGTGTGGTGTGTGTGGGTGAGATGTGTTGTTGTGTTGTGTGTGTGTGTGTGTGTGTGTGAGAAAGGAGAGAGAGAGAGGAGAGAGAGAGAGAGAGAGAGATCCTCATCTTGGCTGCACATCAGATGCCACCTGGATGCTGGCAGCCTGAACACTGCCTGCAATTGCTGTGGGGTGAGACTCAGGAATCCTGCAAACAGTGAAAGTGCTGTGCATGATCCTGATTAATAGCAGGGGCCAAAGCCCCCTCCACAAGTCACTGAAACGCTAGGGTCCAACATAAGTTGCTTCTAGGACATAAACTCTCCTTTCCTGTCTCCCATGCATAAAGACTTGAAACAGGTCAGAGAAAGAAGAAGGCATGTAGGGGTGAACAGTCTTTCAAATAATGGGCAACGTACCAAAGTTTTTGCCAAAGTGGATCCATCCACCCTATATCTATTCATCACATCCATTCTATCCATCCATCCAATCATTCTATCCATACCATCCAATTCTGTCACCATCCCTCTTCATCTGTCCATATCATCTATTCATCCATTCCATCTGTCTGTCTGTCCATCAGTCCATCCATCCATCCATCCATCCATCCATCCATCCATCCAATCATCTATTCATCCTATCTGTCTGTCTGTCCATCATCCATCCATCTATGCACCCATCAGAATCATTTCAAAGAGGGAGTTCTCTAATATAACACTTCTCTAAAACTGTTGGATTTTTATAGTAGTCCTACAAAGAGAGAGCCCACAGTTAAGTCCATTCTTCTCCTCGTGTGCACATCTCCCAGGCCACTCAAACTCTGAATTCAGGAGGGAACATTCTGGATTCTTTAACATGTATTTTTTAATACTAAGTGGTCCTCCCCAGTAAGAAGCAAGCACTGAGACAGAATCATGTAGTGTGGTTTAACATGCAATGTGGTTTGAAGCATGAATGCCCAAACCTAAGTGAACATGGCCATTATAATGACCAAAGAGGGTAGTGCCTTCAAGTGCCTTTATGCTGTTTGGGGTTCTGTCCCCATGAGTGGATTACTGTTGTTATAGGAGTAGGTTGATGACTGAAGTTCCTTATAAAGGGATGGGTCTCTGTCACCTTCCTTTTACCATGGGATGATACAGCAGAATAAATCACCAGCACCAACTCTCAGTTGTTGAACTTCCCAGCCTCTAGAACTGTAAGAAATGCATTTCTGTTCATTCTAAAGTACCCAGCGGTGGCACTCTGTTACAGTGATGTCATGGGTTGCATGGCATTTGTCTTCTAAGGTTAGTGTGCTGGAAGCTTGGTCCCCAATTAAGAGAGGCACCTTAGGGTTTTGGGTGCCAGGTTCCTCCGGGGTCACACAGCTTTTGGTGGAACTGATGTACTCTCACAAATTCGAAATTTCTATAAAAAGAGGTGAGCCACACATTTGCTCCTGTCTGTGTGTAGCTGGTCTTCCTTTCTCTGCCACGTTGTAGCACAGCCAGAGGCTTTTGTGAGACACTGCTTATACTCTCCAGCCATGGCACTCATGAGCCAAATGAACCTCTCTCCTTTGTAAAGTCCCTAACCCCTGAAACTTTGTCATAGCCACAGAAAGTAGATTAATATGAACAAAACAGACGACCTAAGGCATGATGCGATGGCAGAGACTGGTAGATAACATTGTCATCCCCTGGGAAAATTCTCTCAAACCCACCTTCCAAACAAACAAATTACTAGTTTTTTTCAGGCTTTAAAAAAAAAGTGCTTTGCACCACTAAATGGCCTTTCTTATTCAGGGAAGAATTTAGCTTGAAGCGGGAATTGGGCGGAATGTGGTGGAGAAGAGGTCTGGCATATCTCAGGAAGACTGTCAGTCAAACCAGCAAGGCCCCTTCCCTCTGAGAAGGCACTATCTCTTTCAACTCAATGTTCTCTGTTGTTTTCCTGCAACTGAACATCATGATGTCAGCAAAGAGGGCATTCTCACCATAAACATAATCCCTTTCCTTAACCTCAGAGTGCTGAGAAAAAGCACTCGACTGGCTTTTCCCAGTGCTTAAGTACTTGGGAATAAAGACACACATGAAATACATTCCATTCCAATTAATATTTTTAAAGGCATCACTGACTTGGAGTCAGAATCAGTTTTGGTAGACTTGGCAATTTACTGTATAGCCTGTTCTGATCGCTAGGAAAAACTCACTTCATAAAAATTTGAACCGTGCATAGACTGTGAGAGTCCCTTCTGGTCAGGGTCAGGGGAACAAAGAGCACAGCACTGGGAATGTCACATGGCAGTCTAAACCCTATGTCTCTGTACTGTGGAAAGGTCCCAGTGCTGAAATGGCTTCATCAGATTTGGCCTCTTCAGTGCCTTTCGTGCTGGGGCTGGGGGTCAAGGGGAGGAGGACCAAGGCCGTCCCCATAGACACACATCTCACAGGCTCATTCTCACCATAAATGTTCATTGGATGCCAAGCACTGGAAACACACAGGAAGGACAGATGGGGCACTTGCCTTCCAGGAGTTACCTCATAGACCCAACTAAAATATCACACTCGTCAACCCACAGTCCCATCAGTGACAGAAAGCACTGAGGAAAAGAGCCTGGCTCTAAACAAGTGCTAAAGGGTCCATCCCAGACTTCCATTAGGAGACACAATGCTGGAGGCACTAGCAGGAGGAAGAGGAAGCATTGATGGAGGGAGGGATCTGTGGGTTTAGGTTTTCAAAACCTACTTAATACCGGTTCTTAAATGCTTCAACCTCCTTTCAAGCCCACCAACCAAAGTTAGGGAAGAAGAAAGGTTAAAGGAAATGAAGAATGTGAGCCTGTTTAGAAGTAGTTCTCTGGGGACAATTCCAAACACAAAACAGTAGCCGTAGTCCAGTCCAGTCACAAACACCGAGCACATATCAGTAGCAGTGGCTCAATCCAGAAGAAACCACGCAGCCCCGCTGAATCAGCAGAAGTGGCAAGAAACAACTGGAATACCACGAGAAGCTCTTTGGCAAGTTTCTCTCTATGAAATTACAAGTGAGATCAGTGAAGACCAGCAAAGTGTTGCAAGGCAAACCAATGCAAAAGTGTCCTGTCATTGTCTATGAGGTTATATTTATATTCTTTCTAAACATTATGCGCAACCTCAATTGTCCACTCCAGCAAAACATCACACACGCTCCTTCACGAGGCAGCTTCCAGAAAACATCACATGACACAACTGAGTTTTCTTACTTCAGGGATGAACAATGGGGTGGGGACCCTGCACCCCATGTGCTCACTGCAGAGCTGAGGAAGGCTGCAGGACTGGGAGAAAGCAGCCGGCAGTGCTCCTCCAGCTGGTGCGATAACTGTGCGTCCTCTTTTCCACTTCTCTACACCAAGTTTTTTGAAAAGGTGCTTTGGATCCGACTGCCAGCAAATGGCTTTACCTGATCACGGAGTTCCATTATCCGTGAAATGGGACGATCTTTCTTTACGCCCTTTCTGGAGTTGTTCTGAGTATCTAATGGGAAAAGGATCTAAAAACAAAAAAGGCTATTTCTTTATTTTTGTTGAAAAGGCAATGAAAACTTTCTTACCGGGTGTCTTGCCCCTAGCCTTCCTTGTCTTTGTTGGCTATGTCAGAGCTTTGTAAAAAATTCACTGGGTCCTGATTCCCCAAGGGGGGGCTCCCCTTTTCTCCTGAAGCTGGGGATCTTCCCTCATTCTAAGCGTGGCTCCCACCTCCCCTCCCCCTATGCACACAGACATCGCACTACCAAAGAAACGCCTCTGGTGCCTTTGTCTGGCTCTTGGTTGATGCTCGCTGGTGTAGGCACTGAACCCCCAAATTCCTCTCTTATTGTCAAATGTCACTACTCCTCCCTTGAAGCGGTGAGGGAAACAAGTCTTAGAGAAGCGATACTCATCAGAGGCCAAGTGGCCTGGAAAGTGGGGCCCCTTTTGAGTCCAATCCCTCTCCCCCTTGTTCTGCTACTGTTTCTCTCTGAAGGTATCCCGAAGACTAGACAGCTTATCTCCACTTTTGAAATGGCCCCCTCATGGCCCAGGGAGCTGACGTATGACATAAACTTCACCTCTCTCTTTTCCAAAGAATCAAGATGTTTAGTTGGGGTTGTTATTGCTGCCATAATCACCATGACGAAAACGTTTGGGGGAAAAGGAGTTATGTCATCTTATGGTTATAGTTCATCATCCGGGGAAATCCTGTCAGAACTAGGGCAGGAATTGATAAGAGGCTATGGAAGGTGCTGCTTTTGGCTTGGCCCCCCGGGGCTTTTCTCCCTGACTTCTATAGCACCCAAGAACATGGCCCAGGGTGACTTTTCCCCCCCCAATGAATTTGGGCCATCCACATCGTCATCAATAGGACAATTTACCTAGGCTTGTCCTTGAGCCCAACCTGGTGGGGACCTTTTCTCAACTAAGATCTTCTCTTCCAAATTGACTCATGTCTGCAAACACTCAAGACCATCAACAAGAAATGACTCCTGGGGGAGACCTCAATAAAGAAGGCTCTCCTGCAGTTTAAAAAACCCAGAAGGTTGTTTTAACAGGGACTTTCTCTTTCAATCTTCTGACATGGTGTAAAAGAGTTACACATGTGGCTTATCACTGAAAAAAACTCTTGCTTCCATGTCTCAAAGACAAAGTCAAGCTTTAGTATTTGCCATTTTGTTTTAAATACAGGAACCTCTCACTTGATTGATGAGGAAGGTCACCCCGCTGTCTGCTAGCTGAGTGCTGGAAGGTATAGATATAAAATCTCCCTGGACCAAGGTGAGTTTTTATTTCTTTTTTTTTTCCCCTTTGGATATGAGAGTCAGAGTCAGGTGCTCTGGAAAACTTTTATTAGGTCTCATTGATTGAGTGAGTCAGTCAGACCAGTAGCTCATCTTTAGCTCTCAGTTATAAAGCCACATTGAAACTGATCCTGTGAGCTGTGTGAAAGACAGGAGATCTGGCTGCTGTCCTTGTGGAGTTCTCCATGAAAATGGAGTAAACGAACACTCAGCAGAAGCTAAAGAAGAAATCATTCAGGCCCACGGGGCCTTCTGCTGTGACAGGTCGGAGGAAGAGTGAGGCTCTGGGCTGACCATGGAAGATGAACGGGGTTACAGAAAAAAGGGTGGAGTGCAGTTAGGGCAGGTGAGAGTAAAAGCCACCAGGAGATGGCTTGGGAAGACAAAAGCCAGGAGCAAATGAGTGGCCCAGAGAGGGTAGCAGTTAGAGGTGGCTGGGCCCAGACGTGGTGTTGATAGGGAGTTCAGTTTTCTGGCAGGGTGATGTTTAAGCTGGACATTGACTGGCTATGATGAAAGTCGCTCAGCTAATATTCAGTGGTGCGGGCTGAAGGTGTTGTACATGGAGATGGTGTGATGTGGCAAATATGATCCTGGCCAGCAGCACTGTGACAACTGAGAGCTTGTTGACCTGTGTCCTACAAGTGTGCAGGGCTGGCTGAGCAGACTGAGTAAACCGTTCAAGATCTGGAAGTAAAGCACTTTCCTGTTTCACTCAGAAGGGTCCAGAAGTTTTGGACAAGAGTCAATTAATTCATTCACTTGACTAGCGTTGACTCGGCACCTGCCATGCTGGGAACGCAGATCAGCAGTCAGGGCTTCTCCAGAGACAAGATTGCCAGGCTTCCATTTATCTCGTTTTACTCATGGAGGCCGCTCCTCATGCTTTCCAGAAACAACCCTGCTGCTTGCCTCTGACATCAGATACTCTGCTGTTAAGTGTTTCTCAAGATTTTAAACACTAATGAGAGGAGCCAAGGCCGTGAAAACAGCATCTGCTGTGAGATCAGCTCTGACACAAATCGTGTGATTCCCAAAGTCTTTTCATCCAGAAGAGGCTGATGTATTTTTCTGAGAGGAAAGGCATGCTCAGGACAACTTCAGTTCTTTTCAGTTTTGACAAAGGTCAAACTGGGGTTAAAGTTAGGGAGACTGGAACTCCTGGTACAGTTGTCTCAGGCCACAGAGGTCAGTTGAGCTCTTGGCAGGCTGAGGTGGGTGGGCATTGCCCTCTGCTGGGGCAGATCAGGAGATAGGACTTGAGGCCAGTGATGGTTGCAACTCGGAGGACAGGGTCTGGGTCCCAATTATCTACTTTATTATCTACTATTATATGTATTATAATACATAATTATCTATTATAAGCTTTGTCTCTTTGACCTCTGCAACCTAGAGATGAGTTTCTGGTCTTCCCAGCATCTTCAAGAGCAACAAAGCAGCCCGTCATTTCTTCTTCAGAAAGGAAGCTAATTTGTGTCAGTTTTGAGAGAAACACCACAGAAGCTAGCTGAAAAGCCGATTCTCTGCCCTGGCAAGGCGGGACATTATCCTGCTGTGTGTCAGCAACACAGCCAGTCTCCTCTGAGTGGCCTTGAAGACCCCTCCCCTTCTGCTTCCCTAGATGGGTCACAGACCAGCATGTCCAAGAGCCAGTGCTACTGTACCAGTGGGTAGCGCCACCAACTGTCCCGTGGATTTTATTTTAAACTAATTTCATTACCAAGGGGTGGATGGCAGTGAGGAAAGGGGCTAATTATAATAGAGGGGTTATTTTTAAAAAGACCTAATTTCAAAAATCTCAGACTTAATTTATTAAATTTCTTTTCGGAGGGAGTTGCTAAACTAAAGTCATTTGCATTATAGTCTTAATTACAACTGCATTTGTTATAGAGATCATCAATAAAGATTCTTGGCCATGTGTACTCAGAATAAGTGATTGATCCTAATGAGGCCTTTGTTCCTCTGGAGCCTCTCCAAGCTATTTCCTCTCTAGTGGAAAAGCTCAACATTTGCCAAGCTGGTGGAGGCGTCTTAAATTAGAAAAAGCCTGTGAAGAATCAAGAGACATTCAAAGTGGGTGTATTAGGAGAGGGGATGTCAAGCTGTATCTGTGTGGGGTACTTCCTGTGAAGGCTGGGTTGCACTGCTGTCTTGTGGCTGCATGAGCCTTTCTGGACAGTCACAGACAATTCCCCTCTGTGTCCTTCCAGCGACACAGGAAATAGCTTCTGGGGCCCTTCCTCCTGCAAATCACAGATGCTGACTAGAGCTTCCTGCTTCTGCCTTTCCTGCTTCCTCTAAGGGACGTGCATGCAGTCCTTGCCACCAAGCTTTTATTGGAAAAGCTGTCTTCCAGGTTAACTCTAAAAAATAAGCAGCACTGATTCTACTGGGGTGGGAAACACGTGGTGTGTGTGTGTGTGTGTGTGTGTGTGTGTGGGTCTGCGGGTGTGTGTGTGTAGGTCTGATTTGTGGGGTGTGTGGTCTGTGGGGTGTGTGTGGAGGTTTGGTGTGTGGTTCATGTGTTGTATCTTGGAATCCATTTGAAGGAGACAGACTTCTTTGTGGGGAGGGGAGGAGGTTAGGGAAGGGCACAGTGGATAGCCCCTGCACTATCCACTGCATAGCTCACACCAACCTCCCATGGCTATTGAAATAGCAAGTGGTGCCAAACTTTATGTAAATACATTTCCTTTATAGACATTTGTAAAGTAAGTATAATAACAAATCAATAATAGCTCATAATGAAATAGGACAACTCTATAATGCAATAATGGTTATTTAAAACATAAGAATTGTTTATTTCTGAAAATTTTCATTCAGTAATTTCATGTACAGGATGGCAATATCAGTAGACATGCTAACATGGAAGTGGGGGAAATCTCACGGGGTTAGACCCCTGAACAAAGAACTCCAGGCAACTGATGACAACAGAGAGAGAGAGAGAGAGAGAGAGAGAGAGAGAGAGAGAGAGAGAGAAGGGGGGAATTGGTTGGACAATACAAAGTAGTTAGCCCTGAAACCATATACACACAAACAACAGCAGCAGAACAAAATAGTTATAGAAGTGTGCATTTATATATTTGTGCACATATAAACAAATACACATATGTGTAACAATAATAACTAGGGTGTGTCACTTTGAAAGTGGAAGGAGCTGGAGAGAGGAAAGGAAAGAGGAAAGAGATTAATTAAAGTGTTTAAAAAAATAAAACTATTCTCAAATCCCAGTTGACCATGCGTAACCTAAAACCAAAGAAAGCAAAAGAAAAGATGGGAGGAGGGGATGACTGTGTTAGCTTGCAGGTGAAAGGACTGTTTTCATTGTATAGCTGAGAAGCACTAAGAAACTTGTCACAAGAGGAACAGATGGGGCTGAGGTCCAGGTCCTGCCCCTGCACATCTCCAAACTACACCCTGTGGCTCTTGTCAGGGTTGGGTCTTGCTGCAGCTTGGTACCCCATGGAAACCTTATTTCTGAATCTGAATGCTTAAGTAAGAATCCAGAGGGAGTCAGAGCTGCCTTACTGAACCTTCCTCTGGAGGTGTGTCTGTTTGACAGAGTGTGGTGGAGGGGGTCAGGAAGGAAGGGGGGGGTGACAGGGAATTTTCCTAGTTTTCCATTGCATAGAGCCATAGATCAGGGGACAAAGACAAACTCATGCTCCTGATGCTGCAAATTTGCTCTGGATAGCCTACTGGGATGGTTTGTAAGCACAGGGAAGGGCAGCCTCAGGACGTGTCCGTGTTGAGGGCTGGTGCAGGACAGAGGCTGTAAGGCAGAAGCTTACAGCAAGACTCCACCTTTGAAGGTCACAGTGACTGGCCTAAGGCAAGAAGTGAAAGGTATCTGTCTCTTCAAAAACCTGCAGGGACTGGAGAGGTGGTTCAGCTGTTAAGAGCGCTTGCTGCTCCTACAGAGGAGTTCCCAGCACCCACATGGTGGCTCACAACTATCTGCAACTCCAATTCCATTGCAACCATTCCAGGAGATCTAACACCCTTTATGGCTGAAGGCACTAGCCATGCACCGGTGCACATATACCTGTGCAGGGAAACAGCCAGAGAATAAAAGTAAATGACTCTTAAAGCTGACATGGGTGGGGGAGCCCTTTGGGAAGCTCTCTCTCTCTCTCTCTCTCTCTCTCTCTCTCTCTCTCCTCTCTCTCTCTCTCTCTCTTCTCCTCTCTCTCTCTCTCTCTCTACTTCTCCTCTCTCTCTCTTCTCCTCTCTCTCTCTCTCTCTCTCTCTCTCCTCTCTCTCTCTGTGTATGTTGTAAAGTGGGGCAGTCCTGTGCCTTCCCTCTCCCCCAGCACTGGTTTTTCTTTGTGTGGAACGGGGGTTGGCGGAGGGGTACTAATAGCTACTCTGTAGCTGTTTCTCTGAATGATAAATAACTTAATGAGAGCAAACAGCAAACAGTGGCTGTAACTAGTAGAAAGTTAGAGTTAGAGGGCAGTCAGGTGCTGAGCCAGCACAAAAGTGAGGCTGATGGCAAGATTTGGTGGGTTGAGAAACAAGCAGATTGAAGGAATCTGTAAACAGCCCTTCTACTGGTTCTGGGAGCTCCAAAAACTGAGTTGAAAAGCACAGGAGCCATAAAATAGCGCCAAGTATTTTTAATTCTAGTGTGAGTCAATCTTTTGAAACCTGGACTCGTTTACATATGAGTCACTCCTGCTTCCTTCCCCTCCACCAACAATTTTGTCTGAGACACATTAGGACTGTGACTTTTCAGCGTCTCCCACCAAACTCTTGTCTCTCATCTTGGGCAGAACAGCCCCTTGCAGAAAAAGCGTCTCCTTCATTTCAGTCCCCTTGGAGGCTAGAACAGGTTTCATAGAAAAAAAGAGAAAGAGCGCCGTACGCGCCACGGAATCCAAGATGACACTAGGTGGCGCTAGACCCTCGCGTTTTCCAGCCTGTTCAAACACCGTTCCCTTTCCTGTGAGGCTGTTTTCTGAGGTACTATCCTTGCTAAAGACTTGGGGGCTATTTCAATCTATTCCACAAACATAAAGCAACTTCCTATCTGTCCTAGGTAGGCGTATTACGGCTGTGATAAAACATCATGGTCAAAGCAACTGGGGGAGGAAAGGATTTCTTTGGCTCACTCTTCCATATATCTGTTCATATTTTAGAGGGAGTCAGGACTCAAAACAGGTCAGGAACCTGGAGGCATGAGCTGGTGCAGAGGCCACGAAGGGTTGCAGCTTACTGACTCGAATTTTCATGGCTTGCTCAGTCTTTTCCACTAGCTTAGTGGTACACCACCCACAATGGGCTGGGCCCCCCACCAATCACTAATTAAGAACATGCCCTACAGGCTTACTATAACCTGATCCTACGGAAGCATTGAGCTTCTCTTTTCTTGGAGGACTCTAATTTGTGTCAAGTTGATATAAAACAACCCAGCACACTGTCTCAGCTCGACACACGCCCCACACCCCGCGCCTTTGCTGCTCCCCCACCCCCACCCCTTTCAGATGAGGTCGTGGAAGGAGGTTCAGAGACCTGACGTTGAGACCCCAAGTTCTTTACCAGCTATAAATATATTCCTTTTCAACTTCTGCCATGCCCTGAGGTGCAGGAAGAAAATCACTTTCTTCCTTAGGAGGTACAGGAAAAAGAAAAGAAAAAGGCAAATCCCTCTGTGAGAACAGCTGAGTCTTCTGTCGCCACTGGTCAGAGCTGCCAGCACAATCTGACCTCAGGCCTTTTCATTCTGAGCCTTGCCCTTCTGGGGGAATACAGGACCCCATTGTCCCCAGTTCAGTTCCTAGCACCTTTTCAAGGAGAAACCCTATTTTAAGTTCCCGGGCCTTGAGAGCTCAGTCCTGGGGCTGATGGGCTCCAAAGCAATTTCCTGCTTACATCTCGAAAGCTCTCCACACCTGCTGGCAGGTGAATAGCACTGTCAGTGAGCAGATAAAGTGACTGACACCCTCCGGCCTCCTTGTCACTGCTGGGGCTTATGTCTCTTTAAAATGAAGCTGTTCAAGATGCCCACCAGAACAGTTGCTTAACGACAGTTTTGGCTGATAGGGTTCCCGTTGGCAGTGCCTGTCTGGGTATAGGAAGGTAACTACATAGAAAAGTCTCAGCCTCCCCTTCCTCACCTCTTACTCTATGGGGTTCCCTGTGGTGAGAGAGGTTGGGGGACAGGTGTGAGTGGAGGTTCCTAGCCTCTTCCACCATGAAGACACAATGAGAAGCCGGCTGTCCCTGACACTGGAAGTAGGCCCTCAGGGGACTCTTGTGGGATCAGAATGTATCTTCCCCAGGCAGTGTTCCCTGTTAGCACTGCTGGTTAAATTAAAGGCCCTTGAAACCACCAGATATTGGAAGGGGTTTTATTTTCATATTCCCTTGCCTTCTTAAAGATCAGATCCCTAGGAAGAAAGTCGTTTCCTTTGGTTAAGGCAGCGGTTTTCAACCTTCCTAATGCTGTGACCTTTTAATGCAGTTTCTCATATTATGGTGACCCTCACAACCGTAAAATTATTTTTGTTGTTACTTTGTAATTTTGCTACTGTTATGAATCATAATGTAAATATCTGTGTTTTCCAATGGTCTTAGGTGACCCCTATAAAAGGGTCAGTCAACACCCCAAACAGGTCTTGACCAAAAGGTTAAGAACCACTGGGTTAAGGTTCCATGAACCGGAGGCACATCTACAGGAAGATTACAGAAAGTAGCCGCCATGCAGATGCCAGTGGTCTGTGCTGTAGCCTGAAGATACATTAATGTCTACAGGCCATGCTGCAGCTGTGGGCCATGTTAACATCTGTGGTCCCTGCTGCCACTGAGGGCCTTGTCTGGGGTCCTACTGCAGAGGGGAGCCATGTTTGTGGTCTGTGCTGTTGCCAGAAACTGTGTGGAGGCCCACAATCCATCAGTCTGTGTTGGGTCATCCATCCTGTGTCATGTGTGTCCTGTCCCATCCCCCTCCCCAACCTGCCCCCACTGTCTGTGAAGGGCAAGGAGGTTACTTTTGCTGTGATATGGATGACTGCGCACACACTGTTGAAATGAGGGACATGGAAGGCTTCTGTGACATCCGCTTCCCCACCCCTGCAAAGTAACAGCCTCAACAGGAAGCCACTGAAGAGAACTCTGAAAACAGAGTGAGTGGGATGACCCAGCTCTCTCTCAGGAGCAGGCCACTGGGAGTTTGACCATGCTCCAGTGAGTATACACAACACAAATTGGACTTTCAAAAATTATTCTTATTTTTATCTTGTTTTGGGGGATGGGTCACAAGGGTGGGGGCTGACATAGAAGTGAGTGTGATCGAGGCCTGCACTGCTTTACCGAGTCACACATATTAATAAGTTCCTATGTCTTTCCTCCTATTAGTCTACTCATTGTCACTTCATTCTAGGAAAATCTCTAGGGGAGGACCCTGCCCCACTGCAATACATACCCCACCACGTCTTTATCTCAGATGCCCAGCCTCCAAAACTATGGTTTCTTAAGCTATGGGTCAGGATCTCATATGGGGCCACACAGCTGAATGTGGGGTTTGAACAGAAAACTTGGCAGCAGTGAAATGCAAAAGGACTGAGTGTTTCTGTCAGCACTCATCCGCGATGTGTTGAGTGACGTCACTGCAGCCTTGGTTCCGAACATACAATGTGCACACCACCACCGCGTGTGATTGTATGTACTGTGTTATTGACTTTAGTTGCTTTACTTTAAAACATCATCCAGTGAGTTTTGGTTTGGGATTAGGACAGAACTTCCAACAGTGTCTGAAGTGGCCCTAAATGTGCTTCTGTCATTTGTACTATGGTGTTTATGACACGTGACATTCTCAGCATTGGTGATTATAAAATCAAAGCAACAATCAGCTCAGAAAAATGTTGAAGAAGCAACATATCCTGCAGTATCCAGTGTCCAGCTGTGATATGATTCTTTATGTAAAATGAACAAGCATCTCATTAACATGTAAACTTGCTTTAATGTTTATTTTAATAAACAATAAAATTGTATGCATACGAAAGAATTGTTTTAAAGTAAATGTCTTTATAATTGCTTATCAGCAAATACTTGATTTGTCTACCCATTCTACTTACTTCTATACCCAGCTAAATAAACATTTTTTTAGGTGAAAGGGCAGTCACAAGTGGAAAGCTCTTAAGAAACCCCAATTTAAGCCACTAGGCTGGGGTATGCACCACTGTAGGTGGCAAATATCATCAAACCTCCAAATGTCTATGTGTGCAGTTGGTTGAGGCAGGTACATTATATAGGAGTAAGAAGGGGAAATATTAGTTGGAAGACATCCTAGAAATCAAATTCTAGCTTGGTGTGGAGAAGCTCCTCATAATGGCACTGAGGTGGAAAAGGTCTGTGGAGGTGGGAAGATGTTGAAGAGGGACCGGCATGCATTTCAGTTGGCCTTGGGTGGACACCTCTGTCTGATGTCTACTATAGATATCCTGCTAGCCAATGTATAGTGAAGGACAGTGGGCCTGGAAGCCTCAGTGACTGCAGCTCCCAGGATGCTCTCAAGTTCAGTGTTACTATCCTTGAGCACTGGTGAGATCACTGCAGGCACGGCTTATGCCACGGCCTGACCTGGGAGGTCAGAATCAAGTTACCAAGGGACAGGTGGCTTCTCTAGTCTCTTCTTTAGACTCTCAGAGGTTAGGTCTGGTTTTAAGCAGATACCTCTGCACCGCCAGACACCCTTTCCATTTTTATTTCTTGTGTGCTGTTGCTGGGGACACTCAGGGCCAAACTCATTCCACACCAGCTGCGTCACTGCACTGTGCTTCCAGTGGTCTTGGCCCTTCAAACTGCACCCTTCCCCATGGACTATAACTGCAACCCTCTGCATGGACCATAGCCACACCCCTCCCCATGGACCATAGCCACACCCCTCCCCATGGACCATAGCCACACCCCTCCCCAAGGACCATAGCCACACCCCTCCCCATGGACCATAGCCACACCCCTCCCCATGGACCATAGCCACACCCCCATGGACCATGCCATCAGTGCAGCTTTGCTGAAGACCTTTTCCTTGTGAAAATTAAGCTCTAGAAATCAGGCAGCAAGATTAATAGTAAAGAATCTCCCCTCTCCCACAAGAATGTTCTAGCCTCCCAAGTTCTCTCCTCAAAGGCAACCTATGACCACCCTTCTCCCATTCCTGTTTCCAGAATTTTCTTTTTAACAAATTGATCTTTTATATACTTCTGAGCCCACCATGGAGGTTCTTTCCCATCAGGCTCCCAGACATGCCCAGTCTGAACTGCACCCTCCACTTAATCTGTGTTCCCTAAGCTTTTCCAGCAAAGACAACCACGATTACCCAACTGCTTGTATTTTCTTCCAAAAAATCATTACATGTATTAAATATATACTAAATAAAACAAAAATATTCTTTCACTTTTACTCACAAGATCAAATGCAATTCATGCTTTCTACATCAACTCTTTTAAAACTTAGTAATAGACTGTAGGAACGTTCCCATAGCAATTGGTAAGAGCCTCCCGTTGTTCTGTATAGCTGAACATTCAGTCTCATGGATATAGTCTAATCCAGCCAACTTTTCCTGTCACGCATCAGATAGTAAATATTTTAGGACCCATGAGGTCAGAGGGTCTCTGTGGAAAGGAATCAGTCCATTTGTATAAGAATGCAAAGACAATACGGAAAGAGAGGAACATGACAAAGTTTCAATAAGATTTATTTATGAACAATGAAAGAATTTTCCAGAAATCTCATGAATCATGGAAATAGAATTTTCCTTTTGATTTTTTTAAAAAATATTTAAAATGTTAAAACCTGGGCATGGCAGCTCATGCCTTGGTAATCCCAGCACTCAGAAGGCTGAATCAAGAGAATCACCCTAAATTTGAGGTCAGACTGGCTACAACGTGGAACCCTGGCTCAGCCCTCCTCCCCACAAATGTTAAAACCCTTCATAGCTTGAAAATGTTACAAAACTGGCAAAAAGCCAGATTTGGCTTCTTGATGATAGAATGACAGCCAGTCCTTAGCTTATCCAACCAGTCCCTGTTAATGAGAGTCAAATGGTTTGGGATCCTTGCTGCAATGTGCACTTCATGTGCATGCAGATGCTTGTAGGACAAGCTCCAACAAAAAGGATTGCTGGACCCGAAGGCCTGCATGGTTCTTATCTGATAGATGTGACTAGTGGCTGCGCTGATGTGTCCACCATCAGGGCACAGGAAGGCCTGTGTCTTCACAGCCAACTGCAAACCCAGGTAATTGCTAGTCTGAGGAGGGAAGGCCAAGGCACCACGGTCTTCTTGACTACATGTTTCTTATGAAGACATCACATCTTTTTTTTTTTTTAAAGATTTATTTATTATATGTACATGAGTACACTGTAGCTGTCTTCAGACGCCAGAAGAGGGCACCAGATCCCATTACAGATGGTTGTGGGCCACCATGTGGTTTCTGGGAATTGAACTCAGGACCTCTGGAAGAGCAGTTGGTACTCTTAACCACTGAGCCATCTCTCCAGCCCGACATCACAACTTTTTACATGTTCATCTGCTACTTACATTTCATCTGTTTCTTCCCTTTCTTATTTTTTACTTCTTTCTATTTTTGAGGCAGGCTCTTGGCCAGCCTGGTCTCACACTCATAATCCTCCTGCCTTAGCCCCTTGAGTGTTGGAATTATAGACAGCATGCCTGATTCTTCTGTGTACAAATATTTATTGGTCTTTTCTTTTGATATTGTTTTAACCTTTATTTTTATTTTCTTTCACTGATCTCTGCTTATGCCTCTTATTTTATCATCCTATAGTTTTTAAATTTTATTTTAATGAAAACATAATTACATCATTCCTCCCTTCTCTTTCTTCGCTCCAACCCCTCTCATGACCTTTCCCTCCAACCCTTCACACACACACACACAGACACATACACATGTGCACACATGTGCACATGGACACACACATAAGTATATAAATACAACCTGCTGATTCCAACTACTATTGTGTGTATGTATATGATTTCAGGACTGATCATTTGGTATTAGATTATTAACTGAGGACTCATCTATAGTGAAGACTCTCTCAGCAGCCATAGCCTGGGCTGGCCTCAAACATACTGCTCCTTCTTCAGCCTCTCTCCTGCTGGGATGACAGGAAGCCAGCTCTTGTCATCTCTTTTGCACAGACTATTCTTTGTGTCTGGAACAGAATGCAGAATGCTTACTTGCCGGTCGCTCATGTCTCCATCTCCAGTTGGCAGCACTGAGCCAGGCACAAAGAAGGTCTCTATCAGCCTCATTAGCCGAATGGATAAGTGAATGTTTCTTTGACCCACCCCCACCTACAGTCCATGTTGCAAAGAAGACATGGGTAAAGCATGTGGTGTGAGGTGTTGAACAGTGAAGTCTGATGCCAAGAAGCAGCAGGAGATGGGAAGTCTTACAGGTACTTAACCTCTTCAGGCCTAAGCTCTCATCAGTAAGCTTCCTGGGTCTGCGAAGTGTGTTAAGTGCTGAGACAATATGCAAGCAGTGTGTTCAGGCTCTTCACAGCAGGTTATCTTATGACTTGGGAAGGCTAAGGTACTTTTTCTAGCTGGGGGTCTGCAAACTAACCTCTGAGATGCCTGGAGACCCAGAGTGGACTGTTTGAGGCTCTCTGCAAGGGACTAGAAAGCTGTGGCAGGAGCCTCCTCCACCACCCACAGGAACCCTGGAATTGTTTCTCCTCAGGTAGGTTTCCCAGCTTCTTCTTCCTTGAGAGACTTGGACAGAGAAAAGCAAAGTGAAATAATTCTATTGAGAAGCAGGTCTATGTGCAAGAGAATGTGTTTGGGGATCATAAGCCTGGGAGGGCCTGTGGTGGTTTGAATACGCTTGGCCCGTGGGAACCATGGCCACAATTTGGAGGTGTGGTCTTGGAGGAAGTATGTCAGTGTGTCAGCAGGCTTTGAGGTCTCCTAGTGCTCAAGCTCTGCCCAAGGTAGATGACAGTCTCCTCCTGGCTGCTATTGGATCAAGATGTAGAACTTTTGGTTCCTCCAGCTCCATGCCTGCCTGCATGCTGCAATGCTTCCCACCATGGTGATCATGGACTGAACCTCTGGGCCTGTAAGCCAGCCCCAATTAAATCTTTCCCTTTATAAGCATTGCCTCGGTCATGGTGTCTCTTCACAGCAATAAAAACCAAACGAAGTCCATGGTTCCATGGATTGGGGTATGCCTGTGACAGACTTGACCGTGTTTTTGTTTGGAGGAATGTGGATCTTGGGACTTTGGGTTTGGAAAGCAATGCTTTACATGGGACTTAACGGGCCATCTTAGAAGGAATGTGGAAGATAGCGGTGCTGGGGTGATTTGAACTGTGAGTGCCTGTCTCCAAGGGTTTCAGAGGAGAAGAATTTTTGTATGTTGCTTACAGATCATTCTTGTAATAGTTTTGGTGAAAATGTGGCTGCTTTTTGCCCTTGTGTTTGCTTGAGGCTAAAGTGAAGAGATTCAGATTAATTGCATTGACAATGTCTCAAAAAAGCTCAGCTTAAATTTTTTCTTCTTGTTTACTCTCATGAAGATCATTTTGATCAAGTGTAGCAAACTTAGAAAGGAAAAATACAAAACGCATGATTCAAGTATTAAAGGGAACCAGGCAGTGGAATGGAGCTAAATGCTGTGTTCAAGGATATTAAATGGAATTAAGGGAATGGTAACCTCAGAGCAAGAATCCACGAAGCTAAGCTTATTGTTTATGTGTTTGTAGTTGAACAAGGGGTAGTTATACCATGTTAGGCATTATTATGACCTGGTTATTTTCATTTAGATATAAGGAGATATGATTGTGTGTCAAATTGACAAGAGATAGATTGTGATGGCTATTCTCAGTTGTCAACTCGACTATACCTGGAATGAATTATAATCCAGAACTTATAATGATCTTGTAAAAGGGAATTAAAGAGAAGTTTAGGTCCAGGCATGGTGGCACACACCTTTAATTTCATCACTCAGAAGACAGAGGCATGCAGATCTCTGAGTTCAAGGTTAGTTTACAGAGCAAGTTCCCAGACAGTCAAGCTTAGGCAGTGAAGGAGTTGTTAAACAGAAAGTTGGTGTTGATGTAATCAAATGGGGGTGGAGAGTGGGGTCCAGCCCCAGCAAGCAGCAGAACTTAGCACCTTCATCCACATGGCTCTGGCTTTAAAGTCAAGAGTAGAAGGGAATCCTGGGACCATTTATGCTGGTTAGCTGGAGCTTAGAAATTAGCAGTGATTAAGAGACCAGCATCACTTAGGTGGAATCTTCTGGGAAGCGTTTTCTGAGACACAAATAAGCTGTGTTCCAGAGAAAGGCATCATTCTGGCAGCCAGACTTGGTAATGTCTAAGAATCACCCCAGGTGGTGCTAGTTTTGAAAGCATGAAGGGGTCATGAAGAGCCACTGAGGCTTGGCACTGTGAGAAGCCATTGGTGAAGGCACAGCCTCAGTTGTAGTTGATAATCCAGGACTGAAGAGGTCATGCAAAGAAGTTGAGGTTTGGCACCATAATGAGTGCCCATGAGAGGCTATTGGTGAAGCCTAGCTGCAGCAGAAGACCCCAGTGTATTGATGTACCATGGGATGATTACCAAGAACAGCAGCAGCAGTGGAGTGGAGTCAGCCAGAGCCTAGAGTGCCACAGAGGGCAGAGCTGGAGAAACGACTCAAGCTGTTTGGAGGAGCCCAGAAGATCATGTGTGGGTATCAGACATTGAAACAAAAAACTGTTACATTGAAGTTGCCTTTCAGACCCCAAGATGTTTGAGATACAACAGCCTTGGGATACCAGCTAAGGAAAGCTGCTAATAGAAGTGGAACCAGCCCAAGAGAAAGAATTGTGTTGCAATCAACAAAGCTGAAAGGAGTTGGACATCAGACATGGAGATGCAGAGTTTGGAATTCTACATTTTGATCCAAAGGCAGCCAGAAGGAGACTGTCTTCTACAGGCAGCCAGGAAGGGACTCTCTTCCACATGGGCAAGCTTGAGCACCAGGAGACCTCAAAGCCCACCTACACAGCGACACACTTCCTTCAACAAGGCCACACCTATTCCAACAAGGCCATACCTCCTAATAGTGTCACTTCCCATGGGCCAAGCATAGTAAAACCACCACAGAGCCCAAGATCCCTGTGAGTTTCAACAGCCGGAATGCATCAAGCATAAGTAATAAGTCACTCATGGGGGGTGGGGGGGAGTGTGGCTCAATGGAAGGGAACTTGTTGCCCTTGAAGGGAACTCAGACTCAGTTACCAGTGCTCACATGGTGGCTCACAACCTTCTGTGACTCCAGACCCAGGGGATCTGATGCCTTCTTCCAAACTCCATGATCATGCACATAGTGTGCATACATACACAGGCACATGCACGAGTGTGTGTGTGTATGTGTGTGTGTATGTGTGTATGCAGAACATACACAAAAAACTTTTTAAAAATCTTGAAGTCAAAGCATCTTATTTTGCATGATTATGCAGATATTATTATGCAGATTATTATTATTATGCAGATAAAAAGCATTGTGTGTATACTTAATAGCAGACACTGCACTAACTGGTTTATATGCAATCACATGACCACTCACATGTTAGCCCTTCCAAGCAGGTTTTCACCAGTTTTCTTACTAGTTCTAGGCCAGTGTGTTTCTACCCTAAATGCAAAAGAAGTTTTCCTCTGTTGGCCATGCCCTGCTTTGGTGGGTTAGCTGGGGATAGGAAACATTCAGAAACCATGAGGTGTATGTGCAAACTGTCACCTTGGGTTTCAGGGTCAAGGAGAGGGAGCAAAGTGCCCAGCCTGCAGCTTCAGCCAGCTGCAAATACCTGCTCCAAATAAGAGGGAGAGAGGGTCAGAGAGGGAGGGAGGAGGAAAAGGAATAGAAGGGAGCAAAGAGACAGAGGAGGGAGAGAGGGAGAGAGGGAGACAGGGAGAGAGGGAGAGAGGGAAAGAGAAACAGAGACAGATTGAGTGACTGACTGAGAGATTCTGGTAGCTAAAGTCAAAGAATGCATGCTTCTCTTTGCAGGCTCTCCAGTGCCCATGTGGAGCCTGGGGTACTGACTAGGCAGACATTTCTTGCTGTCTGAGCTGGTTTCCAGGGGGAACAAGCCAAGACAGCCAGGTTTCCTTGCAGAGATCCTTCTAGTAAAGGAAAACAGTGTGCACCATGGATTGGTTTGTTTGTTTGTTTTTTACAATAATCTTTGTCTAGACCACAGGTGACTTCTTCCTCAGAATTTACAACTCTTTTCAAGGTGTCTCACCAGGCTGCTACGGCCACCGTGGCCATCTGCAGCATCTATGCTGACATGAAGATTCCCTCTGCCCTTCTCTGAAGTTAGTCATGGCTGCTGAATACTAATTTACCAAGTATGCCTTTGGAAGGCGTGATAGGGCAGAGTCTGAGAGTCAAGGTAAAGAGTTAGTGTTTGGTTTTTAACAGCAGGTCTTTTCAGACTCTTAGGAATTATGGCGCAGGTTGTAAGTTCACACTGTGAGTCTTCCCAAGAGGGTTCAGGGTACACATTTTCTGCAGCTGTTTGGCATGGATCCTTAAAACATTTCCTGTGACCAGTGATCCATGGTGTGCCGTTCAGAAACATTGTTGCACAGAACTCCCAAGAACAAACCTGTAGACCTCTTGCTATCCTGTGGCTGCTGTCTTCATCTGTGGTATTCTCTCGGCCCTTTTCTCATTCTGGCTCCCCCTTGGTTCTGGAAGCCAGGACAGATACTTTCAGTTACATGTCTGTCTGTGATTGCCAGCCACTGTTTTCTCCTCGGTCCATGAGGGCCCGCAGAATCTGACCACCTAATTCCAGCGGTCACCAAACTGAAGTAGATACTCAGTATACACCTAATGAGAGACTAGTGAATGAGGAGTGGAATTCATACATCATGCAGATACACATGTGGGAAGGTCTAAGAATTCTACAAGTATCACATTTAGTCCTTAACCCTCACAATAGGCCATGGCCTACATGATAGCACCTCTATTTCGCATTCACGATCCTAACCAGTAAAAGCCAGGGTTTGAACCCACAGAATCAGATACCAGAGCTTAAATTACTAACAGTTGTTTTTTATGGCCTAAACTATTTCCCCATGTCTTAATAAATTCACAAATTTCATTTGATTCTAGCAAGCAATGACATCATGCTTTATATCTCTTAAAATGAGTTGTGAATTTTACAACTTTGTAGGATACTGGACAATTTCTTTGAAAAAAATGTTTTATTTGCCAAATAGGCACATAAATAAATGAAACCTGAGTTTTACAGAATGTGTGCATATATATTTGATAGAAAATCTATCCATAAACCCCACAATTCATAGGTTAAAACTACTGGTCTACTAGCTGTTAACAAACGTTCATTATACTCGATTGATACATTCTCTTTTTGGAGTAAGTGAACAAATTTTGCTTACTATTACCCTGAGAACAGCACGTCTTCCTGACTATACAGAGCACTGAGACCCCCTCCTCAGAAGAACAAGGCCAAGCTTGTGCTGGAGGCTTGATTTCTTTGTAGCTGTGTTGCTGGCTCTGCTGTATATGGCAAAGTTACCTTCACCCCCTTGTGGGGCAGGGTTGGTACCAGATTCTGTGAGTTCAAATCCAGGCTTTTACTGGTTATAGGAACATGAATGCAAAATCAAGAACTGTCTCATGTCGTCTGAGAAATAGAACTGGAAACCGTTTAGAGACTGCCCCCTGAGATTTTGTTTGGCTCCTTTGCCAAGCTCAATCCATTCCCAAAGTAATTCCATCTAAGCCAGTTGCCAGCAGGGAGCTGGAGGTACAGATGGGGATCCAGGAACTCACTTGGGGTAAGCAAGCTCAGGTTTCTGTCTTCCCTCCTGTCTCTGAAATCACAAGGTCACAGGGAATGATGAATCAGTTCCACGTAGCCTTACCCCCTCCTTCCCAGCTTTATACCCCTTTGCCTCAGCTTCTAGGTGGGGTTGCTCCTTGGAATCCACTGAAGTCTGCAGGGGCTCAGAAGACAGAAGAATGGGGCACAGCCTTGAATTCAGTTCTTTCTCCCTCCAAAGTCCCTGATGGTACTGGGGTCCTCTGGGGCCATAGTCTCTGTTCCATCCCCAACACTGCATGAAGTGTATATAGTGGTGCACACCTGTAACCCCAGGATTCATGAAGTGGAGGTGAGGGGAATCAGGCCCTTGTTGCTAGCATTAGCTACATAGTCTAGTTCAAGAATATAGGAGACTCTTTCCCACAGCAGCAGAGCATATGCACTTGTATCTATGTTCTTATGTGTGTATATGAGGCAGGTGCATGTGCATGTCTGTGTTTGTATGTTTGTAGAGATAAGAACACTGGTTCAGATTCTTCAGAACCCTCCCTCCCAAGTCAGACACCATGGCTGAATGGAAGAAGGAGAACTTCTAATCTGAGCAGGAGATAGCCTTCTAGTATTCGCTTGGGTCTTTACACTTAGGCTATATAGTCATGGGCTGCTTCACGGCATAAACACATTCTGAAAAAACTTGTTAAGCATCTCATCGTTGTGTAAGCATCACAAATGTACTTACTCACAGTGAGGTGGCTATAACATCACTAGGCAAACAAACAAACAAACACCTCCTAGGATCACCATGGTCCTGTGGCTTCTCAATGACCAAACACAGCTGGGTAGCACAGAGCTGTACCAGGTGATAAGCTTGTCCTCCCCTGGGAAGGACAAGTCCGGGAAAGCAATACTATTAGTGCTGGGAAGGGGTGGGGGCAGTGCGGAGGACTTTTATTTTTCTTTTGTAGATGTCCATATTGTTTGAATTTTTAGACAGGAAAGCACCCGTATTTATTTATAGTTATTTTTGTCACAGAAAAGTTAATTGGTTAATTGACAAATTCAACAGCTAACATCTTTTGACTCTTTACTTGTCTCAGAATGGCGCTCTGAGCTTGATTTCCTTCATCTTATAGTATTCTGAGTCACAGAGGGATCTGGGGCCCAACACGGGGCCAATGGCCTAACTTGCCATCTAATTGGTGTGTGCTCGCCTGCTGCCTGCTCCACACTGGGCCCAGGAGTGAGGCCTGGAAGGGTGAGGCTTTGCTGCCTTGGTGTGAATGGAACCCAGTCAAGATGGAAAACAGGAAGTGGAAACCAAGGAAACTAATGACTGAGGAGAAATGACTACAGGGAAAGACTTCCTCAGACAAATGTCCCTAAAAGTTGGGTGGTGTTCTGGTGGCATTAAAAAGACAGTCAAGGGGTCCTGTCTGGAATACCCATAAACATTTTCATTTGATTCTGCACCACCTCACAGGGCAGCTAGGTCCAAATAATTTCAACTATAGCCAGATGAATCCTCAGGCTGGAGGAGCCTATGAGAGGTCACCCCACTGTGTCCCCAGACTGGAGAAGAAAATTAGTGTCCTTATGGGTAAAACCCAGTCATGGAAGAAATTATGTTACTAGATCAAAGCAGCTTCCCCAGCCCATCTCCAAGTCAGCAAGAGACAGAACCATATGCCAAAGTCCAGGCCACACCAACAGTTCCATGAGTCAGCGTGTGGAAAATCATATTCAGGCTGCTGCCTCTCATAAAGGAAACAACTGCCCACCCCTCTCTCCAGCTGTAAACTATGTCTATCTGGTAGGGACGCAGTTGAAGAGATGAAGAGCCCCCCAGAATGTCCCTTCTCCCCCAGAGGCTCTGGTGAAGGTGTGAGGACAAGTGAGAACAGGCAGGGAAGGGTTAATGCAAGTTGTCCTTTTCTCCCCTTAGTCATCGCAGAAGATGGCTCCTTGTGCTCACCCAGTCAGGCAGAGGGTCTGGTACAAGGTCAAAGGCCTGAAGGGTTGTGGGAACCAAAGTCTGGAGCACAGCCGCTGGGCAGTCTCCATACAACTTTACATGTGAGAACCTTCCTGAAGCTGGCCCTGGGGTTAGAGCTCTGATAATGAACACTAGGCAGAAGCAAGTACTGCTGTGTCTGAGAGGACCTGAAGGAAAACAACAGCCACCCCAGGCATCTGAGTCTCCAGGAGGCAGCTCTCAGGAAAGACGTCAGCTTTGGGCCAGTGTGCTACCACAGTACAAAATTCATGGGGTGTCAGAGCCTTAACGGTCCTTAAAACTGTTGATATTTGTTGATATATGACAGGCCTAAATAATTTTAATTAAATGAAACTCTATCAAAATTACAATAAATTGAGTTTGAGAATAAATCAAGCACTGGAACCTAGAATCCTGTGGTAAGTTTTAACAGTCTTCAATTTTCATTTACTTGAAAGCTGTAGAAAAGCTGATTGTTTAAGAACTATGGGGTGCAGCTTTTCTGTTTCTTAGCTTTGGTGGTGCATGGACCCATTGGTGGCCTTAGGCTGCAGTAAGGGGCAGTCTCAGATGCTCAGGGGCCTTAGTGACTTGCAGATGCCTCCTCCCTCCATTCACAGAGGGCCCTCTGGCCTCATTCCCGTCCCTTTCAAGGATTGCAGTGCAGGAGACACCTTACTCCACTCCACCTCGCACACAGGTCACGAGATCACTGGAGGCTGGAGAGAGAAAGGTGTGTGTGTGTGCCCGATCGTGCAGTTGCCTATGCACGAGACATGGGAGTCCCTGGCCTTTGGGAAGAAACTGCCCACAACTAAAGACCAGGAAGCCTGACAGGACCTGTGACTTGAATGAACTGCGTGCCAGGTGGCTGTTTAGAAGTTCCTGTTAAAAAAAAATCTTTTTTTTTTTTCTTTTTGGTTTTTGGTTTTTCGAGACAGGGTTTCTCTGTATAGCCCAGGCTGTCCTGGAACTCACTCTGTAGACCAGGCTGGCCTCGAACTCAGAAATCTGCCTGCCTCTGCCTCCCAAGTGCTGGGATTAAAGGCATGTGCCACCACTGCCCAGCTAAAAAAAACTTTTTGAGATACTTTTTAAAAATGTGTGTACATATATACAATATACGTACATATAGTATGTCCACATGCTATAAAATTCAAAATTATATGAAAGGATAAATATGGAACGTATTCCCTTGCCCCTGTTCCCACTCCTCTAACAAGTGATAGTATTTAGTAATCTGTTGTCAATGTGATTCTCTCTCTCTCTCTCTTTTTCTGTCTTTTTAATGGCAGGACTTTACTACTCCATCCTGGCTGGCCTGGAATCCTGCATGGATGAGGCTAGCTTCAAATTTGTGGCATTTTTCCTGCCTCTGTCTCCTGGCTGGCAATAAGACGTCTTAATAATATTAAAATAGGCATATGCTTTAGCTGGAACTATCCAGTTCTCTGGAAGACAGCACTGAGCCCAGGCCTTGCTCCGGTATTGTCAGAGTCCACAGGAGGGAGCAGCCAGGCCGCTCCTGGTACCCCAGAGCTGAGCCCGCAGAAATGGATCTGAAGTCATGAGCCCTGTTGAGCCGCTCTTCCTGTGGCATCTTTGGTCTAATAATAATCCCAGGGAAACCATATCAGTGTTTCCTAGAAACACATGGCAGACTGTAATCTGTCCCACATTGAACCACAAACAGACTTCTGCATACTCGGGATTACACGAATCCTCTCAGCTGGGATGCTATTCTAAACCACAAGCACGGCTCGTCATGTTTGTGGTCAGTAGAACCCCTCAAGATATCTGTTGATTTCCTTTGCTCCGTCCACTGTGGTTGAAGGGATGGGCAGGAGAGTGGGAGGGACAGGCCTTCCATCACAGCCTCCCTCAGCCCCCACAGGCTCAGAGCATAGGCCAAAGATCAGAGACCCAAATACAGACTGGGCAAAAGGCTGATTGAGTCACTGCATCGCTTTAGTTGTTCAGGGTTCCAGAGACAGCTCGCTGTCCTCACCCGACTCTTGGCTAGGTCCCTGCTCATCGCTCTCCTCTACGTTGTTTCCCACTGAGTCACCACCCACAGAGCTGGCTGGCATGCTTACAACTCCTGGACTCCACCCAAGGCCCCTCCCAAACACCCCTACTGATTCCCACTCTCTGTGGGGCCTTGAAATGACACTGTGGACCCTAGTGTCTGGGAACCCTGATTGTTTGTATATTCCCTGAAGCCACAGCACATCCTGACTAGAGCAGTGGTGGAGAGTAGAACCTCAGCCACCATCCTTTCAGGTCACCTGTCTACTTTGAATTTTGGACATGGAAACTGTGACAAGAAAATAAAGAGTACTTGTACCCCCACCCCCACCCCCTGGTCCCAGGCCAGGTCAGGGTGTTATTGCTAACCCAGGCTACCACTTTCATGCTCTGTTCAAGAAGAAATAATTTTCTTCAGAGATGTGGAAATTACTGGAGAACCTATGAGAGAAAACTGAAGAGAATGGACCCTCCGTGAGGTAGGCAGGCTACGGGCAACACTTGTGTTCTGGAGACAGAGAGTTCTGGAAATAGACATGTGACTTAACAGGCATTAAACTTGAAAATGTTCATTTCCAAAGCTAATATACAGCAACTGCTTCTAAGAAAACGTTGTCTAACTTAATGAACTGATGTTCATACATAGCCACTTACATTCCCCAAGGGGGTCACTTCTTCCTGTTGGTGGAATAGAGCCATACTGGCTAATTCAGGTGTCACACACAGGAGGGGAGAGGGGTTAGCACGCCTCCGTAAATCTCTCCTGGGCATTGGCTACACTCTATTCTAAAACCCAGTGATTTTGAGGTCACACTGACAAAATATTCCATTGTATTCTTGCTGCTGTCTGGAGCCGGCTTTCATCTCACGGATTAAAGAGAGCTCAGGTTTCTGTTTTAATAAATGTGACCTACATAGTGACAAACAGCCCACACCACATTTGTGATCTGTTACAGAAACATCTACAGATGCCTTTGAAATTCTGATTAGCACAGGGCAGGGACTTGAACTGCTCACACTCGACTCCAGGAGTCTTGCTGTTGAAGACAACTTTTCTTGTCCACCTCTACCCTGCCTCCCAAAATAAACTACCTGGGTACTTCTTCCCACCCTGCTCACAGCAAACTGAAATAAACTAATGTCTTTCTCACAAACTGTAATTAGATGTGGTCTCCAGGTCTTTGTTCCTGTGGGAAGATCCTCTGACTTCCAGAGTTCTGCTTCTCGGTGCAGCTTTTCTTTATCGTTTCTCCTGCCTGCCGTGCTATGGCTCTCTCCTGTGTCCTCCCATCTGCAGCAAACATCAACCTTAAAGGTCCCTCATGGAGGACAAGGGTGTGGCTCAGTGGCAGAGTGCTTGCTTGTTGAGTATAAAGTTCCATTCCTGGCACAGGAAAAACAAATCCCATCCATGTCCAGCAGCCATGCCCCCAAAATGCCCAGAGGGTCACCGCACATTGTGTAGCCTCTGCCTTCACTGAGCTGGGCCTTGTCAGGTCTCCAGTGACTGTCTGCTGCCTGACCCAATGTCATGTTTCTGGCCGCATCTTTTCCATTCTCCTGGCCCCTTGCACAGTGTCTGTATATGTCTATCATGGCTATCCTCCTGCCTCACTGAACACCTCTGCTCAGTTGCCTCAACTCAGCTGTAGAGGCAGCTCAGGATGTGGCTTCCCTCTCCCTACAAGCATCTCAGCAGCACCCAGGACTGAAATATGCTGCTGTGCCCTGTGCTGAAAGAACACCGATCCGAGACCTCTGCAGCCTAGAGCAACTCCAGAACAGACTATCTATGTGGCTTCTCCTCATTCATGGAGGTCCAAGACCAACTCATCTAAACTTTTCTTTCTGAGCATTTGGAAACTGAGGGAATGTGTCCTTGGGTTTATGGTGGATGTTGCTCTTAGTCAACCTGTGCTTGAGGCTCTCTGTCTCTCTCTGTGTGTATGTGTGTGTTTGTGTGTATGTGTGTGTGTGTGTATGTGTATCTGAAGTGACTACGGTATCACTAATATAGTTTTCTCACTGACCAGTGAGCTGCCAAGCAGCTGAGTCTCACTGCTCCTGGGCCAGCCCCTGGCAGAGCTCTTTTCTCCTGTTTGTACTGCTGGCACAGTGTCTAGAATGACCCTGCCACTAACTCTCTCCTAGCCTTCAGATCCCTTTCTCCAGGGCAAGTACTACTTTTCATGCATGTGCCTTCTGGGCTACATCCTGTTCTCCTAGGACCCAATCACACTGAGGGTAACCTCCCTAGAAGCCCCACCAGTGGAAGCCCTTCCTGGACAGTAGCTGCAGGTAAGGCTGTGACTTCCACCCCAAGTGTAGCCTTCACAGCTGGCTTCATTCTCCCTGGTGGTGGCAAGAGGGTCAAAAAAGGGTTTTAAGCTGGGAGCTGTAACTTTAATTTTTTCAAACCTTATTCTTAATGATGGTTCTTAAACACTTTAACCTCCCTTGTAGCCCATCACCCACCAGAGGTAGGGGAAAAAAATGATACAGAGGAAGTGGACCTGTTTAGAAAGGTTTTTTGGAGCAACTCATGTCTGTGTTGTCTGGAAATCGGCAGTTCAGCTCACAGGTCAGCAGTGGCACTCGATCTGCCCGCAAACACTTCACGGATATATCAGCAGTCCAATTCCATAGAGTCAGGTTAGCAACAGCGATGACATGCCCTAGCAGAGACAGCCAAGCCTCAGCCTCAGCTTGAGTCAGCAGGAGGGATCCGGGAGGAACACCAGGAGAAGTTCTCAGCTGTGCCTCTCTCAGGGAAGGGAAGATCAGCGAAGATGTGAGACTCACAAGCAGTGCACAGACGGCTGTACCAGCAAACCAAGCTCTGCCTCGGTCACTCCGTGGAGTCCTGTTTATACCCTCCAAACATCATGTCTTCCACAGGTCTTACCTCAGCACATGCATCCAATCAGTCCTTGGAAGCGGCAAGAAACTGCAGTACACTACCAGAAGTTTTGGGGTTCATTTCTTTTCTCTCTACTGAATCCTGACAAATGCAGTCAACTGCACAATGTAAGATGGACCAATACATGCATGTTGTTAGCAAAGACTCCTTCATCACGTGTCCTTTCATGTACTTGCTTTACCAGAACATCCTCTTTCCTGTGTTTGCCTCAGTGAAACATTCCTTCATGAGTCTGCTTTAGCATTTCACACCCGTGTCCGTTTTAATGAAACATTCCTTCACATGTTTGCCCCAGTAAAACACCATCCAACTGACTTTCCAAAGAACTCTTAAGTTTCCACTTCAGGGAACCAGTCCAGGTATGTCTGAGGCTCTAGTAAGATGGACTTAGACTGAGTCGTATCCAAGACAGCAGTCCTGCTGGACATAGTCAGCCTGTGCCCTGCCTGGCTCTGTGCACTGCCCTCCCTTGTGGAATAGCTTCCAGCCCTCTTTCTATCACCCTCACCTTGCAGCTTTGCATTTCTTCCTGGAAGCGAATCCTCCCTTTGGTTGGGACCTCTTGCAGTGGTTCTCATTGGCTGCCCCCCCCCCCCCCCGCTCTGACGTGGATAAGCAGAGAACTCAGTGAGGAGTCTGGCTAGCCTAGCCTTTGCTGTTACAGTACTAGGACAGGATCATTGGCTTTTCTTTAGCCTAGATTTCCTGGTGTGCACAACTATACCCCTCTAGATAAGCACTGTAGCTGATGCCTGACCTCAAGAGTTCTGGCATTCTGGGAGGCCTTGTCTGCACACAGGATGAAGGCAATCATCTTTACACCATCAGTAGCACTCACTAGGCACAGCCTTGCCAGATCCACAGCTAAGTGTGTCCCAGAACCTCCTTAGAGGCACGTTCTGCTCTAGAGATGTTTACAGCAGAGAGTGAAGCTCGGAGAGGTTTAGACTTCCTCAGGTTTTTGTGGCAGGTTGGGTTGAGCATCATCCCAAGGCCATTTCAAAGCGGGTGCCCCAGCACACCTGAGGGAATGTACTGCAACATGCACAGCTGGAGGTCACAAAGAGCAGGCAGTAGAGGAACAAAGGAAGGGAAAATCCTGTGCTTAGAGGAAGGAGTGAAGTGGGAAGGGGAAATGTCACACATCTGGGAGAGAAACGCTGAATGGCCTTGGAAGCCTGCCAGTTCCATTTCAGGCTTGGCATAGAGAGCTTACAGGGAGTGCTGGAGCAGACCAGCTCTGTCACCAGCACCAGAGCCCTTTCCTTCTGCTGCCAGCCCCACCCTGGTCAGCAGGCTATCTGGGATCCAGCCATGATTGGTAGCCTTGGGCTACATCCATGGATCTCCTAGTTGAGAGCTTTGCTTTGAGCACCCTATATCCATAGCTTCCTGTGAAGTGTGTTCTTGCATGTGTGGAGCTATCTTTATTCTCAGGGACAGGAAATCCAAAGGGTGTGTAACACACACACACACACTCAGACACACACACACACCCCCCACTCCTAAAGATCAACTGATGTAGGTGTTGAGATTAAAGGCAGCTGATGTTGATAGATGCAAGCTCTGCCCGTTACCTCAGGTGATATCATCTCTAAGGTGTCATTTCTTCTCTGCAGCTCCTCTGGGGGGGCTGGTGTCAGACATCAGTGTAGATGGCAACCTTGCCATTCCCTCTACTTTCCCCTTAGTCTCTTTAGTTGTGCCTGGGGCTAAGGCCACAATACCCCATTCTAGCTTTGAAGAGAGCCAATTGGCTTCTGGTGACCTGACATGAAAACATCCTGAGACTCTGAGGCCTTTCCCAGGTCAAAACTCCCATTGAATGATGGGATTCCGGGGACTAGATAGTTGTGTACCCTGTGAAGAAAGTGTCTTTGTCAGTGTTAGCAGTGCTGTGATGAAACACTCCAAAGCAAGTTGGAGAGGAAAGCGTTTATTTGGCTTACACTTCCATAAAGACGATCATCACCAAAGGAAGTCAGAACCTGAACTCAAACAGGTCAGGAACCTGGAGGTAAGAGCTGATGTAGAGACCATAGAATGGCGCTGCTTGCTGGCTTGCTCATCATGGCTTGCTTAGCTTGCTTTCTTACAGAACTCAGGACCACTAGTCCAGGGATGGCACCAACCACAGTGGCCTGGGCCTTCCCCTATCAATCATTAAGAAATGCTCTACGAGCTTGCCTCCAGTCCAATCTAATTTTTTCCCAGCTATTTATTTATTTATTTATTTATTTATTTATTTTACATCCAGATCAAAGTTCCCCCTATAGTCCATCCTATGGAAGCATATTCTTCCTTCCTTCCTTCCTTCCTTCCTTCCTTCCTTCCTTCCTTCCTTCCTTCCTTCATCTCTTTTTGACATGTATGCTTTCATTTAATAACTTTGTATATATATTTGTATATATTTTTCTTTATATATTTAAATTCATTTTTTCTTTCTTTTTTTATTTTTATTTATTTATTTATTTATTTATTTATTTATTTATTTGGTTTTTTGAGACAGGGTTTCTCTGTGTAGCTCTGGCTGTCCTGGAACTCACTCTGTAGACCAGGCTGGTCTCAAACTCAGAAATCCGTCTACCTCTGCCTCTGAAGTGCTGGGATTAAAGGCGTAAGCCACCACTGCCCGGCTTCATTTTTTCTTTCATATATACATCCTGATCAACATCTCCCCTCCTCTCCTCCCAATCTCTCCTCTCCCATCTCCCCTCCCCTCCCATCCACTCCTCCTCCGTTTTCAGAAAAGGGCAAGCCTTCAAGGGATAGCAATTAAACATGGCATATCAAGTCACAATAAGGCTAGGCACCTCCCCTCAATATTAAGGTTGGTTGATGCAACCCAGTGGGTCTCCACAGCAGGAAAAAGTACCAGAAACAACTCCTGCCCCTCTACTAGGAGTCCCATAAAAATTCCAAGCTACACAAGTATATGCAGAGGGCTTAAGTTAGATCCATGCCGGCTCCCTGATTCCTAGAGGACCAGAAACCAGAGGCCAGATGGCCCGGAGACCTAAGATAGCACCAAACATACCTCCCCAAAAGTAATTATTTCTAATGAGTAACATACAAGTATCATGATACTCATAGACAAGAGCCTGACACAATCACCATCAGAGAGGCTCCATCAAGCAACTGATGGAAAAAGATGCAGAGACCCACAGCCACACGTGTTAGGTGGAACTCAGCAAATCCTGCGGAAGAGGGGAAAGGATTGTAGAAGCCAGAAAGGTCAAGGACACCACAAGGAAACTCATAGGGGCTCACCAGAGACTGAACCAAAGATTGGGGAGAAATTTTCTTAATTGAAGTTTCCTCCTCTCAGATGACTTTAGCTTGCGTTGACATAAAGTTCTCCAACACAGGAGGTGATCGTGCAGAGGCTCTCTGACACTCTGCAGAAAAGATTCCACTGTTAGTGTCTGCTCAGTCCATATCACAGCAAGGGTGGACTGGAGCCACTCAGAAGCAGAGGGGTTCAGCTCCTGAAGGGTGGAGCAGGGCACAATGGAGGGGACATTCAGGACTCAGAGTACACTGAAAAGGAAGGGAGTCCTCTCTGATCTTCTGTCCTCAGAGGTAGAGCTGGTCCACAGCCTTTTGACTCCTCCATGAGGTCTACTGCTGAGCCCTTACCTCACACAGCTGGAACTGTCATTAAATGCAAGCCCTTTGTTCCTTCAATAAAACCTCTGCTCTTGTGAACCTTCAGAGAAAGGGAAGGTGGTAATTCCATGGGTGACTGGCTGGGGAGCATGCTCCCTAGACTTTCAAGACATAACACATGGACAGAACACCCACAAGAAGGACTCTTTCCACAGGGACTCCACAGAGCCCTTATGTGTGCATGTCCTCACACATGCATGCATGCATGCTGTCGTGCTCTCTCCTTCATGTGTTGGCCTGCCAGGCCAGGCAGCTAGAGAACTGGTCTTTGGAGCTTGTGAGTTTTCCTGATTGAGCAAGTCTTGGCTAGTAGCAGGACAAACAGACCCATGAGCCTAGGTCACCGGAGAAGTGGAGGGTGGGGGTAAGAAAAGGGAAGCACGCAGGGCCTGGAGACCTGCCTGGCTGCCACTCCCGGGCTGCCAGGCATTAGGACTCTCCCAGAAAGTGTGACAGGTGCATAGGGAATGCAAGGCCCTTCCCTCACATGTCCAGAACAGCACTTCCATATCTAGGTAAAGGAGACTCCCCCATACACCAGGAAGCCATCTCTCCTTTTTCCTCATTCTCAAAGCTGTGGCCATGTTCTCTTCCTATGTGGCACCAGATGTCCCCTACCAGAGCTGCGTTCTCCTTGTGAGTGTCTAGTCATTAAAAACCAAGACGGTGCTTCCCTTCCCCCAGTGGGACTGCATTGAGGCAGTACACAATGCCTCCCCTCCTGTCAGGACAACTGATCCTAGGGTCATGCTCAAAGGAGATCATGAGAATCTTCAGAAGGAAAGACTATATGGTCTTCTTAAACTATATTGTCTCTATCCAAGAAAAGTAGCAGGAGCTGGTGAGATGGCTCAGTGGTTAAGAATATTCGTTGCTCTTGCAGAGGTCCTGGGTTCAGTTCCCAGCACCCACAGGGTTAATAACTCCAGTTCCAGGAGATCCAACACTTTCTTCCGACCTCTGTGGTCACCAAGCACCCCGATAATAAGGCACATACATATACGAAGGCAAAACACTTATAAAATAAATATCTAAAAGAGAATTAAGAAAAGCTGCAACTTCAGATTGTCTCCGTAAAAGTCTGATCAAACCTACAGCTGTATAGCTTGTACACTGTACCATGGGGCCTTGCAGAGGAGAAAGTGGAAGGTAGGGTTCATCCAAGCTGTGTCCTCTGCTGTGGAACTGCGTCCAGTAATGTGCACCGCAACACTTCTTACTCTAGAGGCTGACTGATTATACAGAGACTTTCTTCTCCTTTTTCTTTTCTTTTCTTTATTTTCTTTCACACAAGTCTGGTGCCTTGGTCTCACCCTCTTATGAGCTTCTTACAAGGTAGCTAGCTCATCTCTCCTCTTCTGTCTCAGGGCAGCCTGACCATGGAGAAGGCCCTCATGGTAGACAGACAGTAGACCTGGTCACTCTGTGTAGAGCCCTCAGCACTGCTCATGATCTCAGCGTGACCTTCCTTACTTCCCTGCTTCCTGTCCTGCCCCACAAGGCCATCTCTCATGACACTGTCTCCTGGGGACAGCGACAGAGGCTTGTCACTTGATAAGATCTCCTAGCCTTGCCCTGCTCTCAGGAATGGCAGGTGGAGCCCCAGGCCTGCTCCTTGCTTCTCCAGGCTGTTTCCTGGCTATGCATACATCTCTTTACTCACATCACTGGGTCTCCTCAGCTCCACTGCCAGCTGGAATTCAGTGTCTCAGCAAGGGCTTGTGCCCTGTGCAGAAGGAGGTGGGGGCTCCTCTCCTGAGGGTGGCTAGATTGTCCCATAGCAGGGTCACCTGCCACGCAGGGTAAAGACCTAGTTCTCCCCAGTTAGGATTTAAGTGAGTGAAACATCAGTTAGGATTTAAGTGAGTGAAGCAGCAGCTGGTTTCTCTCTGAGCCTGTCACTCCCCCTCCCCCACTCCCAGGCTTCGGTTTCAATAGCATCTTGATTCAAGAGAGCATTTCTTATGAAGAAGTCAAGCACTGTATTACCTCCTTAGCCACATCCTCCAGAGGCTCTCCTTTCCTGCTCACAGCTGGAGGGGCCTCTGTCTGCTGCTTCTCCTGAGCTCACACGGCCAAGGGCAGAGCAGTTCCTCTTGGTCAAGGAAGCTGGGTGCTGGGTGGTGGCCAGAGAAGATAAAGGTGGCACTGTGACCCCGAGCTTCAGTTGTCCCCAGATGTAAAATCAGATGCTGTATGAGGCTCCCTCAGCACTGGGCCTTGAAGTCAAGGCCGAAGCTGAGTATCAACAGGTGAGTGAGGTGCTTTGTGGGTGTTAAGTGCTGGGCTCATGACTGATACATTTCAGGCGCTCTGATCATTGTGTGTCTAGATCCACAGCTCCAGTGTGTGCGCTGCAGGACACGTCCATCTCCTGACATCTGTATTGCTTTCTTCTCCTTCGGGCCTTTATTAGCTGTTGTCTGAATGTCTCCTGGTCTTTCTGAGTTGGCTATGGTTTTCCTACTACCCTCTCAAAGGCTTCAAAGGATTGGCCTTATAACCACATCCCTGTTCCTGCAACCCAGCCCTGCCCTAGCTCCTGATCTGGAGGGACTCAAGTAATGTAAATCAGCTCTGGGGAAAGTATCCTTTTCACCATGCAAATGAGCACCCAGTACCTCACCTCCAGAGGATGGAGCCAAGCTGCTGTTGCTAAAGAAAGGAGAGACAAGGAAAGAAAGGAGAGATAAAGAACAGCATTATGTGCTAAGCTCTACACATTTAGTTCTAAAAAATATTGTATGAAATTATCGTTGTGCTTCTTAAGAGGAGATGAACTCTTTCGTGGCGTGGCCTGTCATGTGCCTTACAGGGTTGCAGCTAGTTTCTGAAACTCCACACACGGGTGGCTGAAGCTGGCTGTCAGTGGGTTTGCCCTGAACAATGCAAGGTTGGCACAGAGAGATGCCAAAGCCCCTTAGGTGTGCAGGGCTCTGGGCTTTGTATAGCATCTTTATCTAAATCATTAAGATATACTGCAGATTTCACAAATGCACTGATGAATATCTAGAAAAATGGAAAGAAAAGAGTCAATGCTCCATCAGTGTCCCTTAATGTCCCCTGTATGGACCAAAAAGTGACACCATGCTATCGCTCCAACCATGTTCTCTGTGCTGTCCCTGCTCTCTGAAACCCCATTCAGATCCGAGCAGAGCAGCCCTTCCCTCTGCAGTTTCCTGGTTGTCGCCATGTTACTCAGGGATCATCATACCACAGCACACGCTGAGTCGGTTCTGAACTTCACCGAAGGTGAGTTGTCATTTGTTTACTTGTGGGAATTTTATGGCAAAACAGAAAAAACACCATTTTAAAGTGTTTTACTGCTATCGTTTTATGTGCATGCATGTTTTACTTGTGTGCCATGTGCATGTCTGGTGTCAGCAGAAGCTAGAAGGGGACACTGGATCCCCTGGGACTGGAGTTAGAGATGCTGTGAGCCACTATGTGGCTGCTGGGAACTGAACCTTGGCCCTGCACAAGAGTAACAATTGCTCTTAACTATAGAGCTCTATCTCTAACCCACCATGTCCCCTCCCCCTAAGCCTTTTGATTTTTGTCTTTTCTTTTGGTTTTGTCTAGTCTGTAACCAAGGTGTTCCTGGAACATGGTCAAGGTTTGGTGGGGATTATTGTTTGTAGAGGGGTTTGTTTTGTTCTGTTTTGAGGCATGTAGCCCAAGCTGGCTTCAGACTCACTGTGTAACTAAGGATGACCCGAATTCCTCATTCTGCCTCTACCTCAAGTGCTGGGGTTCCATGCTTGCTGGATTCAGCTGACATCATGTGACATCATCACATTCCATGATGAACACGGACTATGATAGCCCTCGCTGTCTCCTTGCCTTCCAAACACTCTCACCAGCAGGGACTCTGGGAGAGGGCCCAAGGGAAGATCCAGAAAAAATAGACCTATTCACGCAACAGAACCCCTTATTCCAAAAGGGTTGAGAACAGCCTGGGGGACCACGATGGTGGCACTGACTCTAAAGTCTTTAAAGAGACCAGCAAGGTCACTCCCAGGAAACAATATGACAAACTAGACTCTGTCAAAAATGTGAGGGGATTTCCTTGGCTGCCATGTTGTCAGGAAAGATACATAAATTATAGGGTATCCACTGCTACTGGTGCTAGGTACTGGAAGGACACCCCATACCAGTGAGAATCCAGTCAACACCATGGATACCCAAAGCTTTGACCTTGTGCTTAGTCTAATATGAGAAACTTTCCAAAGAAACATCTCTTTATCTTTCCAGTGATGTAATCTCCAGGAATCCTTGAAAACAACACTGAACCAGGCAATGAGAGAGAGCAATCTACTGACCGAACCTTCCTACAGGAAGCCAAGCCCTTCACAGGTCCCGGGAGTCACTCCAAGTTTCAAGAAAAAAGGGCATCCCAAAGCAGACAGCAGTCTCCCTGCCTGGACCTGAGAATGATTCTCTCTCTCTCTCTCTCTCTCTCTCTCTCTCTCTCTCTCTCTCTCCCTCCCTCCCTCCCTCCCTCCCTCTCTTCCTATAACTACACACTTCTGGGAACAGAGCAGAAAGAAGTCTTTGAAGGTGCTCCCTGAACAGTGGCACCTTGGGGCACACCCTTCCTCCCTTTTGTGGCTTGGTCAGTAGGGACACCAGGCAGTGGTGCCTGGAAAGATGAGCAAAATCATAGTGGTGGTTACAGAACATGCTGTCAGTCCATGTGTTATCTTTTTAGGGACTTCCAGAAAGGAGTGGAAGATGCTTCAGAGAAAAGCAGGAGCAATGGGGCAGGTGCTGAAGTGCATCAAATCAGCTTCCCTTTGAGAAATCTGTGAGCTTGTATTCATTTTATACTGGGTTTGTGGCTTCTACAAATTCACTTAAGTGACATTGAAAGACTCTTTTTCTCTTTTTGCTCCAGATATATTTATCCAAGAACTGAGAGCAACCGATGTTTCAAGCCTAATGAAGCAGGTGCGCCAGGACTAACTTCTAAGATCGACAACGATTTCTTCACTCTTTAAATTTTTTCAAAAATGTAAAACTTCTCAGAGGTAAAACCTGCAAGAACACACACGGGCAGTCTGGAATGTTTGGGGAGCAGCTACACAGCTGTGTGGCCACGGTCCACAACAGGACGGATCATCCGCATCAGCCTTCGAGGTCTCTCCTCCCCCTCAGGATACGCTGGGCCCCGATAGCTGCTGTTCTGACATATGGAGCTGCCACTGCAGTCTTTAGAACCTCATACAGATGAACTCTTTGGTAACTGTCTTCTTGTGCCAGTGATGCTTTTTAGATCCAGCAGTGGCACACTGATAGTCAGTAGCTCATATCCTCGATGAGTTTACATCGTTTTTATATTCCTCCCTATGGATGAATGTGGCTTATCTGTTTGCTCTTTGGTGGGCTTTAAGCTGTTTTCATTTTCTTTCATTTTATATTGATCTTAAGGTACCTGGGAGCCGTGTTGTTGTTAATGGTGGGAATATCTTCCCTCCCGCTGCACTTCTGTTTTTAAACATCTTGAGGTTTCTATGAAATAGAATCCATTGCTACAGAGTATTCCGACAGCTGGGCTCTCCTTGCTGGAAAGAGATGTCTGGCTTTTTAAGGGGTGGGATCCTTGTTTGGTGTGGCGTCCCTGGTAGGGAGGGGCAGCTAAAGTAAGTCAGAGTCCAGGGAACAAAGCTGGCATAGCCACCTGATGGCTGACTGCCAAATCCACCTTTGCAGATACGCCACTTCAGCAGGCTCTGGTGAGTAACCACTCCTGGAACAATGGCTGTCTGTGTGTACAAGGCCAGAATATGAACTGGGCTCTCGATGTCTGCCATGCTCACAACTGATGAGTCAACTGGAGTTGAGTGGGGACCTCAGTAGGAGATTAGGTCAGACACATAAAGCACTGAACAAAACCAAACAGTGAGAGTGTCTCCAACTGACCTGGTAAGCGGAGAGTAGATGACGGAGCTCCCATAGGAAGAAGGTAAGGGGGGACAGTCATCAACTGGTCCAGCATGGAGAACAGAACACAATTAAAAAATTATAGCCACTTGGCGTTAGATTCTCAAAGCAAGTCGTCCAGACCTTCTCTCTGCCTTCTGACCCCTCCCCCACTTATTGCACCAGTATGTCATAAGGCTGGGTCCCCTAACCCAGCCATCTGGAGAGACACAGTAACTGCACACAGCACCAGCCACAGACCCACTATCCTTCTTGTGATATCCAGTTTCACAGGAAGTTTTGTGTCTTCTGCTTTGGGCTGCGTGGAAACATCTTGGGCATAGGTGACTTTGAATTCTGGGCAATCTATCCTGATTTGTCCTTTGCTTCACCTAATTATATCCCATCTTTGCTTTTCACTAATGCACTGCGATCCACATCTAATCCTTTATGGAATGAGGTGGGGTAAGAACAAATAGATAAGTCATTAAGCTGACCTCAGAGTGAAATTCAAACAACCCACGAGTCTTCTGTACTCACACCCAGCAAGGGCGGTGGAGACAATGGTCTCTTCTTCTTGCAGAAGGGCAGGAAAACAAGGGTGAAGAGCTGCCCTAGGGGTGGTATTCTTCAGCCTTCTCATTAGTACTTCAAATATTCGTTCATTCATTGTAAGCTTAGAGTTTTCAAAACCTACTTTAGTCAGGGTTCTTAAATACTTCAATCTCCTTTCAAGCCTGCCACCCAGCAGAGGCAGTGGAAAGGGCAGGTTAGTAGGGAAAAGCGGGATGTGGACCTGTTTAAAAAGTGTTCTTTGGGGCGATTCCAATCTTTGTTGATAGGATATGAGCAGTTCAGTTCACATGAATTAGCAGCAGTAGCTTGATCCTCTCACAAACACCAGCAACGGCAGTTTGGTCCAGTAGAAACGGCAAGGCTCTGCCAATTGGCCCAAGTTTGAGGAAGCAAAAAGAGGCTGCTGGAATATCACAAGAAGTTCTTTGGTGCATTTCTCTTACAGAGTCATGACAAACAATGATTAACAAAGAAGGCAAGGCAAACCAATGCCACACAGCACTATCCACTGCCTGTTGGTTTATATTTATACCCTTTCCAAACATCATATGTCCTCTCACTAAAGCAAAATGTCACATGCCCTTTTTCCAGGCGGCTTCCAGAAAGATACCATATGCCTGTTCTCAGCAAAACATCCTCTCATGTGTCTGCTTCAGCAAAATATCCTCTCATAAGACAGTTTTCAGAAAAAAAAAATCACATGACACAACGGAGTCTCCAAAGAAACTCAAAATTTCCACTTCAATTCATTCATTCAGACTCAACAAACATACGTTGAGCACATACTATCTGTCTGGAGCTGTGTGACCTACGCAAGGGCCCTCCTCTCAATGAATTGACACTGTAGTGATGGTGGTGGTGATAGGGACAGAATGAAGAACAGCAATCACACAAGTAAACCACATCATTTCAGATAAAGCAAATAAATGGGTTGAGAATGACACACATATCTACAAGATCAACACTGTAGGTGTAAAGGCTGGGGGTTCACAAGTTCAAAGCCAGGCTGCAAACCATATAGTGAGTTCCAGGTCCAACATGGCTACATGGTAAGAGTCTGTTTCAAAATAGCAAAAGAAGATGAGTAAGATGAGGAGGAAAAGGGGAAGAGAGAAAGAAAACACAAAATAAGCAAACATAGTTGGTGAAATCTCTAGGGGTCATATTTGAACAAAAGTCTGAATAAAGGGAAGAGATAACCCAGAAGGAGGGATTTCCAAAGGCCTGGTGGTAGGAATATGCTTGATATGTTCTGGATATGGTTAAGAAGGCTCCAGAACTTGACTGGAGCACAACAGATAATGGAGGAGTCTGGAAGAAGATCGGGGAGTGAGGAGCCAAGATCATTTAGGGATGCATATTCCCTGGGAAAGAGTAAGATGTTATGAATACCGTGGGAAGCTGATGAAGCCTCACAGCTCACTGTGGAGAAAAAAATCTCTAGCCTGCGGAATAGGCAGAGCTTATGGAGCATGTGCAGGCCTGGGGAATCAGACACCCAGTCACTGCCGTGGTGAGAGGGAAAGATGCTAGCCTGGATTACGACTCTGGTGAAGGAGATCCAGTGCAGCCCACTTTCACTAGGGAAATTAACTAATTAACCTACTATTACATAGGGAAAATCTGTCTTAGGATCAATAAAATATAATCATCAGGAAATAGAACCTCAAAGCTTTGCCCATAAACAAGTATGGAAGAAACGGAGGACAGCTCCGTAGCATGGTCTAAGCAGCTGGGTGAACAACGGCACCATTGACTGAAATGAGGAGGCCAAGAAAGGTGCAGCTCTGAGGACAAACAGGAAGCACACTGGGAGTGACAGGTGTATATTCCCAGAATGCTGTGTTTCAGCTGACCTGCAGACACCCAGAGAGCTCAGTCTACTAGAGTTGGATTTAAAATCCTGGAGCTCAGTAAGGTTGGGGCTGGGCATATAATTTGGGTACTTTGCACTGAGATGGCTGGTTGCCATGAAACTTCTTCTCTCTTCTGGTACTCCAGGTTAGGATCACTTTTCCAGAGGAGTTGTAAGCATCTATTTACCCCATACAGGGACAGCATCAACAGAGCAAGGAAACAGTGCCACCCAAGTCCAGCTTGGCGGACAAGTGAGTTAACATGGGTTGCTTCCAGGAGCACAGAGAGGGGTTCCTCCAGGGGAAAAAGTAAGGGATTCCTCCAGGGGAACAGGTCAGAGGTTCCTACAGGGAAGCAGGTGAGGGGTTCCTACAGGAGCATGAGGGAGGGGTTCCTACAGGAGCATGGGGGAGGGGGAGGATTCCTACATTAGCACAGGTGAGGGGTGTCCTGATTAAATTTTACTGTCAACTTGACACAGCCTAGTGTCACCTGTAAGAGAGAATCTTAGTTAAAAAATTTGCCAGATCGAACTGGTCTGTCATCTTGTCTGTGAGAGACTGTAATGATAACTGACATGGGAGAACCCAGCCTATTGTGGGTAGCACTATGCCTAGGCAGGTACTGGAATGTATAGTAAAGCTAGCTGAGTATGAGCAGTGAGCTATCCAGTATGCACTGTTTCTCTATGGCTTCTGTTTCCAACGTCACCTTTACCACCATAACCCTGCTACTACCACCATAATCACCTTTATCACAGCTATCACCATAGCCAATATACCACCATCACTATAGTCACTACACCACCATCACTATAGTCATTACACCACCATCACTACAGTCACTACACCACCATCACTATAGTCACTACACCACCATCACTACAGTCACTACACCACCATCACTATAGTCACTACACCACCATCACTATAGTCACTACACCACCATCACTATAGTCACTACACCACCATCACTATAGTCACTACACCACCATCACTATAGTCACTACACCACCATCACTATAGTCACTACACCACCATCACTACAGTCACTACACCACCATCACTACAGTCACTACACCACCATCACTACAGTCACTACACCACCATCACTATAGTCACTACACCATCATCACTATAGTCACTACACCCTCACTACAGTCACTACACCCTCACTACAGTCACTACACCACTATCACCTCTACTACCATTCCCACCACTAACTCCATGTTGCCACCGTTACTCAAACCCAGGGCTATCTCATGGTGCAGTAAAGCATCCACGATAATTCTACTACTCAACGTCTACTGAATTCCTAATTTTTGTCAGATATTATTCTTTTTTTTTTGGTTTTTCAAGACAGGGTTTCTCTGTATAGTCCTGGCTGTTGTGGAACTCACTTTGTAGATCAGGCTGGCCTCGATCTCAGAAATCCACCTGCCTCTGCCTCCCAAGTGCTGGGATTAAAGGCGTGTGCCACCACTGCCCGGCTGTCAGATATTATTCTTTTTGCTGCCTTCATACTTGCTCATAACAGCTCTTGAGGGGAGGAGGAAGGACTATTATTTCCACAGCTACCCCATTTATAGTTAATGAAACCAAGGCACAGAGTAACTGAACAAGTAGCTTAAGGTTCACTACTTTGCAGGTGATAGAGCCAGGATGCAAACCGAGATGTCCTTGCCCTTGGGTCTACATCCTCAACCTCTTCTTGAAGTGCAGCTCAACGTCAAGACCAGGGTTGATGAGTTCAAGGTCCAGTAGGAGGTTAAAGGGAGAAGCATCCTCCTTCCCCATCTTGCTGGCCAGGATGTGGACACTTGCAGGGAACTATCTTAGACAGAGCAGATGAGGGCAATACATAAAATCTATCAAATCAATGCAAAGCAAAAGGAGGAGGAGGGAGAGAGGGAGGAAGAGTCACTATTTGGGCCTCTAAAATGGTGCAACCCCATTATTGGTTTTGTTCTGCTAAGGGAGAGTAAGATCAACCCCTGCTTCTTTGGAGCTGCTGTTAACTTTAGTTTGAATAACTGAATAACAACATCTGAGCCACTGAATCAACATCTGTAATGACACAGTGGGCAAAGCAAGGCTGTGAGCAGTTAGCCACCTGACAGCATCTCAGAAGAGCTGTCATCAGCTTTGGAAAGGCCCAGTTCCACCTCTATAAGCTGAGCTTTCTGAAAATGGCTATGCCAAGCCACAAAAACCAGACTCTCGAGCTGGAGGTGGGGAGGGGCCTGTCTCCATGACGACAAGGTGGCAATGTCTTTATTTATGTGGAATAATAAACGCTTCAGTCATTTTTATGAGCATAAAGCTGAAAATGATCAAACCCAACAAGTCTTGCTAAGCAAAGAGCTGACACTCCAAAATGATGTCTTGTCTCACAAAGCTGGGTGTGCACATGCTTAGAGAAGGTAAGATCTGGGTAGAAACCAGATAGGTGATCTAATCTGATCTGAAGGCCAGGAGAGAGAAAGAGAAATAAAGGAGCCAAGCTGAGTCCATGGACATGATGGTTGGCGATCTAAACCATTTCTCAAGTCATTGTAAATTAAAAAATAGATTCAATAGTGTAAGAATTTTAAGTGTATATAATTAATCCCAAACAGAACTGTGGGCGGGATCTGTTTCTTTTTCCTGTTTGCTGGTTGTTGTTATTTCACAGCAGTGGAGATGGAACTCGGGCCTCCCCATGCTTGAAACTGCCATGCCATGCAGCTACATCCTCAGCCAGAGCATGGTTTTGCACTGCATAAATATGGCACAGGCACTCGCGCACACATGCACATGACACAACACCCATGCTCGCATGCACACAGCACCACTTGCAGACACACGCATTCACACACATGGCGCATGTACATGCACACACATGCTTTTTAGCTTCTAGTTAAAAAGCTCATAGTGTGCTCATAGTCACCAGGCTTATCCACTAATCCTTTAACTTTTTTCTAAACTTGTAATTCGTTCTATTTCTAATCTGTTGGGGAAAGTCATTTAATCTCACGAAGCCTCCGTTTCCTCATTCCTCAGCAGGAGTAATAATACCTAGAAAAACTGTTGTAAGCACCAGGTAAAGAGGGGAGATGTTCAGCAGTAAGTCTGCCTCAGACTCAGCGAAGCCACCATGACCTTTTCATAGAGTTGGACACAGTTCCTCCAGAGCCCAAAGCTCCTAAGAGTTCAAAATATCCTCTACATCTGTGAATTCCTAACAGTGAAAATTCTCAAAAATTTCTCTCTCTCTATGCTTATTGAGTGTTTTCTGTCTACATTAAACCAGAAAAGCTGAGTCTTAAAAAGAAGGCTTGGATAGTTTAATCAATTGTAATATAGACATTAGATGGAATACCTGCAGCAATTAAAAAAAAAAAGTTCTGAGCTGAGTACATTGCTCAGTTGGTAGAATGCTTGCCTAGCATGTATGTAGCTCAGTGGTAGAATATGTACCCAGCATGCTTGTGGCCTTGTGTCCAAACTCAAGCACCACATAAAACCAAAAGCAATTAATCCCTGTGACAGTATTAACTGTCAACTTGACACAACCTAGAAGCACCGGGAACAGAGTCTTAATACAAATACCTAAAACTGTATGTGCTGATCAGATTGGCCTATTCAAATGTCTATGGGAGAGTCTCTTAAGTTAATTGCTGTGGGTGGGACCATTCCTTAAGAGGGGGTTCTATATAGGAGTGCAGAGGTCAAGCTGAGCTCAAGCAGGCCAGCCGGCACCAATTTCTGTCTGTGAGATCTTAAAACCATGATGGATTGCCATCGAGAGTTTCTCCCTTGGCTTCCTTGATAGGACAGACGGTCACCATGGAATTGTAAGCTGAACAAACTCTTTCTTCTCTAGGTGGCATTCTTCGTCTTATTTATCATAGCAACAGAAGTTAAGCTAGAACAGAAATTGGTACTGAGGAAGAGGGGCCCTGCTATGATAAACTGACCATGAGGCTTTTCTGCTTTGGACAATTTTGTGGCATAGAATGTACAAGAGTTTGGCACTTTTCAGCTAGAGGAGCTGTTAAATGCTGTGAGCAGAGCTTAAGGGGCTGTTTTAGTGGGAGCTTGCAAGACAAGGATGTTGAAAGACATGTAGACGGTGGAGACTATCTCATGAGGTTTCAGGGGGCAACAGGGTGTCTACCAGAGATAGGGACTATTTGTGTGATGTTCTACCTAAAACTGTATGTGCTGATCAGTCTGAGGCTGTGACTGATGAGAGGACTCACCTAGCACCACTGAGGTGAGTCCTCTTCTCCAACAGGACAATACAAAAGTCTTAATTTAGCATCAGGACGTCAGGCAAGGCTAACATCTTGAACTCACAGAAGAATTTAGCAATGGAAGAATCACCCATGTGGTTCTGAAGGCATGAAGGGGTCATGAAGAACAGATGAAGCCAGTCAAAAATGAGGCATAACTGGGGTCCTTAGGAAAGGCCCTAAAGGCCATTTAAGAGGGCAATGCCTCAGTCTGCTATAAAAAAAAAATCCAAGATATTGGAGATGTCAGGAATGTGGACTGCCCAAGTCAAGAGGGCTTCACGTACGGAGCTGATATGGCCTGTGAGGGAAGCTTTGTGCTTTGATCAGCAGAGTTAGAAAGATGGGGCCGCCGTGCTCTTTGGAGTCCAGAAGCTTGCAGTATGAGCGAGTCCCAGATGCTTGGATTTGGGGCTTCAGTATTTGGATTCAACCTGCTGGGTTTTGCTTTCACTGTGGTATGATTGTATGCCTCAGTTCTTTCCTTTTGGAAAAGTATTGTTTAAGTATGTAATTATTTTCTTTATATTATAGCAACCTACAGCGAAGAAACTTTGAACATTTGAAGTGATGGAAATTTTGAAGACTTTGGAAAGTTTTCCCAGTTGGACTGTGTTTTATATTTAATAGTAACATGAGATTTGGGGGACAAGATGAAAAGTTCTGGCTTAAAGTGATGTGTTTGTGTGTAAAATTCACAAATGGTAGATTATGTTGGTTGGTTTTAACTGTCAGATTGACACAACTTAGAATCACCTGGGAAAAAGAGTCTAATTATAAGATCCAGTTGACCTGTGGGCATGCCTGTGGGAGACTGTCTTGATTGTTCATTCATGCAGGAAGACCCAGTGCATTGTGGGAAATGCCATTCCTTAGGCAAGGTTGGGGGATATCCTAAACAGATGAGGGGAAAAAGCTAGTTGAGAGCAAGCATGCAAAGAAGGACCCATTAATTCTCTCTTTGCCCTTGACTGTGGATGTGACTGACAAATGTCTAATTCCTGCCTTGATGTCCCTGAAGGGACAGTCTATGAACTTAGAGTAAGCTAAACAATCCTTTCTCCTCTCAGTTGCTTTCTTTCAAGGTACTGGAAAATGATTATTAATATTCTGTATCTATTAATTAATAATGGAAATTAATATGGTGGCAGTTATTCCTTATCCCCAAATAACCACACAGAAATGTTTTAATATCTTGAAGCTTAGACCTTAGCTGGGCAGACTCTCAACCAGCTCATTTAAGTTAACCTGACCACCTAGCCCCATCCAGCCACATGACTAGCTATACCTTCCAAGTGTGCAGTCATGTCTGTCTCCTGGTGAAAAATGTTCTTTCTTCTTTACAAAGTTCCTTTCTCCCTCCCAAGAAGTCCTGCCCTCCACATCATGCCCAGCTAATTAACCATCAGATTTTTTTTTTTAATTTAATTGTTTTTTCTTTTTTTACTTATTCACTTTACATCTCACTCACTGCTTTGGTCACCCCTTCCCACAATCCTTCCCCAATTCCCCCTCTCCTTAAAGCCAATCAGAGAATGTCTTAGGTAGGCGAGAAAGGACAGAGACACAACTTCACACAGTGTACTCCAACAGGGCATTTTATCACAGCAACAGAACTCTTCCCAAAATTTTTCTCATTCACATCACTGGGATGAGTTCCTTTGTGTTGCTGTACTTTCTAGGCCAACAAGAGAGAGAGAAAGAGAGAGAGAGAGAGAGAGAGAGAGAGAGAGAGAGAGAGAGAGAGAGAGAGATATTGATTCACCATGTAGCACTAGCTGGCCTGAAACTCAGTCTATAGACCAGGACAGCCTTGAGCTTACAGTGATCCTCCTGTCTCTACCTCCCTAGTGCTGGGATTACAAGCATGTGCCGCCATGTCTAGCAGGAAAGACTTTTAATTCACAGGCTTCTCCACCTTTTAAAGACAGTTGTATTTGGGCCCCACACATGGCTAGGACGGTTTGTTCCACAGGCACTACTTGGGTCGTGGGTCTGATATGAAAATTCCTCAGGGATGATGGTGCTTCTCCAGTAAGTGAGGTGGCTGTTCATCTGAGACACGCCATTATTCACGCACGCATTCCAAGAGCATGAAAGGACCCAGAGCCCAGCATGGGCCTTCACTGGGCTGAGTATGGCGGGGATGCACAGCCAGCATGTTCCCTCTCACTTTGGTCATGGCACCCACAGACGATACAGCCACTCATGACAGAAAAGTCTCCACAGACAAGAGAGATGCCCAGCCAGGAAACGAGTCTTACCTCACAGAGGTCCATGTTGCTGGGCAAGGAAGTCTCTTTGTTGCAGTTGGAAATTTCTCAGGAAAGACTCTCCTTGGTTCTTCCTGAGCCGTCTGCTTTATATTCTCTACTGATATCCGATGCCGAGACAACGGGATTGTGTAAGGACTGCTCCCATGGGAGCATGGCTTGGGTAGGAGTGTGAGGAACACCTCATTAAAAAAGGACGTTTTTCCAAGGGGAAAGAGGAGTTGGACAGACAACAAAACTGATCTTTAGGCACATGCGCACACACACACATGCACACACACAGACACACACACATACACACATATACACACATAAACACACATGCACAAACACACACACACATACACACATGCACAAACACACACACACATACACACACACAGACACACACACATACACACATATACACACATAAACACACATGCACAAACACACACACACACACACACACACACACACACACGCATGAACACATGCATGCATACACTAACTCTGCCGCTGCTGGACTCTTGGAATCAATGCAGACAGTCACCCAGCTTCTCATTTGGAGTAGTTTCTATACTAACATCCCTAGGCAGGGCCTGAGAGGTGCTGATTCTCTGTAAGCTGCCTGTTGTGCACACAGATGGTACAGACCCTGGGGTAGAGGCAGCCATGTGCAGCCACAGCTTGGCTGCTGTTCACACAGGAAAAGGCCCAGAGAAATATTGCTGGGGCTCTACCAGCATCTGCTATACACATGCTTGCATTCCTGGGGTGAGTCAACTGAAGGCAATCTGTGTCCTTGTACCCAAGAGTGAGGACAGAAGGGACTTAAATTCCTTCTCAATATTCATGGATATGACAATCATGTGCCAGCAGTATTTTCAGGGTGGATTAGAGGAGACCTGTATCAGAAAGTCTGTATCCTTCTGGAAGCTCACTTATGCTAAGCAGAGCAGTGACTGGGATCTGCCCATGCATGGCAGGCAATACAATCATTTGAACGTGTACTGATTGGTTTCTTCCTCCATAGGTGGAGACCTGAGCCCGGCCTGAACAGTTGATATGTTTCATCCATACACATAGCACTGTCCCAGGGTTGGACTTGTATCCTTGACCTGATTAATAAAAGTCACAGTTGATCCAAGACTTTCACTGGAGTGATCAGGAAAGGGTCCTCTCCCTGTGTGATTTGAATCAAAGAGACTGTCAGTATACAGCTAGTACAGCCTACTTGAAGAAAAACAACAGAAAATAAAGACAGACCTAAGGTTGTGGATGAAGTCACAGGAACTATGGCTGTAAACCTACCAAACTGAGCCTTGGAGTTTTCAGGTTTGGGTGTTAAAGCAAATGCCGTTACCACTTTATTCTTTTCATACATTGACCTTAGGAGAGTTTAAATTACTAGAAGATAATGTCACAATAATTAGAAAACTCTAGCTAAAGAAACGGAGAGACATCTGCTCAGAACCCACTTTCTGGAGCTTTGGTGGTGACCAAGAGTATAGTTTGGAGGTTTTGTTTGTGTTCGTGGGAGACGTGATCTGAATATGTAGCTCAAAGTGGCCTTGAATCTGTAATCTTCCTAGCTCTGCTTCCAAAGTGCTAGGATTTCATACACCACCATGCCTAGCATCTATGAACATCTTAAGGGTTGCCAAGGCAACAGGATCCATCTTTAGAAGTAAGTTGAAACTTCTGCTTTATTTATGGCAGATAACTTATACTCACTGGCTTAAGAAAAATCTCTGTTAGCTGACTGAGAACATAGGTGCCTTCCCATGAGTAATCAATCCATCATAGCTTCGGCTGCACTTTTACCTCTTGCAAGGCCATTAGATTAGAATCAGAGTAGGTGCTCATAGCAGCTCACATTTTTGAGCACCTGTGTTTTGTGTCTAATGCAGTTCTGAAGAGTTTTATATATACGAATGCACTGAGCACTCACAGCAACTCTTTAAAGAGTCAGAGCAGAGAAAGCATGTATCTTTGACACAGAGACTGTTGATATTATTGACAGGAAAAAGAAAAAATGTGCTTTTATTTTTTAAACTGACAGCTGTTTGAATATATGCCACTGAGAGAATGAGAGGCTTTCTCTTAAGAGAAAGAACTGTAATTTAGTTAAGAAAATTCCTTAGTTTTCTGTGTATTTGGCTGTAAATTTTACACACACACACACACACACACACACACACACACACAGGGGACAAGGGTGGTGCCTTTAGGAAAAAATGATCTCAAGTTATAGAATAGCAATAACTAAGTGGCTAAAATATCTTTTCTCTGCTTATCACTTCCCTTTGTTTCCTGAATCATTTTGTCCTGAGGGGGGACAGGGCAAGGGACAGATCCTTGGTGGGTCTTTAAATTCAAGCCACAGTGGAGAATGAGAATGTATGAAGATAGACAGACAAACATGAAATAAAACCCAAAGTGAATATATGTGCTTATGGTGAGGCTGCTTAGCAGTGTCTTACTATAGGACTATTCCACGGCTGTTGATCCATCTTGTTGATTGACATCTAAGTTATTTAAATTTGAGAGCTATTTCAAGTAATGTTTCCATGAACTTTGTCACCCCATTCTTTTTGGATATACACATTCATTTCCCTTGAGTAAATACCCAGGAGTCGACTTAATGAATCACAGGGTAGGCCTTGTTTAAGTTTATAAAAATGATCAAAAGTTTCCCCAATGTGGCGATACCAAGTGTACAACCAGAAATGTGAGAGGGGTGCGGGTGACCCATATATAAAGCTTTCAATTTAGCAATTAAGAGTGGGTTTGAAATGGTATCCCAGTGTGATTTTAATACACATTCTCTTGATGACCACGGATACCAGCCATATAGCCATGTCATTATTTTCCATTCATTTATCTGAACTGTCTGTTCAAATCTTCTGTTCATTTAAATTCCTGTTTGATGAAGTTCTGTTACTGATTGCCCTGAGGTCCTCATACACTACAGTTAGGAGTCTTCTGTGGGATGCATCCTGTGAACATTTCCTACTCTGTAACGCTGTGTCCTTCTATATTTTAATGGCTTGGCTTAATGGTCAGATTTTAATTGTACTAATTTCACCCTCTTCTTTGATTATTTTCTTTAAAGAAAAATTTGCCTAACCTCAGAAATATATTCCCCTAAGTTTTCTCTCACAACTTACATAATGTTAGATTTGCATGTGTGTTTACATCCTACTCATAGATAGCTCTATACTTCTATACTGTTCAACTGACCTTAGCTAAATAACAGCCTGCCATTTTTGCAGTAGTTTCCCGGTAAGTATTGATATCAGGTGGTGTCCTACGGTGCTGGCTATTGTGGGCCCATTGCATTTCCCTTTAAGTTGCAAGCAAAAGCCAAACATAAGTGAGTTATACCTGTAGTCCCAGCCCCTCAGAAGACTGAGCAAGAGAATCAAGAATTTAATGCCAGCTTGGGCCACATAATAAGATTCAGTCTCAACAAATAAATAAATAATAGGCTTAATCTGTCAATCTCTACAAAAACCTATTGTGATTGCAAATTATATTATGCTAAATCTTTAGATTATTTTAATTAAAGTTGACATACAACAATAGTGAATCTTGCTATCTGTATGTCTTTGTGTTTTGTAGACCTGTCTTGCTACTTTTCAATAATCTCTTGTAGGTTTTTATTTGGGGTGAGTGTGTGTGTGTGTGTGTGTGTGTGTGTGTGTGTGTGTCTGTCTGAGAAAGGGTCTGTTGTAGCCTAGGATGGTGGCAAATTTTGTCCTATGCTATTTTTGTTTCCACTGAGATAATTATATAGCATTCTCTCCTTTATTCTATAATTATTTGAATTACATTGATTAATATTTCCAATGTTATATCCACTCTATATTCTAAGCAAACCCTAGTCATATGTACTGCTGTGATTGTGACTTAATCTCACTTGCTGGCCCCGTCTGAAGGATTCTGTGTCTTTGTCCACACAGATATAGTCATCTGACATTTTCATTTCTTTGACAAGCTTTAATATCAAGGTTATGGCAACTTTATAAAATGACTTAGTAAATTTTCCTCTCTCTCTTTTTGAAATAATTCATGTAAGGTTTGTAAGTTTTTTTCATTTTGTTTTACTGAAACTCACAAGGGAATCACCTTGAATTGGAATTTTCTTTGTGGAACACTTTGATGATTCTATTTCTTTATAAAATACAGATTATTTCAAATTTTCTATTTCTTCCTATGTTGATCTCCCCTCTTTGGGAGTGTAGATGTTGTATACATATATGTGTGAGTATGTGTGTGCAAGTGTACACATCATGCACACGTATGTCATGTGTGGAGGCTGGAGTTGACATTAAGTGTCTTCTTCCGTTGCTCTCTAATGCTTTGAGGCATGGTCTCTCACTGACCATGGATATCTCCAGCTGGCTACACTAGTTGGCACCAAGCAACAAGGAGCACCTTGTGTCAGTCTCCCCTTAGTCTCTTCTTAGTCACTTGTATTTTCTCTTTTTACTGATCAGATTTTCATGGTTTATCATTTTAATAAAAGTTTTCAAAAAACTATTTTTCACTTAAAAAAAATCAGGCTTGGTGGTGGTGATGCATGCTTTTAATCCCAGTACTCTGGAGACAGAGGAAGGTAGATCTCTATGAGTTTGAAGTCAGTCTGGTCTACAGAGCAAGTTCCAGGACAGCCAAAGCTACACCGAAAGACCTATGGGTTGGTTTTTTTTTTTATTTTATTACTATTACTTTTTCTGGTATTTTTATTGCTAATTTTATATTGATTATTTTCTTCCCTTCTTGGGTTTAATTTCTTTAACTTTTCTGCATTTTACAGTAGAAATTTGAATTTTGATTTTATATCTTTCTTATTTTCTAATTTTTAATTTTTTTTTAGTTTTTTGAAAGTACTAATGACTTTTCATTATCATTCAATTAGGTCATCATCCAATTCCACTACCACACACACACACACCCACCAACAGTCGAAGCCTTGGCCATGCTAAGTGAGCATTCTACCACTGAGATAGATCTCCAACCTAGAACATTTTCTGATTTCTCTTAAAGTTTCTCCTTGATTCATAGCACATATATTATTTGATTCACAAATCGTTTGTAGTTACTTAAATCCTTTATTGATGCCTAGTTTTTTCCATTGTGTTCACAGAACAAACTAATATTTCATCCTTGAAGCATTTTTTTAATTAAACAGGCATGGCTAAGCTTGTAAAAACTGGGGAATGGACATTGGAGACATGCAGTGGGAGCCGGAGGAGAAAATGGTGAATTTTTCAGAGACCAGTGGCAGAAAGCTGGTAGAAGGGGTTTGATATTTGAACTGGGTATTGATGAGTGATGTAGGAAAATGGGAAGACAAGAGGACCAGCAGACAGGGAAAGGGAAAGTTAGACACAACATCCTTTAACTACAATTATTTCCCCAAGCACTGTTGGGAAAATACGCACAGACTCATGTCCAAATGCTCCCCCTCAGCCCGTTCCATGAACAGGCCTGAGCTTACTGCACTCAGACAATGACTGGGGAGCTCCGATTCTCACATGCTGCCTTCCAAGCTGCTTAGATGCATGTCCCACATGCCAACTCCCTCGGTCACTCTGAAGGTTTATTTATTTTTATTTTGTATGTTTGGGTGTTTTGCTTGCATGTATGTCTGTGTACCATGTGTGTGCCATGAAGGCCAGAAGAAGGGGTTGGATCCCCTGGAACTAGAGTTAAAGACAGTTGTGACTGTCAAGTCCTACATGGGACTTGAACCCAGGTCCTCTGGAAGAACAGCAAGCACTCTTAAACATGGAGCCATCTTTCCAGATGTTCCCCACTGCCCACCCACCCCAACGCCCATCCCACCCCCACAAATACACACACTTGTTTTTAAACATTTTGAATTCTGGATGTGTCTAACTATTTCAGAATCTGAAGCAGAAACATATAGTTTAGCGATGAGAAAGGCCAGATTTCCTAACTGGAAAGTAATCTGTTACTTTTAGGGTATTTAACCGTTCTATGGCTGCTTCCTCTGTTCACAGAGCTAGGAGTGCAACTGAGAGGGACACACTGAGCATTCTGCTTTCCCAGTCACAGAATCTCTTTATCTCCTTTCTTGGAAGTTTAAATTCCCAGTGACATAGGCTTGCAGGTCTCTACGGACCTGACCAACCATGGCTAGAGTCACTCTTGAAAAGGTCACAGTAGGGAGGCAGAACCCTGGGGAATCTGTGTCACATGAAAACAGTCACTGGCCAGTGCCCTCTGAGTGATGATGCAAGCAAATCTGAGGCCAGACCACAGCGCTTCAGCCACAGCTCAGACCCACAGGCTCTTTGGGAATTCACAGTCAGTCAGCCCAGAGCTCCAGGACAAGAGATGGTGGTTTCTGCCCCTCCTTGTGTCCTGGGACCAGGGCACTGTCTGTGGAAGTTTATCAAGAGAATGAGCTAAGCCAGTCTGCTTTTGCTGTCTCCACCCCCCAACCCCCCAGCTCTGGGAACAGTGGTATGGTCTTTACCCTGAACTTTCTGAGATTGGATAGCTGCTGCTGCCACTATGCCACCTCTGCCGCCTCCGCTGCTGCTGCCTCCGCTGCTGACACTGCCATCGCTGCCTGCCGCCATCTTCTTCGGAGTTTGAGTGGTTGAATTCCCAGTGTGGGTTGGCTGGAGTGTTTTCTCAGTCCGTTCTGCTGCACTCACATCCACATGTCCTACCTAAATGCAGCAGTCCTGCCAGCCTAGCCCACATGCCATGGCTTGGTTTTCTCATAGATTCCCTGGAAAGAAGCTGATGGTGGGCTGGCCTGGAATAAGAAAGAGCCACTGAAAGCTAAATTTCAAAAGACCAAGAAACCCTACCAAGTAAAATGTTTCTATCAAGAACTCTAGTTCCAGACACAAAATATTAGGAATGATTCTGCCTAGGAAAGATCGATCCCAAAGTTGGGCTAAGGAGGGGTCGTCTGTGGTTCTATGTGACATCTATTGGAAGTGTGGCTTGGTGTCTCATTTGGCCTACCTGAAATCAGTGTCCTTTGGCAGATACTGTAGACAGGGTACAGAAAACAAGCCAGGCCATGTGTGACACATTTCAGCCCGGTAGAGAAAAACCTACCCCAAGGACTCCACCTCTGGGTGAGCGATTCCTCCCTGACTGTTGCAACTCTGAAGAGGGCAGCAAGGATAAAATTCCTTCTGGAAGGTCCCTCTTTGGGGGCAGCCTGATGACTTCATGAGAGACACAGACAATGAGACTGGGGTGTTAAGCTTAGTGCTAGTTCTGAGGTTACAGGGTCAGGCTTTAATAATGACCAGTGACTGGGCATCTGATCTCTGATTCTCAAGTTCAGAGAGCAGCGGTATGGGGAGGCTCCAGGATGGAGCCCAGTGAAGCCATTTAGCCTGTCTGGATCTTAGAGAGTTGAGTAACAAACTCTTCCAACTGGAGCTACACCTTCCTCAAGACTTTGTACTTTGCCTATCACCTATCCACCTGTCAGTAACTCTCCCACTACCTGCTTTCTGCCTTCCTGTCTGTGTAGGAAGGACAGACGTTTGAGGTGTTCAAGCTTAGAAGACATTAGGGTTAATGATGGGAGCTAGAAAGAGACACAGGTGATGACGAGGCAGGCTGTATGGATTTGTCTGCGGCAGGAGAGAAAGGGAAATGCTGGTGACCCTTGCAGTGCCTCCTGCAGATTCAGGTAGTTCCTTTTGTAAGCCAAGCAAATGCTACACTGACATGCTCTGAATGGAATGGGTCCCACAAGCTGGGGTCAAGACAAACTTGTCTGAAATATTTCTAGCATCTTCTCAGAAGGCATCCAGAGTGATAACTACTGCAACCTTACCCAACCTCACCGAAACAGGCGTGCCCCACCTTCTGTTTTGGGAGTTAAGCCTCACTCATGAGCATACATTCATTCCCTTGACATTAGAACTACCTCCTGGTGTACAAGGTGCTTGGGCCTCAACATAATTGCTGTGCATTTAGTGATTATATAACCTTGATGCAATTAATTAACAGGTCTTTCTCGACTCAAGGCTCGCCCAGGAATGAGCCACAAAGTTGTCTGGATAATAATTAGAACAAGACAAACAAGCATTACCAGTTTCCAAAGTTGGGGATGGATGGAATTTCTGAGTCATCTGATGGAACTGACACTGAGAGACCCAGCTCCCAGGGCCACACTCACTTGCCTCTGAAGCTCATGTGTGGGTCTGCAGCTATTCATCAGTGGCCCCCAGGGCTCTGAGCATCGTTCCTTATCTCCAAATGGGCAGGTGGAGTTGAGTTCATGGCAGATAATGTTGCAAGCATACAACTCTAGTTCAGCACAAAGAGACATAAGGCTTATGTGCTTCAAACTCTCATCCTGTGTGGAAGACCCTGACCTGTCCAACCTCTGGGCCTCTGTTTGTGACAGGAAGCCCACTACTCCTACAAGGACCAGATAACCCTAGCTATGATGACTCCTCCCTGTCCCAAGCCCCAATCCAATGTCCTATAACTTTTACTCAAAGACCACTTATCCTGGAACCTTCCTTGCCACTTCTTCACTTCCTCATTTCTTTCTGCTCCCTGAAAAATAACTCTGGGACCCCAATACCCTGCCAAGGTCTGTCAGGAGTTAAAGAGGTACATGAGATTCAGTCAATTGCCTCGGAGTCAACTTCTGAACATCATCACAGCCACAAACCCTGCAAAAGTCAGAAGAAGTAGAGTGCCCCATGCCTTACGTCTTATGGTAGAAAATCATTTTGATACTGGAAAGAAAATTAGAAAGGAAAATGAAATTGATGTTTGAATCAAAGCTTTTACCATTATAATGACATATACAAATAGGAGAATCTAATTTTTCTGAGTCTTGTATCAAATTGAAGTACCGTGCATTATTAGTTCATAATGGCGTTGTACAACTTTTATAATATTTGAAATGGTTCCTTGTCAGGGCTGGTTTAGGGGTTGGGGAAGCCAGATGCTTGGTATCTTGACTAGATGTTCTACATCCTGTGATAAGAACAGATTACAGAGCACAGTGCCTCAGCCTCCGCCTTGGTGACTAGACTGTGGAATGCTGGGAGGCAAGAAGCATGTCCCCTTCATGTTTTGTTTCTAGACAAAAACCCACATATTGGTATTGGGTAAACTAGCTCATAAGAGGCTTTCAGTCTGGGCTGACTTACATTCACAGTTGACTGTTGGTACATTCTGGCTTCCCCTGGCACTAAAAATCTCAAAAGCACATACATCTTGGGCAGTAACTCCAATACACAGATAAGGAGGTGTTGTACTAAGAAAAATGACTAGCCTTAAAAAAATAGCCAAAGAGACATCAAAAGTAATAAACTCCCAAGAGATGGCTCAGCCTGGCTCAGCAGGCCTTTACTACCAAGTCTGATCGGCCCCTCTCCCTGGGACCCACATGGTGGAAGGAGAGAACCAACTTCCCCCATGTCATCCCCAGTTCTACGAATGTGCACACAGCAGTACATGCCACCCCCCAGTGTAGTCAAAATAAAAACAACAAAAATGCAATAAAACCTTAAAAAATAATTGCAGCTCTTTCAACAGCACAAGTGATCTACTTTACATCACTTGCATCAGCAGCTGAACCCATGCATGGGCTTGTGCGAAGCTCCTGGAGACACTGGGGAGGGAGAGAATGAGGGGTCTGCACTCAGCCTGGACAAGCTCAGGGACCAACTTGAAGTATGATCTTCACTTAGCTCAAGGTCTGAAGTATGGCAAACTGGCCTGGAATTCACCATGTAGCCATTTACCGTGTAGCTGAGAATGCCTTTGAACTTCTGATCCTCCTGCCTCCACCTCCCAAGTGTAAGGATTACTAGAACTTCTGGCATGGACCACAGTTCCTGGTTTATGTGTGCTGGGGCAGAGCCTAGGTCCTTGTGTATGCTAGGCAAGCATTACCCACAGAGCCCCTCTGTTACCTATTTCTTTTGTATATATCATCACATCAAGGGGCAGAGGGAAAGCAAACAGGCAAGACTTACAGCCGTGTGAGACAAGCTCCCTTTCAATCCTTGAGCTGTAAGCAGGAAAGGTCTAGCGACTGCACGTCCCTTGACCTTGGTGCCTGGGAACTCATAATGCAAATCCTGGTGGCTCCTAGAATCACAGCAAGGGACCTCCATACCAAAGCTGCTATTAATCATAATGGCGCTGTGCACAAGGCACCATAGAGCCAAGGCTCAGAGCGGTTAATATCTCCCAAAGTCACAGAGAGGAGGGGAGGGATTCCAACCCCGGTGTGTTGTATCCACAGGGAAGATGGAGCTTCCCAGACCAAGCCAGCCTGAGAGAAGGGCACTGCTGTCCTTGGCTACTTGGGCAATTCAGTTTCCAACTTCAGGATTTGACTTCTTGACAGACATCACTGTCAACCCAGAACACCTTGGCTTCAGCCTCCATCTGTAAATTCCAAGTGTTGGCATTTCATTCTAGCCCTATTCATTTCTAGAGGGCAGAGACACTCTTGTCACTCTGTCATTAACCCCACCACCACTGTGCCACATAACCAGGCTCATTCAAGGCAGAGAATTTGGAGTTTTACTGCCAGAGCCATGAAGAAGCAGGTTTAATGGGAGCAGAGTGTCTTGGAGAAGCTATAGTAGGTGACACCCTCTGTTAGCACCTCTCCCTCTGTCTCCCTCTATCTCCTGCACACTGGATCTATGGGACAAGAGACAAACCACAGGGCCCTGCTAAGACCGAGCTTCAATTCTGTCCTTGCAGGTGTCTCACAGAGACCTCAGCTTCAAGATTCCCAAGTCAGGGTTAGCTAATCTATTAGTCAAAAGGAAGATCTGCCAGAATCCTTTCTTATCTGCAATGAGAGTGACTACAGGAGAGTAGCATACGGAAGAACAAATATCTCCAGGTGGCCTTTCCTCTGCCTTGAATGAGCCTGGTTATGTGGCACAGTGGTGGTGGGGTTAATGACAGAGTGACAAGAGTGTCTCTGCCCTCTAGAAATGAATAGGGCTGGAATGAAATCAGTTAGTTAGTTTAGCATCCCAGCCAAAGGAGCCCTACCACACCAGCGGAATCCTGGCTCTTCACTCTATCTGTGGGTACCACCACCTACCGGTCATGACTCTGTGCCCATCTCCTCTCTCCACCCACCCTTCATCCCTATTGTATCCTGCCCTTTATCCTCAAGCACCCTTTGAGATTGTCAAGGGTTCACTTTCCTTCTATCTGAAATAGCTCTTCCCAATGTTACCTAGCCATCCCCACCTAGCTCAGCTGTCACCATTTAGATAATTTAACTTATATTTAATTCATCATTTATAATATATATGATGTATGAGAGTTTATGTGTTCTATATGCATTTGGTATATGTACATGTGTGTATGAGGCTGTGTGCACTCTCTCCCTCACTTCCTTGAAGTCTTTCTCTGTCCTTGGAGATAGGCTGGTCTCTAGCAAACCCCAGTGGTCCTCCTGTCCTCTACCCTCCCATGCACAGCATGTGTTACAGGTATGCATGCAACCATGCCTTGCTTCTTATATAGATGCTGGAGATTGGAACTCAGGTCCTTTAAGCCCCTGTCACTCTTACCATTATTTGCCACATAAGGCAAAACTAATTGCCTCTCACCCAAATTTCCACAGCACTTTGTAAGTTGCTGTATATGGTCCACTGTGTGGCTGTATGTGCACGCGGTCATTTTGCTGGCTGGATGCTTTACACTTTGGAGGAAAGGAGTACTTTCTGATTCCTAGTCCATCTCTAGGACCTGGAACACAGGCGAGGGTTCCGTGAATGTTCCTGGGGAAATGGCAGAGAAGCTCCAGGGGTGTGTGTGTGTGGGGGGGTGGGTCCTGGGCTGCTCTCTGGGGTCAGAAATAAAGACAAGCTGGGCTAGGACTACTCTCCCTTCTCCAGGGGGCCTCATGTCCATTACCTCTAGTAAAAAGAAACATGATTTCGACAGCAGAGTCTGGCTTTACGTTTGCTTTGAAGGCCATCAGCGATGGGGAAATGAAGCTGCCATTTATGACCTGGGAACCAATAAATTTATTTAATGCTCTTTAAGGCAATGGTTCTCAACTTGTGGGTCACGACCCCTTTCGGAGTCAAATGACCTTTTCACAGGGGTCATCTGAGAATAATTTTATGGCTGTCAGAGGGTGGGGGCCTCATAACAACATGAAGAACTGTATTAAAGGGTTGCAGCATTAGGAAGGCTGAGAACCACTAGTCTAAGGTAAAATATCCTCATTATACAAATAAAGAAATACTACATACCTCATGCTGCCATGAAGATCAATAAATGCTAATTACTAAATTTACTGGCGAGCGAAATCTCTACAAACATCATGCTATGGGTAATGACAGACACTCAAGCCTTGACCCTGTTTGACAAATGAAAAAGACACTGAAAATTGTCAAAGACTGCATCAATATCAGCTCTCGATGTTGGTTTAAGGTATATTTAGCCCTTAGAATCTTTAAAGCTGGAAAATGATTTATTTTTCTGGACTGATATTAAGTAGCTGTTTCAGGAAGTATAAAGGTGAAGGAAGGGACAGAAAGAAAACCCAGTTCATTATCTACCAACAAACCATGCCTCACCCTCCAAAGGCTGAACTGGTTCAGAGAAATGGCTGCCCAACCAGCCTCAGACCGACATTTCCTGGTCCCCTGCATGTAGGAGGGGTTGTGCAATCTGTTTACCTAGGAGATGTGATCAGAAATAAATCACTTGCAGGCCAAGGTGGTTATAGAGAGGGTGTGACTAGCTGAAAGGCAGAAGTATCCTTAGTGTCCATCAATCACTGAATGGACAAGAAACCAAGGTGAATACATGCTATAGCTTACACAAACCCTGAGGACATTGTGCTAAGTGACATGAGTCTGTAACAAAAGGACAGATGCTGCATGGTTTGTGTAAGGAGGCGGAACTGCCAAATTCAAAGGGACAGCAAGCAGAAGGGTGGTTGCCAGGCTGTGGAAGGGAGAGAGAGGAGTTACTGTTTAATGGGTACAGTTCTAGCTAAAGACAGGAAACAACGCCAATATATTCAAAATCTCTCAATTATACACTTAAAGATGGGGACGTGGCAAGTGTTATGTGCATTTTGCATACATTGAAGAAGAATAAGGAGATACTGTGACTTCTCCATACCTGCCACTTAGCTGCAGAGAATCTAGGTTGTAGGATGAAGAAGCCACATTACGAAGGCATATAACATACGACATGTTAGCAGAGCACAAACTCTCTTTCCTGACTATTGATGTTGCACTGTGATCTGCATGGTGAGTACTCCTCTGACATCGACTGACACAACACTAATTTGTTACAGCATCTAGAGACACCTAACACAGCCTGACTTCACAGTTGGTTACAGCTGGCTTCACATCACCATGACAGTGCAAAGCCAGTCCCCTAAGAAAGAACCAGGGAATAGTATCAAAGCTGGATTGGTTTGAGACTACAGAGCATCTGTGCTGAGGGTCCACCCTCAAGTTCAGTAGCTGTCAAGAGTGAGTCACCAGCCCCTGGCTGTGGAGAAGATCCTAAGTAGTTCGTTTCTAAGGAAACCCAGAGAAGTGTATCTCTTAGAAGACAGAAATTGCACACATTTAAAAATGGGGTCAAATTTTGGCAACATCCATAAGGAGCAACCATGCAGCTAAAGGTCATGAGAGCTGTATTAAAGTAAAGATAGAGGATGGCTGTTGGTTTTCTGTAGATTTTCATTAGGAATTTAATGTTGCTAAGTGTATGAATACCTCCCTGTCTTTCACTGTTGTTTAAAGTCTCCACATTCCCCTGTGGTGGCCATCAACACTGTGGGTTCCCTCATTAGCTTGCCTCTGGCACTTTGTGACATGCCAACGGGCTCTAAGCACCTTCCTAGATGCCAAACAAAAGGTAGGATGCACGCTCCATCTTTACACCCAGTCTCCTGGATCTTCTCAGTTCTCTATCGTCTCACAGGGAGTATCTCTCCTACTCTAGGCGAATATTTATCTTTTCTTTCAGTGAGACTGAGTGCAGACATAAACACCCCACCTACATTCTGAACCCCATTGAAAGAGAGGTATTTTGGTTTTCTTGGAGCCAGAATCCATGCTATAAAAACAGGAGTCTACTGAGGGAAAGCATAGTATAAGAAAGAGAGACGAGGGGATATTTTTGCTTAGTTCATTCATATTCTCTTGTGTGACCTCAGCATGGGAATTTGCACACCAGCTGGTGTCTGGTGTCAGCCTTTGAAATAGTCCCACTGTCACCTCCAGGGACCTGTTCCAAGGGCCGATGCTGAGCAATAGCTCCAACCACCTGCCTGACCTGGGTGAGGCCCAGATAAAGATGAAAGCCCTTAAGGAGAGGGGACCTGGCACTCACCAAATGGAGGCTGACTCAGAGCTGCCAAACCAGAATCCCTGTCCCCACGTGACATAGGCTTTTCACTCTACTCGTCTGCCAAGAGGACACACCTGGCTCCCTTTTACATCTCAGTGCTCACCTCTGTGAGATTCCCACTCACTAAGCCACTGCGAGCGTGTGTTCCAGTTCTCTCCAGCACGTGAGTAGGTTTGGTTGTGGCAGCTTCAGAGCTCTACCTCCTCAGTCTCCTCTGCCCCTCTTGGCCACTTTCTGTCACAAAAACTACCAAGCTTGGCCTGACAGCAAGAGTTGGCCAATGCCACAGGAGGTCCACAAGGGATAACTGTAAGGAGGTGGGGTCCATCATACATGCCACAACAGAACAGAGAGACTGTCATCTTGGGTCTGTTCACTGCAAAGGCTCAGCCCACCAGGGCATCTGCACATCCCCAGGAGGAGCCAATGACTGAGAGTCTCAGAAAGCATCACTTCTGACTCTTAGAGTCTGCTCCCTCTGGGAACCTTCATTTTGAGTCATCTTTCCATTCTGGGTTCAGTGCCCCAAGTCTGCACCCAGATGGGAAACTTGGTCCTTGTATTGATTTACACCATAACTATAAGGAAGACTATTGTTCAGGTAGCACCCTTGCCAGGATTCCCTAGCCCAGGGGGCTCGCACTGGTGAAGACTTTTTATCAAAGTGTTAGTTTTTAAGGATCCTTTTTAAGGTCACCCTACCTCTGGAGGATTTCCAGTGGCTGGACCATTCTATGCACCTAATCAACTCACAGTTCTCTACAGCCTCATTCAGAAACTTCCTGCTCCAGAATCCATTATATACAAACAGGAGTCTACTGAGGGAATGAATGATATAAGAAAGAGAGATGGGGGGTACATTTTTGCTTTGTTCATTTATATTTAATTTGCAGAGACACACAGTGTTAAATGGACCTCTATCTTTATAGTCCTGCTGGGCGCAGTACCCACACAATAAAACAGCCTCCCCAAAATCCAAAAGGCTTAAAGAAAAAATAAATGCCATCTACCTCAGGAATCACCAATGTGTTTTATTTACATAGTCTTTACGAGTCTTGAGCCACTTCTGAATGCTGTGTTGGTGGCTAAGAATGCTCATGTGCAGCTTAAACGGCTGTCAAAGGTTAAATTCCAAAGAGCCAGGGAATTGGCAGTAAAGCACTGTGTGTTGTGTGTGTGTGTGTGTGTGTGTGTGTGTGTGACCATTTTTAAAAACTCATACACACCCATTTGAGTGTATCTCAGTGAAATTTAAATGTTTAGTAGTTTGAAATCCTCCATCATCTTAAAAAAAAAATTCCTGAATATGATTCTCTAACAATTAGACATTTCAATTATCCTCTAAAAAGAGGATAAAAAGAGAAAACTCTCTCAGCATCTACTTTCATTCCTCTTTCTCTACAGAACTTGTACCTGGTATAATATACATGTATCTGTTGGATTACAAATGTGGATTTGGCTTTGGTTTGTTTTCTCCCAGAATAGGAGTTCTCAAAGTACTGTCCAAGTCTTAGTCAAGGTTTATTGCTGTGATGAAACACCATGTCACAAGCAACTTGGAGAGGACAGGGTTTATTTGGCTTACTCTTTCATATCTCGGTTCATCACGGAAAGAAGTCAGGACAGGAACTCAAAAACAGGGCAGGAACCTGGAGGCAGGAGCCGATGCAGAATGCTGCTTGCTGGTTTGCTCCTTGTGACTTGCTCAGTCTGCTTTCTACAGAAGCAGGACCACCAGCCCAGGGATGGCACCACCCACAATGGGCTGGGCCCTCCCCCATCAATCACTGATTAAGAAAATGCCTTACAGCCAGAATTTATGGAGGCATTTTCTCATTTGAGGTTCCCTTCTTTCAGATAACTCTATGTTGAGGTGACATAAAACTAGCCAATACAACTGACCCTTTGTCACCTTGACACAAACAAGTCACTGTTAAACCATAACCTTTCCTTTCTTGTTCTCTCCCAAGATCACATATAAATATCAACCTTACAATATAAACATTCCAAATTTTAAAAGTCCTCAGTCTTTAAACATTCAAACACTTAAAATTCAGTTTCTTTAAAATAGGCTGTCTCTTTAAAAATCCAAGGTCTTTTAAAATTCAGTTTCTCAACTGTTGTGCTCCTGTCAAATCAAAAATAAATTAAGTGCTTTCTTACTTTAAGAGGGAAGAACCAGAGCACAGTCACATGTTAACAAAGCAAAACTAAACCCCAACAGTATAAATGATTTTCAATGCCCGTATCTAAGATGCCCTTACCATCTTCTGGGCTCACCCAAGGGACTTGGGTCACTCCTCCAGCTCTGCCCTCTGCAGCACACACAGCTTATCTTTCAGGTTGTGGCTGACTCCACTCCACGGATTGTATTGTTCTCCATGGCCATCCCATAGTACTAGCATCTCCAAAAATGCTTGCGTCTCCCTTTCTGCAACTTTTACCAACAGCCCCTCCTGGGACTCCAACCCTGCCATACAGTGCCAAGCCTTAGCTGTTCTCCACGACCCCTTCATGCCTTCAAAACCAGTAACATCTGGGTGACTCTTAATCTATCAAGCTTGGCTGCCAGATGAGGTACAACCTTGGCCACCTCTGGAACACAGCTTCTGTGTGCTGACCCTGAGGAATCACTTCACAGAAGACTTCACCTCAACGATGCTGGGCTCTTCTCAATCACAGCTGATTCCTCAGCCCCGATTGACCATTCTCAGTTAACAAAGCAAAGGTTTTACTTTAGTAGTCCTGGTCTCTTGTCAATCACAGCTGATTCTTCAACTCTACCCGCCCAGACACCACAGACTCTTCACACAAATGGCCCAGTGGAGTCTTTGCCTCCCTCTGATACAGCCAGGACTCCACTTCCTTAACTTTCTCATCCTCCAAACGTCTACAGAACAGCTCCCTGGGCTCTCAACACTCAATGTCTTTTGTAGCCTGAAGTTCCAAAGTTCCTTCCACAATCCTCCCCAAAACAATATGGTCAGGTGTGTCACAGGCCTCTAGGGGCCCCTGACATCCTCAGAAGGGTCTGTGACGTCAGAGTTTTTTGCTAATACACAGCAGGGTTGTTTGTCATTTTTAGTCCCATTCTCCCCCAAGTGAACCAGGGAGCTCCCAGCAGCTGCACAGTATGCTGCACCCAGCAGAGCCGGGCAGATGTGAGCCCAGCTGGCTTCTGCCGGACAAAGCCCCTCTCCTCACTAAGGTCTGCCTATTAATTGTTTTGGAAAACAGGGAGTTGTATTTTTTTCATAAACATGTTACTTATATTAGTATGCATGAGTTTATTATCTTTTACATTAATTTTAACTATTAAAATGGCAAATATCGACCAGCTTAACTCACCTACACGAGCTATTTGGGGTCTCTTTTCGTATTTAAGAATGTAAAGTCAGCTGGAGACAAAAGGCATGAAGGACAGTGCTGTGTGATATTAAAGAGGAGTGGAGTTGCTGGGTGGGAGGAGTTACACAGCCCCAACTTTTCCGTGGAATGCAGCAAGCGTTCCTAACCATACTTATTCACACACACACACACACACACCACTTCACAACGCCAGTCTGCGGGGTGCCCTTTGACCCCTTTCTCTTTTCCCTGATGTGGGTTTTTCCAGGTCTGCAGGGATTCCAGTTCTAGCAGTGTCCCTGAATAAGGAGGCTCTTTGGTTCTGGGTGCCAACGTGAGGGAGGTCTCAAGTCAAAGCCGTTGTGAGAAGCCAGCAGCCCTGCCCCCACTCCCCCTCTGTGGTAGGTTAGCAAAAGGCTGGGGTCCTAAAAAGAGAGATTGCAACTGATGTTGTCTTATTTGGATGAAGTTAATGACCTTTTTTGCAGTTAAAAATTCATAACTAGTTCTCTCTCCTCCATAATGTCACCTGGGTCCTTCCCTGGAGCTTCCTGCCTTGAGTCCACCTCCCCGTCCCCCTCCCGCTCCCAAATCAGCAGGAGCAGATGGTTGCACACTCGCTTGCTTTACACCTGACAACCCAAAAAGCTCCTAGAGGCTTGTCTGGTCCCTGGCTCAGCTGGGCTGAAAGGGAGCTGCTCAGAAGAATGACTTCCTGGCCTGGCCTGAGACAGCAAGGCAGGCCCTGTTCCTGCCTCTCAAACAGGAAGAGGTGGAGCTGAAGTCTATCCCGTTACTCCAAAGAATGCTCAGGCAGAACTATGAATAGCTTATAATACTCCTGTGCTGAAAACACGCACAGCTGGGAATGACTAGGTTCACAATACTCTGGCTGTGTGCATAACAGCCTAGGAGGAGAAAACCCTCCCCATTTCCAGAAACATGTTCACTTCAGAGCAGAGCTCAGCCATGGGAACCGTGGTCGAGATGTCTGCTTGCTCTGTGCCCCATGCCTCCCCACAAATTCCCTGATTCCGGAGCTCCAGTTGGCTGGAACTTGCTGTTCTCCTGGGAAGCCAGCCAGAACCCTCCTATTTCCTGAGAGCTTTTCTTCTAAATGGAGTCGTTCAAAATCTGTGTTCCACAGCGCTCGAGGGGGCTCCTTGCCTTGGGGCCCCCACCCCTAAACACAGGCTCCTCCCCTGTTCTGGACTGTGGGCCTGACTGTAACACAAACCAACCTCTTCTTTGGTGGGCACTGGGCCCAGGCCAGAGGGCAGATGCCAGGAAAAACATCACTAGGCAACAGGGCTCCCATAGAGTTCTCAGCCACCTCCTCCTGCAACTCTCCGAGGGTCTCCCTCTCCCCGGCCTTGCTGTCCTGGAATCCTGGGTCAGGTTGGAGCAGCCCATCTCAGAGAGGGCAGCTTAAATCACAGACCACAGAGTGATCAAAAACAGCCGAAGGGTTGTTGACACTCACTCTTCTTTCATTTCCTGGTTCACTCACTGTTTCTCATGTCCGCTTTCTACTCAACAAGGTGTCTCCTCTCTGGTAGCCATTTGAAGGTACTAGAGTTTCAGCAACCAACACAACGAGCTAAACGACCTTTCCTGTGGACCCAGCATGCTGATGGATGTCAGCAATTTCAAACAAGGAAGGACTGGGAAGACACTGGAAATATTAGGAAAAGAACAAATTGCTTCCTCTAAAAGGGTGCTACACTTTGACCCTGTCAAGGGATATCCAGGCTTCAAGGTCTGAAGCCCAAATCTAGCAACCGAAGGGACAGAAAAAAAAAAAAAACAAGAGCGAAATGGCTAAGAAGAATGGGAACTCAGAAGAGTGGCTTTGGATTTCCCACTTGGTAGCTGTGTAGTGGGACGGGTGCCCATCTGCTTCCACTCAGCTCTGAAGCAGGCAGGCGGGCAGGCGGGCAGGCGGGCAGGCGGGCAGGCGGGCAGGCGGGCAGGCGGGCAGGCGGGCAGGCGGGCAGGCGGGCAGGCGGGCAGGCGGGCAGGCGGGCAGGCGGGCAGGCGGGCAGGCGGGCAGGCGGGCAGGCGGGCAGGCGGGCAGGCGGGGGGTTTCCCTGGGACTGTTGGAGGCCCTGGGCTCCAGTTCCTAGTACAGTTGCTCTAGCAGGGGCTGTGGCCCCATTCTAACCACATATCACCCATAAGCATGAGCACAGTGGGAAGAACACAAAAATAAACTGCTATTGCTTTCCTCGAGAGCTATGGAGATGTCACAGCTTTGCAAAAGCAAACTCCAACCCCCTGTAAGTCCATCCTGTGTGATGGGGGGTCACAGTGCAGCCTTATCACTAGTCTGCTGACTGTTTCTTGAACAGTGCCTCCAATGTTTTCTTGCTTTCTCTGCTTTCAGTTTCTCTGTCTTGTGCATAGGATCCATGTACATACATTTATTTTTAACTTTAAAATTTTTATTTGTTATTGTTTGCATATCTCTCTCTCTCTCTCTCTCTCTCTCTCTCTCTCTCTCTCTCTCTCTCTGTGTGTGTGTGTGTGTGTGTGTGTGTGTGTACGTGTGCATGTCACAACACAAGTTTGAAGGATTGAAGGGAAGAACCTTTGAGAGTCAGTTTTCTTCCACACTGGGTTCTAGAGAACAAACTCTAGTCATCAGATTCCCACACAAGTGCTTTCTCTCACTGAGCCATCTCACCAGCCACATATATGTTTGTTCATACAACCATACCGTGAGTACAGCCAGACCTTACACAGGATATGGACTTGAGGGCCACAATGGGCAGCACCCTTGCACAGCACATACCTGACAGAGGCTCTCACTGAGGAGCCAGAAAGCCAGGAGTTCTTAGGCAGGCTCAGGTGAGGGCCCCTCTGCCTCCCTTGGCCTCACTGTCCATCAGTGGTGGTGACACAGTGCTGGGCCCTGCCTTGTCCAGCATCAGAGCTCAGTTCTGAAGAGACAGTGAGTGCATTTGAGATGAATAAATAGAACATTCCAAGGCTTCCAGAGGAGAGGTGCTAGGCCTAGCAGAGTTCAGCAGCCTGTACAAAGACGGAGAAGCAATAAAGGGCAACATCCTGAGAGGGCCAGCTACTGATGCCTGCTGGGAGTCCCAGTGTGGGGTGGGGTGGCCAGCTACTGATGCCTGCTGGGAGTCCCAGTGGGGTGGAGTGGCCAGCTATTGATGCCTGCTGGGAGTCCCAATGTGGGGTGGGGTGGTGTCTAATTGGTGGCTAGGCACTAGAGGTACTGAGGGTGTAGAACCAGGAGACTGTGCTGCGTCTTGGGCTCAGTGTGCCTCCAATGTTTTCTTGCAAGCTTAGACTTTATCCTGAAATAAGCATGCAGGAACTATGAATCAGATCTAGGACACACACACACACACCTATAAAACAAATTCAAATCCACATACATTCTCATTCCACTGGACATAAACTACACTCCTGGGTATTTACTTGTTTGAGGTATCTGGACAATTCCCAGGTGTCGTCACTAAAACAGGAACCCTCGGCACCCAGTCCTACCCTCTCAAGCTCCATTGAGTCCCCACTTGTGTCCTTGCTGGTCCCTGCTGTCCTGTTTCTAACACCCCCCATCATCCATGTCCTCTGTGGGTCTCTACAATCTTTGCAGTAAGTCTAGGAAGTGCTTCTGTTTCTGAGGATTTTCAGGGAAAGCCTAACAGTCCTCTCCCCACACACTCCTGAAGGGCGGGGACCCACCATTCACAAGGGGCTGTGACAGGGGATGAGGACAACAGGCTGGGAACATCAGTCTGCCATCAGGGCAGGTGTGACCAAGCTTCTGGATTCCCTGGTGGGAGAAGGGTGGAGAGGGAAGGAATACCAGCTAACAATGCCCCATCACCATGTGTGTGGTACTTTGCCCTGGAGATGTCTATATAAACCTTTCAAATCACTCTGCCTCAGAGACAAAGAATCCCAACCCTGTGATTGTCACAGCTAGCTCTAGTCAGAGAGAGAGATAGATTACTGCAAAGGCCATGGTACTTAAGGTTCAGGGCCCTGAAAGGTTCTAGCAATGGAGCCATAGCCTACACATAGTAGATAAATAGTGTGTTAGTTTGCCTGAGCTGCCATAACCAAACACCATAACCAATGACGTAAACAACCCACATGTATTTCTCACAATTCAAGGGGCTGGGAAATCCACAGATCGTGGGCTGGAAGACTTGGCTCCTAATAAGGATGCATGGCCAAGAGAATGTCAGATCTGCCAACAGCAGTCAACAAGGATGAAAGGAGTTGGCGATCTGAAGAGCACTTTGATATCAGACATGGAGACTTAGAGTTTGGAGTTTGCCTAGGTGGTTTTCTGTCTTGTTTTGGCCCAGTGTTTTCTAACCATGACATTCTGGAATGGTAATGTATATCCTACATGATGATGGAGGTATGTGATCTCCTTTTTTATTTTATTTTTTATTTTATTTTTATATAGTCCCTTAAGGGACTATAGTCAAGGGATTGATGAATCTCAGAAGAGACTTTGAACTTTGGACTTTTAACATCGGTGAGATTGTTATAGCCTATGGGACTTTTAAAATTAGACTAAATGTCTATGCTATGCCTAGGTATGGTCCCCATAACCTCATGTGTTTGAACAAGCCTATGTGGGCCAGGAGTGGAATCTGGTGGTTTGAATATGCTTGGCCCAGGGAGTGGCACATTTCGGAGGTGTGGCCTTGTTGGAGGAAATGTGTCACTGTAGGGGTGGTCTTTGAGACCCTCCTCCTAGATGTCTAAAAGACAGTCTTTCCTGTTTATGAATCTCAGAGATAGAGAACTCTCAACTCCTCTAGCACCATGCCTACATGGACACTGACATGTTTCCTGCCATGATGACAACAGACTGAACCTCTGACCCTGTAAGCCAGCCCCAATTAAATGTTGTCCTTTATAAGAGTAAGTCTTGGTCATGCTATCACTTCACAGAAATAGAAACCCCAACTAAGACAATGGCCAACAAAATAAATCATAAAATGAATAGAGAAACAGTCGTAGTAGTTACCACAATGGATTATGATTTTTAAATTATAAAAAAATTGAATATTCTTGTATAATAGAGACTCATATTTCTTATCTAGTTCTCTGTATTAGAAGTCTACCAACTAATGGCTACAGGCCACAACTAGACTACTGGTTAATAATAATATTTTATTAACATATATGAGTTATACATAATGGGCTTCATTACACTATTTCCATACATGTATATAATATAAATTTATCACATAAAAAAAATAAGGATGCATGGTTAACACTGATTGCCAGTTTGACAGGTACAAGACCCGCTGAAGAGACAGCATCTGGGCATGTCTGTGAGGGATTTTTCTTAATCCGACTTTTATTTCCAACAGTCCCATGGAGGATGATTTTGGGCAGGTTAACTGACAGAGGAGAAGATCTATGCTAAATTTGAGTGGTGCCGCTTCCTGGATGGGGGTGCAGTGTGGGGCTGCGTATGTGGAGAAAGCTAGCTCAGGCCCAACATTCTTTGACAGCTGATGAATATGACCACCATCTCCGGTCCCTGAAATGATGGACTGTACCCTAGAGCTACGAGCCAAATAAAACCCTCTCTTCTTTAAGGAGCTTTTGTCAGAATATTTTGTCTTAGCAGCAAGACAAGTAGCTATTAGTTAGCACTCATCCTGCCTCTCGGATGGCCGTTTTGTCACTGTCTTCACATTGTGGAGGAATAGCCTGTCTCTCTCTTCTTCTGATGCCACCATGGGGCCCTGTACTTGTGACCTCAACTGATCCCAGTCACTCCCAAGAAACCCCATCTCCAAATGCTGTTAATATTAGGGGTTAGGGTTTGAACACGTGGGTTTAAGAGTAGCACAGTTCAGTCTGTGGGGCACATCACAGTCCTCCCATGGAAAAATATAGGTACATACATCACATGTATGATATAGACACATACATATGCTGAGAGAAAGTTGATATCATTCTCTTTCCACTTGCTGTCTGTCCCCTGTCATCATGCTTCCCCCCTAGTAAGGCAGTCGGGACTGAGGATAGGCATTTGAGGGATCCAGCTGAGGAGAAGTTGATTAAAGATATATTAGATGTGAGTTTGGGGTCACTTCCATAGCTGGTTAGTAGCTACTAGCCATGCTGGGATGGGAAAAGCATGGGACCTACTCTGCCAGCTCCCAAGAGGCCCTTCTCTGCAGGCACAGACAGGATCTCACAGAGGAATGTGGACCAGGGGCTTGGCACAGAAACAAGTCCAGGAGAGGATTAAGATGGATAAAGCCAACACATTTTTATAGAAAAAATTCTTCTAACTCTTACAGCTCATACATGAAAGAAACCTTTATAAAAGAGTCTCTATGTTTAGTGACAGTCCTCAGAATACACAGGACATCACCAACGAGTCGTAAAGCTGCAAGGAGCTTTACTATCAATAGCTCAGAAAAGCACACTTCAAACACGTCAAGGAAGCCAACTACCTGTTCTCTCAAAGAATTGAATCAAAACTGCTGACACACGAGGAGAAAGTGTGTCTGGCCTGAAGCTAGAAAGAAAACTGTTAGCAAGGTGATGGATAACAAACTGATTTAAATATTATGATTTTTCTGGATCCTAGTATTCTTCATAAAACACAGTTCTTCATGATTTCTTTGACATTTTAAATGTTATTCTTTCTCCCACCCTGTCCTCTTTCACCTGCACAGGGATTTTCCATGATGGCCCCAGGCCAGGGTCATGGATGGTCTGGGAATCAGAGCATGGGTTCTGGATGGAATGTTAGCACTTATTTAGAACACCCCTCCCATTTTACAGAAGAGGAAACAGACCCAGAGATGCAGAGAAACAAAGCAAGCTGATGTCGGAACTTGAATACAGGACTCTGGCTCTTAGTCCAGTATTCTTTACACAATTATACCCATGACTTCCAAGATTCAGTATAAGCAGCTGAACTGTTAAAGTTTATATATATATATATATGGTTTTCTATGGTGTAAATGTCAGGCAGACTTTCCCCATAGTTCTCTAACACGAATGCTATGATTCTCCAACGGTCTGCACCAATGAGCCACAGGGGCCTCAAGCAGTTGCCAGAGTTTGAAGATCTTTAGGCCCAACCGGAGAGATAGTGAGTCATTAGAACTAAGGTCTAAGATTAAAACTTTGTGGTTTTAGGAACTTCTCCCAGAAAAGCTGGGGCAGACTACAGGTGATCCGGATGAGCCCAGTCCATTCATCCCAGTGTTCTTACTCCCCTCCCCCCCCATCCCCCCCCCCCCATCCCCTGCCCCTTACTGCACCCTGTCTCTCATCTTAACCCTTTCCCTCAGGCTGCACAGATAGGATCTTTTGCTGACTTCTTACTGCCCTGCTTCCAAACATACATACTCTATACTGCAGGGGGGTCCTGAGTTTGAGCCTAGCCTGGACTACATTTACTTGCAAACTGCTGTTCATGGGAAATGAGGTCTAGGGTCTACACAAAAAACAGACCTCAGATTCCATGCTGGCTCTAGAATCCCTCAGTGCTTCCTGGTCTTCTAAATGAAATAGACAATCTGGACCTTGTCACATTCAATTTCATTAATGATCACAGGGGACAGCCATGGGGCAAACCAGGGAGAGCTGGTGTGACTAATTTTGACTAAGGGCTTTAACAATGTCTTGACACTAACTAACAAGGACACAATCTGTTGGCTCCAGCTGTCTAGTGCCTTATGAGATTTGGCAAAGTCTGGACATGCACTATTGATTTTCAAACAAAGTGGATGCCCTTTGAGGCTTTAACAATCAGAGTCCCTACCTCAGCCTAAGTTAGGAGAGGACAGCTTCCTCTCTCCTTTGGTGCACTGGGATAATGTATGCAAAACTGCAAATCCTTGAAAACTGAGTGTGCCTGCTGTTTCCATTCATTGTTTCTGTAAAGGCTAATCTAGAATCATCTAAACAGTAACCAAGTGCCATCAGCTTGTGTCCCCACAAAATGCATGAGTGTGGGCCCAGCTCCAAGGGCATCCTTCAGACCCCATGGTTCTATTCTTACATAAGTTACAGGATGGTTATTCATGTTGATTGCTCTGTTTGTAATAATCAAAGTTACCAAAAACAGCTCTCAGAGGTGCACAAGTCTTCACATATAACTCCACGTGGCTTCCCAGGGATGTCCGGGGCTCTTGAGAGCCACCCAAAGGACCCCTGTTTCTGTACCCACCCAACCCAGAGGGAGGGCCTGACACCTTAAATGCATGGCTAATTCCCATTCTCTGAGCCTCTCTTCCATGCTCAGTGTCCTAAATTTTAATCCAGAGGGGGAGCTAAGCTAGGAAGATGGTGCATGGTTACATTCCCAGCAAGCTGAGAAGCAGAGGCAGGAGGATCCCAAGTTCGGTCCCATCCTGGGCTCCCCAGAAAGACTGTCTAAGGAAAGGGAGGAACAGAGAAGTTTCTACAGATGAATCTGTGCTTGGTGCCCAGGAGGAAAACCCATCTATGCCTCTCTACCACTGCACTCTGGGAGAGGCTCTGCTTCCGGCTCAGGATAAACTTGAAATGAATTGGACCTGTGGTTCTATCTAGGCAGAGAATTCCAGAGAACCAGAAACCACTGGCTCAGCAATGAAGAACTTCATTTCAGACTCTCAGCTGACAAGAACACTCTGAGTGGCTACAAACATGGAAACGAATGCTTGGCTACTTTCTGATGTTTCAAACTGAGCCCATTAAGACAGTTGTGAAATCCACATATGACTGTCATCAGATCAAAGTGTTCTATAGCCTCTTTAACAAGTGACAGTCGGAGCCCCACTTTGCACAGGTGACATGCAGAGAATTATGCCAAGTACTGCCACAAAAACAAGCAGGCCACCATTCTGACCCAGAGAACTCTACAATCTGCTCAGGAAAGCAAGACATGACGCTGAAAAAGTGTAAGTAAAATATGAGACGTGCCACAGAACAGAGATAAACAAAGCTACAGGGTTTCAGGTGTGAGCGATTACATCTGGCTGCAGTAACCCACGGAGATGGACGAGGGTGCTATGTGAGCCCAGGCTCTTGCACACCAAGCAACTGGATCTGCCTGTGTTTCTCCAGTTACCCATGCAATAACATTGTCTTGCTAGTGGAATCCACGATACAACTTGTGTTTGTGTTCTATCACCACCTACCACATTAATATGGACTTGGTGGCTTCAGACCCATACATCATTACCCCACAGTCAGAGCATCAGGACCCTGGCCTCTGACTGACTGAGTTCTAGCTCAGCATCTCACAAAGCTGAACTCAGCATCCACTAGGCTGTATCTTCATCTGGAGTGACTCAAAACCCATTCAAGTTATTGACAGACTTTATTGCCTTGCAGTTGTCAAGATGAGGTCCCTATTTCCTTGCCAGATGTCAGAAGTATTGTCAGGAGCTACAGGACATCCATGTTTTAGTTGTGGGGCCCTCCTACAATAGGACAACTTGGACTCAAATCCTCTTTTAAAAGACTTTCCTATGGAGCCGAAGAGATAGCTCAGCAGTTATAAGCCCTGCATCTCTTTCAGAGGACCCAAGATCCAGGGAATCCAACATTGTCTTCTGGCCTCCACAGGTACTCACACATGTGTAACATACATATACGCAGGTACACACATATTTACATAAATTTTAAAATCTTTAAAGAACACACTGAATTAAATCTCCTCAACTGACATAATCAGAGTAATAATCCTTTTGGATTAACCCAGAGTACATGAGCACCTCGATTATATTATAAACCCCTTCACTGTCCTAGACCATGCCCCCTAATCACTCTTCAGCAAGCCATCATATTCCCATGTCTCCTCAAAGAGAGAGAATCACAGAGATGAGTACTCACTTGAGGGACAGGAAATGATAGTGCCACAGGCTGTATGCAGCGGCAAATGCAGCAACTAAAGCTTTGGAGACCGTGTAAGAACACAATTCCCACTGAAAACCATCTCTTGTCCAAATTCAAACCGACAAACCAAGAAGAGGCCCCGAGAAGGATGGCAAATATGGAAAGAAATGAGGTAAATTATATCTTTAAACATGACTACCACATTATAGAGTATGTTCACTACACTCTATGAATATTGTATTACCATAATAAAGCACACCACACACACACACCACCTTATTTTTACAATGTAACACTGAACTCTTGACCATTCACTGGTACAGTCTATATTATGTTCCTGTAGACTTGGCCAGTGAGTATATCACCAATAAAGAGTGGCACTAACTGTATTGGCACAATAGAGGAAGGAACACTATAAAGAAATTAAATCATTAAAACAACATTTTCCCACCTTGTCTCATGAGCATCCTTCCCCTGCAATCCGCCTTCATATGCTCACAGAAAAGCCACACACAGACATAACAGCTGACAGTCCCAGCTAAGGTCCCAGACAACAGTTAGCATCAAATGCAGATATGTGGGCAAAAGAGCTTGCTAGCTCCCAGCTGTTAAGTCACCCCTCACCTTCCAGCCAGCCCCGTAACTAACTGCCATGAGGGGGCAGAAATGAGCAGTCCCTTACTGAGCCCTGACCCTGTTACTTCAAGCCATTGGTTTGAGGTGGTTTGTTGAACAGCTACATGTAACCAAACAACAGTGGGGTGCTGCTGGATTCTTGGGGAAGCCCAGCCCCCTTCCCAACCAAGAAGGTGTAAGCAGCCAAGAGACAAGGAGGGGGCAGCTTTCTGATAATCACATAGCGTTCCGATCCTCCTCCTTTAATCTGGGACCGTCCCCTGGCAGGGATTAAGAACCCTGACCTACTGTCCAGAAGGAGCTTGACCTACTGTCTAACTCTAAGCAAAGGAGAAAGCAGGAGAACGGGAGGAGAGGTGGCTGAAGAAAATAAAGGACAAGAGGAGAGGAACTGGTTTAAAACTGGCACTGGAAATGCAGATGCAGGAAATGGAGGGGCTGGCAGAGAAGACAGAGGTACCCCTACATGGATGCCCATCCTTGCTCAGCTGGAAAAAGGCAGCCTGGCTCCACCCTCCTGCCCTTTGTGCTGGCTAGGTTCTGTCAACAGTACACAAAACCATACACAGCTAGGAAGAAAGAACCTCAATTAGGAAACTGCCTCCATCAGATAGGCCTGTGGGCATGTGTAGAGAGCACCTTCTTGATTTCTAATTGATGTAGGAAGGCCCAGCCCACCGTGGGCCGTGCCATCCCTGGATAAACGGGCCTGGGCTGTATAAGAAGCTGCGAACACATCAGAAAGCGAGCCAGTGAGCAGCGTTGCTCCATAGTGTCTGCTCCAGCTCCTGCCTTGGCTTCCTTCAAAGATGGGCTGTAATCTGTAAGCCAAATACACCCTTTCCTCCCTATGTGGGTTTTGCTGAGTGGTTTATCACAGCAGCAAAAAGCTACCTAAAGCTTCCCCTCTGGTTCTGAAAATAGAAATCTGGCTTCTAAATACAAATGGAATTTCTCAAAGCCATGCCACATCCCTGGTCCTCTACAAAGCATGTAATTTCAGCTATGTGGCTGCATCTCAAGAGGTGCTGCAGAAAAGAAAAAAAAGGCTTCACACATGTGTTCTTGCTTATTTGTGTGGGGCTAGGGAGAGGATTTCTGAAGGATCAGAAGTCTAGTACAGATAGGGCAACGTGGGAGATTGCTGGGAACAGCAAGAACAAATAGTGCATGGTACACCATACAGACACATAGAACACATGCCACACACTACACACTGCACGCTGCACGCTGCACGCTGCACACTGCACACTGCACTACACTTGTTCCACCAAGAACAGCAGCCAATGGAAGAGAAGCCTGTGTTAGGAAGCTGTGCTTGACTAAAGTGAATGACAAATCCTAGAATTTCAACATTTTCAGTTGTACAATCCAACCATTCCATTTTATAGACAAAGAAGTTGAGGGTTAGTAGGAGTGTGTGTTCCCATTGCTAGAGGGAGACTTGCATCGAGGAGAAAGAGGAGAGGCATGTGGGAATCGAGGGTTTGCTGCTTTTTCTCATTACTCCTGCACAACGCCATGGTCCTCTTTTGCTCTGTGTTCATTGTTTATGATTTAATCGGAACACCAAGTCCAGACGTAACACGAGCCCCTAAGCTTCTCCAGAAGTCGGCCATTGCCCGGCTCCCCTTCCCACAGATTCTAGGAATGTGTTGGAAATGCTAACCCATGAGTGTCAGTGGGGATGGCTGGTTCCAGGAGCATTTCTGGTTGATGGCCATTTCCTAACCAGCCTGTCCGGCCTCAGACATCTTCCCCACAACCAAGCCATATCTGAGTATTGTTAGACAGATATGACCCTGCCCACTTAACCAAGACAGCTTTTGAATTCTGGGCTCAGTAAGAGAAAAGATCCCAACATTGCCTTACCTTCATTTCCTGAGAACTCAGACAGCTCTGAGTCAGGTTAACCATCTCTGTAGAGACGGCTCGCCTTTTGCAAGGAGCCTTATGCACCCACAGAAAAGAAGGTTCCCCATGGTTCACCTTCCACCAAGTGCCTCTATACACTTCCATCCACCCTATCCCTCTTAGGGCCCAGGACCCTCTGTCGTAGTGCCCACCACAACAGAGGCCTAAGGGGTCTGCTTAGGCATGGCACTGATTGGGCTCCTCACAGCTATGCGGTAGTGAGGGGCTTTAAGGGCAAAGGAAGAGATTCTGCAGTGAACTTCTCTGCCTGCACACAGTGGTGTTCCCACTCAAGTGGGGAAGCATGGCTCTGGGGTCAACTGGGGCCACACTAGCAAGGTAGCAGTGTAGCTAGCCTTGGCTACTTGAGGTTCTTCTTTCTCCACCCTTTATCCCCTTGGTTTCACCTCCTAACACTAGATAGGATACAAACAAGGAAATAGAGGGGAGGAATTAGGAAAATCCCTGAATCTACTTTCTTTTCTTTTGTTTTTTTGTTGACCACAGCTACTACCAAACTACAACCAATCTCCCTAATTGACCACCAACCCCACCACCTCTCTGGCCCTGGTATTTATGTACCCTCTGAAAAGTTCCCAGTCACATGCATATCAGCACCCTAATTTTATTGTCTAACTCAGAGCAATATGATACATTCTTCCTAATGACAACCAAAAACTTGAGGACAAAAAAGTATGGGGCCTAAGCACAGCTAACTGTGAACTTGAAATCAAATGATCAAGGAGCTGTCAGGAACAAAGAAGATTCTAGAACTATCTGCTCCCAGTTTGTTTGTCTGCAAAATGCACATAACAGTTTGGTTCAAGGCAGATTTTATGCCTTGCACATAATAGATGTTCAGCAAGTACTCATGAAACATAAAACAATTTTTCAGGTACCCAAATTCCATCCAGTACTATCCAAGTTCATGTGAATTACCACAAGAACAGCACTATAATACCTGGAAGTTTTTCTCTAGTGGACCGAGCAATCTTTAAATCAAGTCATTTATTTTCTGCACTTTTTTCTGTTCCATATTGCAAAAGCAGAAACAGTGAATGCAGAGTTTCTCTAGAGAAGGGCTCATGAGTTTCAACAAGGCTACTTAATGAGCCTTAATGTTTGACTACATAAAATATACTACTAAACACTTATATGAGGGCTTTAGTGTAAATGTAAGTCTTAATTTCACTAGGATAAATGTCCAGGTTATATGATAGCTGCATTTAGTAGCTTAAGAAATTGCCAAATTGCTTTCTAGAGGGACTCACTTGATATTCCCACCAGTGACATGTAAGGGACACCACACCGTTTCCGACGTTCCTGCCTGCTGATTTATTCTAGCCATACGTGTAAATGAGCACTAATATATTGTGGTTTTAAACTTTCCTGATGATTGATGATGGAGAGCTTTTTCAGTTCCTTGTTTGCAGTTTGGAAATCTTTTTTGGTAAAATGTCATTTTATGTCTTTTACTCTTTTATAGCTGAAGCTTGATCTTCCTACATTCAAGAAGGAAGTGCAGTAGCATCTGCACTCTCCTATTCCTTTGTCGAATGTGAGCCTGTAAATAATTTTCCTGGTTTTATAATTTATCTTTTCTTCCTTCTAATGAGGACCTTTTAGGATAAATTAAATTTTGCGTGTCTAACAACATGTCTTGCATCTATGACTGTACTTTTGTCAAATCTAAGCATTCTTTGCCAAACTCTGATGCACACATTTTTCTCCTGTTTCTTTGTGTGTGTGTGTGTCTATTTCTGGGCTGTGTGCATGTATCACACATACGCAGAAGCCAGAGGATGACCTCAGATGGTGTTTCCCAGGGTCTGCCTGTCTCCATCTCTCTGGAGCATTGGGATGATAAGTATGCTCCAGAAACCAACTACCCAACGAGGCAAACAAAAGAAATATTAGCAGTAAATGAGTAGGCCAGACTGTGGAGTGCAGTCCATCTCAAGGGAAGGTGTGGCTATGGAGGTAAGAGGCAGCTAGCTATACCATGTCTGAAGTCTGAAGCAAGGAGGTGGGTTCTGGGACTCAAGCCTTCTCCTTTTTATTCATTCCAGAACCCCAGACCATCAGAGGCTGTCACCTACATTTAAGGAGGGCCAGAAAGTCTTGAATTAAGTGAAACGGTTCTCGACAGGAATGGTGGGATATACCTGTAATGCCAGCACTTTCAGTATCAGTTTTGTGGCATGAACCAGTGTTTGATCATGGCCACTAAAAACAAGGGGCTCGTTTCCCCTGAATAAGAAGTCTGCAGGTAGGGTTGTGGCTTGGTGGTAGAGTCTGCCCACTGTGTTCAAGGTCTAGAATTCAATCCCTAGCACTGAATGTAAACAAAAAGTCTGAAGGTGGGCAACAGGACCAGCCAGCCATGGGCCCTGTTGCCATCCAGGGCTAAATTCCAACCTACTACTCTACCATCGCTGGCACACATCTGCCCTTGCTGTGGCTGAACCCCAGTGCAAAAGCAAAAAGGAAGAGAGAGCAGAAGTCTCAGGTCAACCTTTTATGGAATACACTGGCTTTACCCCAAACCTCATCAGTTATGCCTCCATGAAATCTAATTAGCCAGAAGCACCTTATAGAACTGTGCTGGAACACAAGAAGTCTGAATAGCAAGTTGCCACTTACCCCCAATAGGTCCCACTTTAAGGGAAAATTTAAGCCAGATAAGGTGGTCCACATCTATAATCCCAACATCGGAGAAGCTGATCATGAGTTCCAGGCCAGCCTGGAGCACTGTGACACTCTCCCTCCAAAACCTAAATAAGTACATAAATAATATAAAGGAGGCTTTGAAATGATGTAATCAACTGCAGTCATGTCAGAATGGACACATCAAGCAGAGAACAAATATTTACTATTCAAATGTAATCCCACCTTAAGCTTCTGAACAGGTATCTAAACAAAAGGCCACACTCTAATTATAAGGCCTAGCTTGTCTTTAGAAGCTTCCTGTGAGTATAGCATTTAGAAAATTGCTTGTCCAGAGATTACCCAGAATTCCTGGGATGAGCAGATACAATATAAAGCACAGGATGTTCTAAAAATGGTACTTGTCATAAGAGCTAACATGACTGAAGTAGAAAGGCTGCTCTGGCCCAGGGACAGAATGATTGGTGAGCACTTGAGTGATGAGCCTCATCTATAATGTAGTGAGCTCCGCTCAGTCACAGACTCGACACAGCCTGAGAGGGAGACGAGCCTTGGTCTCCTTCCGCTCCTGTCCAAGTCAGCAGGGAGTTGTGGCTAGTGGTGATGGGAAGTACTGCAAAGGAGCCCAGCATTTCCTGTCTACTAAACGGGCTTCCGAAACTGGGCATGCTCCAGACAAACTACCCAACAAGGCAGACAAAAGAAACACTAACAATTAGTCAGGCGTGCACAAGAACAACTCATGCCTTATGCAAAAGGCCAGTGGAAATAGTCATTAAAGATACGATACGATCATTTGGTGGTTTTCCAGGGAGCTTTATCACAGGGTTCTGCCAGGCTTTCAGCAGCCTTCCAGTTGTGTGGTACGACAGCAAAGCTGAGAGGCCCCTTCCCTGTGACTCCAGTCTGGAGCTCTTTTCAATAGCACCTGCTAATCTTGTTAAATCTGTAGTACGTGTTGGTTTTATGGGTCCACTTGCTTTCCTCCTAGCCTTCTTTGACCTTGTTGGCTTTGTGTGGCTTGAATGTCATCTCATGAGAGTTGTACAGTTAATTCTAAAACAGCAGCAGGCTGAAGAGTACGTGTGTGGCATGTGCCATAGACAAAGAGGCACAGAATGAAGAGTGATGTTGCCCATCAAATAAGATTTAAGATATATATATTGGGCATTTAAGATATAATATGAATTTTAGTCACCTGGCCACTGCATTTTTGTCTGTTTTCAGAAGGGGAAAATGCATTTGTCCTAAAGTCATTTTAGCTCAGTAAAAATGAACCAGGCATGAGAATAGAAAATGTGTAAGTTGGTCTAGCCATACTGCACAGAAATTAGCCATATCCATAAAACTATTAGATGTACGTACCTTATGCTTCTAAATGCAGTATACAAGGATTAAATATGAACATGCCAGGGCTGGAGAAATGGTTACGAGCACTTACTGCTCTTGCAGAGGTCCCAGGTTCAGTTCTCAACACCCACATAAAGCAGCTCACAACTGCCTGTAACTCCTATTCTAAGGGATTTCATACCCTCAGGCCTCTGGGGGCACCTGCACACACATGGTGCACATAAATGCACATATACACAGAAATAAAAATAATAAATACATCTTTTAAAAATATATGATCAAGAGAAAGTGGGACATTTGGCTTCAAGTCAAAATGTTTGCAGCGTTGTTCAGTGTCTTAGTTACTTTTCTATTACTGTGATAAAACACCATGACCAAGGCAACTTACAAAAGAAAGCATTTAATTTGGCTTACAGTCTCAGAGGTTAGAGTCCACAGAGGCAGAGTGAAAGAACTGTGAGCTCACTTCTTGATCCACAACCACAAGGCTGAGTCAGAGCACTGGGCACAGTAGTCTTTAGAAACCTCAAAGCCCATTCCCATAGCCACACCTCCTTCAACAAGGCCACACCTTCAAACAATTCCACCAACCAAGAACCACAGATTCAAACATGTGGACCAGGGGGTAGGGGGAATTTTCATTCAAACCACCACAGCCAGAGAAGAGTGAATTGAATATGAGAGATGTTGAGAAAGGCAAGAAATCCTTCATTCAGAAGTGTGCCCAGTCCACAGTGTGGAAAGGGAGAGAGGCATAAGACTGGATCAAATCTCAGCGGTCTAGGCAAAAGATAGGTCAGGTCGCTGGCTTCGCTTACACAGGTGCCACCGAGAGCAGAGGTAGCACCTGGGGAGAGGGTGTGTGGAGAATCTCAGGAAGTACACCTCTGGGACAAAAGTGGTTTTACCAGGACTAAAGAGAAGGGAGAAGGGGCAGGCCTGGCAGTTTATATTTAAAAGGTTACTAATGATTAACAGCATTGCTTATTCAAAACAAATGTCTCATTCTCTTAGTGTGTGCCATAATTTAATTCATACATCAAAGTTCACACAACAAAGAGCTAACAGAATATTTCTGTTGTACAGTACTGATTTAAGTAAAATCAGCTTATAGTAATGTGGATATGATCTTTTTAAAAATAGCAACTGCAATTCCAAAAACAGCAGCACTGTTTCCTTACCTCAAAATAGGATTGAGCTTAATTAATAACATTCAACTTTCTACAAACATAGGGGTTGCCACCTCAAAATGTACTGAAACGTTGTATAGTTAGATTCATATAACTGGGTATGTGAGTGTGATTAAACACTGGGAAGATCCTCTCAGGTTGCAGAACCAAGCTGAAGACTCATCTGTGCTTCAGTCTGTGTTCACTGGTCACTTGTAGGTAACAAGAGGGCAACTAGCTACACCAACGGTTTCTCAACCTATGGGTTCACGGGGGTCAAATATCAGATATCCTATATCAGATATTTACATTACAAATCATAACAGTAGCAAAATTACAGTTATGAAATAGCAACAAAAATAATTTTATTAGTGGAGTTCACCCCAACATGAGTTAAAAAGACACAGAGTTAAAAAGAGTTAAAACCACTGCTCTACGTTATGCTTGACAATGACAATTTAATTAGAATTCCCTGTACCAGAAATGCTGCCTTTTACAATTGAAAGGCATTTCAGTATGGCTTGTGCCTGACAGAAAATAAAGAGTATTTCCTATTTCTTACATTTTATAGCAGATCTTTTAAGTTCAGATGCTTTTACAAATTGGCATAGTAGGCTGGCAAGTTAGACTTTACTTTTTAACTTATTATTATATATCTAATATTATATATATACATTATATATATAATATATGTAATATATGTAATATATAATATATATAATTAATAAGTCATAATTCAGAATTGTTCTTAAACACTCATTCAGAAACACAATACTGGGACTATATATGGTAGTGGTGCTTTTTGCTAATTCACTGGATAAAAAGATTAAGATAAAGGGGATAATCTATAAACTATTAACCATAAGAAAATAATATATACAGTTTACATATATATGTATACATATGCACATACATACATACACACACATATAAATATATATTTATTTGAGCAGGCCTGGAGAGATAGCTCAGCAGTTAAGAGTACTTGTTGCTCTTCCAGAGAACCTGGATTTAGTTCCTACCACCCCCATGGCAGCTCACAATCCTCTGCAACTCCAATTTCAGAAGCTCTAATGCCCTCGTCTAGCCTCTCTGAGCACTGCACACATGGAGTACATAGACATATATGCAAGCAAAACAGCCATACACATAAAAATTTCAAATAATATATATAATTCTGAAATATATATTTATATGTATTTGACATTCCTATGTCCACTTTCAGAAGGTCTGTCAGGTTTGGGAACAGATTCTTCAATAACAAGGGCTAGAACTCAGAACTGTGATGGCTAATTTTGGTTGTCAATTTGACACACTTAGAAACTACCTCCTTTACACTGGCCTGTGGGCATGTCTATTGGGCACTTTCTTCACTGCTAATTGATTGGGGGGGGGGGGTTCAGCCCACTGTGGGCGGTGCTATCCTGCAGCAGTTGGTCTGGGATAATAAGAAAGGTAGCAGAGTAAGCAAGGGGAAGCAAGCCAGTAAGCAGTATTCCACCATGTCTCTGCTTTGGTTTCTGTGTTAGGTTCCTGCCTAGACTTCCCTTGATGATAAACTATAATCAAAAAGCCAAATAAATCCCCTTCTTCCAACCAAGTTCCTTTTGGTCATGGTCTTTATTTCCCACAGCAACAGGCACCAAACTTAGACAGTCCCCATCTAAATACAAACTGTGTGGTCTAAGAAAAAGGCAAACCTGAAGCCATGCCGCTTCTCAGGCAGCTGCTACTACATACAGTACACACTGTGCCTCTTCACACTCCCCTGTGGAGAGCCGTTTAGCCACGCCCCTAAGCAGCCGTGAGCCTTGGCTTGTCCTTGCCATTTACAACTCCTTGTATGGCGTGGGGCTGTGCTGACAGTGGTGTGAGGTTACATCTGACCGCTCTGGACCTATGGGCTCGGACCATGCCATGACCCATGATTGGCCAGGATGGTGTACCTTTTACTTCTAGGCGTCATTCTAAGATGGCGCCAGTTTTCCCAAGGTCAGCTCAGCTTTCTGAGTGAACAAGCATGCGTTGGCCTTGAGCCCTTCCCGAGCAGGCTTATGCTAATGAGGTATTGGCAGTCTAACCTATCCTGAGAGAACACGCCACCTAGCCTGCCTAGGGTGGATATATAAGCAGCTCGTTTCTGCTGCTGCTTGGGGTCCCCGTAGTCAAGATTCGCTCCTGGAATAAAGCTGTCTGAGAAGGATCCGACCGTGTCGTGTCTTACTTGCTGGTCGAGGCGGACACGACACTCCCCCACCAGCTCTCTATGACAATGGCTCGACACTTACTCTAAACAAGACCTGTACTGGCCTCACGTGCTCTCTTGCAACTGTCATACATTACTTTTCAAACACCTCTGTGCTTGATTTACTTTGTAAATTATCTATAGTAGCATTGTGCTGTGAGCGAGTTTGCAAGATGGTTTATATGTCATGAAAATGAGCAAATGAATAAATCACGTTGGAATGTCCCTAAGGGAATGTGGGAGGATGTCGCAAGGGTTTTCAACTTGTTAGCACGGGGGTCAAGGGTCACCAATGGTGACATGACAGTGACATGATCAGATCCATGTTCCATGGAGAGAATAACTTCATGCAGATGCCAGAGTACAACCCTTTAATCCCCAGAGAGGACACATCTGGCCTGCTTACAAGTCACGGTGCTAAACTATCCCTGCAAAGCATTCTTACCAAGATCTTGTTCTAGCTTCAGGGGCCATGCTTTATATGTAAATAAAAATATCAAGAGATTAAAACAAAATTTCTCCATTGGATTCAGAGGAGATTTCATCAAGTTTCAGAAAAAGAATGTGAAACCAGTAAATCCCACTGGAGCTCAGGGCTTAAGAATAATGTACTGACTGGTTTTGTGTCAACTTGACACAAGCTGGAGTTATCACCGAGAAAGGAGCCTCCCTTGAGGAAATGCCTCCATGAGATCCAGCTGTAAGGCATTTTCTCAATTAGTGATCAAGGGGGGAGGGCCCCTGTGGGTGGTGCCATCCCTGGGCTGGTAGTCTTGGATTCTATAAGAAAGCAAGCTGAGCAAGTCTGGGAAGCAAGATAGTAAGTAACATCCCTCCATGGCCTCTGCATCAGCTCCTGCTTCCTGACCTGCTTGAGTTCTGGTCCTGACTTCCTTTGGTGATGAACAGCAATGTGGAAAGTGTAAGCGGAATAAACCCTTTCCTCCTCAACTTGCCTCTTGGTCATGATGTTTGTGCAGGAATAGAATCCCTGACTAAGACAGATAACAACTTGTATTCCATGAATTATTCTAGAGAATTATTCTAGACAAAAGTAAACTACAAATTACGGGGAAATGTGTCTTCTGCATCATCCAGCAGCATTTACGATGGATATCTCCTTGCCTAAGCCCAGCATTAGAATAAGAAGTCTAACTCCATAATATAAGAAATGTGGATTTATAGTTTTAAAAAGCCACCATGTTGTTTGTTTGTTTGTTTGTTTGTTTGGTTTTGTTTTATATGACTAGGTTTCCTCTCACCTCAGTCTAGATCCACCAGTCTCTGTCTGAGGAGCTGCATGCTTTCTTCTGAAGTCCAGTCCCAGGATCCTTCCCAGAGGATCCTGTCTTCACTTCCCCCACTTCCTGTTTCTCATCCTCTGCTTCCTCCTGCCTCATTCTCCCAATTTCTAGGATTACAAAGGGCACCACCACAAAACTGTAAGTGTGCCCAGGACCCTCCGCCTAGCACCTGCTATCCCTGCTCCTTCCCTCTCTCCTTCTGGAGCTTTCTCTCACTGCCCTTCTGTGCCTCCCAAAGCAGACACTTTCAGCCTTGCCCCAGGTTCCACCTTCTTCCTCCTACTCACTCTGTCACTCTGAACTTCAAAGGGGAAGCTTTCCAGGACAAACCTAAGAACCCCAGCATACACCAGCTTGTCCCCAAGACAAGCCCAATCACAGCCCCTAAAACCTCTACTCCTAGTTCTTAGATTTTTATAGACAAGATTTAGTATTTGAAATCAGTAGGTAACCCTAAATTATCACCTTCTGATGTTGTTCTTGGTAATGTTCCTAAGGGCAGCACTAATGTTGTGACTATCATTGCTAGGGCCACCTTCAGCTGTCCCTCTCCTCTCCCTCTCCCTCTCCCTCTCCCTCTCCCTCTCCCTCTCCCTCTCCCTCTCCCCTCTCCCTCTCCCTCTCCCTCTCTCTTTCTCTCTGAAATACTATGACATACAGTCAACTCATGATCCCATTATCTCCAACCTGACAGTTTTCTGAGTTACCTAATTTCTCCACGTCTTGGTTTTCTTATCAGTTAAATGGGGCAAAGGGGCCCTGCTTATGCAGCTGGCCTGAGGTTTAGAGTTTCTTTCAGAGAAGGAATTTTCCACCCAATTCAGTTCAAGGAAAGGCTTGCTGCTCAGCCGAGGATGGTTGACAAGTCCTCCAGCTCTCCACATCCTCAGGTGTTTGCAGATTCAGAAACGGGTTTAGGGACTGGGGCATGTAATTGGTAGGCCATTCTGGCTAATGCAGGCTGCTGACAGGCAGCACTGGCCTCAAGTTCCTAGGCTGGCTGGCTGGCTGATGCTGCTGAACCTAGGTTACAGACTCACGCAGGTCTTCTGGCTCTCTGCCTTCTCCTCAAAGGCACAAATCCCTAATAAGAGCGTCACACCCAGACTCTGTTTCACCTACTGCTTCCAGAAGAGCCAACTATGCAATTGTTGCATAGAGAAGCACCTGGTATACCAGGCACACGGGGCACACCACACACGCACCAGGCACACCAGGCACACCAGGCACACCAGGCACACCAGGCACACCAGCCACCGCACACCAGGCACACTGGGCACACTGGGTACACAGGGCACATTGGGCACACCACACACACCAGGCACAACACACACACCAGGCACAACACACACACCGGCACACAGGCACACTGGGCACACCACACACACCAGGCATACCGGGCACACAAGGCACATCAGGCACACCAGACACACACCAAGCACACCAGCACACCACACACATCAGGCATACCAGGCACACCACACACACCACAGACACCAGGCACACGAGGCACACGGAAGGCACACCACACACACCAGGCACACCAGGCACACTGGGCACACTGGGCACACAGGACACACCACACACACCAGGCACAACACCCCACACCAGGCACAACACACACACCGGCACACAGGGCACACTGGGCACACCACACACACCAGGCATACCGGCACACCAGGCACATCAGGCACACCAGACACACCAAGCACACCAAGCACACCACCACACACATCAGGCATACCAGGCACACCACACACACCACAGACACCAGGCACACGAGGCACACGAGGCACACCCACACACCAGGCACACCAGGCACACTGGGCACACTGGGCACACAGGGCACACCACACACACCAGGCACAACACACACACCAGGCACAACACACACACCGGGCACACAGGGCACACTGGGCACACCACACACACACCAGGCATACCGGGCACACCAGGCACACAGGCACACCAGACACACACAAGCACACCAAGCACACCACACACACAGGCATACCAGGCACACCACACACACCACAGACACCAGGCACACGAGGCACACGAGGCACACCAGGCACAACACACATACCAGGCACACCACCACACACCGAGCACACCACACACACCAGGCACACCAGGCACACCAGGCACACCGGGCACAACCGGGCACACCGGCACACAGGCACACCACACACACCAGGCACACCAGGCACACCAGGCACACCGGGCACACAGGGCACATCAGGGCACACCACACACACCAGGCACAACACACACACCAGGCACAACACACACACCGGGCACACAGGGCACACTGGGCACACCCACACACCAGGCATACCGGGCACACCAGGCACATCAGCACACCAGACACACAAGCACACAAGCCACACCACACACACAGGCATACCAGGCACAACACACAACCAGGCACACAGCACAACCAGGGCACACCACACACACCAGGCACACCAGGCACACCAGGCACACCGGCACACCGGGCACACAGGGCACACCAACAGGCACACCAGCACACCACACAGGCACACGGCACACCACACACACCAGCACAACACACACACCAGGCACACACACACACGGGCACACAGGCACTACAACACACACACCGAGCATACCGGCACACACAGGCACATCAGGCACACCAGACACACCAAGCACATCAGCACACCACACACATCAGGCAACCAGGCACACCACACACACCACAGCACACAGGCACACGAGGCACACGAGGCACACCAGGCACAACACACACACAGGCACAACACACACACCAGGCACACACAGCACACACACCGGCACACCACACACACCAGGCACACCACACACACCGGCACCAGGCACACCACACACAACCAGGCATACCGGGCACACCAGGCACACCAGGCACACCAGGCACAACATACACACCAGGCACAACACACACACCGGGCACACCAGGCACACTGGGCACAAGGCACACCACACACACCAGGCACAACACACACACCAGGCACAACAGACACACCAGGCACACCACACACACACACCAGGTAACTGGCACACCAGGCACACCAGGCACACCGGCAAGTGCTTGTTAAACAGAAGTGAAGAGGTCATCTGGAAAGGCAGTCTCCAATGCTCATTCTCTGAGAATATTCAAGTTTGGTATCAGCTGAAGTCTAGCCATTCAAGAAATATTCTGATACTAATCGATATGGCTGTTTCTATATATTGGTAGGCTTATGACTTAGGGCTTTTCATCATTATCTTCCCTAATTTTGATCACACAAGTTCAGTTTTCATTGCTCTTGGGGGTATATTCTGACATAAATTAAATTATACATTTATTTTTTAAACAGTTTTGGCTACTTTCTGACATGGACTTAGGTAAAACAAACAAACAAACAAACACCCATAGGCTATCTAAATCAGCCTTCTCAGAATGGGAAAACTCTTTGGTACAGAGGCAAGCCAAAGATAATTATAGTTCCTGGGCTGTGAGCTAAGGGTGTAGATGACTGGACCGGAGTCCTCACCACTGTGAGGTTGGATTCTTGTCTGCATATCTGTGGTCATGCACTGTCCAACAAGTCATTCACTCACTCATTCATTCAAGCAACAGATCACCATGCCAGGTGCTCACAGGCACCCTGCTTGCCAGGCTCTCATCCCAAAAGTGGAGGTTATGGAAGACAACAGGCAAGCCCACTGAAGGGAGCTGACCACGGCGAGGAGCAGGCTGGGGCTTGCTCAGGGAAGGTCCCTCAGGAAAAAGAACACTTGAGCTGAGAAATTTTAAGATGAAAATCCAGAAGAAAATGCCTAGGGCAGCACATTCTAGGCAGGAAGGAGGGCAAGAGTCAAGACCCTGAAGAACTGATGCTCGGAAAGACTGCCAGGAAGGACACTGTAGCTGGACAGTACTTGGCGAGGCAGAGTACAACCCCTGGGGAAATTGGGAGGGGCACCCAAATGTGAAGACGAATTCCAACCTCATTCCGAATATCAAGAGAACCCACAAGGGATTTTAATGGAGTTGACAATATACAGCTTATGCTTCAAAAAGTCATGCTGACTAAGCGCAAGCTCCACAATGATGAAGGGAAGCAAATTACAATATACCAGAAGACGTGGGTACTTTCCAATTCCTAGGTGATGCTCCAATTTAGCACTGTGTCATAATTACTCTGGGCTTTTAGGTGACCCTATACCTGTTTTATGAGCTTTTATTAGAATATTGAGAATGAGCAGTGCTATAGATTAAAATCAGCACTAGACCTGAGGAAAAACCCAGCCCACCTTCCCACGGGCCCATTTCCATTTACAGCATATCATTTGTAGTGTTAGCTAATCTTTATAAATCATCCAGTGTCACCCCTCAGCTGTCACTCCTCTAGAATAATTACTAGCTCTGGGACACTGGTAGAGACGGAGTGATACATATTTTTCTACCTGTGCAAGCCACAGCATCATGACCCAAAGAGAAAACCATGAGAATGTGGCCTCATGAGGCACCAGAACTCATCCATTTCTGTCTGCCAAAGAATGACCACGTATAAACAATGTGTTTGTTTGACATTTCTTTCTTTTTCAGATGAGGTGAGAATTGCCTGCCAGATCCAGTTGCTAAAGACAGGCTGTGAAGGAAGAAGCTGTTAAGGAGGCCAGCCAGACCTCATGCAAGAAACAGGGAAGCATTCAGAGAGCCAGTAATGAAATAGACCGACTGGTCCAGGGGAGAAGCTTCGATTCTGGGAAGTATACCATCTTACATTATTAAGCGGGTGGTGCCCAGGTCAGGGCAGACCTGTCTGGGAAGACCTAAGTGTAAGAAGATTCCAGACTGGTGTCCAGCCAGGCACCTGTTAACACAGAAAGCAGGAAGCATGATTGCGTTCCCCTAACAAGCACCTAAAAGCAAGTATGAAGCACAGGTCTTCCTCATAATGAGTTTTCTCTGACAGAAGATGTCTGGGATGAAGCCAAGAGTGATTATACATACACACCTATAGCCCTTGCATAGGTAGGCTGAGGCAGGAAGAATGATGATTTGGGGTCAGCCTGAGCTACACAGTAAGAGCCCGTCTCAAAACAAGATACACACAGTGACTTTACTTTCTCTCCCAAAGCTCCCTTTATTTATTCTTGATAATCAAAGAGAGATAGATGGCTTTTAAGAAAAGATGAATATGTCCCCTATCTTTATTTCATCCCATCTCTACACTAGGCAGTCTTGAAAAGTGGTGCCCAGCCCAAAGCCTCCTTAATATACAGAGTCCAGATCAGGAGCAAGCAGAGATACCAACATTGTGAATGAGTGACACGGAACAAGTTTAGTCAATGCAGACTGTTGATTTAAAATTCTTAATTAAAATGTTTTCAGGCTGTGAGTATACAGTAGTACATGTGTGTTCATGTGTACATCCTGAGCACCACAAAGGACTATTAAAAATGCTTTCTTCAATAATTCACTCAATCTATGAGTGACTTGGGCAACTATATTTGAGATTATCAGATAGATGGATTTAGATGGGAAGGAACTATCTGACTGGGAATACTGGAACTAGCTCCTGAATTTGAAGCACAGATCTTCATTTTTCCAGGCTAGCATGTTGGCAGAGAGGCTCGAAGACTCATTCTGAATATTGCCACATGGAAGCAGCAGTATACAGAGGTGGAATCAATTATATGAATGTAGGGATGGGAAGATGGCTTCCCTTTGCCTTCCTAGTTCTTTGCCTAGGCTATGAATTAAACTGGCATAAGACAGATTAAGAGGAGCAAAATGCTATTTATACACATAGTCATGAGAGTCTCAGAAAAATAGGAGAATCAGAGAAGGGGCAGATGACAGAAGCTTGTATAGCACCCTGAGTTACAGAGAGCAGGGCTTGGGTAGGGGACTGACATGTTATGGGAAAGTGAACCTAGAAATGCACGGTGCATAACGGTTGTCTGGTTCTGTGTCCTCTCCAGGCATAAAATCATTTGGGACATCCTGCTTCCTGATACAGGTAATTACTAACACAGTTTATTTCTTTTATAGGTGAAATATTTTTTCAGAGCTATTCCTATCTGCAAATTCTCAGAATAACCAGCTGAAAAGGGATACATTGTGGCTGGAATATTTTGGGATAGTGTGTCCTTAGCCCCAACATTTACAGTAACAGTGGTGCCCTTAAGATACACAGAGTGAGGTGCTTTAAGTGAAGATATGTGTATGGTTGGTTTTGACTTTTGTCTCTGGGGTTTTGTGTTGTTGTTTTGCCAGGGCACGGGTGGTCTCACAATACCCCTGGCTTGCCTGAGGGACTCACTACATAAACCAGGCTGGTGGTTGAACTCACAAGAGATCTGCCTGCCCCTACCTCCCCAGTGCTGCCATTAAAGACCTGTGTCACCATGCCTAGCCTTTTTTTTTTTTTTGAAAGTAAAACATTAACAAACAGCAATCCCAGCTGAGCCCAGCTCAATGAACTGTTAAATATGCAAAGTACATGAAATGCAAAGCATTCAATGTAGACATCAAGTTTAAACTTCTATGTTCCTTGTAGAAGCTGGGCTGTTAGTCTCCAGCTTTGAAGGAGACTGGAGGTCTGTATCAGCTAGATGCTTCCTCTACAACTCCTGAGCATCAGGTAGATGCTCCCTGATTTCCCTCCTGTGGGTCAGGGAGTCTAAATCCCCAAGGGACAGAGTGTCTCCTTCCATCAAGCCAAACCAGGCAAGTTTCTGCAAAACTACAAGGCGAAAAAGCCCTTTATACCACCAAACAAGAAAATAAAATCATAGAAACCATGAAAGGGAGGACTATGTGCCAATGGTTGAAACCAGAAGTGTCCAGAAACAACAAAGAGATGTAATTAGACTTGGGGTTCAGCCACACAGACCTGTCATGCTCCCGGCAGATACCTCCCATTCACAGCGCCAGCTCTGAGGGCAGAAGCAGGGTTCTCTGCCTCCTCCTTGGTGGGCTTTTGTTGCTGTGTGGAAGGGGACAAGGGGACATGGAACTGCATCTTTGAAGCCCCACCCTCCTCCAGGGAATGGGTCATGACTATCTTCTTCAGAGGGAGGCATTTTTTGCTCTGTAATTAAAACACACACAGGAGGCTGGATCTAGCTTCCCCATAAATAACAGAAGTTAATGAAATGTTCAGAACTAGTGTTGACTGCCAAGTTTTACAGCATTCTCCTAATTGTTTGGCTATGAGAAAATTCTGTGTATGTCTAAAAGAATCATCTGATAACCAGGCCATAGTTCCTAAAATAATTAAAACCTGTAATCATGTTTTGAAATACAGAGAAGTCGCTTGATACGCTATGCCCTCCTCCTACCTAAGCAGGCAATCAAAGAATGCTGAGTTTGGATTTTTTTTTTTTTCCCTTGTGTGAATGTTGCTCATAAGAGTGGGGACTGGCTTGACAAAAACAGTTATTAAAAACTAAGTGTCTGAGTGGACTTACAGCAGTGTGGGGGCCCTGTTTGTTAGAGTGGGCTGTGGCTTCCCTTCCCAGTGGGAGTCTGAGGGAATCAGCATCATGGGGTAACAAACACGGTGAATGTGTTTGTTAGGCTTCCATTTTAATAAATATTAGGCCATGGTAAGTACATCAGGCTTATACCAAAATCAACCTGGCAATATTCAACAGCATGCAAACTGTGCACAGGTATCACTATTGCAGGGACATCCTGAGAGTATAGCTATACCCACAGGGCTCTGGTGGGCCATCCGTACTTGGCGGAATGTTGCCCCATATTGGTTGTGGTAAATATTAATTGGGGTTTCTGTCCCCACCTTTGATTATTTAGGTTCCAAATAAAAGACACAAAAGCCTTTATATTTATAATAAACCTTAAAACACTAGAGCTGGGCAGATATCAACTCTCTGTGCTATTTTGTATACTTCTCTGTCAGTAACCCTGAGATAGAACTTGCCATGTTCTGCTTGGGCAGCTCCTACTCCACCAGGCAGGCCCTCATGGGCATAAGCTCATGGTTCACCTACCCAGTGGAGAAGTGGAGACATCTTCTTCCCTCTCTTCTCCCTTCCCTCTTTCTCCTCTCCCTTCAGACCCCAGGCTCAGATCCCAAGTCTCACCTATCTTTCTTCTGCCCAGCTACAGGTTGTAGGCATCTTTATTGAACTAATACTTTTAAGCAAGGTTTGCACAAAAGCTGGTATATGTGCGAATTCACTTGTCTTGAGGCAATTGGTCCTTGGGATACAGAATTTAGCATTACAATACATAGCAAGAGACCAGACCTCCAGACCTCAACAGTGGGATATTTACAGCTCTTTGTCGTTGAGTCCCAGTTCTTACAGCAATCAGTCAGGGTGATGGCTGACCTGCAGCAGGTACCCTTCTCCTCACGCTGTCAGAGATCTGCCAGCACAGACTGCAGATATGCAGAATCTGAGAGGTCCATCTTCAAAGCCTTGCTTACATCTTTCAAGACTAGTCATGTCTGACTGCTTCAGATTTTTAGTTCCTTAGAACTCATAAAAAGAAGTTCCTGGCAGAAATGTTGTATGTCATAGTCATGGTTAATCTTTTTTGGACATAAATGCCTGTAACCAAAGCACAGTCAAATGTTTGCTTGTTTTTCACTCTATAACTCTTAGGACAATTTGAAAGCTTTAGGTCATTAATTCACCAGTAGGTTTCTGTGTAGAAAATAGTTCAACCCTGCTTAGCTTTTAGTTACAAAGACAATCTTCTAGGCTTTCTCTCTAATCACTGTATATAAAATTAACTGTTTAGACTGGCTTAAGCAATTCAAATACCTTAAACTCCACTCACAAACAAATCTAAGGGTTATTCTTCACCCCGAAAAGCCATTTATCACAAGGTTCAACCTGAGTTCTTTCATTCGTTAAGCAGCACCTCATGGCTCCCCACCAGTGTAGCTGGTACCACTCACACAGCTTTTCAGAACTAGAAACTTCTAAAACGTAAGAGAAATTTGGTGAGACACAGCCAAAGCTTTGTGATGGGAATGGCTAGGTCTCCCCAAGGGTAGAGGAGTACAGGTCCACCATGTGACTCAGTGACAGTATGCTTGTCCTGCATATGCAAGGTCGGGGATTTGCTCCCCAGAACCTCCAAAACCAAACCTCATCTCCCTTGCTCGGAAACTTTCAGTGTCTTCCTGTTCCTTTAAATAAAAGGTGTCTCCAAGGCTTCAGCCTGTACTTCTGCTCCACATGTCCAGCATTAACCACAGGTCCCATCTTGCAGACTTTATCTTTACAGTTCCTGAGCCAGCAACCCTCTTCTTCTGGAGGCTGGACCTTCCCTTCCTTCTTCCCTTCTGACTTTAGAATTCTCAGTGTCACTTTCCCAGACGACCTTACTTTAAAAGCATCATCCTGAACTCCCCCTCCCCCCTATTTTTCTCCAGAGTCTTTACTACCTGCATACTTGCATGTTTACTTATGTCCACCCCTCCTTGCTACAATGTAATCTCAACAATGTGATTCTCCGCTCCTGGTCAACAGCAGACACTCAAGACTTTTGCTTAGAATGTGCTGTGTGATCATTTTGGGAAGGCATGTGAACCAATTTTCTAATCTGCACAGTAATTCAAGATAGGATCATCACAGTAATTATCATCATGTCTGATGAAGAAATTAAGGCACGCTACTATCAGTAATAAGAAACTGAATTTGGACCCAAGACACCAGCCCTTTATAATCACCATGATATATTGTAGCTAATAGCAAATAATTTGATGATTTTCCCTATGCTAGACTCTAAGTATGACTTTAAAATATCAAGTTTCTTATAAATGCCTAATATCTTAGAATAATTAATGGGTGTGATTTTCGAGCTCTGACTAGTAAACAAGAGCAAAATAGGAGCCACAATTACACCTCCCTTCAGCCTCTAATTTCTGAGAACCACTTCCACAAAGGCTCCGACTGTGGATCACAGACATGCTCAGGTAATTCTCCCTGCACCACGGAGATTACCATGATTAGCACTGGTCCATAAAGGGACACAAAAGCTGCAGAGAAGCCAGGTCCCACAAAAGGCCCGTCTGGGACTGTAGCAGCTCACTCCTTGCTTATTAGTGTGGTGATTCACACAGTGCACTGGGCAAGCCGAGTATGTCACCTCAAGGAGAGTATGTTGATACAGCTTTATCTGAGAAGTTACATAATTATGCTAGTGTCAGGATACCATAAAAGAGTCTGAGCCTTAGAGTGAAAGAGGAGTGTATTCCCTGGCAAGTATTACACAAAGAATGGTGGGAGATTTCTTTGCCCTAAACTAAGCAAGTGAAGTAAAATAGCTAAGGGCAGAGACTGTGTCTAGTTTAAGTTGCGGCTTGGCCAGGCACCTGCTGAAGAATGCGGGGGACCACGACACATTCCTGCGCTCCCCTGGGAACAGAGGGTGCTCGGTGCCCAGCAATCTGATCCCCTAGAGTCCCAGCTGCTTCTTCATTTAGGGTCAAATGTATTCTTCTGCAAGCCTTGGACCCTCCATTCTCCTTCTCCCACAGACAGTGAAACTATCTTTCCTTCCACTAGGTTGGAATTCTCTGAAAGAAGCCATACCGGGTCTTCCTCTTTGGAGTCCTCCACCTTCTCTGGACCTCGCTCCTGATCCATCCCAAAAGTCCCCTAAGATGCGGAAGGAGGTGAGTGAGTAGGCCACCGGCCAGGAGTGTCCCCCGCACCTGTCACCTGGCCCACCTGGGCCCTCCCTTCGCCCCCTCCCCCAGCCCCACCCACCTTCCCGCCGACAGGTCACCGCCCTCCCCGGCCTCCAGCCTTGGTCCAATGGCCGTAGGGCAGGGCACGCTGAGCAAGCCGGGGCGCCCGGGCCGCGTCCCCGCCCTGTTCCCGGTCCTCGGTTCCCGAGCCGAGCCCTGCCGCCTTTAAATGCCACCCCAGGCCGACGCACTGCGGCCCTCGCCACCGTCATCCCCTCGCCGCCGAGACCTCCGCGCCGCCCGCCTCCCTCCCCCTCCCCCTCCCGGGCCTGCGGCCGCGCCAGCCTGGGGCGTGCACGCGCGCCCTGTGTGCGCGCGCCCGGCTCGGACCCGCGCTTGCCGCCGCGTCCCCGGCGCTCGCTGCAGGAACATGGCGGGGTCGGTGGCCGACAGCGACGCCGTGGTGGTGAGTGAGGCGGTCACCCGTGAGGCGGGTAGCTCGAAGGGCCGGGACGAGGGCTACGGACCGACGGCGCCGCGGGAAGCGCGGTACCTGTCAGCCGCCGCGGGGTGGGAGCTCGGGGCCCCAGGCGCGGGGCAGGAGGGCGCCGGCCAGGTGCGCGCCGGGCGTGTGCGTGCACGTGGGTTCCTGTGGGGCCGCGGCCCCGGCGTCCGGGATTTCCCCCTTTGGAAACGGTCCCGCGCCGGGGGCTCCCGAGAGAAGCGGAGCGCTGTCGCTGCACTCCAGCCACGTCCCCGAGGACAGGCCCGGGGGACAGAGACTCCGGGAGCATTTGTGTTTGGAGAGGGGCCTGCCGCCCACCTACACCGGGCTTTGCTTCCCCGGTGGGCCGCGACCTTGAATTTGATCCGGTCTCAAGAGCCTGGGGATCATCAGAGGCTTAGACCGGGTGGAAAGGCCGGGTTTTGTTTCGCGGTTATTTAATGGGCTATAAAGAGGCATCGTATGTAGACACTGCCTCTGTGTCTGTGGAGGGCTGCTGGATCCCGACAGATTTGTGTTGATTCCTCATCCTTCCATTCACTCCCTAATAAACAAGGGACTGTGGAAAGCCAATCTGTGTGCTTCTATTTTTAGAAACTTGATGATGGGCACTTAAACAACTCCCTGGGTTCTCCAGTTCAAGCCGACGTGTACTTCCCACGACTGGTAAATTAATGTGCTCCGTGTCTCTGCCTTTATCCTTTTCCCTTGTGTTGCATTTCCTTACTTTCTGATGGTTCTCAGGGCGGCCGGCTTGGCTTTTCTCTAACAGCCTGTAAACTTCCTGTCTCTCCCCTCCTCCTTTGCAGATAGTTCCATTTTGTGGGCACATTAAAGGTGGCATGAGACCAGGCAAGAAGGTATTAGTGATGGGCATCGTAGATCTCAACCCCGAAAGGTAAGGATTGCCGCTGTGAGCCGCAGTTGTCTCCTCCTCTTCCTCTACTCGCAGACAGTGTCACTAGTTAGGAGTGCCAAGAAAGTACCATGTTCCCATGAAAAGAATGTGTATGAATCCTAGCCATCATCTCTCCAGATAGCTATTTATATCAGCGATGATAAAAATAGGCCTACAGTTAATCTTTGACCCTTGAGAAAGCCAAAAGACGACTTTTTCTTTTTTATGGCTTTAAAACACTGTAGTTGTAACCAAACCTGTTAGCATAAGTAAGAACCAAACTTACAAGATGTTTCCCTTGTCAATTTCTGTGGCTGTTTTTGAGAACTCTGAGATGGATTAAGGCACGGTGGCCTGGGGCATTTAAAGTCTTCAATTGCAATTATTTTCAGTTCCACTGGAGTTTTCACTGGAGCCTGCTTTAGGTAACAAAATCTATTGGTTTGAGTGTAATCCTTCTTCTCTGTGTTTAAACTCTGTGTAAACAGTAGCAGCCCATTAGAAGGTGATGAATCCACTGGAGGAGGAACTGGGTCAAGTTAAAATGTTACATCTAACTCCCCAGCTAAGTGACACTGTTTTCTTTTTAGCTTTGCCATCAGCTTGACCTGTGGTGACTCTGAAGATCCTCCTGCCGATGTGGCAATTGAACTCAAAGCTGTGTTCACAGACCGGCAGCTCCTCAGAAACTCTTGTATATCAGGAGAAAGAGGCGAAGAGCAGTCGGCGATCCCTTACTTTCCATTCATCCCAGACCAGCCGTTCAGGGTAGGTACCTTGAGTGCCTGATGCAGTGTTGGCAGGGCCCCTGCTTACTCTGTATCTACAGTGTGCCAAGAGCTCTTTAAGAATTTCTTCATGTCCAAGAAACTTGTTGCCTGGAACTTGTCTTCTGGCCGTGAGAAAAGAATAAAAAACAACAAAAGAGATCTGTTTGCTGATAGACATTGATGCCTGCCATAGTAGCTCTTGATTCTCTTCAGCCCGTATGTTTAGTTAATGGATGCATATATGCATACATAATTGCTAAGTACTTAACCGTATTTCTACTTAGCCAGTGCAGAGGTATTGATTATTTATTTGTTAACTTTTGGGGTAGTACTGGGGATTGAACCTTGTGCACATTGGGTAAAGTATCTACAGCTCCCAATCCTCTTTTTGATTTCTGTTTTGAAACAGGATCTCACTAAATTCCCAGGCCAGCCTTGAACTTGTAATCCCTCCTGGCTCAGTTTGCAGAGTAGCTTAGATTACAGGCCTGTTGCCATCAGGTCAAGCTGGGAGTATTAATCTAGTAATAGTTTTCCATGTAATTCCCAATATAGTATTAGGCACATAAATAACCTACCCCCAAGTATCTGATTGATTATTAAATATTAATAAGTATCCAGAATATTCATGTTTCTTGGTCTTAAGTAGCTCAAAATCTTATTAGTTATGGGTTTAAAACAATTTAGTGGCTATCATTTCATTTTCTCTTGTTCCCTTTGCTAATGAGTCCACATTTGTATATGTATTTTCCCGTGTGGTTTAATTAAGCTTGTCTGTTTCTTGGTCACAAGCTGTGTGGCTGACAAGTGTCTTCCCTTGGGCTTGGGTAATATCAGTCTCTAACAGGCAGGAAACAACCCAGACTTGCCGTCTCATCAGGCAGCAGTAGCACTACCTTCCTCTGCAGGACAAATAAGAGGTGCAAGTCAGTAATATAAAAAAAGGACGTGCTTACATGTCAGGCCTGGTGATGAGGCTGTTGGTCTTCATGAATCTTACCATCCATCACCATAATGGCACCTTGGTTAAAAGCCTGGTGCTACACAGAGACCAGAGTAAACAAAACTGCTCTTAATACCTTGTACTTCATGTGGATCTTCTCAAGGCCTGTGACTGTTTCTCTTTCCTTAGAGTCTAGAACAAAACAAAAATCCATAACTTTTTTACATCAGTAAAAGAAATGAGAATAATTGCCGGGCAGTGGTGGCGCACACCTTTAATCCCAGCACTTGGGAGGCAGAGGCAGGCGGATTTCTGAGTTTGAGGCCAGCTTGGTCTACAGAGTGAGTTCCAGGACAGCCAGGGCTACACAGAGAAACCCTGTCTCGAAAAAAAAAAAAAAAGAAAGAAGAAAGAAATGAGATTGCTTCTCCTTATAACCATAATCTGGGAAGTTACTCCTTACCTTAGCTCCTCCTTAAGAATGGTAAGCCATGTGTGCGCAGGAACACGCGCGTGCACACACATACACAGAGCACTTGCAGGCTAGAAGGCAATTCAGGTGTCATCCTCAGGAACACCACCATCTACCTCCTTTGAAACAGCGTCTCTCATTGGCCTGGATCTCACTGATGAGGCTAAACTGGGCTGACCAGTGAGCCCAAGTCTCCGCCGCTGTACTGCCAGTGTTACAGGTGCATTCAGGAGCTGGCGTTTTTGTGTGAGTTTAGAGAATTAAACTTGAGTCCTCTTACTTGCCAGTCAAGTATTTCCTCAGCAGAGCTATCTCAGATGGTAAATCCTTATACCTAATTCATGAGTGTGAGCTTCTGACTAGAAGGAAAACATTGCTGCCCAGCAACAAAAAAAATGGAGTGAAATAAGCCAGTGATAGGGAGCTCACATTTTTAATCCTAGCACTCAGGCAGAGGTGGGTTGATCTCTGTGAGTTCAAGGCCAGCCTGGTCTACAGAATAAGTTTGAGGACTGCCAGGGCTACATAGAGAAACCCTGTCTTAAAAAAAAAAAAAAAAAAAAAAAAAAAAGAAAGTTTACAAAAATGGAGTGAAATAGAGCTTCTTGGTGGTATAATTTAAGCAGTAATATGAATTAAATGTGACTAATATCACATGTGGAGTCTCTGCATGATAACTGCTGATGCTTTTCTAATAGCATCATAGCGTAGCCAAGTCTTAAACTCTGTGGTGGCCAGGAGGTGGTGGCTCATGCCTTTGGTCCCAGCACTTGGGAAGCAGAGGTGAGCAGATCTCTGTGAATTTGAGGTCTACAGAGTGAGTTTCAGGACAGCCAGAGCTATACAAAGAAGCCCTGTCTCAAATGTAAAACAAACAAAACCAAGACAAATAAACAGAATCCCAACAAATCTCTGTGGTGAATTAAATTATGGAAAACGAGAAGGAAAAGGTTTACCATGTGGTGTCAGTGTTTGTTTGCCTTAACAAAGCCTTGTTAATTACACATTCTTGGTCCAATGGTAATTACTGTGTAATCTCCCTTAGTGTTTACCATGATTGTCTAGACTATCATTAGATGCTACTAATGGCTACCAGTCATTCATCAGGAGACCCCCCTGAAGGTCGGATGGATTGTTTGGCATCCAGTGTCATGTAAACAGATCGGTGCTCCTTCATACCTGGAGTATGAGAGGAACTGTCTGCTCCAAATGCTTCACTGATATGGAGCAGTGATTCTCAAGCGAGCTCCCTGCTCCGGGCTTAGCACTGTTCTCAGCCCTTCCTCAGCACTGGTGAGGGTGCAGATTTTTAGACCCGGCTCTAGACTTCCTAAATTGAGAGGTGGGGGAATGGAACCCAGCAGTCTATACCCTAGCTAGCTTTCAGCAGTTTGTGATGTTTGAAATTTACTTGGGCATTTCTTTTCTTCTCCACAATGAAGTGTGGTTATGTTGGTTTTTTTATTTTTCTCCCTCCAGCAGGGTTCATCCAGAATTATCCATTATTGTTTTGTTTCTTCTAGGTGGAGATTCTTTGCGAGCACCCACGTTTCAGAGTGTTTGTGGATGGACACCAACTTTTTGATTTTTACCATCGTATTCAAACATTATCTGCAATTGACACCATAAAGATCAATGGGGACCTCCAGATCACCAAACTTGGCTGATGATTAAAGCACTTCTATTTCAAATATGATCGATCAGGTGCCACAACTACATGTCTGAAAGAAGTGTCCTAGCCAGATCTGGAGACTTAAAAACAAAACAAAACAAAGACAGACTTCACTGTCTCTTTCTGTGCAGTTTAAGTCCAGAGTGACAACTTCATCTGTGGTTTGCCCAGAAGAAAGCTCACAAGAAAGACACCGAGCCATTATGCCCAGAACAAAGTAATACATTTATGCTGGATTTTATTCAGACTAAACTAAAATGGATTTGTGATGATTTGTGATTTGGTAGCAATTACTCATCATTTCAAAGCAAGGTGATATTTAGAAACAAAAGTGCTAAAGACCTTAAAAACAACAACGGTACATCTAATGGATGCGTTTCTGCACTGACGTGGAATTGCGTAGCACAACCGACATTTTAGTCAGGGTATTTACATAGAATGTAGATTGTGCAAGGTTTGGTTCTTATTTTTCTTGGGGGTTGTTTTGTTTTTTGGTTGTGTTTTGTTTTTTGGCACAGTATCATGTTAACTTGGATTTTTAAACGTTCTTGATTAATTTATTTATATTTAGTATATGTATTAATGTATCAGAGAATGAGCAGTGTCTACAAATTATGAACTTAGGTCTGAGGGGGAAATGTATGTATTACAAGCATAAAATAAGTGGGTTTTTACCTTAAAGAATTTGAGCATATTCTCCTTACCCTCAACTTTGGCTTCTTAACATAAATTGCTATAAATGCTTTTGGGAAAATTTTGCAATACTTCGATAAAACTCTAAAGTTCTTGTCGATGATGTAAACTTCTGTTTGCATTGCCTTTTCTCCTTCCTGTGAATTAGCACAGTGCTGGCTTCCTTAAGGCTCACTACTCCTTAGGTTTACATAATAGCTCATTACGTTGTTATTAAATTAATGGAAAGCATATAAGAGGTGATTGCATAGACAGCTTTTACAATAACTATATATCAGTTCTTAATAGTATGCTATGAAAATGATTCCAGAATGCAGTGTAAAGCAGAAGCAAGTTGCCCCAAATTGCTTACTGAGAAATAATTTATATCAACCTAGGCTGTTAGCTCATTGTATAGTTTTTCCTCTGACACCCTCCCAAGTATCCCTAAGCAATGCCTTTGGAGCTTCTGAGTAGACGGTGCTGCCTCCCTGATAGATAAGGTGGCATCCAGTTAGGTCATCTGAAAGACTAAGTCCCAGGATTTCAGGTTTTTTAGTCCAGCCAATAGTGATCATGCTTCCAGGGAAGCTGCTTCCCCGCACTTGCAGAACTACCAATAGGCTGCAGATTATTAATGTATCTGCAAGGCTGGGGATGCTTGGCATTGGTCCTAGAGAGAAGAGCCTTCGGCATTGCTGTGGGCAGGTAGTGGGAGAAGAAAGGGATGCTGGGTGGGGTGCGTTTATATATAATTTAGGTTTTGTTTTTACAGTGTATGTGTCTTATTAGGGCATCTCCTTGTCCTGCTTTGCTTTTAAGGTTTTTTTACACAACATGCAGAGGCACAGAAGTGGCCATGTCATCTTCATGTGTCAAGAATGTAGACAGTGTTTCAGAACCAAAGTCTAAGATAAACAAAGCAAACTGAAATAAGGAATTTTTATAGATGATATATTTGGATTCTTCTCAACTTTGAAACTGTTTAGCACAGTTCCATGGTGTTATATACAAAGACTTGCCCACCAAGACCAGCTGCATCTCTAAAAGCTTTATTTTCTAGCTGGCTTCTCAGCTGTTTTGTAGCTCCAGGTATTTTTTTAAGCTTGTGAGCAATTTCTCATGGGTTGAAAAGCCACTTTAGAGGAGTGTCTGTCAAGAGACTTAGGGCACACCCTGAAAAACATTTGTAAGATTTGGATTCAATTCATGCAGTAAGCATCCCCCCAGGAGGACTCTTCTGAGTGGCCAAGCATGTGTAATTCAGCAGGAGCCTGGGGACCGGGGAGTATAGAGATTGGAAGTGACTTTTCTCTCTACCTGTCAGCTAACTCATAAGCAGCCCATCCCTTAGGCTGCTTGGTATGGAAAAGCAGTATTAAACTCCCAGATCAGCCTCCTGGGAGCCATCTAAGTGGTGCATCGAGTTGATTTTGGACTAGTTAATAAATAGGGGCTACAGCCCACTGTCCAAATGGCTAGCTAGAAACTAGGACAAGTTCACACTCTCCTCAGCCTGAGAGGTCTAATGTTGGAAATTCAGGATGGAAAGTGCAATTTAAAGCTTCATGAGGAAAGTATTTGCATACATAAGGAGTTATATCCACCCAGGGCCCTAGTTTTGCAATAACCAAAACCAAGGGATAACAATCAGGCTCTGGGGAAATAAGCAAGCTTTAGACAATCTGCAGCAAAATTGGAGTAAATGTGTCTATCTATCAAGTTAACAGAAGTGACTTCTACTTCCTGGGCTGTCCCAGAATTGTCTTAAAATTATTATTTTTTTAAATTTTGAAGCCCAGTTTCAAATCTTGCCAACTTCTCTAAAACTCCCTAAGAGATCACTCTTAGAGTTGATGATGCATTAAATGGCAAATCATGTGCATTAAGAGAAAAATATCCAAAAAAGGATCAAGCCCTATTGCCTTGAGAAAACAGCTTTGGCATTTCCTGGCATTAATGTAAAGAAAATGTTCCTATGATGACATATTTTCAAAGAAACACTTTCTTATTTACTGCGTGGTGTAAAGTGTTGTTAAATGTATTGTTACATTATGTCACTGCTGAAAGTTATTTGCACTATAATAAAGGAATTTTCTACAAGATAGCTTCTGGGTTATTACATGCTGCAATTTGCCTCTAGATACAAAGTATTTATCATAGACCGTGTGCTTAATAGTGGTCCCTTTATCTTACATGCTATAAGACCACCTGTACATGTGTTTCCCATATTGATAAAGGCAACAAAAATGTCTCAGAGGCTCCAGAGACCCAATGAGCTTATGTTGTGGATGCCTAAGTTTGTTTTAATAAAATATAAACTATGATATTCTGCGTGCACTGACCTTACTATTTGATGCATAGTTCTATGAGGTCGATGCATAGATTTAGTGTATAACTATTTAATCAGGATACACAATTATTGTTTGATCCTTCCAAAGTCCCTTATATATAAATGTCTCCAACTTCTAACTTAGATCAGATGCTGATCTGTCTACCCTGCTGTGGCTTGTAAATGACAGTCACACAGCATTCACCCCATAATGTCTTAGAGTTGGCTTCTTTGAGTTTGCATGTGTTTAGCTACATTCATACTGCTTCAACTGCCTCCCCTTCCATTGCTGAGCCGTGTTCCACTGTGTGGGTGTACTATACAGTAGTATGCTTTTCTTTATGCTCTCCTTTAGGATGCAGCCGATCTCCCTACCTCCTCTTCCCCCAACCCCCACCGCTGTTCAGGTGTCCCTGTGTAGTCCAGGCTATCCTCAAATTTGCAGTTCTGCCTCAGCATAACTTCAAGTTCTCTGGCCTCAGCATACCAAGTGGAGGGACAATGGGTTCTTAGTATATCTTTAAATACAGTTTTTGTACAGGACATATACAATATAGCAAGGCTTTTTGTGTTCTTTCCCTCAGTTTGAGTGATTAGGGAAGAAATTCAATCCTTTGGTTATTCAGCCTTGCAGTAAAACTGGATAGCTTGTAGAAGTAATCCCAGCTTCAGTTACCAACTCAGTGACAGACTCACATACAGAATCTAGGGTCTCACTCCTAATTTTAGGAATTCCTTCCTTCCTTGTTGGAGTCTCTGTTTTATCATTTTATGGTGTTCTTATATATCTCACCCTTCCTCCCTTTACTCCACCCTAATCCCTTCCAGCCCCCTAACACCAGAAAGGAGAGAAATAAGGGTAGAGAAAGGGGGGATGCGGGTCTCTTTAGGCCACTTCCTGCTAATAAGGACGTCAAGTGTCTCGGGGCCAGTCCAATTTTTGTCCTCAGAAGATCCTTCAGTCCAGCAAACCAGCAATAAGCAGCAGCAGGGGATGGATGTGGGGCCCTGCCTCCTCCTTCAGAGTGCCTCCCGCCTCCTCCCCCCCACTCCCCACGTCAGGAGCTGGCATTTATTCCCTTTCCAGAGTCCCCAAAATTGAACTATCTGTCACTGGCAGAATTCACACCCCTCCTAGAGCATGAGACAATCATAGTTACTGGCTGTGGACAAGCTGAAGCAGCCCCATATCCCACAGCTGGGATTGAAACACAAACATATTCACATAACATAATTTGGGTTTTTAAAGGAACCAGTTGTCAGTACACATTACTTTTTAAGAGGGCAGAACGGTGAGGTTTGCGGTTTGCTCTGTCCTGACTTCTGCAGTTCCGTCCAGGCAGAGAAAGGCTTTCTAAGGTGAGAGGGTTAGCTGAGGCTACCTGGCAGAGATGACGGGCTTCCCCAGCCCCCCTCTCCAGTCTAGAAATGCCCTTAGGGGACAGGACACTTTGCCAGTTTTGTGAGGCAAGCTAAATTAGATGGTCTAACAGAGATGGGTAATTAGAGCCTCTATAGGCTCCAACCACTTAGGGCAGCCATTCATTCAACAGGTGTTTGTCGAGCTGTGTCAATTGCTGTTCTAGACACTTAGATCCTCAGTGAGTAAAAAAGACCCAAGTGGCTTTAAATGTCAATGTGTGTAGTCACCCAGGATGGCTATCCTTACCTCCAGGGAATTGTATCAAATCTAATAGTGCCTAGGAGTTTGTATTTTCAAGAGAAACATTTTACATGTAGGTGGTCTTAGATCCCAGATGAAGCAGCCCTTCAAAAGGTCACAGTCGCTGAATCAGACCATTGGCCTGGAGTTCTGATGTGCAGAGACTGTTGTGAACTGCTTTTCAATGGGTTGCCTACTGTCCACTCTGCCACTGACATCACGTGACAAGCCATGTCCTTGCTTTAACCTCTCATTCCCGACTCCTGCCTCTTCATCAAAATGCACTGTAGTAAAAGGAAATTTGTCTTTCCTGTAAAATCTGTCCCTCCTATGTAAGCCCTTCTTTGGCTTGGGTAAGGGATTCATGCTGACATCCTCTTGGAGTGGCGCACACCCTTAAAAGATGGAGGTCCTGGGAGAGGCTCATCTTCTTCTTCGTGTTTCAGTTACCCACCGTGAGACCAGATGTTCAATAAGACCAATGCATGGGGTGCCTTACAACCTGAAAAGAAGCTAAGGCAAGGCCAGAGGCCCAAGAGACTTTTCACGGGACTTTGAAATCAATTCAGAGTCCTCATAAGAAAATGTACCTGAGCACACACTCACCTGCCTCCAGCTGCTGCATCTTCATCACCGTGCAATTTCACAACAATTTACCCTTAAAAAAAAAAAAAAAAGTACCCTGTATAAAGAAGAAAAGTGCCTTGCAAAACACACTTCGTGATTAATTAAAATGGGTGTGTCTAGGATGCCGAAACAACCCCAGTCTAGAGAGCCAGAGAAGAAATAACCCACTGACTTGTTCTGTTGCTTTGAAGGAGACAGCGGTCAGTGAGCAAGCCTGGGAAGGAGGCGACATTGTTTGATAGGGTTACACAGACAGTCTCTAAATAATAGGCTCTGGGAGGTAGGGAGCCAGCCATGGCCTTGGGCATGGTGTGCGGGTTTGAGACCTTTGAGGCCTTCCAAGCTTTCAGAAGCTACAACAATTGCAAACATTTGCTAATACACTGCACCTCCCAGTCTGTCCGTGTCTCTCCCTCCTTTCTTCACTCTCCTCCCTGCTGCCCAGGCCACAGCACCCAAATGGTCTTAATTTTAAAACAACAGAAGCAAATGATCAAAGCTTACCTAAACCACGGTTCTGACCTGAGGAAGTCATCTGTGGTCGGGACCCCAGCAGTATCCCTGGATTTAAGAAGTGTTTTCAGGTAAGTGCTTTAAATTAACAGCCTTCTCATTCTTCCTGTGGAAGTGGCACTGGTGACATGCTTAAAGAGCCAATGGTGGTCACAGGCTGCAATAAAATGTTTTTGACAGCTGACAGAGCCAATGTTTAAAATAATCATGACACCTATGTGTAAATTAGCCCTCCATATCTTTATAAAGAAACAATGTGAAAAAATGGTAATCTTCATGACTTTCATTCCATCAGAACGTTTTCCACACAACTGCATTGGAGTCTTCTTTAAAATGTAGTGAAGGGCTGTCCTGGTGGCACATACCTGTGATCCTGACACTTGGGATCATGGTAACAAGAGTACAAACCTGAGACTAGCCTGGGCTATTCCTCAAGGAGATAAAAAACACAACAAAACACAAGCCACCCAAAATCCAACCTAAATAATGTTGGGAAATACTCAGGATGGTATTTGAAAATATACTTAGGGATTTTTCTGTGCATGTATAAGTGTGTATGCTTTGTGTATATGTATATGTGCATGTCTACATGTGACATATGAATATGCATGTACACGTGAAAAGGCTGACTTTCACAGCAAAGACTTCACCCACTGAACCATCCCTAGCCCCTACTTAAGAATAGTTTTAATGCGAATTATTACAACTGCTATAATATCAGAAAGCAGGAATTTCTCCTAATGCATTTAAAATAACCTTTAGCACAGGATTAAATAGCATTTAAAGTAGTGATAAAATACTTAACCAGGAAGAGAGGCACTTTTAAAACAATGAGGTCCTACTGGAAACAAAATTTTAGTATCATCATGGAGAAGTGTGACCTGTTAGGATCCTCATTAGCTTTGTGTTTATCACTGACTTTTTAAGTCCTCACATGAAGAAGGGATCCCACAAGGCCTAAGCCGGCGAACTGCCACTGGAAGGAGTTGGAAGTCAGTTATTGCCATTCCCTAGAAGGCTTGATTAAGACACCTTGAACTGTCTTTACTCTTGGAGATGATGTCGTGAGAGTCCCCTTAGAATCCTTCAAAGTAAGGCACATAATTTTAAAATCCGTCTCCCAGCTGAAAGAGCAAACACTGGCCTTTTTTGTTGGTTGTGCTTTTAAAGTGTGCATGAATATTTAACGCATGCCCACGATTCTTCTCTCATGGAAGAATATCACTTCTGATGTGAAAAGGAAGCTAGATATGAATGAAGCCCTTTCAGGAGAAGGCTCCATGTTAGACAGTATGGGTTGTAACAAGAGAGAAAAGACAAGCACCATCTGCCCTTGGGGAATTTGTGACTTGACTGGAAATGTGTGGTATAATATTAAGGAAAGATTTATGACCACACATACTTAAAGCTGGAACGGGCAGAACAGTGCATGCTCTGGGGGCGGGGAGGTTGGAGAGGACAGAACTTTCTGCTGGGTGGGGAGACCCAAGAGGGCTTTGGAGTCTGAACAACTCTAGTGCTACTTCTGAGGTGACCAGAATATACTCACTTCCCACTTACTCTGGGGTCAATGGGTGTTGATGTTTTGGCTTCCCCAAGGAAGATTTCAGGGAGGAACTGTGTTGTTTTGCCTTTGTTTTCTGTTTTGGGAGGGATAGAGTTTCACGTGATAGCCCAGGCTGACCACAATTTTTGATCCTTCCCTGCCTTAGGCTCTCCAGTAACCAGGATTACAGATTTGCCCCACCATGCCCAGAATTTTTTTTTTCTGTTTGGTCTTCCTTTGTACTGCTTAATTATAAAACATTTAAGTTTGGCAGAAAGGTAACCCCTCCTTAACTGAGCCTTGAGCAAAGACTGTCTATGAGAAATCACACTGTGGAACGTCGGACAAGCTCGGACTTCTTTCCACCTATTGAGCATCAAAACAAAAGTGAAAAACCAAACATGCTGTATAGACTCGGAACTTCTAAAGTCTGTGGGCAACTCACCTGTTACTCCTGTAAAAGAGCCAACAGCCTAAGAAAGGGGGTGTGATTCAAACTGCACTGGGGGAGTTGTTTCCTGGCCCTCTTATAGAGCCTCCTCTGGCTTCCTACAGTGCTATGCGAAATTGGAAGATACTATTTGTGTGTCTTACATGTTGACCCTAACCAAGTCTTTCACCTCATGTTTGACCAATGAAACAAATAGCTACTCCAAAGATAGAAACACACACACACACACACACACACACACACACACCACACACCAACCCAAAAGTACAATACTAGACATTGTGAGAGCCAACCTCTGCTGGGCATGTAGCTCAGCTGTGTAGAACTTGACTAGCGTTTACAAGGCCATTATTTAATGCCTTAGCTGAGGGGAAGAGATTGGGAGTGAAGGGATTCTAGACTGAAGTGCCCCTTTCTAAAAGATTAAGCTGTTCTTCCTCTATATATCTATACTTGCTAGCTGACTTGTATTTATCTCTGTGTGCTGACTTTAGTATCTAATTTATAAATGGGATGAACCTACATTATTTATTCGAAGAAGGTAATTTTCTGATTATATAGGAAACCTATGTCCTTGATTCTAGACACAGCTTCATCTAACATGGCTGTGGTGACTGGAGAAATAATCTATAATCCACCCTGCCTAATATAGTGGCCACAAACGTATGTGGTTATTAACCACTTAGAACGTGGCTGAGATTAAAAGCAAAGGTGCAGGCCTGGTTCTGGGTGATTTTATGCCTGTAGAGAGAGGCTGTATAAGATCCTGCTGTCTTGCTGTAACCCATGGAGATAGTCCACTGTAGGAAATGGCTTCACTGACACAGAGGTCCAATGGCTGAGGCTTCTTCAACATGTTGCTATCAGCTCCTGTGCCCACTGGGTTCCCAGTCTCTCTTACTCTTCTTGTTAGGTTTGTTCACCTTCTGCCTGCTCTGGGGTATGGAGTCTGTGGCAAGGGAAATGGGAGACTTTCTCATGTAATATAAAAAGGGAAATCTAGATAAACACTAATGTCTATCACTCTCTGCTTTTAAACTGTGAATGCATTGTGACCAGCCACCTTCTGCTCCTGCTAACATACTTTCCCCACCACAATGGACTGTCTTCCCTTGAACTGTGAGCTAAAATAAGCCCCTCCTTCCTTAAGTTGCGTTTGTCAGTTACATTGTCACGGCAATGAGACAAGTAACCCAGACAATAGTTCTCCAGTACTCTTGTCATAGCAACACAAAAGCGCTGATCCAGAGCCTAAGCCCTGATACCCTTCAATCCAGGAACTGTATGCTTTCTAAGGGCTAGTGGAGGTCTGTTCATGTAGGCATCTTGGTGCTCCTGGAAGGAAGTCAGAGACAAAAGACAAGGAAGACCATTGTTTGCAAAGTTTGATGTTGCTCTTCTGGGACTGAAGAGTCCTCATATCCTTTTCATACTTGTCTTTCTTCCCCAAACCAACCATCTTGTGAATCCCCTCCCTCGACCACTACAGGGAGACATCAGCAGCATGGCCAGCAGTCAGTGTGCAGTGGTGTGTCTAGACACACTCCCAACCCTCTCCTAAGTGTCAGGCAAGGTGTCACACCGGCAACGCTACCTCCCCAGTCTGTCATCAGCCCCTTCTGGTACAGCTGTCAGCAGCAACACAGTGTTACCACCAAGCCTTAAGAGCACAGCTCCCTGTGGGGAGTTGCACAGAGCAGATGCATGTGACTAGCACCCTTACGTTAGTGTGTTTGTTCAGAGCTCCAGATGTGGATTTTGGAGACAGCTCAGGAGGTGGGAGCATGAAGACCTGAGTTCCAATCCCCCACACCCATGTAAAAAGTCAAGTGTGATTGTGCCTGCCCATACTCCCAGAGTTGGGGGACAGAGATAGATGGATCCAAGGGGGCTCTGGTCAGACAGCCAGGCCAAAATGCCAAGCTTCTGGTCCAGTGAGAGACCATGTCTTAAGGAAGTAAGGTAGATAGTGATGAAGGAAGACACTTAACATCTGTCTCTGGCCTTTGCATACACACACACACACACACAGACACACACACACAAAAGTCATGTGCCACCACTGCCTGACCAAAGTTTAGCCCCTTAAGACAGTAAGCATTGACTGGTTCATACAATGTCTAGTATGTAGAAATTTCAGAGCGGCTCAGCTGGTGGTTTCAGTATAGCTGTCACCTAGGGCTGCAGCAATGTAAAGTTAGGCAGGCAATAGCTACAGCATCCACTTCCAGGGTGGCCCTCTCACTGGGCTGTTGGGCAGGCACACAGTCTTCTCTATAGGACTGCTTGAGTGAACATAGAGATTGACCCAGGAGTTAGCACTGACGGGAATGAGAAGTGGACCTCAGAAGCCACACTGCTGCGGTATTCCATGACTTACTCAGGTTATCCCTACCCAGCTGAGAGGGAGTGACACCAGGAGACAGGCCCAGGAACTGTCTCAGAAGCTGGCCACCATAGGTGTGGCTGAACTTTGACACATTCTTTGCATATGCTTGGAATTGCCAAAGGAAGGATCCTTGTGACTGTTACCCTTCCATAGTCAACCCTAGGCTGCCATTGCCTGGAAACCTGCATCATCTCTAGAATGCAACCCCTCTGGGATGCACATATCCAAACCCTCAGAGTGAACTGAAATTCTCAACAGACCTCATACAGCAAATTCCTGTTTTATCAAAAACTACCAGCCGAGCGTGGAAAATGGATTCCTCCTGGGAACTTTAAGTAAGCACAAGTGTATGTGGGAAAATAATCTAATTTTTTCAGATTAGCAAAATATAAGTACTCTCGAGAAGGTGTGTAAAGTGAGCATTTCTCCGTCTTCAGGTTTAATGTTTGTTGTTCTAATGGAATTGAATGCAAAAGCCTAGAGTAAAGTCTATTGCTAAACTAAGTCAGAGGTCACTAAATGAAATGTACACATGGAGCAAACACATGACATGATTAAGTAAAATGGACATGCCAGCAGCTGTCCCTAGACCTAGTCCTTGTTGCAACAGAAGAATGTGAGGCCTTTATTGTTTAAAAAAAAAAAATACCAAGTAAGTGAAAATAATGTTAACTATGTAGGTCATCATGGGCCTGGATCTGGCCTACCAGTTGCTATTTTGCAACCTCTGCCATAGATCAAAGAACAGGTGGCAGAGTAACCAGATATCTGATTGGGTGCTGGGTGTTAGGTGCCAGTTGCTGGGTGCTGGTTCCTGGGTGCTGGGTGCTGGTTGCCGGGTGCTGGGTGCTGGGTGCGGGCTGAGAGGTCTTAAACTTCTCAGCCTTTGGATTCTTCAGGCTTACTGAGAAAGTCTCCCATTGCCCTTGCCACAGACTCCATACCCCAGAGGAGGCAGAAGGTGAACAAACCTAACAAGAAGAGTAAGAGAGACTGGGAACCCAGTGGGCACAGGAGCTGATAGCAACATGTTGAAGAAGCCTCAGCCATTGGACCTCTGTGTCAGCGAAGCCATTTCCTACAGTGGACTATCTCCATGGGTTACAGCAAGACAGCAGGATCTTACACAGCCTCTCTCTACAGGCATAAAATCACCCAGAACCAAGCCTGCACCTTTACCTTTAGTCCCAACAAGCAGGATGCAGAGGCAAGCAGGTTCCTGGGAACCTGAGGGCCAACCTGGTCTACATAGTAATTTCCAATTCAGCCAGAGCTATAAAGTGAGACCTTGTGTTTTGAGTGGCGTCATTGTCAAAGCGCAAAAGCAAAGCAAGATGACAAAGGGATTGTGATTTGAATCTTGTCAATTATCAGCTGTGTGGCCATGTTGGTTAGTGTTGAGCAGTCTGGGCCTCAGGTTTCTCATTTGCAATGTGGGATTGCAAAACTCTTTACACAATGACTGTAAGGATGAAGCAAGAAATGGTCCACAAGATACTCATTCCAGTGTTGAGCATGTCAGGAGAGTTCACTAAGGGGTCACTGTCAGACCACATCAAGGTGACAATCTCCATGGTTTATAGTGTACTCTGGTATGTGGGTGTGTGTGTGTGTGTGTGTGTGTATGTGTAGTGTGTGTGTGTGAAGAGACAGAGAGAGAGAGAGAGAGGAGAGAGAGAGAGAGAGAGAGAGAGAGAGAGAGCGCTAGTCTCACACATGCTATGCAAGTGCTCTAGCCCTGAGTTACATTACAAACCCTGGATATTTTTCACTCTGGGCCTGTACTTAGCAGTATCCAGTCTGTGCTGGGACTTTACTACTGTCTGAGGACGGTCTGGTGAGAAACAGTACCAGACATAGGTGACAGCTCTGTGGTGACGTTCAGTGGTGAGCTGGACATCTGGTTACTAGTGTGGCTGACTCCTTGGGAGAAGTTCATGGGTCTGACCCACCTCCCAGTGTTGGTTAGAAGGGCTTAATTAGTAGCTTGGAAAAGAGCAGTGTGGGGCATCCTCATTCCAGCAGGCTAGCAGAGTGCATCCTGCAGCCACAAGCAGATGGGAACGGCCACTTAGGCCCTAATGAGCTTGTTCAGCTGTGATGCTGGGGACCCTGGAGAGACTTACTAATTACCCCCACTTGCTGTTGTTTGTTTTGTGTTGCTTGGCTTCTCATTTGTTTCAGGTTTTCCTCACTGGGCAGGCTCCCTTGCTGAGCTTGTCTCTGCCATGTGTACCCCCACACATCCTTTCTGAGTAGAGTCTAAGGTTCGTTTGGATGTGCAAAGTTGTGAGACAGCCTTAGGATTTCTATGCCTGGCTTCAAGCCCTTCTCAGTCCACCTGAACAGCTTTTATCTGTATGCAGAGAGCTCTCTCAATCCATTCTAAAACCTATTAAAATCTATTTAGAGCTCCAGGACAGAAAAGGACCAGATTTTCATTTTTCTACAAACAGTTACTCCCTAGTTAAGTGGTGAGCAAAGCACCAGACACTTTTAGGTGAGAGGTGTGAGGTCTGGTGCCATGCCTTGGGCTTTGGTGACATAGTCTGCTCACGAAAATAAAACGGCAAGTTGACCCTGTTCATACTCCATTGTGTTCAAAGTACTCCATGGCCTAAAACATGTAAAACTATTCACTCGGTGTATATGAGGGACATGTCTGGATAGAGCCAAATAGACACTACCTGGATGGGTCATTTGCAGTGGGCAGGAGACAGCAGAGACTCATGTTCCAGCACACCGATGCCCACACCCCATGCAGGGCACAGTACTCCCTTCCAGAACAGCCATGTCCTGGAGATGAGCTTTGTGCTCCATCTGTGACGAGTATACAGGAAATATCCAGAAGGGCAACATATTACCCCTGAGGGACTGGGACATGGATCTAGGTCTGAAGTAAGGGCTGACAAGAGCCAACGAGTCTGTTCTCCAGAGTATCTAACATTTTCCTGATGAGAAAGCTGACATCCAGGGAGATAAAGCCTAAAGTCACATAGGTGTTAAGAATAATTCCAGAGCTCCTGCTTCGAGGCCCCGGGGTTCCTTGCAGGGAAAAGCCAGAGGCAGGAGAGACAGGGTGAGAAGTTAGAGTAAGGTAAGGAAGTGCTTGGGGCAGAGGGGCTGGGTCTTCTAGATACACATGTTTCTCAGGACATCCCAGTTTAGAGGGCAGTGCAGGGAGCCTCCAGAAAATGAATTTTGTTTAAAGGTAAGGGCTTGGTATCCATTGTCACCTTTGACCACATTAAGATACATCTAACACATTAAGAGATACAGCTTTGGGGATGCCAGGAGGGTTTGCAGTGATTAACTGGGTCCCAGACTGGGTGAAAAAAAGGGAGAAAGGCAAGTGTGTGCTGACACCTCCTTTTTCTCTGTTCCACTAGGGTGTGAGCAAGCAACTATCACACACTGCCACTGTGCCAGGGTCACCTGCCTCTGCATCTTCTTCACACCATGGCGGACTATAGGCGACCCTTCAAGACATGACTCAAAGCAAGCTTCTCTGGTAGGATGATTCCTCTCAAGTGTTTGATTGTAGCAATGAGAAAGGTAGCTAATCCTAAAGGAAATTACTATAATAAGAAAAAGAGATGCTGAGAGAGAAGGTTCCATTCTATCTGCTTCAGATGTCTACAGAAGAGACCACCTGAGACACTGCAGGAGAACGGAAACTTCATCAAATGCCTTCCGGGGGCATTGGGTATTCCAGATGTTCTGGTCTGTAGAGACACTTCTAGCAGAAGGTACAGTGACAGAAAGAAGATACATTTGTCATCTCGACTCCTTCCACTAGCATAACTATCAAACTATCATTCGGACTGGCACTGAGATGGTTACACTTGGCTGTCAGCTTAATGGGATTTTTCTCTGTTTTTGAGACAGGATCTCACTACATAGCCCTGGCTGTCCTGGTATTCATGATGTAGACCAAGCTGGCCTCGAATTCACAAAGATCCTCCTGCCTCTGCCTCCTAGAGATGCAGCTGGGATTAAATCATTTGCTAGGATTAAAGGCACGTTCCACTACTACTAAAATTTTAAAAATAGGGTTTATAAATCAGTGTGGATACAAATCTTCGGGCGTGAGAGGTGAGAGGTGTCTAGATTGGTTAACTGAGGTTGGACAATCTACCCAAAATGTAGGCAGCACTGCTCCATGGGCTGAGGTCCAAATCACACACACACACACACACACACACACACACACACACACACACACAGTGGGGGGGGGGAGAGAAAGGGAGCAGCCATCAGTGGCCATCATTCTCTGCTCCCTGCTCTCCTGCAATGTGACTGTCAGCCTCTTGCTCCTTCCTGTCTCTCTCCTTTGCCGCAATGGATGGCATCTCCTCAAACTGTAAGCTTGTATACTCTCCGCCTCCCTTAAGTTTCTTTTGTCAGGTATGCCTGGCAACAAGAAAAGTCACCACTACAGAGACTAAGAGCCAAACCTGTGAGGTGTCCCCATTGTCCATTCTGCAACAGGACTGACTTAAAATGATGGCTTATCCATGAGGCCTAGAGTCTCCACTTTATGAGAAACTATCCATCTCCATGACTGAGGAAAGGCGAAGGCCCCTATGGTGCCTTCTAAGTTAAGTCAGCAAATGTGACTATGGACCCGAAAATGTCATAGGGCTACTGAGGACCAGAGTCTGGACTCTAAGTCTCCCTAAACCTTCCAAACAACTGTGCTGACCACCAAGTGATAATCTGCTATATTGACTTGCGTCTCTGGGGCTAAGCAGAATGTAAAGAAAGAAACAGAATTCTGGGACTTCGCTCTCCTGCTGGGGGTTCTGTGGCTCTGCGAGGAATGTGGCACTTGTCCTCACAGCCAGACTGTCCACTTTCTGTTCTTTTCCTTGCTACTTACACTCCCCAAAGACAAGCTTTTCATTTCTTCCATTAAGTGAATGGTAATTCATCATATGCGTGCCAGATGGTCGTAGGTCCCAAGGCAGGTGCAGCCAAGAACGCACGGCGTGCAGCTGGTGTTTCTTCCTCGTTCATGCCCGGTTTCTCTGTACAGTGTCATTTTAGATAGCATGCTACAATCATAAGCGACCATTGGCATCAAACAGCAGAGGTGTTCCCTTGCTACTTTGTATCCACCTTGGGCTGGCAGAGGGTGATGGCTCACTATGCTCATTGAAATGTCTAACATGTGCACATGTTCCTGAGGCTGGAGACCCTTCACTAATGAGACTGGAGCTTTATCCAACAGTCAGATTTTCCCACAGTGCGATTCTGGTGATGGTGGGGTGATCTGGTGTGGGAAGGGCAAGGCTCTTCATCACAGAACAGTAGAAAGGCCTGGTTAGGGAAACTGGTGCTCAGTTACAAACTGTCAGTCTAGGGACTAGAGGGATGCCTCAGTGGATGAGCACTGGCTGATCTTCCAGAGGACCTGGCTTCAACTCCCAGCACCCACATGGCAGCTCATCATAGTCTATAAGACAGTTCCAGGGGTCCCTTATTCTCTTCCAGGCTCAGTGGTCACCAGGCACATGCATAATGCACAGAGATATGTGCAGACAAAACACCCATGTACATTAAACACATCCATACACACTGTTGGTTCCATACTTTGTGAACTAGGGCAATTCACACATGTTGTGACTACTTCCTGTGGCATTTTCTATAAAAGAAGGGAGCCTGGATTTGGGTCATGGAGAATGGGAGCTTTAAGATGCAAGCTCTGTCACCAAGCACAAGAATTTGGTATTCATTCCAATGATGGTTCTCTACCACAGAAAACCTGGTCAGTCCAGGGCTTTGGACCCAGCAGGAGGCAGATCCACCTCCTTCCTTACAGGAAGAAGCCAGGCAATGGCTTTCTGTGGCTTCAGGTCTGCATTGCACTTCATTGGTGGAGCTTTGTACAGCCGTTGTGTCCTAAGGCCCTTGGCCTCAAGTGGGGAGTTGGGGGAGGAGAGCAAGTGTGGCTGTGTAGAACAGGTATTCTGCTTATCAAATAATACTTTGAGGGCTGAGAAGATTGCATGCCTAGAGATTCCTTTCTCTTGCTTGTCATCTGACTACAACGGGCAGCTCATAGCTCTGAAAAGGCATCTCAGATAACTACCCGCACCCCAGACACGCACAAGCTTTCCATGTACCTACCAACAGGCTGCCCTGGAGGGCTAAGATCAGCTCTGGCAGGAGCAGGCAGCTCTGCAGCCATGGTAGGAGCTGAGGAAGCCCTGAGTGGATGTGTATTTTGATACAGGAACTCCAAGGCCTTGGACTCAAGAAACTGGCAAAGCCGTTAAGGCTGAGGCTGCTAGCTCACAGAGACCTCCTACAGGACTAGCTAGCCTCCCCTGGGTGTTCCGGTTGCCAACATCAGTAGGTATAGCTCCATCAAACAGCACACACCCCATAGGACCCAGCTTTCCTGTCCATGTGTCTCTCTGTCTACCCTTTCTTCATTCCCTCTCTGCCCCTTATCAGGATTCCAGAACCCAGCTGCAGGCAGCAGAAGGCCATGCTGGATGACTGTTGATAAAAGGCATCATAGAGGCCAGGAATGTGATCAGCAGAGAAATGTGCTGACTGCTCTTCAGGGAACCCAGGTTTGACTCCCAGTGTCCTCTGCATCTGTAGTCAGAAAGCAGAGAGTAATGAGTGCTTATGTTAGCCCACTTTTGCCTTTTGATGCTTGCTTGTTTACTTTGATGTGTCTGAGCGTTTGGACTGCATGTACGTCTATGCATCGTGTTGAGGTCAGAAGAAGATCAGAGGTCAGAATTAGATTCCCCTGGAACTGGAATTAAGTCAAAACTGAATCCAGGTCCTCTGCGAGGACAGCCAGTACTCCTAACCACCAAGCCATCCCTCCCTCAGCCCCACTTCGTTTTATATAGGCTGGGATCCGAGGCCAGGAATTGACTCTACCCACAATTAGTAGGTTTTCCCACCTAATTAAGATATCCTCCACAAACAGGCCAGGGGTCTCTTTCCCAGTCAATCTAGATCTTAACAAAGTTGACAATGATTTCAGGACCTAGAATCTCTCCAGGTCTTCTTTCCTCGGCCATCGAAAAACATTGAACATGTGAGAACACTGAAGACCTTCCAGACAGTTTCTAAGAGGCCAGACCTGCCCATCTCCCACTCTGCAGACTTAATCCCATGGAACTACCTAAGCATAAAAAAGCTGGTAAAACAGTCAAGTGACACCTGGAAGAGGAAGTGGGGTGGGGTTAGCACATATGTAGTAACCCTTCACAGTGGTTCATAGCCCATTTTCCTTGGTTCGTGTTTTAATTGCCTCTAGCCTGGTAGCATTTAACCAAAAATATGGGGATTGGTAAGTAACAGCCTAGGGGCAAATCCAGACCATGGCCTGTTTTTTTGTTTGTTAATTTGTATGTGTGTTATATGCCTGTGTATATATGTGTATTCATTTGTGTATGTATAGGTGGGTACATATGCACATGTGTGTTCAGCATATGGAAGCCAGACATATTCTCCTCTATTGTTCTCTGCCTTTGTTTTGTGTTTGTTTGTTCTGTTTTTGTTTGTTTGCTTTGTTTGTTTGTATGTTTAGACAGGGTTGCACGCTGAACCCAGAGCTCACTGATTCAGTAAGATTTAATGGCCAGAAAGCTCTGGGGCACTAGGCAATCCTGAGCTTCACAGGACCTTTCAGGCATCCTGTTAATACTGCTGAACTTTCATTGTTCTAAGGCTTACAGGAACTTCCTGGACTTAATTCCTTTCTCTTGGCTTCAGTTTCTGTTCTATTGCTATGATAAAACCCCAAGGCAAGTTATCGAAGGAAGAGTTTCACTGGGCTGAGAATTCCAAAGGGTCAGAGTCCATGAAGGCCGAGTGGAGGTAACTAGTGGCAGAGCAGCAGCTAAGATCTCACATCAAAAACCACAGAGGGGAATCAGAGAGCCAACTGGGACTGACTGAAACCTAAAAGGCCCATCAACAGTGGTATACTTCCTCATCCAGGGCCACACAGCCTAAGCCTCTCCAAATAGCCAGTTGGGGATCAAGCACTCAAAAGCCCAAGACTATTGGGAGACATCTCGTTCAAACCACTGCACTCTTGTTTGACCTCCAGATGGAGTTATCTGATTCTCCTGGAAGCGCAATGTACATTCTAGTTTACAGATCAGAAAGTAAAGGATACAAACGTGGGCAGATAGTATTAGGTAGAATTGCACAATAAGCAAAAAATGGAAAGAGATGAGAGACTGTGAAAATCTCAAAACCAACAATACTCTATCCTCCAGTGTCCTATCACTGTTAATGAAAAGCAGGACTAGCCATAAAGCATGGCAGCCGTGCTCACACTTGTAATCCTTGCACTAGGATGCCAAGGATCAAGAATTTGAAGCCAACTGGAGCTACCTAGCAAGATTTGCTTAGATAGATAGATAGATAATAGATAGATAGATAGATAGATGGATGGATGATGGATGGATAGATAGATAGATAGATAGATAGATAGATAGATAGACAGATAGACAAGTATTGTATAAATTGTGCTATCTTTGAAAATTTAGTAATTATATATCACAAGTCACTTAAAACAATATTATGAATTTTGATATATAATAAATATCTGTTTTTTTTTTTTTAAGGAAAAAGGAAAGGAAGTGCTTGGGATTTTGGGGGGTTGTTTTTGGGTTTTTTTGGTTGTTTTGTTTTGTTGTTTTGGGTTTCTCTGTATAGCCCTGGCTGTCCTGGAACTCACTCTGTAGACCAGGCTGGCCTCAAACTCAGAAATCTGCCTGCCTCTGCCTCCCAAGTGCTGGGACTAAAGGCATGCCCCACCACTGCCTGGCTGGAAGTGCTTGTGAAGAATGAACACACCGCCCCCTTTTTACAGGGGTTCCCAAGCCACATAATGACATCAACCAACTCTCCGGGGTTGGAAAGTTGCCAAGCCCTTCAGTGGTGTTTCTCAGCCTATGGGTTTGGTTTCTAAAAGACTGATGCCTCCCTGGCCCTCCTGGCCCTCTGAGACTGAGTGTGCCTGACTTTGGCCAGAGCCTAAGCAGATATGCCCATCAAATACTCGCCCCTCTGGCAGGATGCTTTCTGTAGCGCCTGTGTAGTTCTGTACCGTGAGGTGATACATCCTACCCTGCTAGTCCACAGGGAGACAACAGGATTGGGGCTGCATGTTTCTCAGGCACCATTTTGGGTCCACATCTGACAGAGCTATTTTCATCTCTGAAGCAGGTAGCGTTTTGCTCCTGGCTTACCAACCTCATTTTTCCATGTGTCACCGAGGTCCCTAAGACCAGAGCCTACAGCTGTTCTGCAGTGTTCCCGCCCCCTCACTCCCACCTTAAAGGGTAGATCATGAGCTCGTGAAGATAGGGCCTTTGTCTTCCTCACTCATGGGCCTAGAACAGAGTCAGGCTCGTATCAAGTGCTCACTGGGTAATTGTTGAATGAACAATTCTTATATGGCTTATCTGTGTATACTCAAACATCCTGTGCTTACTGGTATCTCATAAAACTCGGTCTTCTTTTCATTTCTTAGTTCAAAAAAAAAGGGGGGGGGTGTCTTACTCCAGTCTGGGTCCTACTTCACATTAGTTATTCCATTCTAGAGTTCTTAGTTCATTTTACCCTATTATGAAGACTCATGTCCACTGTCACCTACCAGAGTACAAGCCCTGCTCAATTACGAACACTGTGACCCAGCACAGCCTGTCTAGAGTCAGGAAAATGAGCAATCATTAAACTCTGTGGATCTGGACCGTCTAAAAGTAAAGCCTCATTCAAAGATGCACCGAAGGCCAGTTTTAGGTACAGTGCCGGTCGTAGATGCTGGTGGGGATGCTGCTAGGTGAGAAGAAGCTTCTAGACTTCAAGGAAGAGTTCAAGAAAACCCAGGACACACGTGTCAAAAGTTTGCCTTGGATCAACCCACTCTTAAAAGAGCAGAAGCCCCTTCCCACGTGTATAGTGAGTGACTACTGCTTTTCTCCACGCTAAACCCCACCTCCATCTTTGTGAATTGGCACAAATGCTTTTATCCAGGAGATGGGTCTTGGATAGAATCCAGACATCTATTTTATCTCACAAAATAGGAATACTGGAGCCAATTAACTGCGACTCAAAAAATGGGCTAAACTCTAGAGCTAACTAAATAGCCTTGTGGTTAATTGCAAAAGCTATGCAGGGATTGATGGTACACATCCGTAATTCCACCATCTGATGAAGGTTGTGAGTTTTAGGTCAGCTTGAGCTGCATAAAGAAACAGATAAAAGAATACAGGCTGTGTAATCAGATTGATTAGTTCTAATTTGACAGTATACTAGGCTTGCAAGTCTGTACATGGGGTTAGCCTGTCCTTTGGTGTCATGGTAGATAAGGTGGTCAAATATTGTGACCAGGCTATGTCCCCTACCCTAAGTTCCTCCATATTGTATTAAAAGTTTTTCTCAGCCAGTGCCTTGCCCTGGAAGATTTTTATGAGCATATTTTGAGTCCATTTTTAAAAAGGAGAATGACTGTAGCCCCTGGGTAGACCCACAGAAATGTACCATCAGGCACCACCTTAGTCCAGACTGATAAATGACTTATTTGTGAAAGTAGAAAGGAAGCCACCTTGTTGTGAATTTGTCAAGATAAACTGAAACTCTGAGGGTACATAGCTGCATTAAAATTGTATCAGGGTAACCAGGCTCAAAAGTTATCAGACATAGCAGATCAGAAAAAGGGTGTAATGCCCTTGCTTAGACCATAAAGATGGCCCACGTAACACGGTATTGACATGACAATACCAAACGGTCACCTGAGATTTAGTGTGTATACACATGCAGAAGACTCCCAGACAGCCCCTGTTACTTTAGGCGTAGACCCCCGTTGATGTTTCCTGCTCCACCTCCCATCTATCTAACTTTCCACGTGTCTGGATGTGGACCTGAACCCACTGCTTCCTGCCCTTGGACCCCAGTTCAGCCTTTCACCTCACAGCTGGTCCCTGACTGGACCATCTCCATCCACAGCCCTTTCCCAGCATTGGTCTGATTCCTTGCTTTATCACTACAGATTTTCACAGCCTGCTGATCTTTAAAAGATTTATTTTTCTTTTTATTTATGTGTTTAAGTGAATGATGTCATAAGTCTGTGGATAACCAGATGGGGGAAAAAAGATTAGATCCTTGGACTCTGGACTTAAAGTCTTCTGTGAACTGCCCAATGTGGGTGCTGGCTGAGACCCCAGCTCAGGTCCTTTGGAGAAGCAGCAAGCACCTTTAACTAGTGAGCCATCTCTTCTGCCCCTCAACCCACTTCTGAAACATTTCGAACTCTGCTTCCACCTCTTTAACTTATATTCATTCTGTAAACCACATGTATATATGTAGACATATAAACATATTTACTTTGTGCTGTGTTCTGGAAGGGTTAATATTAGTAATTAGCATTGGGATAAAAGAACATGCATGTGCCTTGGGCCAGATTACAAAGGTAAGTGGTTTTGATCTGGCAAACTGGTACCACTGAAACCACGGAACCTCGTGAATTCATTGTTATTCAGTAAATTCTGATATTGAGGAAGACACAAATGTTTGTTTTTCTGGGATAGCACACTCATGATAGCAAGACAGAAGAGTTTCTTGTGAAGATGAATCAAGACATTAGATGTAAAGAGCTTACCTCATACCTAGTTGACTTTCTACAGCACCTAAGGAGTATCAAAATGGTTTTAATATTGCATCTGTATTGAGTACATACAGAGCATTCTGCCATTATTCCCTAAATAGGGAGGTATAACAGTTATTTATGTGGCATGTTATTATATATATTATATTATATTTATATTATATTATATTATATTATATTATATCATATATATTATCAGTGGTCTAGGAATGGTTTATGTACATAGGGAAATATATAACATATAACATACAATATATACATATACACATATATACATATATATATTTAATGCAAATACATTTTAGATAAAGCTCTTAGATGTCCACAGATTTCTATATCTGAAAGCATCCTTGCAGATATGGAGAGAGAATTCTGCCAAATGCCCAGGCAGAAATGGTAACAGGCAAAGATACATTACAAAGACTGTGGACAGAAAACTCTGGGGAATAGAAATTTAGAACAGGTGATTTCAGAAGTGGAAGATAGAAATTCTGTCTTCTACCGCTGGCATCCACCTGCTGGCAACCAGCTGTTTGTATCCAGCCCTTTCTGTTTGTAATGGACTACAAGCATTTGCTTGTCATGGAGTTTTCCCTTTTCATTGTGGCAAATAAAAATAGGAAGATGAAAGAATAGATATGACCATATTAGTAAGCCCTGCCAAAATGTGACTCCAGTTCTACAACTTGGACTTGAAACACAACTGACAGCCACCAGGAGCCAAGAGGAGGGTCTGGACCCTGAGCCATGAATCCCTGGATCATGGTTAAGAGTAATTCAAGTCTTACATGAGAAACCGGCTTGAGTTTTATTTTATGTTTTTCATTTCAAATCACTTTCCCTTATGAAATTCTGCTTATCACATATTCATTCCTGAGTTCTTTATTAGAAGGACCCCCTCATGGGGAAAAGCATTAGTCTTTTAAAATGTGTTATCATTAAAGATTTAGATTTGTTTCTCTCTCCCCTGCATGGTGTTCCCTTCAGCAGTTCAGCCCTGAACCATGACACAGAAAGGCATTTCAGGAAAATTACTTTTCTCCCGATCTGAAAGCGGTCCTGTACTTTGTTTAGCATAGTTAAAAATTGTGTCTGGCCTTCTCATTCAGCTGTCCTGGCTCAGAGCTACAACTGCCACAGAGCCTCCTGATATAGTAGGAGAAACCAACCTGGGTTTCCTGATTCTTGGTATAGAGTCCCAAGACACTCTCACTGGGCCCTGAAGTTACTGCTCAGCCTCCTCCCATGGGACAGGTCACTCTTCTCAACAATAAAGGGCTGTCACCAGCTCTTGTGGGACTAACAGCACTGTGTCCTCATAGTATTGAGAGTGAAAGATTCTTCTTTAAGGGACTTGTTCAGCTGACAGCCAGTTCGGTTAGAAGTTATCTTTGGCGCAGAAAGAAAAGCAGCAGGTAATCCGGTAGACGCTGAATGATTAAACAGGTCGACTTGCACTGAGGCTTGAAGCTGCAGTTAGCCTCACATGCTTTCTTCACGGCTGATTATCAGATAAAAGCAATTACCTGCCTGGCAGGGCACACATACTGAAGTGGAATGAATGTGCTTTTCTTACAGCCTAGCTCTGCCACTTCCCAGATAAGTAATCCTGAGCCAGGCATGTCTGCTTGTAGGCTAGGATTTCCAAAGTGTAGAAAAGGACTCATGAAACCAGACTTACTAGGCTTGAGGGAGTGGTTAAATGAGATCAATGGAACAGGGTCTGAAAACTGGTAGGCACACAGTAGGTCCTCATCAGAACCAGTTAATTAACATAATTCCCTTGTTGGTATGTTTCTCTTTTCTTCTGCCTCTTAAGTAAGATTGCAGAAAGCCGGTTGGTGGTGGTGCACGCCTTTAATCCCAGCACTTGGGAAGCAGAGGCAGATAAATCTCTGTAAGTTCTAGGCCAGCCTGGTCTATAGAGCAAGTTCCAGGACATTCAAGCTAGAGAAACCCTCTTGAAGAACCAGGAAAAAAAAGAGAGAAAAGAAAGGAAAGGAAGAGGGAGGAGAGAGAGGAGAGGAGGAGGGGAGGGGAGGGGAGGGGAGAGAGGGAGGGGAGGGGAGGGGAGGGAGGGGAGGGGAGGGAGAGGAGAGGAGAGAGAGGAGAGGAGAGGAGAGGAGAAGGAGAGAGAAGAGAAGGAAGAAGGAGGGAAGGAAGGGAAGGAAGGGAAGGAAGGAAGGGAAGGGAAGGGAAGGGAAGGGAAGGGAAGGGAAGGGAAGGGAAGGGAAGGGAAGGGAAGGGAAGGGAGAAGGGAAGGGAAGGGAAGGGAAGGGAAGGGAAAGGGAAGGCTGGAAGGAGGAAAGCTTGCTGAGTGGAATATCAGGTACCAAGGGAAAGCAGTGAATGACACAGAAGCACAACACCAGAAGTCTGCAAGGGAGTGCTTAAGACATTCGGAAACCAGAGCAAGGACAGTTTATGTTCTTACAGGTTTATTCAATGTCTTTCTCCTTGAATTAACTTTCTGTCGCTATATAACAAGTCACTCTAGAATATAGCAATTCCAAGCAATGCCCTTTACTCTCTTAGTTTTTTTTGGGTCAGAAATTTGGGTGACACTTAGCTGAATCACCCACCCCTGGGTGTCACACAAGGCCACCTGTCAAGATGGCCTCAACTCCCAAATTCCCCCAGGTAGCCTGGAGGGTGTTGGCAGGACTCAGTCATTTGTGGGATGCTGGATTGAGGGGCTCAGTTACTTGCTGGCTAATGCCTGAAGGCCCAGGTTCTTGTTATATGGGCCATTCTGTAAGCTTATGACCTGGGAACCGACTTTCGTCAGTATGAGCAAGCAAGGTTAGAGTAGGGGAGGAAGATCGTAAACTTCCAAAAACTAATCTCCAAGCGTTATACCACCATGTCTCCTTGTTCTGTTCATTAGAAGTGAGACATTAGGTCTAGCCCATGCTCAAAACATGAAGAAAGACCTGGATACCAGGAGGTGGCAATATTGGGCGCCTACAGCAGTCTACCCCATGTCCTTCTTTCTGGTATGCAATGTCCTTCCTCTGTAAGGGACACATGACTCGGTGGACGCTCCATATGTCTGCACCCTGCGCCATGCCCCCTGGGATGGTGTGACCCAGAGCACACCAGTGTGATACATTCTCTTGGCACCATAATTGTGACCCACATACCCCCAAGCCTGACCATTCGGAGTCTTTCCCTAGGATTTATAGAAGCAGAAACAAGGAGAGGCAAGTTCACTCTTTAATCTGAAATCACTAACATGGGGTAATTATAAGCCTGTGGTTTCCCGTGGCTATATCTTCCTCCAGCCATATAAATGAATTCCAGTGACACCAGGAGTCATCCAGGCCATCGTGGTCTGAGACAGAGACAGATTTCAGATAAAAGAGAGAACACAAATAGCAACTGACAGCAGTTTTTTCTGGTCCTGAAAGTTGATTATACTTCTAAAACCTAATATATCTCCCTTCTCATCTGAGATAGTTTAAAATGGATTCTTATCACTTGTAGGAGAATAAAAATGTTTTTGATTATCTTAGCCATAGTTTTTGCATCTGTAAAATCAAGGAGCTAAACTAAATGTTCTTTGTGGTTGTTTTCTTTCCGGGTTTCAAGTTCTAAGATTCTGATTTAAAATTTCTGGTTCTTAGTAAGGACTGAATCTCCCTGAAGTGAGAGAAAAGAAGGGTGAAGGATACAGATATGACCCATGTTCCCAAGAGCATGTACCCAAGAGCATCTCAACACTCCTTTTCCATACAGCTTTGTGATCTTATGGGAAGTGACTTAACTCCATATGCCTTTGCTCTGTCCCCTAAAGTATAAGAGTAATTATGAACCCTTCCCTTTGTAGGACTGTTGTAAAGACTGGAGGAGTCGAAGCAGCTAACACACCAAACATAACACCTGACACACTGTCTTCTTTAAACTCCCCCTTTGCCTTTTACATCAAGCTCAAATACTACTGTTGTGAAACCCTCCCCAAGTGCCCTTCATGTCTTCTGTCCCCCATAGCTCTTCATTCTTGGTCCTGGTTTTCTAGCCCAGTGTCTCTAAAACCTTAGGTCTTTAGGTTTCTGGGGGCACCAGACAATGTCAGATGAGCTAAAGAACAGACACACACCACACCTCTCAGTTTCACCACCTCATCAAGCAGTAGGGATTTCTGTCAGTCGAAACTCTGATGTATGGCGGTGACGCTGCCTCTCAAAAGAAACCACCAGTTGCTCAAGCTAAAACTAACAATTCCACACAACTGGAAGGGCAAGCCGTCAGCAAGCAAGCATGGAGCTGGTGCCTGTGTTAACGGGTGCGGTGTGGCTGTTTTGGAAGCTGACCAGAGACGGTAAACACAACGGTTGCCTGGGTGTATAAACATAAGCTCCGAGCCTCCCCACCTCGTCCTAAGACAGTCATAGCATCAGAGACACAAGTGACTACTTGTCAAATACAGTGGCAAGGCCCTACCAACCCCCAACACAGATATTAGAGACAAAAGTCACAAGAAGTAAAGCATTGCAATGAAGCTTAATAGGAGGTGGAAGTGTAGCTTAAAATAGAGTCCTGGCCTGGCTAGGCATGGGGACCTCCATGCATTGTCTTCTTCTTCTTCTTCTTCTTCTTCTTTCTTTCTTCTTCTTCTTCTTCTTCTTCTTCTTCTTCTTCTTCTTCTCTTCTTCTTCTCTCTCTTCCTCCTCCTCTGTGTGTGTCTTTAATTTGCCTAGGTTGGCCTGGAATTCACTATGTAGCTGGTCTTGATCTTTAGATTTTTCTGCTCCAACTTCCCAAATATTGGGATTATAGGCTTGTGCCATCATGTCTGGCTGTTGGTGGCTTTTAGGCAGGGGAATTCCATGGTAAGGAATGCCCTTTAGATCATGCAGAACCAATGCTGGGGGTAGCATTAGAGAAGACAGAGGTACTGACCGGTTAGAAAATAACTTCAGAGTGTCATACTGTAATGACTGGGTAATGATGGCACTATCAGAGCAGACCAAGTCTATGAGAAAAGCATCTTGGGAGAAGTGTGACAAAAAGCACGAGGAAGAGCACTGTGAGTGGTGCTCAGATTCTAAGCACGTGTCCAGCTGTTAGGTGAGACGACAGGATGTGATGCGGTGAGGGCCCGTTGTTGCCTCGCAGTCTGCTGTAGGTTAGTCTGCAGCTGCAGCATGTAAAGTTGTATGTCCTCCATTCGTAGCCTATCTTACATCCTGACTGTACCCCATGGTCACTACAGGGATTTGAGAGTGTGGGGATGACATAGTACCAGCCCAGAATCACTCTTAGAGACCTGCCCAGTGTCTCCACCAACAATGGGGCCCATGCGGTGCTGTTATATCTTCTAAATATTTATAGAATGAATGCAAATCTACCACTAGCAGTAAAGAGTAGATATAAGTATGTATGAGTATGTGTGTGTAAGTAATTTGATGTAAGTATGTAAGTAGTATGATGTAAGTATGTAAGTGAATAAGAGTAGATGATCAACTGCTAAAAGAAACGTGTCCCCAGGTTGTGGCTTAAAGGGTGGAGAGGAAAAGTGTCCTGCTTTACTTCAATCTGATCTGATTTCTTCCCCTACAAAGTTCCTTCAGCCCCACTCAGGCCTCCCTGAGTATCTGCCCCTTCCGCACTAAGTAAGCCTCTTAGCCTGGAAGCATGCGGAAACAGAATTGCCGTTTGCTGGAGCCATGTTCCCTGCACTTGGAGATAGGTCTGATTGCTTCACAGACTGAAGGCTTTGGCTCAGCTTGAGAAGTGTTTACATTTGTTTGTTTGGGGGATGGTGCTTGCTTTTTGAGACAGAGTCTTACTATGTAGCCAGGATACTCATTGTGTAGACCAGTCTAGCCTCAATTTAACTGTGATCCATTGCCTTTCCCCTGCCCCTGCCTCCTAAATGCTGAAATTGCATGTATGACACAGGGCCACCTTAACTTGGGGATTTCTGTATGTGTTTTTCATACCTTTAAAAAAAAAAAAAGCAGCATCTTGTAGTATAAAAAATCTTTCAAGAATTCCTTCCCCAGAGAGACATAAACAATGTCAACTCTCCCCCTTTATAAACTCCCAAAACAAAGAGAAGTATACTTCCACTGGATCTCACACTAAAGAAGGAGTGTGTTTGCAGAACTAATTACAGAGCACGGGTGACAGACACTATTCTGGAAATCTTCCTTCATTGTGGATGATGGCTTCTCCATAGCCACGTAGATGGAACTCTCTGCCACCCACCACTACCTACCACAGGTCACCAGCTTACAGCAGAATTGTATACACAGGGCTGGAAGCAGCAGGGGAAGCAACCAAAATCTCAGGTGAAGACCAGCTGTTTCCTTCTCAGCCGCCTGCTCCCGACGGCCTCTTACAAGCAGACAGACCTGACCTGATGAAAACTGAGGCTGGTTTACTAGGAAGACTAGCATTCAGAACACAAGATCAATTTATTGTAAAGGTAAGGGAAGTATTGGGATCCCTTCCTAAACACCTGTGGTGCAATGGTATGGTGCCCCTGCTGGTTTGATTTTGCTCCTGCAGCCTTTTCCTTGTCCAGAGCCTTGAGTCCCTGGAATTTCACAGGAGAAAGTTGGGCTCCCCCAGGTTTAAAAGATGCTCTTGCTTTTAGAGCCAAAAACGACTGTCCCTGCTAGGGTTATCATGCTCAAAGCTCACTCCATCACTTTCTGTCTTTCTCTTCCAATAGATCTTGTGAAAAGATACGAATTTGTTCACTTATGAACAATTTGTGAGCGTTGATTGGACCCTGCTGCTAAGTGAGCCAAGAACTAACACTGGGCGTGCCACAGTGAATGAGACACACTCGCCAGCACTCTGAGGCCAGCATAAACACAGCGGTCTTCTCTTAGGAACCAACTCTGTAGTTACACTGGCCCTGGGCTAAGGCAGAACTATGCTGACCCCTGCAGGTGGGAGGGAGTACTAAGCATCCAGGAAGCTGCCACTGATTGGCTCTGCTCTGGCCACGTAGGTGTCTGCGTGTAATCTCCAGATCTCTGGGGTGGACCCTGCTGTCTCCGCTTTAGCAAAGCCTCATAGTATAGTCTGAGGCACCCTCAAGTTTGAGACCCACTCAGTGCAGTGTGGCCTCCCTGGCGGCCCTAACTGAACTGGGCTTCTCAAGATGCCTCCATCAGATTGAAAGCACATTTCTGAATGTGCCTATTCCAGTCCCCTTACCTTTACAAAGGAAAACATTAAGGTTTGCCCAAGGCAGTTTTCTCAATGAATTTTCTCCCTGACATTCCTAATCTGCTTCATAGAAGAGTAGAAGCTAGTAGAGACTTCCAAGACCATGGTGCTTGGAGCTATTGGCAGTAGATTTGACCTCTGGCCAGCTGATCAGTCCATGAGTCTGTGTTTCTCAGGTCTACATCTAGAACAGCACAGAGCTGTAGGTCTGTCACCCTGGTTCTGTTGTCCCTTTGCCTGATGTTCTTCCAGGATCCATGTCACATCCAACCTTCTCTTCTTTGTTCACAGTAGCCTGACTGCCACTCTCAGAGATAGAACATGTGAAGAACCAGCCTGCCTCCACCTTAGGCTTAAAAGCCATCTTACAGTAAAGACAAACTAAATTCATTCCTGTTGATGATTAAACCTCTGTTTCTCAAGTATTGGGCTATGTCCCACCTGTAACCTTAACTACGAATGGTTCCATACTGACTGTTCCAGAAAGGACAAACATGTCTTTGTTTCAAAAAGTTATTTATAACCATCTTGAAGTCTACCTTTGTTTCCAAAGGTTGTATGACTACCTCGTTATGCCCACCTTGCAACCATGTCTTTGTTTCAGGAGGTTGTCTTATTTGGTCTGCCAAATCCCCTATTTGGAACCCCCACCCCCACCCTGAGCTATAATAACCTTGTCTTCCTCATGCTCAAGGCTAACCTCTCCAGCCCTGCCTTAGGGAGAGGCAGCCTGTGTACATGAATAAAAAAGCTTGCTTTAATTAATCACTTGGTTTAATGAATTCTGCCATGATTTGGGTCGATGGTCTTTCTCTTCCATCTTTGCGATTAACGCATGGAGGGCCAGGTATGAAAAGATTGTTTTTCAGGCCAATCTCTAACATCCAGAAATATTGTCAATTACAGAGAACTGAGAAGTCTCTAACAAGACAGGAAGCATTTGAGGATGGAAGCCTGTCCTCTTAGCCCAGTCATAGGGCACAGATGTTTTCAGATAAGTACAGGGTCTGCTGAGCAGGATGCAATGATATGCTGCCTTCCTTCTCTAAAATATTCTTAAATGTTGACTTTCTAGCAAGAGAAAAGAACAGAACCTTCATTACCATTGGCAGCTTTGTGAGCCTCACCACAGAACTGAATACCAAAGGGAGACTGTACTTTGAAGACACAGCTTTCTCTGAAAGAACAAAAAAAAAGGGGGGGAAGACACATAGTGTGAACACACCCAAAGGAGGACACACAGTAGGGGCACTATGAACAGAGCTGCACTATGAGGTGCTAAATCATTTACAGACAGGCTTGTCCTTTCCTTTTTTGCCATGGGGGAAGGTGGGAGAGCACAAAGGAGAAACTCTACCTTCTCACAAAGCAAACAGGTGACTCTTATCCGATGCCACAGTTGCATGTAAGGAGGAAGATCCGGGGACAATCTGTAGAAGAGTGGTTCTTTTCACCTTTGCCCTCTGAGAGATGGCTGCTTCACTCAACAGGAGCTTCAGCGTGCAGGGAACAAGGCTGGATTTCAGGACTGGAATTAAAGGGGAAGAATCTTTCAGCTAGAGTAGAAACTGGGATACGACCCGAGTAACCATCACATCACATGCACACAGTACATGTACACAGAGCAAGCTCTGTTTTGTTTGTGAATAGCCTTCCAAGAAGTATCTTGTTCTCTATAAGGAAGAGTGAAAAACTAATGTTTCCAGAGGATAAATTCCTTCCCTTCCTTAGATGAGTTGGCTAGCCTGCTGGAAATGAGCCATCTGGAAGTGGGCTATGTATAAGAGAAAGATGGCGATGACCTGAAGGAAGAGAGAGACTTGCAAGCTCATGAGTAACTGGGATCCACACCTTGGGTCTCCCAGAGCCCTAGGAATATAGCAAATCCTCTGAGGGGAGTGGCCAGGAGCTATGCCTAAAGAAATCATATCTGAGTGCAGGGACACAAAGACAGTATAGGAGTGAGAAGAAGCAGGGCTCAGATCCTCGCTGGCTATGTGACGTGGGAATTACCTCTTTTGACCGCTTCTCTATCTGTAAAATGAGGTCGTTTATTCATTCCCCATTGTTCTGTATGTATGCTCTAGGGCTTGGGAGACAGCCACAAACAGGAAAAAAAATGCTCCCTTTTTAGAGCTTGTATCTAGTCGGGGCAGAAAGACAGAACCACAGCATCCTATTGCTATGAAAACTGCCGAGCCACAAATGCCTATCAGGATGTAAACAGAATGGCTTAGTGCGCTAAAGATTCCATGTGCTGAGGGAACCAGAGTGAAGCAGAAAAGGGGGAGCTGTGGGGACTGAGGCATGGGGTGGTCAGAACAGTTCCAGAGAGAAGTTAGTCTGAGCAGATGTGAAGACGAAGGAGAATATTGGTTTTCTCAAAAAGAATATTCTAGACTAAAGAGCAAAATTGTCTCGTGCAAATCTATTTACACAGAGCATTGATAGGTCCCTAGCACTTTGAGAACATGACATAAATGTCCTCTATCCTTATTTTTACACCCAGGTAGGACCCAGCAGCTGCATGGGCTAGGCAAAGGATAATGTTTAACCAGCATACTCTGAGCTAGAGGGTCCTTTCCAAATATCTGGCTCTGGATAAGATGTCCAGGACTTTTGTTTGGTAAGTGACCAAGACTTCAGCCCTGCCAACCTGGTATTCTGATCACATTCTATAAGACTTTTCAAAAGAAGAAATGCGGCGGGCTCGGAGAGATGGTAGCTCAACAGTCGAGAGCACCAGCTGCTCTTCCAGAGGACCTGTTCCAGAGTTCTGTTCCCAACACCTTCATTTACAACTCCAGTTCCAGAGGATCCAGTGCCCTTTTCTGGCTTCTGTGGGTACATACATAAATGCTGGTTAAACACCCATATGCATAAAAATGAAAATATGTGAAGAAAATAAAGTGATACAGTTTTATGACCTAAGCTGATAGTGTAAAATTTCTCCAATGCCCTAGAAAAATAGGCAGAGACAGGAAAGAGTGATAAAGCCCTGCAAAGCCATAAGACGCTGAAAGGTCTGTAGGCTGCAGGTTAATATGATCAGTAAGGCACAGAGCAGGGTTAGGTGGAGACAAAAGTCACTGGGGTCAGAGAGAAGTACAAGGATGGCTTTGTAGAATGTATTTGGAGTTACTACAAATGAAATACAAACAGCTCTGCTAACAAGGACTGCTCCTGAAAGTGTGGCAGGAACAACTAGCCACAGAGAAGGTGTGGACGGCTGACACCAGCAGTTAGGGTCAGTGCCAGAGGCAGGCCGTGCACTGTGCTCATTTCTGGTCTTTTCTTAAACTGTGTGTTCCACAGATCTGGAGCTTTAAATTTGTTAGAATTCCGAAATATTGGTGCTGTAAAGGCGGCTCAGTGGTTAAGAGCAAAGTCTACTTTAACAGAGGACCCAGGTTCAGTTCCCAGCAACTCCACAGTGGCTCATAACCACCTGTAATTCCAGTTCCAGGGCATCCAACACTCTCTTCCGGCCTTCACTGGCACACATGTGCCATACACTCAAGTACATACACTCAAGTACACATCACACACACACACACACACACACACACACACACACACCTAAATCTTTATTTTAAAATCTAAAATATGTAAGTCCTTGATGAGATTTTTGAGCCCACTTCAATTTAACCCCTTCATTTCTGTAAGTAAAGAGTCTGGGAGTTATAAACGCATATGAAAACAGGGCTGGAGAGATGGCTCAGCAATCAAGAGCACTGGCTACTTTTATGGAAGACCCAGGTTCAGTTCCCAGCACCTACACAGTGGCTCACAACCTATATGCAACTCCAGCTCCAGGGAATTTGATGTTCTCTTCTGGTCTTTAAGGACACAAGACATGCAGGTGGTTCACAGACACACGCACCTGCATGTGAGGCACCTGCATGTGAGGCACCTGCATGTGAGGCATCTGCATGTGAGGCACCTGCATGTGAGGCACCTGCATGTGAGGCACCTGCATGTGAGGCACCTGCATGTGAAGCAACCATACACATAGAAATAAAATTGAAATGAAAACTTAAGAAAGCCTATGAAGAGCTTACTCAGAGCCATGCTGCCTTGATCAGGTCTTCATTCACAGTTCAGAACCGAGCTGACTTATTAAGGACAGCAAGTACCTGTCTCTTAGGACTGTGAAGACCAGGGTTGGCTGTGAGCAAGTACTGAGGGAGAAATGCAAGTAGGAGCAATCCAGAATCCCTGAGAGGGACAGGAGGACAAGTCTGTCAATGTGTCCTGGGAAGGTACAGGACATGGGGCTCCCTGAACCTCACAAAGCTTTTCCTCACACCTACCGTGGCTCATTTCACAGAACAGAATAAAGCAAACACTGCCGTTGTTGGAGGCAGGATATGGCTTCCACCTTAAACTGCACTTTCTCCCAGCACCTGTTCCATAAGGACCTGAAACAGAATCTGTAAGTGAACGGTGCATGGGTTGAGTCAAATCTCACAGAAGTACCTGTCCAGCCCACACAGTAAGACTTGCATTAAAATCATTTACTTAGGAAACACTTGTTGCATATTCCCGTGTCAGCAGATGCTCCAGGAGCTGCTTGGCATACAACTCTAGGCAAGCACAGGATTAACCTCACCTCATATAATTTTATTGTTCATGGCAGGCCAATCAGTAAGTCTTTAAAGTCTGTGATTTAATCTAATTTAATTTTCTGTTAAAACAAGCCCTCCCTGTATAGCCCAGGATGTCTATAAACCCAAGATCCTCCCGTTCCAGACGCCAAAGTGGTGGGATTCCACCTAAAGCCTATTGTTTTTTAAGATGATAAATAATATGGAGAAAAAGAAACATCTCAAATCAGGAGAGAGTGTGCCATAGGACAGAAGAGGTGTGATTTAAAGGGCAGGCCTGGGAAGGGTTTGCCATGGAGAAGGTGGAATTTGGCAAAGATCTAAAGAGAAAGAATTAGGCTGTGGGAGCCTAGGGCAGAGGGCACAGGAGACAGCAACACACCTAGGATGCCTGGGGGCTAGCAAGGATGTTGGGTGCTCAGCTTTGCTCTTTGTATGTTAATAATTGAGAGTCCTCATTTTAAATCTAGGTTTTCAGATTTTCTTAAAAGCAGCATTAGTTAAGTTCTGGCAATGATACTGGCCTGAGTAGATCACAGCTCTTCTCTCAGAACTCAGCATACATCTCCAATTCACAGAGTCCTCTCTGCCTCCCTGATTTCTCCTCTTGGACTCACCCTCAGTTACTTCCTTCACTCAGCTGTCAATCAAGCTCTTGCAGACCTTCAGGCCCTTCGGCCTGTGTAGGAAAGGGAAGGACCCGTTCCTCAGTAGACACCCACACCTCGATAGTTTCAATTAGCAGATTTAGTTCTACTTATACAAAATCCAGGAGCAGGTGGGTTTTGAGGCCTCTTTCCACCATGCAGTCTCCAGGGTACAGGTTATTTTCAGTCTGAGGCTCTCCACTTCAACTCATGCACTAGAAGGGGAAGCCAGAGCTTGGGGAAAGCACTTTGACCCCTACATGCTTGACCATCGCTGCAGTGGGTCACATCACCTCTACTGGCCTTTTATCAGCTAGAATTAGTCTCTGGGCCTTACCTTTCCATTCAGGAAGACAAGGACTGAGGTAGAAATAAGTTCCTTTAGTCTCTTACCTGCCTTTCTGTGGGAAGTCTCAGAAAAGCCACCTGGGTATGTTTATATACTGTGATATCACCGAGAAACGCCCCCTGAGAGCTGAACTGTGCAGCACCCTCCATAATTATATCCAGGGGATCAGACAGCCCTGGTTTTGCTATGTCTCTACCATTGCTAATAAGTACTCTTTGACCAGTTTCTCAGCCTGTCTCAACCTGCTTCTCCGTTTAATTTGAAGATAAGCCTACCCATAACATAGGGATAATGTGAAGATTACAGGGAATTATGCATACAAAGGGCTTTGAAGGTTACTCAGAAAGCTCTTGATATGTGCCCATTGTCTTCAACAAATAGCCATGTTATTATAAGATACTTTTAAACTTTATATTGTGAAATAATTCAGACTGTCCAAACATGGTGCGAAGATTCTCATATGGACTTCTTTTTTCTTTCTTTCTTTTCTTTTTCTCCTTTCTTTCTTTTTCTTTCTTTCTTTCTTTTCCTTCTTTCTTTCTTTTTCTTTTCTTCTTTCTTTCTTTTCTTCTTCTCTTCTTCTTCTTTTCTTCCTTCTTTCTTCCTCCTCTCCTTCTCCTCCTCCCCTCCTCTTCCTCCTCTTCTTCTTCTTCTTCTTCCTTCCCTTCTTCTCTCTTCTTCTTCTCTCCTCTCTTCATCCCCTCCTTCCTCCTTCTCTTGTTTCTTCTGTCTCTCTATGTCCCTTCCTCATCCCACCCAGCCTTCCAATTCTTTTATCTTGCTTATTTCATCCCATCTTTCTAATGGGTTTGTTCTTGAAACAGGGTCTCTTTTTATATCAAAAGCCTAATCTTAGTTAAGAGCATGTTCAGATGCTTAATTTATGGCTAGAATGGATTTCCAAGGGTTGGGGGATTTTTCTTTTTGATTATGTAGGAACTTGGATGAATAGTTCAAAATTATTTGACAGAACAACTTATCAGGGTATAGGATGCAGGTCAGGATATAGGGTGTGGAACATGCCAAAGGCAAAACCTTGGGTTGATACATGGTTAAATTTAAGTTTTACAGAAAACAGAAATGAATTTATTTTGACTTTATAATCATATGACTTCTAATCTTAAGATGGAGTCAGGCTGGTCCATCACTGACTGTCCAAGAACTCACTATGTAGGTGAGGCCAGCCTCAAACTCAGGGATCCTCCTGCCTCTGCCACTTGAGTGCTGGGATTAAATTTAGCTCCCATATAGTATTCTTAATTCCCAAATGTTAATATTTTACTACATTTACTTTAAAATTTTTTCTGTCTCTTTCTACGTATAGTTTTCCTTGTTTTTTTTCTTTCTGAACTATCTGAGCATAAATGACAGACGAGCTGGCCTTTACCTCTATATACTACAGTGTATACTTTCCAAATACACATTCTTTTATACACCCATAGTATAAGACACACTGACACTGAAACCATGGTGTTATCTAACCTGCAAAGCTTGTTTGTAGGGCATGTGGGCTGGGCTTCAGAACTGGTAGGTGGAGGGTGCTCAAGCCCAGGTAATCTCAGAGATCTAAGACAGCAGGAGTGGAGCCGTTCCCTCCCTGTCTCTGTACCTGCTCTGTAATTCCAGCTGAGAGGACCACAGGCAGGCAGTCACGTACTGCAGCACCTGGAATCCTTCCCTGTGCAAATAGAGCATCACCATCTTAACTTCAGCCAATAGAAAACATTTACGGCCCCCAACCCCAAACCCGCAGGTTCATATCGTCCCTGTCTGCAAGGAATAAAGCACACAAGCTATTTCGCTAAGGATCTTCTGAGACTGGCTGCTTTTACAGAGCTGTAACACTTGGGGGAAGACTCTCTCCAAAGCACAAGTCCTTGGATCTTTGACCCCTCCCACTGCCTGGCCAGGCTCTCAATGGCCAAAGTGGCTTACAACAGAGCGCTGCTGCAGACAGTACCACTGTAGCTGTCGCAGGACCGGCTACCTGCCCCACAGAAGCCACTCTAACCCCTTAATCCTCTTTTTTTTTTTTTATTTTTTTTTTTTTTTTTTTTGGTTTTTTTCGAGACAGGGTTTCTCTGTGTAGCCCTGGCTGTCCTGACTCACTCTGTAGACCAGCTGGCTCGAACTCAGAAATCTGCCTGCCTCTGCCTCCCAAGTGCTGGGATTAAAGCGTGCGCCACCACCGCCTTAATCCTCTTTAAGAGCTGTAACACTCTCCGCATTTCTAGCTCAGTGACTTACCCTTCCCGGCTCCGCTTCCCCTCCTCCGTCTGGCACACAGAGATGTCTGACACCCAGGGGAAACTGCGGGGACTTGCAGGACTCTCTTTCCGGACTTAGCCTTGCGGTTTGCTGGCCGCATCCAGACAGCAGAGAGGCAGAAGCTGGGACCCACATTTATTCAGATTTGATCAGGATTGCTTCACCATACTCCTTATCGTTGTCTAGACTCGACATAACCTATACAGGGCCACATTTAGTTCTAATGTTTAATTCCCTTTATTTTGATGCAAATTTTCTTCTTTTGTCTTTTGTGACCTTGACGTTTTAGAATTACATTTATTTATTCGTGTGTGTGTGTGTGTGTGTGTGTGTGTGTGTGTGTGTGTGTGTGTAAAGGGGCATGTGTATGCCACGACTCTGGTATGGAGGTCAGAGGCCATCCTGTAGGAACTGGTTCTCTCCTTTCACCGCGTGAGTCCCAGGGCCGGAATTCATGCTCTTAGACTTGACAAGTTAAACCCACCTCACAAAAGTCCTTAATTGTTCTTACTAGAGTAGGTGCTTGGTGCTTTGTAGAATGCTCCCATTTGATTTGTCTGTTGTTTCTTTATTACTAAATTCAAGCTATGCATTTTTGTCAGACATATTTCAGAAATGATGCTGGACTCTTCTACATGCTTGGAATCAGGAAGCCATATGCCTGTTTGTCCAGTTTGAGGTGACAGCTGCCAGATGGTTCCACTATAAAATTACTATTTTGATCTTTCTAATCAGCATTCTGTTGGGAGCTATTTGAGATTTTTATGAATATTCCTTCCCTGTCTTATTTTGGTGTACTGATTTTTAATTAATTAATTTTTGCAATGGGAATCTAACTAGGGTTTAACAAGAGCTACATTTTTAAGCACTTGCAATATGTCCAGCAGATTAAGTAAGAGAAAGCCTCTCTATAGACTCTGAGATATTTGTCTAAGCCCTTTCCTAGGGACAAAACTCACATGATCATTTATCCTCCAAGGCAGTACTACAGCCGAACACATCAGAATGGACACAACTCACTGGTCTGATTCTGGAAACCGAGGTTGGGGGAAATTCTGTCTACTTTACCCATCTCCAAAAGGAACCATGATTCAGGTCCTGATATATTGGACTCAGCTTTACTTCGTGGATAACTACTGTAAAATTTCTCTTCCCATCCAGAATCCATTTGTCTCCCACTTCCTCTCAGTCTTGCAGTTCCTGAGTTATGAGCATGGCCCGCAGTCAGGAGTGTTGGAAAAATCAGTCAAGGTTGGGCAAGATAGTTCAGCAGGTAAAGATGTCTCCTGCCAAGCCTGAACTCCATGCCTGAGACTCATGGAAAGATAGAAAGAGAAAACTGAAGCTCACAAGTTCTTCTCTGACCTCTCTATGTTCTCATGCCTACATGCGCGCGCAGCGCGCACACACACACACACCACACACATAACACTGTCACTCCCGCGGCACAACACACAGACAATAAAGAACACCACACACAGAGACACATACACACATACACAGAGACATACACAGAACACACAGAGAGACACACACACATAGATGCATATATACTAGACAAAACAGAGAGACATACAGACATAGAGAGACACACAAACAGAGATATACACATACTCACACACACACACACATACACATATACACACATATAGAAACACATACACACAGAGACACGCACACGGACACACAGACAGACACACAAGACATACGCAGAACACACAGAGAAACATGGAGACACACAAACAAACACAGAGAAAAATATACACAGACATACACACAGAGACACATACACACAGACTCACACAGACATACAGAGAGACACACACAGACAGAGACATACATGCAGACACAGAAAGACATACACAGACAGAGAAACACATATGCAGACACAGAAAGACATACACAGACAGAGACACACATGCAGACACAGAAAGACATACACAGACAGAGAGACACACACAGATACATACACACTCAGAAACATACACAGATACAGAGAGAAAAACACACACATACACACACACAAACACATACATACAGAGAGAAAGAGCAAGAGAGAGAAAGAGAGAGATCTAGGTGCTTGAACTCAGTGTTTAAGTAATTCACTGATAACTGATAGTTTATCTCACTTGACTTTAAGCTGTTTTGCCTCCTGGTTCCAGGAATTCATAGCAGAGGCCTAACTTGGAGTCCCAGAGCCAGTTAACAATAAGTCAGATTTTTTTACCTGAAAAAGTATTCACCTGAAGGATCAGTTGTTAGTTCCAAGGACCCATTGAAAGTCTACTTCTCTAAAATACTCTAATATGGATTTGTTTGACATTTCTTTAAAATTCTCATTCCTTTGATACCAAAATCTAAAATGTTCAGTGAATATCAAATATTGGTCTCTGATGGCCTTTATTATTTTGTTACTTATTTCAATTAAGACCACATGTCTCCAATTATATCAAAGATTAATTGAAAAACTACCAACCCAGAATCAATTATTCCTACCCAGTTGAACATATAGTTTACATTTATTTAGTTTACTCAAAGTGAGAGACTTCACTTTAATCCTTAAGCCAAGCCTTCCTTACATACTGCAGTGCACACCCTCCTTCTCTATCTCCCTCTTCCTCTCTCTCCATGCATACAGTGTATTTAACATGTTAATTATTACCATAGTACCTATGAACCTTATCAAAGTGGCTCATTTGACTTTGCCTTATAGCTGCTGTCTTAGTTAGGGTTTCTATTGCTGAGACAAAGCACCATGACCAAAAAGCAAGTTGGAGAGGAAACGGTTTATTTGGCTTACACATCCACATTTCTGGTCATCACCAAAGAAAGTCAGGACAGGAACTCAAACAGGGCAGGAACCTAGAGGCAGGAGCTGATGCAGAGGCCATGGAGGGGTGTTACTTCCTGACTTGGATCCCTATGGCTTGCTCAGCCTGCTTTCTTATAAAAACCAGTACCATCAGCCCAGGGATGAAACCGTGTCCAACTGGCTGGGCCCTCCCCCATCAATCAGTAATTTTAAAAATGAGGGGTGGAGAGATGGATCAGCAGTTAAGAGCACTGACTGTTCTTCCAGAGGTCATGAGTCCAATTCCCAAAAACCACATGTAGCTTACAACCATCTGTAATGGGATCTGATGCCCTCTTCTGGTATGTCTGAAGACAGCTACAGTGTACTCATATATATATATAAAATAAATAAATAAATCTTTTAAAAAAGAGAGAGAAAGAAAGAAAAGAAAGAAGAAGAAAAGAAAGAGAGAGAGAAAGAAAAGAAAAGAGAAGAAAGAGAAGGCCTTACTGGTGGATCTTATGGAGGTATCATCTCAATTTAGGTTCTCTCCTCTCAGATAACTCTAGTTTGTGTGTCAAGTTGATGTAAAACTAGCCAGCATAGCTACTATGTTGTCTGCTGCGTTCATATTTTAGTAAATAATTTAATTTTAAAATACTCAGGGATTGACAACAGATAATGTGTGTAATATGTTTTCCCTAGTAACTATTACTCAAAAGTCATTAAATTAAATATTCTTGTTTATCTTGATGTGTAAGTTAAGACTTTGGTTAGTGATATATATAGAGAGAGAAAGCCCCAATAAGTAAAACAGAATTCTAGGTAGGTAGAGATAATGCTACAAAAATGAACTACCCAGAACATGGAGATACTTTGTATTTTGTAATGTTCACTTTGGGTAAATGCTTTTTCTCTGTCAGTAAATGTATATCCTTCATTTAAAAAAAAAAAAAAAAAAAAAAAAACCAGTTTCAGCAAGCAAAGCGAGATAGTTCCAGTTTTAAGAAAAGTGGAGCAAACAAGCAAGCATACTCTGTACCTTCCAGAAAGGTTTGTAAAAGAAACAAGAAAGACAGGTTAGCAATCAGATAAAGAAACAATGGTGCATGTCACAGGCTTCTACAGCTGGGTCATTAAGTCCTGTTTCTAGGTGGTAGGGAATGAGACCTTGAAGGAGCCAGATAATGACCTCTCACCAACTAGGGAGGAAAAAAAAATGAAGGAAAGGAGAAAGCACAAAGACAAGCTAACCATGAGGAGGAGTGCTGAGGCTGGCATCGTGTTGGGAAACTAAACATAGAGGTAATCGGTGGAAAGGAGAGTGAGAACGATGGACAGGACTTGGAATGGTCCTAAATCATAGATGGCTCAGAGGAATGGGAGGGCTGCTTGGCAACAGACCAACTTAAGAATCTGAAGAGGAAACGTGCCTGGGTAATGTGTTAGTTCAGACTGCCGATCTCAGAAATCTCTAGGGTGTCTGCTTGTTGGGCAGCTTGTTAGAGCCTCTGGCTAAGTGTCTAAGGCACGCACGAGCACACACACACACATCATGCACCACACACACACACACACACACACACACACACACACACACACACGAGCACACACAGTATCACGCACCACACACACATTGTCACCGTTCATATGCACCAAGCATGATTCCGCATCACACCACACCCTAAGTCACTCCTCCACACATTGACTTTCTGGTGACCCCATTATTGATTTTTTTTTTCAAACAAAGTTGGCTTTCTATCCATTCCAGTTGATAGCAGCGCTGGTCTTTGTTAGATGTATTTGTGTCAAATCTAAAGCCTTTATTCATACATCCATGGCCTTCTCTACCACAACGTGGTCAATTAGCAATGGAACACCATTTCTTTCTTCCTGTGCCTCTGTGGAGAGACTGCAAAAGTCGTTTTCTGGAGAACTGATGCCTGTGAGCTTTGGCAAGAAAGGACATAGTTTGCCATGGGGGTAAGAAATGATTGGCAGGGAGAATGGATTTAGGGTAAAATGCCAGACATAAGGTACAGTTATTGGGGACATCTCTGTCCAACTTCTAAACAGTATCTGTGGACTGAAGTCTTTGGCAAATGGCAGCAGCTAAGTTGGTAACAGTGGGGACATTTCACTTGCTCCAGAATGACTGGATGATGCCACCCTGAAGAGCCCAAGCAAAAGAAAATCTTGTGGCAAGCTGCGCAAAGAGGAACCAAGAGCAGAAAAGTAGAGCCATGCTTTGACCACCCAAGAGCAACAGTAGAGAGGATAGAGAGAAAGCCCCCCTCCTCTGTCATCTCTTCACAGAAGACAGAAATCACTAAATTTAGAAACTCAAATAGATGCTCAGAAACTTAGAATTTTCATTATTTTTGTTATTGGAGACTGGTGCTATCTAACATACACCTGTCATATTACATTTTGTCTTGGATTATTAGTGTTAATGTTACTCTTTGTTAAATGTACTTTGTTAAAAACAAAAGACACCCGTCTCCAACTCATTTCCATCTAGGGATGCTTCAAAGAGTGAATTCTATAAGAAAAAAAAAAAGTAATCATAAAGTTACACAACTAAGAGAGAGTTGGGGGCTGGAGAGATGGCTCTGTGGTTAAGAGCACTGACTGCTCTTCCAAGATCCTGAGTTCAGCAACTACATGGTGGCTCACAACCATCAGTAATGAGATCTGATGCCCTATTCTGGTGTGTCTGAAGATAGATACAGTGTACTCACATAATAGAATAAATAAATATTTTTTAAAAGAAAGAGAAGTTGCCGGGCAGTGGTGGCGCACGCCTTTAATCCCAGCCTTGGAGACAGAGGCAGAGGCACGTGGATTTCTGAGTTTGAGGCCAGCCTGGTCTACAGAGTGAGTTCCAGGACAGCCAGGGCTACACAGAGAAATCCTGTCTCAAAAAACAAACAAAAAGAAAGAAAGAAAAAAGAAAAAGAAAGGAAGGAAGGAAGGAAGGAAGGAAGGAAGGAAGAAGAAAAAGAAAGAAAGAAAAGAAAGAAAGAAAGAAAGAAAGAAAGAAAGAAAGAAAAGGAAAAGTCGGGCTTGTAGTCAGGCTGCAGAGCCCTGCTGCACCCTGTGGGTGCGCATTATGAGTCCGTGCATGGCACAGGGTGGGACAGGACCAGCAAGGTGCCTGGGCACATACCTGTCAACAGGAAAGAGTGCAAAGAATATGGAGTACATAAATAGACTGGGGAACAAAGGCAACTGGGCAGAAGCACAGCCAGTCAGGTTATACATTGCATCCTTTCCCAAGCTCAGTTTTTCCTTAATTGTGCTATTTGTCTCCTAAGAACATAACACTCGACTAACTGCAGAGCCAGCTTTTGAGGTAAGGCCTAAAGTCTGAACCAAGCATGTGCAACAGTCTCCTTATTGCTACAGACTCTTCCGGCTAGAACTAAAGACCCCTCTAGCTGGTCTGGGGATACTTTCCCAAGTGAAGACACAGAAGAGCTAACAGTTACAGCAGCATTCTGTCGTCTCCCTGGATGCCCTCTTCATATCCCCTGCCACTCCCAGACCATGCCCAGAGTCCAAATGCATTCTGGGAGTGCTCTCTGGCCACCAGTTTTTTGAAACCAACACCAGGTTTGCCCCATCCTGTCACAGCAAAGCACCATACAGATACCTCAGTTACTTAGCATGAGAGTTGCTATTTCTTGAAAGTTATAGCCAGCTGCATTAATGAGGAGGAGAAGGAGGAAGAGAAAGAGAAAGAAGAGGAAGAGGAGAAGGAAGAAGAGGAAGAAGAGAAGGAGGAGGAAGAAGAGGAGAAAGGGAAGAAAAAAGTGGTAAAGAAAGCATTGTATGACTAGATAGGAAGAAATGTCCATAGTATATTCTAGTTTTTAAAAGATAATTTGTCCAAAGCTCTATCTGGAATAAAATGATTCAATTTGTTTCAAAAATAAATAAAACAAAGCAAAAACTCTATAATCATCTTAAGCCAACATCCCATAGGTTTGCTTGAAGAACAATAATAAGTGGAGTGGCTTGGCCAAGGCCCAAGACCCTGTGCTTGTTGGGTGGGTGAGTGTACACTTTGAGCAGATCTAGCTGTAGAAATAGAGGAGGAGGAGGAAGAGGAGAACTAGCACTAACCCTAAGCAGAGAAGCTGGGAAGGGGAGAGTTGACCCAAAGATAAACCCTATGCCACAGGAAGAGGAAGTACTACTTTGGGGACATATTATCAGTGAAAGTCACTGTGGCTACAGTATGATAACCTCTTTCAAAGCCAGTTTCTCAGCTCAGAATGCCTTGGTCACTTGTTTTATTTTTAATATATGTGGAAACAAAGTTCCTCGTTGAATTTTTGGTTCATAAACTCTCAGAAGAACTGTTAAATTTATTTTGTTTTTAAACCACTGCAGAAGGAAGATTACAGATCTAGTGTTTGTCACCTTGAACTCAAGAGACCATACTGAATGGTCCTTAGATGAGGGATAATGCTTTGGATTAAGCATGTATATATTTCCATGCAACAAATGAAAAGTAGTTTGTGAACCACCAACAACAACAACTACAGTTGTTTTTATTAACTTCCATGACTGGCTCAGACAGTGGTTCTGAACCTGTGGATCGAATCCTGGGGGTCAAATGACCCTTTCACAGGGATTGCCTAAGACCATTCATCATAAAACATAGATATCTACATTACAATTCATAACAGTAGCAAAGTTACAGTTGTGAATTAGTAACAAAAATGATCTATGGTTGAGGGTAAAGGGTCACAACATTAGGAAGGTCGAGAACCACTATTCTAAGACTTTGTCATAGACCCTGTGTCCCATAGATTTACATTTCACATGGACAAGGCTCTATAGAAAAGGCGTTTGGCAACAATGACACACTTAACAATTTATAATTAATGAAGCAGAAAACTCAGTGCCCTAAGAGATTTGTACACAAATAAATTTGTAGCAATGTGAGACTTTTTGCACTGTTCCAATAGCAAGCTTAACAAGGACTTCTTGTTTGATTCATTAGGTCCTTATTTCTGTTTCCTTATCAGCAAGGAGCAGGATACATACAACATAACACAAACAAACAAGATGCCCCAGATACAAGTAATTTGCTTCATAGAGTTCTTACATAAGCCTGTATAATGATTTAGTTTGTATGCCTGGCCCTTTAAAGGACCCTATGCCCTTAGGCATCAGTAGCCTATTGAAACCCTGAATATGTATCAATGGTATGATGTACAAACTTTAGCTTAATAAAGAATGTAAAGGAACTCCAGGCTGTAATGAACGCAGTTGGATTTCTCTATCCACAGCTCTCAAATCTGTTAACACCCTCCATTTCCCTGATTTCTTTTCTATGGCTGCCGTGGAGGTGAAAGCCGGGACCACAAATGTGCAGAGCTGCAGAGACCTTGTGCTGGATGGACCAATGCTGTAGCCCCCCGCTGACACCCTGTCTGCTGTAGTTTCAGGGCTGTGGTCCTTGAGGCAACCATTCCTTATGATGTCTGCAGAAGGGACTCTGGGAAGAAGAAAGAGGAAGGTCTTTTTGCCAGGAGACAGGAGAGGAGAGAGACTTGACTACAGGCCTGGAAGCTATAGATAGAGTCTGCCCAGTTAAGGCCTAAGCTTGGAAATATTGAAGGGTCTTTATTTTTGGTGTCTTTATTTTTGCCTGGTGCGTCACCGGAGTCCTACAACATAAACAAACTCCCTTTATAAGGGAGGATATACTTACTTTTTAAAATGTGTTGGATCGTTTCACCTGCACAGATGTCTGTGCACCACATGTGTGCCTGGTGCCCAGAGGCCAGGAGGCACACTGGGCCCCCTGAAACTGAGTTACAGATGGTTATAAACTGCCGTGTGCTGAAAACTGAACCCTGGGTCCTTTGGAAGAGAGAACAGTGCTCTTTACCACTCAGCCATTTCTCCAACCTCAAATTATGATTTTTTTTTTTTACTATTATTTCAAATTTAAGTGTAGTCTTTTCTGTATTTTCTGAATTGTTTTTTGAGTGCCAGCTTGACACAGGCTAGGGTCATTGAGGAAAAGGAACCTCAATTAAGAAAATCCCTCCATCAGATTGGCCTGTCAGCAAGTCCGTGGGGGACACTCTTTTTGATTAATGGTTAATGTGGGAGTGCCAGCCTACTATAGCCAGTGATACTCCTGGGCAGATAGTCTTGGGTTGTATATGAAAGCAGGCTGAGCAAGCCATGAGGAACAAGTCAGCAAAGTAGTCTATGACCTGTAAGACAAATAAATCCTTCCTCCCCAAACTGCTCTTTGACAGAATGTTCTATTACAGTCATAGAAAGCAAGCTAAGAAAATGATAGGTGTGTTTTTTAAAGATTTATTTATTTATTATGTATACAGCATTCTACCTGCATGTATGCTTGCAGGCCAGAAGAGAATACCAGATCTCATTATAGATGGTTATAAGCCACCATGTGAATGCTGGGAATTGAACTCTGGACCTCTGGAAGAGCAACCAGTGCTCTTAACCTCTGAGCCATCTCTCCAGCCCCTGAAGTATTTTAATTTATAACCACACTATTGTTTTTAAAACACAGTTTAGACCTCTAGCTTTAAAGCTTCAGCCCATATTTTGATTCCATGCTACTCTGTCTTCCTAAAGAAGAACCAGCATCTCCCCAAACAAGAAATCCTATTTAACAGTCAGGTCATCATGTGTCTGCTTGACTGGATTGATGGAAATTGTTCATATCTTTGAAAGAAACAAATCCACTTTACAGTTTCCACCATTTGTGAAAAACAAATTCTTCAGTCAGAGATTCTGTAGCAATAAGCTGTCCCTGCTTTTCTGAGGCTGCAGCCATGTTCATAGCATTGCTGTGCCTCAGTTTGTCACAAAAGACAAAACTGAAGAATCTAAAACTAAACATGTATCAACAAACGTTCAACAAGACATGAACAGGGGATCTTCAACACAGAGTCCCAGTCACCACAGTATCAGGAGCACCGAGAGGCCAAGCAGGAGTCAAAGACATAACCTAGAGAGTAGCAATGAGTAAGAGATACCACCTGAAAGGAAAAGACAAATTACCAGACGTAGAAACTGCCCAGGGAGAGACAATATGACACGCAGAAAAAACTATGGTGGTTTGAATATGCTTGGCCCATGGGAAGTGGCACTATTAGGAGGTGTGGCCTTGTTGGAGGAAGTGTGTCATTGTGCAGGTGGAGCTTTGTGTATTCCTAGTGCTCAAATTTTGCCCAGTGTGGAAGAGAGTCTCCTCCTGGCTGCCTTTGGATCAAGATGTAAGAACTCATTGTTTTTAATAGCTGAGTAATATTCCATTGTATAAATGTACCACATTTTTTGTATCCATTCCTCTGTTGAAGGGCATCTGGGTTCTTTCCAGTTTCTGGCTATTATAAATAAAGCTGCTATGAACATAGTGGAGATATGTCCTTGTCATGTGTTAGAGCATCTTCTGGATATATACCCAGGAGTGGTATACCTGGGTCCTCAGGTAGTGATATGTCCAATTTTCTGAGGAACCGCCAGACTGTTTTCCATAGTGGTTGCACCATCTTGCAATCCCACCAACAATGGAGGAGTGTTCCTCTTTCTCCACATCCTAGCCAGCATCTGCTATCACCTGACTTTTTATTTTAGCCATTCTGACTGGTGTGAGGTGGAATCTCAGGGTTGTTTTGATTTGCATTTCCCTGATGACCAAGGATGCTGAACATTTCTTTAGGTGCTTCTCGGCCATTCGCATTTCCTCAGTTGAGAATTCTTTGTTTAGCTCCGTACCCCATTTTTTTAATAGGGTTATTTGGTTGTCTAGAGTCTAATTTCTTGAGTTCTTTGTATATATTGGATATTAGTCCTCTATCGATGTGAGATTGGTAAAGATCTTTCCCCAATCTGTTGGTTGCCGTTTTGTCCTATTGACAGTGTCCTTTGCCTTACAGAAACTTTGCAATTTTATGAAGTCCCATTTGTCAATTCTTGATCTTAGAGCATAGGCCATTGGTGTTCTGTTCAGGAACATTTCCCCTGTGCCTAGGTATTCGAGGATCTTCCCCACCTTATCTTCTATTAGTTTCAGTGTGTCTGGTTTAATGTGAAGGTCCTTTATCCACTTGGACTTGAGCTTTGTACAAGGAGATAAGAATGGATCGATTTGCATTCTTCTGCATGCTGTCCTCCAGTTGAACCAGTACCATTTGTTGAAAATGCTGTCTTTGTTCCACTGGATGGTTTTAGCTCCTTTGTCAAAGATTAAATGACCATAGTTGTGTGGGTTCATTTCTGGGTCTATTCCACTGATCTTCCTGCCTGTCTCTATACCAATACCAGGCCGTTTTTATCACTATTGCTCTGTAGTACAGCTTGAGGTCAGGGATGGCGATTCCTCCAGAAGTTCTTTTATTGTTGAGAATGGTTTTCGCTATCCTGGGTTTTTTGTTGTTCCAAATATTACTCAGCTATTAAAAACAATGAATTTGATAAATTCTTATATAAATGGATGGAACTAGAAAATATCATCCTGAGTGAAGTAACCCAATCACAAAAGAACATACATGGTATTCACTCACTGATTATTGGATTTTAGCCCAGAAGCCTGAAATACCCAAGATTCAACTCACAGACCACATAAAGCTCATGAAGAATGATGATCAAGTAGGGGGGGCTTCAGTCCTTCTTAGAAGGAGTAGCAAAATACTCAAGGGAGCAAATATGGAGACACAGTGCAGGACAGAAACTGAAGGAGGGACCGTCTACAGACCATTCCACCTGGATATCCATCCTATGTGCAGTCACCAAAGGTAGAGGTTGATGTGGATGTCAGGATGTACATGCTGACAGGAGCCTGATATAGCTGTCTCCTTAGAAGTCTGCAAGAGTCTGACATACTCAGAGGCAGATGCTCACAGCTAACCATTAAACTGATCATGGGGTTCCCAATGGAGAAGATAGAGTGAAGGCTGAAGGAGTTGAGAGGATTCGAGACACCATGAGGAAAGCAACAATCCCAACCAACCAGAGCCCCCAGGGTCTAAACCACCAGCCTGGGAGCGCTTAGGGAGGGACTCATGGCTCCAGCTATATATGCAAGGGAGCTATATATAAGTGGGAGAAGAGATCCTTGGTCCCATGAAGGCTGGATGTCGTGGGGGGGTCGATATTTGAGGGTGGGGAGATGAGGTACAGGGGAGGGTAGGTGGGGGTACACCATCATAGAGGCAGGAGGAGGGGGAAGGGATAGTGAGTTCCTGGGAGGGAGGGGGGAAATGGGGTAAGGAGAGAACATCTGAAATGTAAATAAAATTTCCAATAAAAAAATAAAAATATATAAAAAAAAAAAAAGATGTAAGAACTTTCAGCTCTTCCAGTACCTTGTCTGCCTGGACACATGATGATAATGGACTGAACCTCTGAGACTGTAAGCCAGTCCTAACTGAATGGTTTCTTTTAAGAGTTGCCTTGGTCATGGCATCTCTTCACAGCAATGAAAACCCTATCTAAAACACTCACTATATTATAGGTGGTGGACACAAGAAAGGCACAGTCCTTGTTGAAGAGGATGCTGGGAGCCAACAGTTTATTGCCCTCTTGCCTGAGGGAGAATACCAGTTAGATAAACAGCCTGAATTAAGGAATACTTTATTGCTCTCCTGCCTGAGAGAAAATATTAGCCAGCTAAGCAACTTGAGCCGAGAAATGTTTTATTGCCCTCTTGCTTGTGAGAAAATATTTAGATAAGTGGTTTGGGCTAAGGAATACTTGTGCATAGAGGACTTTGTAATTATGGGATGGCTCTGGACCCTGACTGTTAGATGACCTTCCCCCCTGCTTGTCTTTATAATGGTGGCCTGAACAATAAAGTTTGAGCACTTGATCAGACATTCAGACCTGTGCTCCTTCTTTGTGTTTCTTGCCCTTGCATTCTTCCCCACCTCGGGAAAGGGCAAGAGGACTTTCAAACAGGAGATGTAGAAATGCAAGAAACACACTCTTTGACCTGCTTAGGTTGTTATTGGAAACTCATTCAGTTTGTAGATTTTCTTTCATGAAAAATAAAAACATTTATCATATCAAAATTTCCTTTTGGTAAATGTAGTAAAGCTATTTATTTTTGCTTAAGTATCTTTCAGTAAAGATTTATGATTTTTCCTCTATAATCCCTTGTCCATTTCTTGTTCATTTATTCCTAATTGCTGATCACAGTGGCTCATACCTGTAATGCCAACACTGAAGCAGAAGTGTTGCCCAAAATTCAAAGCCAACCTGGGTTACAGAATAAGATCCTGTCAAAATAAAACAAAATAAAATAAACCATGGTTTAAAGAGATGACTCATTAGTTAAGAATACTGGCCGATTTTGCAGAGGATCCAGATTCAGTTTCCAGGACCTACATGGCAGCTCACAACCACTTGAAACTCTTGTTCCAGGAGATCCAAGGCCCTCATTTGGCCTCCACTGGCACCAGACATGCATGTGGTACAAAAACATATATGCAGGCAAAGCACTCATATGAGTAAATAAATCTTTAAAAAAAAAAAAACACATCTAATGAATCTTGTACTCTGTGTGTGTGTGTGTGTGTTGTGTGTGTCTTAGGGAGCTGAATTCTGATCTATAAGCTTCTATGGCTGACACTATATTGTAAGCTTATATTTTTTTCAAAACCTATTTTAATAAGGGTTCTTAAATCCTTCAACCTCTCTTCTAGCCCACCAACCAAAGGTAGGAGAGAAGAAAGGTTAATAGGAAAGAGGGGGTGTGGACCTGTTTAGAAATAGTTCTTTGAAGCAATCCCAAACACAAATCAGTAGTGGCAGTCAAGTGTAATTGCAAACACCAAACTCGAATTAGTAGCAGTAGCTCAATCCAGAAGAAACCAAGAGGCTCTGCTGAATCCTGGGAAGAAGCAGCCAGAATAGCAGGAAGTTCTTTGGCACATTTCTCTTACAAAGTCACAACAAGCAAAGATCAGTGAAGACTAGCAAAGCATTGCAAGGCAAACCAATGCAAGAGTGTCATTAACAAAGACCAGCAAAGTGTTGCAAGGCAAACCAATGCAAGAGCATCCTCTGTGAAGTTATATTTATATACTTTCTAAACATTACACACCGTCTCAAACATCTGCTCCCACACATCACATGCCCTTTCATGAGACAGCTTCCAGAAAAACATCACATGACACAACTGAGTTTCCAAAGAAACCAGAAATTTCCGCTTCACTGTATCTAATGAAAAACTTCTTGGGATGGTTATTCCTGGTCGTCAGCTTGACTACATGTGGAATGAATTACAGTCCAGAGATGGAGGGCACAGCTGGGATCCAGACCGTGAGGCTGGAAGACACTGACTTCTAACCCAGATAGTGGCAAGGGATCACATGTGCTTTGGATCCAGATCTTGAGGTATAGTGGCCATGAAAAGCTCAGGCCAAGGCAAGAGAGTGCATGTTGTGGGTTTGGTTTATTGCTTGCATTATATTATTTGGGAAATGTATGAGAATCCCACATGTGAAGTACAGGGAGGTTCTGGTTGGTAAATAAAATTGCTGGAGGCCAAAGGGTGGGAAAGAGAGACAGAGGCGGGACTTTAGGATTCAAGGGCAAGGGGACAGGAAGAGAAGAATCATCACTGCCAGGAAAGGAAAAAGATCCAGGCTTGAGAGAAGGGAAGGAAAGCTTACAATCATGTAAGAGCCCCGGAAGAGCAGCCCCTTCCCTCCCACCCGCATTGGGTCTAGGGTAGCAAAGATGAAATATAGATTTTAGTAAGTAATAACTCAGGAGTATTGGAGGGGACGTGTTAGCAATGAGGAAATTTGGGAGTGGCCCAACCATTGGGTTAATTAAGGCATATTAAATATAAGTCTCTCTCTCTCTCTCTCTCTCTCTCTCTCTCTCTCTCTCTCTTGTGGGGGGGGGGAGCGGGGGGGCTTTCATTTGAGAATCCAGAGCATTGGGGTGAGTTTTGAGGAACGTGTGGGCCACAGCCGGGAGATTAGAGCAGATTATCAGCTACAACAAGTACATGCCTTTAATCCCAGGAGACTGAGACAAGCATATCTCTGAGTTCAAGGCCAGTCTGGAACAGGGCAAGTTCTAAATCCAGGCTTCGTGGTACATAATTTAATCTGGGCCATACCTTCTGATGGAGGCCTATATACATTGGAAGAAGGAAGGCTCGCTCTTCTTCACCTTCTTGCACTTACTTGCCAGCACATCTGTTGGAACCTACTTCTTCAGAATTCCAGTTTATACAGAAGACCAGCTGAAACACCTAACTTCGTGGGACTGAGCAACTACTAGATTCTTAGAATTCCCATTTACAGCTGCCTATTGTTGGGTTAGTTGGACTACAGACTGTGTCATTCTAATAATTTCCCTTAATATATAGAGACATTTCATAAATTCTGAGCTTTTAAGACTAATACACCTCCTCAGCCCCAGATTTTGTTTTTAAAAATGCTATTAACAATTTGTGTATAATAGTTTCTCATTACATCCAGGAAATTCGATGAGCTCTAGTAACTTATCCATAGAGAGTTTGTGACTCTCTATTTGACTATACACGTTATATAGCACTGTTGTGATTGCGGTTGTTGTTGCTGTATTAGAGAGCAAATCCTGAGGCTCAACCATGCTAGGCTAGCAGCCTGCCATTGAGCTACACCTCCAGCCCCTGTGTTTTCTCTCTCAATCATCATGTAAAAATCTTTCTTAATCCCAGCACTTGGGAGGCAGAGGCAGGTGGATCTCTGAGTTCGAGGCCAGCCTGGTCTACAGAGTGAGTTCCAGGACAGCCCGGGCTACACAGAGAAACCCTGTCTCGAAAAAAAAAAAAAAAAAAAAAAAAAAAAAAAAAAAAAAAATCTTTCTTACCTTTCTATGCTGAGCCCTCTAGCATGATGAGACAGTGATAGTAAGTACCTTTGCCTTCTAAGACGAAGCACTTATAAAATATCACCATTGAAACCCAGAGTGGTAACACAATCCTTTAATCCTAGCACCCTGGAAGCAAAGGCAGGCAAAGCTCAATGAGTTTGAGGCCAGCCTGTTCTACATAGCAAATTTCAGGCCAGCCAAGGCTACACAGTGAGAGCCTGTCTTGAAAATGAACTAGATAAACATAATTTAAAAAATAAAAAAAACAAGTTCACTTTAAAAAACAAAAACATGACCATTGAATTAGTATCTGTGGGATGTTTTTGTGCTGACCTCATTCACGCCCTTCTCCTCAGAAGTGGGCTCAGTTCTTATTTCTGTTCTCAGGAACACCTGAACAGGCTTTGAGAGACCAGAACCTGGGTTCAGACTCCATCTTGGAGAACTTTATTTGGGTTGACCTCTCTAGCACCAGTTTCCAGGTTACTCCCCAACAAACCTGCATCTCCAGGTTACTCCTCAACAAACCTATGCCTCCAGGCTACAAGCCTGCCCTGGCACTTCACTCCCTAACAACTACCAATCAGGAGGAAAGCAGAAGTTAAGTTTATGGTTTAACTCCCAGCACCAGCCAATTATTTTAAAGGGCAACAAAATTCCATAATAGCCCCCCAATCAGATGTGTGTCAGGCTAGAAATCCCCTCACTTGCTTGCCATTTCCTATAAAACCTTGTCCTGCTGAGAGCTCAGGGCTTCACCTTCCTGTCCTGCTGCATCAGAGATGGTGGTGTGGCCCAAGCTAGCTTGAATATAGAAACTCTAATGCGATTGCTTCAGAATCTGCTCCTTGGTGGTCTTTTGGTGTTCGCTAACGCTTAATGGGCACAACAGCTTCCGCAACCTGACTCATGAGGACCACACTTACAAAATATTTACTAGAATGTCAACCCACTGATTTTTAGCAAGAGTAAATATTAGGCAGTCCACAGGCTCTTGTTTCCTCCTCCTCTCTTTCTGTCCATAGAGAAGCTTTTCTCAGAAACCAAATTTTTCTGGGAAGACAGCTAAGTGTGGAAGGCGGTCTTCTGGAGCCTGGTTGGCTCACAAGGTTCAGAACCCAAGTTCTCCTGCAGACAAAGTAATAATGCTGTGTTCACTGTTCCAACTCTTTGTTTACTAGGCACCTGCTACAACCACCCCTTTCTTGAGTGGTATAACCTATGGCATGTTAGGTCATTAATAATATGAAAAACCATTGTGACTCTTTTGAGCATAATGGAACTCTTCAGCTTTGAGCTATACTTTGATATTCATAAGTATGTATCATCTAATTTTAAGAAGTTGGGATAAGCATCATCCAAAACGTATGCACCCTTTGGCCTTGCAATTGTAGCTGTAGAAAGTAGTGGAACAAGCCCTTAAAGTTGTACCAGGAGAAGTTGACACACTTACACACCCCAGTGGAGAATGGTTAGTCAATTAGGTACTTTGATTCTACAAACTGCATCACAGACACTGTAAAGACTAAAATAGCTTTTTGTATACTTAAATGGAAAAATGTACTGAACATATAGCCAATAAAAATATGTAGGTCATCAAATAAAATGTACAGTATTGTTAAAAAAATGTTGATATGGCCAAAACATCTGTGGCCACACACATATGCTTATATATACCTTCAAGATATTGACATTGGTAATTGCCCATGAGGGAGTTGTGAAATTGTGGAGTTGGACACTTGCTTTTTATTAAAATATATTTCTAAAACTGCTATTTCTTAACTTTTTAATTTTTATATTAACTAAGTAGTTTTAAGGTATGATACACTACAAATAGAATAGATTTAGAATTTAAATAACGTGTCTTTGCTGCACTTTAAAAATTGTTTTGCTCTGTTTTCTTTTCTTTTTTGTTTGAGAAAGGATTTCTCTGGCTGGCTGTCCTGGAATTCACTCTGTAAACTGGGCTGGCCTTGAGCTCAGAGATCTGCCTACCTCTGCCTCTTCTAGTGTTGAGATTAAAGGTGCATGCCACCACCATCTGGGTTATTTTTCATTTTTTTAATTTATTGTGTGTTTGTATATGTCTGTGCACCATGTGTGTGCCTGATGCCCACAGAACCCAGAAGAGGGTGTTGGGATCACCTGAGACTGGAGCTACATGTGGTTGTGAGCAGTTGTTGACATGGGTTCTAAGAATCAAACCTGCGACCTCTGGAAGAGCAGTCAGTGCTCTTGACCGACCACTGAGACATCTGTCCAGACCCCCATCTTTGCTATCCTTAACACCCTCACATACTGGAAAGGAAGGACAGTGCTCACTACCCAGCCTACCCTCAACTATTTCACAGTAGGGAGAACATCACAAAACCTGATTCAAATGAAGTGTTTCCAGAGGAAACAAGCTACCTATCTTTGGCAAATGCCCATCAGCAGGACACAACTGACATGGTTAGCATTCCTCCTTCACCCACATTCAACATTAATGGAGGATGGGGGTTGGTTAATTCATGAATTAACTTCATTCCCTTTCCTTACCTCCTTTCCCAACCTCCCTACCTCTCACTCCTTCCAGCAATCTCTGAAATTTAGTATTTAAATTTTCCTGTTCATATTTTCATATTGAAAAAATGGCCTTGACTGGGGAGTGCCATTCAGTTAGTCGAGTGCTTTCACCACACACACAGGATGTTCATACACGTGTCTATAACACTGGGACTCAAGAAGCAGAGACAGAAAGATCAGAAAGGTCCTTGATTGTACATTTAATTTAAGGCCAGCCTAGGATACATAAAAAAAAAAAATAAAAAAAACAAATTTTTATTTTATTTTTGGTTTTATTTCAGGGTTTTCTATGTATACCTGGCTGTCCTGGAACTTGTTTTATAGACCAAGGTGACTTCAAACTCAGATATCTGCCTGCCTCTGTCTCCCTAGTGCTGGATTAAAGGCATGTGCTACCACTGCCTGCTGTAAGACTCAACCTAGACCCAATCTTTAAAAAAAACTTCTCTAATAAATAAATAAAAATAAAATTAAGTCACATTTTCTCCCATGTTTAAATATACATGGGCAAATAATTTATGCATGCATATCCTCTAGCAACTTAATTTCTTTTTATTTTTTTTATTGATTTTAGAGGTGGGTCCTTACCAACATGAGTGTAGTTTTGATCACAATAATGTCAATAACTCCTAGTCCCTAACTCTATGGCTATCTGCTCTTGAGAACTTAACTACGTGATAAGGGTTAGCAGTATGTTCTTGGCACAGGAAAAGGACATTTTTTTAACCGCTGAGTCAGAACATCTCTTTCAAAGGAGGTGATGAGTGAGCAAGTGTTACAGGATTTGAAGTCATGAACGAGGCATAAAAGAACAGGGGATCTAGGTAGAGGGACTCAAGTGGGGAAATGTGAGTTAGAAAATGTTCAGAGCAGTGGTTCTCAACCTTCCTAGTGCTGCAACTCTTTAATACAGTTCCTCATGTTGTGGGGACCCCCCCCCAACCACAAAATTATTTCATTGCTACTTCATAGTTGTAATTTTCCCACTGTTATGAATCGTAAACATTTGATATAAAGAATACCTGATATTCCACCCCCAAAAAGGCCAACACCCACAGGTTGAGAACCACTGATTTAGAAAGATCTGTGTAATTGAAATAGCACAATAGGAAACCCATAGAATATTATGAAGAGTCTTGTTTCTAAGCAAGAGAGTTCAGCTTTTATTGTACAGGCAAGGTAAGAGAAAACTACAGAACTATTTTCAGTAATGAATGACATATTCAAATTTCTAGTATAGTTACTCTGGAAGTAGCCCCAAGGTTGAATTTGGAGGCGGCTGGACCAACAAAACAAATTACTCCACCCAGATGGAAAGATGGCTCGGAATGTGATTAATCTATCATGCAGAGATTTGTGGACTCACACTTTTTAACAAACAGAACCTCAGGAAAGACGTCCTGGCAGCCCTACTTGACTGGAGGAGCTGGACTCTGCTGACTGCAGATCTAAATTGCTTATCTACATGCTGGAACTTCCAAGGACAAGCGTCAGTAACACTGTTCTAGGCTGAGTGCTAGGGTTTGTTCCGCACTGGTGTGAACTGATTGTTCCTTTGTCCCCACCAACATGCGTGCTTAATTTTTATCATGTTAATGTCATTGTCTCATAGTCCCTAGTTCTTTACTTTCTCCCAAGAACCTAAACAATATGGTTGTTAACTTGGATTCATTTAAATGTGTGCCTGTGTTAAGATCAGTACTTGAAATTTTCAGAGTAGACATGTTTCCTCAGATGGTGACACAGACAGAACACAGCTAGTGCTTTCTTGACACATGGGCTCATCCCTTCAATAACCATTTGAACATCATCTATGCCTGAAACTGATGGAATTGTGAAAGTATTGTGTGATACCCAGAAGAGTTTTCAAGGTCTGGGATCCCCAGCCCCGTCTCCCCGAGGGATGGTTTTGACAGATTCTCTCACGTTTGAGTTAACTTCACTAGCTCATAAGACTAAAAGCACAGCAGATCGTATCTATCCTCTCACTCCTTCTAAAGTGAGTTCTTTTACGTAATTCTTCTCAAATAGTTAAGGTACTCTAGGGAATATTATCTAAATGGATTTTCAAAGCCACACTTTCAACATTTTTCACATCTAAAGAAATGAAAGTAATTGTTGGAATAACAATGAAAGTCTTTCTGGCAGCGCATAAAAGGGGAACCATTACCAGGTTGAGAAAGAATCCATTAACATCACGGAAAGGGATAATTTCCAAAGAATTTATGGTTGATACTTTACAAAACCAGTGCTCTAAAATTTGCTCCATTTTATTTACTACACCCTCATGGATGTGATATTATGACAAGAATGTTAATGATTTTTAAAACTCTAAAATGACGCCTATTTACATAACTATGAGGGAGCACAGAATTCTATACCATTCATTTGATCCATTCAGTTACTTTTCCAGCAAATGTGTGATGTCGGCAAAACAGATGAGAAAGAGCAGATCTTTCCTCTAAAAGAAAACCTTCAAGTTGTCAGTGTAGCAGAGCAGATGGGAGAACAGGAACTACAATAAGAGCAATACCGTAGATGTGCACAAACTACTGTGAGTGTTTAGAGAAGGAGCAACGGAGGAGAGGTGGGAAGCTGGAGAAGACATCCACAAGAGTGTCTGGAGCCAGAGAAGATGTCCGGAAAAGTGTCTGAGGTCAGAGAAGACTTCTGGAAGAGTGTCTGGAGCTGTAATTTTTTTTCCCTCCTCTCTCCTCCTCCTCCTCCTCCTCCTCTCCTCCTCCTCCTCCTCCTCCTCTCCTCCTCCTCTTCCTCCTCTTCTTCCTTTTCCCTTCTTTGTTGTTGTCCTCATTGTCATTGTTTTTGTTTGATTTTTTTTTTTTTTCAGACAGGGTTTCTCAGTGTAGCTCTGGCTATACCTGGAACTCACTCTATAGACCAGGCTGCCCTTAACTCCAAAATTGGCCTGCCTCTGCCTCCCAGAGGTCAACATGAGCTGGTTAAACAGTATAGAATGATGGTTAAGCCACTCAATGTTTCAGAGTAACAAAACTAAAAATAAATAGGCTTCAATATCCACACAGCCAGGAGTAACTCCCAAAATCATGTCTGGTGAAGATACTACTGAAGTGCCACTGGCACTGGGTATCAGATAGCAACCAGCCCCTGACCTCAGAATTCAGTCTTGTTGCAACTGCTAACATCACCATCAGAGGAAGCCCTCTGCTCTTCTTCCTTACGAGTATCACTGGCTCTGGAATCAAGCTGGGGCTGTAACTGCAGGCTTTTCTACCCACACCACAGTTCCCAAATAAGGACTCAGAGGCTTGCTTATATTTTATTAATAAATGCCTAGGCTTTAAGCTAGGCTTGTTCCCTGACTAGTTCAAACTCAATTATCCTGTTTATACTATTCTATGTTTGTCATGGCTGGTTATCTCTCCTCAATTTCATACGTTGGTCTTCCACCAAGTCTGACTTTCCCCAGAGTCAGCCTCTCTCTCTCTCTCTCTCTCTCCTCTCCTCTCTCTCTCCTCCTCTCTCTCCCCCCTCCTCTTTCTGCCAGATGTCCTACCTTCTAATACTGCCTCAGCTTATTGGGCCATCACTGGGCTGGAGATCACATACCTATACCAGCTCTCACATTCTTTCCACTCCTTCTGTGACACTGTTCCCTAAGCTTTACAGGGAAAGATCTAAAAGTCTTGTTTAGGATTGAGCACTCAACTGTCTATCATGTACTCTTAGCAGCTTGGATAGCCATGAGTTTGTGGGTTTACCTCCATTCACTGCAAAGAGAAGCTTCTCTAAGGATGAGAGGGCATTTCTCTTTGTATATAAAAATAGATATTTGGGCCAGGCAGTGATAGTGCATTCTTTAATCTCAACACTTGGGAGGCAGAGGTAAGGAGATCTCTGTGAGTTCGAGGCCAGCCTGGTCTACAGAGAGGGTTCTAGGACAATCAGGTCTACACAAAAAACCCAGTTTCTTAAAAACCAAAGATTAAAATATATAGATATTTGGAAGGCACTTTGATACTATATCAATAAAGTAAAGGTGATGGCAATAAGTTTCTCCTTTGTAAGGCCTATGGTTTACCCAGTCAAGTGTTTTGAGTGGGTTTGCAGTACCAGGCATGAATTCCTTCCTGCAGAGTGGACCTCAGATCCAAGTGAAGAGTGATTGGTTATCCTCCTAACAGTCATACTACTTATTGGACAAGTTGGCTCATCTTGCCTGGCAGGTTGGTAATATAGTTTGGAGAGCTTGTGATGGGTAAGCTGCCACCTACGTAGCACCTTCCAGCATTGTGACAGCTAGCTAGCAAGGAGAGAATTTCCAGCTCCGTAGCCTGATTTCTTTACTGCTTAACAAAGCGAGATAGGTGGTGTCTTCAGCAACTGGGTTTTATGATCTAGTTCTGGTAGGTAACCAAGAGGACTACAGTAAGAGCCTGTATTGTTCTGGAGGCCTGTTGGATCTCCCTGACCAACAGTGACAGAGGTATCACACCTGGAACTACTGTTCTTGTGAGCAACAGTATTCAGCCATGCAGAGTATATCTCTCTTCTCTTAAATCATATTTTTAATTAGGTTATGAGGTTTCCACATGGCTTTTTCCTACCTGCCCCTCATCTCCCTCATCTGCAGTATTCTTCCATTCCCCTCCATACTTAAACCTTTCTACCTCCAGTATCCCCCACCAACACACACTCTCATTATACATGTGTTTTACTATCATTCCCTATGATGGCTATTCCTGGTTGTCAACTTGACTACATCTGGAATGAACTACAATTCAGAAATGGAGGGCACACCTGTGATCCAGATCTTGAGGCTGGAAGACACAGGCTTCTGACTCAAATCTTGACATGAAGATCTTGAGGCATTGTGGCCATGAAAAGTTTAGGCCCAGACAAAGTAGTATGAGCTTTTAATCCCAGGAGACTGAGGCAAACAGATCTCTGAGTTCAAGGCCAGCCTGGGACAGAAAATGTTCCAGATCCAGGTGTAGTGGTACACACCTTTAATCTGGGCCACACCTTCTGCTGAAGGCCTACACAAGGACAATGGAAGAAGGAAGACTCACTCTTCTCCTGCTTGTACTTATTTGCCAGCACATCTGTTGGAATCTACTTCTTCAGGATTCCAGCTTGTACAGAAGACCAGCTAAAATAACTAGACTCATGGAACTGAGCAATTACTAGATTTTTGGACTTCCTATTCACAGCTGCCCTTGTTGGGTTAGACTACAGACTGTAAGTTATCACAATAAATTCCCTTATGATATATATTCCCTAAGTTCTATGACTCTAGAGAACCCTAGTAGTAGTAGTAGTAGAGTAGTAGTAGTAGTAGTATATGTGTGGACACATGTATCATGGCATGCATGTAGAGATCAGAGGGTGATTTAGGGTGTTTAAAACACACCTTCTTCCACTTTTATGTGGGTTCCAGGAACCAAATTAGACCATCAGGTTTGACGGCAAGTGCATTTACCCAGAGCCATCATACCAGCCCCCAGATTCCATAATTTGTTTTATATATAACCAATAAAAATACATTGTTTCCTTATCTATTCATCAGTGGGTAGATATCTGGATGGTTCTATGTTCCCATTACGAATAGAGCAGCAATGAACATAGATGAGCAAATATCTCTGCAGTTAGATGTGTACTCCCTTGAGAATGTGTGCAGGAGTGATATAGCTGGTTCATGTGATGGCTTTAGTTCTAGTTTTTAGAGAAACTTCAACATGGATTTTCAAAGTATCTGGCCTAATTGCCACCAACAATGTATATGGCTCCTCTCATATTCACATTGGCACTTACTGTCATTTGTAGTCTTGATAATGAACATTCTGACTTGGGCCATATGGAATCTCAAGTAGTTTTCATCTTCATTTCCCTGATGGATAAGGGTGTTTGTTGAACACTTTTAAAAGTATTTACTAGCCCTTTATATTTCCTCCTTGGAGAACTCTCTATTCATTTCTATAACTATTTTTTAGTTGGGTTTTTAGGTTTGGGGGAGTTTTTGAATTTGTGTGTGTGTGTTGGATGGTAAAACCATGTCGGGAAGCTTGGTGGGTAGAGCAGGTTGAGACCTGGAGACTCAGTGGGCACACACCTGAGACTTGGCGACTCCCTGTTCCCTGCCAGACTCCTGGCCTGGAACACGTGACACACTCCTCATATAAGGAATCATGGTCACAAAGGCCCAGAACAGAGTTCTCCTTGCTAATGAGGTACCTACCTAGAGGCCCTGAAGGCTTAGCCGACAATCTTTCCTTCTCAGACATTCCTACCTACAAAAGATATTTAATTTCAGGTCCACCCTGAGAAGTGGGTATGGTTCAGTATGCATCCATTTCCACCTTGAACAGCCAATAAACAGTTTAGAACCATGACGGTCTCTTTCATCAAGATCTGCCAGGAAAAGACATTCTGACTACAGAGCTACAGCTTAATTCTCCCATAGAAGGCCTCTCTGCACTTCTAGCCTTGGCCAAGCTAAGGACAATAACCGCTGAGATAAGTCATGCTCCCCTTTCCCCAGTCCTGGGCTAGATGCTATCCCCAGCCTGTGGGTCCACAACTCCATTCTTGGCTCTTCTGCAACTCCCAGTGGTGCCTAGATATCCAAGGGTCTGAGAACTCCACAGCCTCGGGCCTCATCGCAGGCCCAGGGACCCCTGACCCAGCTCTGGCTTTCCCACATCTCAGACTGTGCTTTCCACCCTCAGAGCAGCATGGGATGAGCATAGTTCTGCCTCCCCAAGAGGCCATGCCCAGTGGCAGGGCAGATTCAGACTGACACGTGTGTGTGTGTGTGTGTGTGTGTGTGTGTGTGTGTGTGTGTACTACATGTGTATCATACGTATACGTTTTCTGGAAGCCAAAAGAGGGTTTCAGATCCTCTGGAGCTGCAGTTTCGGGTAATTGTGAGCCGTCCAGTGTGGGAATGAGAGCTGAACTTGGGTCTTCTGGAATAACCGATAAGCCATCTCTCAATCCTTGATATTGTGGTGTTTTACTTCTTCGGATGTTCTAGACACTAATCTCTCAGATGTATAGCTGGTCAAGATTTTTGACTTTTATTTAGGTTGATTTAATTCACCATTTTCTTACTGTACAGAGTTCTTTTGTTTCATGAGATCCCTTTTTCAAGTGTTGGTCTTGTTTCCTGAGTGACTATAGTCCTATTCAGAAAGTCCTTTCCTATATGTTGAAGTGTACTCCTTAATTTTCCCTTCAGGCTTCCCAGTATCAGGTATGATGTTGGGTCCTTGATCCATTCAGAGTTTTTTGCAGGGTGAGAAAGATTTAGTTTCATTTTTTTACATGCTGATACACAGGTTTCTCAGAGCCATTTCTTGAAGATACTTTTTTGCAATTGTTACTTTTAGAATATTGGTTAAAAATCAGGTATGTGTGGTTCCATGGATTTACATGTGTTCATTATTCCACTTTAAGTATATATCTGTTTTGTGTCAGTACCATAATGTTTCTATTATGGCTCCGTAGTATAACTTGAAATCAGGCATGACAATATCTTATGCAGTATTATTTTTGTTGAGGATTTCTTTTGTGTGTGTGTGTGTGTGCTTCCATATGTTTTAAGATTGCTTCCCCCATGTCTTTAAAGAATGGTTCTAGAATTTTGATTGGGACCACATTGAATCTACAGATTCCTTTGCATAGGAGGGACATTTTTACAATATTAGTTCTTCCGATTCATGAGCATTGGAGGCCTTTCTTTTTTCTCCCGGCTGTGAGCCGAACTCACTGTGCCGCAGCAAAGGCTGGACTCGGGAAGACAACCGCCTCGGACTCCCGAGCGTGGCGACTACAGCAGTGCGCCACCGCTGGCCAGCTAAGGCCTTTCTATCTCTGTCTCTGCTATCTTTCTTCAGTGTCTAAGTTTTCAACATAAAGGTATTTATAATGAAAGACACTATATTTATTCCCATGTGTATATGTGTCTGTGTGTGTGTGGTGTGTGTGATATTGTGTATGTGTGGTGTGTGTGTGTTTTGGGGTGTGTATTATGTGTGTGTGTTGGGGTAGGTGGGTGGGTGTATGTGTATAGTGTGTGTGGTACTGTGTGGTGCATGTATGGTGTGTGTAGTGTGTGTCTGTGTGTGTGTGGGTGTGGGTGGTGGGTGTGTATGTTGTAAATGGGATTGCTTCCCTGGTTTGCAGCATTTGTGTCATCTGGATACAGGAAGTCCATGCAGCACCTGAGTCGCTTAGATACAGGAAGTCTGAGTTTTGCTGCCACTTAAGTGGTTTGCTTCTTGTGATGAGTCCTGCAGTCCTTCTGTGAACAGTGCATTAGCACTGCTCCTCACCGAGCAGAGTTGGAATCCCACTGTATTTGTGCACATTAGACAGTCTAAACTAATTACAATTGATTCAGGAGTTACAGTCATCATTTTTTTCCCTTTCTACATCTTAAAATGTGTTTCAAGATCACCATTTAAAAAGTCTGCTCCAGGTGAGAGGAGCATGTTTGAGAGTGATTGTCTAGGGAATGTAATAATTTACAAATAAATCCATAGTTCATCTGTACACTCAGGTATTTCAAAAGCCTGTTTTTCATTACAAAAATATTCTAATTATCACAAAAATGGAAAGCAGAGTACAATGGGCACTGGTATATTTACTACCCAAGTCAAGCAATAGTAGCTATTATTTTACTATATTCATTTTATTGCTGTATATACATGAAATCTCTTTCCCTGAGCCATTTAAAACTGAATTATACATTTCAAACCTTAAAAATGGTGGTATATCATTGTACAATCCACAATTTTATTAGTATACCTAAAAACAATACATTCCTAAGGCTATATTTAATGTTAGCTCATATTCAGACTTCCTCAATTGTCAAGTTCCTTTAGTTAGTGGGTTAAGGGCCCCAGGATTTGCAGCGCTAGTGGTCTGAATTAGTGGAGGCAATATCAGCAGCCCGGGGATGCTCTAGGGCAAGATTTCTCCAAGTTGGCATGACTGACGTTCTGGATAGTTCTTTGCTATTGAGACTGGCATCTTCTGCTTTGTAGGTGGTTTCAATGGATTCCTAGCTTCTACCTGTGAGCTCCCACTTCCATCTCAATTGCAATAATCAAAAATATCTTCAGACATTGCTCAATGTCATCAGTTAAGGAGTGGGGGTGGAGGACTGAAAACCACTAGTCTTGGGGAAGATATGACAATAAGGTTTACACTATGGGACAGATTCTTAGCATTGTTGGGGTATTTTACGTACATTATAATGTGCATCTCCTCTGGATAACGGTCTGTGAGGCAGGGACCCTTCTTTGATTTTTGCAGGTATAAGGAAAGTTCTTAGTAAGATTCTGTGCTGTTGCTGAGGTTCAGACCTGGTCTATTCCATCTCAAAGATAATTCTTTGTCCAATCTGTTTCTCTATCTGACAACAGAGAATGCCACAATCCCAGGCTTAAGTGCAGAAGTAAGAGGGTCACTATCAGCTCTGGGAGGGGAGAGGAGTGATGTGGTCAGAGTATCCAGAGAGGCTCTATTGTCACGGAATACTTAGAAGAGGGACAGCTATGAGAGCAGCCATAGAGTAGAAGGAACAGGGACTGATTTCAGACACTAAAGAAAACTTGGTAAGTCCCTGAGATACAACAATGGGGTGAAACTCCTTAATTCATTCTTCCAGTTCAAGAGCATTGAGCTTTTTATCTTTGAGTCTTCTCCTATTTCTTTCTTTGGGGTCTTAAACTTTTTTTTGTTTGTTTTTCGAGACAGAGTTTCTCTGTGTTGCCCTGGCTGTCCTGGAACTCACTCTGTAGACCAGGCTGGCCTCTAACTCGCCTGCCTCTGCTTCCCAAGTGCTGGGATTAAAGGCTGTACCACCACTGCCTGGCCAGTCTTAAAGTTTTTATTGTAGAGATATTTCATTTGCTTCATTAAATTTAAACGTAGTTGGGCATGGTGATGACAAAACACCTATAATCGCAGCACTTGGGTGGTGGAGATAGGGGATCAAGAGTTCAAGATCCTCTTTAGTTAACAAGTTGAGGACTAGCCTGGGTTACAGGAGACCTGGTTCAAAATAAAAAGTAGAAAACCAGGTTTTTTTTTCCCCCTGTTTTGTGTGTGATGCAGGTTTTTCTACTTAAGGTATGAGTCACAGAGCCTCTTCCCTGAAAGAGCTTTTAGTGGTCAAAGAAATTTGAGTGACTAAGAGGTTAGCAATAGTACTACAATGTAACATTTGACTAAAGAGGGGATATAGGTATAAACTTTACTATTTATTATGATTTCAGTTTTTTTTAAAAACAGGTCTGAATAGGAGAAAAGACCTAGAAATAAATGGCCAAACTTTTTTCTTTTCTTGATGCTAAATGTCAGATAATATGGTCATCATGTGTTTTAAAAGATAAGCAAAAATATTGCTGCTGTCTTCAAGTGCAATGAATTTTTAGAAGAATATTCTCACAAGACTTGTCATCTTAAAAAAGAGCTCAGCTGAATTCTTTTTGTAATATAATGCCTAGGCATTAGAATACTGTCTTGGGAATCACATGTAAAGAGTATTCAATTACTGATAGGTTGATTGTGCTCCCAAGTCATTTGAACAAATAGCTACTCGACTTCTTGGATAAAAAAAAAAAAAAAAGTAAACATAGTTAGCTTCTTCACTTACCTAACAAAAATAATCATTTGGTAATCATATAATCTGTGAAATCAGGAGGATATTTTCTCAAACAGCAGAGTTTCCTTTTAATGTTTACAATCACTATTTTAAGCATTTTTGATTGGTTTCAATTATTTGAAATTCATAATTCAAACGTTTCTCTTCGGATCTTATTAGGTAGATTAAGCAAGTGAAAACAAAACTATGTTCGTCTGAAATCAATTCATTTTCAGTTTTACAACGCAGTTTTTTCTTTTTTCTTTCTTTCTTTCTTTTTTTTGACTTTCATTTTCGGACAATAAACTTGTTTTACAGTGACATACTTTTTTTTTTTTTAATTTGCACACGAGCTATACCAGCAGGGGGCGAAATACAAAAGGAATAAATTTGACAAACCATACAGATTTTTCTCACTTCAGTGACTGGGCAATAACAAAACATTCAATATAACCACAAAGCGGTAATGCAGTCTCCCTTATCTTGCAATGACTGAATTGTGAGGAGACAAATGAGGGTCTATTTTAGTTCTTCAAGTTAATTTGTCTAGAACATTGCAGAGGCGGGATAAACCATGATGAATTGCTATTGTCCTTATCTTTCCCGACGTGAATAATTCCTCCAAAGGGGTGGACAGTTCTCTACGATGACGGGTATTTTCAGTCCTTGTTTCTTTGGGTTACTGCTGAGCTTTGCGGTTTTGGAACTATTTTAAATAATTCAGCGTGGGCAGAAAGAGGACCCGGCAGGGCTCATGGTTTGTAGGGTAGAGTCCAGGGTTCATCCTCTGAGACAGGAATAATTAAGCCTGCAGTCTTGTAGTCTGAGTTTTACAGTGGAATGGGTTCTAACAGAGTCATAATAAAGGACGGGGAAAGGTTATAAAACAAAAACACCCAACTGCTCAGGAACGGATGGAAACAAAAATCTCTTTTGACCTCTATTGTATAGAATCGCTCAATGCACAAGTTGATTTGAAAGATGCATGAAAACGATTATCTTCTCCAAACACCAACACAATTCTGGACTGATTTTGTCGAAGATCATTTGTTAGTTTGCCTGCTGACTTCTCGTGTTAAGTAGGACAATCACTTCTCGTTTGTTAAATAACAGCTTCCCCTTTTAATGGCTTACATAAAAAGAGGAAGGGAATGAAAGTCTATTTTTCCGGGCAAGCTGAATGTTGTCCAGCCGGTTTTTCAGTAGAGATCTGGTTCCGTATTTCCATACGTCTGCAGTTTTATTCCAAGGCGAAACTTAACCCGCTCCGAGCTCAACGGTAAAGTAATGGGCAAAGAGGAGCTCGGGTCGGCGGCCGAGAGCGCTGCCTCAGAGGGTCGGGCGGGGAGGGAGAACGTCCCCAGCCCACACTTCTGTGAGTACGGAAAAAAGACAGTTTGCCCGCACCCAAAATGGCGAACGTCGTTCCACACGACGGCGCCTGCGCAGAAGTAAGAATTCTGTGACACTAATTCCCCTGGAGTGTCCTCCCCCACCCCGGCACCCACCAGCGCCGGGCCCCGACCTAGCCACCTGCGCCCGGAAGTGACGTATCGACAGCAGCGGTTCCCCGCTGCATGATGGGAGAGTGTGTGGAGTGGGCGGGGGTCTCCGCGGAGGAGGAGGAGGCGGAGGCGGCGGCGGCGGAAGAGGGCGGAGGGTAGTGGGATGGGGGTCCCGCGGCAGCGCTGAAACTCCGGGTGGGCGTCCATGGCGCCGCGGCGCTGACAGGGCTGGAAGCAGCTCCCCTTCCGCCCTCACCAGCTCAGCGTCCGAGTAACCGGTCCTTCCCCGGGGAGCCAGTTCCTCCCCGGGCCGCCAAGCCATGCCCATCGCGGCCGCCCGGGACGAGCCAGGTGAGTGCTGCCGCCGCGCTCGCGGGGTGCGGAGGACCCGGCCCAGCTAGTCGCCCCGGCCTGGAGCACCTGCCCGCGTCGACCCGGGTGCGGGCCTGCGAGCTCCGGCGCGGGCTCTGCTCTTCTCCGCGGGTGCGGAACGCCGCTGGCAGAGCCTGAAGCAGAGTGGCACGGCGCTCGGCATCCCGGGCTCGGCCGAGGAGAGCCAGCCGTGCCCTCCCGGCCGCCGTGGCCCGCCCTGCCCCTCGCCGTCCACCTGCCCGAGCTGCGCGCCGGGGTTCCCTCCCGGCCGCTGTGCAGAAGTTTGGGGCTCCGCTCCGGCTTCCTCCTTCTCCCACCTCCCTCGTGACAGGTGTAAACACTGTCTGCCTCGCGGAGGCCCGAGGCCGGCTGCTGCAGGACTGTGCCGCCTCGGAGGGTCTCTGAATGCGCCAACGGGCAGAGACGGCCCTGAGCTGTGTCCCTTATGGAGAGGACCTTTTCGGCACTCCTCAGGAAATCATCCCGGTCTTCTCCCTCATTGCGTCCGAAAGTTGAGCCATTATTCTTTAAGCGCCCGACTTGGCAGGTGCTGCGGGGCGCCAGGGACAGAGGGTGAACTGAACGGTGGTGGGTTCTTTTTCCCTTTGGAAACTGAGGCTAGTTGTGCCTCCCACCGCCCCCACCTTGTTGGTTTATTCACGTTACGGTGTGATGTCCCTCTGAATCTGTTGCGGTTGAGGAAAGAACTGACTCATACATGTAAATATTAACGGGGAGGGGGCAGGGAGCGTCAAAGGAGCGATGGTTCTGTTTCCGAGTTCTCACTAAGAGAAGTAAAACTTTACTCAAACTTCAGGGCATAAATATCTTCCACGAGATACAACCTTATTCTCTAAGGTGGGTTTTTGTTTATTTGGGGGAGAATAGTGGTGGGAATAGGGGCTGTGAAATGGCTTAAATCAGATTTTACATTTGTTGCACTATTAGAGAAATATATGCTAAACTGTAGGGGGAACTATGCTTCAACTCTAATGCGTTAATATAAGCAGCCTAGTTTACCCACGTTTTATAAGTTTCTAAACGTTGGCATTTGTAGTAATAATTTTTAACACACTCCAGAAGTGTATTTGTTAAAACAAAGTACCTATTGTAGCCTTATTCATGGATATATCTCACATGAATAAAAAGTTAGATCCAGCATCATACTTTCTAGTTTAACAAGTAGCACTTACTAGATTCTTATTAGATACAGTGTGTGTATCAGATTTATCTATTGATGTTTAGAGATATATTTTTAAATCATTAAAAAGCTCCTGAAAAAAAATTTAGTAAGACTTGGAATACGTAGGCCACTTGAGTTTAATGTTATCTGATCCTTTGACCTAGAAGCTGTAATGAAAATAATCCCATGTCAAGCAAAGATATATCCATAATGACACTGATAAATTTTGCAGAATCTAATTGTCTATGAAAATCTCATAATCTAGGTGATTCTATTATAAAACATTATTTTAAAATTATTTTTAAGCTGTTCTGCTTATAGTTAATAAAAAGCTAGATGCAAAAAGCAGTGAAATTTGAGTACTGGTGGTTTATATTTTTTGTGAAATCTAACAGACAAGGAATTCATTAAATAGCATCTTGAGGAATTGACAGGCCTTCCCCTCAAGTCTCATTATAGCAATCTCTTATATATTTAGATACTTTATCAAGAATTATCTAAATTAAATGTTTATATTCCAATTTAATGTTACCGACAATTTGTTTTTAGTTTTTGAGGCAGAGTTTCATGTAGCTCATATGTAGCTGAGGCTGCCTTCAAACTTCTAATCCTTCTGTCTCTGCATCTCAAGTGCTTGGATTACAGGTGTATGCTGCCATGTCCAGCTTCCATCCATTTGTAAATTATAAAAATAAAAGCCTTTTCTCGTTAAGCACTTTCAGTTCCTTATTATGTAGGCCAGAAAGACTTCATAGCCTAAAGTTCATTTTTTTTGTTGTTGATTTTTAATATGACTTTGAAAATATTCAGCAACTATGAATTTTATGTATGACATTTTAGTGATTAATTTTTCTAATTTAGTATATGCATGTGTATGTGCATACACAATCATAAGTCCTTTTGCAGTTTTGCATAATAATTGCTAATGCTGATACATATTGCTTTCCATGAGCTACATCCATGCCCTTTTCTGTTTGTTTTGTGTTGCTGAATTGGAAATCCAGGGTCCTATGCATTCTAGGCAGGCACTGTACCAGTGAGCCCCATCCCTAGCCCAACAAGGTACTTTTAGAAGTGTTTTCATGAGTCAGTGAGATGGTTCAGTGAGTTAAAACTTGCTGCCAAAGCTAGTGTGACTTGACTTTGATCCTCAAAACCCATATGGTAGGAGGAGAGAACCAACTCCTGCAGGGTGTCCTCTTGACTCCATGTGCATGCACACATAAATAAATACGTGTAGTTTAAAAATTGAAATTCTTTCTGTGAATACATTATTTAATCCTTACAGTAACCCTATAGGTAGTATGTAGAGTGCTAACCTCAATTTTTTCCCAAGGAAACTGAGACACAAAGATAATTTTCTTTTTTTTTTTTTTGTTTTTTTTGAGACAGGGTTTCTCTGTGTAGTCCTGGCTGGACTGGAACTCACTTTGTAGACCAGGCTGGCCTCGAACTCAGAAATCCACCTGCCTCTGCCTCCCAAGTGCTGGGATTAAAGTCATGTGCCACCACTGCCTGACTGATAATTTTCATAAGGTAAATCAGCTGGTAAGTGACAAGGCAAGATACAATATAACATTTATGTAGGTTTTTTTTTTTTTTTTTTTTCAAGACAGGGTTTCTCTGTGTAGTCCTGGCTGTCCTGGAACTCACTCTGTAGACCAGGCTGGCCTCGAACTCAGAAATCCGCCTACCTCTGCCTCCCAAGTGCTGGGATTAAAGGCTTGCGCCACCACTGCCTGGCATAGTTTTTTTTTTAAATGCAGAACTATACCACTCTTTCTCAGATTTGTGAAGCATGTATCACAAGTATAAATTCGTGGGCTGGAGGTGTTCTGCTCAGTGGTAGAAGTCTTGTTTGGCATTAGTAACATCCTGAGTTCCGTCCAGCATTGTACAAAAAGAAGTGGAATAATAAACACCAAGTAAGTAAATAAAAAGTTAGCCTTGGAGAACTGGAGAGTGCTAAAGGATCTGGAAAGAACCTCTTGTGACTTCTCAAATGGTCTTTACTGTTTGAAGCATACTTAGAGACAGTTAGAGTAAGATGCATGCCAACAGATGAATAGTGGGCTTTCCCCCACCTTTTATTGCTTAACAGCCTTTAAAGAAAAATTAAAAGTTTAAATATTTCACTTCAAAACAAAGTGTCACTTTTTCTTTTAGCAAGGTTTCAGGAGAGAATAGAATAACAATGTTATTGCATTGATTTCATCTTAAAGTACAGAAACTTAATAACACTAAAATGCTTAAACTAAAGCTTTTCCAGGTTTTTCTGCACTAACTTCTTTTGCCTAGGACCTCATCTAAAATTGCTGCCAAACATCTTAGCAGCCCTTTATGACACTTGTGGTTTATGTTTCTCGATTTACCCTAGGATTAGGGGTTCATTGGTCAGTAGGTTAGACCAATTCCCTGAGAAAGACAGGTCAGAAACTGTTGACTAGAAAGAGTTCCTGAGAAGTATAAACAGGAGAAAAGCAGATACACTATTCCATCTTATTCTTGTTGACCACCACCACTCCTATTACAAATAACCTTGGTAATGACAAACCTTTGACAAATTAACCACTAAGAAACCAAGTATCTGTATGTTCAGAACTTAATTTCAAGCATTCTAATAGTGAATTGTTCTCAGAGGAAAATCACATGGTAAATTAGGTAAATTTCCTCCTTTTGAATCTTTTTGTATAGATACAGCATATTGTAAATAGTTTCAGCTGAATATCTCCTGAGGCTCTTCACATATTCTTAAAGTAGTTATCAAATACCTGTTCTCTGTCAGGCCCTTGTCTAGTTGTTGGGGATACTGAAATGGCAAGCAGTTATAAAACTGCTTTGGTTTCTTGAATGTGTATGTGCATGTATATATGCTTGGGTTTGGGACAGGCAGATATAACAACAGTAATGTAGCAGACATGAAGAAAAGGTTGGTTTGGGAGATAAAGGACTGTTACTTTTTACTTTAAGTCATGGACTAGGAGGCTTGGTACTTACTATGTACCCCAGGGTAGCCGCAAACTTGTGGCAGTTCTCCTTCCTCACCCTCCCTAGTAAAGGGATTTATAGGCTTGTGCCATCATCCTTAGCGCCTGGCCTCCTACTATTAGTAACTAACATATTTCCCACATATATATTTACACATATATTTATATGTGTACTTTTTACTAAAAGGAAAAAAAAAAACCTTTTAAATGTATTATTGTGGTGGGAGCGTAGGCAAGCATACCATCATGCTTACTTAGAGGTCAGAAGATAACTTTCTGGAGTTGAGTTTTCTTCTTCCTCCTTTACATGAGTTCTGGGAATCAAATCAGGTCACCAGACTTGGACAACAACCTCTTTATCTACTGAGCTATCTTCTGGCCCACCAAAATGGAATTTTGTACATACTGTTTAGATTGTTTTGCTTTGCCAAGTTACCTAAACTAATTTTCAAGGCTATATTCAAATTCTTCCCCAGTTCATCCAAAAGTATACAGCTAATTTGTTGAAATCATTATTTTTTTTTTTCTGGCACATGTCCCAATTTTAATTTAACACTTAATTTTTAATTTAACACTTCTTAGTGTTCAGGTTTGTTGTTTAGCTCTTTTTATATTCTAGCTGCTAGGTCTTGTCAGATGTATAGCTGGTAAAGACATTTTTATTTTCCATTTAACAGTCTGTCCTTAAAGTAGTAGTGATTTTTTAATTGGATATTTTATTTATTTACAATACAGATGTCATCCCATTTCCCCTCCCTAGAACCCCCCTATCCTATACTCCCTCTTCCTTTATGCTTTTATACCATTTTGATTACATGCATGTATTAAGGTCAGTTTTAGGTTGAGGGTCTAGCAATACAATAGATGCAAATAGTTGAGGAACAAGCAATACAATAGATGCAAATAGTCGAGGAACAAGCAATACAATAAACACAAATAATCAAAGAAAAAGCAAGGTATTAAACCCAGTTACGTGAACACTCCCGTGATCACTGTTTCTAAAGGCTTATCAGGATGACCAAAGTATCTGAGCCTACTTCCCTATCCTAGCCCAAAGTCATTTTCATGTCTGAAGCCTACTTCCTTGCTCTTGCCTAATATTTAGATCCCTGCCTGAAATTACTTCTTTGTTCTAATCTAATGTCAGATTCCTGCTTGAAGCCTACTTCCTTGTCCTTGGTCAATGTCATATTCCTGCCAAGCAGCCCCTTTCCTTGTCCTTGGCCCATGTCAACTTCTTGCCAAGCAGCCCCAAAGGCTCTCCACCTCTCCCCCTTTTTTATTTCATTAACAAGACTGAGCCTGTCTTAGGTCATTCTGACAAGAATGCCTTCCTTACCCGTCATGGAATATGCATTATCAAAGACAATGTACTTCTGTCTTAGGTTGGTAAGGCTCTGTGCAGAATCTTACTTGTCCTTGGCTTGCCAGCCTGTTAATTTAATAACTCTGTCTAGGGGTCCATTTTCAAGTTTAAGCCATGTGCTTTGGTTGCCAACATGTTGATATTGTTAAAGATAAGCTTTAACATGATAGGCAGGAATAAAAGTATTCCCAGGACAAGAAGGGCTAGCCTGATCAAGCTATATATGCCATTCTGAGGTTTGTCCAAAATGGAAATACTGAGCTCAGGCCATGGATAATTTTATCGGCATTATCTGCAGCACCAAAGGTCAACAGATCAGCATTCTTTAAATTCATAATCTCACTATGCAAAGTTAACACACCCAGAGAGGAGTTAGGATTATGCCAAATATCCTACAGGTGTCTTTAAACTTTTTTCTAATTATAATGACAATCATTGTGAATTTCAATAGTAACCCTACTCCAATGATATTTATCATGACACTTGGGATGGCTCCTAACTCTTGAACCCTGAATCTTCTTCAGATAATTTGAATGGGTTATAGAGCATCATTCATTGTACCAGATACCTATATAAATCCTTTTGTATATTCAATACATTAGTAACATTTTTTTTTTTTTGCTAGATGGTTAACAAAAATAGTTATCTTAACTCCTTGTGTCAATGCTATTGCAGAAGCAGTGGTGCTAGCAATTAATGGAATTAAAGCAGTTATACCAACAATAGTCAAGCCTGCTACCCTGTTGCTTCTGCTTAAAGCCTAACTCACTTCTTCCAGCACTTTCAAGCTTTTTTCAGAGAATCAAGGTTTTCTAATACTCAGGGTGGTGAGACAAAAGCTGGTTGATAAACCCTTGTAACAGACATGCTAGGTTGTTGAAGTCATTATTAATGATTAATTTCATGTTGTTTTTCTGGTTCTTAAAATTATGAAATTATAGAAAACTATGGAAAATTAGATATGCTTCCTATGGCAGGAATTTATCTATTTAGTATCTGATATTAAAGTAAGACTAAAGACTAGGTAGAAGGAAGGAGTAAGGGCGATGTCCCCTCGCCATTGTATATGTGCGAGGCCAGAGGGTAACATCAAGTTGTATCTTTCTGGTTCATCTATTTTCCTCCTTGAGGCAAAATCTCTCAGGGAATCTGGAGCTCACTGAGTTAGCTAGATTGACTGGCCAGCAAGCAGCTCCTCTGGGCTGGGATTAGAGTCATTTTAACCTGGCTTCAAACTCGGGTTCTCATGTGTATGCAGCAAGCACCTGATCACCTGTCCTCTTTACTGGCCATTTTGCTTCCAAGAGAAAGCTGTTAACATTTGGATTTCCTTCAGTTTCTTATGTTTGAATCAAATGAAATTTCTTTCCTTTATTTTCTTTTTTCCTTTCCTTTTAACTTTCCTTTCCTTTTTCTTTTCCCCTTTCCTTTCTCCTTTCCTAGCAGGGTCTCTTGTGACCCAGGCTGACTTCAATCCTGCTGAAACCTTTAATTTTTTTTTTTTTTTAAAACATTTTTTTTTTTAAAGTCAGATTGTCCTCTGCTTACCACACTGTAGTGGCAGCTTTGTGTTCTCATATGACCATTTGGTTTTAAATCAAGTCTTGATATCTGGTAGTTTAATAGTTTCCATAAAAGACTATTTTTAAATAGTCAAGTAGTTTAAGCTAATAGTACCCCTTTTCTTTTTTCTTTCCTTTGGTTTCCTAAGTTCATTTTGCCTCTTAACTGTAAAGGTCTCAGCCTACAGGCTCAGTATCTCCTCTTTTCCATGCCCAGTTCAGACTTGAAGCCACAGTCTTAAGCAAGTGCATCTTCTTTTGGGTAAAGATTAGTACCAAGATGTCTTCACACAATATGCTCTGCTGCCCTGGCTGCCAGTCTGCCAAAGGGCCTCCAGTCTGTGCTGACTGCAGCTTGGACTTCTGGATTGTTCCTTTGGCTCCTTTATATGAGACCTTCCTTACCAAAATTCCCAAGCCCAGAACATATGCTTTGCCTTGCATTTTTAATTACTGTTTCTCACCTCCATTGACCTCTAGCCTTATAAGGAGTGATTTCCCATGAAAAACTTGTCAGAGTTCAGAAGCCCTGCTGAGTTTCTCATTCCCCTACTCTCACTACTGTTGGCATACTGTTTACTACCCCTAATGAGCTGCTTGTGTCAACTATTTGTGTTTACTGTGGTTTGACTGTTCCCTGACTGCTAACACAGTACCCTTGTGTGTTTACTTCCTTCTAAATGCTTGGAACAAGGAGGCATAAAAATAGCAAGTGGAATACCTCCCCTCTCCCACCATTTGCTCTAGTAATATACAGAAATTAGATGGCTGGTTGGAAATTTTATGGTGCTGAAAAGTCATCTGTTAGGAAGGGTGATGAAACTGTTGTATGCCAGGTACAGCACTGAAGCAGCTCATTTCCTTTCCTGTTATACAGAAGCAGATATTAAACCCCATATTTTCAGTGTTTAAAAAACAATGGATTGTATAAATTAAGTATAAATTTTAAATTCATTGTACAACTGCTACTTTAATTAACATAAAACTTCTTTTAAGTAGAGTTGGCCTGAGCATAGCATAATTATCTAGAAGTGTGTGAACCATACCCACACTAGCCGGTTGAAAATTAGAAGCAGTGGCACGATCTTTCTGAAAGTTTCTGAAGGGCAAGTGAGCCAGAGCCAAGACCTGCTGGAGAGGAAATAGCAGTGCATGTCCTTTCAACAGGTAACTCAGGATTTAGAAGTATAGAAATCTCTGTAGTTTAGAAGGCTAGGAAAGCTTATAACCCCTAGAAAATAGAATACCTTGCCAAGATGTGACAGGAAGAAAACCTACTAGTTCCTGTGTTGTTGCCTTGGTTACAAGTGTCCTGGTTCAGATTTTTTTATTTGTATTGACAGCTGATTTTGAAATAGGCCTAAACCAGTTAACTATTCCATTTTCAAACAGTGAAAGATTCTGTAAAAAAAAAAAAAAAAAAACAACAACAACAACAAAAAACCAGTTTAGTTATGAGCAGATTCTGTAGAAATGTAGAAACATCATATATTGTTCTTTAAATAACAGATATTGCTGGGTATGATGCTTGATGTTAGTATTCCCAGAATGCCTATCAGAATTGCCATAAATTGAGGCCAGCCTGAACTATAAAGCAAGGCAGTTGAGGAAGAGGAAGAAAGAAGAGGAGGAGGAGGAGGAAGAGGAGGGGAAGGAAAGCCCAGTATCGTAGGACAGTAAAATGGTACATTTACTTCAAATATATATCTTTGGCAGCTTTTATACACCTAAATGTGCACTTACCATAGGTCCTCACATCAATCACACTCTTGGCATCTTACATTTCTAAAAGTACCTGTATATGGATGTTCTTAGCATCTGTATTACACTTCTGTTTATAACAAGAAAATACTAGAAACAACTCAAATGTTATTCAGCAGGTAATGATTACACAGTATTACATCTGTACAGTGAAATAATACTGACCTTGTGGACAGACGTGATAAACAGGATGATCCTCAAGGGTATTACATGGAGTAAAAAAGAAGTCAACTTTAGTGGGTTTGCCTACTGTGTGGTGCTGTTTACCTAACACTCGAGCTGGAGCTGTTAGTGTAGCCTGAAACACTGCCTGCTCTTGAAGCTGAGGGAAGATGTTCTAAGCTCAAGACTTCTCTAAGCTACAGACAAACTCATCTCATCGGTAACTTGACAACTTAGTGAGACCCTGTCTCAAATACAAAGTGAAAGATGAATAAGGTCTGTTAATAATGTTAATAATATAATCAGTTTCTAATTTTGCTCTTTTAGAGCTGTACAGATGTTATCATTGCTGGGAACAGGCTTAAAGGGTACATAGGATTCCATACTATTTTTGCAACTATTTAAAGTCTGTTACTTCAAAATAAAAACTTTTTAAAAGAAAGTATATATTTGTGTTCATGGAAGCATTATTCACAATAACCAAAAGGTGTGGCCAACCTAAAAATTCACTGACAGTGACAAACTATGGCATATATACACAATGGAAGTGGGTTTTTTTGTTTTTGGGGGGGTGGGTTTTGTTGTTGTTTTTCGAGATAGAGTTTCTCTGTATAGCCCTGGCTATCCTGGAACTCACTCTGTAGATCAGGCTGCCCTCAAACTCAGAAATCCGCCTGCCTCGCCTCCCAAGTGCTGGGATTAAAGGCATTCGCCACCACTGCTTGGCACAGTGGAAGATTATTTAGCTGCAGAAATGAATGAACCCTGAGATAAGCTACAAGAGATGGACTCTGGAGACTGTAGCTATGTTAAGCATGAGGAATAACTGTTTGGTGGATACAAAGGTGTTTTAGAAGATAAAGGGTCAGATGGTTGGTTGGTTGGTAGGTAGGTAGGTAGGTAGATAGATAGATAGATAGATAGATAGATAGATAGATAATAGGTTATTGCTTGTATAAATAATACATTAATTTAAATATACCTATTTATTTGTTTTGTTTTCGGTGTGTGAATGTTTTGCATGCATGTATGTATGTGCACCATGTGTGTACCTGGTGCCTGAGGTAGTCAAAAGAGAGGATCTCAGATCTGCCAGAACTGGAGCTATGGATGGCTGTGAACCACCATGTGGGTACTGCAGACTGAACCTACGTCCTCTGCAAAGGCAACCAGTGCTCTTACCTGTTGAGCCGTCTCTCTAGCATCCTAATTCATTTTTTAAAAAGGTTTATTTGTATTTTATATGTCTGTGTTTACTAGTATAGGTGTGCATGTGCCTTAGGAGTGTAAAAGAGGGTGTCAGATTATCTGGAGCTGACAAGTGGTTGTGAGCTACCCAACATGGGTGCTAGGAGTTGAACTAACCCATGCTTTTAAATGATGAGTCTGACCTCCAAATACTTAGTTATATTTTATTTATTTCATTTTGAGAGCTGGGGAAATGTCTCAATGGGTAAGATCTGCTCTACAAATATGAGAGCCTAAGTTTAAATTTCTAGCACCCATATAAAAAGCTAGGCATGACTATGTGTGCCTATAACCCAGCACTGGGGTGCAGAGACAAGCAGATCCCATGAGTTTGCTGGCTAAGCGAGTTTACCTAAGAAGGTAAGTGTCCAGTTTAGTGAAAGACATTGTCTTAAAGTAATAAGGTAGAAAGCAAAGGAGTAAGAAGACACCAGTGTACTCCCTGGACTCAAGAGCATGCACAAGCACACACATGGGACACTAGACAAGTAAAGGAAACCAGATTCCTTTTAAAACTAACAGAAGGCCAGGAGGTGGTGGTGTGCACCTTTAATCCCAGCACTCTGGAGGCAGAGGCTACAAAGTGAATTCCAGAACAGCCAGAGATATACAGAGAAACCATGTTTTGAAAAACAAAACAAACAACAGTATCTCAGCTAATGTAGTTATTTTCTTTAAGGGATATCATAATGAAAATAATTTAAGATAAATATCCCACAGGGAGTCTTTTTTCTGACTTGTACATTTCTGTCATGTAAGGCTAATGGCTGACTAGTCCTTGACCTCTAAGTTTTGTTTTTCAGTTTTTCTTTATTGATGGAGTAGGTTTCTTGCATGCAGCATATTGATGGGTCTTGTTTTTAACCCTCCTAGTTTGTGTCTTTTAATTGGAGAATTCATAGTTCTTTGAAGATGTATACTACTAGCTTCTGTCATTTGTTATTTTTCTCTAAATTCGTCTTAAAGATTTGATGGTTTATTGAATCAACCATGTTTGATTCCTTTCTAATTTTCATTGACTCATTTTACTAATCTAGTGAGGCTTATTGTTTCTTTCATGATTGTAATTATCTTCCTTATTTTGTATATGGTTTAGAGGTCATGAATTTGGTTTAGGCTTATCTTGGAAGGTCTTTATCTCACCTTCTGAAGAACACCTTGCTGTATTCGGTACTCTTAGTTGATGGTTACTTTCAAGACTTGAACTACAGTATCCCACGTCTTCTAAGCTTTAGAATTTCTGCTGATAATCTTGCTGAAATTCTAGTGAACTTCTTTATAAGTGACTTAACACTTCTCTCTTGTAGCTTTCAATGTTCTTTCCTTATTAAATTTTTTTTTTGTTAAACTTTCGGCAGTTTAACATAACATGATATGGAAAGGTTTTCTTCTGAGCATATCTGCTTGAGATTCTAAATATCTGTAGGATCCTTTATGACACTAATTCAATTGTTTAATTATTCCCAAATTTATTGAACTATTGTATTCTCTTTGAGTTCAGTGATCATTTTGTATTTTTTTTTCAAAACTTTTTATTCTTTGTGGATTTCATGTCTTGCACCCCAATCTCACTCATTCCCCAGTCCTTCCGTATCCATTCTCCATACTTATAATCTCCCCCACCAAAAGAAAATATAAAAAATTTTAAAAGCCTATCTCACCATGGAAGCTCCATTGTGCCACCATGTATCACACATCTTTACTTGTCCACACATCTTTACTTGTAAATGTTTGTCGCAATGAGTCACTGGTCTGGTGTGAGCCCTCTGGCTTCTACACCATCAATACTGTACCTTCACCAAGACTCTTCTCAGATAACATGCTTTAACCTCGTCATGGAGATCCTGCAGCTTCATGATCTCTAGCACCTCATAGGTGTGGTGGATGCTGGGGTGGACCAACTCAACACCATAGATCTAGGCCTGGGTGGAAGCTGAGTCTGTCAGCCTGCCAGGTCTCCCCCACCCACACCACTGGGGCCAGCTCTCCAGTATCTACTGATCACTTTTTAAAATTAATCTTTGTAATTATTTGCACAGAATTACATTTGTTTATACAGTATCTCATGGATTTAAATTTAATTACTGGTAAGTTATGAATGTATGCAGAAATATTGCCTTGCTTATTCATAATTCTTATATTTTTCTGTGTTGGTATTCGGGCATCTGTTGGGAGGACAATCTCTCACTTTTATGTGAGTCTCTTTAGTGAACAGCTTCTTTTGAGGGCTCAATCCTCAGCACTGTCCAGAGAGGAGAAGAGAGACTACAGTAACAAGTTGTACTTGCTGCGCTGGCCTCCCTTCCTTCCTGAAGCCAGAGCTGCTGACTTGCATTTCTGCTTTTCCAGCGTGCTTTTTAGTTTTCCTCTTTATGTTTCATTCATATAAACATTCTCTCTCCCCATCTTTTTAGGCAGGGTCTGACTGTGTGACCCCAGTAGGTCTGAAACTCCCTATGTAGTCTTTTCTGGCCCCAAACTTGAAATCCCCCTGCAGCCTCATACATGCTTGGATCACAGGTGTGACCCACTGTACTTGACACCCTCAGTTCTTTCCTGATTCCTAGAGTTCTTTCTCCAGAATATGGGTACCCTTTCTCATTCACAGAACTGTGCATAAGATAGCTCTATCATCTTCTCCCCACCTGACCTTTGCTTTTTAAAATTCATTTTATATTATATATGTGTGTTTTTGCTGAATGTTTTGCTTACATGCGTGTGTGGTGTGTGTGTGTGTGTGTGCGCGCACTTGGTGCCCAAAAATATCAGAAGAGAGCATCAGATCCCCTGGAACTGAAGTTATGGCTGGTTGTAAACTAGCTTGTGGATACTGAGAATCAAACCTGGGTCCACTGAAAGAGCAACATATACTTTTAACTGCTGAACCATCTCTTAAGCCTCCAATGTTTGCTTTTAATAATAGATCTTACTTGATGGTCTTCACACAAATGATCAGAATAATGTTGACAAGTTCAATTTAAGAATTATGTCCATAAAATACTCATTATAAGTTAATGAGTATAGAAAAGCATTTCCAAAATTTTTACTTGAATCTTTATTTTTTTGTTTTGTAATTATATGATGTTCAGAAAAAGTGTATATTTATCCCAGTTTAGTGGCAAGTTCTTTAGCTTTTTCTAGCTTTGCAATGTAAGCCACAGATTTAGGACCCAGGACATTGCCTCTCCAGTGTCAGCGAATCTCATATTTGTCTTTGTAATTGGTCCTGGTAGCTTCTGCCAACTTAGCCAAGACACCGTCGTCTTCCGAGTTAACCTGTATGAAGGCAACAGTGGTGAAAGTTCCTGTGGACCCGCCGCCCCAGCCTGGCCATTCCCTTGATGATGCAGTAGGGGACCCCCATCTTGCAACACAGAGCAGGCAGGAAGACTACCAAATCAGTGGGGTCTAAGTTGTAGGCAGTCACTACCAGCTGAGCCTTCTTGTTCTCAAGGTGGTGACTATATTGATCCCTGCTCAAGGACAAGGTCTCTTAGGTGGGACTTCCCCTTTGCCAGCAGCTTTCTTCTTACCATGGACCAGCAGTCTTTGCTTCTTCTCCGCTTTGTCTCTGCTCTGTACTCTTAGGCAAGCTTAAGCAGCTGGGTCACTGTCAGCATGGGCTCTCTCTTTACTCTTGCCTTCTTTCCCTTGTGCACTGTGTCCACTGGAGGAGAGGGCTACTTGGATCTTTAGATTAAACAGCAAAATAAGTTTTAAATGTGTTTCATTCATAAAGTGAATATTATTAAATCTTAAGCTTATATGATAGCAAAATAAAGAAGAAAATTGCAAATAAGATTGCAAATTGATTTGTTATTATAAAAATAAATTTGAGAAAATGGTTTTGTGGGTTTTTAAAAAATGAAGTTGAACACACCATATGACCCAGCATTCACATTAGCTGTGTTAGTGAAATGAAAACTTAGGTTCTCAGAGCAATCTGTACATGTTAAATGTATTTCTTGCTCATGATCTTTTCAACCTATGATAAGGGTGTAACAATATAGCCCATGATAAGTCAAAAAACATCTGTACTGTGGTTGCTGACTTATTACCATGGGAGAACCTGTGTAGAGCATATTGTGAGAACTTCAGTTTTCACAACATCTGAGTTTAAACTACTGAAGAATGAAGAATAGTTATCAGAAGGTCAACTTGGGTCAGAAATAAACATTGAAAAGGAAAATGAAGAACATAGTTAATAGGAATTATTAGAGATAAAATAGTTATTATATGATACACACACACATACATGAGAGCAAGAACACATACAAATTTATATTAGGCACAAAGCATTCTAATAGTTTTGAATGAGAATTTCTAAAAAGTAAAGTGCCCAAGAGAAAATTTTATAGATATACTTTTATAAGTGATATGTTCAGCCAGTTAGTAGTGGTGCACACCTTAATCCAGCACTCTGGAGGCACAGGCAGGAGGATCTCTGAGTTATAAGTCAGTTGGGTCTGCAGAGTAAACTAAGACAGCCAGGGTTACACAGAGAAACCCTGTCTCAAAAAAAAAAGGGGGGGGGGGGGAAGGAGGAAAAAGATTCTCTGAAATAATAAAAATAAAAAGCAATAGGTCATAACTTTGTAATCTCACCCAAAAGAAAAATAGCTTTAAAAACACTGGAGAGCCGGGCGGTGGTGGCGCACGCTTTCAATCCCAGCACTTGGGAGGCAGAGGCAGGTGAATTTCTGAGGTCAGGCCAGCCTGGTCTCAGAGTGAGTTCCAGGATGGCCAGGGCTACACAGAGAAACCCTGTCTCGGAAAAAAAAAAAAAAAAAAAAAAACCCACTGGGGAGATAGCTTTGTTGGTAAAGTGCTTGCCACACAAACACAGGAACCTGAGTTTTATCCACCAGAACCTTAAGAGGGGGAACAGGTGGTTCCCTAAAGCCTTCAAGTTCCAGACCAGTGGGACACCAGGCCTCAAAAAAACAAAAAGGTGGATGGAGCCTGAGGTGCATATGTACATTGCACCCGAAGATGCATATGTACCTCTGTACACACATGGAAATACATATACACAGAATAGAGCAGTGTAATTTTCATTGTTTTGGTGGTGGTGGTTTGGTTTCTTGTTTCATTTTTGAGACTAATACCCAGGTTGACTGGCTAAGGATGACTTTGATCCTTCTCCTGGCACTCCCTGAGTCACCTTGTCAGATAACTTTGTATTGTTTTAAAGTAACTTGAAAAACCTTGTTATGTAATCTGCCTTCTCAAAAAACAAAACAAATGCTTTTTCTTTTTCTTTTTTTTTTTTTTAAGGCATAAATTAATTACTGGAAAGCTGCTGAATAATGGAGCCAGACATCATTCGAATGTACTCGTCATCTCCCCCACCTCTAGACAACGGAGCAGAGGATGACGATGAGGATGAGTTTGGGGAATTTGGTGGATTTTCAGGAAGTCAGCCCTTCTGGTGTAGAGTTTGTTGATTTTGACACACCAGAGTATACTTGTCCCAAGGAAGACTTTGTACCTTCAAACCATTTTATGCCAATTCATGAATATTCAGAAAATATAGATAGCCTTACAAGCTTTAAGTCTGTTCAAAATGGTAATGATAAGGATATTACTGCTGAACTTTCTACTCCTGTGAAAAGTCAGTCTGCTGTACTTTCTACCACCAGCAAAGAAATGATTCCATCTAAAGCTCTAGATCCTTCCATCGATGGTATGGAAAGCCTGGGAGACTTAGATAAAGTAGTGGTGCAGGGACCAAGTACCAGGCAACTCAGAAGTTTCTCTCCAGGAGATTTTAGAACTGATATGAACATTGTTCACCAAACCAAGCCGTTAGAGAGCTGCAACGGTGAAAAGCCGCCTTGTCTGGAAATTCTAACAAACGGGTTTGCAGGTTTGGATACTGTAAATCCTCAGGGAACAGATGACCTGGACAATGTGGCAGATTCAAAGGGATCGAAGCCTCTTAATCACTTGTGGCACTGAGTGCATTTTAGAGTCTGTAGGTAGTCCTGCTACGGAATTTGCAGATTTTTCTACATTTTCCCAAACAGAAAGGACACAACTAGAAGAAGTAGAATGTGCAGTTTTAAATGATGGTGATGCATTGACCATTCAGGGAAATAGCAAAAGCCACAAAGTCGAGGAGCTAAATTGTATGAAAGAAGTGACTTTGGGTGGAAGCTTTGAGGATACAGGAGACACTGAAAGAGAACATCAGGTCTGCGTCTCAGAATTCCATGCCGTAGCTGACAGAGGGCTCAGTGTTGAAAAACAAGACCTTCAAACACTGCAACAGGATGAGTGTCTAAATTCAAGGATTCAATCTGAGGCTTGGAGCTTGGTGGATTCAAATGAAAATCCGGAAGCCATTAGGAAGGAACGGTGTAAGACTGAGGAAGATGACTTCTTTGCCTCTAAGTGTGCTGACTTATCCATGGATTCTATTAAAACTTCTGATGTTAATGAAATTGGTTCTTCTAAAGAAGAAAATAGAAAGTTGATTAATCCCAAAAGCCCAAACCCTGATCCCACAGAAGAAAATGTTTTGGATGATTCTGCTGCAAGCATGAAAAATGGTGACAGTGCTAACGGCTTTGTGACTTGCCATAATACCAATGAGGATGATTTTGGTGACTTTGGTACAGCCAGTGGCACCACTCCACCCTTTGTTACTAGCACTCAAGATTCAATGAGTGACATCACTTTTGAAGACTCCTCAGAGCATTTTCTACATTTTAGTGAACCAGGTGATGATTTTGGAGAATTTGAGGATACAAATGCTGTCTCTTGTCAAGAGGAAATGCTATTTACTGAGTCAGACCTAAGACAGACTTCTGATGGCTTATCAGAGGAATGTCCGTTAGCAGACATAGAGTCTGGTGGAAAAGACAGTGAACCTGACTCAAAACTGAAAAATGGTCAAGACAGTGAATTTGGAGATTTTGATTCTGTGCCAAATACTCAAGGTAGTGCTTTTCAAGACTCAGATGATTTTGCAGACTTCAGTTCCGCAGGTCCTAGCCAGGCTGTAGATTGGAATGCTTTTGAGGATGAACAGAAAGACGGTTGTTCTTGGGCTGCCTTTGGGGATCAGCAGGAGACTAAATCTCATCATCGAAAGGAAGTCGGGCAGTCACATAGGACAGATGAAACTATGGGCACTCTGGGAACCCCTACAATGCACAGTGTCTCTTCAGCAGCTTCCAAAGGAACAGTTGCTGGTGGCCGTTTGCAGGAACCAGCCACTTCAATTCAGGTATGTACTTATTTCCTCTGATTTGTAGAACATGTTAATTGCTTTTTCACAACCCTTTGAAAAATTGTAAAACTGCTATCACAGGGAGTGCCTTAACTAGTTAACAGAAATTTATCAATTTAAATTATCCATGGATAATATCTGTTTTAAATAGTAGCCATTTTTCCTTCTGTTTTAATCTTTATAGTGATTTTAAAAGAAGGCTAACTTTTTTTTAACTTTAGAGGTTTAAAAATGTCAGTTAACTATGTCTCTTAAAAAAAATTAGACTGAAGACAGTTTTTGATTGCAGAAGAGAGAGCTAAACGGGTCTTAAAACTCCATGACTTAACAGCCACAAAAAGATCTGGCATGGGATAAATTAAAGTTTAGCCCTGGAAGAAGTGACTGTGGGTAAACAATTTATTTATATCATTTCTTTCTTATGTATATATATAGCTTTTGGTTTGTTTATGACAATTCTTTTGAGGTAGAAATATCAGGAAGGATATTTTTACTACTCAGCACCTGTATACAATTCTTTCTGGATAATTCTCTTTCAGAAAAGATTCATTAATGTTTATTTTCATCTAAAACAGCCCCTGTACTTGTAGCTTGAAATCATTGTTTTCCAATCCTGAGTTATATGCTCTCTGTACTGGTTTTTACCATTACTCAGCCCAAGCGGTGAAGAAAAGAACATTTTCTTTAAAAAAAAAAAAGTCACTGCTTTGTAATGGTGATTGATTCGAACATCTTGTCATAGGCTTGTTAATATACTGTGAGTATGTTAGTATGCTCTATTTTTCCAGTTGTCTTTTGCTCAGAAGCCCATTCTCAACTGGAAGTATCTCTTCAGTCTGTTAAGTGAAAGAATTATACTTCACTGCTTTGATAGCTTGTCATTACCTTTGAGAGTCTGAATAGTTTGTTTGCTAATTCAATTATTGCACGGCTTAGCTATATGTAGTGTTAGTATTTAATAATTCATTATTGAGGAAGATTCTTATAATTCTAAGTAAGAAACTAACTAATTTTAATACAAGATGAAGACTGTTGCTTTGACCTAACTAACCCTTTTCCTATTGAGTTTCATCTCAGTAAAGTATAGGATGGCAGTGGTATTGGATATCTTTACTTTGTAGCCTTAGAACTTTTAACATCATCAGATAAGGAATTTTTAAAAGTATGGTCACTTCAAAGGAAATTTCTTACATCATTCATGTTGAATTTACTTATATGTAATTTAATAATTTAGCACACACATAGATATACATGTATATAGGCTTCATTGGGATGTGACATGTGATTTTGCATCTTGACAGCCTCTTGAAAGCTTTATGGTTTGGGATAATGAGGGGAAAATCTGTAGAAACAGGATTTCTCTGTATGAAAATAAAATGTAAACTTCGTAGAGATAGCAGAAATACTTACTAAAAGGTGCTGAGATCTTGTGGCCCAGGCTGCGCACTTTGATTACTGAGGAAAGGGACATGCAGTAGGCCTGCTAGCAGACTGAGTCAGAAGTAAGGACAGATTAAACTTCATTACCTGCTGTTCTGAAGGAAACTAGCTTGGACTTTCCTCCCTGGACTTCAGATTCTGCTGAAAAAGTACACTAGTCTTAATCTTATCCTTTGAGAGAGGATTAGATTTGTTAATGTTTTTCTTAAAATGTCTTCTGCTGACTTCCTTTGTCAGTCTGTACACACTGGGTTGCAGGCATGAGCCACCACACCTGGCCAGCACTCTTTCATGATTAAATAGCAAAAAGGCCTTTTTAGCAAAAGAGTTTTTATTTAGCATAAGCACTGATTTAACTGTGAACTTCTGTAAAACTTTACATGTTACTCAAAGTGGTACTTGAGAATTTAGGTCACTGGTAAATACTAAGATTTTCTTGTAGAAGGGAGGGTATGAGTTTATTTTTGTCAGTAGCCATCTAACAGGTATTACTTGAAAAAGTGATTAGATGAAATTTGAGAACTTTTAAGAATGAAGGATATGCAGGGGCTGGAGATACATCTCAGCAGTTAGAGAGCTGCTCTTTTGGAGCATACATACAAATTCATCCCCAGGAACCATGTCAAATGACTCAAAACAACTGCCTGAAACGCCAGGTCCACAGGGAGCCGACACTTCTGGACTCCCTCGCTTGTACCTTCACTTATGTGCACATACCCATATAGAGTCACACATAAACATAAGAGAAAATAAAATTATAAAACTTAAGGATGGCTTAGTAGTTAAGAGTACTTGTTGCTCTGGGAGAGGATGCAGATTCAATTCCCAGAACCCACATGGTAGCTTCACAACCATCTGTAACTCCACTTCCAGGAACCCAGTGCCCTCTTCTGAATTCCACTGGCACCAGGAATGTACGGTACACATAAATGCAGGTGAAACATTCATACCCATAAATAAATCCTTAAAAATTTTAAATAAATAAAATAAAATTTAATGGTGTGGGCTGGCAGTTCTTTCATTACTGCTATGCCATGTCCCTTGCAAGTATACTAAAAAAAAAAAAAAAAAAAAAAAACTTCTCTGCTTACAAAAAAAATTAAAGATATCACAAAAAAAGAAAAGGAGATGGTGAAAAGCATTTTGGCTTATGCTATTTTGAGATTTAGTTACTAGTGTTTCACCAGAAAATCAGCATTCTCAAATTGAATACAATCATTTACCCAACATTGTGCATGTTTGACTTTTGCATGCACATTTGAATTTATGGCTGAGAATAGAAGTATCAAAATAAAGGAATTAAGGTTATATGTGATGGCTCATTCCAGTAATCCCAATACCCTGGAGGCTAAAACAGGAGGATGGGGGTCAAGACCAGCTTGATCTCCATAGAGAGTTCCAGGCCAGCTTAGGCTTTATAGTGAGATTCATCTCAAAAAACCAAATAGTTAAAATTTATTGATCTTTGTTTACTAAGTATTTGGTTGAATTGCATTTCTTTTTTACTGTTTCCCCCTCACAAAATTTGACATTCTGGCCTTTAATAACCAAGTAGGAGTACTATGTTAGGTTTGTCCAGAGACTGTACAGAGGGAACAAATCATCTTTTCAGAGCCTGGTAAATATTACAGTAGCCATTCTTTTTTTAGTTTGAAATTAGGAATTGGCAAGTGTACAGGTGTAGCTTGTATTTGATATCTTACTTAATATTTAATGATGGTAAGGCATAAGGTAGCCTCTGTAGTGGAAGATTAAATTACTCTGATTTTAAGTTTCTTCTGTATAAGACTTAGTGTTATCAATAGTAAAACTATTGACAATAGAAAAAACAGTATTTCTTCATAAGCAAGAAAGAAAAACTAATTGGAAATACACTTAAGAGATTTTAACATTTTTCTTAAATTCAAGATATTGTAAAGAGAAGTGCATTTCAGTAGCAGAAGAACCAAATCTAAGATCTTGGGGGTCCTTACACTCACACCACTGAGAAGCTGAACGGCACTTACAGTGCACTGAAGTTGGTAAGACTTACTGGGTGTAGCTTCTGACATTAGTAGGAGACACAGTTTCACAGCAAACTTCCTATCTTCTGTCTCTTAAAACCATTCCACACCCTCTTCTGAGTCTTAGGTGCTGGAGTTGTATCCAGCTTTGTAGATGTGCTCATTGGCACTGGGCTCTAGGCTGCATTTTGATTGCTGCGGTTTTCTGTAGTGGTCTCTATCTGTTGCGAAGCAGAGTTTCCTTGAAGGGAGTGAGGTAGTACACTTCTCTGAGGGTATAAGGACAAATATTAGAGTGTAGTTAGGGATTGTGCTGGTTTCGTAATGTAGTGGCTGTATGTTCTCATCTAAAATTCATGACTTCACAATCCATGTGTCTTAGTTAGGGTTTCTGTTGCTGTGAAGAGGCACTGTGGCCAAAGCAACTCCTATAAAGGACAACATTTAACTGGGGCTGGCTCACAGGTTCAGAGGTTCAGTCCATTGTCATCAAGGAGGGAACATGGCAGCATCCAGGCAGGCAGGCGTGGAGCTGGAGGAATCTTCATCCAAAGGAAGCCAGGAGCAGACTGTGTTCAGGCAGCTAGGAGGAGGGTCTCAGAGCCCACTCCCACAGTGACACACTTTTTCCAACAAGGCCATACCTCCTAATAGTGCCACTCCCTGAGCAAAGTATATCCAGACCACTACATTCTATTCCCTGGCCTCCATAAGCTTGTTAAAACACATGGGTCTATGGGGGCCATACATAGCCACAGCATAATGCTAAAATACTTAGTCCAACTTCAAAAGTCCCCATAGACTATAACAGTCTCAATATGTTAAAACTCCAAAGTTCAAAGTCTCTTCTGATGTTCATCCAATCACTTAACAGTAATCCTCTATAAAATTAAAATAAAAAAGCAGATCACATACCTCCAACATCAGAGGATATATATTATCATTCCAAAATGCCATAGTGAGGGAATACTGCACCAAAGCAAGACCAAATGGCTGCTGGGCAAACTCTGAACTCAGCATGTCTGATGTCAAAACTCTCTTCATATCTCCCAACTCCTTTCATCTTTGTTTTGTGCAACACAGTTCTTTCTCTTTGGCTGCTTCCACTCCCTGTTAACTTTCCTCGGTAGGTATTCCACAGCTCTGGCATCTCTAACATACTGGTATCCAAGACAACTTCAACTCCACAGCTTTTTGTTCCAATATCTGGGATCCACACACAGTCTTCTGGGCTTCTCAGAAAGATGTGGGTCACCTCTCCAGCTCTGCCCTCTGTAGCACTCTAGGCCCTGGTTGATCCACTCCACTGCTGCTGCTGTTTTTGGTGGTCATCCATGGTACTGGCATCTCCAATACACTGGGATCTCTGCATGTCTCTGTCTCCTGAATACTGGGATTAAAGATGTGTACATAAACCACTGCTGGACCTAAGCTTTTCTCTACTTGGTTTTCAGTATCAGACATAATTTCCCTGGTGTTAGTGCTCTTAAATCTAATTACAGAGCTGTTGGTTACTGCCAAGGTATGTGTGCCACTGGTGCACCCTTTATAATTGTGCCATATTGGTCATTCATATGCTTCATAGCTAGGTAGGACTGTGAGTTGCTTCCCTCTTTTGAAAGTTTATATGGAGCCTTCTGGTACCATGAAAGCTAGTCCTTAAGGAGGAAACATTTCAGGTCAGTTCTAGCTTAGGGGCCTCTGAGCCCTGCATCTGAAGTGTATGGTATTTCAGCAATAGAGACTTACATTCCACTTCTGGGACCAAACAAGGGCAATTGCAATAAATAACCTGTAATATTTGGAGAGTCTCTTGGATAACCCTGACTAACAACTCAAAATAGGGCGTCTCATACCTGCTGCCAGGATGAGAAATGTTCATTTAAACTCTGTGTGTGTGTGTGTGTGTGTGTGTGTGTGTGTGTGTGTGTGCGCGCGTGTGCGTGTGCGTGCGCGTGCGCGTACATGCATGCATGTATGTATACACATGCACACAAACTCGCTCCTGTGTATGCATATATATGTATATATGCACATATATGTATATATTCACATATATACACACACTTATGAATATTTTAGAGCTATTTAGGTAGATAATTAATAGTATGACTCCTTATGATTTTTTCAGACATCTTTACTGTTATGTTACTCTTTCTTTTGTATTTATCTCCCTCTTTTCTCCCTAATTACAGCCCCTTCTTTTCCCCACCCTGATATTCCCCTTTCTATTGTCCTCTGATCTTCCTATCTTGGCCAGTGGTCTCACTTTACTTTCTGCAGTGGCTCCAGGATATGTATTCACATCTAAAGATTTGGAACTAGGAACTTCCAGTGAGAGAGAACATGTGATATTTGCCTTTCTGGGTCTGGATTACCTCACTCAGCATGATATTTTCTAATTCCATCCATTTATCTGCAAAGTTTGTGACTTCCCTTTTCTTTATAGCTGCATATTATTTCATTCTGTATATGTACATTTCCATTATTTGTTCATTGGTTGAAGGGCATTTAGATTGTTTCTGGTTTTTTAGCTGTGGTGAGTAGAGCAGCAGCAAACATGGTTGAGCAAATATCTGAATCTCTGTGGTGTAAGATATTAAGTTCTTTCAGTATATGCCAAGGAGTGGTGTAGCTGGGTTTTAGCTTTTTGAGAATTCTCCACACTAATTTTTAGCATGACTAGACCAGTTTGCGAGCTGGTGGGGTTTCTTTTAAAAGATTCATCACATAATCCATTGCTAATATCAAACAGCACAGTACAAAGAATGCATTAAGCTGTTGTTACCAGTATACATTGTTATTGTATAAGCATGCCAACCTATGAGTATGAAAGATTTAATAGCTTACAATAAGTTTTGCAAACAGAACAATCTTAAAATGAAGTGCTTTTTAAAATCTCATATATACATTGATTTAGTTATCTTCCCAACTGTGTTCAGGATTCAGAAATTAAAGATGTAGTCTGTGCCCTCAAAGCCCCTATAACTTTCAGAAGCTCAACTTAACACTGCTTTCATGAGCTGTGCAGTGGTAGTGCATACCTTTAATCCCAGCATTTGGGAGGCAGAGGCAGGAGGGTCTCTGTAAATTCAAGGACGGCCTGGTCTGCAGGTCAAGTTCCAGAACAGTCATACACACACACACACACACACACACACACAAAACCATCTTGAAAAAAAATCAAACAAAAACCAAAAATCCTGCTTTCATGGCCAGACAGTGATGATGCATACCTTTGATCTCAGCACTTGGGTGGTAGAAGCAGGTATATCTCTGTGAGTTCAGGGCAAGCCTGGTCTGTAGAGTGAGTTCCAGGACAGCCAGGGCTACACAGAGAAACCCTGTTTCGAAAACAACAACAAAACTACTTTCCTCCCACTTAATATTTATGTGACCCGAGGCAAGTTAATGTCACTTTTGTATGCTCCATTTTTCTCAACTAGGAAGTAAACATAATATTGTTACTTCTGGAGCTGGAGAGACGTCTCAGTGGTTAGGATCACTTGCTGCTTCTACAGAGGACCTAGGTTTGGTTCTAGCACCCACACCATATGGCTTACAAACCCCCAGATACCTGCATGCACATGGTACATACATATACATACATTCTGGAACACACTGAATAAATAATGTATAGTCACTTCCACAATGCTTCTTATATGCCTTAAATGGGCCAATAATTGTAAAGCATTTAGAATAATGCCTGGCACATGGCAAGTACTATGTAAGTATGACTTATTAAGCAAAAACATAAAATACATTTTATCAAGCCTATTCCGTGTCTTTGTTCAGAGAATGAAGACCTTTGGTCTTTTGCTAAATTTAGTTTCTCACATTTCTAAACTGAGCTGTACTGATTCTGTTTGCTTTACAAATGTCATCTTACCTATATATGGAAACTAGAGCTTATCCAGTCTGAATTTTTGGAGTTTTATTCTTTATTCAAGTCCATATGTATTTGAGTGTGTTAGTAAATGTCACTGTCCAGCCAGTCATAGTAGTATATGCCTATAATCTCAGTACTTGGGAGGCTAAGAGAGAATTCCATATTTGAGGCCAGGCTGAGCCACTTGGAAAAAAAAGGTTTGGCCTGTAAAGATGGCTGCTCTTCTGGAGGACCTGGGTTCAATTCCTATCATCTATATGGAACCTTACAATCATCTGTTATTCTGATTCTAGCCTCCACAGTCACCAAATATGCATGTAGTACACAGACATACATGCAGACAAAACACCCATACACATAAAATACAATTTAAATATTTTTAAGTCACAATTTAGATAGTAAGTTACAACTGTTAAAAATTGGGTGGTGTCCCATTAAGTCAGAAATAGAAATAAATATTCTGTTATAGCCAGTTGTATTTTGCTTTGAAATATAGATAGGTCAGTATAAAGAAAGTTCTTTTTTACTCATTAAAATAAATCAAATTCGATGTTTCACTTGGGCAGCTTTAGCCTTTAATGTGATAATTTTTATGCTCAAACTATAATGGTTAAAAAAATTGGTTATTGATTTAAGTAGTGTCTGATCATAGTGTCTTTAAAAAATTCAATTTCTTGGGGAAAATGTCTGTCTGGTCCCAATGAAGCTATTTTGGTGGATTTTCTTGCACATTATATTGGTTATATTTGTATGGTCTGGAGAGTTGGCTCTGCAGTTAAGAACATAGTTGTACTTGCATAGGATCCAAGTTTGATTCCCAACACCTACATGGTGGCTTACAACTGTCTGTAACTCCAGTGCCAGGAAATCTAACTCCCTTTTCTGACCCCAGGGGTCACCAGGCACACACATGGGTCATTTACATACATGTAAGTAAAATGCTAATACACATAAAATAATAAATTTTGAAAAGTTAATTTTAAAGTTAAATTTTAAACATATCTACTGTATGCTTCGTATACTTCGTGTTTTGTAATACATTAAAGACAGCTAAAAATAACAGTCATCCACTGATATCCAAAGTTTAGAATCTACAAGGAATAGCCTCCTCAAACAAGATTTTAAACAAGAGACTCTTAAGAGTAGACAATTCCTTTAATCCCAGCACTTGGGAGGCAGAGGCAGACATATCTCCGTGAGTTCCAGGCCAGTCTGGTCCACAGAGGATGTTCCAGGACATCCAAGACTGATGCATAGAGAAATCCTGTCTCAAAAAAACAGGAAAATAAGGGGTGGGGTGGGGTGATAGGTACTTAAAGCTAACCTCTGATTCTTGGGGAAGATACAAAATAATTGGATTTAATTTATTGTTACATTTTTGTATGGTAGGAATTACTAGATTGAGCCAAGTGATTTTATTATGCTTTAGAATATTAAACAGGGGTAGAAAACATGAGTGGTGAGCAGTGAGCCCAACTTTGACTCTCCTTCTTTAGTATATTTCTGTTGCGTGTATCTTCCGTAACTAACAGTGACTGACTGGCCACTGAGTACCAAAAGTATTCAATAGTCTGTCTCTTCATCTGCTCTGTTGGGCAGGCCCTGACATCTCTAGATTATACATGCAGAAGTTGAGTCTTAGTGCCGGGAGTGCAGCCCCCCTGTATGTGTCACAAGTGTGTCTGCACTGTAGTACTGCAGATATTTGGCATTGTCCTGACAACAACCTTGGTCTCATAGATAGTTGGAAATGGATTATTTTAAGAGTAAAAGCCCTGTAGTGGCACACAGAGGCAGAAGTGGGGTGGCAAGGTAGGGACTATCTCTGAGTTCAAGCCCAGCCTGTTCCACATAGTGGGTACCAGGCTAGCAAAGTTACATAATGAGACTCTCTCTTGGGGAAAAAAAAAAAAAAAAAAGTAAATGTCACAACAAAAATCTTTAATTCTCTTAGCTGGAATTTTTTTTTTTATTTTTAATTTTTTTTGGTATTAAGCTCTTCCCTCTGGCTGATGCTGTTAGCTATTTGATATTTATTTATTGCTCCAGTTCAGGGGTTGGTAAAGAATGGCCTAGGGGACGAATCTGCCCCTTGCTTCTTGCTTTAGTACATAAGTTTTTCTAGAACCCACTCATACTTGATTTTTTAGACGCGAGCTAGAAAGCCTGAAGTATCTATTCTGATCTCTGTTGAAAAGGTTGCTAAACCCTGTGTTGCCTCGTTTAACAGAAGATTGGAAGCAAATGTATTTTATGTCTAATTCTAAAGATATGTTAAACTCAGTTTTAAATTTTTTTTATGTAGCTTATATTGTTTGTGGGGAAATACTGAAGAAAAAGAAAAAAAAAAAACTGAAGTAATTAGGTTAATGGAATTTCCTTCCCTCAAATATACTGCAGTCATTTGAGCACTTGTTCATGATAACACTAGTATGCCTAAAACCTGCATTATATATTGTCTTGCCCAGCCAGTTGAATTTAGGATTCCTGTCTTCTTCTGGTAACAGGTTGAGTTTTTTTCCTCTTCACTTTAAAAAGATAATACAGTAAGATTTAATTTTCAGGTAAATAAAATGTGGTCCTGGGTGAGTTTTTATTTCCCTTTCCTGTCCAGGAGGGAAGTACTCCTCAGGTTTCCAATTAGATAGTTATCTGATCTCTTTCAAAGTCATGCCTGTCCCTTCCCCTTGTTGAAGTCAGTCAGTGCTGGGTCCCCTTGACACGCTCAAGTTTCAAGAGCCTGGGGATCTGAAGTCTACCTACCCTTTGCTTTAGGCTTCATAATTGAAAGTGAGACTTTTTCCTCATCTCACATAAATATAATGAGGGTGTCAGAGAACTTTGGCAGAGACAGCAAGGAGTACCCTGAGACTAATTATAACGTGAGGAGGGCTTGCTCTAGTGCAGCTTCCAAAAGGGAAATTTGAGTTTGGAGAATGTGATTATGGAAATTATGCCCTCTGTTTCTCTTTCCAGTTACTGACTACTACCAAGGAGAAGTCGTGTTAGCTTGTTTATGTCAGTTGCCAGGAGGAACTATTGTGATGTGGTATTTTTCTGTTATCAATTTTAGTAGTAGGTTTACTCTTCAACTGTTTAACTTATAACAGTGTACATGCTTATGAAAACAGTTAAGGAAATGAGAGTAAGGTTGCGCATACTCAATAAATACAGTGGCGCCCCCAAAATCATTATTCTAAATCCAAGAAGTTTGAATTAATAATAATTCAAAAAACTCGAAATGCCAAGTAAATTTATCTGTTTATTTTATAGTGAAAAATACTCTAGGAAATATGCAGGTTTTACCTCAAGGTAAATAGAGAAATGAGATTTATTAAAGATAATATAGAATGTCAAAATGATAAAGAGCTAGTGAATTTCTTACCAGTAAAAATTGAGATGCTCAGACAGCAGGATGGCTTTGTGGGTAAAGTGCTTGCTGCCAAGCTGGAAGAGCTCAGTTGAATCCCTGGGCCCCATCTCCAACAGCTGGCTTCTCACCTCCAGCTTCCACCACAGCATACACACCACCACTACGCAGAGAATAAATTCATGTAAAAATCTAAGATTTATTTTTATTATCTTTAAGTATGTGCAGGTGTGAGTATTTGACCTTGTGCATGTCAGTACAGGTGCCCAGGAAGCCCAGAGCTGGAGTTGTGAGTTCCCTGATGTGCGTGTGGGGACTGCACTGGAGCCTCTGAAGAGCAGCAAGTGCTCTTAATGACTTGAGCCACCTCTTCAGACCCCCAGTTGTTCGTTTGTTTTTTTTTTTTAATTGAAACACTCTTTCTTACTGTGTTCTGCATTTGTTGCAGCAGTGCTATTTCAAAAGGGCTTTCACAGTTAAGTGTTTATGTCAAGAAAACAGTTCTCATTAGCCATGGGTAGCCTACTTTTCCCAGACATCCACCTTCCTTTGCTTACTCTGCTACCTGGGTAATGGAGAGAAGATAAATGGTGCCTGAGGTTTTTGTTACTGGGTTGTTTTTTTTTTTTTTTTTTTTTGGGGGGGGTGCTTATTTTAGCTTTTGGAAGATTATTCAAACTTGGACGTTATTTACTACACAGCAGAGTAATGACTTGTCCTCTGTAACAGACTAAGACACTACATAGAAAGTACCAGTGGATGCCTGGTGGTTTCCTGCAGTCACTTGCCACCTGCTGCAGCAACAACATGATTACTTAATCAGAGGAGTTGTTGACATTGTTTTCTTACTTGACTGGTGATTTCCTTCCGCGCGCGCGTGTGTGTGTGTGTGTGTGTGTGTGTGTGTGTGTGTGTGTGTATTTGTGTGCGCATGCGCACACACATGCTAAAATTAAGTCATCATTAAAACTGAAGAAATGAAAGTGAACTTTCTGGGGGTTGATTCAGACAGCTTTACTCAGCCGGTTGGAGAGAATTTTCGAAGCCTGTTTTCCTTCTGTATTTGTCCTGATGCCGAAGAGGAAGTTACTTCCCTGAAGAACTTGCTGGAAAGAAACAACTCACCAGTAAAAACAAGAGAGGCCTTAGCTGAACATGGGTAAGTAGAAGCTTTTCTTAGGGAACTGTGACTGTTAGTTTTCTGTTCTTATAATTTGTAAAGCTATCTCACTGCATTATTTTAAAATACTATAATTATAGAAGCCTAATCATGTGCAAAAAGACTTAAAGGGAAAATCCCTATTTCTCTACTTCTGAGATGTTTCTTTTGATGTTTTTAAATCAACATTTGAATCAGCCTGTTGTGTTACCTCCTGACTACCTAGGGTGATAAATGAGCTGGGGTTTGTTTTAGACAGTGTCTGACTATTGGACTATATAGTCCAGGCTGCACTCAAATGCAAGAGCCTCCCAAGTGCTGAGATTACAGGTGTGTCACACACTTGGGTTAACTGACAGTGTAGACCTTCTGCTAGTCTGTTCTCACCAGCTCCATATACATGTATCACACCTTCTGATAAAATTTTAAATCTTGTATTTTCCTTTTAACTGTATAAATGCTATACACTGCTAAATGCACACTTGTTGTCTTTTATACAGTGTCTTCCTGAACCTTATGCAAGATGAGCATCCCTAATTTGGAAATCCACTCTTGGAAGTGCTATGACTTGTGAAACTTGTGTAGAGCAGATGTAGAGCACCTGCTAATCAGCTTGTGCCAGGCCCCAGGTCTGATCTCCAGCACTGAGAAAAGGAAGGGATTGATTTGTTTTTTAATCTATACATTTTTGAACATTGACATGATATTCAAAAAGTTTATAATTTTGGAGCCTTTTAAATGCCAAAGTGATAAAGTCTATACAGATATTCCAAAATCTAAAACAGTCTGAAACCTGAAACACTTCTGCTCCCCAGCACTTCACATAGTCTCTTTTATTTTCTACATCTTCCTCTGCCCCCTAAGAGCCTATTTATACAATTTTACTTGTCAGGCTGTTATCCCTCTTCACCCTCCCAAGTTTTAGAGTGGTTCAGCCTAGTCCTCTTTATAACAGTCATCTTAAGGCTTCCCTTATATCCTATCCTAATTGATACAGCCTGTTAGGGTGAATGCACAAGACATGTTTACTATATTCTGTTAATATAGATGTTTAAGTTGTTGTTACTGATCTGAAGTTTTACAACCAACTGTCTTGATGTGAGTCTTTCCATTGATTACACTGATACTTGTTCTTCAGAAGTGAATACTTCTTTATTGTTTTGCCTTTACAACTGCTGTCTCTCCTTGGCCTCTGTGTTCCTTTCCTAGGATTCCTTCCTGTTAATTACTTGATTTTGAAGTCATTCCATTTCTGCTTAGTCTTTTTATACTTTCTCATTCTTGCCTCTGAAGTATCCTTTCCTTCTCAAGTGTTTCCTCTCTTTCATTAACTAAGTCACGTGTAACTTGTTTGTCTCTCTTTATGGCCTCAGTATTTCTTGTACAGGCTTCCACTTGTCCTGATTCCATTCAAGATTGAGATTGGTTTTTATTCTTTTTCTTCTTGTTTAGTGATTTCTAAGGAAAAGGAGATGTGTGTACAAATCCCTTTCCAAGAGATTTAATCTAAGGAAATAATATGCCATACAATAATATACACAATAAAATACTAAAAGATGGTCACTGCCAGCCTAATAATATTATCCAAATAGGGAAAGACATCTTAAATAGTGCTAATCTCTATTTATACTGTGTTTTTTCTTATATATCCATCATTTATAAATTAAGCATAATAAGAGATTATCAGTAATAACTAATAGAAGATTACACTGTAATAAGAGGTGAATGTGATCTCTCAGCATACCTTATTGAACTGTGATGTGAGACAATACAGATGATAATATGAGGTAAACACTCTTAATAGCACCTAATTAAATATTAATGTATTCTGTCTAACTAGATTTTCCCCTTTAATATTTTCCCGCCATAGTTGACCACGAGTAACTGAAAACTGTAAAAAAGGCATTAGAGTGACAGATCTGACAGAGGCACTGCTGTTCATATGCAGGCCAGAAATATAACCTGGGAAAAATAGGAAAGTGTATAATATAACTGCATCTCTGTTTGTGAATGAAGACTCGTGGAGAGCTGGGCATGGGAGCATATCATTCCAGCACTCTTAAGGCTGAGGCAAGACAATCCAGAGCTCAGCTCACCTGAGCTATATAATGAGACCTGTCTCAAACCATAAAAATAAAGACCCAAATATTGAGGAACTCTATTAAATTAAAGTGGTGGATGCCAAGTGATTTTTTTTCTTTTAAATGGTAATTTTTTGAAATAGTGTCTCACATATTACAGGCTAACCTGGAACTTACTGTGTAGCCAAGGATGAGTTTGAACTTCTGATCCTCTTTTCTCCTGAGTCCTAGAATGGTAGACCTGCATCACCATGCCAAGTTACTCAGTGCTGGTGATGGGACCCAGGGATTTGGGCATGCAAGGCAGAACTCAACCAATGAGCTATAGCCCCAGCCCTTATATGTTGGGAGTTTATTGTTTGTTTGTTTTTGCAATTTATTAAAAAAAAAAAAAAAAAAAAAAAACAAGCTGGAGAGATGGCTCAGCAGTTAAGAACACTTACTGATCTTGCAAAAGGCCTAGTTTCAGTTCCCAGAACCAAAATAGTGGCTCACAGCTGACCATAACTCCAGGTTCAGGGCATCAGGTACCCTCTTCTAAGGCCTCTGAAGGTATGGGGCACAAATGTGGTGCGTATACATACTCACATGCAGACAAAACACTAGACATATAAAATAAATAATCTTTTTTTTTTAAAACAAGCTAGTTCCTGGATTGTATTCCTTCATATAAATTTAGCTTACCTTTCTAATTATCATTAGATGCTTGCTAGCTCTTGATTGCACTGAGATAACAGTTGATACAAGATAAGTTAGATACGATATTCACTACAGTACATAGTGTATCATCAGTGTGCTGAAGGTGAGGTTTATGTTGAAAGTGCTGGAGTAACCTATTGTCATCTTCTCTGTGGCCTTTACAGTGAGCTGAGGGATGTGTGGACCGAACTGCAGGATATTCATGATGCACATGGTTTGCGATACCAGTGGGGTGGCTCACATAGCAACAAGAAGCTGTTGTGTTCCTTGGGAATAGACACTCGAAACATTGTGAGTTTGTTAGAATCTTGAAAAATTCTTTAATAAACCTGTGTGGTTTTTAAATTTACAACTTTCCTGCTTAAGCTGTGATTATCTAGCTCTACAGAGAAAGGATTGGCTTGTTATTTTTGAAATTTTTTTGTTTTCCCTTAACTATAAAATGAAAAAATTGGACTAGATTACATATACACACGTGTATATGCACGCTGTAGTATGCACATACATATGTGCCCATATAAAAGCTTAGTTTATTGAGTTCATTATTCATAATATAATAAAACACTGTAAGCATACTAGAAACAATTTTATTGTGTGACAGACAAATTATTCTCTAAATAAATGTTCTTTCTCCCTAATATAATAGCTATTCACTGGCAATAAGAAGCAACCTGTTATAGTGCCCATGTATGCAGCAGGATTGGTAAGTACAGAATATTTCTGCACATACTGATTGCATTTATTTTATAAAATCATCTTATATAACATGACAAAAAAAAAAGGTAGTTGTTTATCTTGAGACATGGTCTTTCTATGTAGACCCGGCTAGCATAGGACTTTCTATGTAGAACAGTCTGGCCTTTACTTACAGAGATTTACCTGCCTGTGTTTGCCTCCTGGATGCTAAAATTCAAGGTGTAGATCACCACATTTGGCAGAAAGTGAACTTTAAGAGGCATTTAAAAGCTGGATGTGATGCCTCTTACCTGTTATTTCACCCCTTGGAAGGCCAAGGCAGAGGATGGCCACAAGTTTCAGGCTAGCCAGGCTACATAAGTTCTAAACTAGCTTGGGTGACACAAAACTCTGGTGCTTGAGAGTCCTTGAGTTTGGTTCTCAGTGCCCACAGCTCAAAACCACCTGGAACTCGAGTTTCAGGGGATTCAGTGCCCTGTTCTGACCTCCACAGGACCTACACTTACATGTACATACATGCATGCACACATATATAAATCCTGTTGTTAAACCTACACTTACATGTACATACATGCATGCACACATATATAAATCCTGTTGTTAAACCTACACTTACATGTACATACATGCATGCACACATATATAAATCCTGTTGTTAAAATGTTTAAACTCTTGCTCTCTTGTTCTTGCCTTCCTGCTCCTGCTTTTTCCCCATTCCCCTCCCCCTCCCATCTCTCCACATGTTCATGGCTCGTCTCTACTTCTCTTTTCTTCCCTTTTCTTCCCTTTTTTCCTCCCCCTCCCTCTCCTCTTCTTCTTCCCCATCTTCCTCCTCCTTTTCCTCTTCTTCTTCCTCCTCTTCTTCCTCTTCCTCCTCTTCTTCTTCTGTCTCTCTCTTTCTCTCTGCCTTTCTTTGCCTCTACTTAACTCCCCTCCCCATGTCCTGAATAAACTATTCTAATAAATAAATAAATAAACAAATAAATAAATGTTTAAATTTATCTAAGTAGTGGTGTCATACCCAATCCCAGCACTTGGGAGGCAGAGGAAGATATATCTCTGAGTTGAAGGACAAGCCTGGTCTACAGAATGAGAAGGACAAGCCTGGTCTACAGAATGAGTCCCAGGACAGCCAAGGCTATATATACAGAGAAACAGAGAAACCCTGTCTCGAAAAGTTTAGATTTATTTTATGTGTGTGATTGTTGTACGTGCATGAGTTTTGTGTGTGTGTGTGTGTGTGTGTGTGTGTGTGTGTGTGTGTGTGTGTTTGTGTACCACATGCATGTTTGGTGCTCACAGAGCTAGAAAAGATCATCAAATCTGCTGGAACTGGAGTTGTAGGTGAGTGTGAGCCACCATGTGGGAACTGAATCTAGGTCCTCTACAAGAGCAAGACATGCACTTAACTACTGAGCAGTCTCTTCAACCCCCTAAATCTTTTAAAGATTTGATGTTGTAATCTTAGGGGTACATATTTATGTAATATACATAATTATATCATATATCCTTCATCTTTACATGAGACTTTTTTATATTCCATTGTAGATCATGTGTTGTTTTAAATGGAAAATTATTTTTATGCTTAACTCTTCCTAAAAAAACTTTTGATGGGTTTTCTTTCTAAAATTTTTTGCATGTGTATGTAGTGTGTGTATGCATGTATATATTAGGACATGTGTTTGTGTATGTGCGTGTGCATGCATGCATGTACCTGTGGAGACCTGAAGTTGATGATCAGGTATCCTCAGTTGCTCTCCACCTTACTTACTGAGCAGAGTTTCTTACTTGAACCCAGAACTCACAAATGCAACTAGTGTAGCTAGCTAGTGTGCTCTAAGGATCTGTCTCTGCCTCCCGAGTGCTGGGATTAAAGGCATCCTTTTCCACCTGACTATATATCATGGATGCTGGAGCTCTAAACTCTGGGTCTCACCCCTGTAAGGCAAGTACTAAAGCTGAGCCTTCTTTCCTGCCTGTGTTTTCTAAGCTTTTAAGAAGAAAAATGGAAGATAAAATGCCTGGCACCTTAGAGATATGCTTTAATTCAGTTATTAATTTTAAATAAAACAACATAGAGATTGTGGATGTCCAGAAGAGCTTGAAAATACCAAATTAGAATATATGGAAATAAGCCAGGACCTTACAGTTTCCATTAACATTGTTAATGTGGTTTTTTTTTTTTTTTTCCAGATATGCCAGGTAGTTCTAGCAGATGGACATTTTTCATTCTATTCTTTGACAAAATTCAGACACATTTTTGCCTCTTTGTGGGGAGTGGGTCTGCATGTGTGGTCAATGTGCATATGTGTGCAGGTGTACCTGAGAGACCAGGGAAGGACATCGGGGTCCTGCTGGGTAACCCTCTGCCTTATTCCTTTGAAGCCAATTGCTCACTGAACCTGGACTAGGTTACAGGCCAGCAAGCCCCAGCAGTCCTTCTGTGTGTGGGACTTACAATGCTAAGGTTACAGGCATGCATGAACAGCTAGCTGTACCCATCTTTTTATGTGGGTTCTGACAATTGAACTCAGGTCTTCAGGCTTGCACAGCAAACACAGCTATCTTCCCAGTCTCTCAGTCATAATATAAAGTTTGGTGTTCGTGATTTTGGGGTGAATTATTGCTAAATGAAAATGTCCTGTCTATTAAACTAAAATCTCATGTCATTATAAGGAATAAGTTGAACTTAAGGAGAAAGTGTGGTAAAAACTCAAGAAAACTGAGTATGGTGGTGCAGACCTATAATCCCAACACTAAGGAAATAGAAGCAGGAAGATCTGAGGGAGCTCAAGCTCATCCTTCTCTCACAGCTAGTTCAAGTCCAGCCTGGGCTACATGAAACCCTATCTCAATGAAAAATACGTCAGAAATATAAAACTGAAGTCTAAATTCTACCACTTATATGTGCCTCTAAAGTGCAACTTGATTTTTTTTTAAGTCACAGTTTATTTTCTGTGAATAGGCACTAATTTTATTGGCATGGAACTAGAACATTATGATTTTTTTTTTTCAGTTTGTTGTGGAATATTCTGCACCTGAGGATTTTTTTTTTAATCATTTACTGCTCTCTTATTTACCTTGTATTGTATGCTTTTTTGTTCTAGATAAATGCAATCCAGAACTTTTCTTTAATTTATTGGTTATTTGGATTTCTTTTTTTCTCAAACAGTAGTACTCCAGAGGTTGTTATATTACAGTCTCTCGGTCTGAGTTGGACTAGGAATTTCACTTATAGACAATTTGGTAAGCTTGTCAGCAGAGCTTACTTCATGCATAGTAGCTGGCTCAGAGCCCTATAAGGAATTAATGGTAAAATTTACACTTTATTTTTGAACTTTATTGCCTATAATAATAATAAATTAACTGCTTTTAAGATTTTAAAATAGTAAATGTATTTAATGAGCATAAATAGCGCTTCCCACTTTCATCTCTGATTTCTATGTGTAGATGTGGGTGGGTAGTGGGGGTACAAGTTATATATCTCAGCCCATCTACTTCCCAGCCATGGAATTGTAAGCAATTGTCACCATTCCTACCTTTTTAAAACCTGAGTAAGCATTGAACTAAGAAAGGCTCCTCATGCTTGCAAAGCCAGTACTTTATCCAGTGCTGTCTCTGATACAAAAGTTTAATTATACCTGTATTTCTTCTGTGGTGCATTTCATATGGAAGACTGCACCTGAAATAGTCATTTAAGTTTCTGGTTCTCCAATGTCATTCAGAGTCATTTGGAAGATTTAAGACACAGATTTCTGTGGGTGGGTTATGGTGGTGCATGCCTTTAATCTCAGTACTAGGGAGGTGATCTCCAAGATGAAGGCCAGCCAGCCTAATCTACAAAACGAGCTACAGGACATCCTGGGCTGCCCAGAGTAAATCCTGTCTCAAAAAGAAGGAAACAAAAAACAAAAAGACACACAATCTTAAGTTTTCTATAATCCAGGCAAAGCTTGAGAGTTTATACATTTGATCAGGTTTTAGGTGCTGTTGATTGGCAGCCATAACTTGGGCACCACTGGTTTAAATCATAGTTCAAATTAAGAAATTTGGCTGACACTAATAATTACCAAATAAATTTTCTTTATTTGCTTTATAAAAGCATATTAAAGATATATATAATATGCATGTGTTGCCACGTTGACCAAGAACTAATTTTCATCTTTCTACTACATGGAAGCCTGTCACATGTATTAATATTATGAATAATATTAATAATTAGGATAAGAGCTTATCAGGTTGTTGGGTTTTGTTTGGCTGGTCTCCAGAAGATGCAAGCACTTTACTCTGGTCTTCAGCTATGATTCATGTATATCAAAGCCTTGCTTCTTTGTGCTGTTAGCCTGAATTATCCAATTCATGCTTGATAGAGCCTTGATACCAAATGATTTGTTTGTTTGTTTGTTTCTATACCCTTCTACAATATTCTCATTTTTTACTTAAAAAAAAAAAAGTATATATGAATTGTTTCAGATCCAGTGGAGTACATAGAGTGTCTTGCCCTCTGAAATGGCAATCTGTCTGTACTTTCTTTGCCAGACCCAGAATCTAAGTACTGAGACATCAGCTCAGATTTAAACATGTTAAATTCATACTAAAAGATGTATACCTTCAACATACCACTGTTATAAATATTGCCTTTTCATGTAATGTTAGTGTCTTAAGTAGCATAAAGTAAAATATTATTTAAAATGGAAGATTTGACTTCAAAAAATTTTATTCTAAAATAATCTTTTATATATATTATTTGAAAAAAATTTCTCTTACATTGCCATAATTATAAGCTTTGTGTTGATCCCTTTCCAATTAATGACTGATACACCTTTTTCAGGGTATGTTAGAGCCTACCAAGGAACCATTGAAACCACTATCTGCTGCAGAAAAAATTGCTTCTATTGGTCAGACAACCATTATGACACCAGAAATGAACACGTGTACATCTGATCCATTCCAGGTAAAATATTCATATGTGTGCAAGTGATTATGCATTTATATGGACACATAGTCACACATACTGGTTTATTTTCCTTAATATGTCTTTTATTTTATATTTTTAAAACTTGAAGGTGGACATGTTTTTGATTGTTAATTAATATTCTTAGACTACAATGAACAAATTATCTGTAATTTTCAAAAATAAAAAGATAAAATACAAAACAAGATAGTTATTATTAGTAAGTTTTTAAACAAGTCCAAGTCACAGTCTTCATTTTTAAGATCATAAATACTGACACAAATATAATAAATGCCAGATTTTCAAACACTCGGAAGCACTACATTTGTACTAACACTCATAAGCTATAGCTAACAAATGTATGTTTGACAGTTTTTCCCAAAGTGTATATTCTATAGCGATGGCCTACTAAAGCAGTGTTCCAGGATACACTCACAACCATCCTTGGAGATTCACAATACACTTCAGTACCCCTGAGCCTTGCAATAAATGCTGCTATGTCATTTTAATTCATTCTCAAATTTATTTGACCACAGGACCTGTTTTCTAGGGTTCAGGAGGGGAAGATCATACTTTTGTGGAACTAGTGTTTTGAAGAACATACTTTAGAAAATGATATATAAATATAGGTCCAACTCTTTCAAGTATGTTTGAAGAAATATCTGGGGTTTTTTTGTTGTTGTTTGTTTTTGTTTGGTTTTGGTTTTTTAAGACAGGGTTACTCTGTGTAGCCCTGGCTGTCCCGGAACTCACTTTGTAGACCAGGCTTGCCTCAAACTCAGAAATCCACCTGCCTCTGCCACCCAAGTGCTGGGATTAAAGGCTTGCGCCACCACCGCCCGGCAGAACATCTGTTTTTAACTGTTATATGCCACTGTGGGTTTTGTTGTTTGGTTTTTTTAAACAGGGCTTCTCTTCGTAGCCCTGGCTGTCTTGGAACTTGCTTTATAGACCAGGCTGTCCTCAAACTTGAGTGCTGGGATTAAGGTATGCACATCCCACCCCACCCCCAGCCACTGTGGTTTATTCTTGCGCACAGTGTAAACTAAACTTCACTTCCAAGCCAGAACACTGCAGGCTCGGTGTTAGGTGGCCTGGCTGTCATGCATGCTGCCTAGCTTTATGGATGGTTGGGCAGCGTGTGTCTTAGCTCCTCCTTTCCCCTACTCGCAGGCCTGCTCTGTCTGTGCTGACTCCTATATCATTGGCCACAGCACACTTCCTTCTGCCTGATGACCATCCTCATCCCTACAGTGGTAGCTGCTTTGCCATACTTACTGAACAATGGAGCTTCCGTTTTCACTACTGAGACACGGAGTGTTAGCTGTTCCTCTCTGCTCTTTCCTTTTCTGTACAGCATCCCCATAACTACTGCTTATTTCATTGGTTAGCTGTTGCTTGTCATTTAGCTCTACATCTTAGAAGCATCTTCTAGTCATGACCTTATACAATGTTATATTCTAAAATAACTTAATTCAGACTTAACCAAAAGCATATTTCAGATCCCAAATGAAGGGCATGTATTTTAATTGAGAATTTTGTGCTGAGCTGCTTAACTGGTATCACTAAATTGCACAATCACTAAATTGCTTGGCCCCATACCTATGGTTCAGGTTAAAGCAAGCACCTGGCTGCATTATAAGGATTTTCTTTGTATAAAGTGATGTCTTATGTAGTCCTTAGCATGTCATTTGTAATATCTATGCATTTTCTTGGATCATAGAATACCTGTTGCATCTTGTGGTTGTGCTTTTTTTTTTTTTTTAAACCATAGCCTGTAATGATGGAAGTCTGCAAATCATATCAGGAAATACCTGTTCAGTCCCTCATTTTTCTTTCTTTTTTTCCCCAGAAACCATGTACCACATATTCCTTGTATGTTTTCATTTTCAGCATCACTGAATATTACTGTCGAGCAAACCACAGTTGCATAAATCCTTGTCAGTTACCTGTCCTGATGTAAACACTTGTTTTATGCTTAGGGTTTTTCCCTCTCAACCTGAGTAGTATTTGTTAGTCCTGCAGCCATTGCTTCTCTTGTTATGAGGTTTTAAAACTTTGGAACCAAGTGTACTGGCACCTGTAATTCCAGCACTTAGGAGGCTAAGGCAGGTACATATTGAGTTCAAGGTGAGAGGGAGATTCATACTTAATTACACCATGAGAGTATGAATTCAGTAAATCAGGAATAAAACCAAACCATAGGTGAAAGTCTTAAGAGGGGACGCTAGGGTGTGTTTTTGTTGCTGGTGATTTGGTTTGGTTTTTTGCAGAGGAAGGGTGTCTTGAACACGTTTCATTGTATACAAACAAATCTGACTGATAGTTATCCACCCAGTCATCAGTAGCAGCTTCAGCCTCTTGATGGAGCTTTTATAGAGTTTGGGATGATTATCTTATACCATGCACCCATTTCAATAAGAAAACATACTTGGAAAGGTTAAATGACTTGCCCAAAGTTGCAATCAATGGATCAGCAGGACTAGAATGAGGTCTCTTTTCTCCAGCCTCAGTGTTACTGCTTTTTTTTCTTGCCTCGTTTCTCTAGTGCTTCCGTTTCTGCAGGAGTCATTCATTGTACATTACATAAAGCTGTTGCAAAGGCTTCTCTCCATGGGCTTCTCCTTGGGTTGCTTTACTTGTGAAGTCATTACAGCTCACCACCTTGTTAGGGTATTCTATTTTTTATCTTCCTCATTTCCGCTAAATGTTGATTCATACTTAGTGGCTCATTATCATAATTTTGGTTGTCCTCAAGATATCATAAACATCCATAAAAAGCCAAATTCCAGCAAATCAATGAAAAATTTTATCTAGCTCATTGATATCAGTTACATAAATGTTTATAAACGAGCCATTTGTCCAGAAATGTTGTTATTGTCTAAACCTGAGTTCTGCCCAGTTCTTCATTGTTGAACATAACCATTAAAGGTCTCTCTTTTCCAAAAGTAGAGTAAAGTAGATCTGCTCAGGTGTGTTTGTTTTACAACTAGCTAAAAAAGATTTTTTTCCCTAAGTGTTTATTAATCTTTAGGTAGGTTATAAACTAGGATTTCCCCAGAATTATTTTTAACTTATATGAAATTATTAGATATTCATGGTATTTCAAAGATAGAACAAAGACCTGTGTGTCCACCTATGTAGTCCTTGGCTACCATTCACATAATTACAATAGATACGAGATATAATCAGGAATAAGTTACCAATTAATTTATATAGTTATGTATCCCTTGGTCACAGGTGTGGATACAGGTGACCACTCCACAGTCAACATACAAATCTCCTCACTCACCACAAGTGAGGGGGAGTCCACTCCCTAGGAGCTGAGGACTGAGCTCAGGTTGGGAGCTAGTGCACAGCACAGCACAGCACAGCACAGAGACACAGCTTAGTTACACTCCCTTCAATCCCACCAGCCTCCACCCCAGGCATCTCTTGATGTTATTAGCCTTTTACTTGGCTTTATACCTTCCTTCTCAGCCTCCAAGCTGCATAGGCTGTACTTGATTTTTATTAGTCTACCTGTCCCTGTTTTACCCAAACAATTATAATATTGCCCTCTAAGAACTAATTTATGTTCCTGTCCACGGGTAATAGTGTCTTTACCCAGAAAGAAAGTAAGTATAATGTTGTGACAGTGCCTTCCTCACAGTGAAGCATGGCTAGCAATGCCAATGACATGCAAGGAAATAAGCAACAGCATGTTGGTATTTAACAGCCTAATAGAGCACAAGTTATTTCCATAAGCATTGCTAGCATAGCCACCAAAAGAGAAAACAAAAACTCATTAAAGTGAAGAACATTTGCCAACTACCTTCTATTCACTATTTACCATTGTTCAGTTCATGTTACAAAATTGAAAACCCCAGAGTAGTCTAATCACTTATAAGAATTCATTTCAGTGCATTATTTCATAAATCTCCCAAGGTGTGTGCGTGCTATGATCACACTTGGAGGACTGGACAGGAGGAGTGGAGTTTAAAAACCAGCCTGGCTTTACATAGTCAGTTTAAGGCCAGCCTGAGCAACTTAACAAGATTGTCTCAAAATGAAAAAGAAAAAAAAATCTGATTTTAAGTAATTTCTAAGTTAGAGAACTTGACTAAAATAAATACCTGACCTGTTATGGGGGCATATACCTATATCTATTGAATAGTCGTAAGCACGAGTACCACAGGTTTGAAACTATCCTGAGAAATTTAGCAGGACCTTGTCTCAAAAATATATTAGTTGGGCCAGAGAGATGGCTCAGTAGATTAAAAATACTTGCCTGTGTACAGACATCCAGCCCTAAGTTTGAATCTCCCACACTCAAATAAAAAGGGGGTATTTCATTCTGAGGCTATAATCCTGATGCTATAGAGGACAGAGACTGGGGGATCCTGGGCCTTGCTGACTGGAAAGAAACCAGACTCTGTCTGAGAAAAGTAAGGTAGAGGATGTCCAGTGTCTTCCTCCAGTCACAACACAGTCAGTCAGTCAGTCGTCGTTCTGTCTGTCTGTCTGTCTGTCTCTGTCTCTCTCGTCTCTCTCTCTCTCTCTCTCTCTCTCTCCTCACACACACACACACACACACACACACACACACACACACAGCTTTAAATTAAATATCTGAAAATAAACACCTTAAAAATGCACATTCCACCCAGTCATGGTGGCAAAGGCCTTTGATCCAGCACTCAGGAGGCAGAGGAAGGTAGATCTCTGAGTTTGAGGACAACCTGGTCTACATAGCAAGTCCCAGGCCATCCATACTCCAGAACTACACAAGAAGACCTTGTCTCAAAAACAGACCAAAAAAAAGTGTTCATCCTATTTTTTTGGTGCAGTTTCTTTTCTTTTGAAATCAGGAAACTTGTAAAGAACTAGAGCCCTTGGACTCTGTTCCTTGTTCCATGTGTCAGGAGACCAGCTAAGTTAGTAAAGATCATCCATAACTAGTTACTTAGTAGTTACTCTCATCTTCAGTCACTTTCAGTGTAGTTCCTTCTCTGTTGCATTGTATTTTATGTTAGTGTTACATGACTAGTATTTAAATAAATGTAATCACTAAGCCAAAAAAGTCTGTTTTAAATCCTTTTCTTGAAATTTAACAGTTTAAAACACAGTATCAGTAAGCATACTGTTCATAAGTTTTCCAATTTCAACTTGTTAATATTTGCAGATAACTTGAAATTGTGGTTATCCAAAGTTTGTCAATAGGTACATTGTTGTATAATGGTCTTGTTGTACTTTTGGGGGAGTTGCTTTGTTTTTAAGAAATCTTTATGTTGCTACTACCTATACTGATTAATTTTGATTGTTTTTTTTGTTGTTGTTTCTGTTTTTTTGTTTTGATTTTCAACTCTAGGAGTCTCTCCCACCTGTCCAGTTTGACTGGAGTAGCAGTGGCCTTACTAACCCTTTAGATGGTACGTCTCTCCGTAGAGCCTCTAGCACCAGGGCTAGAGCTAAGAAAGCTACACAGTTCAGACAGACTTCTCTCTGCTGATTTCCTTTTTTGTTTGAACATAACTTCTTATTCTTATCTTTGGAAATTCAGGCTTTCTTTCTAAATAGCAATTGCTCAAGATACCAGCCATTACTGTTATCAACAATGTTAATGTCCAAATATTGGTAGTAAGAATAAGGTAAAGTTGTAGTTTCTTTATATTAAGTCAAAATTAGATAGTTAAAATGATATTTTAGCTAGGACCAATTTATTTGAATGTTTTATAGCTTTACTTTGTGAAATTTTCTTGGATACAAAGTCTTGTAGCTAGCAGTTGCTCCAAAGCATAAAGCACAAATATTCACTTAACCAGAACCAGTGTGCAGATAGATCCATATTTATTGACTTAATATAGTTTTCAGATTCAGTAGCATTTTATAGAGTACTTAAATGCAAATTGAAGATGAATGATTTTCATGATTATTTTTAAACTTATCTCCAAATACTAACAAAGCAATTCCAGAAATCAGTGGTTTTTCTTACAACTTTTAAACTCTAAAAGGGGATAACTTATGCAAGTACCATAGGGTCTTTCTTTAACACACAGTGCTAATGTTAGAGTCCATGCTATGGGTTTTCCATGGATCCTGATTTATAATTGCTTCGTAAATGGTTGAGCCATTGTCTAGAACACTATCACTGTCATCTCAGTGGTACTTACCATACCATTGCCTGAGACACTCTTACCAGCTTTTCCTTAGAGCTGGGATCCTAGGATACCTGAAAACCATCAATTGAATGTCCGCTGAAGGAAAGCCTGGATGTACCTTTTGCTGTTGTCTGGTGTCTTTTAGTCAAATCATCATGCTTTTTATTAACAATTTCTTTAAAAATGTATACTATTTGTGATTACTGTTGCAGAGTTAAAGGGGAACAGTACAGCTTGTGCATCAGGGTAGGGCAGTTACTACATCTATAGTATGTTATTTTAAATAAGTTAATGTATTGGTGCATGTCCTGAAACTCACAACTTTGTCATTCTTTTAAAAAGCATTCATTAGAAACCAGACATTGTTCATAGAAACTAACATGAAATATTGGGCATGTAGTGATTTAATGTTGGGTTAAGATTAAGTATTGTTTCCCTTTAACTAGTATGCCTTCTCTGGTCTTTCTGATACTTTCAGTTTTGATTGAAAGCACTGACTTCTAACTAAAACCTAACAAAGTGTTACATTATTTACATTGTACACAAGGAAATCTACACTGAGTTAAATTGTTACTTTAGTTATGAAAACCTAATGCTGTACACATTGTTTTAATGTTGATTTTTTAAAATGTGTAATGACTACTAATTATAACCTGCATGTTCAAGTGTGTGTCTTACCCCTTTTCACACGTAACCCCTCCTCCCTTGGCTTACCTTCTGTGTGGCTGCCCACCAACACGGTCACTGAATTCCAAGCTAGTGGAGGTTCCACTCTTCTGAACCTTGATTTCTTTGGGCCCGTGGATGACAGTAGCTCTAGCAGCAGCACAATCCCAGGTCAGCAGAGCATTTAACCATAGTTGTGGTTCTTTACTAAAAGCATGACGCTGTTTGACTTTCCTATAAACAAGGAAACAGGTAGACTGTGTTCTCTCCAGTACCCTTCTTGCATCTAGCTACATCTGATTGTAAGAAACAACTTACACAGAATACATTTTTAGGACAACTTTCTCAGAGGGTTATATTCAGAGTTGAAAGCAGTTTCTACAGTAAATAACCCTAATGGCTTTAGACAGCTAAGGATGTTTTGGTTTTCACCCCCTCTAAATGGAAAATGTATTTATATGCTTATTTTAAAAGCATATTCTATAAAGCCATTTGAAAGTAACACTAGCGAGATAAGAACGTTTTAGTACACAGAGATGGCTTCATATTATAGTGTCTATAATAATGTCACTTTTACAAATTCTAACATTTTAATTAGTTTTTATTAGTGCTGCTAAATACATAATTGGTTCCAAAAGGTTGGAATCTAGCATGTAGTTATATAGTCCCATATTTTAAAAATTACTATTTTTATGTAGCTCTTAAATAGAAAGCATACTGTTAGTTTCCATGGAGAATAAAAAATGTTAACAAAAGTTAATAGTAGAAAGTAATTGCTATGAACCTAACAGCTAAAAACTAAGCTTACTAGTACCTGTTAATGTCCTGCCCTAGGTCATTGACCAAAGGACTAATGTACTTTGTCATTTTCTAACTGAATAAAAGATGGAAATTATAATGGCATTTTAATGTTTACATTTTATTGAATATGATTTTAATGAATCCCTGTCATCCCAAAGTTGTGATCTGGTAATCACTGAACATCAGACAGCTACTGGGGTAATTCTGTGCCCACTAGTGGCCAGTTTTGTAGCTAGCTCCGGTTCCTGAGAATTGGGGGTGTGGGGGTTGTTTTGTTTGAGGTGAGTCTATTAGGTAGCCCAGCCACCCACTTCAGTGGTTTATCAGCCATGAATATGAAGGAAGAAGAAAGTCAGCTAAGGGCAGTCCTGCCACAGAGAAAGCCCACAAATCTCAGGTGGAATGAATAGACTTCTCAAATCTAAGCTCCTAGTTTTCATTTTCATTGTTTTCAAAATTCTTGAGAGTATATGAAAAAAGTCTGTATCTGGTTTTGCTACTTACTTAAATTTGATACTTTACTACTTAATGTTCTACTAAGAATAATCTGACTTACGGAACAGCCTGGAGGAGCTAAAATTGTCATGGTACTTACTGGAGGTAAAGGGGGAAGCCAGGAGTTATCCAAGTTCTCTCTCAGCTAACTTTGGTCAGTCTGCATTATAATGAAAAAAGCTTGGATTAGATTTCAAATGCTTACATTTTAAATTTGTTTAAAAAGCGCTTTTGGAGCACAGATAACCTGGTTGCTTAAAGAAGTGCCGAGATGGCCTGATAATTGGGCTGAGGGTATAGCTACAGGACAGTCAGTCTGGAAAGTTTAAGGCTGCAGTAGATGTGAGCACAGCATGGTCCAATGCAGTCTGTGCCCTGGGAACCTTTAAACTCTGGGCTTTCATCAGTATGCTCTAGCTGCTGTGTAAATTTGTTTACAGTCAATTTGCCTTGACTTTCTATTGTTAATGGGTTTCATTAAAATGTCCCCCAGCTTCAGGTACCAACTCCTTCTTTAGTGTTCCAACTTACCACTTGTTTGTCCTTTTTTAAACTTGTTTATGGGAAAGTCATTTTTTCTTAGCTTGCTGTGAACTATTGTGTGTGTGATTTTTAGAAGATTGGCATGTAATTTGGCTGGCTACTTTAATTGTGTAATTAAGCTGTGCCTCATTAAGGTTCTGTTTTTAAAAAAAACTTCCATTAAAAACTCTCTGTAGTTTATAGTAAATAATTGCCTTGTTTCTGAAAACGTTAACTGTAATTGTTACAGATCTCAGTCATTTTTTGGTTTGGGGACAGTTTATGGAGGGGAGGATGTTGTTTGGGGTAGAAAGGTGATTTTCTTCTGTCATTGTCAGTGCTTTTGTTTTCAATCTACCATTTACTGCTTGGCAGCTGAGTGTCCAGTACTGGATAAACTGCTGTTAACTCAGGATGCAGTTGTTCTGCATGACACACAGATCTCACCTTCATTGCTGTGGGTACTTGGAAGCTAACCTTAAACAGTGGAAGAGATAAACAGTTTTGGTTCATTTGCTCTTTATATAGACATCTACAATTTCATACATTTTAACTTTGGCCTCTATGCTTATTGTAGAAAAACAGAAGTTTTTAAAGTATGTCCTGAAAGTGTACATTAATGAGCATTAAGCCCATGGGAGCCAGCATGCACCTTCCTCCTGTGGGACTCAGTCACTGTGGGAGCTGTTGCTCGTTTGACTATCACATCTGAGGCCCATCTGTGCTCATCGAAGAATTGCTTCAGAAAGGAGAGAACTTGTTCTTCAGTTTATTATACTTTTTGCCTAATCTTGTAGGCTTTTCTTAGAAAATAAAATTGAACCATGTACAGCCATGCACATTTGTAGTCCCAGCTGAGGCAGGAGGATCTCCTGAACCTCAGGAGGTCAAGACCAGCCAGAGTGGTATTGTAATGCCCTGTCTCAAAGAAGAAAGAAAAATAAAAATATTGGAGAAGCTACTAAGCATTTTTTTGCAAACTGATGCTCAACTATAGCCCCAACTTAGCTTCCTTCCTCTTCCTCTAGCTGACTAGAGGAATTTTTAGCTGCTGGCTACCAGATTTAAGGTCAGACTACACATACGTAACGGATCCTGGAAATGAGTGTTCTCATTTCTCCCAGAGTAGTGCTCTTAGCCACGTTCTGGATGTGTTTGCCCACTCCACCTCTTACCTGAAGAACATGCAGTCAATTTTTAGTAATGATTTGATGCTTTAAATAATTCTGCATCTCTTTAGTCATGGCTAAGATAACCAAATTACCAAATCATTTTCTATACTAGAGACTTTATATTAATCTCCAAGTCTCTGGCATGAAAAAAAAAAATAGAGTCTTAAAAGGAAAAAAAAATCTTTTTGATGAGATCAGAGCAAGGTTCAAAATTAGGTTCATTAGCCAGTTTAAAAGTTGAGGATGTTGAGCTGGAGAGAGCAGTTAGAAGCACCGGCCACTCTTCCAAAGGACCAGCAGCTCACAACAGTCTCTAACTTAAGTTTTAGGGGATCCAAACACCTTTACACAGACATACATGAAGGCAAAACACCAGTGCACATAAAAATAAATATTTTTTTAAAAATGAGAATGTTGGAGGTCAGGTGTGGTTACTCATACCTGTAATCCCAACACTCAGGAAGCTGAGACAGGAGGATTATCATAAGTCAAAGCCAGCATAGGCTACAGAGTAAGACCTTGTCTTAAAATAAGATAAAATAAAAATTTTGAGAATATCAGAGTATGCTCATTCTATTTATAAATACTATATGTCAGAAATGAAAACAAAACCGAGTGATGGGAATTCTTGAAGCATTTGAAAGGCATCTGCTACATACAACATTTATTTTAAAATAGGATTTTTATGTATTCCCTTTATAGATACTTCAAAGCCTACCATTTAATAAAGAAAAACATGAGGCTAGATAATTGGCTCAGTGGTTAAGAGTACTGGCTGCTCTTGCAAAAGACCTGGGTTCTATTCCCAACACCTACATGGTGGCTCACAACCGTCTGTGACTCCAGTTTCAGGAACTCCTACACCCCCTTCTGGCCTCCTCAGGCATTAGGCATGCGTATGATATGCATACATAAATACAGACACACATACACACACAATAAAAATAAATAATCGGAGAGTGCTCAGTGGGTAAAGGTGCTTGCTGCCCAAGTTGGTAACCCTGAGTGCAGTCCCTAGAAACCCTGTAAGGGTGGAGGTGAGAACTAGCTGCACAAAGCTATCTGACATCCAACCACTTGTAGCATGCGTGCCTTCATGCAAGCTCTACCCACTTGTAGCATGCACACCCTCATGCAGCACACTTAGTAACGACTTCCATGTTCAGAAGAGCAGCACTTGCTCTGACAATGACAATGAGTGGTGCTTATGCAGACTCGTGTGGATAGAGTATTGCTGTCACATCTTGTCGCTCACTGTGACCCATGCAGCCTGCCCTCACTCACTGTCCTTCTGTGCTGTAAGGTGTGGATCCAGAGTTGTATGAATTAACAACTGCTAAGCTGGAGACCTCCACCTCAAGCCTCAGAGCGACTGATGCATTTGCGAAGCTCATGTCTACAGTGGAAAAGACAAGCACGTCGACCAGGTAAATGGACCTAAACTTTGCCCTAACTTTGTATTCTGGTTTAAATGGCCACGAGCAAAACATGCAAGAGGTAGTGCTTCTGTATTACACTGACTTAAAGCCCACAGATGGCAAAGCCTAGGAAACATCAAATGGATGTTTTATGATGAGCTTTATTGGAAAAGACTGACAGATGAAGTTTTCTTCTCCCCGCCCCCATAGAAGATGATTCTGATTAAGTATTGATGCTGATGCCACTGGGGAGCACCCCTGTCCTTTCATAATTATGGAGAAAAGCGTTTCCCAGAACCCGATTTTCTCCTGGTGTCACATAAGCTACTGTGTTCACTTTGAAGCTAAGACAGAGTAAAAAATTTTTAATTTTCAGAACTTTTGCTACTGCTTCCCTAACTTGAGCTAACTTCTTTACCAAACTTAGGGAGCCTCTCTAGGAACAGTGTCTCCTGCTGTCAGAGCCAGAGACAAGGAGTGTCACGTGGACCTTATGCGTGGGGTTTAACACAGTTGCGAACCCGTGCTTTGATAAACCAGTTCCTAGTAGAGGGCCAGTGCTGATTGGTCAGCTGTCTTCTCTGCTTCCCAGATCATCATCCATCTGCATCTTCAAGAGAGATGTTTATGTGTCAGTTGCCCAATTTGGAAATTTTAGAATTTCCTATTGAATAACAGACACCATCTTTTTCTATTTTTTTTTTTTTTAAACTTAAACTTGAATGATTGCAATCTCTTTGGGTTGTTTGTTGGTTTGTTTTTGAGACAGGGACTTGGTGAGCAGCCCTGGCTGTCATGAAACTTGTTATGTAGGCTAGGCTGGCCTTGAACTTGGAGAGAACCACCTGCCTAAGTCCCAAATGATGGGATTAAAGATGTGTGCCACCGTGCCACTTTGACTTAAAGGATTGAGTGTCTTTTACTTTATTCCCTACAGACATCCAGCAGGCACTTAACAATTTTTAAAGGCTGAAAGGCTGCTGCTGTTTCTCGTTTGATGGCTGTAGATGCCTTTAACCATTCCAGGAAATAGATTTGGAGCATGTAGGTCCATTTGTCCACAGGTTCATTCCATTGCTGTCATTGCCCTGTGTTGCGGGCACACACACACACACACACACACACACCACAGTTGTGGAAGTGGTGCTGTTCCTTTCTGTGGCCTCTGCTGTCTCTGAGCCAGTCCTACTGCTTCTGCACCTTTCCCTGCACACCCTAACCAGTCCTGACAGTTCATCCGTTGTGCCAGTAGGAGGAGCTCTACTCCACTTTGTCAGCCCTGCACCTTCATGTTTTAAGGCTCTAAGACATAGACTGTATTGCCCAACCTGTTACTACTAAACTTTCTTCGTCTTCTTCTAAAATAAAAGAATAAATTAAAATTGCAGCACACATCTAGGAGGGAAGCTGTAGCTGCCAGAGAGTCTCTGTGATAATATGTGACCTTTCTGCTGTTGGAGTACTAGAGAACAAACCCAAAGCCTTGCAGACTCTAGGTCTGCCATTGGATTGTTTTCTCAGACCCACTTGAACGTTTAAAATGAAGTAAGTTGAAAAAAAAGCTACCAACTTTGGGGTTCATTTGGAAGAATGTTTTGCTTGAAAATAGAAAAATATCCACATCTTAATATTAGAATTTAAAGTTATAAAATACCAGAGGAGTTTGAAGTGGTGGTGTTTTTGTTTTGCAGGAGCAGAAGTTGTTCTTTTTTTTTTTTTAATTTCTTCTTGCCACACCTCCACCCCCATCAAACCGAAAGCTTCATGCATGCTAGGCAGATGTTTACAGCAGAACTCCAGCCCCAGCCTCTTGTGAACTGTGAGTCTTAGTTGTATTGGGAACACAGGCGGCACACAGTGTGATTTCAAAAGGCTTTCTTGGTGTATTGATCTGTAGGATTTGTTTCTTTTTCTTTTTAAGTAAAGGTTAGCAAATGTGTCTTGGCTCTTGACAATCCATCAGAGATAGACTGGAAAAGCTCTATGAAGAGCTACTGAATAAGAAAGAGTTAAAGCGGTATTTGCAGTGGATATGCTGATAAACCTGTAATTTCAGCACTTAGAAAGCTGAGGCAAGAGGATCACAAACTTGAGACCAGCCTAGGCCACAAAGCAAAGCTCTGTCTCTGAGAGTAAAGAAGTCATGGTGGGGTTAGGGGAGCACATTTGACGAGGCACACTTCTTTCCCTTTCCATCTCTAAATCGTGTTTACTGTTTGTCAGGGGTGATGGATTCCATGCTTGAGCCTTGATCACAGGGGAAGGTCAGAAAATAACCTGTGGGAGTCTGTTCTCTCCTCTCACCATGTGGGCTGTCAGGCTTGGCGGCAAGCCTCTCTGCTGCTGAGCCCTCTGCAGGCCCTCCCTCACACTCTTGTCTAAGGCCTTTGAGCATGTGAGGAAACTTGATGTGGTCTTCTCTTCCCGTATGTTGTAAAATAATTTCTCACTAATTTTCTTTTTTATCTGTGGTAGGTATTTTGACATGCTGTTTCTGACTGGAGCCAGCTTGTCCCTCTTTAGACAACCTTGTACCCAACTCTGGAGCAGCCACCAACTGATGTCAAACCTTGTACAAACCAAATTGGCATAAGACACTACATCCTAGAATTCCAGAACTTAAGCAATCCTCCTGCCTCAACCTTCCCAATAGCCACCAGGTCTACAGCATGTGCTACTGTGCCTGGCTGGGCTGGGGTATTGTTCCCAGGGCCCTGTGCATGCCAGGCTAGCACTGTACCACTGACCACATCACCAGCACTCACTTTGCTTTTACAGAAATCCAAGTTCTTTCTCAGTGTGAAATACTTATGTCTCCTTGCTTAACTGACCTAACGTGGAGAAAGGGTATTTTCTAATTAAACCAGCTGGTTAGTAGCTACAGAGAGGCCATAAGTGACAATTGTACAAGCCAAAGAACTAGTGGCTAACAGAAATACTTTGGGACTTTCGGTTTTGAATTTTATTGATTTAATTAACAACATGAAACCTGTCTTTCTCACTAGTGTAAATTCACTAGTTTTTAGTAGGTTCACAAAGTTATGCAACTGTCATCATTAAATTACCCCAGCAAATGTTTATTATCTTATTCCAGCCTAAAAATCCCCTGTACATGTTTGCCTATTGCAGTTGTAGGTGTGAGTGTGGGTTTTCTGTCCTGACTTAAGGTCTCAGACTGAGGGTTTAGCTCAGCAGTCGCATTTGCCTAGAATGCACAGGCCCTGGGATTAAGCCCTGGTACAACGTGGCAAAGTGGGGCCCAGGGAAGGGGATGGGGGCCCCCCAGGGAGAGCATACTCAGGCTCATCTCAATCTCAGTACTCTCATGCTCCTAGTGCTAGATTGCAGATGTGCACACCACACAGGCCTTCATGGCTGTGGTGTCTGGTTGAGACAGGATTTCATGTTGCCTACTGGCTTTAAACACCTTATCATCTTGGCATTCACCTCTAGAGCCCTGGGACATAATGTTTTGTGTTCCCACCAGTAACAAGAGCTTTCCAGTTTCTCCACATTCTCTCCTCCAAATAAGTTGTAGCTGTCCCAGTGGGTATGAAGTTGTATCTCAGCATGTTGCTGGCTTCCAGGGTCCTGCTTCAGAGTCTCTGTCTGCTTTCAGTCAAAACATTTATGATCTTTCCTTCTATGTTACAAACGCCACACCTTTGTCAGGTACATAATTTTCAGGTACTTGCTACTCTGTTATCTTTTCACTTGTTATACCATGTATTGACATTCAGAAGATTTTAATTGTGATGAAACTCAATTTGTTTGTTGTTGTTCCTTGTGCTTTGGTTAAAGAAGTGATTGTCTACTTCAGAATTAGGAAAATCTTATACCTCAGAGTTTATGGTTTCAACTCTTACATGTGGATCTTTAAGGCATTTTTGGTTTGACTTGGGTTTTTTTTTTTTTTTTTTTTTTTTTTAAACTGGGTTTCTTTGTGTAGCCCTGGCTGTCCTAGAATTCACTCTGTAAACCAGGCTGTCCTTGAACTCAGAAACCTGCCTGCTTCTGTCTCCCAAGTGCTGAGATTAAAGACATGTGCCACCTCCTCTCCACTTTTTAATGCATTTTAGATTAATTTTAATATAGTGAAAGGTGGGAGAAGTCTACATTCTGCCTCCCCCTCCTCTGCCCTACCTAGGGCTATCTAGTTGTCCTGGTGGTTTCTTGAAAAGTCTTATCATGTTTCTTTTCATGTGTGTGTGTGTGTGAGCGTGTGCATGTGTGTGTGCATGATCATAGGCCACTCTTTCTGGACTTTCATTTGTATGTAGTCCATTGACAGAAACGGATAAATCTTAGCTAGAGAGCAATAGAGAACAATACAATTGTTATCAAATTCTCAAGCATCTGCTTTATGTATTTTAATAAGAATACCTGACAGATTACTACAGATGATGCACAAACTTACAGTTGTGTAAAACTTTTATACTCAATTTCATATTGTCTCTGAAAGCCACTGGTGGAGCCTAGAGCGATCTGCACAGTTGTCTCGTGCTAAGAACGTTCCTTGCCCTTCTCTCCTGGACCTGCCTGCACTTCACAGATGGGAAAATCCATGCAGGCCTTGTTGTTCTCACTGGGGATTTCAGCAAGTAATGTTCACCATGTTATTTAGTCCCCCAGTTTTCTGTAAATTGGAAATTATATCTAAAGGAAATTATATCCCTGTGAATACAGGGATAACATTTTGGCTGGAGTACCTCAGAGGTCTCAGTACATCAGAAAACTTAGGACACCCGCTGACGGCGTGGCTGCATGACCGCATGGCTGCAGGCTGACCGTTTCACCCCCTAGACCGTGTCAGTGATGCTGAGATTGACGTAGGATGCAGGATGCTTGTTTGACTTTGGAGTGATGCAGTTATCTACTAGTTCCTCAAGCATCTACCAATTATTACCGTGAAGTCCAATCTAAAATGTACATTTTAATTTCTTTAAATATAGGATTGTTATTGTATTCTTCTAAGAAACACTAGAACTGTGTTGAATATTGATTCTTCTGCTGGTATGATTACCATAAAAGAAAGAATTGGGCTTTCTGTAGTCATTTCAAAGTACCTTTGATCTGAAATTAACTATGTGACTATAATACTTGGAGCATATTTAACCACTGTGATGGACTTCGGTGGTGTTGATGGCTTGTGTGCTGTTTAGCCACACGAGCCTCATTGGGCATTTTCTCCAGCCTCCCCACTGGCTCACCAGGAGTTTTGTGCATCTTGTAATATGCTTCAGACTACTTGTTAGAGTGAGGGAGATATGGTTAAATAGACATTATCGACAAGGCCAGAGGCCTTTAAGGTTTGCACATTCCCCTCCACCCCCCACCGCCACCCCAGGTTCCTGCCTGTACCCGGGTTCTCATGCTGCCACCTGTAGCCCAGTTTGGCTGAAGACTTTCTCTCCTGGAATTCCCCATTAGGTTAGGAAAGCCTGAGGTTAAATGACTTACCATGCTTCACCACACCTTTCAAGTTTGGTAATGTTGGTAGTTTTTGCAGTAGGAGGGGAAATCCAGGTGGGCAGACTGTTATCAAGGTTTTAGCGCTATCCTTGTGCTTGGTAACATGCTTGAAAATTATTGCTGGGTAGATGGTTCCAGCCTTAAGTTCATGTGCATGTGGATAATTGTCTACATGCGTGATCTCAGGAACACAACGAAGCCACGAGCAGAGGAGAAGCTGGTCAGATGCCCAAGACCACAGACCTTGACAACAATTCTTTTCCATTTGATCTGCAGCACAGTGCCCTTAACACACTTGTCTTTTCTCATTGGCGATAGGAAACCAAAAAGAGAGGAACACTTAAGTGAAGAAGCCGTGAAGGTGATTGCCAGCCTTCCCGATCTGACCTTCATGCATGCCAAGGTGTTGATGTTCCCAGCCACACTGACACCTTCCACAAGCTCCCAAGAACAAGCAGACGCATAGCTGGTTGAATCGGACAGTTTTAAATACTTTATCCTTTCCTCCATCTCTCCCTACCGTCAAAAGCATATCTGCTGTAATTTAAAAATAAAACCATTCAAGTTCAGCTGACTTGTTGGTAAGCCACACTAGAGAGGTATACATAGTAATGTATATTTATTTACATACTGAAGTCCTAAATTTATATTAGAAAAAAATGTAAATAATTGGGGATGAACATTTTTGAAGATTTATTCTTTTGTGTTGCTGGGGTGTATACATTTATGTCTTTGTGAAATACACTGGTGGTGTCCTTCTTAAAAACTTTTGAAATAAAAAAAGAAAATTAAAACCTCAAATCTCCACTGTCTGAAATCCCCTTCAGTCTTTTCCCTTTGCACTGACAGCTTAATTCCCTGTCCTATGGTCTGTTACTTTTACTATCACAAAAAAAAAAAAGCTTCAGAATTCTTGTTTGATTTTCAGTTTTATGTGTGATGGGTTTGTTTCAGGCCTGGCTTTTGTTCAATTTCCTGGGTTTTGTTTTCAGTCTTTTCACCAGGCATATTGCTGTGTGACCTTCTCAGAGGTCACTCCACCAACGCTTGCTGGTTGTGGGGTGTGGATCACTGTCAGAATGCGATTGGGGGCTTGAAAGAGAATGCCTGTCTTAATCGGTGTGATTTGGAGAAGGACCAAATTATATATGAATGTCTTAAAATGAAATTTGTAGAGATCTTCCTGTTCTGTCATACCACTATTTTTTGAGGATTTTGCACAGTGTAAAATGACATAATCATAGATTGCTATGGTTTAGGCTGTATATACAGTAAAAAACAAACAAACAAACAAAAAACTATGGGTTTTAAATGTTTGGGGAAATTCCTATGGAAAAAAGAGAGAGAGATGTAGAAGAGCCTCTAACCAGGTTAATGTGCATGCCCAAGGTTTTTGAGATTTCAGTGTGTAAATTTCCTTTTAGCTTATACAATAATAAAATAATTTAAAAGAAATTTAGCCTTTTGTCTTTGTACTTTAGTATCTCAGGAAAAATACACATTTGAATGTGAGGTTTTATTCAGAATTAATAAATTTTGTTTCAAATAAAGTAATTGGTAGGATTCTACCTGGTTAAAATCAGGAAGAAGTATAATCTGGTAGGTGGAGAGATGGTTTGTGGGTCAGGAACACTTGTTCTTACAGAGGGCCCAAGTTCTACACTCATGGTGGCTCAAACCATCTGTAACTAACTGCAGTGTTTCACAGACAGACATGGAAACAAAGCATTCACAACATAAAGTGAAATAAATCCATCTAAGAAGCTCCAGGCCAGCTGGCCTGGTTTATACAGTGACAGAGAAACTGTCGTAAACAAGGTAGAAAGGTAACAACCTGAATGTCATCTGTGGTGACACACATGCATGTCCCCCAAACACACCAAACAGGATTGGTGCTTTTGCCAGCTGTTAAATGTACAACATGAGACCATAAAAGAAATCCCCTTGGACTGGAGAGATGGCTCAGCAGTTGGGAATACTGGCTGTTCTTCCAGAGGTTCCCATTCAATCCCCAGCAACCACATAGTGGCTCACAACCACTGGGATCCAGTGCCATCTTCTGGTGTGCATGAAGACAGCATACTCATATACATAAGTAAAAATTTTTAAATCCCCATGATTCATTAGAACATATCTTCAGAATGTTGAAAACGTTAAGAATTTATAGGAGAACCCCCTCCAAGAAAATGTTTGCACAAAATTCCTAAAAAGTAATTTGGGAGGTAGGTGGAGAGATGGCACAATGGTTAACACGTGTTGCACTTGAAGAGAACCAGAGTTTTGTTTCCAGCAACTGCATGGTGGCTCACAAACGTCTGAAGCTCCAGTTCCAGGGCATCCAGCACCCTGTTCTGACCTCTGCTAGCACCAAGCACACATGAGTTGCCCATGCATATCTACAAGCAAAATAACCATGCATATGAAAATACGTGTGTCTAAGACAAAAGTCATTTTAGAGTATTGTCATTTTAGACATGTGCCAGGAAAACAGTTGCATGGTATTTGCTAGAGAACAAGCTGTCAGCCAGTGGCACCCTATAGTGTCCACTAGAATGTACTAGTGGAAGACTTGACATCATTGGCAGCTTCTTGGTTGCCTAGTAAGTATGGCCTAGAGTGACAGACGCTTCAAGATAATTCAGGTGTATAAGAAGAAACTGGGCCAGGCAGTGGTGGCCTTTAATCCCAGCACTTGGGAGGCAGAGACAGGCAGATTTCTGAGTTCGAGGCCAGCCTGGTCTACAGAGTGAGTTCCAGGACAGCCAGGGCTACACAGAGAAACCCTGTCTCGAAAAAAAAAAAAAAAAAAAAAAGAAGCAGAAACTGGGTTGCTGTACAACACTAACACCTCCCCACCCCCAGCCACCATGTCCACAAGTTCCTCTGTGCCTGCTTACAACTGATCACAGCTGCACTTGCTGACTATGGACATCTCTCTCACAGAATGGAGAATGGGAAGTGACCCTCAACTGAGTACCCAGCCAGTTGTATGCAACTTGGTCCTAACTGCACATGGCCTTTGGGTCTCGAGGAAGGCCTGCAGTGTGTAGTCTGAGGAAGACTAGGTGAATTGGGCTCCATTTATACAGCTGTGGGGAAGACGACATATGGGTGAAGACATTACAGTGCAGCTGTTTTGGGATCATTTATGCTCCTGTGAGTAGCCCCTCCCCATGCCTATAAATATGTCTAATAAACTCATTAAGTGTTTGGGAGGCAGGGGAGAGAACTGTGGTGGAATCAAACTGCTTTGTCATTGGGACTTTATAAGGAGGGACGTATATGTCACGTGGTCTCCCCACCCAAGTCGAAAATTCTCATGACAGGAGTGTGATGGCCATTTTAATTGTCAACTTGGCTATATGTAGATTCTTTGACCTTCCACTCATAAACAGCCATTGCTGGATTAGCTTGATTGAAATCTGTTAAGTCATTCTAGTAAATCCCCTTTATGTAGAGATTCATTCTCTTAAGTTCTCCTGTTCTAGAACCCTGACTAATACAAGGGGCTATAGAATAAAAAATTATGGGGGTATAGCTCAGCAGTCAAGCATATGTTTCACATACATAATGTCCTGAATTTGACCTCAAACATGTATGCTTGTAGACCCCATACACAAAGGAAAAGAAAACTGAGGTAGAAGCAACTTCAGAGTCTATGATTTTAGGGCTGAGCTGCTCAGTGCTCCCCTAAACCTCTCCCAGGAACCCCCAGAGGCATCAGAGCCAGAACACACATGTAGCCAGGGGTTGTCTTACAGTAACAACTTAGGCTACTATTGGGGCTGAATGATTACAGAAAATTCTGTTCAATAAAAGGGCTCTGTTGCTGCAAAATATTAAGGGCCAATGAGTCAGTTCTCATGGCTGAAGAAATGGAAGCATAAATATGGAAACTGACATGCGCGACAGCACATCTGTATCCAGAGGCAGGACCCAAGCCCAGCTTCGTTGCTAGCACTGTGTTGCCATGACCTTCCTGTTGTTTCAAGCTGTCCCCTAGTGTTGGATAAACCTAATCCTTTTCCCCACGTACCTGAAGGTCACTGTCACAGTCCTCTTTCCAAGCCGTTTTCCTCTATACACAACATTCTAACCTGAATGTCATCCTATTGGCCGAGTGCCTCTGAACTGTTCCCCAGGCTGGACCAGGTGTCACCTCACCACTGACTCGGGCTTTATGCTTATTCTGCTTCAGACATCTAACCTAGCCTACAATTCTATCCCCAGTAATGACCAATCTGCCTCTTTAGCACACATAGGAGAGTATCTTCCCCTCCAACTGCCATCAAGTCAGACTTTGTCATCTACTTCTACTGATGAGTTTTTAAAACCTAAAGCAGGTTTTACATTTATTCTTTTCAACCTCATTATGTCCATTTTAAACATTGCTTCAGATGTCCATGTCCCCAAAGTGTTTCTGTATCTATAGTATACACTCTCTCCCTCCTTCCTCCTTCTTGTCATCCATTGACTAATAAACAGACTTCATGTCCAGATCGCCAAATAGAACCACTACAAATGCCTGCTCAGAGCACCAGGCAGGCTCCTGGTGCTGTGGCCTCTCAACAGAGTGACACCATGCTCCTTCATCTTGGCCACAGAGCACAACGGGCATCGCCCTGCTGAATCCAGTTACAGGATCAGTGACACTACATGAGTCCGCGTAATAATTCACGTGCACCAGGAGGTGATAAGCCCAGGATGAAAGAGTCAGCACAGGTGTGGTGCACAGCTGTAATTCCGTAACTCAGGGGGCTGGGGCAGGAGGATCACAAGTTAAAAGGTAGTTTGGACTATATAGAGAGATTCAAAAGGATAAAATGGCATCCATTCAGGCTGGGGTGGGGTGGATAATCCGCATCAATTGTGGCACACGGTAAACACTCAGCCAATAATATTTATCATTTATCTGGGTCAGTATTCTGTCAGTAAAAATGAGAATGAAGATGACAGAAGAGAATGGCTAACTGTCTCCTTAACAGTGTGTCCAATGTCCTCTTCCCCTCCAGGGACCTAAAGCCACCTTACAATGTGTGGTAGATTTCAGTTACCTTGAAACTCCTAATGACATATGAACTATGTCCTTTGCTCCTCACATCCCTTAATGGGGCCCCATGGTCCTCTCCCATCACTATCTCTGAGGGTCAGTGACATGGATCACCAAAGACCAAAAAGGCCAAGTCATGAGAATAAGGAGACCTCCTGCCTTCATCCCACATCCACCCCAGAATGGAGTTGCTGGTTACTCTAGTCTTTAACTCCCTACCTAGGTCCCTCGAGGAAAAGGTTTCCAAAAGATCAGACATGGTGCACACGCCTGCAATTCCAGCATTCAAAAGGCAGAGGGAAGAAGATTCCAAGTTTGAGACCAACTGGACTACATAGTAAGATCCTGTCCAGCCCCCTCCCTCCCTGCCATGTTCTGGGCAGAGCCCTTTCCTGGCCCCTCCTTGAGTGGCTGGTCTCCTCTGCCACTGATCAGCCTCACAGGAAGTCCTGGTCTCCAGCTTTAGGCCCCATGTACCACATATGAATCCTCACAGGCCCTATTCACACTGCCTTGTTAGACGCCTCTCAATGAGTGTTTTCCATGTTCACTCTTGTCCAGTTCCCCTGCCTCACCTTCAGCCTGTGAGTCTAGACTCCTGTTGATTCCACTTCTTACACAGCTGCCTCCCTCGAGGCCAATTTACCTAATCTGGCTACCATTCAGCCTCCTAATCTAATCTTCCCACTATGCTGATAGAATGTTCTTTTCCTATGGCAAGTCCTTCCAGAAGCCGCTGAACAAAAGTCACAACCTCACCAGGTTGCCCACACCTGGGCTCTGCCTCTTCTCTACATGGTGGCCTCTTTGTGAGCTACCAAATCTTCCAGCAGCTGGCTGAAACCAGTCTCTTGCCCAGGAAGGCATCTCCCTAGCTCATCTGCCACCATCAGCTCCTCTGGAAACCTCTCTTCCACCCACACTGGACAGAGCTGGCCCTCCAGCATCCTAGGATTCTTTGCAAACCCTCTGACCTCATAACACTTAAAATAAAACTAATCACATTAGCTAAAGACTGTCGTGGTCTGAAGCTGAAATAGACCATACCACACCCGACTCATATTTGAGCAGTGCGGTGCTAACTTGGCAGGTCTGGAAACTCTGGGAAGTGTGAATAAGTAGGGCAGTAGGTCACTGAGAATGGGCCTTCACACATTATATGCTGGTCTCTCCCTCTCTGCTTCCTGATCCACAGCGATTTCAATGGCCTTTGAGCACAGGTTCCCACAGCAACAAGTACATCCTGCATACTAAGCTTGACTTCTCTGGAACCTTGAACCTAAACGGTATTTCTTCCCTTAGGTTGCTTCTCTCCAGTACTGTTACAGGGACCCCGAACCAACTAATGCAAGAGTACTAACCCTGGTCTTGTGATGACACCAAGAGGCTCTTAACATATTTGCTGGTGAAGACACCAAGACTGGCAATATTCTATGACTTCCCCCAAGGCCCACCAAGTCAGAAAGGAGAGTCCTGCTCTCCCAGATCCAGACAACCAGAGCCTGGCAATCACATTGTCAGAGGAATAAGGCTGCCAGTCACCTCCCTTCCTGATCAACCTGTGCTGATCTCTCTGGCCCTTTACTCCTTGAGGACAGGGTTCTGTCTGGCTCAAGTCTGTCCCCTGGACTCCACAGGACACTGAACACACAGGCGGTCAGGGAAGCAGCAGCAATCTTTCTAGAAACTGTATTTTGTCTGCCTGTAAATAATGTAAACCTGATCTCAAGTTCTGTCCAAAATCCCCCGGGCTCTGAGACAACCCCTACCAGCAACCCAAGCCCACGGGGCTTCAGTGCTGGTTGCTTTGGGTTTGTAGGAACAGCAGGAAAGCGCTGGATGGGGTTGAAAATCGCAGGCATTCCTGACATACTGCCTCAAGCCTGTACCATCAGTTTTCTGGTTTAAAAAGCACACAGCTCCCATTGGTGTGATGGCGCAGGCCTAGAATAGCAGCACTCAGGGTGTAGGGGAGAAGATGTCCTGTGACAGGAAGATCTCAACTGCTATAGGCTAGCCTGAGTTACACAGTGAGATCCTATTCCAAAACAGCAAAAAAGAACATCAAAAACCCATTGGCTAGTTTTATATCAACTTGACACAAACTAGTCAACTGGGAAGAGAGAGCCTCACTGGAGAAAATGCCTCTGGGCCTAGACTGGCCTGTAGGCAAGCTTGTGGGGCATTTTCTTGATTGACTGTCGTGTCTGCCTTGACCAGCAATTAAGACACAACACGATCGGATCCTTCTCAGTCAGCTTTATTGCAGGAACGACTCTTGACTTATGGACGGGGACCTGGATGGGAACGGGGACTGGGACGTAGACGGACGTGGACAGGATGGAGACCTCCAGCAGCAGAAATGAGCTGCTTATATATCTTCCCAAGGCGGGCTGGGTGACGTGTTCTCTCAGGATAGGTTAGACTGCCAATACCTCATTAGCATAAGCCCGCTCAGGAGGGGCACGAGTGACGCATGCACAAAGGACTTGTTTACCAGTTTAGCTGAGCTGCCACGCTGGAAGCCTACTGCCTACATCGTCAGGTGCAGTCAGACGACTTTGCAACTGTCCAGTGCTATCTAAACACGCTGCCTACAATGACGATTGATGGAGGCCACCCACTGTGCAGTGCCATCCCTAGGCTGGTATCCTGTACTATAAAGAAACTGAACAAGCCATGAGGAGCAACGTAAGCCATTCTTCATCCTCTGCTCAACTCTGCTTCCAGATCTGCCTGATCCCTCCCCATCGTGTACCATGAGTAGAACTGTAAGTAAATGAACACTTTCCCCACCAGTTGCTTTGTCTGGTATTTATGACAGCACAGAACCCTAAGACTCCAGCTCTGCACCACATCTCCAGACCTAGGTATCATCCATTAAGACTGTCCTTAATGGTGCCCCGAGGGCTACTTGTGGGAAATCAGTTAGGACACTTCTTAGTCCCTGACCAGGCCAAGCATGGCTCACAGCGATCCAGTTCTTGGATCCCCAAAGCTTGAGATTCCTGAAGGTGGCATCAGTAGACATGATAACAGAGCCATTAAACTCTAGTTGACACAGATGGGTGCCCAAAGGCTGACAGCACAGAGTGCTGAAACCCGGTGGCTCCCAGCACCCTAACGTTACTTTCCCACTTCTCTGCCTTTCCAAGTGGGGCTTCCTCCTGCATTTGTGCTGGCAATACAGACAAGCAGGGCAAGGGCTGCTCCTGACTTTACTGTTGTGAAACTGGGGCTCCCATCCTGACCCTAGAATCCCAGTCTCAGCAAGATGCTGCCAGAGCAGCTCCCCTGCCACCAGGAGGGGGCTGCCTCATCCAGCCCCCCTTATCTGCTGTCGGTTTTTCCTTGGGCTCACAGAATAATCCAAGCCTTTCCCCACCCTCTAGCTCCTCGCCCCTCTATGCCCCTCTTCCTCTACGTGTGACATCACCTTTCTGAGTCCCCAGTAGTCACTGGTAAGATCAAGGAAGACAGGGATGTCTCTAGTGTCTTCATTCAGTGTTTGTGGTGTAGATTTTGAAAAGAAAATGCCCCCGACTTCACTCCCACTACATGGGTCCTGTGTCACAGACACCTGTTGAAAGGATACAGTCAGGGTAGAAAATCTGGACACAGCCCACCAGGGACAGCTGGTATTTATCTAATATCAGCCTCAACCAACGGGAAAACAGGAAAAGGGTTGGCAGCCCTGCACCGTGGGAGCCGAGGCAGAAAAGGCAGCCTGCAAGGCCGCAGGTGCTGGCAGAGGACTGTAGTGAACCTACCTGCCCTCTACTGAAAGAGAGCATCTGCCACCATGGTACACATCTCCACAGGGCGGACTTCTTCCCAGGCACTTCCATAAATGGCAATTCTAGCCAATCTGCCAGTTTTGGATTATGAAAGAAAGGGTATGAGCTATTGTTTTATAATAATCCAACATGTGGCAGGGAGGGAACTCAGAACAGGCCTGGCTGCAGCCCATCCCTACATCAGAGGCGATTCACAGACCCTGCTGCCTCGTGACTTCCCTAGGTCCTGGCCCACAAGCAGTCTCCTGCTCCAGGATAAAAAGGATTCTGAGCCTTCAGTAATGTGGATATGACCTGGATGCTGCTTCCGGAAGAGAGGGGAGGAGCCACATTGCCACATCAGAAGCCTGCCATGTCCTATTGAGACCACAGACCAGTCTATAAAATGGAGCACATAGAAAATCACCCAAATAGCCTTCTTAGGAGTGCTAGCAAAGTACTTTACAAACAAATTGGTTGTTCACAATTTCAGAGATGAGAATTCCAAGAGAATGTTCCAGTGTACTCCATGTCCATGTTTGGCAAAGGCCACCCCTCCCTTGTGGATATTGTCTCCTCACAAGCCGGAAGGCAGAAAGGGCCCCAGACCTCTTTCATTAGGATACTAATCCCATCTTGAGGACTCTGTGCTTACAATGTTATCCACCTCCTGAAGCCTCAGCTGCTAACAGGAGAGTGGTCCAGGTTTCTCTATGAATCTGGAAGGACAGGACAGGACAGGAGCATTGGGACCACAGACCTCATGTCACACATGCAACATGACATTTGGAAATGCTGAGAGCTCAAGGGATGTTAGGTGTCACTGTAGAGGACCCTGCTCCTGTTCACGTGACTTGAAGCAAACCGGAGGCACCAGCAGGCCAGCTGCTTGTGACCAGGATGGCCTGAAGGGACACGGCATGGGCAGGGTCAGCATTTCTGGAATCCAGAGGGTCTCCTAAGAACGCTCCTAGCACTTCCATACTGAGTGAGCCTTGACAACCTCCCTGCATTCTTAACTGTCTGATGGTGTGCCAATGCCTGGTGTACTTCAAGGTAGATGAGGTGTCAGTGTGGGAGAGTGCGCTCAGCCATAGACCATCCTTGGAAATGAATCCCAACAAGACCTCCATACATGTAGCACTCATTCATGTGTTATCAGACACCTACTATGTGCCACACGGTAGTGCACATTCATTCTCTATCCAAAGAGGGCATACTTCAGGGTTTGTCAAACATCTGCTGCCTGACTGACCCAGTTCCCCTCCTGAGAGCTACATCTCAGACCTTCACTTATTTATGTGACTGAATTTTTTCAGAATAAAGTATGAACATCATCAATCACACCTAAGAGAGGCAACAATTCCTGCATTCCAACTGAAGCCCGATCTCCCAAGCTTGAATAGGATAGAATGGAATGGAATAGAATAGCAGACCTGTTACATCTGTTGGAGGACCGTGCATCCTGTTTGGCTGTGCTCATTTGAATCTGACCTAGTCTTCATTCCTACTCATGACACTGAGCCCTTTAAGACACCAACCAGCTGCTCTGTGGGCTAGCCCACATCCAGAATTTACTGGATTGTCTCCTTCTGGTGTCATATAGCTTGTCTCTTGCCTCCCTATATCTCTTCTGACAGTGTTCAGCTACCTTGTCATCTAGAGATCTCTGCAGCAGAACTGGCTCTGAGGGCCGTCACTCCTGCTGGGCTGACCAGAGGAGCAGAGCTGGCAGCCTTCTGGACAGCCTTCCAGCCCTGCCTGGGCCTCCCCCATCCCTCAACACAGCTCTGACCCTCACCTCTTTGGGCAGCCTGTCCCCCTGCCCACCATCTAAGACAGTGCCTCTCCTCTGTCTGGACACAACTCGCTGTCTCTTTCCTCTAGCTCACACTACAGTCCACGTGTCCCTATCATTTCCTTCTCTGTCCTCCTGCTATAGACATGGGCAGGACAGGACCCCCTGCTGCCCTGCGCACTGCTGCGCCCCAGTGCCTAGAGCATACCCCACACAGAGGGGACCTGAAGCTCTGGGATGAAGGAATGGATGAAGCCTGCAGCCCTTACTCCCATGGCAAGCACACAGCTGACCCCCAAGCAAGCACACTGTTTGAAGTCAGCACGGACCATCTTCCCAGGAACATCAGACAAAATTCTGAAATGATACTTAACAGACGTGGGGTTGGTTTAGGTTGAGAGTCACTCTATAGCTCAGGTTGGCCTTGAACTTGTCATCATCCTCCTGTTTCAGTCTCCCATGTGCTGGGATTACACACATGACTTAAAACTATACCTCATGTTAAGTTGGTGATACCCACAGGTTAACAATGAAGCTCTTATTGCTTGCCTGTGGATCCTGTCCCCTGGTCTGCCTTGTCTGGCCTGAGTCGGAGAGGATGTGCCTAGTCCTACAGTGATTTGATGTGCCAGGGTGGGTTGGTACCCAGGGGTCCTCCCTCTTTTCAGAGGAGAAGGGGAGGGGGGAGGGAAGAGGTTGTATGAGAAGACTGGGAGGAAAGGGGGAGGCTGCAATCTGGATGTAAAGTGAATAAATAAATAAATAACAATAAAGCTCTCAGTACGCTGTCTGATGCCCCAAACACCCCGCCCTCTTCTCCACATCCTCATTCAGGTGAGCCCAGGCCTCTCAGCTGCAGACAGCATGTAGTCCAGCTCAGAAATGAGGGCCTACGGGTTGTGGCTCTAAACATGAAAGATGTCTTTTGATTTTTAGAGTTGAATTTGTGCCTCCTTCCTTTTTCTTTTTAGCCTCAAATGCTGAACAGCTGCTGTGCTCAGCATCTTACCGGGGACCGCGACTTGGGTAGCACTGAGCCAGAGGACCGGCGAGGACAGACCGCGTAAGTATTGTCGTGCACTGGCAAAGGAAGGAGAAATGCTAGCTTCTCTTTTGATGTGTGACATGCAGTAGCAAAATTGGAGCTTCTTGTCATGGCTGGGTTGTGTGTGTGTGTTTGGGGGGAGGGGGCAACCTCCTGAAACTACTGGGAATGTATTGTGAGAATTTTCCAGGCCCTTTTGGAGACAGAGCCCATGGCTTCCATCTACTTCCTGAGAGAGTTTGTGATGCATTTCCCTTCTCCCCAAAAGAGGATTTAAAAATTAAAAAGGAAAAGAAAAACGAAACAAAAATAGGACCAACAAAATCTGTGTCAAACTCCTGCTCTGGGCCACTTCACAAGCTCAGAGCACTGCAGGAGCCGAGGCGTGGGAGGAGGCAAGGCAGGGTTGGCTTTATTTTAAGTATGAGAACCTAAGTCGGAATCCCAGCACCTACAGAGAAAGCGGGCGTGTTGGCACACATCTATAACCTGTGTCGGGTGTGGAGACGGGTCGATGCCTGTAGCTTATGGTCCAGCCAGCCTAGCTCTCCTGCCTAGTATCACGTTGGCTGGACACAAGCTAGAGTTATCTGGGAAGAAGAAACTTCAACTGAGAAACTGATCCTAACATAAGCATGCGGTATATTTTCTTGATTCATGATTGATGTGGGAGCACCTAGATCATTATGGGTGGTGCTACCCCCTAGGTAGGAATTTTGGGTGATATAAGACAGCAGGCTGAGCAAGTGTGAGGAGCAAGCTAGTAAGCACCACCCCTCTGTGGCCTCCCCATCAGCTCTGCCTCCAGGTTCCAGCTTTGAATTCATGTCTAACTTCCCTGGATGATGTATTACAAACAGTAAGAGGAAATAAACCATTCCCTCCCCAAATTGCTTTGGTCATGGTGTTTCATCACAGCAATAGAAACCCTAAGATACTAACTAGCCTAGACTCTGAGTTCCAGGTTCAACAAAAGACCTTGTCTCTAAGGTAGAGAAACAATCGGGGAAGATACTTGACATCCACTTTGGTTCTCTAATTGCACACACCTAGATGAACACATGTGCATGTGGCACGCACACAAACAGACAGACACACACACACATACACAATAAATAAATAAAATGTAATAGGAGAGGAAGGAAGAGGAGGGAGGGAGGGAGGGAGGGAGGGAGGGAGGGAGGGAGGGAGGGAGGGAGGGAGGAAAGGAGAAAGGCAATATAGATTAGAATATGCCTTAGGCAGCTTGCTCAGAAACCCATAGCAGACCTACTCAAACCAAGACCCACGCTGTCCACAAGCCATGGTCTCCCTTGAGCCTGAGCATTGCTTACTGAGTTACCCCGTGCTACAGGTGAGCACACCCAAGCTGGGCAGCCTGTTATGCTTTTCTTTGAGGGCTGTGTGCCAGAGAAGAGCCCAAGGAACTCAGAAGGCACAAGGTCTCTCAGGGAAGGGTGACCAGAGGTCAAACAGGGAGCAGTGGAGACTTGCAAGGCCCTGAAGTAGGTACCCAAGGGGCAGCTTCTGTGTGGACAGGGATCCCCCTTGTATAAGAGATGGGTTATGTTCCCAGAGACAGAGAATGAGACCTAGACCTCAAGGCTAGCACCACTCTTATGCCCCGCTGTGCACCAAAATCTCTGGGGTTCCTGAGGAAAGCATTCTGTGGGCAGAGCATCAGGGGACCACCCCAAGCTCCTCGTTGAGTCTTGTCCTGATTTCTTGTGGTAGGCACCTGTTTCAAGTCCTACAGCAATGGCCTTTCCCATGGGCAAAGAATATCCCCCAATGAGACAGGAAGTGAGTCCTGAGGAGACCAAACTTACTAGTAGCTGCAGACTTCTGCACTCACTTGAGCAGCCCTCAGGAAGTCATCACTAAAATTTCTAAAGGTGTCCCCAGGGTCACAAATACTTCTCTGCACAATTCTAAGAGGAACCTCCTCAGAGTCTACAGCAAAGATGGCCTCCTGCCCTCCCACACAAGAGCTGCAACACGCGGCCATCACCATGCCATGCAGCACAAAGCCTTCGAGTAGTTCTGAACAGCTCAAATTCCAAATGACCAGCAATTCAAGAGGCTGACCAGGTGACCCCAGTCCCAGCTGTGGCCCATCTGTCTTAGTAGACTAATTGTAGATACTCCATCATGCTTGAGACGAAATGGCGTTTGTATCAGAACCATTACCAAAAAGCAGAGACTTAGCAGGGCTTCCTGAGATGCTCTGCTCATCTGTCCCCCACTTTGACGTAACCTTTCTTCCTGGTATTCATCAGATGGCCAGCCTAGCTCTGCTTCCCAAAATCTTATTGGTAGAGACCCTTTAGGGTGGGTGAAACGTGTGTGAGTCAACCCACAGGCATTGCAGATTGGTCCAGAAGTGGGGTTTGGCCCAGAATCCTTCAGTCACAGGAGCCTGATTTCAAGGTTGATTAGTGAAGACGTGAGCCTGAAGCTTCAATAAAGAGTCTCTTGTCTAGATTTAAGACAAAAATGACGATGACAACGACGACGACGACAACAACAGAACCTTTATGTCAGCTTTTGAGCTGCTGGGCAACCGTCCCATTGTACTAAGGGCCTGATTTCATCCTTGCCCACGATACTTGGAGTTTAACCATTATCTAGATTCTATAGTAAATGAACATATACATGGGACTATATAAGCTTCTTGGTGGGGCACTTGCAGCCAGATTTGCTGGAGTACTGCGTGGAACCATCTGGATATTTTATGGGAGCTTCCTTTTACACAGAGTGGGTAGGGTGGGCTGGGGACATGCTGGCCTATGGGTTAAATGGGTTAGAAGTTGTCATCTACTTCACAAATTAAAACACAGCCATCCCGAGCACACGGGGTAAAAATCCACAGGACACCGAATTCAAGTTGAAAATAGCATCATTGGCCCAATCGGAGAAACACATCTGAATGCTCCGAAAACTAAATGTTCCCAGACTTTATACTCAGGAGCCTGAGGTCCAGCAGTGAAAAGTGACATAGTGCCACACCCAAGGAGTGTCTCACTCCGGCCCAGCTGGATTTTCCAGCCAAGCCTGTACATTCCTCCCTGTTCCTTCCTTCATCCTCTGGCAAACATTGCTGCCAACCCACACACACTGCATAGTGAGGGCTTCCTAAGATGTCTGTGGTATCAGCCCTTGGGGCTCAGCCAGCTGTACTTGGGGGTGGCTGGGAAGGTGTTCGTGGTGCTCTGTCCCTGCCCCGACACTTTCTCCCTGCACTGCACAGCTTCAGCCTGGCTTTGAACCTGGCTCTCCTCCCTGGCCCAGACTAGTGCCACCCTCTGTCACTTATATGGGGATATTTAAGGTGGACAGTCTAAGACTTATGCAGTGGAATCTTCAAGGAAGGCTTGTTGGAGTGGGAGGGGTCTCAGAAACCTCCCATTGACCCCTGCTGTTCGGTGGGGTTACCTCACTAGAGACACAAAGGGGCAGCTGAAAGCCACGCACCTGTGGGGACTTCACTGAAACAGAATCCACCTTGGTAGCTGGGCTGAGAGCTTGGCAGGAGAGTGAACCATTCGGAATCTTTATCACCTGCGGGCAGGAGCCATCTTGTTCCCTGGCCATAGAGATCTGAGGAGGAGGAGGGGTTGAGAGGCAGGAACTGGACAGCCTCTCAAGAATGAGGTGAGGGCTTTTTCCTCCTGCCTTTCGCTTGGCACAGCGAGCAGCCAGCTTTCTTGGCAGCTGGGAAGGTGCTGCCACCTTGGGTGACGGGTTAATGCACAGTCTCCCCCACCACCCTGCACCACTCTGCCCACCTCCCGTATTTTCCCAGTATGTTGAATGGGATGGGTGGCGAGGGTCTCCGGCTAGGCGGCAGTGCCTGGCCCCGAGCCCTGGAGCCTCTGCTTGGTGTGCTTTTGGTCTCGAACCATGTCCCATGTCCCGGCTGTCACTCTGATCTGCATATTCCTCTAAGAGTTGTCTTGTGAGCAATGGCAGCCTTAACCTGGCGACTTCATCCACACCTCCAGGATCAGTCTCTTGGCTCTCCATGGCTCCTGGTCACCCTCTGCTTGTCATTCACAGCTGTTTGAGAGTGTAAACTGGGCCCCTGAGGTAAACAGCCGGGCTTCCTGCTGATTACTGATTATTGACTGGTGAACCTGTTCCAACAGGCAGCCCTGAGCTTAATAGAAATAGTCTTTCTTGGACCCTGACTACTAATGATGTAGAAACTGACCCAAATGTCCTCAAAGGACTGGGGCACTTAGGAGCAGTTTAGATTACATCCTGAGCCATTCACAGTGGAGATGTGAAGTCACTGGTTCTGGTGACCAGGGCATCTGAGGAGCTGCAGGACAGAGCTGACCATGGCCTTCAGATGTCCCCCACAGGCTGAGTGAACACTTAGCCAATGGTGTTGATACTTATTGAAGACATTCATTCCATAGGGAGAGGCTACTAGAAATGTGTTGACCTTAAAACAGGTGGTCTATGACTTCCCTCCAGAGTAGTCGCTGGTTTGTGTGCTTGTCTGCTTGGCTTCAGTTTTCATTGTCATATGTTTATCATGTAGAGGAACAGGGTTTCGTCAGATGTTCGCATATAGATATAAGACATACTTCCACCACACGCCAGCCTACCTTTCCCTTTCTTTCCCCTTGCCACACCCTAGACATTATAAATTAGGGAGCTGGGGCTCAGCAGTTACATATACATGCTGCTTTGCAGGGTGGGGGTGTTAGTTCCAAGCACCCCCATGGAGACTCTTAACCCCCTCTAACTTCAGTTTCAGGGGATCTCACACCCTCTTCTGGCCTCTTCAGACACAAGCATGCAGGTGGTGCACAAACATTTATGCACACCAGCTCACACTGGTGTGATTACGAAGATAAATTTTTTACCAAATAATATTTTCTTGGCTTCTATCTTAGGGTGTCTATTGCTGCAACAAAACACCATGACCAAAAGCAAGTTGGGGAGAAAAGGGTTTATTTGCCTTACTTTTTCACACTTGTTCACACTAGTGAAGGAAGTCAGGACAGGAACTCAAACAGGGCAGGACCGTGGAGGAAGGATCTGATATGGAGGCCATGAAGGGGTGCTGCTTACCAGCTTGCTCTTCATGGCTTGCTCAACCTACCTTCTTATAGAACCTAGGTTTACCAGCCCAGGAATGGCACCACCCACAATGGGCTGGGCCCTTCCCTCTTGATCACTAATTGAGAAAATGCCTTACAACTGGATTTCACAGAGGCATTCCCTCAACTGAGGCTCCTTTTTCTCTGATGACTTTAGATTGTGTCAAGTTAACACAAAACCAGCCAGTATTCCTTCCTTTCTTTCTTCTCTCTTTCCTTCTTTTACTTTCCTCCCCCTTATTCATCTTCTCTCTCTCTCTCTCTCTCTCTCTCTCTCTTCTCTCTCTCTCTCTCTCTCTCTCAGACAGCTAATTGGATCCCCTTCCTTGGCTTCTTAAATACTGTGATTCTAGGCTCCTACAACCACACCCAACTCAAAATATTCTTTAAATAATAATGTTAATAATGTTTGCAGGAAAACTTTTTTGTTTATTTGTTTTTTTTAAGACATGGTTATCCCTGACTGTCTTGGAACTCACTCTGTAGACCAGGCTGGTCTCAAACTCACAAGATCCACTTGCCTCTGTCTCCCAAGTGCTAGGAGTAAAGGCGCACTCCCACCTCCCACCAACAAGAAGATTTACTATACATCTATTTCTATAATGTGCCCTCTATGCCACTGATAACCTAGTGACAAAGACCCAGTGGCCACATTTAGCTTGGGACCAGATATCTCTTGCTGGCTGTCTATTTTGTAGACAACAGTCTTAGAGCCATGCTGTTCCTGCCCCAAGGACATAATTCTGATGGTGGAGTCCAGATCAGACAGAGAAGAGATCTGGGGCCAATTATTGACTCCTTGGTGTCTTTTCCCAGGACCTCCCACCTGCTTGTGAGTCGAGGTGAGAAGGGCCAAGAGACAGGGTTTCCTGGACAGTGTGTGGGGAGGTGGAAGGGGAGAGGGGGCAGGGAGAGGGGCATCATGGGGAGGGGGGCAGTGTGAGAAAGAGGGCCAGTGAGGGGAGAGAGGGTGAGTGTGGGGAGGAGGAACCAGTAGTATGGGGGTGGGCAGTGTGGGGAGGGTGGGAGCGGGTTTAACAGAACAAGTGTTTATTTATGGCTGTGCTGTCTGTTGAAGACTTGCAAAAACTTCATCTCTCTCCAAACAACCCCACCTAGGAGTGAGTTGGGGGCGGGGGTAGTAATCAGAAGGGCCTTCATGAGCGAGGATGGTCAGGAGAGAAGCGGCAGCCATCCGGGTCTTGCTGTGCCTCGTGACAACTTCTAACACATACAGGTCCTACAATCATAAAAAGGAATGGAGAGACAGCGCCACCGCTAGGTGAACGTCTGCACTTCAGCTCTCTGCCCCTCCATGGCAGCTCACAACCATCTTTAACTCCAGTTCCAGGAACCCAATGCCCTCTTTTGACCTCTGCGATCGCCAGGCAGTACACATAAGAAATGCAGGTAGAACAATAAGTAAAAAAGTCTTTTAAAAAAATTTTAAAAGAAATCAAGTTAAAATCTCAAAACTTCTGAGATGGGAGATTGGAAGTGAAAAGCAGCGTAAACACGACTATGCGCAATGCCTGAGGTGCCCACGTGTGAAAAATCAGTATTATCTGTCCAAGGAAAATGTGATTTCAAAAACTATGAGTGGGGTGTGGAGCTGTGAGAAGTTGAGGTGGGAGGGCGGGCCACCTGAGAGAAAGGGTTTGAGGTCAGCTGGAGCAACATCTGGAGTCCAAACCAGCTCAAAAACAAAACCAAACAAACAAAAATCCCCACGATGCACTTTCTGGTCCTTCTCCACTCCCACCCACAGGAAGGGAATAAGAAAATATCACGGTGGCACTATGGGGCAGGTGGAATTCAGAGAAGGAGCACAATGCAGGAATCCAGGAGACTGGCACTGCCATCCAAACCCCCGAGCGTGGGCACACAGGAGGTCAGCCTCTCCATCACAGACACTTGGGATGGACAGCTGAGTGGTTTGGCTTTCTTCACCTGAGAAAAGGGCGGGCATCTTAGGCTGAGAACACAGCTCAACTGAGCCTACTGTGTGCTCAGGCCCCAGCCCACATGAAACTAAGCAGTGTCATCTCTATACTCAGGAAGGAGAGGCAGAAGCATCGGTTCGAGGTCAGGGGCTGAGAGAATTGCTCAGTCAAGGTGAGATCCCCAGGCAGTGGACACCCACCAGTGCCAGGCACACCCCCAGGGCACCTGTAACTCCACACTGGGGACAGAAGAGCTGCTGAGCTCCAGACTTAAGGAGAGGCTGTTTCACAACCTAAGGTGGAAAGGGACAGGAGAAAATACTAAAGTCAGTCTCTAGCCTACACACACACACACACAACACACATACTCACATATACACACTCACACACACATACATACACACTCAATACACAAACATCACATGCACACAGACTCACATACACTCACAAATACACACACTTACATACACACACATGTCCACTCACATACACAACACACACACACACACACATACACACATAGAGCAAGAGAGAGATTGATTAATTGATTCAAGGTTATCTTTCATCTATATAACAAGTTCCAAACCAGCCTGGTATACTGAGATCTATGAGATCTTTTTCAAAAATATAAGATAAAATAAATAAAAATGAAGACTCATGAACAGGGCTAGAGAGATGGCTCAGTGGTTAAGAGCACTGACTGCTCTTCCAGAGTCCTGAGTTCAATTCCCAGCAACCACATGGTGGCTCACAACCATCTGTAATGGGATCTGATGCCCTCTTCTGGAATGTCTGAAGACAGCAACAGTGTACTCATACATAAAATAAATTAATCTAAAAAAAACTAAAAGACTCCTGAGCAAGTAATAAATCAATGGAGACAAATGCTCCCTGGTATAAAGTACTCAATAAATAAGTCAGGCCTGTGCAGGAAAGCACAGGGCTGCAGGGACAGGTCCAGAGGCCCGGGGTTTGTACTGAGCAGGTGGGAGATGGGGCAGGGAAGAGGAGGAACAGGCAGAAGCATTGTTCTCAGATCTGGAGGATGGGAGGAGGTTTAGGTAGAGGTACAAATGAGTAAGGGATGAATGGGAAATCAAAAACGATCTGGATCCAGGTTTGATGATGTGTTTCTGTCATCTCAGAATGGATGGGATTCCACACAGCACGCCTGGCACATTATAGGATCTATAATGTGTCACCTGCTGCCTCTGTAGTCCTTGAATAGTGCATCACTGTCTCCATGTTACAAATGGAAGATCTGAGGCACCAAAGAGGCTGACTCAGGCTATAAACTGTGTCCATCTCAGGACCTGTAGTTGCCATCCTCTGTCTTGAAGGCCTCAAGTGAAGTCCATGCTGGAATAGCACAGAGCCAGCCTGGTTTCCAGGAACTCAGTCCATGCCCAGGAGGGTCCTGGACGTGAGCAGAGTAGGAGAGTAGAGGAGACACGCGGGAAGAGGAGGGTATCCTTTCTTTGGGTTTGATGAAATGAGAGTGTCACAGGCCATTCAGGAGAATGGAAGCCTGAAACTAAGGGGGTGTAGTTCATACTGGGGTGGGCCTGAGTGAGTGTATATGCATGTGATGTGTGTGTGTGGAGTGTGCATGCATGTTTTTGTGTGTGTGAGTGTATGTGTGTAAATGTGTGCTATTAAGTATATTGTGTGAGTATCATGTGTGCAAGTGTGCATGAGAATGTGTGTGTGTGTGTGTGTGTGAGTGTATATGGGTGTGTGGATTGTATGTGTTGTGAATGTGTGTGAATGTGTATATGAGTGTGTATGAGAGAGAGACAGTATGTAGGTGTGTGTGAGAGACAGTGTATGTGAGTGTGTGTGTGTGTGTGAGAGAGAGAGAGAGAGAAGAATGCTTGTATGTCCTGTCCTACTCAACTCTACCTACCTCTATGGCCCAGGCTTCTGTTCTAGCTTCACTCCACTTCCCTCTCCTACAGATGTGCACAGGGGGTGGGGGGGACACAGCCTGGATGAGGCGCTAATCCTGAGTCTAGACGTGGCAGTGTGAGCATAGTTGCTGTACCGCCAGTGGGTATCACCAAGAACCAAGCACTCCTAAAACCTGCTTCTCCATTCCAGAGAGAGAACCGTTATTTGCAGAGACACCCGTGGCTTGAACAAATATGTTCCATTCACCTTTCCTGAAAGCCTGTCTACTCTGTGGAACCATGGAATTACTGTGTTACGTCTGCGCCTGCACCTGTGCCTGCGGTAGCTGCGGCAGCGGCTGCTCCTGCTGCTGTGTGCCTTTGCAAGTCTGCTACACTTTTTAAACAAGAGCAAACAAGGTGTCCAAGAATGGGAAAGAGATTCTGCAATGATAGTGCTGGGACCAGACAGAGGGAGAACTCAAATCTATAAGAGTAACTCTCAACTATGCCTCCAATTAAAAGCACAAGAACACAGCTGGACAGTAGTGGCACAGCCTTTAATCCCAGTACTCAAGAGGCAGAGGTAGATGGATCTCTGTGAGTTCGATGCCAGCCTGGTCTATAGAGAGAGTTCCAGGACAACCAAGGCTACACAAAGAAACCCTATCTCACTTTTCCCTGCCGCCACCGAGTTTTGCAGAGATGGAAGCTCTGGCTCACCTGTAATCCAACACCATGGCCGAGGAAGGCATAGCTGCTGGAGGTGCTGAAGACCGCCCTCATCCATGATGGCCTAGCATGTGGCATAGGTGAAGCTGTCAAAGCCTCAAACAAGCACCAAGGCCACCTCTGTGTGCTCACACCCAATGTGATGAGCCCATGTATGTCAAGCCAAGCGCTCAACCAGGAATGGTTAGGCTGTAAAACTGACTGAGAGGGAAGTCACAGAGGGAAGTCACATAAGAGTGGTTGGTTGCGGTTGTGTAGTGGTGAAGGACTATGGCAAAGAACGTCAGGCTGAGGATGTCATCAAGGAGTGCTTCAAATGAAAGAAATGAATAAATAAAATTTTAGCTCATTAAAAAAGAAAGAAAGGTAGGAAGAAAGAAAAGAAACCCTGTCTCAAACACACACATACAGAGAGAGAGAGAGAGAGAGAAGAGAGAGAGAGAGAGAGAGAGAGAGAGAGGAACATTCAGGACCTACTAGCATCTCAGCCCCCCACCCCAGGGGTGACCCCAGGAATGAAACCCTCTCCTTCCTTGGTTTTAAAAGTCAATCTTGTGATTATCCTATGCTAGGACTGAGCACTACCCATCTAAAGTTAGACATTAAAAACAACACCCAACAGAAGAAATGGACAAAGGAATGAACGCCAGTCACAAAGCCAGAATAAAACAGGCTAACAGGCCCACGAGAACCCATTGACCCCAGTGAATAATTAAAGGACACTAAATAAAACAATAATGAGATAACATTTCATGGATCAAATTGTCAAGCATTTTTTTTCCTAGTGAAAGACTGTCCCCTGGAATCCAGGGATCACACAGGTGTTTTCAGGCACCTGTTGCTTTTTTTTTTTTTAAGGGGAAGGGTTAGCTTTGAATACTATTTATGAGAATGAATGTCCATTTTTTCAGAGACCAGCCTGGCACATACTTTTGACAACTCACAAAGACCTAAGACAAGGCCACAAGGAGAAGAACAAGCGTTGTCATTGCTGCAGAAACAGCTGTCCACCCTAATGAAGCTGTTAGATCAGTCATGGGTTATGGTGGCTTGACAGTAGCTCGCAGACCAAGAACACCAGTCACAGAGTAACATGCAGTGAGCAGACAGTATGAAAACATATGTCAGTACTCAAAAAGAGCCTGAAAAACTTAACACCAAGTTTTAGCCATCCGCACCTCCATTAGAACAAATACAGTTGTGTTCTTATTTTTATTTCTGTTTTCTAGCACATTCCTACCAAAGACCCATTTAGATTTGTCAAAAGGGAAAACTATTTTTTAATTATTTAAAATTTTGTTTGTGGGACAAAGTGGAATAATGTCTTTTTTTTTTTTTTCCTAGAAGGGATGATTTACTATTGGAGCAATGAAACTCCCAGGTTATCCTTGACTAGATCTTCTCACTCTTGAACCTCATTTTTGCCTAACAGATGGATTTTTCTTCGTTTCATATTGCTGGGCTGTGAGGGGATGGAGGCGGAGCTGGGGAAGGGGAGGATCCTGGGTACAGAGGAATTCTCTGGCTTCGAAGTCCTGGCTCTAGTTCCATTTAGCCATGTAACTTAGGGCCACACCTCTACCACAGGCTCGTGTGCACGACTATAAAGATACAAGAAGAATCCCAGTACTGACCGCCAGGGCGGCTCTGAGATTTAGTGAGACACTGCACTGTAAATGGCTCCACATGTGGCCAGGCACAGAATACTCTATAGATACCATCTGATTGTCTTCAATTTGGGAAGCCAGACATTTTCCTGCCAAGAGGTGGGAGATTTCACAGTGTCTGAGCAGCAATGGCTTCCACAAGCCCACCTGACCCAGCCTGGAAGGGAGGCTGGAGACAGATAGCCAGTGGCTCCATCAGGGCCTTCTGAACTCCGATTGAGCTGATGGTTGACCTACCCATCATTCCGAGGACTGCTTGAGCCTAGGCCAATGACTCAGGCTTACACTAGAGCCTAGAATCATAGGCAGCATCACACTGAACCCCATGTCTACCTCATGCCTCCAGGACTCTTGCAGTCAGCCCAAAGGGAAACTGCTTACCAAGATGGCCCAGCTCTAGAATACAGAGGGAAGTCTGAGGAACAGGGAAAGCCAAAACCTTTCTTCCAAGAACCTCGATGGCCTCAGCGGCCATACAGAAGCCCTCAGACAATTGGGATGGAAAATGGCTAGCTTCTAAAAGTCAAAGGTGGAAGTCAGAATTGTTGGCCTAACTTACTCTCTCCAGTTCTCTAAAATGGAGCTGCCTGGGGCTAGGGCCTCCTGAGCCCTGCTCCCAGCTACCTTCCCAGCACACTGAGTCCCTGAAATTAATTCCTAACTCCTCTCCCTGAAACTAAGAGGTTGGCAGAACACATGGGCTAGCTTTGACTTTCACATCTCCTGACTAAGGGGTAAATGACCACCAACTCTACTAATCTCTTTTTTGAATAGTTAGTTAAGGTAGAGAAAGAATAAAACACCCATGAAGGTGCTAATGCCAACTAGAAAACAGATTAAGTCCAGGAACTTGATTGAGCATCCCCCACGTGTCAGCCAGTGATGACACACACTTTGCATTTGCCACCCGCAGCTAACCCAGCAATGAGCATTGCAGTTCAGCTAACTGTGGATGAATGAATAAGACACTGGTGCTGTCTCGGATGAGGGGTTGGGAGGCAGCAGGAACCCCGAGTGTTGTGTTGCCCACAGAGAGTTAAAATTGCTTGTACTTGGTGTGATTTGACAACTCTGTGAGCCGTGAAGGCAAGCACCTGCAGATGGGAAACACATTTTAAATGAAATTAACCAAGTAGGAGGGACACTGGCAGAGCGGGGTGTTCAGTTCATACCCCAGACCGCTCTCCTAGCAATCTGGCAACTAGATAGGGCTTCTGCTCAGTCAGCTAATGAACTAACACCTGCCAGGTTGCAGGTCTTCCCCTCCAGCTGCTTGCCCTACACACAAGACACACACACGCACACACACACTCACACACACGCATGTCCCACCGCACACGCACAGATATACACACACATAAACACACATGCACGAACACAAATACATACACATACAGATATATGCGGATGTGTATGTGTGTGTATCTGTCCTGAGCTATGCTCAGTGCTTGAGACAATTAGAATTTGTAGACAATAGAGCTAAAGGGAGACCCCAGGGATGAAGAGATGATTCAGCAGTTAAGAGCACTTACTGCTCTTGCAAAAGACATGAGTTCGACTCCCAGCACCTACACTGAGCAGCTCCCAACTGCCTGTAATTCCATCTTCTGTGGTATCAGGAGACTCGGGACTCCATAGGCTCTTACACACATGTACATGCACATACTCCCACATACACACTCACACACACAAATAATTAAAATAATACAAAAGAATAGATAGTATTTTCTGACTTTGAACTACTGCTTGAAACCAGGAACCCGAGGACTCCTAAGTCCAGTGCAGCCTTTGCATTATCTTAGTGGGAGCTACTGGCGGCTTTGATATCCTCTGTGTGTTCTGGGCTCCGACCTGGTTCCCACCTGCTTCTGTCTGCCACCACGGCCTCCCTGTGCAATGTGCTCCCCAGTGTGAGCAGGGCAGTGTCCAGGCTGGCAGGCTTCCAGTTCACCCCAACATCACTCAAGGAGGTGCACCTCTGTCAGGCCAGCTGAACTGATGTTTCTCTTCTGGGGAGCGGTCTCCTTTTTGTCACTCAGATCTTGGGAGTTCGGAAGCCTGCTTGGCTCCAGCTAGTTATGATCCCAGGAGCCCTCACCCGGCTTTAAGTGAATGTACTTGGGTTTCTTAGCTCCCCCCACAGCCTTCAGTGGACTCCTTTTGTCCTTGCTAAATCCCATCCAATCTCCCTTCCAAGGGCTGGCAGATCCAAGTGGAATTCAACACCCAAACACTCACACAAAGGCGGGGATTAACAGCCGGCTTTGTCTGGGCACAGATGTGCAGCAGCTTGGGAGGGGGCACAGGTCTCCTGTCACTTGAGTCAACTGGCCAGCTGGCTCTGCATTTAGGGGCGGGAAGAAGAGAGGAGGAACCAAACGACAGAGATTCGCCTCTGGGGCACCACACCCCACTTCTCTGGTAGTTTTGGGGGTCACTTAGCTGGTGACTGTGAAGGTCTGTTCTGCTGGAAGTCCCTTAGTCTTCCCTCCTAGCACTTCCAACAGGTATTCTGGATTCAACTCCAGGTCTTCCAAAGTCTGGACATGGCGGTGGGCTGCAGCAATCCTCTAAGCTACCCAGGCAAGCCCTGGGTCCTTAAGACACCTGTATTTTAGGAGGAATAGAATGTCCCTAGAGAGGCAGGGTTTGTCTGGGTGCCTGGGGAGGGCACGCTAGGTTTGGAAAGAATAGTATCCTTCAGGGAACTTCAGGAGCCACTCTGGCTGAATCCCAGAGTAGGACTCAAGGAGCACGAGGAGGAGGGCTTTGTTGTTTCCAAGGAAACCACAAGGTGTTGCAGAGTCAGATCCTATTCTAGGTTCTCACCCCAACCAAATCCTTTTCCTGAACCATCAATCCACGCTACCGCTCAGCTATGTGGTCTTGAAAACTATGAATGTAGTCCTCATGTAGGACAGAAATACCATCTCCCTTATTCTATGTGAGACAAGATGTCTCCTGTCAGGGGCACACCTCTGTGTGCCAGAGAAAAATAGGAAAGAGAACAGGAAACAAAGTAGGGTTGAGAAACCTTCTGATGAAGATAAGTCCTCCGGCAGGGGTGTGTCGAGACTGTCGGGAGTGCAGGGGTGAGGGGGTATCAGGAAGGGAGTGATATGCTTGTCAGAAACATCCCAGAGTCTGAGGTGGCCACAGGGACCTGGTCCTTGAGGGTGTTCTGCAGACTGTGAGGGAAGGGTCACTTGGAAGTTCCCTTCCTGGAAGAAGATGAACAGAAAGATAAGGTCTGAGGGATACACAGAGCACACACTTTAGAATTTAGTTAATGCCGCCTCCAGTGCAAGGACGGAGGTTCTCTTTCTTCTACGTTCACACAGTACTGCTGATCAGTGGAGGTGTGGGTCCTGACAGGCCCAGCACAGGGTGGACCGTTGCTTCCAGTTAGCCTGCACAACGCTTGTGTAATAAGAGGTGCTCCCCTTGAGTCCTCTGTCTGGTATTTTGAAATGGTACCCTGAGGCTTTGGAGCCTTGGGTTTGGAGAGTGGGGATGAGGTGTCAGAAGTAGCATTTGAGCTGAGACCTGAAGATGGGGAGGGCAAAACATCGGACGCACCCTATACTCCCCATGGCCCTTTCTGATGGATACCAGCAGTAATTCCGGGTCTTTGCACTAGAAGTCTTCACATTTCTATGACCAAATACCCAGAGCAATAATAATAATAATTAATAATAATAAGGAGGATTTCTTTGCCTCATGGTCTTGGAAGGTTTGGGACTATGATGGTGGGAAAGGCATAGTGGAATTGTGGCATGTGACAGAGGGTCCTCAGGTAACTCAGAAAAACGCTGAGCACAGGAGAGAGGAAGTGACACCCCAGATACAGCTGTCAGAGGCAACCCCTAGTGGCCACAAGTTCTTCTCTCTCAAGCAAACAAACAACAGTAACAAAAAAGTTGGCTTCCCTTTCCTGCTTCAGCCTTTCTCTGTGCAGAAAATGAGCTCTTCTATCTCCTGGAATGAAGTATTGCTTAATTCTAAGGTTAGATTTGGTTCTTGAGTCATTAAGTCTTTTTTTTTTTTTTTGCAGTTCCCCCCCCCATTGTCTTTAAAACAGATTTGCCAGGCAGAGAAGGTGGCTCCGACCCTGAGAAGTGCTCGCCACACAAGAGTAAGGAGTTTTATTCCCAGAACCATAGAACAAAAATCAGTATTTCAATCCTTTACCTAGCCTGAGCCGATGTCTTTGGGCCCATTCCCTTTGGGTGGGTGTCCTCACCCTGTTCCCACTTTCTCATCTCTCACCCCTACATCCCCAGTCCTCACAGTGTGTCCCCCAACCCAGTCTCCTCCAACTCCTCCAGGAATGGTCTTTTCGGGCTCCCAGAGATGCTTCTCCTCTATCAAGTATTGATCCCGGGCAAGCACACTGTCCCTTAGGAGGGAGGCTAGGCCACTAATCAACGGGAAGAGAAACCCTAAAAGCAGCGTGGCACCAAACAGGAGACCCTGGGACGGGCGCTGGTCAGTAATAATTGTGCTTATCTAGCTGTAGTAATAATTAGGTAGGATTAAACAAAACCCACCACAGCCCACAGAGAGAGGAAGTCAGGAGCCACCTATGTGACTCCTCCTCTGTCTGTCTGTCTGTCCTCTCCTGCAGGATGATGGAGGACAGGACAGATCTGCCCTAGTCCCTTGCCAGTAGCATAGTGTCCCGGCCTCTCAGGCTCCTGCACTCCTCAAGAGAGAGAGAGAACCATTGGCTAAGCTCTATTATGAGAAAGTGCCATGATTCTGAAGAAGAGGTGGAGCTACTGAGCAGGCAGCTACTTAGGCAGGTCCTGGGGAGGTCACCTGGGTGAAGGGGGTGAGGTTATTTTTGTGCCCTTGTTGAACAGGAAGAACTGCAGGAGGGCTGAGGGGAGGGGGCAGGAGGAAGGCGAGTAGCGTAAAGGCCAGGTGAAGGGTTGGACAAAGTTGCACGGTCCACAAAAGCCAAGACAAGAACTCTGGCCTGGGCTCAGGGAAGCCAGCAGGATTCTTTGAGCACAGGAGAACAGAATCTAAGGTTTTCAGGCCTGGGCTGGACCAACATGGCCTAGTAAGTTTCTAGACTTGAGGAACTCCAGACACATTCCCAACCACACAAAGGAGCTGAATTGACACAAATCCTCCTGGCTACCCACCCCCTCACTGCCGTGCCCCACCCCCTCACTGCCGTGCCCCACCCCCTTCACTGCCCCTCCCCCTTCACTGCCACACCCCTTCTCTGCCTTTCTTTGGGGCCTGGAGAGATCTCTGGGCCTCAGGCATGCAAGGCAAGCCTCTATCACTGGGCTACACCTCCCCCGGCACCCCGTGCACCCCCTTCCCAACTTCACCTGTGTCCAAATAAGGGTTGGAACAGGGACATTTTCTGGGAGGTGGAAATTCTGCTGAGAGCGGCTGGTGCAGGCTGTGGGAAGTCCATAGTTTTCCATTTCCTGGTGGAATGATTTCCTCTCAGGAATAGGTACTTGGGGCAAAGATGACCCAAGAGATTTGACTTTAAGGGAATAGCGGTGCCACCTCCTACCCATGAGAGCACAAGGGGATGAGCTTAGGGTTAGTTGAATAAATCAGCTAGGTATGTGTGACATATACCTGAAATCCTGGCTCTTGGCAGGCAGAGATTGGAGGACTACTGTAAACTCCAGACTAGCCTGGGATTCAGTGAGCTCCAGGTTAAGTTAGCCTGGGCTACCATGTGAGCCCATGTCTCAAATGAAGAGATGGTTGCTTGCTCTTGCAGAGGACCTGGGTTCAGATCCCAGTACCTATATGACAGCTCACAACCATCTGCAACTCTAGTTCTAGGAGATTCAGTGCTGTCCCCCAGGGTTCTCACACACTGCACACACATGGCATACTTACATACATGTGAGTAAAACACTCATACAGAGAACATGAAAAAAATCTTAAAGCAACCAGCATAACAATCCTAACACTTGGAAGGCAGAAGTAGGCAAACCTGTGTTTAGGAGTTCTAGGCCAAGTGTGACCCATCTTATAGAGAAGAAGGTCAGGCAGGAGGCAGAGACAAAGAGGAAGTACAAAGGAAGAAAAAAGAGAGGAGCAGAAGAAAGCCAGTGAGGCACAAGGCTGTGGCTGCCCAGCAGGGGCTGGGTCTGAGCCAGACATCAGACATCCTCCCCTGCCCCACCTCTTCTTCCCTGTGGCCAAGCTGAGGGGCCTGTCAAGTCAGGGAGGGGTACAGATAGCAGGGTATGGAGACTAGAACCTGTCGGGCTTTGCTTCTCTGTTGCTATGGGAAAGGGAAAAAAAGAAAAAGAAAAAACAAAAGAGCAAAAGCAATTTTGGGGGAAAGGATCTCTTTGGCTTTTACTTCCAGATCATAGTCCATCCTGGAGGGAAGCCACGGCAGAACTGAAGGCAGAAACTGAAGCAGCCATCACCGGAGAACTGCAGCTTACTGGCTTGCTTCCCCTGGCTTGCTCGGTCGGCTACCTTTCTTACACAGCCCAGGCCCACCCACCCAAAGACAGGACAACCCACAGTGGTCTGGGCCCTCACACATCAATCAGCAATAAAAAGAAAAAGTCCCACAGACATGCTCACAGGCTAGTCTGGTGGAGGCAATTCCTCAAATGGAATCCCCTCTTCCTAGATATGTCAAGTTTTAGTCAAAAAGACAAAAATGTAACCAGCACTTTAGACCCCTTCTCAGCTCAACACAAAACACATCACTGTGAAACCATAACCTCTTCTTTCCTGTTTATCCCCAGGATCTTGTGCTACCATCACAACATAAAACACAACTTAAAGATCCCACCGTCTTTAAAAATTTCTAAAGCTTAAAGTCTCTTACCTGTGGGTTCCTGTAGAATCAAAAAACAAGTTATTTTCCTGTCCCAAGAAGGAAGAACCAGGGCACAGTTACAGTCAGATCAAAGTAAACTGAATCTAACAGTGATGGAGTTGTGTGTAGCATATAGAGCGAACTCAGTTGCTTGCGATCCTTTAGGCTCCAAAGTGCTTGGACAATCCCAGTTCTCTGCCACCTCTGCCATACACAGCTTGTATGGCAGGCTCGGATTGGCTCCACTCCACACCTGTAGCTGTACTTGGTGGTCATCCCCAGGTCTTGGCATCTTCCATATGCTGGGCTCTGCATTGCACCTGAGGCTGCACACTCACTAATGGCCTCCTGGTCTTTCTTCAGGGACTCCAACCATGGCACATGAGATCAAGCCTTGGCTTCCCTCCATGGCCCCTTCAATCCTTGGGGATCCCACTACACCTGAGGCTACACCTTCACAATGGCTGTTCGCTCCTAGCTTCCCACAGCTGTTCTTTATAATCCCTTGAATCTTACACACTACCAAGTGTGGCCACCAGGTTGAGCGGCGGCCCTGGCGCCCTCTGAAGCTCGGCTTCTGCGCGCTGCTGACTGAGGAAATACTCCCAGATTATTACACCTCAAATCTTCTGGTCTCTTCTTAGTCACAGCTAAATCTTCCATCTCAGCTTACCAGAAACTACAGATCTTGAATTAAAAAATATCTTATTCTCCTGAGAGGCTTTAAGGGACTCTCAAACTTCCCTCAGAAATGTCCCAAGCCAGACCCCAACTGTTTCTCTCAGCCCTCATATCTTCCAAACTCCTATAAAACATCCCGTCAAATTCTGAGTACTCGATGACTTTTCCAGCCCAAAGTTCCAATGCTACCACAATCTCCTCAAAACAGCAGAAAAAAAATCTGTCAATGCAACATCTCACACCTGGTACCCATTTCTGTCCTACTTTTCTTTGTTGCTGTGATAAAATACTGACCAAAAAGCAACCAGAGGAGGAAAAGATTAATCTGGCTTATGCTTCCAGATCATGTATGTCCAGGGAAGCCAGAGCAAGAACTCAAGGCAGGAACCTGGTGGCAGGAACAAGCAGGGGCCACTGGGAAACCAGAAGGCCACTTACTGGCTTGCTTCCCCTGGCCTGCTCAGCTAACTTTCTTCTACAGTCCAGGCCCACCTACCCAGGGGCGGGACTGCCCACAGTGGGTGAGCTCTCCCGAGTGGATCAAGCACTCAAGGAAATGTTCCACAGACATGGCCACAGGCCAATTTGATGGAAACAATTCAAGTGATCTAGGCTTGTGTCAAATTGACAAAAACTAACCAGCGCAGAAGCTATTTCCTCTGTCTCTTCTGAGCCAGGCTTAAGCCAGCAAGGTATTTCCGCTTGGTGGCACGTCCACAGAATCGCCTTATATGACCTGTGACCCCTGGAAGGCAAAGTAGTGTGTTCCCAAATGTACAGAAAGGAGCCTCACAGCACACTCAGATGTCTGCTCCTGAGCCAGCTGTGCCACCTTACCTAAACCTTTCTGGACTTGGGGTTTTCCTTTTTTTTCCACAGTAAAAGGGTGATCTGAGACTGAAAAATGCTTTCTAGACATAGCTTTGCCCACCCTTGTGGTTCTGCATTTCTGGCTGGCCACTGGGGTATCAGGAGATGCCTCCTGGGGAGGTGGTACTCAGAGGTGCTGGTCTGCATTTCTTCCTCACCGCTGGGGTGCCTGGCTCAGGGGACTCGCCAACACGCTGCTCAGAGGAAGCACACACCCTGCCTCCCAAGGGCCCCTAGTCCTAGCTGTTGACTGATGTAGGATCCCTCCCCCATTTTTTTTTTTTTTCAAATCGTGCAGCTCAAGACGGCTGCCCACTCTGTGCTAGTGTCCTGGGCTTCTATTCTATTGCCAGCAGCACCTATCTCAGAGCCTCGAGCAGAAGCCCAGTCCACCAGACAGACCCTCAGACAAAGGTCTCATGATGCAGAGCCAGAGTCCGTGTGCCAGCCAAACTCAACTTCAAGTAGACATGCAGGATTGGGGGCGGAGGTGACTGAGAGAGAAAAGAGGTGAGGGAGAGAAAGATGAAGACCAAGGGTTTGGCTCACAGTGGGTGCTGGCTCTCTGGCTACATCAGCCATCTCACATCTGGGACACTTCCATCCCCTCAACAGTGGGTAGGCATATGTTTGGGGCAGTGGGAGAGAGGTTCTCCTCTGTAGACAAGCTAGACTCATCTCTTCCAGTGGCTTCGGTCCTGGATGATTTCTGCTGCAGAGATTCAAGAGACTGTGACTTCCTCTTACGGGCAGCTGTGGATCCCAGCGTTTTCATGGCTCACCCTCTCGAAGCCTCCCCAAGCCTTCAGCAAGAATGGGAGTGACTGAGAGGCTGAAGCACCCCCTAGTCCTGCAGTGCACGCACCCCCCAAACTATCACACTCAACAGCTGTCTGAAAAACACTCGGTAGCTGAGCACACATCAGACTGTCCTCATTCCTGGACCGTCTCCAGACCCAACAGGCACACTGTCCAGCGGAGCACGGACAGGGCTGACTTGCAGCAGCCTGCCAAAGTGCAGGCCACATGGCTCTGTCTTTAGCCACTCAGCTGAATCCAGAGGCAGCCTACTCCTCTGCTAGGGTGCAGAAACAGGGCCATACACTTCCCACATCTGAAAGAGAAGCCTGTCGACCGAATGAGGGAGGGGCCTGACTCCCAAGGGTTGGGTTGGGCTCAGACTTCTCCCCAGGAACACAGCCTTGTGTTAGGCTAGGGGCATTGAGAGCTTCCTCAGACTGCCACCCCTCCCCCACTTTGCCTCCAGCCTTTCTCCAGCCTGTGCTCTGCAGCCATTTCTTGTCACTGTTGAACAATAGGCCTTGCTGGCAGCTGGCAGCTTGGCCCTGCCTGGGAGGCGGGGGATGTCTGTAGAGCTATGGGGCTGAGACAGCCAGCCTGCTGCAGAGAGGGTTCCCAGCTCCAGGGACAATGTCACCATGTGCTGTCTGATCCTGTCATGCACAGGACAAGCCATCCCAGATGCCTTGAAGGCTGGCACCTTAGGGCATTCAAGAGCTTTTGCAAATCTTTGAGGTCTGCAGTCCAAGGCCAGCCCTCCCACTGTGATAACAAACAGGGAGAGGCCAGATAGCCAGTCTCCTCTTACCCCCAAGAAGTTACTAACCTGAAGTCACATAGTCAAGGCAGGGGAGCCTTGAACAACCCCGGAGTGTTCAGCCACACAAAGCTCTCCCTACTGGCTAACTGCTGGTCCTACTGGCTGCTCCTCCCCATAAGTCAGGAGGGGATCTCCACCCCCACCCCAACACCCCAGACCCGGGAAAGAAAAGTTTCCAGGTCTCCAGATTGAAGGCAAGGTGTGCAGTGCTAAAAAGATTGGAGAAATACTATAACCTGAGCAACTCAGGTTGCTGAAGTACTTCCATGCAGGGGTTCCAGACCAGCTGGGATAACAACCGGTTTCCACACACACACAAATAAAAACAAACAGAGAGAGGAGCAGGCTTGGGGTTGGTGACAAAGGGTCTGTAAATGAGCCAAGCTGAATGTCACCTCTCTGAAGCCATAAATCGGCTCTCAGAGCAGAAAACCTCTTACAGACCTTGAGTTTTCTGTCCCCTTCTGTGTGGCTTGACTGCTGTCCCCTCTGGCCCCTCCACCCCAGCACTCAGTGCACTGGGGCTCCCTGGGCACCCAAACTGACTCATCTTTCTAGGGTACATGTCCTTACTGAAAACCCCGAGTCCGTCTCGTTTGTTAAGTATTGTGTGGGTTGCAAATGCCAGTTTGGCAATGTGTCTCTGGTAAAGAGCCAAATGGCAACTCTTTTGAACTATGAGAGTCAATATAACGGTACCCGGCAGTGTGTAGCCTGTGGCGGTGTGATGTGCCAAAGTCTGGAGAAGATGAACATCCTGGGGTTCCTGTTTTTCAGAGCTGCAGTGTTGCAGAGAAACCTTGTGACGTCAGGGCAGCGCAGGTGACGTCAGGGCAGGATTGGTTCCTGCAAAGTCTGGAGTCCTGCAAGAGTTGAGAACAGGATGGGCTCATACGAGGAGGATGCAGAGATGGGTTCCTGGACAGGCATTTGAGGTTAGCCTGGAAGTGAGGCTGTTCTGCACCAGAGCGTGGGAGCAAGGGCACAGAGGCAGGGTGCTGGCGTGTGCCAGAGACTGCAGGTGATGAGCAGAGACCCTGGAGCAAGCAGAGTCAATGCCAAGTGCTGGCCTTCTCATTCTGTAGTGTGGCCTGCCAACCCTGCCTCACAGACTTCCCTACCCTGCTTCTCTAGTTTTAAAGATAGGGCCTCTTGTGTCCAAGGTAGGGTTCAAACCTCAAACTTCCCACCATTCCCCAATGCCTGCCACTTCTCGGTGTAGACATTGCTATGGTCCTGCCAATGTCTTCAAGGGGTTTTAGGAGCTGAGGCTGATCTTGTCCTTGTAAACCTGGAGGCTGAAAGGCTTATCAAAGTTACACCACCAATCAATAGCAAATGCTCATTACGTTGGATTTGAATGGGAGACCCTGGTTCGCAGCTGCCTTGAGAGGTTCCCACTGGACTTCCTGACCATCTGCCCTGTGGTACTTTGCCAGGCCTTCCACAGCAAAGGCCCCAACCCAGGAAGCCTCAACAAGAGGAGCTAGAGCTCCAAGGGCAGGGCAGTAGTAGGTTGTTCCTTTGAAGGCTTTAAGCCAAGCAGCTAGTGGCTTGCTGGTCACCTCCGTTGTACCTTGATTTGCAGAAATACTGTCCTCATCTCTGTGCCTGACTCCATATAGCATTTCCATGTCTGCATGGCTGCCCCAGCAAGATGTCTGCTCTCACTTAGTTAAAGACTGCTACTTAAGGAGTCACATTCTGAGGTACTGGAACCCTCCACGTTCCGAAGCAGATTTAATGGAGCACTTATTTCCGTTCTTTCATAGCCACCTCCGTTGCTCCATGAGCTAGCTGTCATTGAGTGCCTGGACACCCCACCCCAATTAGTCCCTGAAGACAGTAGGGTGGTCCAGACTGGCTCTGACACATGGTACCGAAACCATGAGGACAAGATTGGTGGGACTCCGACACCAGCAGCAGGTGAGGAGGAGAGGGTATGGGTCAGAGATGTGGAGACAGGAAGGTGTCAGAGGACAAAGAGGCTAAACTGAGGGACAGGCTTACTGTATGGCAGTTGAGCTAAACCTGAGCAGGCCAAGTGGCCAATTGGAGAAGGCCAGATCCCACAGAGAATGGCCAATGGAGAGGCACGCTGCTATTGGACAATAAATTCTGGTAGCCCTAGAATTTCAACTAAAGTCCAACTGTTGGAAGAGTCAGGGGCTACCACAGTTTTGAGTGGGGTGTCATCTCAGGTTAGTAAGTAGTAAAAGCTCTGGGAAAATCTTGGTAAAAAATGATGCCTGGAGAAAGCTGGATCAGAGAAGGAAAAGGAAGCCAAGAAGGGCTGGAGAAGGCCGGGAGCAGCAGGAGAGGATGGTGGTTTCAGAGACTAAGAAGTTCAGGAGACCCAAGGATTAGCATGGGCAGAGCATACTGCGCCCACTTTAATGGGACAAGTCACATTAAGTACCGGCGGTACTCTAGTCAGAAGAAAACTATGAACGTGTTTCATCTTTTAACTGTTTATTGTATAATATAAAACTACAAAAGACTGCTCATTTCCATGTACATTTAATCTGTCCAATTGTTTAGAATACAGCCTGAATGAATCTACATTGAACACAGCCCTCTGGGTTCTGATGTGACGTCTGTAATATTGCATAGAAAAGGCACAGCTCTCAGGTCTGTGGGGAAAGGTCACACCTCCTTCCTCAAAAATCCACGCACCAACACGTCCCCATGTACACCTTCAACACTTTAGCTGTACATGTGGACTAATCTTCGCTCCCAAATTCCCCAAAAGAAGTCCAAAATCTATACTGGCTTTGTCTCCAAGAGCGTTTGATCCTGGCCAGGAGCCATGTAGTCACCCTTGGAAGCACTGGAGACAAGTCGCACACGGGCAGATGCACACCCCGCTGGCATCCAGGTACCGGGCAGCAACAAGAACCAACCACTTACAGCTAGGACAAGTCGCAGATGCTCTTTCTGCTATTTTCAGAAATGTAAAAAGGTTCAATTTGTAAGAGCAAGGTTTCACAATTAAGACATTTCACAGAGTAGAGGAGCGATCGCTGCACAAGCAGTCTTTGTGTCTGTCATTTAAGAAGGCTGCCCTTGCAGTGTTCATAATTCATTGTTTACTGCAAAGGTGGTAAGAAATTTAGGCTTTAAAAATGATCCGTAAGTTGATACTTTGGCTCTTTGGAGCTTACGTCGGTAAGAAATTTTCCTTGATTGACCTCAGGATGGTTGGTGCTATGGCGATAGAAAGCTCAATTGCTAAAGACACTGGAGCGGTGTGGGAGGCTGTGGCCATTTCTCACCCTTTGGTATGAAGGTGGGTGCCTGTGTGTTGCCCTTCCGTCATCAAGAGAAAGTGCTACTAAGAAAATTTTAAAAAATTATCAACCCTTTTTGCTTGATTTTCTTAAAAATGTGGAGGTATTAAAACATTCCTCAACCACACCTTTTTGCATATTTTAAATAGACCCATATTGGAGATGAGAGTTAAAAATGAATGTGGACTGTGTATCTGATGAGAGACAGGCAGGGGCTGACTTGGCTCCCCCTTTTAATACATACAGATCTACATTCCTACAAGAAATACATTCCGCACCATACCACCCAGATGTCATTAGAGTGCCACAGTAAAATAAATATATTTACACAGATTAAAAAAAAAAAAAAAAAGGAATAAATAACTTATGGGGAAACTATCCCTTTATGTCTCTCAGGATTCTGCTCTCTCCTTGTCACGTCATTGCACGTCATTGTCAATAAGCTCTTCAGGCCCAGGCACCCCAGGCTGTCTGCCTGGCTCTGGATGCCACAAGACTGTCTTTGTGAAGGTGAGCCACTACTGCCAGGAAGCATCTGGAAGCACATTCCTCCACTCAAATTGGGACTGGGAGATCTCACTCTGGCTCCACCTCTTCCTTGTTGGGATATCGCTTTAGATAAGTAGGTCACAAAGACAGTCTTAACTCTTTGTGGGCTTGCTCTTCTCAAAATGGGGCCTTAGCTTCCCATGCATGTTTTCAAGAATTAGCACTTCGCCTGCCGGTGTTGGGGGCGGGTGTTTTGGTTTTGAAGCCCAGCCTTACAAATGCACTAGAGTTAGAGAACCAAGTTTGGGCAATGATTCTCTGTGCTTATTTGAACTGTTGCCCAACATATGGGATTGTTTAAACACACGATTTGCTAATCCAACAAAAGTACAGTTATTCTAAGTTACTGTAAAATCAGTTTTTGACAATGGCAATCAACTGCTTTGTGCCATTTTTGCTGGGAATAATCAACACTACTGTATATGCACATGTATGCAGATGTGTGTGGCATGTGGCCAGTTCACAGGATCCTCCAGTTCTAAAACACATAGAGTATGGGCAGACCTGCTCTCTAACAAGAAAGAAAAGTTCTTAAAATGGACAGGCACAATGACACTTGGCAGCATGTATGACAACGCTCACCTTACATATGGTCCCTGGTCCTACATGAAAGGAAGCAGACGTGTGTGTCGGTCGGTGAGAGGCTGTGGAGGGTGTTGTGGGACAACAGCTGGAGCAGCTTCTCGCGGCTCCAGAGCTGATAATCAGCCTGTCAGACACATCTGAGTGAGGCGAAGGTAAGTCAGAGTTTAAAAAGCTATTAATCACACCATCCACAAATCTTGGATGAGCAGTTCCTTCATCACAAATGCATTTGTTTGCCATGTGCATTATAAAAATAAAACTATCTATGGCTTGTTTAAAGTGCCATTTGTAAAATTTATCTTTTTAATTAGCCAGAAAGACCCATTTTATCCATGGCAAGAAGTGAGCAGAATTCGTTGGTGACTGTATATTGACAAATGACCAACAAAGACAACAAAAACAAAAACAAAATCCATAATTTAAGTTTTTTTAAATAAATAGAAAAGTAATTTCTAAAGAAGCCATCTGCATAACAATATAGGATGTAACCTGCACTCAACAGCTCGAGTACCACTGCAAGAAAGAGCCACGAAACAGAAAGGCAGCTTCAGCAGCAGGCATGGTACACTAAAACAAACGATTGCATCTCATGGGTGCACGTGTGGGGGAATCACTAAATAAAGAGCTGCCTGAGGGCCAGCACACGGGGAAGGGCCAGAAACATGCATAGAAATTCCCGTCTATGTATTTGAAAATAACAGCTTTGTAAAGTGTAGTTAAATTAGCAGTTAATTAAAGAAAGCAACCAGATCAGACACCATGACATTTGGTGGTGGACTGTGGCTCTAGTCACAGATGTCAGGGGAGCGCTTTCTGGCTGGCGGAGGTGCGCAGAGCTAGCTCACTGCGCTGATCAGAAAGATGCCATTTGCAGCTCTTAGCAACAGAGGGAACAAAAGCTCCAGGGAATGGACACGGAGAGGCGGCTCAGCAACATGATGGATGCCTTCTGGGGAGACTTTCTTCTTTATGAGCCCTGAGTACTAAAGTAGGGCTCACCTCCATCAAGAGGTCAGTTGCTTGTTGTAAAATTTTGTTGTGTAAAATTTGGTCTCATCATAAAAGCTATGCAAAGGGAAAAGACTGGGGTTTTCATTTTAAAAAATTAAAATAAAAACAATTCAAACAGCAACTTGGCATACAGTCTTTTTCTTATCTCCCTGCTCCCCCCCACCCCCCACACCACCTTGAGACAGGGTTCTCACTATATAGTTCTGGCTGGACTGGAACTCACAAAAATCCACCTGCCCCTGCCTCCCAACTGCTGGAATTACAGAGTGTGTCACCACACCCTGCTAGAATCCACTCTTAAATGAGATGATGCAGCCTCTGCTCAAAGGAGGGAGCTAAGGAGCTAGTCCCATCGACCCCGCCCCCACCCCAGATACACAACCATCTCCCCGCCAACTGCTTAATGCAAGTTTGATGAGCAGACAGGGCTCTGGCTTTGGAAGTCACAGTGCTGGCAGGTGACCGTGCCAGGGGCTGGTGCTTGTGAAATTTGGGTGTCAGATCACCTGGCCCTTTATTAAAGCGCTGTGTGTATTTGCATTGGGACATCAACTGCAGATTGACGTGATCTGATTCTCTCTTGCACCATACACATATAAAACATTACGAGTCTATAAAAGTACAAGTGCAACTTGTACATCTCACGTTTGCAGGAACTATGTGAGCAAATCCTATCAAAATAGCTATTTCATATGTATAAACAGCATTTGTTTTTAGAAAAACAATATCATAAACTGCAGAATCTGTACAAAAATATAAAATAAATTTGAGGGAGCAGTTTTCTAAACAGCCATGTAAATGCAAACACTTACGAGTAGTTAATGCTCTAAAAAGGCTGAAGTGCCAAGTCAACTTATACGGGCAAAAGCCCGCCAGAAAAGGTACTGAGATTATCCAAATAATATAGATATATATTCTTTTTTTAACCTCTTGCAATAAAACTTATAGAAAAAATAGACAAATAGCACATGCAATTTACAGCTTTTCCACTTAATCCTTGTGCTTCACTTGAAACTGTTCACGTTCACCTTTCAACATTAACAACACAGTCTTCAAACGTCTTCTCTCCTACGCCAGGGCAGCAGGTCTCTGAGGAACCCACTCAGAAGAGTGTGTTAAAAGTGGTCATACTCGAATGAAGGCACTCCAACTCTGCTTGAAGAAAATACTAGTGTGATCCTTTTGTAAAATTTTCTTTTTCTCTGAAAAAGGCAAGCAAGGGTCCATGCACAGTGCGGAGAAACTGTCGGGACTGAAAGGGTGCAGGGCCTGGCTGGGCACAGTCACGGGGCCCAGGTGCAGGGCCTGGCTGGACGCAGTCACGGGGGCCTAGGTCTCAGGAGCCAACAAGTACCTCCATGATGTGTCCAGCTCTGTGAGATCCATTTTGAAAGGCTGACTTGGGGCAACAGGCTGATTGCTGTAGGGAGCCAGGGTCTTGAGGAGGTCCATCAGCTGACACAGGGGCCATCTTTGAAGCTGTCCCTGATGCAGATGTGCAGGGGTCAAATCGTACATGGAGTATCAATGTCAGCAAACAAGATGTCATCCAGGGTCAAGTCTGTCAGGAAACCCGTGGACGTAGTTATTTCAAAATTCCAGCAGAGAGTCCATGAATCTTGAGTCATCTGTGCGGCCTTCCTGGGCCCCTCAGGTTTCTGGACACTGGACTCACTGAGGTTCCTTTTGAGCCCTCAGAGGCTGCTGCTGCTGCTACTGCTGCATCGGCAGCCTCTGTGAGGTAGATGTGGGACAGAGCTCCTCAATCTCGTCCAAGGCGGAGGAGAAGCTGTCCTTCTCTGCGGAAGGGCTGGAGAAGAGAGTCTGGTGGAGCTGCAGGGTGCACGGCCTGCAAAGTGCAAAAAGTGTCATCGTCGTCCTCGAGCAGGGAGGCCGGGGTGAGGCAGGCCTCCAAGGTGTAGTGCTTCCTAGGTCGCAGGGGTGAGCAGGAGGAGGCCAGGTGGGTGAAGGCAGGTGGGGCCTCCCGGTAGCTGTCGCTCAGTGAACTCAGCGAGTCGCTGGGCTGGGAAGAGGGGTTGAATGCAGGCCTCAGGCTGCCTTCCTGCTTGAGTTCCTCCTGGATCCGTCTCAACATGTTGTTAATTAAGACAGTCTTCTGCAAGCTGGGCTCTGTCAGAGGCCTGTGGTTATACAGTTTCATAAGGGAAATGTTGAAGATAGTCTGGCGCTGTAAGGTGTAAGACACCCTGGATGGACCGTCGGAGGGGGACACAATTTTGCCTTCCAGCCCATCTTCATGCTCATCAAACTTCCGTTTTCCTCCTTTACCCAACATAATCTACAAAGGAGAAAGACACAAAGTAGCATGAATCACAGGAAGGCTAATTTCCACCATGAAGATGCTGACTTAGGTCTCATCTGTGTTAGTCAGTCTCCTCCCAGAGGAGCAGGTGAGGTTAGTTGGGAAGACCCTGTCCACAGAGAAGTAGGACGTCCACCCTCGCATGCCTGCAGAGCAAATTTTTTTTTCACAGGTAATCCGCCAATTACTGTGTGAGTAATGTGTACGCACAACCGGGGAAGTTTGGGGTTACCCATGGAAAAAAGGGTTTTTTAAATTTTTTCAGCCAGTGCTTGCGTTCACATGCAACATTTCACACGGTCAATTTCCCCCCCCCCCAAAGGTTTATTTTTTAAACAAGAACATACAAAATGGCAAATTTGAAAAAAACCTCCCAATAAAAAAAAAAACAGGGATTTATAAAATTTTTTCCCAAGCCCCCCCCAACCCCCAAACCCCCCTTTTCAAGTAAGAAGGAAGGAAGAATTTTTTTTTTTCCCCCGGGTTTCTTTAAACTTTTTACTTTCCCAAGTTAAAAAAAACCCCTTGGTTGGAAAAAATTTCTTGTTTTCCCAAAAGGAAACGGGGGGCCCTTTTGACACAGGTCCCGAAACCTTGAGGAAAAAGTTGGGGGGGACTCCGACACCAGCAGCAGGTGAGGGGGGAGAGGGTAGGGGTAAAGAGAGGTGGAGACAGGGAAGGTGTCAGGGGGGAACAAAGAGGCTAAAGGGGGGGCGGTTATTTGTTTGGAAGTTAAAGCTAAACCTGAGCAGGCCAAGGGGCCCAATTGGAAAAAGGGCCAGATCCCACAGGAATGGCCAATGGGGGGGCACGTTTGCAAATTGGACAATAAATTTGGTAGCCAAAGAATTTAACTAAAGTCCAATGGGGAAGAGTCAGGGCTACCACGTTTTGAGGGGGGTGTCATTCGGTTTAGTAAGTAGAAAAAGTTTCTAAAAAAAATTTTTGGAAAAAAATGATGCCTGGGGGAAAGCTGGATCGAGAAGGAAAGGAAACCCCAAAAAGGGGCTGGAAAAGGGCCCGGGGGGCAGCAGGGGGAGGGGGTGGTTTTCGAAAATAAGAATTTAAAGGAGCCCCAAGGATTGATGGGCAGGGGGCATTACTGCCCCACTTTAAGGGGAAAAAGTCACATTAAGTACGGCGGAAATTTTGTCAGAAAGAAAACAAATTGAACGTGTTTCATTTTTAACTGTTTATTGTATAATATAAAATAAAAAAGGGACTGCTCATTTCCATTTTACTTTTAATCGGCCCAAATTGTTTAGAATAAGCCTGAATGAATTACATTGAAACACAGCCTTGGGTTCGATGTGAGTCTGTAATATTGCATAGAAAAGGCCGCCTCGGTCTGTGGGGAAAGGCCCACACCTCCCCCTAAAAAACCAAAGCACCAACACGTCCCCTTTTTTCACCTTAAAACATTTTAGTTTGTACATGTGGACTATTCTTCGCCCCCAAACCCCCAAAAAAAGGTCCAAAATCAAATTACTGGTTTTGGGTCCCAAGAGCTTTTTGACCTGGCCGGGAGCCATGTAGTCCCCCTTGGGAAGGGCTGGAGAAAAGTGCCCCGGGCAAGAAACCCCCCCGGGCTGGCATCCAGGCCCGGGCAGCAACAAAAACCCAACCCATTTTCAGTTTGGACGTCGCAAAAGCTCTTTCTGCTTTTTTCAGAAATTTTAAAAAGGTTAAATTTTGAAAGAGAAAGGGGTTTCAAATTAAGACATTTCACAGAGTAGAGGAGCGTCGCTGACAAGCAGTTTTTTGTGTTTTTGTCATTTAAAAAGGGTGCCCTTGCAGTGTTCATAATTCATTGTTTACTGAAAAGGTGGTAAGAAATTTAGGTTTTAAAAAATGTCCTTTTAAGTTTTTTATTTTGGCTCTTTGGAGCTTAGGGCGGTAAAAAATTTTTCCTTGTTTGGGCCCTCAGGAGGTTGGTGTTTAGGGCGATAGAAAGCTCAATTGTTTAAAGAACCCCCTGGGGCGGTGGGGAAAGGCTGGGGCCCCATTTCTCACCCTTTGGTATGAAGGTGGGTGCCTGTGTGTTCCCCTTCCGTCATCAAAGGGGAAAGGCTATAAAAAATTTTTTAAAAAATTATCAACCCTTTTTGTTTGGATTTTTTTAAAAAAATGTGGGGGTATTAAAAAAATTCCTAACCACCCTTTTTGCATATTTTAAATTTTTGGGACCTTATTGGAGTTTTGAGAGTTAAAAATAAATTGGGGACTGTTTTTCTGTGAAGAGACGGGCGGGGCGGGAATTTGGGGCTCCCCCCTTTTAATACAAAACAGATCTACATTCCTACAAAAAATTTCATTGCACAAACCCACCGGATGCCCATTGAGTGCCACGGGAAAAAATAAAAAATTTCACAGTTTAAAAAAAAAAAAAAAAAGGAAAAAATACTTAGGGGGGAAAAACAAATCCCTTTATTTTCTCGGGTTTTTTGCCTCTCCTTGTAAATTTCATTGCACTTTCATTGTCAATGCTCTTGGGCCCAGGCACCCCAGGCTGTTGGGGGGCCCTCTGGATCCCAAAAAGGTCTTTGTAAAGGGGGAAAGCCATACTGCCAGGAAGCATCTGGAAGCCATTCCTCCCCTAAAATTGGGACTGGGGTTTCCCACCTGGCTCCACCTTTCCCTTTTTGGGATATCGCTTTAGATAAGTAGGTCCCCAAAGGGAAAAGTTTTTAACTCTTTGGGGGTTTTTGTTTCTTCTCAAAAGGGGGCCCCTTTAAAGCTTCCCTGCATGTTTTCAAGAATTAGCCCCTTCGCCTGCCGGTTTTGGGGGGGGGCCCGGGGGGGGGTTTTTGGTTTTTGGGGGAACCCCAGCCTTACAAAGCATTTGGGGGTTAGAAAACCCAATTTTGGGGCAATGTTCCTGTGCTTATTTGAACTGTTCCCCAAAACATATGGGTTTGTTTAAACACACGTTTTGCAAAATCCAACAAAATTTACAGTTTTTCTAAGTTACTGAAAATAAAGTTTTTGACAATGGCAATAAACTGCTTTTTTTTCCCCTTTTTTTGTGGGAAAAAACAACACAAACTGTATATGCACATGTATGCGATGTGTGGGGCATGTGGCCATTTTCACAGGACCCTCCAGTTTTTAAAACAATAGAGTAGGGGGGGGCAAAACCTGCTCTCTAACAAAAAAAAAGAAAAAGTTTTTTAAAATGGACAGGCACAAGGGGACACTTGGCAAAATGTATGACAACCCCTCACCTTACTTTTGGGTCCCGGCCCTACATAAAAAGGAAGCGGGGACGTGGTGTCGGTCGGTGAGAGGCTGTGGAGGGGGGTGTTGTGGGAAAACCCATGGAGCGCTTCTCGCGGGCTCCCAGGCTGAAAAAGCGGGCCTGTCGGGGCCCACATCTGAGTGGGCGAAGGTAAGTCAGGTTTAAAAGTATTAATCACACCCCCCAAAAAAATTTTGGATAAAGCAGTTCCTTCATCAAAAATGCTTTTGGTTTGCCATGTGCATTATAAAAAAAAAAAAACTATCTATGGCTTTTTTTAAAGGGCCATTTAAAAAATTTAATTTTTTTAAATTAGCCGAAAGCCCCTTTTACCCCTTTGGCAAGATGTGAGCAAAATTTGGGTTGGTGACTGTATATTGAAAAATGAAAAACAAAGACAACAAAAAAAAACAAAAACCCCAAAATTTTAAATTTTTTTTAAAAAAATTAGAAAATTTTTTTTTCTAAAGAAGCCATTGCTAACAATATAGGATGTAACCGGCCCCTAACAGTCAAATTTTCCAACGGGCAAGAAAGACCCACGAAAAAAAAAAAGGCAGTTTCCCAGCACCCGGGCAGGGTTTCATTTAAAAAAAAGGGATTGCTTTCTAATGGGTGCACGTGTGGGGGAATCATAAATAAAGAGCTGCCTGAGGGCCAGAAACAGGGGGAAAGGGCCAGAAAACATGCATAAAAATTTCCCCGGGTCTATGTTTTGAAAATAACTCCCCCTTTGAAAAGGGTGTATTTTAAATTAGCATTTAAATTAAAAGAAAGAAAACCGACCCAAAACCATGACTTTTGGGGGTGGACTGTGCTTAGTCCAGATGTCAGGGGAGCGTTTTTGGGCTGGCGGAGGTTTGGGGCAGAGGGGGCCCCTTTGCGCTATCTAAAAGAGGGCCATTTGCAGCTTTTAGAAAACAGAGGGAACAAAAGCCCCGGGGAATGGACAGGAGAGGCGGTCCGCAACTGATGGATGCCTTTTTGGGGGGACTTTCTTCTTTATGACCCCTTGAGTACTAAAGTGGGCCCAAACCCCCATCAAAGGTCAGTTGCTTGTTGTAAAATTTTGTTGTGTAAAATTTTGGTCTCATCAAAAAAAGCTATGTAAAAGGGGAAAAGGGAAGGGGTTTTTTTTTAAAAAAAATTAAAAAATAAAAAAAATTCAAACAGCAATTTGGGCATAAAAGTCTTTTTTTTATCTCCCTGCCCCCCCCCACCCCCCCCCCACCTTGGGGGGACGGGTTTTCCACTATATAGTTTGGCGGACGGGAAAACTCAAAAAAAATCCCCCTGCCCCTGCCCCCAAGCTGGAATTACAGATTTGTGTAAACCACACCCTGTTTAGAACCACTTTTAAATGAGATGAGGGCAGCCCCCCCTCTCAAAGGAGGGAGCTAAGGAGCTAGCCCATCGACCCCCCCCCCCCCCAGATACCAACCATCTCCCCCCAAACTGCTTAATGCAATTTTGGGATGAGCAGACCGGGGGCCTCGGGGCTTTGGAAGCCCACGGGTGTTTGGCAGGTGCCCTTTGCCGGGGGGGCTGGTGTTTGTAAAAATTTAGGTGTCGGGGATCAGGGGGCCCCCTTTTTTAAAAAGCGTGTGTGTTTTGCTTTGGGGGAAACATCAACTCCCGTTTGACGTGATTGATTCTCTTTGCACCATACACATTTTAAAAACATTACGAGTCTATAAAAGACAAGTGCAACTTTTAATCTCACGTTTGCAGGAACTATGTGAGCAAACCCTATAAAAATTTGTTTATTTCATATGAAATAAACGCTTTTGGGTTTTTAGAAAAAAAATTACCCATAAACTGGAATTGTAAAAAAAAATTTTAAAAAAAATTTGGGCGCAGTTTTCTAAAACCCATGAAAATTTCAACATTTCGAGTGGGTTAATCCCTCAAAAAAAGGCCCTGAAGTCCCAAAGTCAACTTAAAAGGGAAAAAGCCGCCAAAAAAAGGTATGAAAAATTATCAAATAATATAGTTTAATTTTTTTTTTTTAAAACCTTTGCAAAAAAAATTATAAAAAAAAATGGGACAAATATGCACATGAAATTTTTACAGTTTTTCCCAAACCCTTAACCCTTGTGCTTCACTTAAAAACTTTTTCACTTTTCCCCTTTAAACATTAAACAACACAGTCTTCAAACGTTTCTCCCCTACGCCAGGGCAGCGGTTTTGGGGGGGAACCCCCACTCAGAAGGTGTTTTTTTAAAAATGGTCTACTCAATAAAGGCCTCCAACTCTGCTTGAAAAAATCTAGTGTAACCCTTTTGTAAAATTTTTTTTTTTCTCTGAAAAAGGCAAGGGGGGGTTTCCATGCACAGTGGGAAAAAACCTTTTCGGGACTGAAAGGGGCAGGGCCTGGCTGGGCACAGTCAGGGGGCCCCCAGGTGCGGGGCCCTGGCTGGACGCAGTCAGGGGGGGCCTAGGTTCAGGACCCAACAATTTCCTCCATGATGTGGTCCAGTTTTGTGAGATCCATTTTGAAAGGCTGACTTGGGGCAAACCCGGTGATTGCTGTAGGGAGCCGGGTTTGGGAGGTCCTCAGCTGACAAAAGGGGGGCCCTCTTTTAAACTGTCCCTGTGCAGATGGTGCGGGGTCAAAAATCTTTAAAAGGGTGGATCAATGTCAGCAAACAAGATGTCATCCCGGGTCAAGTCTGTCAGGGGAAACCCCTGGCGTATCCCCCCCCTTTTTTCCCCCCAAATTTTAAACCGCCCAGGGGTCCATGAAATCTTGGGGTCATCTGTGGGGCGGCCTTTCCTGGGGCCCCCTCAAAGGGGTTTTGGCACTTTTACTCCCGTTGGGGTTTCCTTTTTGAGCCCTTCAGAGGTTGTGCTTTGCTTGCTACTGCGGGACCCGGGAGCCTTTTGTGGGGGTAATTTTGGGGGGGCTAGGGGCTCTTTAAACTCGTCCAAGGCGGGGGGAAGCTGTCCTTCTCTGGGTGGATGGGCCTTTGGAGAAGGGGGAGGCCCCGGTGGGAGCTTTCAGGGTTTTTTCGGCCTTCCCAAAATGCAAAAAGTGTTCTCCTCTCCTCGTTGGCAGGGAAAAAGGGGCCCCGGGGTGGGCAGGCCCTCCAAGGGTGTAGTGCTTTCCTGGGGCGCAGGGGTGAGCAAGGGAGGCTGGGGCCAGGTGGGTGGGAAAGGGAGGGGGGGGCCTCCCGGTAGGTTTTCGCCCTAGTGAACTCAGCGAGTCGCTGGGGTGGGGGAAAAGGGGGTTTAATGCGGGCCTCAGGCCGCCTTCCTTCCCGGAATTTCCCCCTGGAATTCCGTTTTCAACATGTTTGGGTTTTAAAAGAATCCAGTCTTCTGCAAAACGGGGTTTTTGTTGAAAAGGGGGGGGTTATAAAAGTTTTATAAGGGAAATGTTGAAGATAGCTGGCGCTGTAAGGGTAAAGACCCTGGATGGACCCCTGGAAAAGGGGGGCAAAAATTTTGCCTTCCAAACCCATCTTCAAAGGGTCATCAAAAAATTTTTGTTTTCCTCCTTTACCCCAAAATAATTCAAAAGGGAAAAACACAAAGTTGCTTTAACACAGGGAAAGGTTTAATTTTCCCCCATGGGTGTTGCTGGCCCTTTGGTCCCCATTCCCGTGTTAAAGTCAAAACTCCTGCCCAGAGGAGCAAAGGGGAGGTTTGTTGGGGAAAACCCCGTCCACAGAGAAGTTTGGAGTCCCCCTGCATTGCCTGGAGCAAATTTTTTTTCACTAGGTTTAAACCCTGGCCAAAATTTTTATGTTTTTGAGTAATTTTTGTACGGGGGGCCCCAAATCGGAGAAGTTTGGGGTTACCCTGGAAAAACCATGAATTTTTTCTTTTTTAACTCTGTTTCTTGGTTTACATGGGGCCTTTAAAAATTCAACCCTTTCCCAATTTTTCCCTCCCATTTTTAAAATTTTTTTTAAATAAAAGCCCCCAAAGAAAATACCCCCTTCCTTCCCCCCAAATTTAACCCAAATTTTATTAAAATAACCGTTAACCCCCTCAAAATTTTGAGAAAGAAAAACATTTTTAGAATCATTTAAACCCCAAAAGTTTCCGCCTCCCCCTTTACCCTTTCTCCCTTTTGTAAAACCAAAAAAAATTAACCCACCCCAAAACCACCAAATTTAAACCCCCCCCCCCCCCCCCCTTTCCCTCTCTTCCCACCCCCCCTTTAAAAACCCCAATTTAAAAACCCAAACCCCCCACCACCAAATACCAAATTATAACAAACCAAAAACCTTCCCAAAACTATTTTAAATCTTCTCTCATCCCCCCAACCCCCCAAACCCCCCCCACAAATAATCCCCCTTTAACCCCCCCCCTCCCCCCCTTCCCCAAATTCCCCCTTTCAACAAACCCCCTTCCCCCCACCCCCCCCCCCAAAATTCCCACCCCCCCTTCCCCCCTTTTAAACCCCCCCCAATTTAAAAATTTTCCCTCGGACCCCCCCAGTCTCCCCAAAAACTCCCCCCCAGTCCCTTTTTTAAGCTCAGGTACCCTGGCCAGACCCCCCGAATCCCTTTTCCCCCTTTTTTCACAAGCCCTTTTGAATTTTTAAAAAACTAACCCAAAGGGAGGCCACCCCAAACCCCAAAAAAAGGGGTTTTTTTTTTTAATATCCGTTTAAAGGGAGGGGCATTTTTTTTTCCAAAAACCCCAAATTTTTAAAAAAAAGTGGGAAAAAGGGCCCCAAAAATTTTGACCCCCCGGCCTCCACCTAAGGATGTTTTTATTCCCCCCTGGGGGGAAATTTTTAAAACAGCTGCAGGCCCCCCCTTTTTAGTTCTGTTGAGGGGGTTTTTTAAATTTTTTTTTAAAAATGTTAATTATTGACGAAAACCATGTGTTCCCCCTTCCCCCTTTTGCTTATCAAACCCTTTTTTTTGGGGATCAAAAATTGGAACCCCCAAAAAACCCCGACCCATAACAAACACAAACCCCTTTTTTGGAGGGGAAAAAGGGGGGGTCTAAGTTTCAAAAAAACTTCCCCTTTTTCCTCCTTTTAAGGGGGTTTTATTTTTTTGTGGGGCCCCCCCCCTTTTTTTGCCCTTTTCTTAAGGGGGAAAAACAAAATTTCCCCCGGGTTTTTTGGGCCCCCACTATAAAATTTTTCCCCCCAAAAAAATTTTTGGAAAAAACCCCCCCAAAGGGGGGCCCCCTTTCCCCCAAAAAGGGTTTGTTTTATTTCCCCCCGCCCCAAAAAACCAAATTCATAAAAAAAATCCCAATATACTAGACAACTGGAAAATTTTTTTGCAAATAATTGGATTTCAATTTTTTTGTATTTGTTTACAAATTTTTTTCATTTTTTCTCTCAGGGAAAAAAAAAAAACTTTGCCTTGAAAAAGCCCCTTTTTTGTGCATTTAATTTTTTAAAAAAAAGTTATCTGATCTTTGTTATGTCCCTCCTATGATCAGGGGCCCCCAATGTTAAGTTCACACATGCACAAAAAAGGGCCCGCAGTTCTAAACCATTTTGGTTTTTAAAAAAGGTGGGGGGTGGCAAATGAATGGTGCCCATTCAGGTGGGGGGAACAAAGATTCTATTTACTTAGGGAGCTTTACAGCAAAAACTGAAAGTGCCCATCAGGTCTATGAATCTGACCCACCCCCCTATTAGATCGGCGGATTTGAGCCCCATCAGGTCTCAGGTCTGCAAATCTGGGACCCATGTCAGGTCTGCAGCACTGAACCCCCCCTGCTCTCCCCACCTCCCCCCCCCACACACGCACCGTAGGTCTGTGGATCTGCCCCCTCCTCTCCTGACCCCCGTCAAGGTCATCAGATCTGCCCCCCCCCCCCCCAAATCAGGCAAATTACAAAGGACTAGGTAGGGAGGAGAGGATATCAAGAGGCCCATCCACGGAAGTTTGAGAAACACTGAAATACAGTAAGATCAAACCAGAAACTTATTGCCACTTGGTACTTTTAGTGATTATCTATAGTAAAATAACTTTGGTACGTACCAGAGTATAGACTTCTAATCATTAATATAAAACTTGTTATAAAACAATATATAATATATAAATATTATATATAAAAACTATTATATATTTTATATAAAAAAATATATAATATATAAATATAATATATAAAACAAATATAAACAAGTAAAGACTTGTTACCAGAATAAAATGGTCCTTTCCTGCACTTTCTTTTTCCCTCCCTCCCCCCTTTTCTCCCTCCACATTTTTAAAAAATGAGATCTCTGCTGACTGACTGGTCTAAATTTCTGGACCTAGGCAATCTGCCTTTCCTTGTTTCCTAAAGCTGGGTTACAGAGATGTATTACCATAGTACTTTTTCAATAACATATTTCTTTTGAAAATTCTTTTAAATTAATTTGTTATGCTGGGCAAAGTGGTACGTGCCTTTGATCTTAGCACTCAGCAAGTTAGAAGTTGGCAGGTATGTGAGTTCCAGGACAGCCAGGGCTCCCTGGGGAGACCCTGAGCTAGTTTTGTGCATGTGTGCGTTCACATGTACATATGGAAGGTCAGGGGGGGAACTTGATGCAGTTAGTTCTGTCCTTCCGCCATCAGTCAGTGAGACATTAAGGGTCTCAGCAAGCATTCCTGAGCCATCTTGTTGGCCTAATAACATATTTCTTTAGAAATAATTGCTACTTCCATAGCGGTCACACCTAGGGGCTGGAGAGATGACTCAGGGTTAAGAGCACTTGCTATTGCTGAGACCCAGGGTTCAGTCCCTAGCACTTCCATGGTGACCACATCTCTCTGGCATTCAGCAGAATTCCAACAAACTAATGCATCTGTGGAGAGAATTTCAGACTTCAACATGAGCACCACCTAACTTCAATTAGAATGATCCATCTGGTTAGAGATGCATGCTCTATTGGGTGTTTTTCAAGTATATAAATAAGGACCTCTGGTGGAGTATGTCTCAAAACAGACTTTCTTTCTTTCTTTCTTTTTTTTTTGTATTGAAGCAAACAAAATTGGTTCCATGCACTCAATGAAACTGCAAAATGCACACAATCTAGCTAAGTCATATAGATAAATAAAAGTGCAACAAAACCAAAGTGCAGAATGCCAAAGGTAGCAAGCAGCATTACCATTTGCCTGTTCAGAGGACCTTCAGCTCCACAAAGGGATGGGCAGCACCTCTCACTCAGAGGGCTTTGTATAACCCGGTCTCCATAAGCAAGACATTAATACAAAGACAAGGCATGCCTTCAAGAACCCAACAGCAAACAGCCAGGCGTGTGGCCCCTTCTGGTCGCTTTGAGCTTGGCTTAGGCCTGACTGGGTCAGGGTGGCCAGCTCCTCGGAAGCCTCTTTCTTCTCTGACACTCTGAAAAAAATAACAATGCTCTTTAAGGGCTGTCAGAGAGTCATGTGACCTTTCCAAAGGCCTGAAAGGAGGGCAGACTGCACAAGCAGTATCAGGAGCTCATTAAGGGATTCCTGGGAAGGTTACCCTCTGGAGTGGAAGGGCTCCAGAGTCAGGGCCTTCTAAAAACTCACTCGATACCAGCTTGCTTCCTGGGCTACCTAGGCTTGGTGCTTCCTTACATTCCTCCTCAGCTTTCCAAGAACCAAATCTTCTATCCAGACAAAAACCCAAAGAGCTTCCCAGGGCTCAGGGCTGGGCTAGAACACCTCACACAGGGAAATCAGGTGGGTGGCTCCTTCCTTTCCTCTCCTGTTACCCAAGCCTAAAAACTACAACAACTATTGAACTCTTACTAAAGAGTCTGAGATCAAATATGGCCCCTCCAAATTGTTAGGAACAAAATCCTGACATTCTGGACTCAAATTGAGGCCTGAGTTCAAGCTCAGCCTCACTCAAGCTAGGCACATGCCCAGACATTGAGCTATGAGGCCTTTGGCCTAGTCAGTACTCTCCAAAACTGATCCAGCCAGTACTGATTGCAGCAAACTAAAATCTAAAAGAAAAGAACACACACAAACACAAACAAAACGACCCCTGTGTGTGCCAGACATGGCCTCCAGTTTGCAGCTTCTCATCAGGAAAGAACCCTAAGGCCCCTAAGTTACATTTTGTTTAATCCCAGCACCAGGAAGGCAGAAGCAGGTGGCTCTAGACCATCACAACAACACAACAACAACAACAACAGAAGAAAAAGGACTATATTTTATTTAGTCTGATGCCCCAAAGTAACAAGTGTCAGTACAACTTTCCTCAAAAGACAAAGGTCTAGACTCCAGAGGGTTAGATAACTTTTACTTGCTGTCCACAGTTCCACCATTCCAGGTCCCGATTAACTCAAAACTCAGGAAATGTGAGGACTGAGTGATCGCAGAGACCAGGCTTGGCAGCCCTGTTTGCATATCTACCAACTACCTCCAGACCATAAGGCCCCTAAAGGCACAAAATTGTCTTGTTTACCTTGGTACTCTTCCTTTAAGGACCCTCCCTGACACTAAAATGATCCTCAATAAATGAACAGTAAGAGGAACAAATGAAGAGACCCAGAGGGCTAGCAGGGAAGTGTGAAGCAGAAGCAGAAAGCTCTGTGCATGCAAAGATGTGGTCCTGACTAGAGGGCAGAGAGGGTGGGAGAGCTCTAGCCTGGAGACAGCACCTGTGAGCCCTCACATGGACCCCACTCTCCCACTTAGGTGAGGACCAGCCTCAGCTATGGGCCTGTTCAAACAGAGATGCTGGGCTCTAGGATCTCAGAACCATGATTTCCTCTGGTCTTTGTCAGGACATCTTACACTAAGCCTGAGCACACTGCTACTGTCTTGACAATGAACCCCCTCCCTCCCGTTTTTTTGTTTCTAATCGAGGAGGGCAAAACCAAACCAAAACAAAAAAACCAATAAGTAGTACTTTATGATGACAACTGACAAGTGATCTATTTCCTGATTTAAGAGATGGCATCTACTATGCTGTCCAGGTTGGTCTTGAAAACCTGGACTCAAGGATTCTACCACCTCAGCTGTACAAATAGTTCAAAGTGCAGGTCACCACCATCTGACCTGGCCTGCCAACTCCTACCTACTAGCCTACAGTGCACATATAGTGCACAGTAGCTTAAGCTCAACTTGAGAGACAAGGCTCAGCTTCCTGTCATAGGAACTGTGGGGTCTCAAGGTGACTCTTGTGACCCTTAGTGACTAGCTGGAATGCCTCATGCCCAAGGTCTGAAGATTATTACAAGCTGTACCTATGCACAACTTCATTTTTAAATAATGTCTTCATTTTTAAGGCATTTAGACTCCCCTCCCCGTGTCATGCAAAATTAAGTTACCTATAATTCTTTTCCAGCGATTCAAAAATGGTATCTTCCTTTTCATTTTTTTTAAAGTGTACTTTACTGTTAAATGGACTGTCAAAATTAAACATCTATAATCTTCATGGGACAAACAGAAAAATCTTCTTTTACAACAATTTCTGTTATGCCACCACCACCAAAACTACTGCTTTTATTGCAGGCTTACCACAGCCCAGGTTGGACTGCACAATGGGAGCCATCTCCTGCCCATGAAGACTGGCAGTCTCTGTGCCCATCAAAAAGAGATGTAAAGTCTGTTTTAGCTCAATTCATCCCAAACAATGGTCATTATACCCAACAGAAGAACACACTAAAATCCCTTTACTTCTTACTCAGACGGGTCAAAGTGAACAACTGAGCACCCATTTCAAGGAAAGAAGACGATATTTCGTACAGGTGTCTTCTCTGGACAAGAGGTAACGAATCTCATACCCAATTAAAGCATCAAAGAATACTTGAGAGTGAGCAGAGGCACCAGTAATCCTACGGAGGAGGAGGATGTGGGCAGCGACGATGGGCAGGACAAATGTGTGCAGGCTTAGCACTCAGGATGGGATGCAGGCAGTCATCAAGTCTCCATGAGACACCCAAGGCGCCACTGATGGGTGTCTGGTACACATTTCCTCTTGGACTCAGAAACTCAGTTTGTATTTTCCAGGAGTATAGCATAATTAAATGACATGGTTTTTCTTTTTTTTTTCCCCAAAGATTTAATTTTAATTTATGTGTATGGGTGTTTTGCCTATATGCATGTCTGTGGTGAACCACTTGCTCACCTGATGCCCAAAGAAGCTAAAAGCAGGTGTCAGATCTCCTGGAATCAGAGCTGTGAGCTTCCATGTGGATGCTAAGAACCAAACCTGGGTCCTTTGGAAGAAAACTAGAGCTTTTAACCCCAGAACCATCTTTCCAGCCCCAACACATGATTTTTCAAAAGTCAACTACAGTGCCAACCCAATCTATGAGGTCCTCAGGTGGACCAAAGAAGTTATAGGAGGGGCATGTAGCTCTTTAGGGAATGGCCACATACTCTAACCCACCCCTTGTTTCCCTGTACAGGTCCAGTGTGGCAACTGGTGTGACCACAGGCTGCTGAAGAGACCATGGGTAATGACGACCCCACCCCAGGCTTCTACACCAATTTACTACTTTTGAAGAAAAAAGGAGCCAAGAGGGAAGAGAAGGCTCCCAAAAGAACACCAGAGATTTCCCACCTTCATCTGTGCTGCTCTTGATTTGGAACAGTTTCCCTCCAGAGTGATGGTGAGGGTGGGGGTAGGGTGGGGGTGGGGAAGGGAGCATTCTCCTAACTAAATCAACTGTGTGGTAGAATTCAGTCTAGGGACAGACTGGGAGTAGCAGTAAAGGCCCAATAAGGGAAAACTGGCAAGTGAATGCGACCTCCAGCTGAATAGAAACCCATCACCCCAACTGTGCCTAGTCAATCACCTGGTCCTGGGACCACCTCTAAGAAAGTCAGTTCACACCTTTAATCCTAGCACTGGGCAGGCAACTCTATGAGTTCAAGGCCAGCCTGGTCTACATAGGGAGTTCCTAGCTGGCCAGGGTTAACTACATGGTGAGATCTTGTCTCAAACAAACAGCCAAAAAGATAGGTAGAAGACTATTTTTCTTTTAATGAGATACTGTACTCTTCTTTGTCACCCTAGCCCTCAGCCTAGTCTGTCCTAGCCACCATGAGGTCACTGGGTCTGCTGCCATTTATTTCTGAGGCCCAAGTCACAAAGGCGCCGCTCTTCCTCTTTCCTTTCTTGATCAAATGCTGGTCAGAACCTAAGGATGCTCTTGTCTGATATTCTGGGCTTCCTCCTGCCTCGTGGCTCTGCTCCTAGCTCTCTCAGTGTGTCTGATATCTACCCCAGGCTTTGTCCCTTCTCTCCTTTCCCCTCCTGTGGGTAGCTGCTTTTCCACCCTGGGGGTTTTCTTTTAAACTCCAGTAAGTTCCAGAGCTTCGAGGAACTCATTCTCACATTCTTTATTAATGAGAACGAGACCCCCCTCCCAGGGCACCCCTAGTTCCACTTTATCAACAGCGGCTAAAGTGGGGCTAGGAACTGTGAGGGAACAGCTTCTGAAATGGGATTTTCTCAGTTCCTGTCTTCACTCACCTTTGGTATCCTACTTTTGAGGTGAGCTTCTGTCCCTGCAGTATGGCAGTGAGGAGAAAACCCATTCTGCATCAAAGGGAAACCATACTGGCTTAGATAGCTTTCTACACTAAACATGCCACACCCACAAGAACACACCATACTAAGAAACCTGCTCATAGCTAAGCTTTCCCTCAAGGCCCAAAGAAGAGCCAGAACAGAAAGAGCTTTGGAAGTGGTGGTCAGGGATGCTGGCAGGATCATAAGGGAAGCTACAAGAAACAGAGCAGCCTACAGGTCCTGGGCTGCAGCCAGGCAGGAGGGTACATGATGGTGTGTGGGGTGTGTGGGGGGGGGGGCACAGATTTGGCATCAGGCAATCTTCAGATACCAGTGACAGCCCTGGCCAGGGGAGCAACAGTCCAACAGGGAGAGAGGCTCTGCCACTTACAGACAGAGAAAGACAACAGCACTCCCAGCACTCCCACCCCTTTGCACCCATGCTAGTGAGGCCGTCGGGATCCGGAAGATCTTATTTTTAAACTAAAGCCTACCCAGGGTTTCAGAGGTCTCTGCAGTAACATCCATGCTAATTGGTAAGTAAGACAAAGCCTCCCTAACAAATCAGCACAGTAATTATAAAGCCACTTGCTAGATCAGGCAGTCCCCCGTGCTCACTCAGGCTGCTGTAACCTGACACCCATCCGCGGCTCCACTCAGCTAGGCCCGCAGTCCCGCAGGCCAATCCTGCCCACCCAGCCAGCTGCAAACTCCCACCCTCCTGAGAGCCACCATAGGCCAGGATACAAGTTGAAGTGGCCAGGACACCAGGCTCTGTGTACTTTACCATGTGGGGTTGTTTTTTCTAATGTCTACATTTTAACAAATTTTATCTTTCCTCTTAGGATTTTCACTATCAGCTAAATTGGATATAATTTCTAATACTGGTTTATCAAATATATCTTTTCACATGAAAACAAATGGCATTTTAACAGGTGATAACCAATTTCACTGAGTAAACAAGAGTCAAATTCTAGAAGTGAATGTTTCTTTAGAATAAAGAAGAGAGAGCTAGGGAGGAATAAAGTATGCCTTAATGGTAAAAATCTGGAAAGCAAAAACGGCTTTTAAAACATGTCAGCAGTAGAATGTGTTTCTAATACCCTGACACGCCAACCCTAATGAACTGCGGACGATACCAGCCATCTTCTAATGCTGAGGACAGAACTGCTAACAAGTCCTCCGTTTCACCCCAGAATTCTGGCCAAAGGCAACGTCTCAACTACAGTTTCACAGATACAACATGATTTGAGGCCTCAATTTGGCTAGAAAATACTCAGAAACAACACCAGGATGGTCGTGTAGAGGAAACAAAGTCAATAGAATGTTGGTTCCTTTAAAGCTGGGTGATGAGCACAGGGCACTGTACTGCACTTTGACTTCTGAATCTGTCTGGAACTTTCCATAAAAGTTAAACAATATATCACTATATTATTTAAAAAAACAAACAAACAAACAAACAAAAAAACAAGAAAAACCTTTACAAGTAAAAAAAAAAATCAAATAAGCACAGCAAATTTCTCACATGAGAATTACACTAACTCTATAAGCATGTTTACACAGATGAATGAGTGTTTTATGTAAACAAGCATGCCTAATGCAAATTGGAATCCTATAAACACTGAAAGACAGCACCATACCTACCACAAGGGGGCGCCACAGAGCAGCAAGACATCTTCCAACTCCATGTCAGTTCCTACCTACAGAGTTCTCAAAGCATTTACATTTTCAAATTCTATCTCCCATTCAGGGTGGTCACATGGCAAAGCTGAATGCTAGATGCCTTACCAAGCCCAAACTAAATTATACTGTGCTATGGTACAACCTTTTATTGCTTCTGTATAAGTAAGTAACATCAGTGCTTCAAAAACCATGTTTAAGATCCCTGGAGGATTACCGAAGTAAGAACACACACACAAAACCAAGTACAAATCCTAGTCATGAAATGTGGACTCAGAGGAGGCAATGGTTCAGATCTCCAGTGGGGTTCTGAGGTTGACTTCCAACCACAAACCAACCTTCCACATTTACAAAGAAGAATTTTACTAGGATAGTTACTTTCAATAATCCGATTGCATCTTAATAACACTGAATTACTTCCACATTGACCAATGCTTTAGGCAGTTATTGGAGAAAATCCTTCATCAGGAACACGGAGGAGAAGACATTTAACTCTAAAATGTAACGCAGTTTTAACCTCAGGGAGCACTGAAGCAAGTTACTTTGTAACAGTTGGGATTCTCTCTGGTCAGATTACGAGCTCAGGTTATGTGATGTTTGTTCAGTAATAATGCTTCTAAAAGATGAACTAGTTGTCTTTTCACCATTTGGAAACCAGTAATTAGAAACATATATATTATAATTATTTGCATTATGATGCTGCTTTATAATCATTTGGTGTCCAGGGTATATCTTCAGCATCCTGAGTCTAAAATCTCATTAGCATTAAGGAATCTGCAGCTTTGACTTTTCCCCAGGGGATTTCGTGCCAGGGAAGCTCATCCAACTTTGCACCCTCCCCATTCCCAGGCATAATGAAAATATTTTTTTCTCCTGTATTTATAATTGCTTAGATGGGATTCTAGTTTCAATCCTCTTGTAGCATCTTTTCCCCAAAGATACCTTGTTTTTCCCTCACATAAGTGATCCTTAATAAACAATGTCAAGGGAAAATAAAAGACTTGTGTAGAAAGCATGTGAGAGTTTTTCTTTTTGCTTAAAAAAGGTGACCAGGTATAAAAAACAACCACACCAACACAGTAACTTTAAGGCCATGTCAATGAAAAATAAAACTCAATTTTAGTGAAAAACTTAGTAAAGTTGCTTTTGCGATGTTTGCTAACAGTTTATCACTAATAAAACGGGAAAAATGAACTAAGGATGTACTTCAAGAGAGATTTTAGTTTTTGTTTTTTGTTTTTTGAGACAGGATATCTCTATACAGCCCAGGCTGGCATCAAACTCAGAAATCTGCCTGCCTCTGCTTCCCAAGTGCTGGAATTAAAGGCGTGTGCTACCACTGCCTGGTGACAAGAGATATTTTTATGGGAGTGTTTCTTAAGAGTTAAAACATTAAGTTGGGAGAATGGATGGTGAATCTGAGGCCCATGTAAGTAACCTACATATTCAGAATATTTATTGTAATTGCCTTTACAAATTAGGTAGATAGGGGCTAGAGAGACACCTCCATGGTTAAGAACACTGGTTCCTCTTCCAAAGGCCCTGGATTTGATTCCCAGTACCTACAAGGTGGCTCACAATGACCTGTGACTCCAGTTCCAAGGGATCTAACATCTAATGTCATCTTCTGGCTTCTTTGGGTACCCGGTACACAGGTGGTGTGCACAAACAGAGGCAAAACACCCACACGCATAAAGTAACAAAATCACTTAAAAATGAAAGAATTAGGCTGGTAAGCTTTTACAAAGACAATTTAAATTTTATATCATATACTTGAAGAGTTCACTCAGTAGGAAAAGGTAATGAAAATAAGCTGGGTGGTGTGGTGCACATCTTTAATCCCAGCACTCTGGAGGCATAGGCAGGAGGATCTATCTCTGTGAGTCTGAGGCCAGCCTGGTCTACAAAAGGAGACAGGCAGGACTGTTCAACACAGAGAGACCCTGTCTTAAAAAAATAAGGGATGGGGGGAGGGGGAAGAAAATGTAAACTAAAGGGTAGTGAATACTTTGTAAATACAATAGCCATTTTTCTAGGCTGTTTTGAGATTTTAAATTTCCCCCAAGGACCTTAAATATGCATAATTTACTGAATTTTAAGTAAATCCATTTAGCTAAATACAATAAAAATAGTTAGAGTACCATATTAAGTATAGTAATTATTTATTTCTGAAGAAAATACTTAATAGTTCTACTTTCACTTTGAAGAACCCATGTGGAAAGCTTTCCTCAAGTCCATTCAGCTAGCTATCCCTAATCTATTTGTCCTACCTGCCTCTGGGCACTTTACACGAAGCAGATGGGAAATCTCACTTTGGATTTGTAAATCAACTACCATCACATAGCTAAGAATCACTCCCAGGTAAAATACACTTCATTTTATATTTTTGGTCACAGTAAAATAATTTTTTAAATCAGTATTTCAAAAATTGTTTTGTGTTTACCTAGCTTATGCAAGATCCAAGTTCCATCCCCAGTATCACAAAACTCACGCAATTGTTTGTCTGGGGCTTAGAGGTAGAGCACTTTCCTAGCGTGCCCAGAATTGAGGAAGAGAGGCACATATAACTTCAAAAAGGCTTATCAGACATCTCACCAGAGGAGGAGTAAACAAATCTGCTGAAGCCATAGTACCCAAATTTTGCTAGATAGATTTCTAGGAAAGCAAAAACCCAAAGACAAAGGCATGTGTAAGCACAAGATGCTGAAAATGTCCCCTTCAAAGAGGAAAAGAAATCTGAAGGGCTAGTGTCAAACAGCTACCACCTGAACATGTCATTCATGTGGCTACAACTATATGCAAAAACCTGTTCTGGTACAGAGATGACCTTGGGACTTTTGGATTCTCAGCGTCTATCTTGGGCAATGCTTCTCAGCATAGGGTGGGGTGCTCCGGCAGTCTACTCCAAGCTCAGGAGCAGCATGGGCTGGAATGATAAGCAGTTAGGCAGAGGAGAGCAAAGGGCTGGAAAGTCGCTCTGCAGTGAGGGCCTTTCATGTGGCCACCAGGTTTACAGAGCCCACTGTAATCACACCACTATGTTCTAGAGTCAGAACCCCTTTCCCTCAGAAGAAAAAAAAGTGTGGTTTGGTGGCTTCTTCTCAGTCCGTTAATGAAGGGTTTTAAAGGTAAAAAAGAAAAGCTTAGATGAATTAGGAGACCTGCAAAGCTCCAGTTTTTTTGCAAAGAGACAATAGTAGTATTGCAGATGTGGATGAGTTTAAGAAGTTAAGTTTGCTGCTACCTAGAGTCACTGGAGAAACAAAGCTGCCTTTGGGCACCTTAAACTAGTCAGACTGGCTATAGCAGTTGCACTGCCTGCTGCTGCTCTGTCCTCTCACTCTCCCTCCAGCCCCCACCCCCATGCACCCACAGTTCAGTCCACAAGACTGCCTTGGGTGTGAGAGGCCCGGCAACTCCATTCTCACTGAAGACTGCAACAGCGAATGCACCGTAGGTAACTTAAGAGTTCTACAACAGATCTATAAAGCCACGGTGCTTCCTCGGGTGAAGCAAGGATTTTCAGTTGACTTCGGACAGAAGATTGATTGCCCTATCAGAAATCAAGTATTTTAGAAGATATTATGCTGCTTTTATCTTGAAATATAATTTATACATTTTCCAAAGAAAACTTTTAGAAGCCAAACATGTTTTCGTCTCATGATCTTTGGGGGTGGGGGAGCACCAACAACAAAGAGTCTATTTACTACCCAGAATAGGAATGCCGTCTTCTTAGGCTGACATATGCCATTCACAGAGTCATACAAAGAATGAACTGCTAGGCAGTGCTAATGGAGAAAGACACAGCCCCACACAATGAGTGATGGAGCTCTGGGGTCCGCTCTGTTCATAAGGGTTTCCCAGTATTTGTACAGGACACAAGTTTGCCTTTAATACTAACTAACTGGCTATTTAAAACAACATTTTTTTTTTCTTTAAAAAAACAACTCAACTTTGGTCAGCTGTTTGTTTCTAAAATATTAAAATCAAATTAGATAATTAGACACTTTATAAACAAAGTCACAGTCTCTAAGTTTCTATCAAATGTCTGATGAGTACTTATGAGTGGCAGGTAGAAAATGCGTTACTTGTACACGTATAATGGCCACAGAACTTGTAAATGTTCATGTGTCTGTGTGTTTCTAGTCAGAAAAGGGGCCTGAGATATAGCTCAGACGGTAACAGTACTTGCCACTCAAGCATGGAGAGCCAAGTTAAATCCCCAGAACCCATGTAAAAGCTGGCAGGGAAACAGATTCCACAAAGTTCTCTTCTGAGGCCACACAAATCCCCTCCCCCCGGCCCAAATATAATAAACTTAAAAAGAAAAATCTAAAAGGAAAGCTGTGTGAAGGCTGGCACTGCTCGCAGCACCAAGTCGTTTTCACTTAAACTGAAGCTGGGCCTCTGGTATCTTCAGCATAGGTCTGACCTTTGGACTTGACAATCAGAAACACCTTCCCCCCCCCCTTCAACTAGAGCTTTCACTCTACATAATATACAAAGACAATAAATAAAAACACCCACAACTGCTAAGTTAGGAAACTCTCTTAAAGTTCACCCTTCAATACCAGGCTTATCTATTTTTCATAAATAATTCTGGCTAAGTGGTCTTCATTTTGAAAACATGAATAAAATTAAAACTTATACTTTGGCTAGTCAGTAGTGTTGTACACCTTTAATCCCAGCACATGGGAGGCAGAGGCAGGCCAATCTCTGAGTTCAAGGCCAGCTTGGGCTATAGAGTGAGTTCCAGGACAGCCAGGGCTACCCAGAGAAACCCTGTCTCAAAAACCCAAACCAACCCCTACAATTTTACTATTGTTCTTTAATAAGAAAACACAAGAAACCTGTAAAAATGTCGTGGCTTTTACTATTCTTAGTTTGTAGAGTGTAATGTATTTTAAGTAAGGACACTCTTGATCTATGTAACTTTTACTTTACCATGGGAGTACTGTTTAAAATGCCCCCCCCCCAAAGGACCAGCCATCACAGGTAAATTTAAATGACTTAAAAACAGAAAAAAAAAAAAAAAAAAAAAAAAAAAAACTATGCTTGTTTGTTATGTCCACAGTTAATAATTTAGTTGTAGTAACTGGGTAAATTTGTATTTCTGTTCCTTAATTAAATTTAAAAAGCTGTTATGTAGGATAAGTCAGCAATGGGAGTGGAAAGAGTTTCTAAATCTGAGTCAAACTCTTTTCTCAGTTCTTTAATCAGAAGCTGGTCTGAGCAGCTGTTACCTATCAGTCTGTGACACTTGCATGACAATAAAACTATTCCTAGGTCACCCCCCTGCCACATAGTGGGTTGTTATAAAATATGAGTCCCCTCCCTACCTGTTGAACTAAAGTAAGGAACAGACCTGGGTGGAGAGGCAAGCTATCAAGTCCATGAAGCATACATAACAACTGAACGTATTTTAATTAGGAAAGGAATGACATTATTTTAAAGCACACCTAACCTGAACACAATCATTGGATGGCCCTGAACTCACTGTGTAGACCAAGCTAGTCTTGAACTCCTACAGATCCACTAGTGCTAGGATTGTAGTGTATGCCATCACAACCCAGGCCAGCCCTGTGTATTTTTAAATAAAATTTTAATAAAATTATCAGGAAAGTAAGGATCCACAATTATTCTTGTTCATGCCAGGGTTGGGATCTTAGTGTCTTCACCCTCAAATCAGGATACAGTGATATTAAAGGGCTGGGTTGAAGTAGCCACTAGGTGAAGTAAGCAACTAACCCAGCAGCTGAACACAGAGCTCTCTGGTGTGGAGCCTTCCAGGGGTTAAGTGCAGCCCTGGTCCACCTCATTTCTGTCAGTAACAAAACTTACAAGAGCAAATTTGAACAGTTAGGGCCTGGGCGATTCTACTGATGACTACAACCTCCAGGCCCTTTTCCCCAGGTTCTGAACACTTCTTAACAAATACTGGGAAATCAAAAGCATGTTTCAAGAACAAAGCTTGAAAACACTGACTGTCCCTGAAAGCCAACTAGGGTTTGACCGATTCTACTTAAGAAAAAAACTGCTGTTTCTGAGTCTGTCCCTGCTGACTGCCCTTCTCCAGAAATTCAATGCCTGCAAAACCGACCTTCTACTCTTGAAACTACCTAGATGAGAGCAAAAAGTTATTCTAAAACAGTCTCATCGCTTTGTGAAACTTAACATTCAATTTTCAAATCTACTGATCTGATACAATTCCTGCTAAAGCTAAGACAATTTACAGTTAAGAAAAATATGAACAATTCAGTACTTTCTCTCGACGCAATGGTCCTCTGAAGGGTGCCCAGTGTCAACGGTACAAAGTCTACGCGTCGGGACAGCTGGCTCCCCTCAGCGCCGCCCCCCCTCCTGCCCCGTCATAGGCGGTTACCACCAAGATGACTTGTAGAATTTCTAATTTAAAAACCAGGAAGGCGTTAAGTTTAATGTATATTTGAATCCAAAATCAATTCACTTGGGCACGTTAGAAAAGAGGGTGAAGAGAGCTGTTTTAACGGAAAACCACCGGGAAACTCTCGAAACACAATATAGCAAGTTGGATGCAAACCCAGACACGGAACTCAAAAGTGAAGCAGCCTCCCTGCCAGCAACCCGAATCTTAAAAAAAAAAAAAAAAAAAAAAAAAAAGTCTCGCACGTTCTCCGCACCACAATCACCACAGCGAGCACACACGCCCCAGCTGTGACGGCAACAGCTCCCGCCCCGGGTCGTGACAGTCGGGGTCTCCAGGCAGCCGGCGGGTGCTCCCCAACCTGCCCGGCCCGGCCTCCGCTGCCTTGGGCTCCCGCCTGGCCCAGCCCAGCACCGCCCCCCGCCCGCCGGAGCCCAACCCCGGGGAACCTCCAGCTCGGCCGGGAACTCACCACAGGCAGGTCTGCCCGGAGCTAACGCATCGGAGGGGTTTCCGCCCACCCCTCAAGCTATGCCCGCTCCATGCGGGGCACCCCACCGCGGGGCCGAGGGTTAGCAGGGAGCTCGGCGAGGCCGGAGCTACGACTCCGGCGTCCTCCGCTTGCGCGTCGAGAACATTATACAATGGTGGAGGAGGCGGCGGGCAGCCGGGGGAAGCAGGAGGCGGGCGGAGGGGACGCCCGGGACGAGAGAGGTACGGTTCGTGCTCTAGCACTCGCCGTGAGGGAGTGACGTCCGCCTGCGAGCCTCCGGCGAGCTCTGGACAGGCCCCGTAGGCCCCACCCCCTGCCTGCCTGGGCCCCGCCCTGCCGGCCCCGCCCCTGTAGTATAGGCCCCACCCTGGCCCCGCCCACCACCTCCCACCGCAAGGCCCGCCCACCCCTACTCCTCAGGTCCAGGTCCCCACAGGCCCCGCCCCCAGCTGGTCCGGACCCGCCTCAGCTTCACAGGCCCCGCCCGGGCCCCGCCCAGGTGCCATAAATGCAGATTCCCTCAGGGTGAACACTCAGGAAGTAGCAGGGCAGGCGTCAAGATTCTGCAGCCTGTTCTTTGGACTGAAGGCTAAATAGGAGATGTAGAAATGGGGGCGCCCAAGCCGGACGGCCACTACTACCACTACTAACCCCCACACTCTGGAAAGCAGGCAGATGACAGAGCGAGTGATGACAAAGGCGGCAGCGCGGGCACAGTCCGCAGAGGAGCGCGACACAATATGACAGGCATCCGAGCTATTTGGCCACTTGGGCCGGTTGGCGGGAGGGTAGGGTCCACCAATGGCCCTCGGAGATATCAGAATGGGGGGAGGGGTCAAGGGCTCCATTTGGAGCTGGCGATAGAAGTTCGACAGTTGAAATGGGTTACCGAATAGTACCTTTGGAGCCGGACAGACCAGAGTTGCATACTGTATGTAGACCTAACAGCCAACCAGAGGGAGACCAGGCTTGGAGGACACAGGGAACCACAGGCATGGTCCTCTGCCCACAAGTTACAGGCTGATAGCCTTATCAAACAAACGACAACAAAAACCCCTTAAAAAACAAAACAAACAAACAAACAAACGACAACAAAAACCTTATGTTTTTAAGTACTCAAACTTAGCAGGAGGCTTTTATATTGTCCTTAGTATTAGCACCAGTACATGTATCTAAGTGGCTTGAATTTAAGAGCACTAAGAGGCCAGGGAAAGCTCAACTGGAACATTTATGATTATTTTTTAAATGACATGCACATTCTACATAAAGATATTACAAAAGAAATTCAGGCACCTTAAATTTTTGGCTGCCACTCCAATCAATAATTTCTCTTCAGACCACTTTGCTATTTAATGGTCCACCTCACTGATGGTATTTAAGGATAATAAAGCTTTAAGACCTAACAAAAAGGTCTTAAACATCAAGACAAATTTAGTCCAACTCAAACTGTTCTGTAATGATTTGTTATCGAGTTGATGCTCTTATCAAAATTAAAACATGAGCCAGCATCAGCTGTAAGACCCCTACACTAGGTAAGCAGAGACAGGCAGATCTCTCTTAATTCAAGATCAGTCTGGTCTACATAGACAGTTGTAGGCCAGTCAGGACTAAATAGTGAAAACATGTCTCTAATAATTATAATAACTATTATCATAATGTGTGCTAAATGGTAAAGAAGACAATGTCAGGTTTTATCACTTAGGGAAGTAAAAAGGGTTTGTTTGTTGTTGTTGCTGTTTGTTTTTAAGCAAATCCTTGGCATTATCAAAATCGCATACAGATATTTCATGAGGTATAACCAATATCAGCTAATTGTATATTCTTTGGCAAGTCATTACAATAGTATTTAAAATGGCACTGCATAAAGTACGCTCGTGGCCCTATGAGGTCTTGCTCAGTGGCATAAACTTTCAAACATTTTGCTGGAGAGCCAAGGTATTTTTCATTTCTAGAGTTCTCCATTTGGAGACAACACCAACTTCTCACGGCCCCCTAACCACCCACTCACTTATACTTTGAGTGCTCACTTTAAGAAACCGCCATTGAAATAGAAGCTGCAATAATCTTCTGGGATGTCTTTGTGGGAGGCCAGAGGTATTTACTTCTGTTGAATTTAAAATGAACTGAAACTGTTATTCATGAATTGAAGTTAGCAAAAAGACACAGAATTTTATGACGCTTGGATATTTCTTAACAAATGGCTTCCCAAATTCAGTGTTCCTGCACAAAGAAAAACCAAATGAAAGGAACATCTTAGTGTGTCCACACAGAACAAACACATGTTGTCTTAAGTCTGTGTTCTATGTGTGCTTAACTAAAAGTTTGAGTTCTGAGGAAAGCAGCCCAAGGTTGTTTCTGGGGTAAGACATTGTACAGTTTTATTTTTGAAGGCTTGGTAGCTTATCAGTGCATGAGTTACAATTTCACTTAATCAACTTCTAGAATCTGGTGTATCTGCCCAATTAGTCAAAGTGTGAAGTGGCAGCTTCAACAGTTGCCAGTGTGGTCCAACATCAGGTACTTCTGTCTCCCTGCCCCTTCTTGCCAGGCTGGGTTCTATGTAGGTCAGCACAGCAATCTGGCTAATCCTGCCTAATCTGAGACGTTCAAAGATAAAGGAAGAACTCTCTGTACTTAAAAACAAAACCAAAAAACTTTCGAGTAAGGGTGTATTTGTGAACCACGTGCATGTCCTGGTCCTATGGAGGCCAGAAAAGGGTTTTAGATCCTCTGGAACTAGAGTTACAGAAAACTGTGACTCGCTGTGGTAGTGGGAACCAATCTGGGGTCCTCTACAAGAGCAACAAGTACTCTTAACTGCTGTACCATCTCTTCAGGACACCTTCCCTGAACTTTTGAAGTATACTCAATGACTGAAGGGTTCTTTTTGACTTTGAGACAGGCTCTCTCTACATAGCTCCATCTGTCCTGGAACTATGTAGACCAAGTTGGCCTCAAATTCAGAGAAGTCTGCCTGCCCCTGCCCCCAGCCCCAGCCCCTGCCTCTGCTTGGGAGTAAAGTTATACACAACCATGCTGGGCCTGAATTTTTTTTTTTTAATTTTTAGAGAAAAATATTACTTACTTCTACAGAATGGTCAAGAAATGCTAAGTGAACCTGTACACACACATATACACACACACACACACACACGCATATATAAAATGTTTATACATTTTAAAAGTCCATTTAATCGGGCAGTGGTGGTGCACGCCTTTAATCCCAGCACTTGGGAGGCAGAGGCAGGCAGATTTCTGAGTTCGAGGCCAGCCTGGTCTACAGAGTGAGTTCCAGGACAGCCAGGACTACTTAGAGAAACCCTGTCTTGAAAAACCAAAAACAAACAACAAACAAACAAAGTCCATTTAAAATAATCTTAATCTTGGGGCTTCATCAAGAATTCAGAATTTCTCCATCACAAGTTAGTAGGTGACATTTAAACATCAGTTTAGGGAGAAGAGAAGCATTCCTTTTCTTCAGCACAGAAATTCTGAAATCATGAGCTCATCCAGAGAGGTCTCCTCTCATGGCTGAGTCCTGGACACCAGTGTATAGCCCCTGCTTCTCCTTTGAAATGCTTTGTATGACCTTATGTCCTACAGACTAGTGCAGTCATGTACTAACTGAAGGGTGCTTTTAGCACTTAATTAGCATGGCCAGAGAAACAAGAGACAAGTCAGATATATGAACCATGAAACAAAGATTATTTACTTATTTGTATCTATGTATGATGTGTTGTGTGTAGAGAGGACAGGACCCAGGGTGTAGGGCTCAACTACTGAGCTATACCCACAGTCTGAAAACAAAGATAGGCTTCAGAAACTTCACTCAATTTTTCTTTCAATTTAATTCTAGTTGAGATTTGAAGCTGAAATATTAGCAATCATCTATCTATCAACATTCTTAGTCTTGGTTTTAAAGTCAAAAAGGACAAATGTTTCAGTTATGGAGCCACTGTATAGAAAGAACTGGGCTAGTCTTTTCATGGAAAATATGAGCTATCAGCTATAGATTTACCATAATATCAGAAAATGGGATAGATTTTAAAAATCAAATTCTGGAATTCACATCCTTTCTATGACTAGCAGGGACTCCTATGGATGTGAAGGCCAGTAGACAGCTAACACAGTGTTAGAGATGAAAGCCTTCCTCGTGCCCAGTGACCAAATAAACTAATGTACTCTTGCAAACTGTGTTCTGCTCTCTTTCTCCTGCTCCTCCTTCCAGTCTCAATTCACCCAAGCAGAGAGCTACAGCCCTAAGGTAGGGATCTTTTTCTGAAAGTTACTACATTATTACATACTGAGGTGAGATGGCTACCAGTTATGGTTCACAAGGACTACTTCTTCTTCTTCTTCTTCTCCTCCTCCTCCTCCTCCTCTCTCTCCTTCTTCTTCTTCTTCTTCTCCTCCTCCTCTCTCCTCCTCCTCTTCCTCCTCCTCTTCTTCTTCTTCTTTTTAAGATATTAGGCCTTTTCTTTTTCTAAAAATTTGACAGTATCTAAATCTTACCATAGAACACAATCTTTAAGACATTTGAGGCAAAAAAAAAAAGAACCCCAAACTTTCTCATTTCTCAATATAGCACTACCTGTCGTTCTCCACACACTGGTTCTACGTCACAGGGAGGAGTCTATAAACCATCTGATCCTTAGCAGAAATAAGTCTTCTTACACACCCAGAACATCTGGATTCCACAGACTGCCAACTAATGTCAGAAGGACCTCCAGGATTTTCTTGTCCTAGCAACCAACTAGGTGAGATGAAGATTCTTTACAAAGAATTCAAAGATTTACAACTCTATTACTGAGCTATGATTAATTCATGAATTAAAAGTTTGTGTGTGTGTATCACATGTAAGTGTGAATGCCATGGCCCACATGTGGAGGTCAGAGAATAACTTCTGGAAATCTGTTTTCTTCTTGCACTATGGAATCCAGGGATCAAACTCAGATATCCCAGGCTTGCTCAACCTATCCACTGAGCCATCTAGCTAGCCCAATCTGTGACTTTTGATTCTTAATTTGTTGTGTCACAGATCTCAGACCAGCATGGGTTCTACTGAAACAAGCACTGGGTTATTATGTTAGGTGATTCTGAGCCTAGCTCCTCACCCCCAGCACTGGGAGGCAGTATTAGACCCTTGGCATTGCTCAGCTTCCTTCTGTACCTGGCAAAAACAGTATTTTGGACTCTGGTTTCTGGAGCCCTTTCTAGGAGCTAGGAGTCTCTGAAAGGGAACTTTCACTCTCATTATGCTTGTGGAGGAATTTTAGGGCTGAAAATAAACACAATGCTTTGTAAGTCGCTCAACTTGACTATAAGAATATAAAACAAATCCACCTTCACACAATTCTAAATGAAGTAGAAATTTAAGCCGGGTAGTGGTGGCACATGCTTTTAATCCCAGTACTTGGGAGGCAGAAGCAGGTAGGTTTCTGAGTTCGAGGCCAGCCTAGTCTACAGAGTGAGTTCCAGGACAGCCAGGGCTATACAGAGAAACCCTGTCTTGAAAACAAAACAAAACAGAAGAAGAAGAAGAAGAAGAAAGAAGAGAAGAGGAGGAGGAGGAGGAGGAGGAGAGGAGGAAGGAGGAGGAGGAGGAGGAGGAAAGAAGAAATTTAAATGCTAATAATGTGTTCTCTTCGATAAGAAAGTTCCTCAAACCTTTTCATGTCCAGATAATCACTCAAGCCATCTTCTGGTTTCAAAATCTAGAGAAAAGCAGGGTATTTTCCAAGGCTTCTCACATGGACCTGCTTGCTTGTTTCCATGGTGCGCTGCTGGGCCACACACAGGGCAGGCACGGCTCTCCATGTCTCTCCAAGGAGGAAAGGAACTGAGGAGGGCCTGATACTGAATCTTCATCAAGCTGATACCCAGGGACAAAGATGACCTCAAGACTGTACAACCTACCCTTCACTGAAAATCTCTGGAAGGCAGAAGTCACCATGAGAAGAGAGGTGCTTTTTCCTCAGAAGAAGGAGAGCCAGAGTTAGGGTATGGGGACAGACAGGGGAATGATGCCTGTCAGAATTGGGTGTCACTGAGACCCAAACATAGACTAGGATGTAGATAAAAAACAGTTCTTTCTTTTACCAAAACTCCAACCCTGTCTGTCCTTGGCCTTATTTTAACCCACAGAATAAACAACCCCAAACCACAGAACAAAAAGAAATTGTATCAGCACACCCACTAGCCCTTCACTAATCTCCAGTCGGCTCATAAACTACCCTTTCTGTCTGTCACCCAGCACTGGCCTCCAGGACAGCATATGGCATAGGAAGCAGTCATTAAGTATGTGCTTCATGAGGATTGGAGAAAGGAGTGAGAAAACCATAGGGTTAATCCTTTATAAATTTATTAACAGATGGGCTGTAATATTTTACATAGCCTAGTTTCAAACTTATGGGCTCATGTATTCCTGCTGCCTCAGCCTCCCAAATAAAGAACTACAGACCATTTCTTGTTATGTTCCCACTGTGTGTATGAATATGTGTACATGCAGGTTTGTGTGTATGTGGAAGCTTAAATACTCAGTGTTTTTGAACTATTGTAACCACAGATCACCATTGTAATATAATATTGTATTTATGACTACTTTTTAGCATCTCTGTGCTATATAATTCAAGTTGAACCTAGTTAAAAGAACTAACTGGCACTTACAAAGTATACTTTGAAAGTTAACACATGTAGACTTCCTACTTGGGAAATGATCTTACCAGTAAACACCAATCTACTGCTTACTTCTTTATGAAGACTTGTCTGCTCTGCTTATTCTAAAAAAGTGCCAATTAAGTCATATATACAAATACAGCATTCAGGGGCTGGAGAGGCAGCTCAATGGTTAACAACACTGGCTGCTCTTCAGGAGTACCTGGGTTCAATTCTTAGCACCCACATGGTGGGCAGTTCACAGTCATCAGTAGCTGCAGTCCAGGAGATCCCATGCTGTCTTTTGACCTCAGGAGAATACCAGGCATGCACATGGTGCACAGACATACATGTAGACAAAACATTCATCCACATAAAATGAAAATAAAGAAACCTCAAAACAATTAAATTCCAGTAACCAAACATGCTATAAAAACTAGCAATCAATTTTAGGCCAGCCTGATCTACATAGTGAGTTCCAGGATAGCCAGAGCTGCAATGAGACCCTGTCCAACAACAACAACAACAACACATCAATCAATCAATCAATTACAATGTCAATTGCAAAGAAAACTTGCCTAAATGATAGAAAAAAGATTTTTGTCAAAGCATGGCTTTGATGCCAGATGTCTCTCGTGTTCCAAAATCAAGTACATTTATATGATTAGCTAGACTAAATTACATTTTCTATCCTATTTTTATATCTACTGTAGTAACATCTTGTAAGCATCTGTGAAAACTGGATGTGGAGGACACACCTATGGTCTTAGCCCCAAGGAAATATAACATAATGTAGGCGGACACCTTAGCCCAGGATGTAAGGCAGCCTGGGCATAGAGAAAGACCCTGCATCTCAACAACAAAATGGAAAAATACTTGTGAATAAAGAGACCCTTTGAGCAAGAACAAGATGATGTTTATAAAATGATATATTCAAAATTTTTTTAAACCATGGCTATAATATTTCTACTTTGAGAAGTTGAAAATTCAAAACTTTAATGGACATGTCTGTGGAAAACACATGTGCAGGAATATAGGTCCCTTCCCACTGCTATGCCTCACTGGGGACGGAACCTAAGGTCTCATGCATGCTGACTAGGTACGCTGCCAGCCACGAAGCTACATCCCCAGCTCGATATTACCTTTTCTTAGTGTTGGATGTAGAATTGTTTAAAAACTGGTAGGTGGGGACGGTGACACAGGCCTTCAGCCAGCACACACACATTAACCTCAGCATTTTTTGTCCCAGCCCTAGGCAGAAGTGGCAGCAGGAGCATCTCCATGAGTTTGAGACCAGTCAGCCTGTTTTCATAGTAAACATTTAAGCTGGTCAAAGCTACAGAGAGACACTGTCTCAAAGATAACCACCACAAGAAAAATAAAACAAACAATAACAATAAAACAGTCATTGGCAGACATGGGTATCTGTGAGTTTGAGGCCGGCCTGGTCTACAAAGTGAATCCAGGACAGCCAGATCAGTCAAACTGAAAAACCCTGTCTCAAAAACAGCCGGGCAGTTATGGCGCACGCCTTTAATCCCAGCACGTGGGAGGCACAGGCAGGTGGATTTCTGAGTTCGACCTGGTCTACAGAGTGAGTTCCAGGACAGCCAGGACTATATAGAGAAACTCTGTCTCGAAAAACAAAAACAAAAAAAAAAAAAAAACCAAAAAAACAAAAACAAACAAACCCAATCAAAGAAATCTATTGCCAGAATAAGGAGGCCATTTCAAAATTTTCCAATATCTGGCCTTGGCAGCACACACACTTATAATCCCAGCACTCTAGAGGCAGAAATAGCATCAGAAGTTCAAGCAATCTTAAGCTATGAATTCAAGCATGAGAATGTCTCAAAAGATTCTGTCTACATGAGACTCTGTCTCAAAATAAAATTCAATAAAACAGAACAAAACAAAATGTAATCCCAGTCCTTTGCTTGAAATTGAAAGCCTTTAATTTATAATTTTTTATATTTGGAATTTCTATAACCACAGCCTCTTCTGTGTGGCCGTCCATCAGGCCATCAATTCCTATTGTGTTTTCTGGGGGCTTTACCCAAGCAACACTGTTTCCTCCCTGCTTCCACTTTGGATACACGGTCAGTGGCTGCTTCCTGTTGTCACTGGTGTTCCACGCCCCAACTGTCCCTTCATTAATGTCTCCTTGGATGAGTCATTTATGTACAACTCAAGAAAAAGAAAAAAAAAAAGATAGTCAAAGCACAAACTACAGGTTACACAATCAATAATTTTGGTCACATTGAAAGCTAAGTATCTGTTAAACAAAATAACTCTCAAGTTAAAGGCAAGGTAAGGATTATCAAATAATATGTGAGGTCCACACATTGGGCAAAAAGTACTTAGAATCTGTAAGGAATTCTTGATTTAGCTTTCTGTTTGTTTGTTTGTCAGTTTTGTTTTATTTGTGACAGGGTCTCTTTACATAGTCCTATGACGGACTGTCCTGGGACTCCCTGAGTAGACAAGGCTGGCCTTGAACTCACAGAAATCCACCTGCCTCTGCCGTTTGAGTACAGGATTAAAGCATGTACTACCATTCTCTGCTTTGAATTAGCTTTTACAAACATAAAAACAAACAAATACTCCCACTATCTTAGTTAGGGTTTTACTGCTGTGAACACTATGATCAAGGCAAATCTTATAAAAACAACAGTTAACTGGGGCTGGCTTACAGGTTCAGAGGTTCAGTCCAGCATCATCAAGGCTAGAGCATCGTAGCGTCCAGGCAGACATGGTGCAGGCAGAGCTGAGAGTTCTACATCTTCATCTGAAGGCTGCTAGTGGAAGACTGATTTACAGGCAGCTAAGGTGAGGGTCTTAAAGGCCACACCCACAGTGGCACACCTACCCAACAGGGCCACACCTTCTAATAATGCCATTCCCTGGACTGAGCATATACAAACCATCACATCCACAGACTATAGAAAAATGAATAAAACAGGAAATAAAATGCTTAATAAGCAGGTGAAAAAGTCCAGTAAAATGAAAAAGTAAATTATAAAACTATATGCCATAACTTTAAAATTTGTAAAAACAAAACAAACAAACACCCCCCCCCAAAAAAAAAGAACCAAAATGTATTCTGATAAATGATTATGACAGAAAAAGGATCTTAGATCTGAAGAGACAGCTCAGAGGGTAAAGCATAGATGTGTGTTCAGATCTCCAAGAAGGTCTGAGATGTGTCCCTCTGTCTTCCCATAGCTCCAGCACTGAGGTACCTCTAGATATGTGGGTCCCTAGTTCTCTGGTCAGCTAGTCTAGACAAAACTAAGCTTCAGGTTGGAGTGAGAATTTATCTCAAAAAAGGTGGAGGATCCAGGCGTGGTGGCACACTCCCTTAATCCCAGCACTCGGAAGGCAGAGGAAGGAGTATCTCTGTGAGTTTGAGGCTAGTGTTCAACAGGGAAATAAGTCTTACAGAAAAGGATTTAGAAAGCATACCCTCGGGTCTCTAGAGGATGGTATAAGCCAGTGATGTTCTGGCAAACATTTAACTACAGGACAAGACCTTAATGGACTCCTTACGGCACTAGGGATTGATTCTCTTGAAGAATTCTGGATAGAAGGGCTATGTCCAGAGTCTAGAGAAACTTGTTTTTATCACTATAAAGCCACAGAATTAACAAAAACAAAAAACAAAACAAACAAACAAAAACCAGTACACTACTTAGAATGGCGAATGCTGGAAACAGCATCAAGGTTCCTTAAGATGAGGACAAATTAATGCTCCTGAAAACTACAACGCTTTCAAAGAACTAACATTACATATTCTCAAAAAATAGTTCAAGACAGTAAGGCAGGTATAAAACACAACAATGTAACACCACATGTAGAAAATGCTATAGAGCAAGCCAGAGTGGTAGCACACGCCTTTAGCACTCCCTAGCACTGGGGAGGTAGAGGCAGGTGGGTCTCTGTGAGTTCAAGGCTAGCCTGGTACACATAGTGAGTTCTAGGCCAGCCAGAGATACAGTGAGACCCTGCCTCAAAACAAAGCATGCTAAAGCATGTTATAAACTGTTTTACAAGTACACATATAGGAGCCATATAAGCGACAAGAGAGATAAAAAGTTCATGAAAACAGCGTCCACTGTTAAGGAGGAGGATGGAGCTGAGGAAAGACAAAGTCTAGAGAGTTTGATTTCTTTTAAAAATATCAAAACCAAATAAATGTGTTACAGTTTAAAAATTTATTGTTTCAAAATTAATAGGTAAAAAATACATTTTCTTTTCTTTTTTTCTTTATGAATTCCATGATACAGAACTTATAAGGAGATTTTTATCTACAGTCTCCAATGTTTGTAAAAATAAAACCTGGACATGGGGCCAGAGAGAAGCCTAGGGGTTAACAGCACTTGTTGCTGTCATATAAGAGCTAGGTTCAGTCCCTAGCATCCATGTGATAGCTCACAATTATCTTTTAACTCCAGTTCCAGGGGACCTGATGCCCTCTTCTGACCTCCAAAGGTACCAGGCACATATGTGTGCACAGACATACATGCACACAAACACCCATACATATAAAAATAAAATAACAAATACTGGACATACGCATAGTAATAAACATTCATTATCTCCCATGATTTTGTAGTAATTTATATCTCTCATTAATTCTGAGGTATTACTCTACATATTCTTAACAAAGGGTTGAGCAGGAAGCATTGTGTCACATGTCTGTAATCTGAGTGCCTGATTAGAGACATAAGGGCGCCAAGTTCAAGGTCTGGGTTGTTTAGTGAGACCCTGATCAAACTGAACAAATGTGAAGCTCAACAGCAATGTTAAAGCTATCTGCAGTTCTTCAGGAGAAGAGTATCAGACAGGGCTCGCAGTTGTGCTTGGGTATATTTCTTGATTGCTAGCTAACATCTACCATGCCAGAAAGATCATAAGCTTTCTCTCAAAATATGAAGGCAATTTCACTATCTTCTCAAAACTCTAAGGAATTTAACACATACATTTATTCTTTTATCTCCTTATTTATTTTATTTTGTTGCTCTGGAGTTGGATCAAGCACTTACTGCTGTGTTGTATCTCTGTTGTCTACTATCTTTTACATTTTAGTATGGAGACAGTCTTGCTAAGTTGTCTAGGCTGGTCTAAAACTTGCTATCCTCCTGCCTCAGACTCTAGAGTGGCTGAGATTACAGATACTTGCCACTAGATCCAATATGTTTTTTTAAATGGAAGCTACCCCCCACCCCCCCACACACACCCAGGATCTTTCCCAGAGATAGATATTCAGGTAGCCACTAACTGCACTAAGCAGAGCCTGGCTCTTCCTTTGTGCACGCTGATACCTGATCTTGACGTCTGTACACATCATGTTGTCGGAGTGTGTGTAGTGTGACTCATTTTCAAAGAGACGGTCTTGAAACAAGCCTATGTTTTAAGTACACACTTCTCTGCAAGCTAGCAGGCATTCTGAAGCTAGGTGGTTCTAAATAAAGCACTCTAGTCAACAACAGGAAATAACTCCCACAGAATACAAACTCTCACCAGCTCTTGCACACAGTTCACAACAGCCTTTTGTTCGCCCCACCGCATGCCTGAGGTCTCTCCTTCTCAGAGCGTGCTGAGGCCCCACAGAGCCATGAAGCATTTCTCATTCTCTTGCTTGTGTCCTTGCTTTTTCCCCTCTGAGGAAGTGAACTAACAAAAATTTCTGTGAGACAGAAGGACTAGAAAGAAAACAAGGCAACGTTCTATTGTTATGTTGCTGCGCTGTTTTAAAAGCTTCTCAAATTTTTTTTTCCTTTTTGCTTAAAAACTTGCTTTTCAGCAGGCATGATGGTAACACACTTTGTGCTGTCTAATTTTATCTCAACTTGACACAGCTAGAATCATCTGAGAGGAGGAAACCTCAAAGAGAAAATGCCTCTCTAAGATCAGGCTGCATACATGCCTGTAGGGTGTTAATTAGTGATTGATGGGGGAAGGCCCAGCCCATTGTGGGTGGAGTCATCCCTGGGCTGGTGGTCCAGGGGTTCTATAAGAAAGCAGGCTAAACAAGCCATAAGGAGCAACTCATAGCCGTGTGGTGGTGGCGCCGCACGCCTTTAATCCCAGCACTTGGGAGGCAGAGGCAGGCAGATTTCTGAGTTCGAGGCTAGCCTGGTCTACAGAGTGAGTTCCAGGACAGCCAGGGCTACACAGAAAAACCCTGTCTCGAAAAAAAAAAAAAAAAAAAAAAAATAGCAACTCAGTAAGCAGTACCCCTCCATGGCCTCCACATCAGCTCCTGTCTCCAGGATTCTGTCCTGGCTTCCTCCAATGATGGACTATGATCTGGGAGTGGAAGTCAAATAAACTCTTTCCTTTCCAACCTGCTTTTTGGTCACAATGTTTTATTACAGCAATAGAAACCATAACTAAGACAGGCTTGTGATCCTAGTGCCTGGAAAGCTGAGGCAGGAGGATCATGAGTTCAGGACCAGCTAGGCCTATCCAGAGACTGAAAGTGTCTCAAAACCAACAAACAATAAAACCTGTATTTACCATCCAATGTATATGATGCCACATGAGCACGCACGCACACATATACAGATTTATTTATTTTTTATGTATATGAGTACACTACAGCTGTCAGACACACCAGAAGAGGGCATCAGATCCCATTACAGATGGTTGTGAGCCACCATGTGGTTGCTGGGAATTGAACTCAGGACCTCTGGAAGAGCAGTCAGTGCTCTTAACCTCTAAGCCATCTCTCCAGCCATACACATATACATTTACACACACACAACACATTTTAAAGGAATGTGCTCACCTGAAGTGTTTGTTTCTAGCCCTGTTAATAAAGATGCAGCGTTTATCAGCCCATAAAAATCTAGTTTGATGGATTATCAACATTTTATCCTTAACATTTCAACAAAGTAATGCAACCAGAAGACACATTAATTTTCTTTTCAAGATGTCCATCTTGAGTCTGAAGAGAAAAGAGGAAAAACTTCAGACTTCAAGCCAACCAAACCTAGCGGTGCTTTCCTTTTTCCTTTTCTCCTGGAATCAACCGTGACCTACTCAAGTACTACCTCCTGACCGGAAGCTGACTGCAGGCTGCCATTTCTTAAATCCTTTGAATGCTCAGTGTCACCCTCTTTTAGCAGTCAACAAACCATAGACTCAGTGGGCTCTACCCTTAAGACAGGAGGAATCCTCTCCCACATGAAGGCTGTACCATGGTGGGGACAAGGAGTTCTTCCTGCCTTTACCCTTCACAGCTTCACTCGTCTCCTGCTCCAAAGCAACTGCACAGGCCAACCCAGAACAGGGTCCAGGTGACTTGTAAACACCTGATACTTCTTCAGCGGCGGCCCCTGCCCACCTCCTGCCAGCTCTTCTGTTGAGCTGCAGTCTCCCTGCTCTCCACGCTCTCCCCCGCTCTGCCCACCTGTACTTTGCTCTTTCCTCTCCCCCAGCCTTGTCAGAAACCTTCAGCTCTAGACGTTTCCCTCCAGGCTGCAGCTCAACCCCACCAGTGTACATACTGGACAAATGCTCTACCATGAACTATCTCGAGCACCCAGAATGAAAACAAAATAAAACCACCTTCCAATAACCTCTGGCTACAGTTTGAAGTCAGAGGGATGTATGTACTGGGCATGCGGGTAAGCAACAGGGGTGGTTGGTTAGGATACCTACATGTAAGGAAAACTCACATTAGGCAACTATGAGCACCTCAGGGCACCTATATACTAACAACTTGTACTGGCTGATTTTGTGTGTCAACTTGACACAAGCTGGAGTTATCACAGAGAAAGGAGCCTCCCTTGAGGAAATGCCTCCATGAGATCCAGCTGTAAGGCATTTTCCCAATTAGTGATCAAGGATGGGAGGGCCCCTTGTGGGTGGTGCCATCCCTGGGCTGGTAGTCTTAGGTTCTGTAAGAAAGCAAGCTGAACAAGGCAGGGGAAGCAAGCCAGTAAGTAACATCCCTCCATGGCCTCTGCATCAGCTCCTGCTTCCTGACCTGCTTGAGTTCCAGTCCTGACTTCCTTTGGTGATGAACAGCCATGTGGAAGTGTAAGCTGAATAAACCCTTTCCTCACCAACTTGCTTCTTGGTCATGATGTTTGTGCAGGAATAGAAACCCTGACTAAGACATGACTTATCTCTGACCTTTAGGTTTCTTCTTTCTTTTTCAACTTAGGCAAACCATACATACATTCTAGTCCAAATCAGGGCCATCCTGAAATGTATTTGTTAACCTGCCATAATTATTAATAGTATCTTGTTCAAATCTCCACAGAATGCTCCTTGGTACAGTAACAGTGTCTATAAGTGCCTGTTTATACTCCCTTTCATACAGTGTATCTCCATTGGTTATCTAAAGGCATGTCCAACTCATGGCACATCTGAAATTGGCCAGGAGACAGTGAGACAACTCAGAAGGAAAAAAGGCATTGACCACTACTAAGCCTGATAACCTCAGTTCAAACCTTGGGATCTCTCAAGTTGTTCTCTGACCTACACAGACACACACAGACACAGGCACAGGCACAGACACAGACACACACACACACACAGACCACACACACACAACACACACACACACAGACACACACGACATCCATGCACCTGCCCATTTCCAAATAAAGAAATGTTAAATAAATAAAACTGGCCTAGTCCTATCTCCTTAAATTTGTGCCTCTTCTGAAGTCCCACAGACAGCTAAGCCACCATACTGACTTGGTTTCTGGGTTGGAGATTGGGGTTTCAGAGAATCTTCTTCCCGTCTTCACACTCACCCAAGCTTTCTCCTGCTAGTTTCCAAGCACACTCTACCTTTCCTGCCACAGCCCTAGGTACCTTGGTCACCATGACAATCTCTTTTCAAATTTCTAGTCTTAAGTGTTTTCCTCTGATGCATTCATATCACAAGCTATCAGATGGTAGCATGGTCCATACTAGTCATACAAAATGGAGGGAAAGGCTGAGGGGATAGCAGTGGGCAAGCTCTTGCCTAGTATGCCTGAGGCCTGGGTTTAACTCCCAGTACCACAAAGATAGAAAGAAAGAGAGGGAAGAGAGAAAGAGAAGAGAGAGAGAGAGAAAGAGAGAGAGAGAAAACAAAATGCACAAGAGATGCTCCTCTAGAGCTCTCAGCAAAGACTAATCCACTGTGATACAGTAGGTCACATGGTGACTGAAACGTGCCCAACTTAACAAGCAGCACAAGTGAGTGGCCACAAAGCCAGGATAGTGAGCAAAGCAGGAACTGAGGTGCTGATCAATTTTAGGGCCGTCAGCCAAGGACATTAATCAAGGTCACTACAGGCACACGGAGCAGCCTGACAAAGACAGGGAGGTGAAGAAAAAAAAAAAAAACAAGACAAAACAACCCAAAAACAAACAAACAACCCCCCCCCCCCACACACACACACAGGATACTGGCAAGTATGTGTGGTTAAATTCCAGGAGGGAATGTTGGTGCAGAAGATCAAAGAAATCAACAGAAGGCTAGGGAAAGGATATTAAATCTATAACTATTCCTAAACCTAACACAGAATGATCTTAGAATTTATTTAGAACCAACATATATATATCTCCCATCCCCCAGCCATATAGCTGTGGCTGGTCTGGAATTTATTGTGTAGACCCTGTTGATGTTGAATTCATAGACATCTCCCTGCCTCTGCCTCTGGAGTGCTGGGATTAAAGTCGTGCACCATCACATTTGTTTCAAAAATAATTTTAATAATTTTTTAGATTTATTTATTCTTATTTTATATATATGAGTTTGGGGGCTGCATATATGTGTGTGCATCCCGTAATTGTGTCTGATGCCCACAGAGATCAAAATAAAGCATCAGATCCCCAAGAACTGGACCATGACAGTATTGGGAATAGAATCCAAGACCTCTGCAAGAGTACCAAGTGCTCTTAAGTACTGAGCCATTTCTTTGGCCTCTTAAAAGTTGTTTTTTTTTTTTTTTTTTTTTTTTTTATAAAGGAGTCCAAATCATATTTTAAAACTACAATAATTAAGACTTGAGTTCTGGCATTAAAAAAAAAAAAAAAAAGAACCTTTATTTAATACTTGAAGCAGCCCTACTAACTAACTACAAAGGCTTAGTATTTTCAAGAAGGTGTTACTGATGGCATGTGCACCCTGGGCACGGGAGGAAACTGAACACGGCCCTTCTGGTTTATACAACAAGCAACACACTACAGATTAAATAACATTAAAAATCATAAACATAAGAAAAGCTGACAGACATTGTAGATGAACAGTTGATTTCAGAACTAGATAAGATCTTTTCAAATAAGCCATCGAGAAAAGATAAAATGACACTAAAAAAAAAATCAAAACATTTTATTAAAAATGGCAAGAAAAACTGAAAAAAATTACAAGTTATGAGTAATATTTGCAACATAGACAACAAAGACCATCTTGATTCTATAAATTAGTTAGGAAGACATCAGTACTAAATCAGAAAAACATTGAAACCAGGTTGCCACTAGAAGAACGAACAAAAGGCAGTAGCTAATAAATACAAATTCACCTAATACAAGCCATACAAAGACATAGAATGTCCATGAATCAAGCTGCCTGGGAATGTTTATAACTGGCGAGTATAAAGTGGACAAGGATTATCTCAGGGTTACTGATGAGATATGAATTGATATGACCTCAGGCAGGACAGAGTTTGGTCATGTGTATCCAGAACCATTTTGAATGTTCTTTTTTTTTTTTTTTTTCCCACTGAGGACAGCGGGATCGAACTCGGACAGACAAGCGCCCTAGCGACAGAGCGCGAGCACTACAGCGATGCGCCACCCAGGTCGTCATTTTGAATGTTCTTATCTGTAATGTAGGCATCTCATTTCTAACAATCTGTCCTACTAAATTAATCAGATCTCTGCATATATTCGACAAATATGTATTTAATGCCTGCTGTATGTCCTAGGTCATAAAAGAGAAAACCAGAATAAAGCTATACAGAGGCATTTGAGTCAGAACCTGCAGGAAGTGAGGATACAGACGGAGCAACTCTTAGGCATAAGGTTAGAGGAGAGAAGAGCCAGTGCAAGCATGCCTGTGGACAGAGGATATGGTGAGGAGGTGCTGGGTTTGGTTAATATGAGAGGAGACAGGGACAGGGAGGAGCAGGGCAGGTTGTGGAGGACCTTATGAGTCAATACAATGACTGCCTTTACCCCAAGTCAGATATGAAGCAATTCTTGCAATGATCTGTCATCTAACTATGTGTCTCAATTTAGGGTCTTGTGATCCTATGACACAAACTTACTCTTTAGTTCTGGAGCCCACAAGTCTACAATCAAGGTGTTAAGAGGCTGAGTTTCTTCTGCATCCTTCTCTGTCCTTTCTCCTCTCCAGGGTGGCCAGCATTCTTGAGCCCCGTGCACTTCTACAACTTCAAAGCACATAATTCCAGCCACCATCTGTCCATCCCATTTCCTCTGCCTCCTCCTTATGAAGTCCCTCTCTCCAACCCTTACACCAGCCCATTATCGGACCATTGAATCTTAGGTCTAAGGCACCGTTTGTTGGGTTCTCTGTAACGTGTGGGTAGAGGCTACAGAGTCAGCTACATACTGGTCATAACAGCTCAGCTTGGGGACTCCCAGAGAGGTGGTCAATAGAAAAATGTAGAGGAAGGTCTGGGAAAGTGATGATCTTTCCCCAAAACATACCTTCCTGTGTCCCTCACAGACACATGGAATTAGGAAGTTTAGGTACAGGCACTAGGCACATATAGGTGAGCAAACATCCCTGGGAGATCTGTAACCTCTAAGATTCAACTATGCGTTAGGTTTCTGACCTGAAGAATTTAGTAATAAATGCCCCACCAATATCTCAGGATCATGAGAAATCAAGGTAGGTAACGTATGTGGAAGCATGATACAAAGGCTATGTAGGTATCACTGCTGATCATTAAAGAAAACTGAGGCAGACGGGAAATGGTGGTGGTAGACAAAACAGTTCATTCTGACTCTCCAGTTTTCAGAATGTACAAAGCAAGGACAACTGTACTCTTGAGACAGAAGAGCAGCACAAGGCCCCATATGTTACCACATTCACTAGTACCCATTCCCTGCCCTGCACTTTTGCCTGCCTTCTTTCTTTCCTTCTTATTTATTTATTTATTTATTTATTTATTTATTTATTTCTCTGTGTAGCCCTGGTTGTCCTGGAACTCACTTTTTACACCAGGCTGGCCTTGAACTCAGAAACATGCCACTCTCTACCTCCCATGTGCTGAAATCAAAGGCGTGTGCCTCTACCACCCTGCTTTTAATTTTCAATATATTTGGTTTTTCTCCCTTAAACCAAAGACTGTAAATGAAACTTTAAAAGGGACTATGAAATAGGCAAGAAAGAAAGAATGAATAAAACCACCTATCCACCCATCCATCCATCTATCTATCTATCTATCTATCTATCTATCTATCTATCTATCTATCTATGTTTTTAGAGGCAGGGTTTCTCTGTGTAGCCCTGGCTATCCTGAAACTCCCTCTGTAGACTAGGCTGGCCTTGAACTCAGAGACACATCATCCTCTCCCTCCTGTGTGCTGGGACTAAAGGTGTGTGCCTCTACCACCCTGCTAGGAAGGATTTTTAAACCCTGACAACAGTGATCTTATATGTCCTGATTTGGGATGACTTAAAGCTCTTACTTCAACAGAACATCTTAGCATTTTAATGTTCCCAATCATGAGAAAAGGAAATACCAACACTGCCCATGGGGGGAAAATGGTAGCACCGAACAATGGCAATAAATGTACAAAGTGAGATTTTCATAGAACACCCTTGTGTTAATCAAGTCAGACACACCTACAGATAAATTTAAGCTCTACATAAAACTCAAGGGTATAGAATGCTTGTATGCTATATCAATGAAGGTCCTGTATGAACTTCCCATGGTTGCAAATCTACACACACTCTGCTAATTCAAAAGAAACTTCCCAACACCCTAAGTACTTGATCAATCTGTGCTGTCTAGGAAATCACTGTGACACTGTCATCTCTATGGATGCGGATGCTAACCGTCCATCTGCGGCTGTGGAGCACATGATTGGAAGGCCACACCTTTAACTACTTTCAAGCTGTATAGCATGTACAGATTATAGAGCACAGTCTTCCAGAGTCAGCTATCACTCTGTCATGCACTATTGCAAATTTACACTATTACTTTGGTTAAATGTCAAATGAAGGCTCTTTGCCAAAGCACAGTTCTAAAAACAAACTCAGATGAAACTGTGTGTGGTGATCTGTCTGTCTATCTACCTATCTAGCACCATGAATCAGAAAAACTTTTAACATATCACTTTTTAAATATAGCCTGCCTTTTTCTTTTTGGTATGCCCACACACTAGCTAGTTTCTATAAACAGCTTTAGCTTAGAGTGATTTTTACAACTGAATCTTAGACACTTAAATAGAAAGTTGAAGTTGGTTTTAGCTGCTGGAAGCATTAGCTGTAGACAGAAAGGCCCCGCACGCAGATGTGACACACGTTTGCGCTCTGTGGAAGGGCACAGGCAGTCCACTGTTTATTTCACTGTTATTTGTATTTCCAAAGGAAAGCTACCGTGCTTTCATGCAGCTCCAGCCCACATACACTGATGACACACGCAGAGCCTAGAATGCCAGGATGAGCCACCGGGTAGGGCATGAAGCTGCTCTGCCTAACTTTGCTCATACTCCTCTGCCCCCACCATGCAGTGGGTGCTGCATGCGACTCCACAAGCAGCCACCCAGTCCTCCCCCTCATCTCAGACATCATGCACTTAAAGGCCCCTTGAGCCACACATCATCCTGACTCTGTGACTCGGTCAACAGAATGTGACTGTCAACTGTTCACTGAGTTTGGCTGCTGCTATGACGTTATATTCTGGTTCTTTTGTAAGGAAACCATATAGGACATTTTGAGATTATTTATAATGAAGTGTAATTTAGAACAAGGGATGGTCAATATACTTGATATTTCTAAGAACACTGACTTGGAAGTCAAATATTCCTGGGATACAGGAGTTTCCAGTTCCAGCTTGACCCTGCACTGGCCTTCATCTCCTCCCCAAGGGAAAGAGGCTAGTGATGGCGGCACACTGAGGAGGCTGAGGCAGGAGCATCATGAGCTTGAAGACAAGCAAGGCCACACACCAAGATCATGCTACAAGAAGGAGGCAGAGGGCAGGAGCCACAGCCAGAGCCTGGTTTTGCTTCGAAGATCATGAGATTGGTTATGTGAGGAGAGGACGTGCCTGAGAATGGCCAAGGATGGCGGCAGCTACTCTACTAATTGCAACATAGTGTCCACTGAGCTAGTAAATGCAACATAATATCCACAGAGTTCCCCACCACGCTGGTGGTCTCTGGTGTTGGAGAACCCTGCCCATCCCCAGCAGGGGACTAGTCAACTGTGCTGTGATGGTGCTGTAGTGCCATAGAGAGGAGATGCAGCTCCATCCTGGTACTAGGTCAGGTTGGAGGACTGAAAAAGGCACTTTTGTTGAGTAAATTTATCAACTGACTAGCATTCAAAATGCCCTCTGCCACTTCAATTTGATATCAAACCAAACCCACTAGTTTTGTTTAACGCTACCTGAATGCATTAATGTATATAATGTATAAAATGTACACCATGTAATATAATTATGAGGTCCTAGGCAAAGCTTGAGCAAGATTGTCTCATAAATCACCAAGAGAGAAGGCTAAGTCTCTCAACTGGTCTGTTGTCATCGTTTTGATTTAGTTTGTAGGGGGTTGATGTTTTTAGATAAGGTCTCACAGTACATCTCACTACCTGTGTTATGACTTTCAATTCCTGACCCACTTTCCATGAGTGCGATCCCCTCTCCCCGACAAGTCTACACACAAAGCCTTGCTGAATAGCACACACAGGGCAGCAAAAAGGTCTCAGTGGTTAGGGTCATCTCATAAGGCACACAGTGCTTGACTCCCAGAGGAAGAGAGAGGAGATGAGAGGAAGAAAATATAGGAGGCACTCATCACTATAAAGTAACTCCCTAAGATCAGATAAAATAAAACCACATCACCTAAGATTATTCCCTTGGTTTTATATCTTTTCATGTATATGAGTGTCTCCCCTACATGCACTTCTGCACTGTGTGTGTGCCTGGTTCCCACGGAGGTCAGAAGAAGGCACTGGATCCCCTGGAACTGGGGTTACAGATGATTGTGAACATGTGGGTGCTGGGAATCTAACCTGGGTCTTCTGGAAAAGTGTACAGGGCTCTTGACTGCTGAGCCTCATCTCCGCTCCTAATATTATCTCTTTTAATTCAGATATAAATCCATAAATGAGAGCTTTGCTCTGGGAAAAACTCCAGAGAATAACACAATCAGTCCCAGAATGCTTTCAAACTGAGGAGGGTACCACATAGCTATTTGGTGACACAGTTAATTCTTGAACATATAGGCTTTCTAATTCAAGAGTTTATTCTCAAATCTTTAACCATTTTATAGACTAAAACATAATTATTACTAAGTTAAAAAAAATTCAAGTACAATAGAAGCCATTCTTCTCCAAGAACAAATCTTGCTATTAAGAGTTGAGCACACACAGATCTGTAGAAAAATACTCTGTAATGTCTCAGAGCCATGATGCGTGAGGCATTCCTAAGACTAAAAGAAAAGCTGGGGCTGCCACAAGATCAGTTCTCAAATATGTACATGTCTAACCAATTAGCAACTCTGTGTTACTTTCAATGAACAAAATTACCCTACACAAAATGGTTGCATCACTGACACATTAGGTCACTTCTCAGAACAGCAAAGGCAGTTTAACAAGTTTTAAAAATACACTAAATAAAGGCTCCCTTCTTCAGACAACAAAACATATACACAGTGGCCAAGCTTGGTGTCGGAGTCCTGTCATAATTACTTACGACTCCAGAAGTAGTTAGAGCAAAATATCCTTTATTAGAACTTTAAGTTTACAATTATGTAGCTGGGTTCATGGATTTCAACACTAACTATGCAGATCACATGGTCTCAAAAACACGTAAGCTTTCTCTTTATACAGAGACTTCTGTTCTATTGTTTGTTTTTGGAGAATGGATGTGACCGTGGGACAGAGTAGGAGACAACTTTAAGGCTGGAAGAGGCCTGGGAAGTTCATCTAAGACTTTCACTTAACATAGTCATTGGTCCCATTTACTGAGGACTATCTGCCTGGCTGTGATAGTGTGCTTCTTTTTGGAAGGTTGTATGTATTAGGGAGTTTGGCTTTTTTTCTTTTAATGCAAACTATCCATATGGGTTTAGTGAATTTTTTTTGTGGTGGTTGTTTTAAAACCAACAAACAAGAAAGGAAAAAAAGTACAAGTTTCTTCCCCAAGTGGACAAAGGCTTGGGCCCTCTGATGCACTGTTTTTTATAGCCTGGAAACTGATTGGGCGACACTCAATCTCCGAGATTAAAATCACTTAGTGAATATTGTATTGCTCCACTGCTCTCCCTGTCCTCTTGGCATGTGGGGCCCCACTCTGCTGCTTCTGCTGGCGCACTTACCAGCTAATGAAACCTAGCCTCGGAGCAGCTGCCTGAATCTATGTAAACTGCATCTGGCATCCATCTATCTTCTCCCATCGAGACTCACCTCTGAAATCATACGCAGCAGCAAGGGCTCGCTCCCCGGGCCACAACAACACACCGGCCTTTGTTTCATCAAGACTGAGACACAATTTTAGACTCATGTTTTGTTATTTTATTTTAAATTTACTACATATTTTAGCACGGTGGCTTTTGAAAAGGAATAGTGGAAGGCTGTTTTTAATACAGATACTACCAAGACCTGAAAACATTCTGTAAACATTTCCTCAACCGGCAGCGGCCCGGCTGTGGCTGCAGCAGAATGTCGCAGGGTTTGCCAGCAGACACAATGCTGCCAACGGATCCCAGACAAGGAGGCGAGGCTGCTTACAATTCTTGAGTTGTCACGGTTGTTAAATATGCTGCACCACAAAACCTCCCACTCCTCAAGGCTTTCTCCTATCAGTTATGTGGCAATAGCAGAAATGCTGTTTTAGCAAGAAAATTATTGATGTGCGCTCAAGACATTATTTTCAAGAACCATTATTTTAGAGAATAGTGTTCCTTAGTGTACACACACATTAATTTTAAATGTAGTGTTTAAATGATATACTCTTGTGAGCATGATAATAATGTTCCACTGAGGAAGTAGAGACAGGACTCTCAAGTCCAAGACCAGCCTGCGCTACACTGAGACTGTGTCAGATACAGAGATGTACCCTTCTCACACTGTAGTTGGCTCATTGCATGATAACCGGCTTTCTCCTGATCTTCTTAAGATAATGGTCTGTATATACAGGGATATTATTTTCTTTAATTGTAATAACTACAACTTGAACTATAAAAGAGTATAAGAAACATGTACTAAAGAATCTATAAGAAAGCTCTCAGGTCACATATGATGCTTAAGAAAGACCCAGGTCAGAAATAATCCAGGAAAAAAGGTATTTTTTGCTTGTTTATGGACTTTAATTCCAAGACAGGCAGACACACAGAAGGATATGCTGTCAATTCCCTTACACTTTTTAAATATGTACTGGGGACTGAACCCAGGTCCTTGAAACATGCTAATCAAATGCTCTACTATTGAGCTGTACCCCCAGACCAGACCTTCAGTTTCAAAAAGCCCTGTGGTAACTGTATGTACTAGTTCAAGCCTTTTGTCAATATATAATTCAGCAACAGAAATTTCTCATACACTAGTGCACAACTAATGTTACATTATCCGTTTCTGAAACTGTTTTATGGACCCAAACAGAAAATCTGTACTGACTGAACAATTACTCTCCCTCCTCTCTTGCCCCAGCCCCTGGCAGCCTGGTTTACATCACTGCCGATATGGGCTTGGTTGTTTTAGGCACTTCACATGCTAACATACAGCATTTGTCCTCTTATGTCTGGATTTTCTCGCTTAGTATGTTTTCCAGATTCATAAATGTTGTGCCATTAATATTTTTTTTTCTGTTTGTGTTTTGAGACAGGATTTCATTCTGTAACCCATGCTGATCCTCCTGGTGATCCTTCTGCCTCAGTCTTCCAAAAGCTAGGATTGTGAGTAAACAATACCAGTCTAGAAATTCCTGCCCCCTCCCTCCCCACCCCCACCCCCCGCTAATTTTGCATTGGAGAGATATCCCACATCTTGTTTACCTACTCAATTCTTAATGAACATTTGGAATTTTTATTTTCAGATTATTGTGAATGATGTTGCTACAAATATTGTTGCACACATACCTGTGTGAACTCCTGTTCTTTCCATTTGGGGGGTAATATACCTAGAAATGGAACCAAACTGTTGGATTATAGATTCTTAACTTTCTCAGGTTCCAAAAAAAAGGCTTTTGAAAAACAAATCTTTTGAAGCTGCATTTTATCCTTGTAATGGTCACAAGTTATGGTGTGAGTAAAGGGCTCCCTCTGGGTTATGTGGGGCCACCAGTTGCTTTCCTTTGCTCAAGTGGCCGGTTCTCAGAGCTCACCGGACCTGTGCTGACCTACACAGCTCACCACTCCCTCCTTCAGGAGCACTCTGTCCACATGGCTTCCAGGACAGCATACACCTCCTTTTCTTCCCTTCTGCTGGTCCACACTTCTCTCCCAGCGGCCTCTGGCCTTCTCTGCCCTCTAAAATTCTACAGTATCCTGGTGGCACCATCTTTGGGTCTCTTTACTAAACTTTGTTCATGCAGTTTCAGATCTTCAATGCTTCCAACAGAAGGTGTGGCTCAGGTTAAAGGTGTATCTTCCTGCCTCAAAAGTCCAGACTAGAAGTAGATTCACCCACTTCAAACTAAGCAAAAATAATTTCTCACAGGTGTGCTCTTCATTGTAGTGCCTTCCAGATGTAGCCAAGTAACAACCAAAAACATCCATCACAAGTCCACTCCTTGTCAACTTGATACACAATCATGTATCTCCTATGTCATTAATTTCCAAATGAAAATAACAGGTCATAACACCTAAACATGATGTAACTATCCTACATACAATCACAAAAACATTATGTATTTGACCAGGTCATAATTACACCTAATGCTATAACTGTCCCTCCTACAACTGCAAATGCATTAGAAATTTAGAATAGGTGGCAATGTCCCTCGGGGAACATTCTTTTAGTATCTCAAACTTAAATATGATAACCATTGATATTTTCTGAAGTGACTGACACATCACAATGGCTCTTGCTCACTTCAGGACTTGGTGCCAATGATGCTGCTTTGTTCAGAGCCTAATCATCTGTCATTATATAGCCTTTAAACAAGACTGTGTCCCTTGTCTGACACTCAAACATGTATGATAGAAGTAACCAGGAAGGCCATACTTGAATTCTTCTTTTAACATTTATTTTTATTATTTTTATTTAGATGTATGCATCTGTGTGTATGTGCCATGTATGTGCCTCCTGAGACTAGAAGAGGGTGTTGGATCTCCTGGAGCTAAAATTACAGATGGTTGTGAGCCACCATGTGGGTTCTGGGAACCAATCTCAGGTCCTCTGGAAGAACAGCTAGTACTCTTAACCCCTGAGCTGTCTTTCCAGCCCCGGACTTGAATTCTTAATTCACAGAAACTGAGATAACAAATGGTTATTATTTTAAATTAATGTGTTACACAGCAAAAGATATGAATAAAATATTACAAATTTAAGTATCAGTGGTAAGAGATTACTACTTTAGAAAGGTATATATACATTTCATTTAATGATTTTTTAAAAAAAAATTTTTTAAATAAATATTGGAAACTTAGAATAATGTGTGTGTGAAAATAAAAGGAATATATAGCTCTTAGAAGTCTTGGGCAGAAGGTTGGAAGTTCAAGGCCCATCTGAACTACTTAGTGAGATCCTGTCTCTGAAGAATAATACATTATCCAGAGTGTGATATAGCATTGTGTATAATTGCTGGTATAGAAAAATCATTTTGTTATCATGCTGAGTGAAGTGCAATTCCCCCGGGGGAAGGCCTGCATAATAACAACTTTACCTGACCATGCAAGATGGGCCCAGTGGTTAACAGAACAGTTGCGCTAAATGCTGTAAGGTTAAAGGAGGGTAACAACTGCTTCTCTGACTGGATGAACCCTGTAGGCCTGTTATGTCCCAAAACAGGTAGACAGTATCCATGATCTTAAAAGGAAATGCTTTACTACATAAGACATGTTGTCTAAATATGCTAATACCTCAACCTTGGCTAGAAGAGCAACTTCTGCAGCGAGCATCAGGTAATGCAGAGACTCGCAACTGGTCATGTACTGAGAATAAATGACTGTCAAATGCCCAGCTCTAAATAGAACATCTGTATCACCCCCCTGCAAGGCTCAGGAACATCCCGAAAGGGAAGGCAGAAAAAAGAGAAGAGCCAGAGACAGTGAGTGCTGCAAAGTGCTGCCTTCTGAACCTGACACAGCTGCCTGTACAAGATAGGCAGAAGAGCACACCAACAAGATTAGCCACTATCCAGCCGGCTGCGTTGACTGGACTCATGGTTTGCCCGCCTCCAACCCACCCCAGAAGAACAGGAGCAGACATGAAGGTGAGAAGGGGTCGTGTTGGGAGGAGTTTGTAGGGGAGTGAGGGGAGAAAGTGAAGTAGATATGACCAAGAGACTATGTATCCATGATCTTAAAAAGGAAATGCCTTTGCTTTATACCTATAATTTGTATATTAGCAACTGGTCTTTGAAAGTTGCTCAAATAATTAATTTTATTTTAAACTTCTGAACCAAGGATTTCATTTCAAAGTAATAGCCCATATTATACAATCATATAGATTCCATACTCTTTTCAATCAAAACAATGTTACTTTATTTTGATTGAGAAGAGTATGAAATCTGTGAGATTTACAAAAGTTATAAAATTCATGAGCAGTATGAACAACATCCAGTCTCCCTGCAATTCCTACTCCAGACTCACAGAGTGAATAGTGCTCTCTGTCTCTGTCTCTGTCTCTGTCTCTCTGTCTCTGTCTCTCTGTGTCTCTCTCTGTCTCTCTCTCTCTCTGTCTTCAGATTGATTCTTTAAAAGCTCAAATAATCAGAGAAGCATTTTTAAATAGTTTTGTTCAGAAAGAATTTGTATACTGTACAATCCATCCATGACTCATCCAACTCACGGGTTTTCACATTGGCAGGGTTGAAAATCTTTGCACTTGGTGTTTAGACAGGATGTGATCGGAAGAAGCCAAAGTGGGGGCAGTGTGTGTGTGTGTATGTGTGTGTGTGTGTGTGTGTGCGCACACGCATATGTGCACACTACAGAAAATCCTTAAAATTTTTTTTTTTAAATCTATCTTAGCCGGGCAGTGGTGGCACACACCTTTAATCCCAGCACTTGGGAGGCAGAGGCAGGCAGATTTCTGAGTTCGAGGCCAGTCTGGTCTACAGAGTGAATTCCAGGATGGCCAGGGCTACACAGAGAAACCCTGTTTTGAAACAAACAAACAACAAACAAACAAACAATCTATCTTCAAAGTTAACCTGCAGACCTGCAGAGTTTCTTTCCAAATGACTGCCCTTCAGCCCTTCACCTTCCTCAGGCCTTGGAAAGAAGGACCTCTAAAAGCACAGACTCCCATGGAGCCTCTGTGCCATGTGCAAAGTGCTGGATGGGAAACAAGCGTGCTGAGATGGTGGCCATCAGAGCCCCACGGCAGGGGAAACTTTTGCCAGGGCCTGTTCCGGTCTCCTGCTTTGGAATTTCCTGCCACCACACTGAGGAAGTTGTGAGACCCTGTTGTGGTTTAGCTGATCCAGTGGACAAATGTTTGTTGATACCAGCCATGTTCCAATCATTCTGCTAAGTGCAGAAAGCAGAACAGTAACTCACAGTGCATAAGCGATCAGCTCCAAGGTGCAGGCAGGACACTGGCAATGCAAGTGTCTGGGCCTGGCTTGAGAAGCCCACAGAAGAGACCGGTAAGGAACAGCTTTATCATGTAAGGGACAATTCCTACCATGTTCACCACTCTATTCCAACACCAGCACAGGCTGTTTCCCCACCCTCCTCTTAGGCAACCTGACCCAGTAAGAGTAAACCTTTGTCTGTCTCCATAGAATTACTAAACTACAACAAAAACATGTTCTTCATCACTTAGCTGCAAGATCGATGGTCGCTCTCTGTGGACTCTAGTAACATGAATTGCTTAGTTCTACATTAAGTGCTAAAATTAATTTCACTACTTATGGCCCAGGATGATGCAAAGGTATTTTATCAGAAATTTTTACAGATTTCACAGAACTCATTTGAAAGATGTCATCTGTCAACTAAGTCTTGATAAAAAAAAAAAAAAATTAAGGCCACCCCCAATACATACACACACAGAAGGTTAGTACTTGGAAGAAAAATTCAAGTACTACGGAGCTAGGAGACCTCTAAGAGTAAGGTAGCAAGGCAGAGGTGTCCGGGTGGGAAGGACGAGACACATGATAGAATGACCTGAGAGATGGAAAAATTTATTATACCAAATCAAGAAGCACCGAACTTCCACCAATATGAATGGCTCCATCGAGAAAAGACTTGTTTTTCTCATTTTAATTATGTGTATCTGTGCGCGAGTGTGTGCTAGTGCCCAAGGCAGCCAGAGGCATCAGATTCTCCTGGACCCCTCCGGAGCTGCAGTTATAGGTGGTTGTCAGCCACCCAACAAAAAAGTTCAGTGCTGGCAACCAAACTCCCCTGCAACAGCTGTAGGTGCCCCTAGCAACTGACCCATCTCTCAGCTCCTGCCACAGGATCTCTAACTCCTCTTTGTCAGATACAAAGTCCAATCCATACTCAAGGAGAGAATTCAACTTCTTAAAGAAAGTGTAAAACAATCTGAGGACATAGTCTTCATTTTCATTATTATTATTACTACTACTACTGTCTCATATATTACATTCCAACCGCAATTTCCCCTTCCTTCTCTCCTCCCAGCATCCCTACTCCCACCCCAATCCACTCCTCCTCCTTTTCCTCTACAGAAAAGGGCACGCCACCCAGGGATATCAACCAAACACGGCATATCAAGTTGCAGTAAGACTAGGCACCTCCCCTTATGTTAAGACTGAACAAGGCAACCCAGTAGGAGGAAAAAGGGTCCCAAAAGCAGGCAAAAAAAAAACCCAAAAAAACAAAAACAAAAAACACCTCACAGACAATGCCTGGTCCCATTGTTAGGAGTCCCACAAGAAGACTCAAGCTATACAACCATAACATATATACAGAGGGCCTACATCAGTCCCATGCAGGCTCCCTGGTTGTCAGTGCAGTCTCTGTGAGCCCCCATGGGCCCAGGTCAGTTGATTCTGTAGGTTTTCTTGTGGTGTTCTTGAGCCCTCTGGCTCCTTCAATCCTTCCTCCCCTTAATCCACAGGATTCCCCAAGCTCCACCTAACATATGGCTGTGGGCCTGCATGGGATGAACCTTCTCTCATGACCATTTTGTTAGGCTTGAGGACATATTCTTAAGGCACTATAATTATTACAAGTTTTCTTTTTTATACCTGGTAATATTTCTTATTCTGAATCTACTTTTTCTACACGGCTAAAGTCACCAATGTTTCTTTCTGATTAACAGGTATAGTTTATTTTTCTCTATTCTTGTAACTTTTGCCTATGTTTATGTGATAAACACATAGATAACATGACTGTAGATGGCACTCATTTGGTCCCTGCTTATAGGTAACAAATACTTGAGTCTGGCTTTTCACCTCCTATACTAGCTCCTATAAGTCATTATAGTTAGTGTAACTTTTGATATGGGTTGATTCAAGTCTAGTATCTTGCTATTTGTTTTCTTTATTTCTTCTTTATTGAAAGGAATAACAATAAAATTATCTTCCATTTATTTTCTTCTCGTTTGAACTAAGTATTTTATTTTCCCATTCACATGTTATTTTTATTAGTGCTTACAATAAACATTTTAATTTTTAAATTTCATATTTATTTAGTGTGTGTGTGTATGTGTGTGTGTGTGTGTGTGTGTGTGTGAGAGAGAGAGAGAGAGAGAGAGAGAGAGAGAGAGAGAGAGAGAGAGAAGAGAAAGAGGGGGAGGGAGAGAGGGAAGGAGAGAGAGATAAAATCGGCATGTGTATATGGGTATCCAGAGGCCAGAAGTGGGCATTCAACCCCTAAGGGGCTCGAGTTATAGACGTTGTAAAGCATTTGATATGGATGCTGGGAACTGAACCCAGGGCCTCTATAAGAGCAGGAGACACTCCATCACTGGGTGGCCTCTCCAGCCAGACTCATTTTAAACTTAGGACATAATTCCCAGTGCTTATTCTTTGTCTGCCATCTAGGTTTCAATCTGGGCTCTTTCTTCAACTTGAAAACCTCCATTATGCCCCTTTACGTGCAGGTCTGCTGGCAGTGACGCCTTCAGCGTTCAGCTCTTAGAGTTGAAATGCTCTTGGCTTATCTTCATTTGTGAGGGGTTTCACCTGATACATAATTTCACATTGACTCTCTTCTCCTTCAGCATCTTGAACATGTGATTCTACGGTCTCCTGCTTCATGGTTCCTGATACAGGAGTATGTGAGTCGTACATGATGCTTTTTTTTTTTTTTTTTTTTTTTTAAAGCAAATGTGGTTATAATGTAGTTTTGTGTTTTCTGCATTAGGTTGACAGAGCTTCTGGTTTTCATCTAATTTGGGGACTTTGAATCTTATTTTATTCCATTTGGTTTTGCCCTTTACCCTTAGAATGTATACTGGGTCATTTAATAAGGCCTTCCCAATCACTAAGATTCTCTGTCCATTTCTTTCCCTGTGCACACTGGCAAGTTCACTGATGCTCTACAAATTCTCATCTACTGTGAAGCCAATGTGCTGCCCATGCAATGATGCCCGTGTGCTGCCCCTGGGACACCTGTGTGATGCTCCAGTGCTGCCTGTGTGACGCTTATATACTGCCCATGTGATGCCCGTGTGACACCGTGAGACTCTGTGTGAAGGCCATGTAACATCTGTTAGATGCCCATATGATACCTGTATGATGCCCATGTGATGCCCAGATGATGTCCATGTGATACCTGCTTGTCCCATGTGATGCCCACGTGATGCCTGCATGATGCCCGCGTGATGCCTGTGCAGTGATGCTTTCATTTCAGATGCTGTATTTTCAGCTCTAGAAATTCAGGTATAAATAAATCTTTCATTTCAGCACTCATTATGTTCATGCCTAACGTTAATAAATCCTTGATCATATTGATAAGTGGTCTGCTAATTAATCTTATGTCATTTCTAGTTCTCTCTTGACCCCTACATCTTCACATACCCAGTAGCTTTTAATCGGACATTTGGCACGATAAATGACGAGTTGTTAGGTGTCTATAGACTTCCTTTAAAATGTCTGGATTTGAGGCTCACTCTGCAGCTGGGTATCCATATCTGGTACCGGAAACCTTTTCAAACACTCATGGCAGGGGAGGTCAGAGGCCTTAGGAGGACTTAATTCTGTTGTTTAGACAAAACACACACCACCCAACAAGTTTCATGAGAGCATGAATGTCTATGTACACAAGTGTGTGTGTATTTATATCCATAGACAATTATGATTCTCAACCTTAATCAGAAGTCTCTCTTAACAATCCAAAACAAAGCATTTGTTACATCCCCACCAAACCTCAAGGAAAACTGAGGGGAGAGCGACTGTGAGAGCTGGGAGGTAGACAGGAGGCTGCTGTTGGGCTGTGGCATGAGCGTGGGTCCTGTTGGGTTGAATTGTGAGTCCCGTGTCTGCCCCACCCCCAAGGGGCTAGAGGTGAGACTCAGAGAGGCAAAGGTGAGGGAATCTGACTGTGTTCACTCCAGGTCAGGGGCTGGGTGGGGAAGCCACAGGACTCTGCTTGGTGGGTGAGGACACAGTCTGAGGTCCTGTGGGGAGCAGAGCTCCTGAGTTGGGGGTCCCCGCCCAGGAGGCAGCCGGGAACCAACTGGTCTCAGGCCCTTGGGCTCTCAGGTGCTGCTGAGAGGCCGCAGAAGAGTAGAGATGGGGGCGTACGGGTCGGATCAACCCACAGCCTCAAGGGGTAAGGGGAAGATGAGCTCTAGCTGCACCCCACAGGAATGAGACTCTTGGTTGCAGCGACTAGCTTGGCTGGGTCATGGCTGGCTCGGCTCGATCGATCTCTTGAGTTGGTGGTCTCTGTGGCTGGAACCATAGGGAGGTCATCTCGGGAGACTAGATGGCAGCTCTTTAGTTGAAGACCTCCATGATTCCCCACGGCGGGCCCCAAAGAAGACAGGTAGTCTATGGTCTTAAGATATTTATTGTCATAGCAGAAAATGGATGAAGCTATACTTCATATTCTCAGGGCCTGAGGTTAAATACCTTTTGCAAGGAGAAGGGTCTGGGAAGGAATGTTTAATTGGCTATGCCCTCTGGCCTTTAGGTATCTCATGAATATGGAGATCTGTCTTGAGTCTCTGTGGCCTGTAGTCACACCCTCTACTTGTGCTACATGACCGATGGCCACAAACCTCTCTGTGGGAGGGGCTGTAGCTATGTGAAAGGAGCCAGGGGCCCAGGAGCAAGACTGAACTCCTATCATCCCTGGAGGGTCTCCAGGGTTCAAGACCTACTCGACCAGGTACCCAGCTGCCTCTCACAGCCCACCATCCCACAGGCTGCAAAATGTTATCTTCTGGAAATATATAGCCATTGCCTTAAAAAAAAAAAAAAAAAAAAAAAACAACAAACAACTCGATACCTAGAGATGTAATGTGTCTGTAAAATAACAGGCCCATTAACAGACAGCCAAGAATGGAGGAACACAGGAGTAGCAGTACAGCCTCCAATCCCAGCACTCCGGGCAAAGGCAGGCTGGATTTCTGCGAGTCTGAGGTCAGCCTGATCTACAGATCAAGCTCCAGACCAGCCAAGTAAGACTGTATCTACAAATAAAGAAACCCACAAAATAAAATAAGTAAAAAGAACGAAGGAGGAACTCAAGGGCCCCACTCCTCACCGCTGAACTTTCTAATCAGTAGATTCAGGAAACAGGGAGTCACTGCCTTTAGTTGTTGTACCCAAAGGGAGCCATGCAGGGCTCTAATGGGTAGTCCTAATCCAATGATTATGCTGATGGCTCTACTTAAACCAAATGGATCCTAAAGCAAAGCCAAAAGTCACAAATCTAGGACAGGGATATATACAGTCAACAGGAGGTTGGCATGGCTGGGAGGGAAACAGAGGGGTTAGGAGGAGAGAGTAACCAGAATGCCGTATATACATATGAAATTATCAAAGCACTAACAATTTTTTTAAGTTGACTAGCATTTTTAGGTCATCTGCACAGATTAATTTGATCTTTTCCAGACTTGTTCTTAAATCAGGGCTTCTCAACTTTGGCTCTCTTGACATCTGAGGCTACACCACTCAGGGGCTACTCTGTGGAATGCAGCTGTTTTGCAGCATTCCTGGCTTCTGTCCCACATGTCAGCAGCAACTCCTAGTTGTGACAATACAGAATGTCTCCAGAAATTGCCAAATGTCCCCCAGACATTCTCCTAGTTCTTTGCCCAGTATGTGGAATAGAATTAACACAGCAGGACTACCCCTAATAAAAATCCTAGCACCAAGTCTCTGGAAAGCTTCGCTAGTAGACAGCATCTCATACACACATGTTGTCACAACTCGTTGCTAAGGAAGTTAAGAGTATCTGTATCCTGTGTGATATCTCTGGGAGGGGACTCTTACAATCTTGTGCCCCTGACTTCTCTCCACAGGCCTTTTCTCTTTGCTGAGTTTTGCTTTCTATTCTCCCACTGTAATGCATCTTAGACTTGAGGGTGACTGTATCTAGGTCCCGTGTGTTCTCCCAGCATGCACACTGCCATGCAAGTTAACTGAATATTCACCTAGCTCAGTGTTCTCCTAACTCAAGGAGTTAGGATATGCTAGGGCTCTTTTTCCTCGTGCTTCCTTCCTCTCTGGTCTCACAAATACCACATTACTTTGATCTTTTCCAGACTTGTTCTTAAATTCTATTAGAGTCTAGATCTCTAGCTCTTTCCTTAGCGCAGGTACATTACAGATGCACAAAAGCCGGTGATGACCTCAGGGCATCCTCTGTCAGACATTAGGGTCCACACTGCCTGTTCTCTGGCATATCAAACAGTTCCTTCACATATTTCTGCCTTGTTTTCTAGTTATCTAGGTTATTTACTCTATAGTAATGGACAAAAACAACCAAACAAACAACAAAAACAAAAAACCTTCATTGTAGGATATTTTGGGGTCAGTAAAAGTGGTTCAGCAGGTAAAGGCACTTGACACCTGATGACCTGAGTTTGACCCCTGGAGCCTGTGTAAGGATGGAGAGAGTACTGACTCTACAAAGGTGTCCTCCATGAACATACCATGACATGTTAGCACATGCGTGCAATAATAATTTTAAATATTTTTAAAGACTTATTTTTAATTATGTGTCTGTGCATGGGTATGTGCATTTGTGTGCTGGTACCCAAGGCAGCCAGATATCTTGGAGCTGGACTCACAGATAGTTGTAAGCTGCCTGATGTGGGTGCTCGGACTTAAACCTGGATCTTCTATAAAAGTGTTTTTATCTCTCTAACTCCTGGGATATATTTTAATTTTGGTATTAAGCTAATCTGAGGTATTAAGTTTATGTTCTTAATTCATCAACAACACCTGCTTTCAAGAAACACCTGCTAAGGACCAGCCACACCCTTGGTTATTGTCAAGGATTATCCTGGAGTTAGAGTTACGGTGTTTCTTCTTATTCAATCTATTTCTTGATGATTTGGGGGAGTTTTTGTTGTTTATTCTTTGTTGTTGTGTTGTTATTGTTCTGGGACAATGTTTCACCAAGTATTCCTAGATGGCCTATAACTTGCTTTTTTTAGACCAATGTGACCATGAACTCATAGATCCACTTGCCTCTGCCTCAAGAGTGTTAAAGGATGTGCACATCCTGGCTTGATCATTCACTTCTTACTCACTGTCTGAGTTAGGGTTTTACTGCTGTGAACAGACACCATGACCAATGCAAGTCTTATAAAAGACAACATTTAATTGGGGCTGGCTTACAGGTTCAGAAGTTCAGTCCAGTATCATCAAGGCAGGGACATGGCAGCATCCAGGCAGGCAGGCATGGTACAGGAGAAGCTATGAGTTCTACATCTTCATCTGAAGGCTGTTAGTGGAAAGCTCCCTTCCAGGGTGCTAGGGCTAGGGTAAAGACCACACCCACAGTGACACACCTACTCCAACAAGGCCTCTATTAGTGCCACTCCCTGGGTCAGGCATATTCAAACCATGACACCCACATCTTTTTCAGTTAGAGTTTGTCCACAAGTCAGCACTCTCTCACAGCCTCTTTCCCTGGATTTCATTTGTTTTAACATAGTTGATAGGCACTTAGTAGAAGGTAGCCTGGTAGCATAGTGGTAAAGTGCTTGAGATCAAACTCAGTTCCTCCTTTTACTGGCTCTATGACCAGAGAGAAGGTGCTTAACTTCTCCATGCCTCGGTTTCCTGTTAGTTCATGGATAAAATGGTCCTTCAATCATAGAAGCACTGTGACTGTCTCTGAGGGCCGTGCCACTAATAAAGTTCTTGGTGCTGTGTCTGGTATACACAAAGACCTGTATAATCTCCCTCCAACACAGGCATACATACAGGAAGATCTCTAGTCGTGCTCCCTACAACACTGGTGTACAGGAAGCCCTCTAAGAACACCTACCAAAATACTGAGACAGTACCAAGCCCCGCTATAGACAGTGGACAAGAATGAATATGACATTTTAAAATAAGACTCAAGAGGTTGTTTTGTTTTTATTTAAAAAAAAAAAAAGACTCAAGGAGTTTATGACTCACACACAGCAAGAATTTATTTCTTAAGGATTAAGAACAAATAAATCATTATACGATAACATCTATGGAGCACTAAATACCTTTACTCTTACTTAATCTTTGTACTGGCATCCTCTGGAATCAGAGAACAGTACTGTGTCCACTTTACAAATATGAAAACTGAATGTTTTAAAGTTTATGAAGTTTCTTAATTACTAGTCACTCGCTAGCACAGAGCTGGGATCCGAACCCGGTGAGTGTAATTCCAGAGCAAGAGTTTTACTGGCTCACATAGCAGGGTAATTAAGGGCATAAACAAAAGGAAAGCCAGATGATTGTGCCTAGTGAGGCCAAGGAAGAAATAACGTTTAGACTGTGTCAATTTCACAGCACAGAAACAGGGAGAAGCAGAGAACTGATCACCAAGACAAGGAATGAAGTGGCCTAGTGCATTCTGATGAGAATGTACCATTAAATGCGCTTGGGAGGTGGTACTGATGCAGCCCGGAGTCACTGGTGGCCCTTTGAAGGTGCTTGCTTTATCTCGCAGAGAGGAAGTTTCAAACTTCTCCACACCATGGCACATGAAGAAAATGGAATGCACACAGTAGATTTAGTAGACAAATGGCTGGGTAAGACACCTGAGGACTAGAGGAGCCAGGACTACCTGCCCCTGCCCAGAGTTCAGGGGACTGGATATGAAGAGAGGAGAGAGGAAGGAGAGGGGCTGAAGTAGGATACCAGTTAGATGACTGCAGGACAGAGGGTAATGTAGGGAGGAGAGAGAGAATTCAGGAAGGAAGGTAGGGGCCAAGGAGAGGGAGAAGTGGGCTGGGACACGCTGAGTCACCACCGCCTGCCAGACCTTCCCAAGACTATTTTGCAACACACTGCCTTGCTGGAGGTCTGGAGAAGGACCTACCAGTTATCTGACTCATCAACCAAAATCCTTGTTTTCCTACCTCAGTTAACCATTACCTTTAGAGCTGTTTGCAAGCCTTGATAACTTTCTGGTAACTGCATAAACTTTCAAACACTCAGTCTTAAACTTTATGAAAACGGCAGATAGTTTAGAGAAATGGGCCTATTGGTCTGAGGAGAAAGCTGAAGGATTAGAAGTTAGAATGATATTTATCAAACTTTTAGAAAAGGTGACAAGAAATGCTTCCGGTGTGCCCTTACAGGGGCACACCTTAGAGAGCTGTTACAGCTGGGAGCCAGAAGGTGCTGATGAACAGTGAGTTTGCCGGGCACTCAGGAGTGTAGGAGGCAACTGTGTAACACTCGATCTGCCCAGGCCACCAGAGTCAAGTGGCTAAATGCATACAGTCCTTCCATCGCCTAGAATGCGGGGAAAGTCTCTTTTTCCTATGCGTTAAAACAAAACTTCCATTCACACTGACTTTCAGTTCTCGTTACTAATTCTGAACGTGACCAACCACAAGGAGCAGTTAGTACAAGAGGAGAGAAAACATGATGCCCTGAACGGTAGGTAAAACTCTTTTAGTGACCGCAAGAGCTTAATGTATTAACATCTGTGGAGAATATACCAGTGTTCAGATTATGTTTTCACAAGTGGACACTGATTATCCTGTAATGAACCTGTATGGCCCATGAGGCTACACTGTTGAACATTCTAGAAGGGTGAGAGATAATAGTACCATAAAAGGAAGAGATGACTAAGAACAGAGAGTGGATGACTAAAAGTCCCAGTATTTTTTACCCTCCAGGTTATCTGTGTAGGTGTCCTGATATAATTACTCAGAATCACTTGACATCAACAATAACGTGGCCATGTTTTACTCTTAATAATAGGCATGAAGTGTCTGTCATAAAATTATTCACTGTTAAACTCTGCACTTAGACAACAAATATACTGTTGGCCCAAAGTTTATATAAAGCCTTCATATAAATCATTCAATTGCAAAGTGCCAAAATGATAATAAGACCATCAATGAGGGAAAGTGCCAATCAAACCTTGCTGGCTGGGCGGGAATGGGTTAACTTCAGGGGATTCCTGCAGTTCAGAAGGCAGAGACTGCTGGGTGGGGACTAGGCACTCAGGGACACACTACACACAACACACACACACACACACACACAAGAGAGAGAGAGAGAGAGAGAGAGAGAGAGAGAGAGAGAGAGAGAGAGAGAACATCTTCCAGTACCACACCTCAAGAAGGAACCTCAGACACTGGGGAAACCCTGGCTGGCCCATCACAGCTAGCTCTGCTCAGTCAGACTTTTCTCTTCAGAAAGCTTCCACCCCAGCTTTCCACAACTGCAGCTATCAAAAGAACTGGGGCTGCAGCTCAGTGGGAAGCTCTTGTTTATTACCAATAAAAGCCCTGGGCTGGAGAGATGGCTCAGCGGTAAGAGCCTGACTTTTCTTCCAGAGGACCTGAGTTCAATTCCCAGCACCAACTTGGTGGCTCACAACCATCTGCAATAGGATCTGATGCCCTTCTGTATGTCCATAAGACAGTATACAGTGTACTATTATATTTATAATTAATAATTATATTATTTTTTTTTTTTTTTTGGTTTTTCGAGACAGGGTTTCTCTGTGTAGCCCGGCTGTCCTGGAACTCACTCTGTAGACCAGGCTGGCTCGAACTCAGAAATCCGCCTGCCTCTGCCTCCCAAGTGCTGGATAAAGGCGGCGCCACCACCGCCCGCTAAAATAAATAATTTAAAAAAAAAAAAACTCACCGAATCAAAGCCCATTGTTAGAGCCTGGCACCTAAAACTAAACAAATAAACAAACCACACACATACTCTAATCCAGGTCTGGAAATGCAACCTAGGTGGTTTGCTTGCTTTGTTTTGTTTTTTAACTTAACTGTCTATGAATATGCTACACTGCACAAAGGCCATTCTAAGGCTATTCCTTCCCAACAATACTCCAGACTATTATGATAATAGTTACATAGTTATGTAAACATTCACCCTTAAACTCTCAGGTAGTTGTCACATCATTTCCCCACAGGGAGACACACTAAGATCCATGTTTGCTTCATGAGAGCACATTGTTTTCTCCATGTTTCTCTGCTTATTACAGGACATTACTGACATTCAGTGGAGAAAAGATGTTAAGCAAGTGGAGGTTCAGACAGGGGAATGGCTTCAAGTGACTGCAGGACTGGCTCACAGCACACAAGATTGAGGCGGGTTTGGTTTTTTGTTTGTTTGTTTTGGTTTTTTTAAGCGTTGTACTTTTGGCTTTGCTGGTAAAGTTACTATCTAGACCTCTAACCATGCCTACATCAGATATCACATATATAGACATCTTTACCATATATGAATTTTGATGATTAAGAATCCATGTTCCCTGTGTACAATAACAAGACAACTTTCTTTTATTTATTATAGCCCAGGCTGGCCTCAAACTCCTGATCCTTCTGACTTTGCATCTTCAGCACATCTGCTGGTGTTTGCCACTACAACTGGCTCATTTATTATAATTGATCATAGACAGTGAGGCAATGCTTATTGGCATTTTATTGACTGATTGGTTGATATTGATTTTTTAAAGATGGGCTCTCCTGTAGCCTTACTGACATTTTAGTATCCTTCCTCCTAGTGACTGGTGTCTAGTAAGAAAAAGATTTAATGGATACATTTTAATTTTCTGAATCAATCATGGTTATAAAGTAGCACTGTGCACAGTGGAGTACAGAATCAATACTGCAAACATCAAAGCACACCACAGAGAACACCCAACAGCTCTAGCTACCCTGACCCCTTTCTCCAGGAAAAGCTTCCTACTGTGAAAGTCCTGCCCCTCTTTTAATCCAGTTAATTCCATTCTCAGCACCAGGATGGCAGTATGACCCTGGCCTGACCAATCAAAGCATTTCATGCCCTTGTCATTGGATCACCTGACTGGATCACCAATGCTTACATGCTCCAAAATAGGTCGACAGACTGACAACAAGGTGTGTACACACCCATTAGTTGGGATGTATCCTCTTTCTACATGGAATATTACGAGAATGAAACGTGGTTCTGGTGTCCTTGCTACTACAGCAGAAAGGTACCACAGGGTAGCACACTGAGGAAAAGTGAGGACCACACATTGACTCAACTCCTATTTGAGTAGCAGCGGATTCAGGCCCACCCCTGTCCTAGTCCTCCTCTGGTAAAGATTCTCAACATCCCCGATTCTTCATCTCCAGCCGTCCTAGCAATGCTGGAGAGCCCGACACCACTTCTGGCTTATGTAGGCCACTGTCATTCTAGCTTTGCAACCAAAAGGTCTGCTTAGTCCAAGGGATACAAACTCTCTTAAGTCAGAGAAAGACAGACATGACTATGCAAACACTCAAAAAAGAGTAATAAAATAAAAATGATGAATATGCAATTCATAAGATTACTAGTCAATAAATACATGAAAGGTACTGTCATTAGTGAAAAATAAATGAAGCTTTAAAAATTCTTTTTTTTAAATTTATTTTACTTTATGTGTATGAGGATTTTGTTTGCACGTATGTCTGACCAGAAGAGGGCATCAAATTCCCTGGAACTGGAGTTATAGATGTTTGTGTGCTGCCATGTCCATGCCGGGAATTGAACCTAGGCCCTTTACAAACACAGCTACTATGTTTAACTGCTGAATCATTTATCCAGTCCCTATTTTGTTTCCTATGTGTGCTGGGGGACAGGTGGTGTAGATGCCACAGTGTGTGGGCCAGGGGGTGTACATGCCATAGTGTGTTAGGGTCAGAGTGTGCATGCCACAGTGTGTGGGGCCAGAGGGTGTACATGCACAGTGTGTGTTGGGGGACAGGGTATAGATGCCACAGCATGTTGGGGGGAGCAGGGTGTACATGCAACAGGTGTGGAGAGGTGAGGACAAGTCTCACAAGTTTTGGTTCTCTTTTCGATCTTTGGGTCCTAGGAGTTGAACTTAGGTTGTTTAGCCTTGGTTGTAAGCACCTTTACCTGCTGGGTTACCTCATCTTACAAGATTTAACAGAAAGCAGGCAAATGTAGAACGACTGTAGCTTTTCAAAATAAATCCTGGCAAGGCAAAAAAAAAAAAGGAAAGAAAAAAAAAAGTATCCAAATTGTTTGTCATTGAGCTTCCCACATGCAGCCCAGAGGATTCAGAAAGTTACTAAAATAATGACTTAGTCAAATCAGGACAAGTGACACTGAATAGCTGAGACAGCCCAGATCATCTCACTCACTGTTATTAGAAGATCACCAGGACAACTCCAGGAGCAAACTGACATTATAAAATATTTTATATTTTTGCTAGAATTATGAAGCCCACACCTACAAATCTATCCTGTGGAGAAAAATGGAAACACACGCAAAGACAGAAGTGCATGTGCTGTTTCCAGAACTATGTTGCTTATAATAAATGAAAGAGAACCAGCTCTGATACCTGCCAATATGGCTTGCTGAATAAAATAGAGCCAACGGTAGAAAACAATTCTGCAATGGAAAAAAATGGTCTGTGAAAAAGGACCCGATGACAGGAAGTGTTAGCCAAACCAGGGGCAGTCTCAACAGACAGACAGCATGGACGGGCTCAGTCAGATATTTATTTATGTGTATATCCTAGGGAAGAAAGGAGTTTAGAAGTTGGTTAGGTTTGTTGTTGTTTAAAACAACATTTTGCTGGTAGGTTTTCCATGGGGAGACTGTAGAGATAAACTTTAATGGCTTGGCTTTCCTGTGCAAACATGTATTATCCTTGTAAGCAGGTGAGTAACAAAACACACACACACACACACACACACACACACACTCACAGGCACACACACAGAATGAGTGCAATTTCCAAAGGAGTAAAATTTAATATAGAGTTCGTTAAAACAAAAGAAGTTTAATCTGTTCACATTGTGGTGAAGGCATGAAAACTTTTACCTCTACCAACAAGAAGTAGAACCCCAGACTTTAAACTTTTGCAATTCTCGAACAGAACCAAGAGGGCCATGATTTAAACCCAGCCTGGGCTACCTGGCAGAGCCTGTTTCCAAATGCCAAGATAACACAAAGTCTCCTTTTCTCTTTAGAGGATAAGCCTAGATTATCTACCAAAGTAGTTAGAAGTAGCCTGTTTTACCTTGCTCTTCTGAATTGTGCACAGCAAGCTGAGCCAGCTGAGCAACTCTGAGGGAAGAAGCTTGCTGGCAGGCAGAGCTCAGAGGGCTGCTGCCTCCCTTCCTCCCTTCTGTGCAGCCTGGCTGGGTTTTAGTGTTTGCTCACAGCACCAGGGCTTCTCTTTAGCTTGCTACCCACCGGGGACCCACTGGTTCCCTCTATCAGAAGCAACCGCTTTCTTTTTCGCCCCAACAGGGACACGCTTGTAAATGAAGCCTCTCCTGAAGTCATCTTCACATCACCAAGAAGAGTCTGCCTTTAACACACAGAACACCATCTTTGGGGGTTGAAACAATCCACAGGGTAGGAATATACTACTTTAATTACCTATCATCTGCCTTGGTATGAAGACGGACTTTGTGCCCTGACAAGTGTATTTGTTTTGTTCTGAGTTTTAGGAGTGATCTCTTTCAAGTGCATTCAATCATTTTAAAGTCATAGCTCCACCCCTTTCATCGGAAGCATCTAATCTTGGCCAGCAGCCCTTTCCTACAGTGCTTGACTGGAAAGGCAAGATTATCTACTGGGCCACAAGCCGCTGTAATAAAACTCTGACCGTGGTCTAACGCCGCACTATGCTCACAGGTCAGCACATACACACCATCACTTCACCCAGACCTGTGTCCAGGGCTGGACACTGAGGCAGTACATATTATCTTCATGGTGACTCGATAAGATGGGCAAACAGAGGAACAGACAGTGCACAACACGAACCAATGGAGACTCACTTTTCTCCTTTCATTCAGTACAGGACCCCAGCCCACAGGACAGTGTCACCTCCATTCAGAACACTTTCACTCCTCTTTGGAAAGCTCTCACAGACATATTTAGAGGTCTCACTAAGGTGCTAAGTGTGTCTTAATACAATTAAATTGATAATCAGAATTAACAGTGACAGTAGCCCAGCTGACCTCAAACCAGTATATACCCTAGGCTGGACTTAAACTTGGTGCATGCTCCTGCTTCAGCCTGACAAATGCTCAAGTTAGAGGTATGTGCTACCATGTTTCAGGGACTGCGCTCTTAACTACTGTACTTCAATAATACGTTTGTGCAAACAAAAAATACGAACACAACTCCAGATGTAATGGCACATGCCTACAATCCCAGTACTCATGAGGCAGAGGCAGAAAAAACAGAAATTCAAAGTTATCTTTGGGTATACAGCAAGGTAGAAGCTAACCTGGGCTATATGACATATCAAAATATATACACTATATACCATGCATGTATGCATGCGTGCACATACACACATATACAACACCCACCCAACACACAAGAAATACAAATACAATGAGTAGCACTATCATGGTTTTAATTTCCAAATTCGATTATATATGCTCAAACACAACAAAAAAAAAAAAAAAAAAAAAAAAAAGGACCATTTAGTAATACTGTCACAACAGTTATATACTCTTCCTCAGTGTCCGGAGTACTTGTCCTTATTGACAACATTGAATTAAGCTGAATAAGGCTTTTTTAATTAAGGCTGAATAAAGAGTCACATTTTTCCACCAATGTGAGTGCACAAAACCCAACTGTTTCACCTGCTGCTGTGAAGATGATGTGAGTCTCCACCACTCACCTCTCTAAGAGATTTTAAGCGCAATTTTAACCAAATGCAATTCTTGCCTCATACAAGAACTTAAAAACCTGTATAACCACTTTAGGTATCACCCCACTGTATGTGTGAGCACTGTATGTTACTTCAATAACAGAGCAGTTAAACCAGATAATTACACAATGTAACTCCTGGCCATCGAAGTTATCCTGTGGCTGTGTGGTCTCTTACATTCCTTAGAGCATCAGTTCATTTTCTCAAGTCTCACAGGACATCTCAAAGGGACCCACACATAAGCTATAGCTGACAGTAACAGTCACTCTGTGAGGAGACTGGAGAGCACCTGGCACCAATTGTCCCCATTTAATTTACTTTCCTAAGACCCTGTCTGCACCCAGCCTCTCCTGCTACAAACTGAAATAAGCCAGTCCTATTGATTTACTGAAACTGTACTCTCCCAAACAGCTCTCCAGTCTGTGTCTGCCCCTCCTTCTCCATTACTACAAATTTGAAGCTCAACATATGAGGGAACACCGGAGCTAGGTCCCACTCTCAGGTTCCAGGATCACAGCTGTTGAAGGGGAGTGTGGCATGTGCTTCATTCAGGTGGCTCTGATGTACAGCCAGGGCCATCAACATCAGCCTACCTAGGAACCCATGCCTCTAATATGAACCTCTTGGCTGGCATGACCTCATCCTTAACTGGGTATTTCTATTCTCCTGCCTCTCTGTTCAGCAACCTCACGTGGCCATTCCGAGGCTGTCAGTTGTTCATCTTCTCCTGAGCAGCTCATCTGAGGGCTCCAGCAACCCTAAATCCCCATAACCTGAGCTCAAGCCTCAGCTTCAGACCTCTGCCTCACACTGATGTTGCTCGCTAGAGTTCGAATCCCGCTGTGTGTCCACAAATACGCTGCTACAATAGTACACTCCTTTGGCTCAGTAGCTATTCCACAATCCTCCACCTTCCCAGACCCTGTCCCTTATTTACAACAGAAATCCTTTCTTCTGGGGCAAGCAAGAAAACTTATCAAATAAAGCACCTGTCACATGGGCCTGATGACCTGAGTTAGACCCTAAAACCCACATGAAGTAGCAGGAAAACCAGTCCCACAAAACTGTCATCTAAAATCAGGGTTTGTTGTGGGCATGCATGTCCAAACAACACTCCTTCCCTTGCCTGCTCCCACCTCCATAAATAATTTTAATTTTTTTTTTCTGATTCAACAAAGAAAATAGGAGCCACCACACTCTCTTAACTCTCAACCTGACCAAGAAGTCCACACAGTCACTTCCTCCACAACCCTGCCCAGCTAAGGCTCTTGCTTTACCCTTCATGAAACCTAGGGCCTGTTTCCTTCACCTCTTTTGTGTGAGAGGGGTTTGCTGGGGTGTTTTGCTGGGTTTAGTCTTAGCTTTTTTGGGGCAGGGGTCGCTAGGGTGCTTGCTCTTGAGACAGGGGTCCCAATCTTTCAATCCTGAATCATGGGATTTAATGTATGAACTTACTATACTTCTTAAATTGACCACAATTTTTTTCTGCTTCTCAGGCTTCACTCCCTCAGGTGTTCCTTGGGCTGACTTCCGTACTGTGTCACCAAAAATACTCTTCCTGAGTAACTCCCAAAACATCAACTGTGGACTTGGTGCTGATGGCTTGTAGGTGTATCTCCACCTAGCTCTTTAATGACATTTGGAATTACAACTCCTTTGAGAGATTATTGATATTTTAAGTTCAAGGGATCAAGGCAGAATACACTCCCCTTTCCCGGCCTCTCCTCCTGTCAGCAAGATAGCATCATCGGCCTATCTTCCCAAGTCAAGAAACCCACACTGGAAGTAAAACTGACTTCACAGTCGTCCTCTGCCCACCACATCACACTTGTGTCACACTTATACCTACACATCCGACACACACACACCAACACACATACACACACACACTTTTTAAAGAGCTTCACTGCTACTTTTACTGGACTTGCATTCATCTATAGACCATTTATTGTATATTAGAGTCCCATTTAAAAAATGTTTTTCTATATATTATCCCTTCAGCAAAAGTTATTTTTTTTTCTTTCAAGTTTATTCAATACAACATAAGCTCCAACTTCACTGAGGTGGCTGACCACGTCCACGACCGAAGCCGCCTCTAAACTGGAATTCGGTTGCGAGCCAGCACCAGCCTCAGCCTTCTTGTCAGCTCCAGGGCACAGCGCTCCTTCTGTAGGTTCTCTGTCTGCCTCTCCTCTTGTGAATCTTGCAGGCCGCTCACCCTCTGGACCTTTGGGCCGAGGCCTGCCAGTCTCGGGGCGGCTGCGGCGCAGGGTGGCGGGCACGATCTCCGGAGGTAGGTGCAGGTAATCCCGGAGATACTGGATGCCCTCATTCGTGAGGTACCAGTAGAAATGTCTCCAAGCAAACTGCTCCTTCACGTAGCCTCGAGACTTGAGAGACTGCATGGCTTTCATTACGTGAAGGTTGGGGACATTCTTGTCTGCCAGCTCGGGGTGCTTGGGCATGTGGACATCTTTTTTGGCGACCATCACGCCTTCCTTAAAAAGGAGTTCGTAGATGGCAATCTGATTCTTCTTAGGCATCAACATCGCGGTGGCTGCAGGGTCCGAGGCGGAGGCTGGAAAGGCTTTTTTTTTTTTTTTTTTTCTAAAAGTTATTTATATTTATATTCCTACAGGATTATTGCTAAGATGCCTTCCTAAGACAATTTAAATTTTAATTGACTAGGACTTTTAAAATTGTGTTTTCAAAGTGATCCTTAATAATCTACAGGAAACTACCCAACTGCGAGCTTAGGCTGCATCCGACCACTCTGCTGTGTCCTGCCTGGGCTAACAGCTAGTACTGTAGGAGACAGAAGGTATCGGGTTCCACAGGAAAGAAAGAAAAAAAGAAGCAAGCAGCCAAAGCAGGTTTGTACATAGCACAATGAGATCCATTTAAGAGAGTCTGGGCTTAAAGTGACAAACCACACTTCTCAAAGACGTCTTCAAAGCACACAGAAATTCAGAACTCCACCAGGGGAGAGAGGTCAGGGCTGGACAAGATGGGAAAATTATATGTATCAGGTAAGAGTTGAAAATGATCTTTATGGGCAGAGTTGATGCCAGGATTAATGAAAAAAAAAAAAAAAAAAAGTTTCCTCCTCCAACATCTGCTGTGCAAAACAGAAAGACAAGTTTAAACTGCCTGGTGGTGTCATGTTACAGCTACAGAGCCCAGACTCCTTAAATGTATTTTTCCAAAAAAGAATTTCAGGAGACCAGGGTGGGGGTCTCCTGACTGTAGCTCTGACTACCACATAACTGCCCTGGGATTCAAGTGAAAAAAAAAAAATCCCAATGATCAAAAGTGAGGCAGGAAACGAACGGGTGGAGGGAAGAGGAAATGCTGAACTACGAGGTCAGGGTCAGGAAACCAATTTGGCAAGGCATATGGAAAAGCAAGGCGTATAGAATCAAGTGCCACATGCAGCAACGCACAGCCCAGGGCCAGCTTTGTTTTCAGTAGCAGTCCTCGAATGACAGGGTGAAGGCCAGCGCCTGACATCACAGAGGAAACCACCTTAGAACTCTCCTCCACCTCAGATTTTTTTTTCCTTCCAGTTATTCATCTGCCTGATACAGAATCCAAAATGGAGCTTAGGTAAAAAGCTGTGTAGGTCCTAAGAAAGTGTTATAATAAACACCAATGGTGACCGTCAGCTCAGTGCATACAGTCTACTTCCCTTCTCCTTTTATCCCTTTTAAACCAGTCAAGAAACAATACTTGTAATCCCTACAATGGAGTAACATTGAGATGCAGTATGTATAGCTGATGTCTAATGTTGTGAACGTGCTTATTACAAAACCACAAGAAGCACATTTATCAAAAATGTTGAAAGTGATTAACACCAAGTAGCAAAATAAAGCCTAGTTTTTATTTTTTAACAAAATTTTCTGCACTTTTAACTTCCTGTAATGTGTTAGTTGTTGTCCTACATCTGTGAAAAGATGCCAGGACCAAGGCAACTCTTATAAAAGAATGTATTTAGCTTGGCGGGGGGGGGGGGCGGGTTGCTTACAGTTTTAAGGGGTTGGTTCATGGTCATCATGGGGAGGAAAAAGACAGGCATGGTGCTGGAACAGTAGCTGAGGTTTTACATCACAATCCAAAGGGAGACTGTGGACCTAGCATGGGTTTTCGAAACTTCAAAGCCCAGGAACACTTCCTAACAGATACCACTAACACTCCTCTCAAAACCAAGCCCACAACCTCCCCTCCAACAAGGCCACACCTCCTAATCCTTCCCAAACAGTTGTACTAACTGGGGACCAAGCATTCAAACATATACACCTATGGGGGCATTCTCATTCAAACCACTACACGTAATGAGCCTATAATGAGGTGATAATAAAGAAGTGTTGTAAGAAACCACACTCAAATGTTAATATCAAACCAAAACAATGATCACTATAACACAAGATTTTAGATTACTCAGGAAGAATAATTCTGATCAAATCTCTCAATTTTAAGATTGTGAGTAACATAGGAAAAACTGCAAACCTAATTTTTTTCCCTTTGAAGAATACTAAGTGGGCTTTCAGGGAGTGAGTGTAAAAGTCCAGAGAGTCAGTGTGGTAAGACAAAAGGAGAGGATGAAGGTGTTCTCTCTCTCCCATGATGCAGCCAGGGCAGAAGGAGCTGGAGAAGACAGGAGGCTTGGAAACAGCAACAGTCTTTCATATGATGATGCTATAGCACCAGTGTAGGGCTTCTTGACAGCTCAGCCATACAGTAAGGGCAACAGGGATAAAAGCCAGCTCTTCCTTGGCCTGGCCTCTCCCCATCAGAGCCCTCTAGATGTCTCGTACTTCCAGAGTCCCTAGTCCAAGTCCCGTGTCTCCTCAAAAACAAAGACTTCTCTCTAAGACAAGGCTCCTGAAGGCAGCTAAGAACTGCAAAATGAGGTTGGAGTGTCAGCCAAAGGAGAGCTGCTCTGTAAGGTAGCACCCTCAGATTACTTGTGACCAGATGTCAGAGGTGGGCAGGTTCGCTATGTTCAACCAAGCACTGTTTACTGGACATCTTCTAGGCAGGAAGTACTTGTTATGTGCTGTAGGAAAAATGAAGAATTGTCCACAGCCCTAAATGAGACAGTGCTGGCAAGGCAGATGGTGAGGGAATTACCCAGCCAATGACACCATGACACAATGAGAAAATGAGAAGTCACACAGTAGGTAGCCAACAGTGGAACAACAGTAGTCAGGTGAAAATGGGCTCTGCAGTCTGAAGATTGAGCCCCAGATCCTCTCACCCTTTAGCTGTGACCTTAACAAGTCACTTAACTTCCCTGTGTCTTAGTTTTGCCTCTGGGAAATAGTATCAGTGGTACAGTTTACAGGACAGACAGGCTGAGTAGTTAAACAAATACATACTGAAATAAACATTTGTTGTAACTTTGTCCCCTTTTTATAGAAAACCCTTTTACTTTTTTTGCCCCTTTTTTTAAAAATTTTTCCCCAAATTTTCATCCCCTTTTTTTTGGGGTTTAGCCCCGGAGAACCCCCAAAATTGGAGGGGGCCAAAAAAGGGGGAAAAGGGGGCCCCCCCGGGGTTTCCCCCTCTAACAAAGCGGGAAAAGGGGTTTTAATTTTCCCCCCCCCAAAAAACCCCCTTTAAAACCCTCTACAATGTGGCGGGGGTTTCCCCCGGGTTGGGGAAAAACCCGGGAGTTTTCCCACCAAAACTAAAAGGGCCCCCTTTCCGGGCAAGCCCCCCCAAACCCAAAAGGTCTTTGCAAGTTTTTAAAACCTTTTGGGGTTGGGAAAAAAGGGGCCCCCGGGGTTTTTTATCTTTTGGCCCCCGGGGCCCCCCCCCTCCCTAAAGGCCCCCAACGGGTTTGGGTTTTTTAAAAACTGGGGCTTTAAACCCCCCGGTTTTTCGGGGGGGGGAAAAAAGGGGGTTCAAAAAAAATTTTTTTTGGGGGTTTTTTTTCTGGGGCCCCCAAAGGCCCCGGGCGGGGGAAATCAAAACCCCAAAAGGTTTAAAAGTAAATTAAACCCAAAATCAAAGGGAACTGAAAGGGGGGGCCCCCAAGGGGAAAAGGGCCCCAAAAGGAAAAAAGGGGGGGAAAAAGGCCCCTTTTTAAAAGTGAGGAAAAGATTTAAAAGGGCCCCGGAGGGGGGAAAAAAAAAGCCCGGGGGGGGGTTTTTTTTTGGGGCGTGGGGGTTTATTTCAGGTTTAAAAAGCTTTTAAAAACAAACTTCAGAAAAAATTTAAAGGGGGAAAAAATTTCCCCTTTAAAAAACATGGGCCCTTTCCCCTTCCCCAAAAAAAAAATGCACTTTCATTTTTTTTGGTTGATTCCCCTGAAATTTAAACCGGGTGGTTAAAACCTTTCCCATCCACCCCCTGTCAAACCCCCTTTCCCTTTTTTCTTTTTTTCCCCCCAGAAAAAAAAAAAGGGCTCACTTTTGGGGGGCCCCCGCCCCGATTTTAAAAATTCCCGGCTGCTCTTTGCCTCAAACCCCCCAAAATTTCCCAATTTTTTAAACATAAGCTATCCCCCCCCCAACCCTTCCAATTTTTTTAAAAATTTCAAAAGGTAAAAATTTTTGCCCCGGCCAACTTTCCCCCAATATTGTGAAGAAAAGAAACCTTTTTGGGGTTTTCCCGGGGGAATTAAAAGGGAAGCTTTAATTTGACGGGGGGGGATTAAAAACCCCGGGGAAATTTTGGGGGGAAAAAAAACAAATAAGGAAAAAAATTTTTTTAACCCCATTTTTTTTTTAAAAATTTATAAAATTAAAAATTAAATTTTTTTTACTTTTATAAATTTTTTTATTTAAAAAACTTTTAAAACCTTTTTTTTTTAAAAACCATTTTTTTAACAAGGCTAGGGGGAAGGGGGAATTTTTAAAATTTTAAAAATTAAACAAAAAATAGGGATTAATTTTTAAGGGGAGGGCTTTATTTAAAAAAACAAAGGGCGGCCTCGCAAAAAAGGGGTCATAATCATTAGGGAAATAATTAGGTTTCAATTTCCTTTGTTTCCTAAAAAAAGGGAAAAAGAGCAAAATAACCCATTAAAAAATTTAAAATTAAGATTTTTAAAAACCCCCCTAAAAATTTTAAAAATAAAAATTCATTTTTTGGGGATCCCTTAAAGGTTGGCAAAAAAATTTTTTTGGAAAAAAAAAAATTTGCAAAAAACCAAAAATTTTTTTGTCAAAAAAGGGTCTTGAAATGAACAAAACAGGAGAATTTTAAAAAATTTTAAAACCATAATTCCCCCGGTAGTAAACAATCCGGGGGCCATTTTTTGGGGCACTTAAAATTGGGAAATGATACCAAGGTTAGAAAATTGGCTTAAAATTGGTTTAAGTAAAAAGCCTTGGTTTCAACCTTCCTTTTTTTGGGGCCCGGCCCAAAAGATGATTTTCCCCAGGGTTCTTGCTACACCGGGGGGATGGAAGGCCCAAATTTGGGAATTGGTTTGTTTTGAAATTTAAAGTGGTTTCCCAAAAGCCACCCTAGGGGAAAAAAAACTTCGAAAGGTTTTGTGGAAAAGGGTGTATTTGAAACCTTCAATGCCCGGCCCTTTTCTTTTCAACCCGTTTCTCTTTTCCCCCGGGGGGCCCACCTCCCAAACCTAAAACCCCCTTTAGCCCCCGCCCGGCCGGGTGTCAATCGGGGGCATGTGGGGAATCCCAAAGCTTTTGGGTGGGGCCCGGGGCCCACCGGAAAATTTTACCCAACCCCCGGTTCCTAAGTTTTGCTGGCCACCCAGCGGGGGAAAACAAAATTTTTTTTTTGGGATTTCAAGAAACTGGGGGGCCCCGGGGGACTGCAATGGTTCAAATTTTCCCCATGGGCCTTTTTAATTTGGGGGAACCCCGGGGTTTCCCAACCCAACGAAAGGCAAACCCCTTTTTTAAAAGGGGTTTTTGGCCCCCTTCCCCGTTTCCCCTTCCCCCCAAACAAACAACACCACACACACACCCCACACCCCCAAATTTTCACACACCCACAAACATCACACCCCAAATGGGGGGAAGAAAATCGCCCCCAAAAATGAATTTTAAACACGGGCACCCGGTGGGAAGGTTAAGGGGGAAATGGGAAAAATAAGCTTCTGTCCCTTAACCCTTTTTCAGTTCTCACCAGGGGAAACCCCCAAAATTCCCCCCCCGCGGCCCTTTGGGGCCCAAAAAACCCCCAACCCCAAACCCCTGGCCTTTCCATCCCAAAGGGGCCCCTTCCCAGGGGTGGGGCCCTCCCCACACTCCCCCCTCCCCCCTTTTTTCACATTGCCTTTTTTTTTTTTTTTTTTTTTTTTCAGGAAAAAATTTTGCACAGAACCCCTCCCCCATTCCCTTGTCGCGAAAAAACCCCTTTCCCCTCTTTGGGCGCATCATCCCAAACCTCTTCAAATTGCCCGGAAATTTGTAAAAAAGTCTTGGGCAAAAAGCCCAAGGCCCCCCTTTTCCCCTGGTTTCCCCTGTTTTGTTTTGTTTAATCTCCTTTAAAAATTTTTTTTAAAATTCTCTACACAACCCCCAAACCTAAAACCCCAATTTTTTATTGTTTTGTCTTGAATTTAATTTTTTGGGGCTTTTCTAACACATTCCCCCCTCTCTGATACCCTTTTTCCCTTTTTATCCTAGAAACCCTAGTGCTTCTGAGACAGGGCCCCTTGAAAAAGTCCCAGCTACCCTTTTTACTCAAAATTTAACCCAAGGCAGCCTTGAACTCATGGGGGATTTACTTGTTTTCTCCTCCAGAATGCAAAAAAAAGGGGCCGGGGCCCCCTCTGTTTTGTTTTAAAGTTTTCGAGACAAAAATCTTATTTTTTAGCCCGGATGCCTTTTGGTTTTCCCATGCTAAAAATTTAAAAGGAACACCCACAAAGTTTTAAGAAACTCCCTTTCCCTTTAAAAAACCCTTTAAAAACGGGTTATGTGCTTTAAAAGGATTTCCCCTGCTGGCACTGATTTCATTTTCTGCACTGGCATTCTAAAAAAATGTCTATTGCCTGTTTGGTCCCTTTGGGACATCTTGTAGCCACTTTTTTTATTAAATCTCTTTACTTTTTAAAAAATTTAACAATAGCATTTCTCCTGCATCCCTCAAAGTTATTTGGGAAAGGAGAAACACATACATGAGGGGTGGGGGGGGGGGCTGGGGGTGGGGGTTCTATTTTTGGGGAGGGAAGTCCCGAACAGGCAAGATCTCGGGGTACCTTTACAAGGGGTTCCTCTAGGCCACACTATTTCCCGAAGGGTTTCCCCGCCCTGACTGGTTTTTTATTTCCCCTGCTGCTGGATCCACTAAAAGAAAATCACTTGGGGAAAAAGAGGCAGGAGGGTCAAGTTTTAAAACTGTTTTGGGGTACCACCGATTTTTTAAGGGTTGTCTGCTAGGGGGGGCCCATGGAGGGGGAAAAGGGCACTTAGGGGGGGAAAATTGGGTTTAGAAAGACAGATTAGGAGGGCCAAAAAAGGGGGAATTTTTTAATTTTTTTAAAAACCCCTGGGTTTATTAAAAAGTGCAGTCAATGTAAAACCCTAAGGTACCTTAGTAGTTCTGGTCCCAAACAACCAAATGGAAAAACCATAAAGGCTCTTTTGCAGGCAAAACATCTTCCCCCCCCTTTATTTAATGCCCCCTGCCCCCTCAATTTCCCCGTTCCATTTGAGCTTAGGGTCTCCGGGGGTTTCCCCCCTCAACCTGCCCTTTTTTTCCCCAGCATCTTTCATCTAAAACCCTTTTCCCACAGCCCTTCCCGCAATGCCCGATGTTTCCAAGGAAAAAGGCTCAAACCAAAGGGCGCCCTTTAAACCCAAGCACGTCTAAAAAATTTTTCTACACTGCTACATCCGTAATAAAGCCGTTTTCTTTTTGGGTTTGGGAATATCCCCAAAAGTTATCTTTTTGTCATTTGGTTTAGTTCACTATGGGCCTATTAGGGTGGGTAAAGCCTCAACTGTAATTTTCTGAAAAGGGGTTAAGGGACAAAAAAATTCCTATTTGGTTTGAAAATGATCAAGACTTAATTTAGAAATTAAAAGCAACCTTTTTCTGAAAGGGCACAAAGGCCCGGTTCCCCACTCGTCCTTTTTTATGGTTTTTTTGAAAAATTTTTTGCTGTGAATTAAAACTTGGTGTTAGACTGTAACAAAATATGCTTTATAATCTCAAATGCCCCAGGGGGGCAGAGGCCCGAAAAGGGTTGTTGGGGGTTAGAGGCCCCAATTTTGGGCCGGACAGCAAGACTTGCCTTCCAAAAATTTAAAAAAACTAAAACCCCAAAAAACAACAAAAAAAGCAAAACTTTGTTTCTCCAAACTTTTCAATTTGGTTTAGTTATGCATGTCGTTTTCATGGACAAAGGGTTTAATTAGGAACCAGAAAACACCTGGGGACCTGGGAAGGCAAGGGGGCAGGACTTTCACTGTGTTAGAACACAGTCCTCTCCTGAGGGCACCAACCTTCCCCCTGGTAACTGTTTCAACCCCCAAAGCCGCCCCCACACCCACCTCTGGGGGTTTCTTCCCTTTTGGGGACCACAGTGGGGGGTTTTGCAAGTACTACCCAGGGCCCCGGTTTGGGAAAGGGGAAACTGGGGGGCCCCCGAAGGGGCCCCGCCATTTTTGGGAAGGAGGAACCCCGCTTAAAAAAATTAAAAACGCCCTAAAAGAAATTTCCCAAATTTGCGTCCAAATTAAAATTTCCCGTTTTAATTTACTCATGGGGAATCAAAAATTGGCTAAGGGTCAAATGTTTCAAAATAATATCATTAGCTAGGGTTGTAAGGAAAGTACCCCGCTGAAAATTAAACTGGATCCTGGTTTTAAAATATTTGGGCCTTACTAGCCCCCCCCGTGTTTCTTTAAACCCTGGGCCCGGGTTTTTTTGGCATTTTAGGCTTGTTGGAAGCCCAAGAGCCGCGTCCCGGCCTCTATAAATAAAGCCCCCCACCACCGTTTTTGTTTTGAAACGGAAATCTCCCACTAAATCTGGAACTCAAATTTTGGCTTTGGGAATTTTCCAGGTGGTTTAAAATCCAAGGGTCCTCCTGCTCTGTCTGCCTTCCTGGGGCCCCACATTTTCAAAAACCCCACTGCCAATGCCTGCTTTTTTTTGCAGATTCTAGGGGTTTGAACTTTGTCTTTTATGCCCTTTTAACCCTTTTTTAAAAGAGCCCGCTTTCCAGCCCCTAACAAAAGCATTTTAGTTTTAAAACAAAAACAAAAGGTGTGAAGCCTTTTATCGTAAAAAATAAAACACTTTGGAGGCTGGAAGCCAAAAATTGATTGGCCAAAGGGGTTGGGGAAGGCCAAACCTGGGGGGGCTACCCAAAAAAAGAAAAAAAACACAAAAGACCGGGGGCTACACTGACCCCTTTCCCAAAAAGGCCAAAAGGGCCTTCAGTGGGTTTTCCATTGTGAACAAAAGGGGCCCCTTCTCCCCTGTTAGATAAAATGAGGGGGCGTTCCCCCTTGAAGATATTAAAACCTTTTATTGAAAACCTGTGAAAAGGGGGGCTTTGAAATTTTTCCCCCCCGAGTTCCCAACAAGGGGAAAACCTTTAGCCCAATGTTTGGGGTGGGAAAGGGAAGGTAAACATTTCGAGTTTTAGGCCCGTGGGCCCCCAGGGGGGTGGCTCCAAGGCCGCTGAGGCTTTTTAAAATTGGAAAAACCCTCCAAAAAAGGAGGAAAGGGAAAAAGGAAAAGGGTGAAGGGAAAGGGAAAGGGGGAGGAAAAAAAAAGGTGGCGGAAAGGGGGGGGGGAAGTGGTTTGTAACCCCGGTGGGGCCCATACCGGAAAAAACAGTTTAAAAAATTGTTCCCCCCACTGCACCATTGGGGGAGGTGGCTTTGTATTGGTTTTGGGGAGGGGTGTACCTTGACCTTGGGTTAAAATTTGGTGGGTTTTCTTTACCTGCCAAATCCCCATTTTTCAAATACCCCTTTTTTTAAATGATAAAAAAAACCCCCTTTTAATAGTTTGGGGCCAAGGGCCGGGGGGGAAAAATTTTCTTCCTGAAAAACAAAAAACCGTACCCCCGGCCCAAAGGCCCCCAGGGAATGCCTTTCCCTGCCCCCCCAATTTTTCACCAAAAAAAGGCAGCTTGCCAGGTTCTTCTAGTTTTCAAAGAGCCTCCCGAAAAAGCAACAGACCCTTCCCCCCCTAAACCTTGAAAAAGGGGACCAAAATTTAAAGGGGCTTTGGGGGGAAAGAAAATTTGATTATTACCTTTTTAAAGCTGGAAATTTTGCCCCGTAGGGAAAAAGGCTTGGTGCCCCGCCCAAAAGCAAAGGGCCAAAAGAAAGGAGAGTAATTTTTTCAGGCCCCGTATGCCATCAAAAAGGGCCCAGGTAAGGGCAAAGGATTACTAATTATCCCTTTGGAAAATCCTTTAAAGTTTGGGTGGGGGGGGGTCACCGCAACACCCGGGGAAGCCCCGTACAGGCCTAAAAACCCGGGGGGCCCCGCCCCGGGTGGGCCCGGAAACAACATGTTTTAGGAAAAACTGGGCCTTTTTTGCCCCAAAACAGGAACAGACCCAAAGGGGTTTTCCCTAAAGGGAAATATAATTTGAGTGGGGCTCTTTTTAGGTGAAGGTTTCAAAGAAATTTTGGGACCCAATTTTGTTTTTTTTTGCAACCCCCGAGCCTGACCAATTTTTTGAGGGGGAAGGGTTTTTTAGATTTTAAAAAACCCAAACAATTTTGGGCACCCCGTTTCCCAAACCCCCACAACTCATTAAAACCCCGTATTTTTCCAAATAATTTTTTTAAAGGATTGGGGAATTTTTTCCTTAGTAAATTTCCTTTTTTAAGGGGGAAAACCCCATTCCAAATTTTCAAGGGCCCCCACCAAATTTACAAAAAATTTAAAAACGGGAAAAACCCTTTTTTTCCCCGTCTCGCCCCACCCAACCCTTTTAAAATTTTATTTAAAAAAAACCCTCCATAAATTTCCCGAAAGGGGTTTAAAAACCCCCCTTCCCTTTCCAAAGAACTATTTTTTTATGGGAACCCCCAATTTTTCCCTTGGGGCCCAACCCAAAGGGGGGTTCCCTTGGGGAAAAGAAAAAGCCCGGGGTTTTATAAATTTTGCTGGGGTTAGGGAGACTTAAACGTTTGGGGCCCGTGAAACCCTTATCGGAAACAAGGGGTGGCCACTCTTTAACGAACCAGACCAAGGAAAGCAAGGTGACTCTCTTGAAAACAAGTTTGGTTTAACTACATTTTGGGGCAGGAACCGGGGGGGGGGTAAAAAAAGGGAAGAAAATTTTAAACCCCATAGTTCCTGTCTTTGGGAAAAGTCCAAAAAAATAAAAATTTTCCCTTAAAAAATTTTTAAAATTACAAAACCCATGGGGGCCCCTTGGGGAAAGGTTGGCCCCCGTTTGGTTAGAAAGGTTTATGCACCTTTTGCTCCCCCAAAGGGCCAAAGGGAATCCCAAGTAATTAAACAAAAAAACTTGTTTGGGGAACACCCAACAGGCCCCTTAATTTTCCCGGGAAAAAGGGATTTTAGTGGGTTTTGCCAATGATAAGGCATTTTTAAATTCCCGCCTGGCCAAAGACTTTCGTGCTCAAACCCCCGGACCTCAAAAATTTTTTAAGGAAAAAAATTTTAAAGTTAACTTTTTATTAAGTTAAAAATTGGAAAAAAGCCCCCAAAAAAACAAAATTCAATGGGTTTAAGTTTCCCCCCTTAGGTCCTTTTAAATTTTAATTGGGTTTAATTGTGAAAAATTAAATTTAAAGGCCCCAAAAAAACTGAGCCAATTTTTAAGATTCCCAAACCCAAAGGGAGAAAAAAATGGCCAACCCCTTCCCAAAATTAGAAAATTTCCCTAAAACTGTTTTTTAAGAATTAAAAAATTAAATCCAAATAACCTTGGTCCCCATGGCCCTCAAATCCCTTTCCTTATTTTTATCCCTTTTTTTGTTTTTGTTTTTGCTCAAAAAAACCAAAAAAACAAACCCCTGCAGGGTGGCGGTTTTTGGGGGGGGGAACGTGTTCCCCAAAATGGCTCCAACAACCGAATTTGTTTTTCCCAAAAAAGCCAAAAATTGTTTGCTAACCAAGTTTTTTGGGGGGGGGCCCCCGGGGGTTGGGAGGAATTGCGGCCCAGCTTTTTCGGAACCCGGGTCCTTTTTTGGTATGTTTTTTTTTTGTTTTTAAAGGGGGGGGCGGAAAAATTTCAGTTTTAAATTTTTGATCTCCCGAAAAGGGGGCGGGTGGGAAAGGGGGGTGGGGGGCTTTGGGAAACCCCGGGGGAAAGGGAAAAATTTTTTTCCCCCTTTTTCCCCCTTAATTTCCCGCACCCTCCTTTTCCTTCCTTCTTCATTTTTCCCTCCTTTCCCCCCTCCCCTTTTTCCCTGGCAAAAACCCTCCCCCCTTTGCTTGGCCTCTTCCTCCCTTTTTTCCCCCATTCCCTTTCACCTCCCCCCTCCTTTTTTCCTCCTTTTCCCCCCTTTCCCTTCATCCCCGCATTTCCCCTCCTCCCTCCCCCACACCCTCCCCTTTTTCCTTCCCCCCCGTTCCCCCCCATTACCCTCCTCTCCTCCTCCCTGCATTTTCCTTTTTTCCCCCCTTTCCCCCCCCAAAACCCCTCCCCCGCCCCCCTTTCCCCCCTCCTCCTCCCGCAACCCCCCCTTTTCCCCAAACATGATTTCCAAGCTTCCAATTTTCGTCTGTCAAATGCAGAAAAACGGATGATGGAAGGTTATGGGTCCCCCGTGCTTCCCAAAAGATAAGCTAGGACCAGCCAACCCTTTTCGCCACAGCTGTGGGGGCGGAAAAGGTTTGGGGATCTTCTTGCTGCCATTTCAAGAAAGCTTGCAGGAAGAGAAAGCAGGGGCCCGGGTGGGGGGAAGTGGGGGGCACCCCTGCTTTTCAGTAAATGGGGAAGGGGGGGGGTGGCTTCCCCAGGTTTTTTTGTTTTTTCAGGGAGGGGGGATGGAAGGAAAAATTGTTTCTCTTAAAACAGGACGGATTTGGGGTTCCCCCCCCCCATATGGTGACTCCCAAACCTTCCCGTAACCCCAGTTCCAGGGAAACAGATGCTCCTCCTTTTTTTGGGCCCCCTCTAAGGGCACCTTAAAACATACATGGTGCATTTTTTAAAACATGCAGACAAAAAAACCCCTTAAAAATTAAAAATGAAAATCTTTAAAAAAAAAAAAAAAGCTTAGAGCCCTAACTTTAAACTTTTCCTTTAGGGGTTTTTAAGGGTACTGGGCCCCATCCCCCCTTTTGGAAACTTAGAAGGACAATGGTGTTACGCATCCCCTCTCTGAGAAGCTTGCCCTTCGCAAACAGTCATTTTTTTCAATTCAGAAACGCCCACAAAAATTTCCACTGAACAAAGGAAATTAATTTTTTTCTCCCTTTAAGGCCCGCACGGGGAATTTTTTTCAAAAATACAGACCTTTTTTCCAAAAATTTCGTTAATGGGGGAAAAACGCCCTTTTTTTTTTTGGGTTTGGCCTTACAATTTTTGGGGGTTTTTCCCCCTTTTTTAACCGAAAGGGGCCCAACTTAAATGGGAACCCCCCGTTAAAAAAATCCTTTTTTTGAAACCACAAAATTCTAAAAAAAACACATTGGGTGAGTTTTGATTTCGCCCCGGTTTTTTTCCCTTTTTAGTCAAAATTTTTTGTATAAAACCCCCGTGGCCCAGTGAAAAACGCAAATTTCTACCCCAAGTCTGCTTTAGACGTCTGAAAGGCATAGAACCGACAAGTTGTTATAACATTTATGCAGGGGGGTTTTTCCTCCCAGCCACCCAATCCCTTTTCTCGGAAACGCCTCCCACTTAACAGCCATATGGGTGAAAAAACACATTTTCCATGGGTTTGAAAAAAAACTTCCATCCCCCCCTTTGCCCGTGGGCTCAGCCTCTTTCTGCTTTTGGGGGTTCAAAACGTGTAATGCTTTCTGGGATAAACATAAAGTAATTTTCTATATACAGGTTATCTGATCTGCAACTCTCCAAAATGGTCAGGACCCCAAAAGGCGAGGGAAACCCTTTGGGCCCCAGGGCCTTGATGAATGGCTTACAAGGAATGGGCAAATTTCCCCCACCACTTGCAAATCCTTGCCCCTCATTTTTTGGGCTTTAAAATAGGACATCTGAGGGGAATTACGGGCACACTGCTGGGGGCCATTTTTTTCCCGGCAAGAAGGAAACAGTCTCCTAAGGGGAAAGAAAAAAAAACATTCAGGGAAAAAGGGCAAAAATGAAATTCAGGAAAATACCAGCTATCTGAGGTAAACTATGTTTACACCGGGTTTTGTCACGGGCCCCCTTTCGTGAAAAAGACACCCGGGCCCAAAACAACCCTTTTTAAATAATTGCTTACATTTTGGGGGGTTGTCCACATCATCAAACTTTTGGGGGGAGCATGGAAGCACACAGGCCCAAACATAGCTGAAAATTTCATCCCGGGTCTGTAGACAAGAAAAAACTGGGCCTGAAGGGCTTTTTGAAACCTCAAAGCCCACCTCCAGTGTACACTTCCTCCAATAAAGGGCCCCAAAACCCACTAAACCTTCTAATCCTTTTAAAAAATTTTTTAATTTCCCGATGAAATAACCCTTTAAAAATATAGCCATAGGGGAAATTTTTTTTCACTTACTCTTACATTGGGGGGGAAGTTCAATTCTCAGCAAACCCCCCTTGGTACCCACCAAATTTCCCGTTTAAAGTGTTTTTAGGGGGTTTTCACACTCTCTTTTTGGTCCCCTTTCTGGCACTGTTGGGTTGTGGTACCCCGGCATATGTGGGAGGCAAAAAAACCCCTACACATAAAATTAAAACTAAAAACTTTTTAAAAAAAATTGTTTTGAAAATTTGGTAGTTTTTTTAAAAAATGGGCCCCCCTAAGCCCACAGGAAAATGGGACTATTGGGGGGGGCCCCTTTCTGAATTTGGGTGGCCTTTTTTTAGAGGAAGTATTTTCACTGGGGGGTGGGGGTCTTGAAAAAGGTCTTAAAGGCCTTCCCAAAGTTGCCCCCCCCCAAACTTAACTGAATTCCGGGGCCGAGCGGGCACACCGCCTCACCTTCTTGTCAGCTCCAGGGGCACAGCGCTCCTTCTGTAGTCTCTTGCCTGCCTCTCCTCTTGGGGAATCTTGCAGGCCCGCTCACCCTCGGACCTTTGGCCCGAGCCTGCCCCTCTCGGGGCGGCTGCGGCCCCAGGGTGGCGGGCACGATCCCCGGGGGGGTAGGTGCAGGTAATCCCGGAGATACTGGATGCCCTCTTTTTCGTGAGGTACCAGTAGAAAATGTCTCCAAGCAAACTGCCCCTTCACGTAGCCTCGAGACTTGAGAGACTGCATGGCTTTCATTACGTGAAGGTTGGGGACATTCTTGTCTGCCAGCTCGGGGTGCTTGGGCATGTGGACATCTTTTTGGCGACCATCACGCCTTCCTTAAAAAGGAGTTCGTAGATGGCAATCTGATTCTTCTTAGGCATCAACATCGCGGTGGCTGCAGGGTCCGAGGCGGAGGCTGGAAAGGCTTTTTTTTTTTTTTTTTTTTTTTCTAAAAGTTATTTATATTTATATTCCTACAGGATTATTGCTAAGATGCCTTCCTAAGACAATTTAAATTTTAATTGACTAGGACTTTTTAAAATTGTGTTTTCAAAGTGATCCTTAATAATCTACAGGAAACTACCCAACTGCGAGCTTAGGCTGCATCCGACCACTCTGCTGTGTCCTGCCTGGGCTAACAGCTAGTACTGTAGGAGACAGAAGGTATCGGTTCCACAGGAAAGAAAGAAAAAAAGAAGCAAGCAGCCAAAGCAGGTTTGTACATAGCACAATGAGATCCATTTAAGAGAGTCTGGGCTTAAAGTGACAAACCACACTTCTCAAAGACGTCTTCAAAGCACACAGAAATTCAGAACTCCAGACCAGGGGAGAGAGGTCAGGGCTGGACAAGATGGCGAAATTATATGTATCAGGTAAGAGTTGAAAATGATCTTTATGGGCAGAGCTGATGCCAGGATTAATGAAAAAAAAAAAAAAAATTTCCTCCTCCAACATCTGCTGTGCAAAACAGAAAGACAAGTTTAAACTGCCTGGTGGTGTCATGTTACAGCTACAGAGCCCAGACTCCTTAAATGTATTTTTCCAAAAAAAAATTTCAGGAGACCAGGGTGGGGGTCTCCTGACTGTAGCTCTGACTACCACATAACTGCCCTGGGATTCAAGTGAAAAAAAAAAAAATCCCAATGATCAAAAGTGAGGCAGGAAACGAACGGGTGGAGGGAAGAGGAAATGCTGAACTACGAGGTCAGGGTCAGGAAACCAATTTGGCAAGGCATATGGAAAAGCAAGGCGTATAGAATCAAGTGCCACATGCGCAACGCACAGCCCAGGGCCAGCTTTGTTTTCAGTAGCAGTCCTCGAATGACAGGGTGAAGGCCAGCGCCTGACATCACAGAGGAAACCACCTTAGAACTCTCCTCCACCTCAGATTTTTTTTTCCTTCCAGTTATTCATCTGCCTGATACAGAATCCAAAATGGAGCTTAGGTAAAAAGCTGTGTAGGTCCTAAGAAATGTGTTATAATAAACACCAATGGTGACCGTCAGCTCAGTGCATACAGTCTACTTCCCTTCTCCTTTTATCCCTTTTTAAACCAGTCAAGAACAATACTTGTAATCCCTACAATGGAGTAACATTGAGATGCAGTATGTATAGCTGATGTCTAACGTTGTGAACGTGCTTATTACAAAACCACAAGAAGCACATTTATCAAAAATGTTGAAAGTGATTATCACCAAGTAGCAAAATAAAGCCTAGTTTTTATTTTTAACAAAATTTTCTGCACTTTTAACTTCCTGTAATGTGTTAGTTGTTTGTCCTACATCTGTGAAAAGATGCCAGGACCAAGGCAACTCTTATAAAAGAATGTATTTAGCTTGGGGGGGGGGGGCTTGCTTACAGTTTTAAGGGGTTGGTTCATGGTCATCATGGGGAGGAAAAAGACAGGCATGGTGCTGGAACAGTAGCTGAGAGTTTTACATCACAATCCAAAGGGAGACTGTGGGCCTAGCATGGGTTTTGAAACTTCAAAGCCCACCTCCAGTGATACACTTCCTCTAACAAAGCCACACCTCCTCCAACAAGGCCACACTCCTCCAACAAGGCCACACCTCCTCCAACAAGGCCACACCTCTCCAACAAGGCCACACCTCTAATCCTTCCCAAACAGTTGTACTAACTGGGGACCAAGCATTCAAACATATACACCTATGGGAGCATTCTCATTCAAACCACTACACGTAATGAGCCTATAATGAGGTGATAATAAAGAAGTGTTGTAAGAAACCACACTCAAATGTTAATATCAAACCAAAACAATGATCACTATAACACAAGATTTTAGATTACTCAGGAAGAATAATTCTGATCAAATCTCTCAATTTTAAGATTGTGAGTAACACAGAATAACTCCAAACCTAATTTTTTTCCCTTTGAAGAATACTAAGTGGGCTTTCAGGGAGTGAGTGTAAAAGTCCAGAGAGTCAGTGTGGTAAGACAAAAGGAGAGGATGAAGGTGTTCTCTCTCTCCCATGATGCAGCCAGGGCAGAAGGAGCTGGAGAAGACAGGAGGCTTGGAAACAGCATCAGTCTCTCATATGATGATGTCTATAGCACTAGTTGTAGGGCTTCTTGACAGCTCAGCCATACAGTAAGGGCAACAGGGATAAAAGCCAGCTCTTCCTTGGCCTGGCCTCTCCCCATCAGAGCCCTCTAGATGTCTCGTACCTCCAGAGTCCCTAGTCCAAGTCCCGTGTCTCCTCAAAAACAAAGACTTCTCTCTAAGACAAGGCTCCTGAAGGCAGCTAAGAACTGCAAAATGAGGTTGGAGATGGTCAGTCAAAGGAGAGCTGCTCTGTAAGGTAGCACCCTCAGATTACTTGTGACCAGATGTCAGAGGTGGGCAGGTTCGCTATGTTCAACCAAGCACTGTTTACTGGACATCTTCTAGGCAGGAAGTACTTGTTATGTGCTGTAGGGAATATGAAGAATTGTCCACAGCCCTAAATGAGACAGTGCTGGCAAGGCAGATGGTGAGGGAATTACCCAGCCAATGACACCATGAACACATGAGAAAATGAGAAGTCACACAGTAGGTAGCCAACAGTGGAACAACAGTAGTCAGGTGAAAATGGGCTCTGCAGTCTGAAGATTGAGCCCCAGATCCTCTCACCCTTTAGCTGTGACCTTAACAAGTCACTTAACTTCCCTGTGTCTTAGTTTTGCCTCTGGAAATAGTATCAGTGGTACAGTTTACAGGACAGACAGGCTGAGTAGTTAAACACAATACATACTGAATAAACATTTGCTGTAACTTTGTGCCTATTATATAGCAATGCATTGACATTTATGTCTTATATTATTAATAAAGTAGCCCTATTATCATGCCTATTTGTAGATCAGCACTGGAGAATCCAGCAACTTGGAGATGGTCTAGAAAGAGGAGGAGGCTCCAGCTTCCATCTGCTAGAGCACAACGCTTGCAACACTGTTCTTATTCTACCTCACCAACACCGACTTACCATCTACAATGTGGCATGATTGCTGCGTGGACAACTGCAGCTTTCCTCACCAGAAACTAGGCCCCATCTCCAGGGCAGAAGCCCACCAACCAAGAGGTCTTCTGCAAGCTGAAAGCACTGAGCTGTTGATGCAAAGCCAGTGTAAGCATCTCTAGGCCCACGCCTGTCCCCCTCACTAGAAGGCCTTCAACTGGTTAGCTTTAAAAGACTGGGCTTTAACCAGGTAAATCTGGGGGAGGAAGGAGCTTCACAGCACATACTGTGTTGTTTTCGGGTCTCAAAGGCATCTGTCATTGGCAGTCAAGACACCAAGGTGAAAAGTAAATACCTAACTCATGCAGAACTGTAGTGGCAGCTAAGGTAGGCCAACAGGTAGTACGTGGGAAAGGACATCTGAGAGTGAGGAATAGATAACAGGCTGGAGGGACAAAAAGTCGGGGGAGTTATGCTAGGACGTAGAGCTTATTTCAGGTTTACAAAGCTATATATCAAACATACAGAAAACAAGTCCATGGGAAAGATCCACCTAAAAGCAAGATAGCTTGCAGCTTACAGAAAAAAACTGCACTTTCATTTTTCAGGTTGATTCAGCTGAAATAAAACCAGGCTGGTTCATCCTTCTATCCATCCTTCTGTCTATCCTTCCTTCTTTTCTTTTCTTCCTAGAAACAAGGTCTCACTCTGTAGCCCAGCCTGATCTTGAATTCATGGCTGCTCTTCTGCCTCAACCTCCCAAGTGTTGCAATTATAAGCATAAGCTATCACATCCAACTTACCAACTACAAAACATGCTAACTGTGTAAATATGACTGAGCCAACATCTCACATATTGTGAAGAAAAGAAACCTTTTAGTTTTACACAGATTCAGAGCTTTAATGACAGTGATATAAACCTGGAAATTTTGAAGAACAAATAAGAAAAATATGTTATACATTATATATAAAATATATATATAATATATTTTATAAAAGGCCATAACCTAATTAGACAGTTACAAGCTAATGAACTGATTTTTAGCTTAAATTACAAATATAGATTTATTTTTAAGATGCTAAATTTAAGGACTAGGGCTGTAGCTCAGCAATAGAGGCCCTAATCAATTAGGATTGATTAGGTTCAATCCTAATCATGAAAAAAAGAAAAAGAAGCTAAATTAAGGCAATAATATTTAATCAATTAAGATTTTAAAAATAACATAAAAATTTTAGCAAAATAAGAAAACTTCATAGTTTCTAGGTGGATTGCCATTAAGTGTTGAGCAGATAAAGTATTTTGAGAAAAAAAAAAACTGTGACAAACAACCATAAGGATATTATACCCTTTGACTCAATAATTTCATGTGTATGAATCTATTCTAGAGAAATAACTGAATAAAAGCCAGAAGTCGTATATACAACACATACATGGCCATGTTTAGCATCTTAAAATAAGAAATGATACCTAAGGTTAGAGATGGCTTGATTGGCTAAGTAATAAGCACCATGAAAGTATTCGTAACATTAACTTCTATTGTAAAAATGATCTTGAAATACAATAAGATGATTATTATCATTTCAATTGCACATTCTGGGATAGAGCCTCATGTTGGGTATGTTTGTATGCACATATGAGTGTGTATCTACAGAAAGACACACCTGCATGAAGGAAGGCAAACTGTCGAAGGTTCCGTGGTTAAGGGGCTGTGACTGGGCAACTTCTTCAATGTCCTCAGGTCTTTTCATTGTCACTGCATGGACTTCTCAATCTCCCAGGGAAAGCCACCTTCCTACCCTGACCTCACCCATCACAGACAACACTGTCCGGTTCTGTCTAACTGGTGTCATGTGCAGGGCAGCACTACCAGCTCTTCTCATCCTGGGGCCGAGGGCCAGCCAGGAACGCATACCCACACTCCTCCTTGCCTGTCTAGAGATGCTGGTCCAGCCACTGTATGCATGGGCTCACAACAAAAATGCTTCCTACTTACACATAAACTGTGCTCTGTGCTCCTACATGCAACTGTTCATGCTCTCCCATGGGGTTCTTTTCAACTGGGAGGAATCAGGAGTTTACAAGCAGACTGTAATAGCAACACCTAATTTTAACTGACTTTCTTGCCCTCCCTCCCCTCTCTCTCTCTCACACACACACACACACCACACACACACACACACACCCGTTGCCACACACGCGCACACACACACACACCCAAATGGTGATAGAATCTGGCCAGCATGAATCTTAACACAGCAGCATGGTGGGTGACACTGTCAAGGATAATAATGGATATAGCTTCTGTCCTATACCCTAACACCGATTCTCATCCAGTGACCGCACATCACCCCAGCTGCCACTGTTCGGAGGCCCGCCACCCCACCCCACCACTCTCCACTGCCACCATCTGAGGTCCTTGCATGGTGTGGCTCCCACACTCCCTCCTACCCCATTTTCACATTGCCTCTTTTTTTTTTTTTTTTTTTTTTTTTCAGGAAAAATATGTACACAGAAGCCTGCTACCAGTCCTCTGTCTGCAGAAAGACACCTCCTCTGACTCTACTCATACCATCCTCTTCTATGTCTGTACCAATTTGTCAAAGTCCTTAGCATAAGCCTCAAGGCTCCCTTTACCTGGTCCACCTGTTTTGTTTTGTTTAATCTCCTTTAAATTTAGAATCTCTCTACACAACACCACCTAGAACCAATTACTTGTATTGTCTTGAAGTAATTCTATTGTGGGCTTTCTCTAACACATTCTTCCCTCTCTGATATGCCTTTCCCTTATCTCTAGAACCCTAGATGCTATCTGAGACAGGGCCCACTATGTAGTCCCAGCTAGCCTTTTACTCACAATGTAGACCAAGCTAGCCTTGAACTCATGGAGATTTACTTGTCTCTGCCTCCAGAATGCAGAAATAAAGGCTGGGCCCTCTGTTTTGCTTTAGTGTTTCGAGACAAGATCTTATTATATAGCTCAGGATGACCTTAGGCTTTCCCATGCTGAAATAAGAGGTATACAGCACTAAGTCTAAGAAACTACCTTCCTTAAAATCCAGTTAAACAGGTATGTGCTTTAAAAGGACTTCCCTGCTGGCACTGACTACATGTTCTGCACTGGCATTCTATAAAATGTCTAGTTGCCTGCTTGGTACCTGGGACATCTTGTAGCCACTTGTTATTAAATCTCTTTACTTTAAAAGCTTTAACAATAGCATTTCTCCTGCATCCCTCAAAGTTATTTGGAAGGTAGAGCACATACATGAGGGGTGGGGGTGGGGCTGGGGGTGGAGTTCTATTTGTGTAGAAGTCAGAACAGGCAAGATCTCGGCTGACCTTTACAAGGCTTCCTCTAGGCCACACGTATTTCAGAAGGTTCCCAGCCTGACTGTTTGATAGTACCACTGCTGCTGGATCTCACTAATAGAAACTCACTTGGAAACAGAGGCAGGAGGATCAAGTTTAAAGCCTGTTTGGCTACACACTGATTTAAGGCTTGTCTGCTATGTAGGGCCCTATGGAGGAGGAAGAGGACACTTAGGAGGAGAAAATGGTTCAGACTGACAGATTAGGAGGGCCTAAACATGGCGATTTGTTTTAATTTTAATTTCTCTGGTTGATTAAATGTGCAGTCAATGTACACATAAGGTACCATTAGTAGTTCTGGTCCCAGCAACAATGAGCATAAGGCTCATTGCAGGCAAAACATCTACCCCACCCTTTATAATGCCATGCCCCTCACTTCCCAGTTCCATATGATGCTCTAGATCTCCTGGGTTCCCCACCTCAACCTGCCCTTTCCCCTAGCATCTACATGCTAACCGTTTCCTACAGCCTCCTCCATGCCAGATGCTCCAGAGAACAGGCTCAACAGGGCGCTTGAAACGAAGCACTGTCTAAAAATGACCTACACTGCATACATCAGTAATACGCTTGCTTTTGGTTTGCAATATCCTAACAGTTATCTATTTACATAGTGAGAGTTCACTATGACCTCAGTATAGGATGATAGAAGCTCAACTGTAATTCTGAGAGGTAGGTACAAAAATTCCTATTTGTAGAAGATAAACAAGACTTAATTTAGAAGTTAAAGCAACCTGTCTGAAGGTCACAGGGCTGTCCCCACTCTGTCTCATGTTCTATGATATAACCTCTTTGCTGTGAGTTAAAGCTTGTGTTAGACTGTAGCATATATGCTTATAGTCTCACTGCCCAGGAAGCAGAGGCAGAAGGACTTGCTTGGAGTTAGAGGCCAATCTGGGCAGCACAGCAAGACCTTGCCTCAAAATAATAAAACAAACCCCAACAACAACAAAAATGCAAAACTTTGTTGCTCCAAACTTGTCATTCGGTTCAGTTATGCATGTCAGTTACATGTGACAAGGGTGAATTAGGAACACAGAAAACACTCTGGGACTGAGCAAGAGGGCAGGACTGCACTGTGTTAGAACACAGTCCTCTCCTGAGTCCACTCCCTGGTAACTGTTTCAACCAAAGCCACCTCCCACACCCACTCTGGTTCTCTGTGAGCACCACAGTGGCTTCTGCAACTACAGTCCCAGGGCCGGCTGGAAGGGGAACTGGGGCAAGAGCCACGCATTTGCAAGGAGGACTGCTTATAATTAGAGACTGCCCTATAGAAATGCACAATTAGCAGATTCATTTAGATTTCTGTTATATTTAACTCATGAAACACTTGGACTAAGATCATATGCTTACAAATAATATCATAGCTAGGGTTGATAAGGAAAGTACTCCTGAAGTAATCTGGATCCTGGTTGTAAAATATAGGGCCTGTACTAGCCTCAAGTGTTACTTTATCCCTGGGCGTTTTGTTTGAGCATGAGACTTGTGGAAGCCAGAGCCGCGTCAGGCACTCTCATCAAGTAAAGCACTCACCACCGTTTTGTTTGAATCGGAGTCTCCCACTAAATCTGGAACTCAATTTGGCTAGAATGGCCAGATGGTAAGTCCAAGGATCCTCCTGTCTCTGCCTTCCTGGGGCTAGCATTTCAAATACGCACTGCCATGCCTGCTTTTTATGCAGATGCTAGGGATGTGAACTTGTGTCTTCATGCTTATACTTTCCCCATGCAGCCAGCTCTCCAGCCCCTAACAAAAGCAATTCTTAGTTTTAAAAACAAAACCAAAATGAGTGTGAAGCCTTCTATCTGTAACACTAGCACTTAGGAGGCTGAGCCAGATTGCCATGAGTTCAAGGCCAGCCTGTGCTACATAAAGAAAAAACACAAAGACCGACTACACTGACCATTTCTAAGCTGCCAACAGGGCCTTCAGTGTGTACCGAGTGTGTGAGCAAAGTCTGAGTCTCCATCTCTCCACTGTGGAGATGAGATGTCTCCATGTGGAGATGTCTCCATTGCCAAGATGACTGAAACACCTGGAGTTGACCTGTGAGGAAAGCTGTGAACTTCCCATCCTCCTGAGTTCCTAACAAGAATATCCTCTCAGCCCAGTGTGGGCACTGGGGAGGCAGAGGTAGGAACATTTCTGTGAGTTTGAGGCCAGCCTGGTCTACAGAGTGAGCTCCAAGACAGCTGAGGCTACAAAGTGAAACCCTGCCAAGAAAAGAAGAGAAAAGAAGAGAAGAAAAGAAGAGGAAGAAGAGGAGAAAGAGGAGGAGAAGGAGGAGAAAGAAAAAGAAGAAGGAAGGAGAGAGGGGGGTGGGAGAGTGTCCTCTTATCCCTTGGTGGTGGCTCACAGTTTGCGTGCAAGAGCACATGTATTAAAAGAGTTCTCCCAGCATAGCTACAAACTAGGCAAGGATGCTGGTCTTTGTATGTGGGGAGTGGTGTCCTAGAGCTCATTGGTTTAGTTTGTATGGGTAAGTCTTCACCAAAGTGCCAAGAATCCCCAATAACACAGTGACAAAATTTTTTAAAATGAATAAAATTCCTTTTATAGTTTGCCTATTCCAAATTATGTTTCTTCCATGAAAAACAAAAAACAACACAGTACCACCAGAACCCTAAGATGTGCCCTCCAGATGTATGCAATCCTGCATGCCCCCACCCAATCTGCAGGGGCCGGCACAAGCAGCTGTGCAGGTTCTTGGGCAGTAGTTTTCAAAGCAGCATCCTGAGAGGAGACAGACCCTGATGGCTCCCTAGACTCTTCAAAGGAGTACACAGTCAAGACTGTGATCATAATTCTGATGTATTACTCTTTCAAAGTTGGAAATTTGAGTAGGAAAAGGCTGGTGCCTCACACAAGCAAAGGCCAAAGAACCACGATAGTATATTCTTCATGTCCATGTCAGTGACCATCAAATGTCCAGGTAAGGACAAGTATTACTATATTAGTCCTCCCTTCGGCACAAATCCTAACTGTTCTGTGTGGTGAGCAGGAGTGCACACAGCAAGCACTGGGTCAGCCCAGGTCCACAGGCCTGAAAAGCGCCCCGCCCTGGTTGGCTCTGAGCACATAGCCTTTATCAAGCATGGGCCATTTCTGCTCACCAGCAGGACAGTCACACACACAGTGGTTAGTCACACTTGAAAGGAAGGCAGATAGTTTGAGTGGTAGCAATACAATTCAGGCCTGCAAGTACAGATGAGAATTTGGGACAATTTGTATTTGCCACCCTGAGCATGACACCTAGAGGGGAAGTTGACAATGTGAGATTTTAATGCCGTGCAATGAAAAGTGTCAGCTGTGCGAAACCCCGCACAACTCAGTAAATCAGTATTTTCCAAATAATCAATGGATGATAGTCCTTAGTCATTCATAAGTAAAACCCCATTCAATATTCAAGAGAAGCCACACCTAATATAACAAATAATTAAGAGTTCAGGGACCTGGTTTCAAGTCTTACGCGGCACCAACCTTTCAAGTTTTAATTGAGTATAAAAGAACATCCATAATTATCTGAAAAGGTTATTTAAATACTCCTCCTCCTTTTCCCAACTACGATCTGTATGAATCCACATTTTCATCATGCACTTCAACCCAAAGAGCTGCCTGAATAGAAAAGCGGGTATGACTATCTAGCTGTCCTCTAGAAGGAGACGTTAAACAGATTTGCCACAGTGAAACGCACTGATTCTCACAGCAATGGTGGGTGGCACACACTTAATACAGCACTCAGAGGCAAAGGCAGGTGAATCTCTGTGAGCTCCAGGCTAGTCAAGGCTACATAGTAAATCCTGTGGGGGTGGAGAGGATTGACTTTCTATCCATCAATATTTCTGTTTGGTAAAGTCTAGTTTTCTCTTATAAAAAACAAAACTACAAAAACCCATGTCATTTGGGATGTGGTCCTGTGGTAGAGTATGCACCTAGTATGCTCAAGGTCCTAGGCTAGATCCTAAGTACACTAAACAAGACAAAACGTTGTTTGCATCAACATCTTAATTTCTTGGTGATGGTATTTTAGTTGGTTTTTCCATGATAGGCACTGAATCCATGCTGGCAAGACTTTCTGTAAGCTACATCCCTAGACTCACATTTTTTTAATGGAAAAATATTTAACTTTTTTATTTGTTAAAATGGTAGGTAGCAGATACAATTCATGTTTAAGTTCTTTGAGGTCCTCAGTAATAGATTTAAGTGTGAAATGAGATCAAAGGGCAAGAGAAACTGCAGCATAAGGATCAACCCAGGAGAGTATGCCAACCTCTCTCCACACACAATTCAGAATATCCCTAATCTGTTTTTCAATGAATAAAAATTAATCAATACTGGTCACATTCATCAATCTTTCCTATTCTGATCAATACTTGCTATGTTTTGCTCAGGAAAACCTTTCCCTCCTCCTAACTGTATTATCCAGACAGTCTAAATGCTTCAGTAGATCCACAGGCTCCGACTGTAAGCAGCCAGAGTCTATCTCTCCTCCAGCACCCCCTCCTATTCCCTGCACCCTCCTCCTCCTTCTCATCCTCTTCCTCCTCCTATTCCCTGCACCCTCCTCCTCCTTCTTGTCCTCTTCCCTCCTTCCCTGCATCCTCCTCCTCCTCTTGTCCTCCTCTCCCTCCTCTTCCCCTCCTCCCACATCCTTCCTCCCCCCCCACACCCTCCTCCTCTTCCTCCTCCTTCCTCCTCCCATTACCCTCCTCTCCTCCTCCCTGCACTCTCCTCTTTCTCCCCCTCCCCCCCACACCCTCCTCCTCCTCCTCCTCCTCCTCCTCCTGCATCCTCTTTCCTACAATCATGATTGCCAAGCTTCCATTTCAGTCTGTCAGTGCAGCTAAAGCGATAGATGGAAGGTTATGGATCCCAGTGCTTCCACAAAAGATAAGCTAGAGACCAGCCATCTTCTCGCAGCACAGCTGTGGTCAGACAGGTTGGCTATCATTCTTGCTGCCATTTCAAGAAAGCTGTGCAGGAAGAGAAAGCAGGCCCGGGTGGGGGAGTGTGTGGCACCTCTGCTTTTCAGTAAGTGGGGAAGGGAGGCTGGCTCCACAGGATACTTGTTTTTTCAGGATGAGGGGGATGGAGAGAACACTTGTTGCTCTTACACAGGACTGGGATTTGGTTCCCAACACCCATATGGTGACTCAAGCCTGTCTGTAACTCAGTTCCAGGGAATCAGATGCTCTCTTTTGGCCTCCTCTAAGGGCACCTATACATACATGGTGCATATACATACATGCAGACAAAATACCCATAAACATAAAAATGAAATCTTAAAAAAAAAAAAAAAAAGCTTAGAGCGTAACTTCAGAATCTTCCTCAGGAGTTAAGGTTTCTGCACATCCACTAGGAAACTTAGAAGGACAATGGTGTCACGCATCACTCTCTGAGAAGCTAGCATCTCTGCAGAACAGTCATTTCTTCAATTCAGAAACGCCCACAAGATACCAGCTGAACATGAACTTAATTTCTACTCTTAATGTCCAGCACAGAATTTTTCAAACTACAGACCATTATCCATAAATGCGTTGTGGAATCAGTAGGGTAGGCTACAATTAGCATCATTTTTTCCTTTTTTTTTTTTTTTTTTTTTTTGGTTTTTCGAGACAGGGTTTCTCTGTGTAGCCCGGGCTGTCCTGGAACTCACTCTGTAGACCAGGCTGGCCTTGAACTCAGAAATCCGCCTGCCTCTGCTCCCAAGTGCTGGGATTAAAGGCGTGCGCCACCACCGCCCGGCCAATTAGCATCATTTTTAACGACCACCATGCAACAGTATCAGTGAAGACCACACTGCCTAGAACACATTGGGTGAGTTTTGATTTCGCACGGTATTTTCTTTTCAGTCAAACTTGTGTATACACACGTGCCTCAGTGAAAAACGCATTACTTACCCAAGTCTGCTTAGACGTCTGAAAGGCACTAGAACCTGACAAGTTGTTATAACATATATGCAGGGGGATTTTCCTCCCAGCCACCAACTCTTATCTACGGAAACGCCTCCCACTTAACAGCCATATGGCTGCAAACACACATTGCCATGGTTCGACAAAAACCTTCACATCTCCCTAGCCCAGTGGTCTCAGCCTTCCTACTGCTGAGACTTCATACGTGTAATGCTGCTGTTATAAATCATAATGTAAATATCTGATATACAGGTTATCTGATCTGCAACTCTCAAAGTGGTCAGGACCCAACAGGCTGAGAACCATTGCCCTAGTCCTTGATGAATGGCTTACAAGGAATGGGCATTTGCCCACACCACTTGCAAGATCCTTGCCCATCATTTTTTGACTTGGTACATAGGACATCTGAGTGAGAGTTACAGGGCACACTGCTGGTGGCCATGTTTCCAGGCACAGAAGGAAACAGTCTACCATAAGGAATGAAACAAACATTCAGAAAGAGACAAAAATGAAATTCAGGAGATACCAGCTATACTGAGGTAGCTATGTTATCACCTGTTTTAGTCACTGTCCTCGTGCTGTGAAGAGACACCATGACCAAAGCAACTCTTATACTAATTGCTTACAGTTTTGGAGGGTTAGTCCATCATCATCATCATGGTGGGAGCATGGAAGCACACAGGCAAACAGTAGCTGAAAGTTTCATCCTGATCTGTAGACAGAGAAAGACTGGGCCTGACATGGGCTTTTTGAAACCTCAAAGCCCACCTCCAGTGATACACTTCCTCCAATAAGGCCACACCTACTAATCCTTCTAATCCTTTCAAACATTTCTAATTCCTGATGACTAAGCATTCAAGAATATGAGCCTATAGGGCAATTTTTATTCACTCTACTCTTACATAGGATGGAAGTTCAATTCTCAGCACCCCACTTGGTACCTCACAATTGTCTGTAATGTGTTCTAGGGGATCTCACACTCTCTTTTGGTCTCTGCTGGCACTGTATGCTTGTGGTACCCAGGCATATGTGCAGGCAAAACACCCATACACATAAAATTAAAGCTAAATCTTTAAAAAATATTGTATTGAAATGTGTGGTAGTTTGAATAAAATGGCCCCCATAAGCCCACAGAAAGTGGCACTATTAGGTGTGGCCTTGCTGAAGTAGGTGTGGCCTTGTTAGAGGAAGTATGTCACTGTGGGTGGGCTCTGAGGTCTTAAAAGCTCAAGTGTAGCCAGTATGTCTCCTTCTTCCTTCTGCTGCCTTCCAATCCAGATGTAGAACTCTCAGCTCCTTCTTCCACAGCATGCCTGACTGCACGCTGCCATGCTTCTCGCCATGGTGATAAATGGACGGAACCTCTGAAACTGTAAGCCAGACCTAATTATATTTTTTCCTTATGAGGTGCCTTGGTTATAGTGTCTCTTCATGGCAACAGAAACCCAAACCAAATTCTATTTTGGTCTTCAATAAAATGAAATAAAAAACATCTGAGGGCAAATTTGGTAAGTGAAGGCAGGAACTTTAAAGTCTCTTCAGCAAAGTTCATGTATCTATACATCACTTATAATAGTCTTTTTCTATCTGTGTACTGACTAGAATCATGAGATACAGGGTAGCAGAAGGGTAATACAGAAACCACTGTCAAAGAATAGCTGGGCTTTTGTTTTTTAAGCAAACCCCAAACCACTCTGTCCAGTTCAGCCCTGCAGAACTTGGTGATGGCGGGGTCCCTGGACAATATCTGGGAGCTGCTGAAGTGTTTGTGCTTCAAGGTGGTGGAGGCTGAGATGGGAGAAAATAAAAGCTGTACATTTGGTTTCTGTACAGCAGAAACCAAGACAGAGTTGAGCATGCTCTAAACCAGGCCAGGAAACGGAGCACTGGTTTGTAAACTAAAGACAACTCCTCTTGCTCTAAGCATATAACAAGCTTCTGCCGTGCGTTCACTGGATGCTAGGATGAGACGTGTAACCCACCTGCTTTTGGCTTTTGTGTATATCTGAACGTGTCACGCAGGGTAATGCACTGACTGACCTTTAACACAATGTTGTTGGTTCCACTCTGGAAGAATCTACTAAGAAACACAGGTGGGATTATGGGGTGTTCTGTGAGGATACTGGCACAGTGTTCTCTTGTACAACAGAACTTGTAAGTACTTGGTCTGCTCCCGCCACTCTATCAAGTCGCTGAGCCCGCCATCCAGAGAGGCTCACCAGAGCTCCTGGAAACCGCACTGTTCACCTGACACTGGTTCTTTGAAAACGTATTCCCAGGAGTTAAAGGCTCGTGAACTTTCAGAACTTTGATAACAATGCATGAGAAGCACAATTTTCTCACTTAAAAAACTGAAAGCCAGAAATGGTGACACTTGCCTGGAATCAGTGCCCAGGAGGTAGAAGAAAGGTCAGAGGTTCAAGGTCAGCTGCAGAGACAATTCCAGGAGTTGCTAGCCTAAAACTCACTAGGTAACCCAAACTGACCTTAAACTCAAGATCCTCCTGCCTCAGCTTCAGAGTGCCAGAATCAGACCACCACACTTAGCAAGTGGGCTGCCTCCTATGTGTCTTCAGAGGCTTTCAAATGGCAGAACACTTAGCACTAGGGCCATTCCCACAATACCTAAACTCAATACAACAGGCGGCTCACCTTTTCCAGGCATGCCTGCACAAAGTTCAAGTGAACTTAGCTCCCAGGCCAAGGACTGCAGCCTCTGCTAAAGGACGCTTTACAAGAAAGCACATGCACCCAGGCCCACCAGAACCCATACTCTTTACTGTAGTTTCCACACACAGTGCACACACGTGTGCCATGGCACTCATATATCTTATTTTTTAAATGGGAAAAAGAATGCACAATCATTCAAATCTCATTATAATACTTGTAACATTTTTCTCAAAAATAATATTTTCAACAGTTTCAACATAATATCTTAATTAAGAATTAAAATGAACATTTCCTGTGTTCTACTGTGGATCAGACAGCAAGATCATTTGCTTTACGCATTACAGTGGAAGCACCCTTTGGCTCTTGACTGCAGTTATCTAACTTGACCTCCACCCAGAACTATTTGTTTACAATTATAACAATTGCATGCACAGCTGAAAACGTCTACTGCTATAAAATGATAAGCTGGGACACTTTAGGAATCTTTTTTTTTTTTCCCTTTGTCTTAAAGAAAAAACCTGAAGCTGGCTTGGACGGATCCTGGCTGCTGATCCTGTGAGCACAAGTGTGCGTTCTCCCACCTGCAAGGTGGAATCGGGCACTTTCCACTTCCACAACGCGCCAGGCTGCTCTTAGCTGCGTGGCCACGCCCTTCACAGCAACTCAGGCCCCGGCCCACCCCGCGCACCGACCCACCCGCGCAACGCAAGCCGCCCAGCCTGCAGCAGCCGCACGCTGTTACACAGGAGTCTTTGGCAGGCAGCTGTTACTTGCTCCTTTTCTTTGTCATTCAGAGAAAGAAATGGAAGACGGTGAGCAGTGATTTGTGTTCTTTGTCTGGGCCGGGTTTGTGTACTTCACCTCTATTCCTTCAGCCTGCTATAGATTAAAAACTGGTAGTATCATCTTTCAGAGCACAACTTTTTCTGGAGTTAAATGAAATAAAATGCAGAATAAACAATCCTTTTGGTTCTGGTAAAGTTATTCAGTAAGATACGTTTCTTCGACTCCAAAATGTGCTTGGATACTGTCAATTATACAGATTCTAGTTGAGATTGCTAATAAATTATGAGCATGATTGCTTTATTTAAAGGTGTTTTTGAGTACCTACCGTGTGTTAAAGTTAAGTTTTGAAAGTAAAGAATAAATATTTTTTTTTTTTTTTTTTTTGAGAAAGAGTCTCAGCCAAGATTGGCTATGTACCTTGAACTTCTAATTCTCCTGCCTCCAGCTCCCTAGTGCCATGATCAGAAGCATGTGTTACCATACCCTGCTTTATGTGGAAATAAGGATGGAGCCCAGGGCTTGGTGTATGTTAGAAAAACACTTTTTAACAACAGAGCCCTACATCTGCATTTTTAATGGATAGGATTTTAAAACATCTTGTTAAGGATAAGTGAAAATCAACATTAATTTATATTCCCTAAACATATACCTCAAAATCAAGTAAGCAGGGGGTCCTGGCTTTCTTGTTCCCATCTGCACAGTTTACTGTGGTTAATCAACACCTTTCAAAATGCTTCTTCATTTACTCTTTCTGTTTACTCTTTCTGTTTTTGTTTTCGGTTTTGTTTTCCTGAGCCAGGGTGTCTCACCGGCCTGGAGCTCATCAGAAGGCGGGCGCTGGCAATCTGTGAGCTTCCCATCTCCCCTCTCCAGGCACTGAGACTGCAAGCACCACAGGCCACGTATTGAAATGTGGGTTCTGGGGGGTGGGGGTGGGGTGGAGCGGTAGCTCAATGGTTGAGCCATCACTGCTCTTCCACAGAGTTCAGTTAGAAGCACTCACACCCAGCAGCTCTGTGGGTTCAAACATCTTCTGACCCCTGTGGGTACCCGCCCGCACAGCGTGCACATAAACTCATGTAGGCACACAGACACACACAGAGTAATCTTTAAAAAGAAAGAAAGAAAACGAAATGTGGGTTCTGGGGATCTGGAACCTGGTTCTCTTGTTGCCAGCAAGCGCTTTACTAGCTGCATCTCACCCCAGCCTCAACAAGTTCCATGTTTACTCGTGGCCTTCAGCTTCCTCCTCAGAGGGCGAAGTGATGACTTCTAAACCTTAGCTTTGTCTCCGCAAGTTAGCAGGTAAAAAGGTTCACTCTCAATTTCCATAGTTTTCAGAGGCCAAGTGAGCAATAGGGTGGTTGTGTTAATAAACCTTTCTATCTACCTGGTGAGTACAGACTTACTCTCGGTGCTTCAGAAGACTCAGTAGCAAAGAGCTATCTCCGAGTGTACAAGTTCCTCGCTGTATATGATCTTAATGCACAGAAGGCTTGGCAGGGGCATGGAGACGTGGGAGATGGTGGGGAGCAGCCTCAGAAGTCATCTTCCCACAGTGTAAACGGGAGAGGAAGCAGCAGCGAACAACTAACAGTCACTGTTCTACAGAAGGTTTTCCGTAAGTAAAAATGGAGAGACCCAAAGTGTGATGATGCAGTCTCCTGTAATTCCAACATCAGAGAGCTGAGGCGGGAAGATCAGCCATCTGAGACCAGCCTGGACCACAAAGGGAGACAGGTGGTGGTGGTGCACGACTTTAATCCTAGCAGTCAGAGGCAGAGGGATCTCTGAGTCTGAGGCCAGCCTGGTCTACAGAGTGAACTCTAGGACAAGTTAGGGCTATACAGAGAAACAACAAAAGAAATTTAAAAATTAAAACAAAAAAGAACAAAAGTAGGGAGACACCAAGGGTCTGGATCTGAGTTTCTGCCGTTAGCACACTCCTAAAATAAGAATAACCACACATGTCTAGCTTGCCATGCTGGCGTGTTGTTTGGACTATGTATGAAAATCAAGGACAAGTACTATACCTTTAAATTTTTTAAAGGGCTACTGCAATATTTCTGACATTACCCAATTGCTCAGCACCACATTTGCTTAAGTGCCCGGAAGAGAGCCAGAGCCTGGCCCTCCACGGTTCTGAAGTGGGTTCTATCGAAGCCCAGGGCGACGCCAGGCTGCTGTCTACAGGAGAGAGCCTGCCAATTTCCACCGAACCCAAGATGGCAATGGCCAGCCTCCCTGGGCTGCATGTGAGCAAGAATGGACACACATACACTGAGTCATGTTCAGGGACACTAAATCAATAAAACCTCTTGGAGTGTGTGCACCGCACTTAACTTCTTATGTGTCACTGAGATTAAGCAAACTGATCAAAACACAGCTTTCACTTTTGTTACTCAGAAGTAGAGAGAAGTGCCACAGAAACTTCATTTTTAATTAATCTGGGGGAAACTTCTTAAAGCAGACATTCTTGCCATTACCTCCTCCAAGTTCTGCAAATATTCACTAACAAGAATTATGGACAAACTTCAAAGCACGTATATATTTTGGTCTAGTGATCACGTTTTAGAACAACTTCGTTTGAAGAGTCGCTAGGGCTATGTTTATATATGATTCAGGAAGCAATTGCTCACACACTACCACACTCTAACTGAGGGAGAGATTTTGTTACATTTCTTACTATAAAGAAAAAACATGGCTTATGAACATTCACCCATTCATGAAATTCCCTGACAGGAAGCAACCGATGATACCAGTTATAAGGTAAAAGGAAAATGGGCTGAGTCCATAACTTCCTTCAAGTCCCCACCCACCACCACCATTCTGGGGCAGCAATCTGATCAAGACCATGAAACAGATGATGCTATGCTTACAACCTAGGATGAGCCTTGCTTCAGAGACTCACCTAAACCCTAATGCTGACACACTTAAGAGACATGGGAATGCCGTCAGTGCTTGGAACACACTTTCTTGTCCTCTAAGGCTATCTAAACAGAAAACACAGCTCGGCAACAAGGGAAACCAGGGAGTCCTATGGTTTTGCTCTGGCTCTAGCTGACTGGAGCAAAACCCTGGCCAAACACTTAACTGAGATGACCTTTATTTTCAGTATCTGAGAAATGGGAGTGGAAACAGGAAATGCTATTTTACAATTTGCAGACAAGCACAATAAAGAAGCTAACAGGTGGAAGTTTTATACAATGTTACACGACAGGAATTACAAACAGAAGCAGGCCGAGGTGCTGTCTGATACTGGCCAACTCCTCTGAATGCCAGGGAGGAAAATCTGCTAAATAAGTAGGAAGTGTTATTAGCACTTCCTTATTTTATAGTTAGATACAACAACAGTAGCACAGAAAACATGGCAGTCCTTCATGTTTGCCAGGGTCTAAGACTAGCCACTATTCTAAAAACCTCAAGGAACTTGATGGCCACCCGAGTCCCTCCTGAAGACTAACACCAGAGACTGAGGACAAAATTTTCATAGTAATATACAAACATAATTTTAAAATGACTGTGACCAGTTTCACAGCTTCACGTAGTAATTAATGGACACCTGATCATACAAGTCATCAATGACACAGAACTCAGCCGACAGCACAGTATCAGGAGCAATGATAACACCATGAACGAAGCAATGACTACAGAGGAGAGACTCGTCTCCAGAAGCAGTACAAAGTCCATGAATTTGGTCTTATTTATTTACCTATTTAGACAGGAAAATCTTTTTTTTTTTTTTTCTTTTAACAAGGTATTGACCCCAGGGCATTAAGCAGGCAAGGCAAGCACTCTATCTATGAGCCATGTATCAGCCATTCATAGATTTTGTTTAAAGGAAACAAATTTTTATAGAAGGCAAAGCAGTCAACTTGCCATTGACAGCAACAGGCATGAAGAGCAGTAACCCAACACAAACCAAACTAATGGAACCTCTCACCCATTCTATTATTTATTTATTTACACCCCGGTTGCATTTCACTCATTTTTAATAGTTCTGCTTCCCTAACTTAAAAATGTTTAAAGGAGGGGACTCAGCATAGTGCTCACATAGGCATAAGAACCGGAGATTGATCCCGAGTAGTCAGGTAAAAAGCCAGTACAGTGGCACATGCCTGAAATCCTAGAACAGAAGCACTGCTAGCCAGCCAGCCTGGCCGACATATAAACTTGGGTCAGTGAGAGACTCTGTCACGAAAAATAAAATGGAGAGAGACCATTAGGAAAGACACCTAGAATCATGCTCTGGCCTCTACATGTGTGCACTCATACATGCAAACATACACACACACACACACACACACACACTGCTCTTACACAAATTCTTAAACCGGCTATTTGGACCTTTTGTTTCATTTATGTTTAGCAAAAGACTAGGGACATCTGAAGCACAGAAATTATAATCAGATTGACCAACGGTCTAGTTTCTGCTCAACACCCCACAGCTGACTTACCTCAGCATGTCAGACTATCACCTGCCATCTCTAAGCACGTTGCTTAGAAAGTCACAAGGCACTTACGACACTCCATGACAGCTACCTGTGGAGCACGAAGGATCTAGGAACAAGCGGCCGTCACACCCATAGGTGACTGCAGCCCTGAATCATTTCAACTTCAAAGACATAGCTAATAAAAGACTCGGTTCCAGTTCAGTGGCTGACTGAACAGAGAACTCTTTACTCAGACCTTCTTCCTAGTCATAAAAGAACAAATATTCAAAGTGCATCTTATTTGTATCTGAAGAGGTGAGACAATGCTAGCTGGAATGCCAACAATTTACAGTGAAAGACAATTTGAAAGGTTTGAAAGAGCAATACTTACAGCAGTGATGCCGATCACCGCAGAAATGACCGACATGAGACGAAAAAAATTCAAGTGCAGTACTGCAGGCCTGTAGGCCGGAAAGGCCCAGCACTCTGTAAGGAGAGCCGCCTGAGCCAACCTGGGCTACACGTAAGATCCTGTCTCAGAAACAAAACATCTTATTGAGGATACAGCTCAACTCAGTGTCTCCCGAGCATGCAGAGTCCCAGGTTCATCTCCCAGCACTTTAATAAACAACAGTACACACCTGTAATTCCACCCCTAGGGAGGTAGAGCAGGAGGACAAGAAGTTCAGGGGCATCCTCAGCTACATGGCGACCTTCAGACCAGCCTGGCATATCTGAGACCCTGTCTTTAATAAACTCTTTTCAAAAACCTTATCCATACAAATATCCAATACTGAAGTCAGAAACCATGTGAAATGAGATAGTTAAGGACATCAAACAAACATGGTGGCAGCGAGCACCTCTCCTCCAACATCCCAGCAAGGTCCTTTGTCCTTCCTGCTTCATCATCATTACACAGGAGAGTGTCCTTGAATGTCCTGAGAATGTCTCAGGAGCTGCACTAAGAAACTGACTATAGAGTTGTCATGTCTGAACTTTCACTTAGCACAAGGATGACGTGGGCCTGCAGAGAGAGTGGAGAGAGCAAGGCAGAAAGCAAACAGGCCCACGGTTCATAATTGCCAGATCTAGGGAGACGTGGAGAGGTGTCTGCTGAATCATCCTTCCAGGTTTTCTCCATATTTGAAAAGTGTGGTTGTGGGTATAAAGATGGCACACACCGTAACCCCAGCACTCAGGAGGCGAGCCTGGTCTATATAGTGAGTTCCAGGCTAGCCAGGGCTACCTAAAGAGACACTTGTCTCATTTAAAAAAAAAAAAAAAAGGTTGGTGTGCAGGGAAACAGTGTAGATTGTGTCCATACATTCAAGTTACCTAGGGGCTTCCAAAAGCTCAAGGCCAGGGCCTCACTCAGGAGCTGTGTCCTGTGAAGGCTAATTCTGCATGTGTTCTGTTAGCATGGCAGAAAGTGCTTGAGTTGTTAAGCCACAGCTCAACACTCTGACAGCCCAAATGCCTGAGTTAAAATTCTGCTCATTTTTTCTTGACTCTTTTTAATCAATGAGAAGTTAACCATGTTTTCAAACTCAATATAGCCATTAAATGCAACACTAAAGAAATGTACCCAGATCACACAGTGAGTAACATAAGAACTGCTGCATTCTGTGCACTTGCTTAGTGTGGGATGACTTTAGGCTCCATTCTTGTACCATAAACAAGCAAACAAGCAAACAAACACAACAACAACAAACCTTGGAGTAGAAGAATGGGATGGACTCACTTCTCCTTTAAACAAACCTAAAGAGTCTATAGCCCAACATGCACAATTCAAATTAGAGAAATGAAACGGGTGGGTAGGACTATGTTTAAGAGACATTAAGCTATTTATCCCATGTATAAAAAGAACAAGGGCTTTGGTGATGACTACAAGGATAGAGTGCTGGCTGTGTGTGCATGAGAACTTGAATCTAGATCCCCAGCACCCATAAAAGGCAGGCCCAGGCAGCATCTGTCTATAACCCCAGTGTTGGTGGACAGGGAGATCTGGGGTTAGGGGGCTAACCAGACCATCTACCACCTAGCATAGAAAGCAAGCTCAGTGAGAGAACCCTGTCTGGGGGGGGGGGGGGGGAGGAGGACAGAGAGAGAGAGAGGGGGAGGAAGGGAAGGGGAGTGGGAGAGGAAGAGGGAGGGGGAGGGGAAGGGGAGAGGGAAAAGGAGAGGGAGAGGGAGAGAGGGAAAGGGAGAAGGGAGAGGGAGAGAGGGAGAGGGGAAGGGAGATCACAATAGAGGATACTCAGTGTAGAACTCTGGTCTCCATACATGAATGCATGGGCATGCGTACCCATACACACAAAGGCATACACCAAACAACTCCAATCACTCAACATATACTTTAAAAAAAAGATGGGTTTATTTACATTTATGAGTGTTTTGCCTGCATGTATGAATATGCACCACATGCATGCCTGGCACCCACAGAAAGCAGACGGGGGCATGGGATTCTTTAGAATTGGGGTTACAGACAGCTGTGAGTCTCCATATGGGTTCTGGGAACCCTAGTCCTCTGGAAGAGCAACCGTGCCCTCAACTGCTGAACCTTCTCTCCAGCCTCCCACAGAATTCTTAGTATAAAAATAAAAAGAACAGAGAAGACTTACTAAAATTACATTCTTATCTCCGTGTCAAACATGAATCATGATCAGCAAACCTGTAAGGGAAGGATTCCTGGGAGAACACATAACTTCCAGTCTCCAAATTCAAATTTGTGCAAATTATTTAAAGGTACTCCAGTGAGTCTTATACACGAAGAAATGTTCTCCAAGGTCCGTGTAATACAGGAATATTCCTCCCTGCTTCTCAGTTCCATTTGTCTTTCTTATTTAAAATGTCTTTGTGTGGCAAGGTCTGAAACATGCATGACTAGAAGTTACGTAAGAGAGAAATGATTAAAAGTCACAAACTCAAAACATACTTCACAGACAGGTGTGTTTGTTCACATGTGTTACCCAGCACGTGGGAAGCTAAGGAAGGATGACATCAAGAATTCAAGGCCAGCTTGGGCCACACCCTATCCCCTCGCTTGATTCTAGCCAAGAGTGAGAAGCAATGAGGTCCTGCTGGGAAAGAAAGAAACAAAACAAAAATTCTGATAATAGACATTGTCATAACAATGGACCTTACAACCTAGGTGGCTTTAATTAAAAAAAAAAAAAAAAGTTTTATTGATTATACATTAAGAACATGTTTCTAAAATACTGAATTTGGAAATGTTTATTTATTTTGATACAAGGTGTCTAACTCATTCCTCCCATCTCAACCATTCAAGTAGCTTGGATTACACACACACACACACACACACACACACACACACACACACACACACGTACCACTATAGATTCAATTTGGAAAGCGCTTCCATGCTCACATGCTCGCTCGCTCCCTCTCCCCACTCTCTCTCACCTTTCTCCCTCTCTCCCTCCTTCTCTCCCTCTCCCTCTCTTTCTTTCTAGTTAGAGATGGGTGGTGCTGAGGATTCAACTCAGGATTTCACGCATGCTAGGCAAATGCTCTACCACTGACCTACATGGCCGCTTGTTGTTTTTTTGTTTTCAGACAGTGTTTCATATAATCCAGGCTAGTCTTAAACTCACTATGTAGCTGAGGATAACCTTGAACTCCTGATCCTTCTGCCTTCATTTCCTAAGTGCTGGGATTACAGGTATCAAACAACATCATGTTAGGCTACAATCTGGTACACTGTGCGCACGCACACATGCACACATATATCCTTGAAATCATTTACAATAGATAATGCCATAATTATGCTAGATGGGCATTTCAATCAGATGTAAAAGAAACAACAAATTCTGCAGGAAAGAAAACTCTTTATGGGTTTTCTTAAGTCTCCACAAAAGTGTCTAAATACTTTCATTAACAGATAAACTGTGAGATTTTGTACTTTTATCCCCAAATTTAAATCTAAGAGACAGGAATGCATTATATTATCCTATCTTAGACATCATTCCAAATAAAGAAACATATGTGATCTAAAAATAAAGAATGTTAACATTTCAAAACACTCAGAAAAAATTTCAACACAACCATAGTCACACAGTATTGTATTTGAATTTAAATCCAGGGCTAGAACACTGCTGGGTAGAAGTGTTTGCCTAGTGTTCACAAGGCCTTAGGTTCAGTTTCCAGCACTAAATAACAACATTAAGAGAAAAAAAGAAAGTAGTAGGCCTGTCTGCTAAATTTCAAAGCAAAATAATTTAGAAAGATTATTTATAAATTATAGCAACATAGTCAGACTTCTTCTTAAGCTAGTCAAATTAGGCGTAGGGTATACCCACCTGGCAGACAGGGCTAGTCTAGGCAAACTGGGGAGGAGGTATCTTTAGTAGCTGCTGAAGGGCTGCCTGTTCACCCTTCCTCAGGGAACTGCCTTGTCTACAGCACCTTCTCTGATGTTTCAAGGGTTCCCAGCAGTGGGCTTTTTATGTATTACTTCTGACTCAGGAACCTAAAATATACCCAAATTGTGTCTATAAACTCTGTTCACAGGTGCGATTTCTGCTCCCCTTGGGACAGTGAGGCCTGCTCCATTTTTCAATGCTTCTCTACTGAGTCTGTGCAGTCGCAGCAGAAGAGACTAGTCTTTGTCCACGACACAAATGCCTCTAGCCAATGTTACTTAAAGGAAGGATGGATTCCCAAGAAAGCTACCCAGAATTTCCAGAGGGCAGGTCCATTTGGTCTAGGACTTGCGTTACTGCCGCGCACACACCAACCAGACTTTGCATTATGCTACATTCCATATGGCCCAACATAAAGGACTGATTTCTTTGCAGGGATCTCTTGTCTCTAGAGGACTGTAGGCATCACTGGGAAGATGCTGTGTCTTACTATACTCCCAAGAACCTAGGACCTGTATTAAATATTTATAAATTCGAAACAATAACTCATGATGATCACTCCGCGTAATGCTACTTTATAAAACATAGGTATATTCACTTTGTTATTTGAGATGGAACTAACAGTTTCATTTGTGCAGAAAATTACAAACCTGCAGTCACTAAGACAAAACCTTAGCTCCCACTGTAAGCAGTAAAGCAAACTCAAGGTTTTCTTGTTAACTGTTTAATATCGACACTCATTGCAACCTTTTTTTTTTTAAGGCTCGGTCACAAAGGAAACAAAAGAACAGGAGAAAACAACTTAAAAAGTGCAATAAAAATCTAGGAAACATTCCAGATCATGGTCATCATAAAGTTTTCCAGGGTTAATAAATAAGGAAGATTCATGATTTCTGGAAGAAACTGACATTGTTATGTTTTGATGTCTCAACTCAAATTCAAATATAAATTGTTTACTCAAATTAATTTTGTGGTCAGAATCGGGATTCCCTTTATACAAAATCAAAGGACTTAAAATCCACATTAAGATTCTTTCCTGCTATCATTTCATCAGTGTAGAATAGTTAATTGTGGCTGCTACCAATCTCTGGCTTCACCAAAACCCTCTGGAACCCAGTCTCCGGAGTGGGGATATGCCATTCTTTCCCTACACTGCCTAGCTGTCCACATTAGGAACTCCAGAATACAGTGTGTCTAATTTTATTTGAATTAAATAAAATGTACAACAGGGACTGGAAAGATGGCTCAGCAGTTAAGAGCACTGGGGACCTGTGCTCAATTCCCAGCACTGACAGGGTGGCTCATAACCATTTATAACTCCAAAAGGATTTGATACTTTCTTCTGGCTTTCACAGGCACCAGACACACAAACTGTGCACAAATGTACATGCAGACAAAATACCTATACACATTAAGTTAAATTAAAGATAAATTAAATTTTAAAAATAGCAACAGATTGCTTTCTAAATCAGAGGGAAGAGCCAGGCAGCCTTGTTGGTGCACATCGATGATTCCTGCAGTCACTGAGAAGGTTAACACAGCAGGGTCAGGAGTCCCAGGTCAGCCTGACTAGGAGCAAGTTCAAGACCAGCCTGAGCAACATAATGTGTTTGAGACCTCGTCTCAAAAGGTTTATTTAATGGGACTTAAGGACTTCTGACTTGTGATGTCTGAATAACATCAAAAAGTTTGAGAAATCAGTAAACATTCTGACCAAGTCAAAGACTGTGGTCCTTGGGACCACAGCTCAGTATGGAGGCGGAGCTCAGTGTGGAGGTCTCAGAGCTCAGTGTGGAGGCGGAGCTAGGTGTGGAGGCGGAGCTAGGTGTGGAGGTGGAGCTGTGTGGAGGTGGAGCTCAGTGTGGAGGTGGAGCTCAGTGTGGAAGTGGAGCTCAGTGTGGAGGTGTAGCTCAATGTGGAAGTGGAGCTCAGTGTGGAGGCGGAGCTCGGTGGAGGCGGAGTTAGGTGTGGAGGTGTAGCTGTGTGGAGGCGGAGCTCAGTGTGGAGGTGTAGCTGTGTGGAGGCAGAGCTCAGTGTGGAGGCGGAGCTAGGTGTGGAGGTGGAGCTCAGTGTGGAGGTGGAGCTCGGTGTGAAGGCGGAGCTCCGTGTGGAGGCGGAGCTCGGTGTGGAGGCGGAGCTCAGTGTGGAGGTGTAGCTCAGTGGTATGCTCATGGGCTGATTTTCAGCATCACAAAGAAAGAAAAAAGCATTCATTTTTATGCTCTGATTTTCTAGGTAAAAGAAGCCTTAAAATCCAAACAACAGTTAACCCAAAGGGAACATTTCATTTGAATTAAAGCCAATGAAGACAGTAACGCTGGTGTGACTTCAGCGGGGACATTAATCATGCAACAATGTGAGTCTGGAAAACCTCACTGTGACTGAGGTCTGATGTCCCAACATGATTTCAAGAGTTTAAAAACAAAACAAAAGGAGCTGTTGCTCCCCGTGCTGTGACTTTCTCAGGAAAGTCGCCCTCAATGTGGTTGGGGCGGTCACCACACACAAAAAAAGTTTCTTAAAAACTCACCAATCACTTGGCATGGAGCAAAACAAAGCTCCATGTCTGAAATAATTTACAGTCACATCAACAGAAAAAAAAAAATGCTGTAGCATTCCCACCCCCAAAAAAACCAGATTAACAGAAAAATCAGTAAATAATAAACATGCTAACTTTTTTTTGTTGTTGTTGCTGCTTCTCTCACGTCCTTTGAGCTATGTCTTAGGTTTACAGTGTGGCCTTTAAACTTATGCAGGTAAGATGGCCAATGCTCATCTTCTCATAAAACAAAGCAAGTCTTTCTATAGAAAAGGCTTTTCCATTCGTCCAATGTAGCAGTCTAAAATAAATGAAAGCTTCAACTCTCTGTGTTCTGCATTGGCAAATGCACAGAGAGCTGAAAGAAAAATTACTATGGTCAAGAAAAAAACTCAGAAAGAAGTCACAAGCACACACAAAATGCACACATGCATATATACACATGCATGCACACACACACACAAACTCATTCAGAATTAGTAAGAAAATTGAAAACAACTTTTCAACAAAGACTTGTGGGAAACAATACATAAAAGGTAGAATATTTTGATTATTTAATATATCAAAAGTAAACATTTGGTGTTAAAGGCTTACTCATACAGATCATCCTAAAAATATGGACTTTAAATTCAAAGGCAGAGAAGGCATGAAGTTGTTGTTTCAGTCCAGTGGCTACTGAACAAATAGGTAAGTCGTTGGGTGTTTTGTTTTGCTTCGTTTTAAGTTGATTCCTGGAGCAGGCTGGAGAGATGGCTAAGTTAAGAATAAATTATGTTCCCAGCACCATGTCAGGCAGTTCATAACTGCCTGAAACTCCAGCTCCAGGCGATCCAAGGCTCCTAGCCTCACGTACAAACACCTAAAGCAACACATGCATGTAATTAAAGATAAATTGTAAAACAAAAAGTTGCTTCTTTTGTTGGGGATGGGGGCTGCAGTTCAGTAGCAGAGCCTGTGTTGAATGTAGTTTAGTCCCAGAAGTCAGAAAAACATTTCTGCTTAGAAAACTCACATTTGGGAGATTAGTACTCACTCTCCTCAATAATGATTAGACCCAATAACATTTCTGTGTAGGACTCACTTGTTTAAATAGGTCTTACTCTGTGTCCACTAACACTTCACATTCACATTGAAAGTTGAACAAGATCATAAGGCTGTGATAACTGCTAATAACTAGAGAAAAAGTAAGGCTGAACTCTGACAAATTTATATAACAGGCAAACTCTAAGCCTACTTTTTGGACAGAATCTCCTGAGGCCCAGACTGACCTTGAACACACCAGGTAGCTGAAACTCCTGATCCTCCTTCCTCAACTTGCCAAGTGCATGGTCTGAAGGCATGTGCCACCAGGCCTAGCTACCTTCTAATGTTTATTTTTATATTTATTTGTTTGTTTGTTTGATAACGGATTTCTCTGGGTAGCCCTAGCTATCCTGGAACTCACTCTGTAGACCAGCCTAGCCTCAAACTCAGAGATCCACCTGCCTCTGCTTCCTAAGTGCCTCTAATTTTTAATGTTCTGTGTTTAATGTTTACCCTCTAATTTTTAAAGGTTCTTAAATCCTATACTCCTGCAACCCCAACACTTGGAAGAAGGTGGCAGGAGGATCAAGAGTTCAAGGTCAAGCTGGACCAAGAGACCCAGTTTTAAAACAAAACAAAAGAAAACCTACAACAAAAACAATAGTGAAGACTCACTGTTCATTTTTAGAGGCAATGCAGGGCGATCTTTAAAGTACAGCCTTTCTGTACATGCCTTTGTCCATCTCCCTAAATAAAAGGAACTAAATGGGATAAAGTAAATCCTTCAAGCCACTTTACTCTGAAGTGTGTATATTCCACTGCATTCAAATGGTACAATATAAGTGACTACAAAAGAGGTCCCAAAGGCATGTGTGCCCTTTGAAAGGAAATAATACGTGAATTTTTCTTTGACTTTCTAAGTTTCTCTCTGCTTTTGTCTGTTTTGACAAGAAATCTTAAGCCTGGCTCTCTGTGTGTGTGTGTGTGTGTGTGTGTAATTTATTTTTATTTTATGTTCATTAGTGTTTTATCTGAATGTATGTCTGTGTGAGAGTGTCAGAAGCCCTGGAACTGGAGTTATAGACAGTGTGAGCTGCCATGTGGGTGCTGAGAACTGAACCCCAGCTCTTCTGGAAGAGTAGTCCGCATTCTTAACTGCTGAGCCATCTTTCCTCTCCAAGCCTGGGTCTATAGTTACAATGTTTTGTTTGTTTGTTTTCTTTTTTTGGGTGAAGAGTGATATTAGGGATCAAACTGGGCTCCATACTATTTTTTTTAAGATTTATTTTTATTTTATGTGGCTGTTTTGCCTGCATGTTTGCCTGTGTGCCTGCATGAACAAAGGCCAGAGGAAGACTGTGGATCCCTGAGAACTGGACATATAGATCGTTGTGAGCCATCTTGTCAGTGCTGGGAATTAAACACAGATCCTCTAGAAGAGCAACCAGTGTTCTTAATCACTGAGCCATCTCTCCAATCCTTAAAAACATATTTTAAGGCAGGCAGGGTGGCATATGCCTTTAGTCTCAGCACTTCAGAGGCAGCAGCAGATGGATCTCTGATTTGATGCCAGCCTGGTTTACAGAAAGAAGTCCCATTTCAAAAAGAAACAAAACAAAACAAGATTTCAAAGTTAGGTACAGTGGTCCATGCTTGTAATCAGAGCATGTTAAAGGATAAGACAAGAAGAACTGCCATTAGCTTAAGACAGGTGTAGTCCACAGTGTGAGTACCAGGCCACCCAAGGCTACACAAAATAGTAAAAGAAAAAGTACATAAACAACAAGATGTGGCTACATGGCCTCGATCCAAACACTCAGAAGGCCAAAGCAGGAGGACCACAGGTCTCAGTGCTGCCTGGCCTACACACAAAAAATTGGTTCTGTCTTTAAAAGGAGGACATTTTTCTAAAATTTGGTTATTTTAACCAATGAAAATGCAATATGGTCAACTAAAGCAGGCAGCATGACTAGATTAGACAAAGGATTGCACACACAGACTTACTGGATATGGGAGATACCTCATGAGCTTATACCTCAAGAAAGTTTTACAATGTTGTAAAACTCAGTCATACTCCTGATTTTATAAATGAAGATCCTTCTTTTAATCCATGCATTTCTTAACTTCAGAGGGCTCAGCAACCAAGCTACATTGTATTGACAAGTGAAATAACAAGTTTCCATAAATGATGCAGGCAGTGGCCGGTCCAATTTGTTTGCTTTAAAGTAACAGAGTTCCCAATTGTGTAACATCTATGAAAATGTGGGAAAGTTTGAAAATCGTTTCATTTACTGATTTCACATACCTACCACACATTTACTGTAGCTACTTCAGCAGCTAATTATTATTAAGTCTGTTCAAGAGAAAGAGTCTTATTCCTGAATGGAAAACAGAAGCAAAGTTTCAGTCCTTGAGGAAGTGACTCCATGTAAGACTCATGAGTTCTCTTTATTAATTCTGAAGCAGGGAATTATATCTGATCACCATCTGAGACATTCAAAATCTAATTTGTACAGTTCACATTAATGAAGAATAGCATTCAACTTAGTGATAGAAAGCTTACAAGGCAGAAAAGGCTATGATTAAAACCTGGACATGTCAGGTAACAGAGGAAGATATCAAATGTGCCTTTTCAGAGTACTTTAATTTAGTTTTCAAAATAAAAACCATTAGTAAAAAAGAAATTATAAATGTTATTTACTCTCTAAGCACTAAAATAAAGTAAAAAAAAAAAAAATACCCCACCCCCAAGTGCTGGGATTAAAGGTGTGAGCCACCATACTGGACAAATAAAAATCAAAAAGTAACAGTATTCTCTACTGTATCAGACTTAAAAGGTACATGCAACTACTCATAAACAATTTGAAAAACCTATTTAATTACCTGAACATGGTTATTCACTCCTTTATATGCCAGGTGGTTTGCTAGGCACTAGGCAATGGACTCAGGGATGAAATGCTGTTACCTTCATAAATCTTCTTGTTTAGTGAAGGAGAAAACCACAAGCAAGAACAATCATGTGATTTCTATAACAATTTTGTAATTGAGGCAGGCACATGATACTATGCAAATTTAAATGAAAGAAAGCCAAAAATGGTGCCTCACACTTGTGATCCTAGCACTCGGAGGGAGGCTAAGCATGTTTGAAGCTAGCTAGCCTGGACCAGAATGAGAGCTTATCTCAAAAAGAAAAACAAAGTGACAGAGTGTAGACAACTCAACTCATCCAGTAAACTAAAGCCATTTTTCAAAAACAATGTCGAACTACACAGTCCCTGTTAGCCCTTAAATTCTGATCATTTGGCCTCAGTTTCCTGAGTGCCAAGGTTACAGGTGTATACAGTATGTCTTGCCCAATAACTGAGTTTCCTTCCTTTCTGTGTATGTGTCTGCATGTGCCGATGTGCAGGTGAGCATGAACATGTATGTACATACATGCAGAAATCAGAGAGACAACCTCAAGTATCATTGCTTAGGCACTATCTACTTTGTTTTTGAGACAATGCCTCCCACTGGGCTGGAACTTGCCAAGTAGGCAAAGCTGGCTGGCCAGAGAACAGCAGTCTGCCGCTGCTTCTGCAGTACTATGATTACAGGAATCCTCCTGTCTCTGCCTCTAGATTACTGGCCGACAAGTGTGCACCACCATATCTGGCTTCTAATAATAGAATTTCTTTACAGTTTCATATAAACACCAGGAATATTTATTTTAAAAAGTCTTCTTTTATTAACAGTAATGGTTATTGTCTTCATAAAAAATATACTACTGAGGCTAGGAATACAGGTCAGTGGTAGAGCACTTACTTTTACATAGGCAAGATCCTAGGTTTGATTCCCTAGTGCGATAAGTAAAACAAACAACACATTTCTTTTTAAAAAGTCACCTGTACACAAGAGACAAAGAGCGAGCTAACCTTGGGAAGACATAGCAAACACTTCAGCATCTCTGCACATATTAACTTATCTGTTCCCATCAAAACAACATGGAGTAGGTACTGCTGTTCTCATTTTAGAGATGAAATAACTGACGGTCACTCGGCCAAGGACACCCAAATGGCAAAAGAAAATACAGATACTTGAACCTTCAAGACCTGATTTGAGAACCTTCTCTTTTCATTTTGTTTTGGTTTTAGTTTGTTTGTTTGGTTGGGTTTTGAGGGGAAAAAAAGTCCCCCTGTGGCCTACATCACCTGGGCTCAGGTCATCCTCCTGCCTCAGCCTCCTGGTTCCGGAGCTGCACTCTGTTCCTTGTGTGTATGGTATGCGAATGTTTATGAGTATTCATGTATCTTTGCAGGTGCACATGCACGTGCACGGAGGTCACAGGTTGACATCAAGTATCTGCTACATTCTTCCTCCACCTTTTATTGAGATGGGGTCTCTTGCTTGAATCCAGCGCTTGCCAATTTGGTAGTCTAACTAGCCAGTTTGCCTGAAGAGTCCTTGTCTCCACCCCCCCCCCACCACCCTCAGTGCTGGGATTACAGGAAGGCTGCTACATTTTTGTGAGTACTGAGAATATGAACTCAAGAAATGGACAAACAACTGAGCAATCTCTTCAGACCCTGGGACTTCACTCTTAAATTCTACATAGACACCTGTCTTCTAGCGATGATGTTGTCTATGGCAAGCATTCTATTAATCCTTGGGGGAGGGGAGGTCTTTTAAAGAGGAGTCTTTCTGGAGAAACAACTGGAGAAAACCACTACAGTCCAGATTATTTTAAATTTGTCCAAGGTCACAGAGCCAGTGAGGGAGAGATACTGGCAAAATTCAAATTCAGACAGCAGGATGCCCTGTGCTATGAGGCTTCATCCTCACGAAAAAAAAGTCACATGGCAAGTTTATTAAACAATTCAAAAAAGGCTCTGTGTAGTCTTGTGAAACACATTGAAAGGTCTTGAAGCCGGCGGCAAGCACTTCTTTAAAGCAGCATTTACATGTAAGTCACTGTTAAACTTCACCACTTTGGACTGATCATAACCACATTTCTGCTCTTTAAAAGAAATCTTTCTGTAGCAACTTGGCAGATTTCAGTACAGGAACAGTGTATTCTTTAAAATTAAATTTAGTAACAACTTATTCTGGTTAGTCTGAGAGAGAAGTAGAAAACGAGCTACCAAGAGGTCTTTGCTGTACCTTAATGTTTCAAAATATGTTTGGTTTGGCCTAATTTAAATCTTGTGGACTAGTGCAGAACTCGATTTCAAGAGGGTAATATCAACTTAAAACTGCTGAAGTCTAAACAGCAACCTCGGAAGCCAATTCGGAGTAACCATTTCTTATCATTCTTTCACCTTAAAATAAATACTAAAGATCCGTACAGTAAGACCCTCCCGAAGCAGGTAAGGATGGGTATTTGTAGACTGGTGGCGCTTAAGATGGAGAAACCAAATTTAAAACTGAAGAAATTCTGTAGAATAACGTTGCTTAAAGAGTAGTCAAGAACAAAAAAGATATATACCCAAAGAAACAACCTCTAAACTGCTCCTCTACAAAGCTCTACACTGCATCCAGTGACAGAGAAAGACGAAATTCTGTGTTGCAATGCCTCCCTAGAGCAAAGGAAAAGCGTAGTGGACATATCATGCTGGATTCTCATCTTACCTGCTCTCTTCCAACAGGTTTAGACTTCATAATCTTTAATACTGAATTCACAGTTTTCAGAAGAAAACCCACAAAATTGCTTCAAAATAAAAGCGCTAAGTAAAGCCACCAGGCAACCAGTATTCTCCTTTATCACCATGCTTTCAAATTACAAACACCTTTTGCTTTGCCTTTATTGAATGAAAGTTAACTTCGATTTAGAGGAAAATGTGCCCCATTAGGCATTTTACACTTTCTGCAGGGCACTCAGTCTATCAGATCACATCGCAGACTATTACTGCTCACTTAGGCATTCAAAAGACAGAGAGCATGCCAACACCAATTATTTTACAGGCGGCATAATGCCCCGCTGGTGGAAGTCTGGCAATACCTACATGTACAGCAAGACAGAAGGGGGGTGTCAAGGGCGGGGGTGGGGTGGGGGGGAGCGAGAGAGGGAAGGAGGGAGTCGCCTCATATCCACGCCGGACCGGGAACCTCCAGCCACAACCTGATCCCTGCCCTTCCCAAAAGTGGCCTGGCCACCACATTTTTTTTTTTTTTTTTCAGACCTCCCCACCCAAAATCCCGCTCCGTACTCACCTTCCGCGAAGAAGTGGGCGCCCGGTCCAGCCCCCGGGCGGGTCGTACGGCCGCGGGGAGAGGACGTCGGTCGGTGCGTCCCTCGGTGCGGGACGGGGATCCCGACGAGTGGGAGCGCGGAGGAGCGGGAGGAGGAGCGGGGTGGAGGCGCCCGCTCCTACGGAGCCGGCTGGTCCTCCACCGCTGCCCGGCGGAGGAAAGCGACTGAGGAAAGGACTGACTGTCGGGGAAACGGTGGGGACGGGCGAGACGGGCTAAAGGGGCGATACCGCGCGCGGACTGGACGGGAGACGGCAAGAAACGGCTCGGGGTCTAGCCCATGCCGTGGCGGCCTGGGGGCAGAGGCTGGCTGAGGGGAAGTTGCCGAGGCTGGCGAGATGCGGGAAGAGGGCGCACCGGGAGGAGTACAGCCAGCCAGCCATGGATAGCGGGGCGCCTAGAACAGGGGCGGCCGGCGGCGGGGAGCACCGCCCGCTCGGCTCGCTCAAGACATTTAATTGGATTGATAGGTTGTGCAGTGACTCACAGACTTTAAAGAGTCCTAGGGCAGTCCCGCCCAGCTGGACTGGGAAGGAGCGGCGGGGCGGGCGGGGTAAGAGCCGGGGAGAGCCGCGAGGGAGGAGGCGGCGGGGCGGGAGCGCAGCGAGAATGCCCAATGGTAGGGCTTGCCGCTGTGACGGGCGTGATTGTCGACCAATGGTGGTGGGGCTCGCTAGGTGGCTGGCTTCGCCCCTGGCCCAATGAGTCTTCTAAGGACACTGTCGCGCACCGGGAGGGGGACGTGATGGGGGTGGGGAGAGGTGGGTGGACGTTGAGCAGGGGAGGAGAAAAGGAGCCGCGGGAGACCCGCGGAGTCACTCTGCCCTCCTCGTTCTAGAAGTGCGCTTTCCGCCAATCCGAGCACCACTTGGGGGTGATGGACGCCGGCCTGTGGCCAATGAGGAGGAGAGGCTGGCGCTGAGGAGCGGGCGGGCCCGCGCTCTGACTCCCTCCTCCCGCGCGGTCCTCCAGCCCGGCTGGCCCGGGTCGGTCACGCAAGTAACCGTGTGAGAGCCGGGCCGCGGGGCGGGGAGGGCGGGGCGGGGCGGGCACCGCAGCTGGCGGCGTAACCCCGCATCGGCTGGAGGGGCGCGCCGGCGGGCCCCTTGCGAAACCTGCCGGCGGACCTGCCTGCCAAGCCCACTCTCAGGGCGGTCGGATTTGGAGTGGATCCGATCCAAACTTGATCCGCGTCCATATAGTGTCCACTCCTAAAACAGCCCGGTGTGCACGTGCTCTGGGATTTGAGGAGCCAACGACGCAAGGCGTGGCAATCACTTTAGCCGGGATTTGCCCCTTTTGTGGGGAAGTCGTCTAGGGTGTGGACAGGTTGAAACAGCTTTTCAGAACACATGTTCTTTTATTGGTTTCTGGAAAAGGCACTTCTTAAGCTGGTGTGAACGACTCTCTGCTCAGGCTTTGCAGTACGTGTGTGTATCTTAGCTTTCTCCAAAAGTCCCTCTGCTCTCTCCCACTTCCTCACCTTGAACCTTAAGGCAGTGAGTACCTGGGTCACTTCCTCCTCGGTATTTTTCCCAGAAGCTATGGCATGTCTCAATATTTTGGCTGTTGTCCAGTCATCACTTCACAGATTTTAACCCATTGTCTGCGTTAGTTCTTGAAAGAAATCCCCAAAAAATAAACACACTGGCAAAACTCATCTTCTTACCCTACAAAATACATTGTTTCAGGTATTGTTAAGACAGGGTTTTGCTACCTGATCCTGGCTGTTCTAGTATTTACTGTGTAGCCCAGGCTGGGCCTTAAACCTGTTTCATCCCTACTACCTTAGCTTCTTCAGCTTCTTGGATTCAGTGGTGAGGCTTAAAACAGTTGCATTCTTCCTGGCAGTGGTTGTGCATGCCTTTAATTCCAGCAAAGGCAGGCGGATTTCTGAGTTCGAGGCTAGCCTAGTCTACAGAGTTAGTTCCAGGACAGCCAGGGAAACCCTGTCTCAACCTCCCCCCCCCAAAAAAAAAACAGTTGCGTTCCTATTCAAATCTACTGGAATACCCAACACTCAGTTTTGAAATAAGTCAGGTGCTGGTGAGACAGTGCTGTTTTAGGGTCTTGAAGTGAGTGAGAGTTAACCCCGTCCCAAGATAACCAAAATCCACAGTGCTCTGGAAATGGGGAAAAAATAGAAATGAAAACAGATGTTTACTCTGGTCCCATTGGGGCTTGCCTTAATTGTGCTCACCTTTCTGAAGTTGTGACACAACTCGGCTCCATGATTACTTTCTGGAGTCCAGAATCTGCTAATGGAAAGTGACAGCAACTTCTTTCGGCACACATGTCATATATGCATTTTCTCCTCCTGTGCTGAAACCATGCTGGAGCTATGCAGAGCAGGGGACCCAGTGTTCTTACCTTCAGCCTAGTGATTGGTACAAAGTGGACAATGTTGGCCACATCACTTTATGAGAAGCTAAACCAGCCAGATCCCTCACAGTGGCAAAAAAAAACAAAACAAGACAACCCAATATTTCTAATCTGGGTTACTATATTACACTTTATTTTATGCATAGGAGTCTTTGCTTATATTTATATATTTGTGTGTGCTATGTTAGTGCCTGGTGCCTATAAAGGCCAAAAGAAGGCATTGGATCCCTGGAATCAGAGAAAACTGCTCTCACAGCTGTTTGCCGGGAACCAAACCTGGGTCCTCTGCAAGAGCAGCAAAGTGCTCTTAACTGCTGAGCCATCTCTCCAGGAGATACATACATATATATTTACATACATTCATACATACATTCTTCTATGAGGTCATTTTATAGACAGGTGAATGTAATGAATTATTGTATATACCATAATGGTACTAAGAACAGATTTTGACTCTGTGAAAGATCTCCAAATAAGGGTTAGCATCTCGTGGTAGAAGAGCAGTGGTTTGCCTCCGATGAAGTGACCATGTGTCACTTTAGAATTCTGTGCCCTCCTTATTCCAGTATTTCTTAAAGTGTGGAAGGCCTGCTAGATTCCTGAGTCTCCCCTCAGATCTATTGGTTACGTGCAGCTTAAGCAATAGCTCAGGCAACTTGAATATTGACATACTAACCACTTCGTTTGAAACCTCTGTTTCTTCCTGTCTTTACTCTTTTTTCCTCTCACATCTATTTCTCTCATAGATTCTATTTTATGATCTTTTGGTGATCACAGCATATTTGCTGTGCACAAGTCTGAGTGGAGAGTGCTATGTGCTGCTGTTGTTGGGGAGATGGAAACAAATGTTTTATTACTCAGTGCAAAGCTAAGTATCACAAAACTCCAGCTTACTGAATCAATGAATTTCTTGAGTTTACTTACAGAAACATGGATTACTCAATTACAGTCATGTCACAGAAAGCCCACCCCAGCATGGGTGACAACTCACTAAAGCTAAAATATTGGAGCTCTCTCCATGATTTGCTTGTAGCTCCTTAAATCAAGGAGTCTCTTTCTTCCCAGTCTTTACTGCTTTCATAACCAGTAAAACCTGGGGAGGGAGAAGTCTTGTGACTCTGGTGTGTTTCAGGGATTTCTGAGATTTATGAGTTGTTTACTTCCTGTCTTATTGGGGGGGGAGGGATAGGGTTTCTCTGTGTAGCCCTGGATATCCTGAAACTCACTCTGTAAACCAGGCTGGCTTCGAACTCAAAGAGATCATAAGCCTCTCTGCGTGCTGGGGTAAAAGGCATGTGCCACCACTGCCTGGTTGTTTACTTCCTGTCTTAATAAACCTCCCTTTAGAACTCCTGGAACTATTAGGAGCTTTGTAAAGGTCCGTAACCTGGCAGTGGGAGGTGTTCACTACAGTACTGCTTATAGAAGCATAGTTGGGGCAACCTAACTGCTGCTATTGAGCTTCCTCCCTAGTCCAAATGAGCTATCAGGTTTTCATCACACACATATACACACACACAACACAAACACGCCATCCACCACATTTTCTGCTGCCATGGGTTCCCCTCTCCATCTCCAAGTGCTCCCTTTGTGAGTTTAAAGACTGTGCAGCTGAGTGGCTGCTCTAACGTGGAGCAATCTTGTCACTCTGTGGCCCCTTCTGCCCACTCCTGTCTCCAAGTTAGAAACAGCGAAGCATCCAGAATTTTAAAAAGTTTCATTTCAAGACTTGCCCAAATACGTTTACTTACATGTAAACATCAGTGCTGATCATGATAAGCAGTAGCTCCAATTGTGATATCCATCATGAGTCGGGTAGCGAGCAGTAGACACAAGGCCTCTTCAGAGTTGGACCCAAGTATAGAAGATTAGCTGTGGGAGTCAGATTAGACAGCAGGTGCCCATCGTTTTTGAAATCAGGACTGATCGACAAGTGAAAGCATCACCAAGTGCTTTGAGGATAGAGTCAGGGTTCTGCTAGGCAAAGGCAGGGTGGTGAAGAGAATGTTGCTTAAATTTTTCCTATGCACTGTTAGGTTATGGCTGTCTCCTCCACAGGCAAGTTGAAAGCAGTTATTTCCCACAAAGGTACACCCAAAATAACCCCTGCTGGCTATGGATCCTGCTGCTTTAAAAGCTTGCCTCTGCCGACTCCATCCTTAATGGCTCATTATAGCATACTGAACTCTGACCCTACATAATGGCTACAGCTTCATGGTCCCCAGAAAGTCATATGCAGGAGCAGGCCTAAGACTAAACTGGGAGTTTGGCAGGAAGATACATGGTGCTATTGAGCCCAGCTGCCTGAACCCCTTTCTGGTGGACTGAGAAATTTCAGGTAGCCCCCACCTGCAGGTTCTCCAAATCTGTAGGCTGGGGTGCTATAGTGATGAAGATTTTTCAGAAGCATAGTTTTCAGGATTCCATCTTAAAGTCTGTACATGGACCAGAAGATGGCTTCAATATTTCCCTGAGCCTGACCTGAGGAAGGCTTTGACATTCCCATGGGTCTGAGGCATCCGGGTCCCTGATTCGACTGTGCTCATATTAATGACAAGCATCCACTCAGAACTTGATCTGCTCCCCACCACTGGGAGGTGTGAAAATAGTCAGGCTAGGACTTTAACCAACTGTGTAGACTTCCTGTAATCTGTTGTAAGTTTGGGGGAGAGGGGAATCACAAAGAAAAAAATTACCTGTAACTCTATTTTCCAGAAATAGCTATTAAATATTTGACCCATATGTGGTTTTAAATGTATTTAAATTAAATATATCATAAATATTTCTCATTATACTAAACATGACTTTAGAAAAAAAAGTTGTTTTGTTCTTGAAATAGAGTCTCCTAGCCCTGGCTGGCCTCTGACTCACTCATGTAGCTAAGAACCCATCTTACTCAGCTTCTAAAAAGTGATTCTTAGTTCCCCTTTGCTTTTGGTTCTTGGGAATGAAACCATGACCATGCTAGCCAGCAAATACTCCCCACTAAGTTACATCATTGGCTCTGGAATTTGTTTAGTTGCTGTTGTTATTGTTTGGTTTTTGTTTGTTTGTTTGTTTCTGAGACAGAGATTCTCTCTGTAGCCCTGGCTATGTGTAGCCCTGGCTATGTGTAGCCCTGGCTATACTGGAACTCGATCTGTAGACCAGGCTGGCCTTGAAATCAGAGATCTTCCTGCCTCTGCCTCCCATGCTGGCTTTAAAGGCCTGTGCCACTACCACCAGCTTTTAACCTCAGTTTTCGAAGGTGACTATTTAGCAGGGGTGTGAAGAAACAATTCTGGGGAGAAAAATCTGCCAGCAGAGGACTTCTCAGGAGAGAAATACAGGAATCCAAAAAGGAGCTGGCTGGAGGTCTGTGGTGGGAAGATAAAGTAGTGAATTGGTCAGGGTTATCTCAAAAAAGAGACTGTTTGATGAAAAAAAGCAGAATTCCACTTGCAGTTTAAGTACATGCAAGACTAGACAACATATTTTTCAGAAAGCATTCAAACAATCAAATCAGGTGTCTTCCCTACCTACTATGGGAAGACATACCTGGGAGGATCACAAGTTCAAGGCCACAGCCTAAGCAGCATAGGGAAAAACTGTAAAAAACTAATATTAAAAAAGAAGAGGCCAGGTGTTGTATGGCTCAGTATGTAAAGATCCTGCCATGAAGCCTGACAATTTGATGTGATCCCTAAGACCCATTTGGTAGAAGAAAACCAACTGCTTGCTACAAGTTGTCCTGTAACCTCCACATGCGTGCTGTGGTACATGCAAGCCTTTGCGTGCACACATACACACAAAATAAATAAATAGATAAGTGGGTAGGTAGGTAGGTAGATGATAGATGATAGATAGATAGATATAGATAGATAGATAAAATTTTTTAAAAAGTAAACAGGGAGGAGGGGAAGAAGAGAAGGAGGAAGAAGAGAGGAGGGTAGCTCAGTTACTAAGGTACATGGTTGCTAAAGTGCTTGCCTTGCAAGCTCAGGGACCTGAAATTGACCCCCAGTTTAAAAAAAAGAAAAAGAAAAGAAAAGCAGCAGAGTGGCACTTATTAAACCCAGTGCTGATGAGCAGGGGAGAGGTAGATCCCTAGGGATTGCTGGACAGCCAGCTTAGCCTACATGGTGAGTTCTAGGCTGGTGAGATGCCCTATTTTGAAAAGGAAGGGAAAGGGAAAGAGAAAGAGAAAGGGAAGGAAAGAGAAGGAAGGTGCTCAGTAACCCAGGCTGACCTCTGGCCTCTGCATGCACATATATGAATGTGCATGTACATGTAAAAAGAGACAGACAAGTAGGAGAAAAAATGAAAAGAAGCAAGTGAGAGAGGCCTTATCTGCAATGAGGAAGTCCTGGATTTCATCCCTATTTAAAAAAAAAAAAAAAAGAGTAAAACAATAAAAAAAATCAGGAAAATAAAATTCTGGGCATAGATCCAAGGGAGGCATCTTAAAAATGGTTATTACAGGGGTTTCTTGGGGCTGGTAGTGCTCTATTTATTAAAATGGGTGGTAGACACATGAGTATCACGTTGCAATGTTAAAATAAATACCTTGTTTTTATATACTCCATAGTATGTATGCACATGAGACATAGGCTTATATATGTTGGGGCAGTTGCAAAATAAGGCTTCTACCCCTGCATCCTGAGGTTCTGAAGATAAGCTGTAATAGTGCTTCCTTCTCAGAAAACACTCAAATTCATCATTCACAAAACTTAATCTTGTTGCTCTTAAGCAACTGGCAAGCGTGCATCTATCCTTAACATGGTTTCTCTGAGACAGGCAGCAATGGAGGAGGCACTGAATGTGCATACACAGACACACGAGAAAGTATAGCAGGGCTAACCATGCTTTATAGAGCTAGGTCGGGGAAGGATCTGGCACACACAATAGCCAAGGGAGCCTAGCCTGCTTTTCTAGCACATGGGGCCATTTCCTCCAGGTCAAGATGCTGAAGAAGAAAAGCAGGGCATGTATCTCCTGGGTCTCAAGTTGTTTAAGTTATGAGGTGAGGCTGCCCACTGCCATTTCTGCTTTCCCCAAACCACAAGATCCATGTGCATGGTCTTTGGGAAAATGGATAGACCAGTAGGTAGCTTTAACCAATGACTCAAACAACTTAAGACCAAAGGGACCTCTCCATATTAAACCTCTCCAGATTCCAATAATAATTCCAATAATAATTTTGAACTGTTTTTTTTCTGCCAGACTCTTGGAAAATGCTATATGCAAATAACTCGTATACACATGGACCCAAAACATTTGTTTGTCCATAGATATGCCTCAACCTTTTTAATCTTTAGTACAGTAGTGATCCTCCCGAAAAACTTCAACGGAACAAGGTCAGTCCTTACCTACTGCTGTGCTGACCAGTAACAAGCTGACACCAGTTTAAGTAACAAGCATCTACAGTGGAATGCCTCAGCCAGCACTGCTTCAACGTGTGTTGAAGTACTCAATGTGTGTGCATTTTTAATTTTATAACAAAAATAGAAGCACTCAGTGCACGTTACCTCACTGGAGTATTTGAAATCTCACCACTTGATCTGTGGCATAGAAAACCATTGTGGGAAATGTGAAAAATTTTGACTAACCATCCATTCTCTTAAATGTGCAGCAATGTAAAATGGATATGTTGTAAGTCTCTAATTATTTTATGATGGCTCTCAGTTGTCGTTATTCCCATCCACAACATGCTATGGAATAGAGAGGGGAATACAGAACGGCTCCGTCTTCCAACGTGCTCATAACACAAGTCTAGCAGCCTCTCCGCAAAGTGCTTCTATGACGGTTCGGGGTGGGTCCAGCTAGGTAAAGAACACAGAGGAGGAGAATGTAGCTCTTTGTGGTTTCACAATAAACTTGTCCAAAATGACAGCCCAGCATCCACACACTGAATGTCTGCAGTGTGTTCTGAGGGCTTCAAGGTCTAGAAGAAGATCAATCCAAAGATTAACATGTCTGTAAGTTTGGAAAGGAAGCATGAAGTACTTTTACCTTAAATTTCAACAGATGCTCATGAAACACATTTCAGAAATAGAAAAGGACAGATAATAGAAAATAAGTTTCTTTCTCACCCCATTCCCTTCCTCTCAGTTTCCTACCAGGAGGCAAACACTTCAGCTAGCTTCATGTACATGAAGTATATTGAAGTTAACATATACATGAGTGTTTATCTTTCCAATGTAAATAATAGTACTGTATATTGTTTCTGTTCTTTGTGAGTGTGTAAGATGGGGTTTTCCCATACACTCCAAGGTAGCCTTAAACTCCTCATTAAGAAAACAAAACAAAATAACAAAAAAAACAATGCTGGGAGGTAGTGGTGCATGACTTTAGTCCCAGCATTAGTGAGATCTGAGGCTAGCCTGGTCTACAGAGCAAGTTACAGGACAGCCAAGGTTACACACAGAAGTCCCTCTCCCCGCTTCTCTTCTCCCCCCCACCCCCAGAGTTTAATTGTGTTGGCCAAGCTAGTCTGGAATCCCTAGGCTCTAGTGTTCTTCTTGCCTCTGCCTCTGGACTACCTGAAACCACAGATGTGTCTGCATTAGGCAGTTTCTGTACATTTCTTAATGCTGTATTTTGGAGTCACTTCCGTGTTAGTACTAAAGGAGTGGTTTTACACTTCAGGCCTACAAAACAGATCATAATGAACCAGGGTCCTCTGCAAGAGCAAGCCAGTGCTCTTAACCACTAAGCTGTCCCTCCATCTCCATATGCACATTTTAAAATGTGATATTACCAAATTGGCTGTAACAAGGTCATGTCACTAAAAGGCTGGTTTATAATGCATATAACAGTTGTTGTGGTGATCTTCTTAAAGTCCTTACACAGTACTGTCTGCAGTGAAACAGCTCCATAGTTGCAACACTTTCATAGTCTACATGTTAGCAAGAACAGCACATTGTACATTTCTCTGCTTGTGTTTTGAGGTCACAGATCTGCCTTTGTAGGGATTAAGCTGTGGTTTGCTAGGCTGTTTAAAATAAACCTGTAACTAGGGATGTCTATCCAGCCCTTTTTCTTAAATCTAAAGGGCCATCTACTCTGGAATTTCTGCTGTTGAGAAAGTGAAACTGAGTAGAAGCCAAGATGAAAGTCAACGGTCAGGCTTCCTCTTGAGATTGATGGGGAAAATGGCAGAATTATGAGAAATGAATTGCAGCCTTAAAAATTCAGTTCCAGTTACTGCAAACTTCAATGTGACTAGGTAGGAATTATTTATAACCACTTATAATTACATGAATAGCGAACATGTAAAAGTATAAAATCAGTATCTAAAAGCCACAATTAAAAAAAAAAAAAAACTTTCCCTTCGTTTGAAATATTTAACAGTGTCCCTTCTCCCAAATATATGTTACATTTAGAACCGTTAGATTTTAGCAGATTCAGAAAACCAGCTAAAAACATCTTTCCCCCAAATTCAGCCAGTTTAGGGCTTGCTTGGCCTGATTAAATTCTTAAAGAATATTTCATGAACTCGCAAGAGATGGATCAAATTCACTAGAAATGTTTTGGACACATGTAAAAATAAAGTCGCGTAGGTTTAAAGCTTTAGAAGATTAGGGATTCCCTGCGCCAGAGAAACCATTAGACCCGCAGAGTTACTACTTGGAACTAGAAGAATGGGTAGCATAGGATTCCTCGCTGCTGAAGGTTGGAATCTTTGGTCCTTGATGAGAATTTTCATGTACGATGAGGAAGCCAGAGTATGCTAGGTTTGCGGTCGGAAGGGTGGCTATAAATAGTAGGTGATGTGTTCTAATGCCAGGAGGATGCGTCACAGGATCCCTCCTGCAGCTCAAGAGCCCAGGGAAGCCACGGAGTAGCAAGCTCTGCTCCTCTCAAGCCGGCAAGGGGTAGTGGGCAGGAGGGTTGAGAGCCTCGGGGGGGGGGGGGGGGGGGCGAGCTGCAGAGGACCTGGGTAGGAGGGGCGTGAGCAGAAAGAGGGCGGGCTGCAGGGGGCGTGGGCAGGAGGGGGTGGGCTGCAGGGGGCGTGAGTAGGCGGGGCGCGAGCTGCAGGGGACGTGGGCAGGAGGGTTGCGGGCCGCAGAGCTAGAGACCGAAAGCCACGGCAAAAGGGGCGCGGACCCCTCAGACAGAGCCTCATCAGAGTTACAAGCGAAGCACAGGCAGCCCCACCCGATCCCACTCAGCGCGACAGAAAAGGAAAAACAATAACCCAAAGGTCTGAAGCCACAAAGGACGTGAACGTCTGAGTCCCCTGCGCGCCCAAGTCTCTACCCAGCAGTTGGGAGCTGTGAAACGTACAATCTCTCTGCTCTGAGCAGAAGAATTCCCTCTAACCTCGACAGAATACTCGCCACAGTGCATTACACAGTCTGTGTGTGTTTGTAGAGTCGCTGTTGGAATTTCCACTGGAATTTTTGAAAATGGCCTGTTCTGGGATTCCCCCACCCAGGCGCCTCTCTTCACTCTGCCTATTCCAGCAACTTAGTCTCTCTTCCTGCGCCCGTTCTGTCTGCCTGCCTGCCTCTCCCCCACCCCCCTTCTCTCTCTCTCTCTCTCTCTCTCTCTCTCTCTCTCTCTCTCTCTCTCTCTTCTTTCACACACACCACACACACACACACCAACACACACACACCATCACACACACGACACACACACTCGGTCTGTGGCTTTGTCCCATAGTACACCATTTCTTTTTCCCTCCTCCACCCTTCGGCTCTTTCTCCATTCTCACTGGTGACTTTGGCCTTTTCCACGTATTGGTTTTATTTTTATCTCTTCAATTATCCTATTCTTTTTATTTTTCTCTTACAGCTAACCACATCTGCATTGCCCTTTTTTTCTTCTGTCCTAAGTCCTGAAGAACTCAAGGATTGCTGGAAACAACCAAAGATTTGATAGCCCCTGTAAAGGACGCTGAATTCCATTTGCAAGGATTATACTCAGGTCCTGCCCTTGTTCGCTGGAAGTCACAGCCGGCTGAACTGTCTGGTGTATCTGTTTACAATAAGAAGTGGATGTGCAAGAAAAGCAAGGGGTGGGGCGCTTTTTTTGTTTGGTTGGTTTGGTTTGTTTTTTCAAGACTCAAAGAACTCAGAAATCTGCATGCCTCTGCCTCCTGAGTGTTGCACCGCCCGGCTTGGGGGTTGTGGGGGCCGTATTTTTATTTAAGATTTTAATGCCTTCATTTGTTTTAAAACACACACAAAAAAAGTTTTCTTGGTTTTTAATTTTTTCATTACATTTATTCTTTTTTTTTTTTCTCATGCTCCCCCTGGAATTGAGAACCAAAGCCAGGTCCTTGTGCTTTGCTAGGCAAGTACTTTAACACTAAGCTAAATTCCTAACCCGTTTATTTGTGTGTACAAACATATGTGTGTATGTGGATTCAACTGTGTGAGCGTGGACATACACATGCCAGAGAACAACCTCTGTGTCAGTCTCTACCTTCCACCTTGTTTGAAACAGGGGCTCTTTGGTGTTCATGCCTACATACCCCAGGTTATCCCTGCATCAGTCAAGTTTCTGAGGGGCTTATCATAAGAGCATTGTGATTAAAGACTTCTGATAGCTTGCCTGGGTTTTTATAGTTTCATGTCTGCATGTTGCATGTCTGTGAGACCTAGAACATTGTTTTAAATTTGATTCATTCATTTTATTTTATGTATGAATACTTTGCCTGCTATGTGTGTTATGTATATATATATATATATTTGTGTGTGTGTGTGTGTGTGTGTGTGTGTGTGTGTGTGTGTCAGTTTGTGCCGTGACTCACCCTGTGCATTTTGGGAATTGAACCCAGTTCCTCTGCAAAAGGAACAAATGCGCTGAACTACTACTGAACCACCTCCCTAGCTCCTAGAGTTTTGTTTTGTTTTTAAATAATTGTGCATGTATGTGTGTGATACCCCAAGAGCAAATTTTTGTTTTTCAAGACAGATTTTCTCTGTGTAGCTCTATCTGTCCTGGAAATCATGCCTGTAGATCAGGCTGGCCTTCAACTCAGAGCTCTACCTGCCTCTGCCTCCTGAGTGCTAGGATTAAAGGCATGTGTCACCACTGCCTGGCCCAAGACAAATTTTTGATCATACCAAGTTTAAAGTTAGGACACTGGCTTCTTTCATCTTTTTTACACTTGTTTCCATGTGTGAGAATAACTGGCTACTTTGTAGCGTGGCCTAAATTAGGAAGTGCTACCTCCTTATAACTGCACATCAGAGATATCACCTGGGGACTGGGAAACACTTGTTTGTCTAGCAGAGGACCCAGGTTCACTTCCTAGCAGCCATATGGTCGCCCGGAAACCAGTTATAACTCTAGTTCCAGGAGACCCAGTGCTCTTTTATAACATCTGTGAGGACCAGGCTTGCATGTGTAGGCAAAACACTCAGACATAAAATATTTTTTTTAAAGTCTAAAAAAAAGTCAAAGAAAAGAATTAGCTGGGCAGCGGTGGTTCAGTTTTCGTCCTAGCACTTGGGAGCCAGAGGCAGACAGATCTCTGAGTTCGAAGCCAGTCTGGTCAACAGAGTAACTTCTAGGACAGCCAGGAGTGCACAGAGAAATCCTGTCTCAAAAAACAAAACAACAACAACAACAAAAAAACCCTGGACTAAGACTTGACCTCAGATAGGTCATTGGTGGTTCAGTCACTAAATATGAGGGAGCACTTGGGGGATGGGGCAGAAAGATCAGGGGTTCAAGGTCAGTCTGGGTTACGTGAGAAACCGTCTCACGAGTAAAACTTTAACAAAAAGCAGGCCTTTCATGGTGAAAATATTTAGAGGTGAGAAGGAATTTGAGTGTGCAGCTAGGATAATTAGGAGAGAGTTGAGCATTTCCAGGAAGCAGTTCCCTTTGTCAGAGTTGATCCAGGGTATGACACTGGACAGAGGGCACACACATTTCTTCACAGGTGATAAATACAGTGGTGCAGCCGTGGTGGGAAGAGGAGGAGTGGCTGAAGCAGCATGCGGAGAGGCGTGGTCAGTCTGCTTGGTGGGAGAGGCAGGAGCTGGCAGGTGTTTGGATGGGAACCAACTGAGGATGGAGCCCCTCTCTCCTGCCTCTGCTTCCACCCCGGTTCCAAAGCTATCAGACTTGTTCTCCCTCAGCCTAGATGGAAGGGGCATTTAATAGGAAGCCGTGGTCATGCCATGCTTAGTCTCACGAGCCAACCTCCTGCCCTTCAGAAAGCTGAAACAATTTGGAACCCCAAAGGTGGATTCTCAGACACTGTAGTTGGGACTCGAAGACCATAATGATCATCTGCTTAATTCTACTGTACGCTAGTCACTTTTTTTTTTTTTAATGAGCTTTAACACATCCATTTAATCTCTTAAGACTGAGGAATCCAGGTTCAAAGTCACAACTAAAAGTATCTTTGCCCAAGCTCTACCACGGAGCTACACTCCAGCCCTTGATCTAGTTTCCAGAGACAAGGCCAACAAGTGATTCAGCAGACCCAAATCTTAGTCAAGCTTTTTCTCTCAGTTGGTGCTGAGAATCAAGTCAGGGGGTCCACACATGCTGGTCAAGTGCTCTACCACTGACCACACAATCCGGGCTTCCTCGCTCTCCTTCCTTCCTTCCTTCCTTCCTTCCTTCCTTCCTTCCTTCCTTCCTTCCTTCCTTTTTTTCTTTCTTTCTCTCATTCCCTCTTTCCCTTTGTTTTGTTTTGTTGTTTGTTTGTTTGTTTGTTTTGAGACAGGGTTCCTCTGTGTAGACCTGGCTGTCATGGAACTCATTCTATAGACCAGACTGGCCTCAAACTCAGAGATCTGCCTGTCTCTGCCTCCCAAGTGCCGGGATTAAAGGCATTCACTTGTAACTAGAACTTTTGGCTACTTTATTGAGTTCTCTTCCCTACCACCTTTCTAATTTCCCAACTCTAGGTAGGAGAGGGAGAAGGGTAGGAAAGGGGGCGTCCATCTTGTTAGATGACCTGCTGATTAGGGGTTAAGTTCCTTGCGGCAAATCCAGCGATCTGCCAGCCAATCAGCCCCTTCTATTAGCATTAATATATCCTCTCAAGAGTCCCTGGAATGCCAGACAGAAACTATCTTCAGCTGGTAAAATCACGCTTCTGCCAGAGCACAAGACAAATCATAGCTGCTGTGGACAGTCTGAAGCAGCCCCATATCCCACACCTGGGATTAAAACAAAAACATTCACACGACATTTCTATGTTTTTAAAGACACCAAAATTCTCATTACATGTTACCACCCGCCTCTCAATCCAGAGTCTTTTAAAGAGAATCTGTCTGCTTGAGATAATGAGGCATTCTGCAGAGAACCTATTATACCCTGTGGTTGGCTTTGAGTCTTGAAGCAGCTCTGTCTTCATGTGATGCCATAGTAGTTGGCCCTTTATAACAACAAGAGGCCAGTTGGGCTATCCTGGCTCAGCCCAGGCAGCAACAGCCTTCAGCAGTAGGACAGGCCCTGGGTTCCTCCACAGCAGCAGTGGGAGACCAGAGGAGGGGACAGTGGAGTGGCAATAAAGTGTCCTCGATCAGAGACAAGGGAAAAAGGGATGAAGGAGAGATGGGGCAGTCCTTAGGTCCTCAGGCATCAGAGGAGTCCCAGACCCCGTGTTCTGGGCTGGAAGTCTGGGGTGAGCTGCACAGTTCAACAGCAATAATTTGGGAAGAGCAGCTGTCCTGGCTCAAGCCCCGTGTCTGACTTCCAGCAAGTTTGTGGGGTTCCCCGTGCCTCTGTAAGATGCAGGTAATGGTGGTAACACTGATAACCCCTCCTGGAGATGCTTTGAGGGTTACAGAGCACCTGGAACTGACACAGGAAAGGGCTCTTTCAGGATAAGATGTCACTGTGGTAACCATCCAACTTTGCACAGGGTGAGCCTTGGGGACTAAGAGAAGAGGGTAACGGAGATTCACACTTCAAGTGTATATCTCCCAGCAAGAAAAAAAGCTAAACACCGACAACCAGAAGCCTGGGGAAGAAGCCTGCAAAGGCTAGGTAGAAACTCAAGCCAAGCATGAGACCACCAGCTCCTCCCCACTTCACTCCTTGCTACCCCTGCCTTTGCTGTGACTGAAAAAACGTGAAAGCAAAGCAGGAGGGCACACCTGCAGGAGGGCACACCTTTAATCCCAGCAGAGGCCAGCAGCTGGCAGCGCATCTCTGAGTTCGAGGCCAGCTTGGTCTACAGAGCACATTTTTGGTCAGCCAGGGCTACACAGAGTGAGACACTGTCTCCAACAAAACCAAAACCTGAAATGAGTATTCTGTGGAATGAAGAGAGCAGTGGATATGGTGGTGAGCCAAGCTTGGGCTAGGAGAGCAGAGGAAAGCTAACTTGTAGCTTTAACTGAGCTACCTCACTTCCACATCTGTAAAACAAACTGGAGGGCATTTTTGGAGGGTGGCATTGTTCCATGTCGCCCTTCTCTCCTGAAAACACTTTCTCTTAGTACTCCCAAGTGTTTTCTTACATGGTTATATCTTTCTGTATCTTTTTGGTCACCTTAAGTTGGAACCTCAGTTAAACAGAAAATTTCCTTGACATTGATCTTTGTTTGGAATTTACTGTATAGGCCAGGCTGGCTAACCTAAAGCACTCTTTTCTAGCTCCCAAGGGCTGGGCCTACAGGGCTGGCTGGTCAGTTCCTTAATGTCACATTTTGTCAGTTATGTTGTGACTTTTAATAGTAAAATAATTGTTTCTTAGACTTTTTTGTTTTGTTGTCTTGAAACAGGGTCTCACTAAGTAGGTTTGGCTGTCCATGAACTGTGTAGACCAGGCTAGCCTCAAACTGTCAGAGACTTATATGTCTGTGCCTCCTGAGAGCTGGAATTAACGGTGTATGTCACTATGTCTGGCTAGACTTAAGTATTTATGGATTCCAATATAAAAAATGTGAATGTTTGCCCACTGTGAAATAGTAGGAATGTCTGATATAATGAATTTTTCTTACTTTTATTTTGTTTGTTTTGTTTTTGTTATTTTTTTTTGAGACAGGGTCTCACTCTGTAGCTTTGGCTGTCCTGGAACTCACTAACTAGACCAAGCTGGCCTCAAACTAACAGAGATTTACCTGCCTCTTCCTCCTGAGTGCTAGGTGGGATTAAAGGCGTGCACCACTTTGTCCAGCAATTTTTTCTATTTTTATCAATCTCTGTACAACATGAAGTTTACCATGCACATGTCCATATTTATATCTGAAATTGTATTTCAGATTTTTAAAAAATTACTTGTGTATGTGCCTGTCTGTGTATGAATGTGAATGTGAGTGTTGGTGGCCCTGGAGGCAAGAAGAGGGCGTTGGATCCTCTGGAGCTGGGGTTACAGCTCCGTGGTGGTTGTAGCCACGAAAGCTGAGTGCTGGGAACAAGTTCAGGTCCTCTGTAGGATCGTGGGTCCAGCGTCCACTCCGCTGCTCAGCGAGGCAGGGCGGCAGGGCGAGAGAAGTTTGACTGTGCTTACCCCACGCTGTCGCAGGGGTGGGTGCTGCGCCCCAGGACACTATTGGCATGGGAAATCACAGTCTGAGGCATGGGTGCCGGAGCTAGCTCAGGAGTCCCCAGGCCTGCGAAGAGGCTGGGTCTGTGGGGTTCCCAGGCTCTTAGACACCCAGGCACTGCTGGAAGTTGAGGAAGAGCTGAGAAAGGAATCTGGGCTGGATCTGGCCCAGGGCCAAGGCTGAAGGGGAGCTCTGGCTGGTCCTGAGCGGGGAGTCCTTGGCTTGACAGCAGCAGGCTTGACCTTGGCTTGGTGGCCTTCTACAGGAGACTAGCCGGCAGCTCTATAGGCCTTATACGCCTATATCCCCATGGTGGATCCCAAGGAAAAGAGATGGTTCATGGTTTTAAGGCATTTATTGTCATGGTGGAAAGTGGATGTGTAAAACCGTACCCCACTTCTCAGGGTGGGCCTGAGATTAAATACCTTTTGCAGGAGTGTCTGGGAAGGAAAGCTTATTGGCTAGGCCTCCAGGCCTCTATGTACCTCATTAGCATGGAGATCTCCGTCTTGAGCCTACCTGACCACAGGTCACATCTCTTTTCCTATTGTCTCAGTCTAAGATATTAGGGATACCTCATCTGCATGTGGAGGGCTTGGGGCGTTGCCCTTACGTGACTGATGGCCACAGATCTATGGGTGGCTGGGGCTAGTGATGGGAGCCTGGTGCCGCGGAGCAGGCGAAGCTCCTACCTTCAGGGTCTCAGGGCTTCTATCCTTAGCTCAACTGGGGACCATGCTACCTTTCACAGTCCCACAGTCCTCTGTAAGAGCACTGCTCACCCTTGACTGCTGAGCTATCTTTCCAGCCCCTGAAACTATATTTGTTTTTTCATTCTAGAACAGGTTTGTTAATTGTTGTTGTTGTTTTTGAGGCAAAGTCTCCTTTTGTAGCCCAGGCTGGCCTGAAGCTCGCTATGTAGACCATGTTGGCTTGCAGCTCCTGGAGATCTACCTGCCACTGCCTTCCAAGTGTCCGGATTAAAAACCACCAAACCTGGCTTCAGTCTGAAACAGTTAATTCTTGGAATTGTTGGAGTCAGAAACAGTGATTTCATAGATGGTGTTAGTTGAAACCTACAAAATTATGAGATCCCACATTTTTGCCCTGGTTTTTAAATCTCCTTCCTTGCAGGAGGTTAGGAGAAAACACAAAACAACTTTAACCCTGAACTTCCATGCATAGTAGTAAAATTAACTATTTCGAATTTCATAGACTGTCATAGCCCACTTTTCTTAATTTTTTCTTTTTGTTTTTTTCAAGACAGGATTTTTCTGTGTAGCAGTCCTGGCTGTTCTGGACCAGGCTACCTTAGAACTCAGAGAGATCTGATTGTGTCTGCCTCCCAAATTCTGGGATCAAAGGTGTATACCACTATGCTCAGCTCTAACAGCCCAAGTTTCCTGCTATAAAATTGCAGGGAATGAAAAGAGGCAGGAGGAGGAGGAGGTGTGCATAGGTTTGGAAGTCAGAGCACATGTGTGAGGTCAGAGGGCAACTTTTGGGAGTTGACTCCATCCACTGTTTAAATTCCCAGGATCAAACTCAGGCTTAGCTAAAGGTGCCTACCTTTAACTGCCATCTTGATTTCAATAATAGACCTTGTTCCAGAGGCCTGAGGCTGAACATCTAGATGTGAAAGCAGGCTACATGGTGAGCCCCTGTCTCAAAACTAAAACAACACTCTGTTTATGTCGACTATAGAGTTAGATACTAGTGGTGCCCACTGACTAGTGCCTGACTCCCTGGCCTCATCTGGAGTCCACAGGCACCTCATGACCAACCTCATCCTACTCAAAAGCTGGACTCAGGCTTCTAGACCCATTTTACTCTCTTCCCACTTGACCCTTCTTGCCAGGGAACTCCTCACCAGACGCTGACTGAATCAGCAGCGCGATTGTGGGTAGACCTATCTAGAATATACCCTCCTGTGTGTGAGTGTGTGTGTGAGTGTGCGCGTGTGTGCGTGCGTGAAGCATGTGTTCTATTACTAAGCTACTCCCCTTCCCTGTTGTCTGCATTGTATCTTGTCTTTCTCTACTTTGAACTTCTGCTTGGAGACCTCCTTGCTCTGCCCTCATGGTCGTCACTTCCTGGCCACAAGATGGCTGTTCTCAGTTGACTGTTTCTTAGGTCTTGGTACCACCTCTTTATAAAGAGAAAGAAAGTGGGTCTCTGTCTTAGTTAGGGTTTTGCTGCTATGAACAGTATGTGAACACCATGACCAAGGCAGCTCTTATATAGGACATTTAATTTGGGCTAGCTTACAGGTTCAGAGGTTTAGTCCATTATCATCAAGATGGGAGCATGACGGCATCCGGGCAGGCATGGTACAGGCAGAGCTGAGAGTTCTACATCTTCATCTGAAGTCTGCTAGCAGAATACTGCCTTCCAGGCAGCTAGGATGAGGGTCTTAAAGCCTACATGCACAGTGACACAGTTACTCCAACAGGACCACACCTCCTAATCGTGCCACTTCCTGGGCTAAGCATATACAAACCATAACAGTTTCTTAGGGGATAGCAAGGGCAGGTCAGTACAAGGAGCTCTTTCAGGCTCTTGGCTGATCTTGGTTTTTTATCTTCTCTCTTTGACAATCATAGGCCAGGCATGGTGGTGATAACCTGTAATCCCAGCATATGAGAGGCAAATGTAAGAAGGTTGCTGAAAGTTCAAAGCCAGCCTAGTCCACACAGTGAATTTGAGACCAGTAAAGGCTACACAGCAAAACCTGCCTTTGGACTTTAACTAGACCCACATCACCAATATTCTTGTGACTCTGGCTTATAGATGGCAGTCTAGGACTTCTCCACCTTCTTGTGAACCAGTCCTGTGTAGTAAATCTTGATGCCTAGCTCTGACTCCTTCTCTTTCTCTGGGAAACTGTGACCAGTGCAAGTCCAGACCTTTCTGAATACCAGTCTCACGCTCTGATAAAATTGTAGCATGTTCCCAACACGATAGCTGAAGTAAAGTGACTAAACAAATGCATCATCAGAGAATTCAAGGGTAAGTTTAGAAGGTGCTAACTAAGGAGAGAAAATAAAGGACTAGAAAGGGGGACAAAGGTGTGCAGCTTCTGGGGTGGAGGTGCTGACAAGAAGGCTCCAGTCCCAAAAGCTGGAACCCTCAGACGTGCTCTATACAAAGACACAGCAGAATCACGGAATCCAAGAAAGAAAAAGCATAGGCGAGGGCCAATGACGTGGTCACCCAGTGGAGAGGAGATAACACCGTGCATGGGGAAACTCGGGCTGGAGGACCACCTGGATCATCCAGGATGACGGATGGGTTGGATGATGGCACCGTTTGTAGAAGTACCTGTCTTTGTTCCCAGTGAGAGAGATAAGCCCGGGCTGGCTGTTAAGACAACATTTAGATATATTGTTATAGTTGAAGGGAAATGACAAATCACAGAGGAGACTTAGAAACCTGTGTAATCTTCCACTTGAAGCCTTTCAATGACTTTATTTCTGGTGAAGCCGCAGCCCCTGCAGCAAGGAAAGCCCATCCCCCGTTTTCCCAGCATCCTTTCCCTGCTCAGCTGATCATAGCACCTTGCACACTGGTCCTGGCCTCTCTGTACTGGCTGTGGATGTGCTCTCTTCCCTATCCCATGCCTGCACTTCTTCAGAGCATCCTCGGTCATCACCTCAGGAGACATTCTTCAGATGACTGTGTATAAAGGTCCCTGAACTCCTATTCTCTTTCCTTCTCTCCCCTCCACCCCATTACTGTCTGGCATGAAGAACATTGTAGTTATTTTCTCCCTGCCTCTTGGAGCATCAGCTCTCTGGGGACAGAGAATTTTTTGGTCTGTTTTCATCACTGCTCTTTCTTGGACCCAGAACTGACCTACTGTGAGCAAATGCTCAATAAACAGTTGTTGGCTGACTGCCTTTTATGACTGTTCTCTGAATAAGACCATGAATCCCTTGGGTACTACCTATAAAGGACCTAGCAAGTGACAGGTGTGTGACCAATGACCAAGTACACTGAGGAGAAGGTGATCTTTCTGGGTTTTTTTACTATTGTTGTTATAGTCTGGTTAGGTGACTAGCTAGTACCCTGTGGGAAATGGTTTTAATTAAGCAAGGAAAACTGCTTTTAGGTAGCTGAACAGGCAAAGGGTAAAGTAGTTGGGGTGCTAGTTGTTGAGGTTTAATCTGTTGCTGTGTATTATAATGCTAAATACCAGCCCCAAGATCTGGCTGCCCTCTTCCTCCACAAGGAAATCCTCAGTACACCAAGAAATGCTATGTAACCTTGCCTCCCAAGTTATCCCTGATTGGTCAATAAAGATGCCTACAGCCACTAGCAGGGCAGAAGAGACGTAGGTGGGGCTTCAGTTCCCAGGGTCTGAGGCAGAAACCAGAAAAGAGGAGAGGAGGGAGGAGAGGAAGACACCACGGGGTAGGTGAATCATGAGAGGGCCAGCCAATTGGAGTAGGAGCAGCCCAGGCAGAACATGGCAAGGGATACCTCGGAGTTACTGACAGGGAAGTAGACAAAATAGCACAGAGGGTAGACATCTGCCCAGCTCTACTGCTTTTAAGGCTTATTATAAATCTAAAAGTTTTGTGTCTTTTATTTGGGAACTGAATAATCTAAGGTGGGTAGAAACCCCCAATTAATTTTTACTAGAACAGGTGATACACAGTGAAATCTCAGCACTTAGGAGGCCAGGGATCTCAAGTTCAAGGCTAGTTGGAGTATATAGCGAGACATGGTCTCAAAAAAAAGTTAATGTAGCTAAACAGCAGAACACTTGCCTAGCATACATAAGCACAAGAGTGCTTCAATCCAGCACAAGAGAAAGACAGACAGGGAGGCAGGCTGGTAGGCACTTGTGAGGTCAAGATCACTCTAGATTCTTCATGAGAGAGGCTTGTTAATCCTACTATGCAAGCTTGTTAGAAAGAACAGACAAAGTGCCTATGGCAACCCGGAGGAGCTTGGAATGTGCTTCTTAAACGGTGACTGTTGGCTGCTCAGCCTCTGCCCCATCCAGTACAACCACACCTTGCTGATAATGACTACCCAGCCCATTAGAAAGCCCAAGGCTACTCTGCTGCCTTACCTCATACAAGTTGTGAGGTCACAGGTTCTTAAAATATGTAAGTCTGTGCCAAGACCCACTCAGGTATTTCCCACAGTTCATTTCCAACTTTGTCCAGAAGCATCAATGACTTTAGACATTAAACATTGGAAGAATGCATGTGTCACACTTCAAAACTGATTATGCATATGTGTTAAAACCAACATCCCCACTTCCCAGATACCAGGTACCATCCACACTGTTCCAACACCACAGTTAGACAGGAGGGGTGCTGCTGTATCTTTTGTCAGTGAATCTTCTCTGAGGATATGGAGAGAAAACGGCCTGAAGCAAGTGAAGCTTATTCTCTGATCAGCCTGTCTTTCTCTCTGAATGTTTTCCTTTCCCTGTCCTCAAAGTTCCTCTCCAATCACTACTCCCCTCAGCCCCCATGCACTCCCTCAGTCGCCTGTACCCCCTCAGCTCCTCCTATAGCCCCCCATTATTCATTTACACTCCTGGTTACTCCCCCTCCCCCATCTTTTCCTGGTATGTTTAGACTTTGATGATTGGATGAATTTCCTCCACACCTGCCTTCACAAAAGTCCTTCCAGGTATGACCCTAAGTTCCCAATCACCTTTCATCCGCTGCAGCATTTCTGACCTTAAAATGAAGCCCCAGGAACCGGAGAGATGCCTTGGTGGTTAAGAGCACTGGCTGCTCTTCCAGAGGACCAGGTTGCATTCCCAGCTCTCATAGGATGGGTCCCAGAGGATCTGATGCCCTCTTCTGGCCTCTGTAAGCACTGCACATATGTGGTGCACAAACATATAGGTGAAACACCCATACACACAAAATATATATTTTTTAAAATGCAGTCCCAACTACACTGGCTGAGAATGCCCTTGTCTTGCCCTTTCATCAAATCCAATCAGTTTAAATGTTGCTTTGCTTCCTTTCTATTTCAAAAGAGGGTCGGGGGAAGGGCAGGGGCCAAGCTTAGCGGAAGCCAGTCCCTTGCAGTTTAAAAGAATTTAAATGCAAACAGCACTTATACAGACTTAGGAGAAACTGAAATACTCAGAAAACCAAGGCTGCATGAGAGTTGCTCTGTCCTTGTAACAGCAGTCAGACCGAGAGATCTGAAACCATGGCAGGTGTCTTTAGACCACACAGGGAACCCAGGGGAGCCACTGACCTCCGGCATCCATTCCGAGGTTTGTAAGAGGACCCTGTACTTCTGGGGTGACCCCTAAGTTCCCAAGTCTCCTTATTTGCTTCCACCCCTTTGGCCAGTGCAGTACATTATTGAACACCAGGCCCTAGCCTTCTTTTTCTCCCTTGCCAACCCCCTGCCCTGCCAGAACACCAGCTTCTCATTGTCCTCTGAGCCACGTGACTTTTCCCTTGGGGAAGGGAGGGGCTACCACCAGTGCTTGCCTCACTATTCCTCCCAGTTCCTCCATTTTCTGACAGCTCCTAGCTGTTCTACGGAAAGAGTCCCAGGAGCCTTGGAGCTCCTGCCAGAACCAGTTCCCCCTTGAGGCACTCAGCACCCAGGCAAGGAAGAAGGTCCACGTGGACAGCTTACAACTTTGATTTCGTTTCGCTTTGTCCGCCTTTGGTTGGCGTAAACACTTCTGAAGAATGGGCTTTAGCTGAAACCTTTACTTTAGCCCCTTTAAAGAGGGTTTATAAAACAACTCACTATGCAGAACACATGTTCTAAGTATAGAATTACTTGATGGATTGAAACAGTGCGGAGGCATGTCGTACACATGTTTAAAATATTCTTCAAATACATAATTACATCGTGGACCAATCAGGTACTTTAATGCATATTTGGATATCCCATTTAATTGCTGCTTCCCTAGGGGACAGGAGCCTTCTGGTCTCCTGGGCTAAACTGCAGATTTTTAGAAACTGTTGAAGCACATATTTACTTGATTCTTCCTGGTCTCTTGGGTGATGAATCCTTTGCCAAAGAAAGGGCTTTACATGCAAAACAAGACAATTAAATGCATGAGGTGGTGGGGCTGGTGGCTGCCCATGTAAAGAGAAAGACTTCATCTCTCATAATTCAGAGATAAACACCCCACAGCTGGATACAGCCCCAAAGCTTTAAAAAGAAGCCACAGCAGTAATCACTGAACCCACTATCCCATCCAACATCTCCACATAGTCCCTTAGGGAAGAGAAAAGCAAAGTATCAGCTTGGAGTGTTTTTTAAAGAGGCCCGTATAAGGCTGGATTTCTCTACCTCTAGAACCCAGTGAGTCTAGAGGGGAACTCTTGCTCCTGGACAACCCTGCATCTCCTTCTCTCTACACTACCCATCTCAAAAGCCTCACCGGCACCCATCCACATGGCACTCACCCTGCATGAGTTCACATCACCCAAGGCTGCACAGTGAACCACTGTCTCCAGCAGGCAAGAAGAGAAAGTAAATCCCTTCACCTCTCCTCAGCTGCTACCATCAATGCTGCAATGCAAGCCCTCTGATGACACAGGGCTGACCTCCTCTATCCCAGCCCCATTCCAATCCTTTTAAACTATATTTTATTTATTTTTACCAAACCCAAGCATGCTGCTCCTACGCCTGGAAGTCTTCCGTGGTCCCACCCACTGTTCAAAGGCAAAGCCCAGCTTTAGAAATGGCTTCCAAGGTTATGAGTCTGTGCCTCATATTCCAGCCCTGTCTGTATCCTGGAAGGTTGTACTGGACTAAGTCTGACTTCAGCAGTATCAGATCACAAGCCACCCAGGCACCTCCATTTCTAGGAGCAAGTAGACTTTTTTTGACACCTCGATATCAAGACAGTTTGAGAACCATGCCCCAACCCCCCCATCCCTGTACAAAGTCTGCAGTTTGTATTTAGTTCCCCCGGCCTCTTCAAACAATATACTCCCTGGAGGGGCTTCTTCCAACCTACTTCTGGTGAGTGCCAGGCTTCTCACAACAGATTATAAGAGAGTCAGAGCTGGTATGGCTTCTCTAGGCATTCTGGAAGCTTAGTCATGCTTTCTGCCATTGTAGGCAGAGTAAGACCCCACACTGAGGCCTAGGTCATGTTATCTACTCCTCTGGTTCACTTTCCACCTCTGCCACACACCAAAATGAGGCTCTCCTGTTTAGGTAAGCTGGCCTCACTCTCAGTAGATAACACTGCTTGGGGCTCTGATGGGTCTTCTTGGTTGTCAGTTTGACACTTGACTATATCTGGATTAACTAAGACCCCAACACTGGGCACTCCTATGAGGCATTTTTTTTTCTTAATTAAACCATCTAAGGTGGGAAGAACCCATTTTAATCCAGATCTTTTAAGGTGGAAAGATCTGGTGGTAGCCTCTAAGGACATGGAAGACAGAAGTTCTCTCTCTTCTGTCTGTGAGGGCCTTCCCAGCTAGTCCATTTCCTCACTGGCATTGGAGTTACTTCTTTAGGATTTCAGAGTATACTGAAGATGAACCAAGACATCCAGCCTTGTGACTGAGCAACTGCTGGATTCTTGAACTTTCTGTCGTTAGATTGGCATTGTTGGCTTGGCTGGACCATAGCCTGTAAGATAGTCTATTATAAATATATATGAATATATAATGAACCTATGAATATATTATGAAAATATTAATATAAATATATATTGTAATATATAATGAATATATATATTCATTCTGTAAGTTCTATGCCTCTAGAGATCTCTAATTCAGGAACTAAGGCTGCAGATCAGCAACAGAGTATCTGTGTAACATGCAAAAGGCCCTGGGTTCAATCCCCAATATCAAAGAAGAAAAAAAATTAGGAAAAACTACTAGGGTTTGTTAAGGTACTTCTTCACTGTGTACATGTCCCGGACCTGTGCTTCAGAGCTTGAAGGAGAGTCCCTAACCCATGAGCATGGACAGTGTCTTCACTATCTAGGCATGATTGTTTGAGAAAGCTTTCTCTATAGAGGCATTTTGCTTCCTGGGTTAGGTTTGTGCCAAGGTTGTTTGTTGTTTTGGTTTTGGTGGTGATTGTGACTGAGATTGTTGTCCTGATTTCTTCCTTAGCATGTCTATCATTGGCATATCGGAGAACTACTGATTTCCATATGCTAATATATTATTTCCATATGCAAGTAAGTGTGTGTACCCTGCCACTTTGCTGGCAGTGTTTACAGGACCTAATAATTTTCTGGTGAGTTTCTTGAGGTCTCTAACATGTAGAATTGTATAGTCGGTAAATAAGGATACTCTGTTTCCTTTCATATTTATATCCCTTTTATTTGCTTTTGTTGCCTAGCGAAGACTTCCAGCACCATACTGAGAGAGTGGAGGGTGTGATCACCCTTGTCCTGTTCCTTATTTTAGCCTAAAATGCTTCTGGCAGTTCTGGAAGCTGGGAAGCACAGAAATAAAGAACTGATAGGTTCTGGATCAGTTTCTGGTAAGAGAGATGAGGGGTCTGTCCCTGGGCTCTGGTGATAAGAGCACTGGTCCTATTCATGAGGGTCCTAACTCACAACCTAATACCCCCCAAAGACCCTATCTCCTGAGCTAGGATTTCAGTGTACAAATGAGGGGGAATACAAAACATTCAGACCATAGCACCAAGTCTCTTCCCTCAGTAGGCTTTGCCCCACAGGCTATGTCTTCAGTACTGCACTGGTAAGCCAGCTGTGACCAGGAGTGGAGAACATCTGAAGAATAACCCTGCACACAGAGGTGGGAGCTGTATGCAGAGGATGGGTTCACAAGGGCCTGGAGAAGCTCATGGAGCTGAGAGCATCCTTCCTGTATTGCAGTTGTTCCATAAAAGAAAAACAATCTGTATTACTTAGGCCTCTTTGTTACTGCACCTAGTTTATACGCTAGCTGGTTATCTGGGTCTTCGACTACTTAACCGTTTGAGTCTGGGTCCTTGTTGGGCCATGGAAAGGCTGCCATTGGCCTGGAAACCCTGAGATTGCAGGTGTGGCCACGCCCCCAAAAGCCAGGCCCCAGTCCCGCCCTCTCCATTTCACCTGTACCCTTAAGTCACGTAAGACACGGGTAAGGGGTGTGCCTAAGAGCCCTCTGCCTTGAGATTTGCATATTAATGAGGCTGGGGGGCCGTAGGTAATTAAGTTTTCCCCTCCCTAACTCCTCCCCTTGATACTCCCCAATATAAGAGAGCCCCTCCTGGCTTTTGGGGGGGGGGAGCGCACCAGATTCACCATTCTTGTCAATAAACTACTTCATGGAAACTCAATTCCACGTGTCTGCGTGGGCCTACTTCTACCCTGCGACCGCTTCGACCATGTGGAACTACAGCGTCCCGGGCGGCAAGTGCTCCGGACCCAGGCCTCCGCTTTGGCCCACTGCCTCTTCGGAAGCTGGCCGAATCCTGCGCGTGAGACCCCGCCCCAGTCGTGGGAGGCTTTGGGGCCCCGGGCACCCGCCCACGTTTTGTTTCCCACAGGTCCTAGGTCCTGCTAACCCACTACTACCTTATCAGATTTCTCATCCTCCTCCAAGGTTTCTTTGTGTAGCTCTGGCAATCCTGAAACTAATTCCATAGACCAGGCTGACCTCAAACTTACAGAGATTTGCCTGCCTCTGACTCCTGTGCTGGATTCGAGGCATGTGGGTGCACAAGCACCCAACATCTTATCAGATTTCCAAATGATGTGATAGTGTATAAATTTTTCCTGGGGAGATATGAAGAAAAGTCTCTCACCTGACAGGACACCAACAACAGACCAAAGAGATGATGTTGGCCAACTTTAGTTTGACGATTCAATGAGTTTATTGGAATTACAAGATGATAGGTGAGTTAAAGGCTTCGGAAAGGACTAAAAGCTGCATCAATGGAGCTCACCACCCTAAGGGACAAGCAGGGAGTCTGCCTACCTTGCACCTGCTTCCTGCTCTTGAGCTTCACATATCCCCAGCTTCCTAAGTCGTAATCACAGTTCTTCATCCAACAGGGAATGTTCCAATTCAGGGGAAATGGCTGCCCAACTCAGAGCTCCTTCAGACTGAGTGCATTTACTGACTGTCTGTTAGTGAACCAGGAGAGCCTTGAAGTAGGAAAATTGATGCTATAAAGGATTCACTAATAACCTTGCTTAGGAAATACTAAGTTACACAAAGTAGAACTTACCTAAAGGAGGGCTGCCTCCAATATGACTTGAGAATTAGTATACCAACCAGGTGTCTTAGTTAAGGTTTCTATTGCTGTGAAGAGATACCATGGCCAAGGCAACTTCTTAATTGGGGCTGGCTGACAGGTTCAGAGGTTCAGTCCATTATCATCCTGGTGGGAAACATAGCAGCATCCAGGCAGGCAGGGTGCTGGAGAAGCTGAGAGTTCTACATCTTGATCTGAAGGCTGCTAGAAGTCTGGCTTCCAGGCAGTAGGAAAAGGGTCTCAAAGCCCACGGCCAAAGTGACATACTTCCTCCAACAAGACCATACCTCCTAATGGTACTCCTGGGCCCATTCAAACCACTATACCAGATGTGTTCGAAGCTATAGGATTGAAAATTCCAACTATAAATGAAGTTTAGGGTTACTCAGAGCATTTCTGCTAAAGGTTATCACCAATATGTAACTCCAATTAGGTCTCATTCCCATAACAGGAGATAACCATGACTTAATAACTGACCTTTAACTCCATTCCCAAAGAACACGCCTCTAAGGGGCAGCTCAAGGAGGCAGCGCAGGATCACAGCCAACATTAATCCTTGTTCTCCCTGTGCTTTTATTAGGAAAAGCATATCTGCCAGGTGGGCAAGATGACATCAGGTAACAAAAAGAACAATACTGGAGTACTTAAGAAACGATTCTGCCAATATCTCGTAGTCTCCTGTCTCATTTAAATTATTCAGAGTGTAACCTGGAGCCTGGACCTGAGGAAGGACAGTGCATTGAGAATGCATAAGCCTGAGGCTTAGGTAAGCAGGTAAAACCTTCTGTTTGAGGCTGCTTCTTTTTTGTGTGTTAGCCAGAACCAGTCACATGCTATTAAAGTATGTTTCCCTTTATTAATGTCTAAGGGTGTGGGGTGGTTTCTCACTGGGAAGGCTTACTGATCCTACAGCATTCAAACACCTCCACTGCTCTGTGTGGCCTTGCCTGCTGTTGACCCCTGACCCCACAGACTGTCTGCCTGTCACTGTTTGCCACATATGAAGTTTTTTCTGCTGCCTTCATTCTCCTGGAGTCTCCCTACTGTAGGCTGAAAGTCTGCTTTGCAGCCCTGACTCCCTCCTTGTCCATCTGTAGTAGGCCTGGAAGAAATGAAGATATTCTAAAGAGATGCTTGTGTCTCTCAGTCTGTCCAACTGTTGTGACAATGAACGCCGAGGAAATGGGAATTTCTTCAGGGTTCTTAGGCACTAGCCACACAGGGAACTTGTCACTCAGGAAGAAAAAGGTCTAAACAACTTGTCAAACCACCTTGCAGGATGAGACTGAAACCCAAAGAAAGATGGTTACTGGTGGGCATGACCGTACCTTGACCAGGACTCTTAGATGGGCATAGCCTTGGCCCTCTGTTTAAATTCTAATCTCACTTCAGGCCCGTGAAGACAGACTCTGGACTCTCTGTCCCTCTTCTCAGTGTGGCCACATTGAATAATCTATTTTCTCCACTTTCCAGTACTTATTTGGGTTTTTTGTTTGTTTGTTTTGGTTTTGGTTTATTGAGGATGGTGGCCAGACCTGACTTGGGGCACAGTTTATGACCACCCCCAGTTTGATACATCTTGTTTTGCCTCAGTTGATCAAGCTACATGTGGCTATATCCTGAGTTTGAGGGCAAACGTTGCCTGACTCCTCACAAAAAAACCCATGACAGGAGCACAAAGTCACCTGTGTAGGGTTCTGTCCTGTTCTCCCACCCCTCCACCCAGCACATAAACCTTCTCTAGCTAGCCCTGAAGGAGACTTGCGTTTCTGTGTGCAGGGTCAAGCCATCCCAGAGGCCTTAGGTAATGGAGGTGAAGTTCACCATTTGAGGACCCACATTTGCTTTGTTTTCCTTCCCAAACTTTCCTGCTGGCCGTGCACTTCAGAGATGTCTACCTGGTGCTGTGCAGAGGCTCAGGAACACAGCTTCATATTTGGAACATGCATAGGTCTAGATTCAGATAAAGAGTTATCTAGGCTTAGGAAGAGAAATGTTTTGATTAACACTGGCATTTGGCAGGAACCTCACTTGGTGTCCCGGTTCAGGCAGCTACTGTTTATTTATTCAATACAGTAAGACAAAGTCATTAAAACCCCCATTGCTGGTAATTGTCTCAGAAATTGCATTCCTTGGCCTCACAATTAGTTTGATACAAAGCAGGGAGACACTTGGGTTAATAACTTCAAGTTTTTTATGACTCAATCAATATTTTGGTTGCTACAGGCTGCTTTGCCATTGTAAATTTTGAGTACAGTGCTTGTGGAGTGTGTAAATATTTAGCTAGCCATTGGAGCATCAATTAATGAAATCATTTCTTTAATTTAGACGACACCACTGGCAGCGTGCCGCTGTGAGGTATTTATGCTAGCTGCTTTCATAGGCTGGGAAACTGGATTGCTGTTGTGCTGTGTGGCTTATGCCTATACCACTTCATGGCTCCTCGATGCAAATATCCCTTGTAGATTAAGCGCCTTCAGATAGAGCCGAATAACTGAGGTGCATGCCACAGATGGTTTTGTCTTAATTTTAACTTTACAGCCATGCTTCTTTATCTGTTTAAGATCTGCAGTATTTATGTGAGTGCTTGTTAATCTTGCAGATAGACTGGGAGTCACAGCTGAGACTGATTGTCCCATCCTCCTTTCTTAGAGTGGGATACTATTAAAAAAAGAAAAAGAAAAGAAAACTTAGCATAGTCAGAGTCCTGCACTGTGGTTCTCAGATACCAGAGCAAACTGTACAATGATACTTTCTTTTAACTGGATCTTTTTTTTTATCTTCTTCTTCTTTAAAATTTGGTTTTGGAGTCAGGCATGGTGGCACATGCCTTTAATTCCAGAGCGGAGGGGCCAGAGGCAGGTAGATCTCCCTGAGTTGGAGGCCAGCCTGGTCTACATAGCAAGTTCCAGGTTAGCCAGGGGTATACAGTGAGAGCTACTGTCCATAAATAAATAAATAAATAAATAAATAAATAAATAAATAAATAAATACTTGTGGTTAAAGTGTTTGCTTTGCAAGCATTAAAGCCAGAGTTAGGATACCTGGAACCCATATAATTACCAGTTGGGCAGGGCATGGAACTTAACCTGTTATTGAAGCCGTGGAAGGCTGGAGACAGGGAGTCCCCAGAGTAGGCTGGCTAGCAAGATTAGCCATATCAGCAAGATCAAGGTTTGACTGAAAATCTGCTCCAAAGAATAAGCAAAGCAATCAAGGATGAGTTCCAACACAACCCTGGACACCAAATACACACTCTCACGTATGTGCCTGCACACAGGAAAAACATGTATACATGCATGCGTTCTACACACATATAAAAAATGGAAAAGAAGAAATTGCCGACTTTGGGCTTTTGAGATGTGGTCTAAGGTATTATCAGGCTGGCCTTGAGCTCCAGAACCGTCTGCTTTCTCCCTCTGGTTGCTGGGATTAGAGGTGTGTAGCAACACACCCAGTGTTCAATTGGTTGTTCTAAATCAAAGTTCCCAAACTCTGCTCCTGGGAATATGTTTCCATGGGTTGCTAAAAGTATTCTACTTTGTTTCTATTTGGAAAGTCAAGTGAAAAACAGAAAGAGAAGGAGGGGAGGTTGTATTGTCTAGTTATCAGTTTCTTCAAGGCAAGGCATCTTGGGGATGAAGGAGTGTGCATACTGTGTCCTATGTTTTTCAACTTGAATTATTAGGAGGATTTTAACTCTTTAGCTGTGTCCTAGAAAGGAGTTATCTTAATGTAAGTTGTCCTAATATATAATTTCTTGGTTTTGTCACTTGGTTTTTAAACACTCACAAACATGCATTTTATATGTACTAAAAGCCAAGTATAGAGTTTCATACCTGTAATCCAGTCACGTGAGAACCTTAGGCTGGAGGATTGAATTTTTGGGCTAGTCTGGGCCACATAGCAATACTATATCTCAGGATACAGGAATATAGCTCAGTCAGTGAATTACTGGCTTTATAAGTACTTGGATCAGAATTTTATCTCTAGAATCCATATTTAAAAAGCTGGACTTGGTGACACTTACCTGTAATCCCAGTGCCAGAATGGCAGAGACTGTCTAAACAAGCAAACAAACAAAAAACTCAAACAACAAAAAACAGGTTGCTGGAGGAATGCTCAAGGAAGAACAACACAGGAGGGTGTCATATTGCCAACACACACCCAAGCACACAAGTGCATGCACACTGAACCACACACATTCACTCACACACATGTGAGCATACACACACACACATACACACAGAGGAAAATAAATTCTCCCCTCATTTTCTATCATACATATCAAAGTACACACAGATAAAATTGCATATTGTCTAGAATTTCCTTCAGAACACCCCAGCAGCCTCAGATCAGTCCTTGGTCAGAGAATAGGGATTCTCTGTTAGTCTATTGCCCAGACTTCTTTCCAACTACTTGGACTAAGTCATACTACAGCCTGGGCCTTCCAAGTAACTGGAACTATGAACATTCAGGACCACACCTGGGCTAGGACCTTGTCTTTTTCATCTGCATTTGTCTATTGTTCTAACACAGGTCTTCAACCCCAAAGGATGAAGAGGGTTCACTCCAGCAGATCCTTTTTCTTGAAGTCACTGAGAGACTCATACAACAGTATTCATGTACCATTGGACCATACATCTAGCTGCAAGAGAGGCTAGACAATATAGTCTCTATTCCAGATCTCTTAGTTGAAGCACTGTTCTATCTATCCACTTATCCATCCATCCATCCATCTATTATCTACCTACCTACTGATCACCTTGAGATAAAGCCAAAAGGTCAAAGTTGGTCCTCAAGAGAACAAATTGCCCATTGTCTGTAATGTAATGATGTAGGGTAATAAACCAGTTTCAAGTATCACTGGGACTTTGTCACACTGGGGAACTGTGTTAGCACTCTCTGATAAACTATTCAGAAAAGCCAGCCTTCAAGTTGTGAAAGAGGTAGTGTAAGTGTAGCAGTCCCAAGCGCCACTGAGGAACAGGCAAGTTCACACTAAGCATTCCAATCATGTAGGTATTTGCTTAGGCAACAGCTGGACTTTGCAGTTATTACTTCCCAGGTCTAGGTTATAAAGTCATGGATCTTCTAAAAGTACAATATAGGCAGCACAAATAAAACCCTGACTTTACTCAGACTACTATAATAATACTTAAAGATATTTTGAGATGTTCCTTTAGAATGAGCTCTCTGACAATACAGGAACATTTGTGGATAAGATGTCACAGGGCTGGGGAGATGGCGCACTGGGTAAAGCCAGCCTTAGCCACACAAGCACAAGGACCAGAGTTCAGATCCCGGGAACCCACAGAAAACAAAGCTGCTTGTAATCCTCGCACCCAGGAAGCAGAGACAGTGACTCCCTGGAGCGAGCTGGCTAGCTAAACTAGAAGGAAAAGGGGGGAGTTGGAAGACGGTTCAGTGATTAAGAAGACTGGCTACTCTTCCAGAGGACCTGGGTTCAATTCCTGGCACCCTCACGACAGCTCGAACTTTCTATAATTCCAGTCCCAAGGGGTCCAACACTCTCTGGCTTCTAAGGGCATGACACACAGGTATACATGCAGGTATACATTCATACGCATAAAGGGAGTGGGGATGGAGGGTTTTTGTTTTAAGGCAAAATGGTTTTCCTGCAGTGGGGAACAGGATTAAGAAGCAGTAAAGACACAGATAACAGAACCCGAGAGGCAGAGCCTCCTACATCTTTGTTTCTGAGGTGAAGATAGGAGGGAGCTGATAAAACCAAGAGCACATGGTGAGGTGGCTAACTTGTGGGAAATAACAAAAGAATCTGCAGGTGACCTAAAGCCATCTTACTGACAGACCTTGTCCTCTGAAAATGGTTCTCTCAATTGGAAGACAGTACAGATAAAGACTTTTCTCTTTTTCCGTATTCCTTAGAACATTTTTTTTCTTACTAGACTTGGCCAATGCAAATTAATTAAAACAATATTAATTATAACATTTGCTGGGCAATATGAGAAAGATGGACTACAGGAGAGGACTGCTTTCTCTGAATCCCTAACAAAGGCCACATGGGAGATCTGGGAAGGAGGTTAGCTAAGAGAGCCCAGAAAGGTGTCTAAAGGGATGGAGACTGACCCTGGTAGGAAAAGTGTTAGCCAGGCGAAGCAGAAGGTGGCAGAGAAGAATCATTCCCACGCAGACTTCTAGCATGTGAAGACCCGGCATGAATATAGAACTCAGGGGAAGACCTTACGTAAGGTGGCGAGTGGGGGAAGCCTAAGCAAGCAGACAGGAATGAACTCGAGGAAGCCTGAGACAGATACAGTTGTTTGTGTACTGAGCACTCCCTTGGGAGGGGAAAGTCTAGGACAGAGAGGACATGGGGAAGTGATACAAGGAGGGTTAGGTGTCACCCCTCTGGTGGCTGTACCACAGGGAGATGCAGGACCACAGCAGGTTTGTTCAGCACACAGGACTTTCCTAGAGAATGAACAAGGAAAACAGTGGCTCAGCGGCTTTTTTTTTTTTTTAAAGTCTGCGTGGGAATGATTCTTTGAGACAGGTCTTATTTCATAGCCCAGACTGGCCTCAATTTCTTGGTAATTTTCTTGCCTCGGCTTCCTAGTGCTGGTCTTACAGACTTGGTCCACTATGTGTAGCTTTTTAAGACATTTTAAGCAGAGAGGAGTGCTAATCTAGCCATCTCTCCCCTTCTTGCATTGCTTACCAGTCAGGTTTCACTTCTGAGAAACCAACTCTCCTGTTCTGTCAGAGGCTTCCTTCCTGCTCTGAATGGTCATGCCTGTGGTGAGGAATTCATCCAAGCAGGAAGCAGACAGGTCAGGAAACAGGGGACACAGTAAATGGGATGGGAAAGGTTCATGTCTAATGTATCCCCAAAGGGTCCCATCAAGAGAGGGGTGTAACACAGCAACACTCAAGGAAACTATTTTGAGAGTGAAGGTAGGAGGGCCAATTGGAGCATTACTGTAGCCCAGAGAAGAGAGCAGATGTTGCCTGAGGCTGCAAAGTAGATATGGAGGTGGGAAGGTGAGAACAATGAGGAATTTCCAGGGCTAGGGCCTAGAGAGAGAGCGCAGTGGTTAAGAGAACTTGCTGTTCTTGCACAGGACCCACCTTGGGTTGCCAGCACCTACATGGTAGCTCCTAACTACTGTAACTCTTGCTCTAGGTTCTGGCCTCCTCAAGCACTAGGCATGCACACAGCACACCTACATCCATTCAGGCAAAACACTCATACACATAAAAAATAATTAGTTAACATTTCCAAGGCTAAAGAATGCATTGTTTCAGAAATAGGGAAAACAGTCAGAATGTTTAGGTTTCTGACTTGAGCAGTTTGGGGATGATGGTATCTTTCGCTGAGTAAGAGTCTGAGATAGGAGGACCACTCATGCATGACCTGAGGTTTGGACACACCTATGAAAACCTAACTACACATTTCAAGTAGTGGATGTGGGTATCAAGGACTGGAGACACTGAGGCAAGAAGCTCACATAGACCCGGCATTCAGTGGCCTTACAAAGGCAGTAGGGCCAACAAGAGAAGAGAGAAGACTGCTGGGTTTCCTGGCAGTCCTGGAATCCCTGCGTTTGGGAGGTTAAGGCAGGAGCAAGAGTCCACACCAGCCTGTGTCACATAGTGAGACTGTGGCTCAGAAAGGAAGAACAAAGACTTGGGAGGAAAACAAGCTAAGAGCTTTGGCGGTCTGAAGCCCAAGGAGGCAGGGTGGAGGGGTAAATGCTCCCTGGAGACAGAGGCAGGCAAAGACTCCACGGGAAGCCATGGGGGAGGAGCCAAGTGATGGGGCACTGCTGAGAAGGAAGAGAACTGACACTTATTCTGGACATTTCGCTGGGAGGAAGAGAAGGCTGTAGGTTTGCCATCAATCCCCAAGGCGACGATGACCTAAGTTCACGCTCAAACACGCACGTAGGTAAAGGTGGAGGGGAGAGGCTGACTCATGTAGAGTTGTCTCCTGACTGCCACGCCTCCACCCTCCAACACAACGCAGATCACACACACATAAACATAATACATAAAGTATTCTCTAAAAGAAAGAATAATAGAGAAGAGGGGTCGTGGTTTTAAAGAGCTGTTTTTAAAGAGCTGTTCATGTTCTGTCTTAAAAGAGACCACATTAAGACGAAGGAAGGGTTTAGGTGTCCGAATACAGGGGAAAGGGATGCTACATAATGTGAGGCTGGAAGGAGCAGGAGGAGCTGGGATCCCAGTTACTGCTACAGAGCCTAAGCTCACGGCAGGAAGCGTCCACCATGGGTGAGGGCAAGTGGGGACGGAAGCTGAGGGGCTGGTTCAGTGGCAGCAATTTGTGAAATGAAGGAAGCAGGCCAGAGACAGACATGTGAGGTGGCGGAAAGGGATGGACTTTGAAATGGAACAAACTCAACGTAATGATCTTAAGAGAATGTCAGTCCAGGAACACCTGGGAGAAAAATGACTGGAGAAGGGAGAGGTGGCAGAGGTGGAGTGTCACCTTAACACCCCCAAACTCAGCCCCTCCAGATTATGCTTTGCCAGGCTTGGCTCTGATCTAGCTCAAAGGTAGGGACGTCTGAAGCAGCAACCCCAGCTCTTTGACTTGCAGAAAACTCGAAGGCTGCTGTTTTTATGAACTCACAAATACTAGCTTACCACAGGAGCCAACCATTTAAAAATGTCTTTTATTGTGGCAGGGTGGTGACACTTCCAAATGCTAAAGCTAGAAAACAAAACACTGAGCAAGCACCAACTAAAAGCTTAACCCAGAAGTGTGTTAAAGCACTTTGCCCCTTGGGCTTTTCTCTTTAGCTAGAACAGGCCCGCACTGTTCAACCTGTGGTGAAGGATTTGGATTATTTGTGTCGGGCACCTCGGTAGGTGAAATGTAGTGGAGCTCTGGGCAGCAGCTCCAGTTACAAATCTCGGCCATATAAAATAACAGGAAATGTGGGGCGCGGGGAGTTCACTGGGGAGATTAACCGTTTGGAGGAGTCTCACATCAGCATCTTGGTGTTTAGAGAAAAAGATAGCCCCACACAGCTTTTAATAGTGTAAAGAAAATTCTGCCGCCAGACTGAAAGAGAGGACTGTCCATTCTGTTTCTGGAAGGGCTTGCGTTTGAAAGCCATCTTCCTTTTCTGTAAGAAACATGGGGTTGAAAATGAAAGCCAGATGGAGCTGCAGCAAGATTTGAGGTTTACTTGAAAAAAAAAATTAAATAAATAAAATCTGGATATCCTAATTTTCCAAGATGACCTCCCAGGGTTGTTGGCTTTAATCCCCTTTAACTGTCCTCTCCCTCCCTAAACCCCATCCTGCTTCTTAACACTGAACAGAGATTTTCTACCATCAGCTCACCACGTGCCTTCATCTTTTTCCTGTAGGTATATTGCTATTCAGATAAGCTTTTTCCTGTAGTACAAGCGTGCTTGCTATTCAGGTCAACTCAAAATGTCTGGGGATACTAGCACTAGATTGAGGATCCAGAAGGGTAAGCCAACATTTGTGGTATAGCTGGATGACCCCAAATGATCAGGCATGCTGGCATGTGTCAGACTTGACTACAGCTCTCCAAGAAAGGTAGGTCACACTTGATGCAAAATAACCCAGTCCTGCAGTGTACGCTGACAGTGAACTGCTGAGAAATTTTACTGGAATTGATGTTCACAGTGTATGGGGCAGGGACAGAGAAAGGGGTGTAGTAATGAACACACAGGACCAACCTTCAAGCAAAGGGTTCGAAAGCCCAGACAGAGCAGCGGGGAAGGGGAGGGGAGGATTAAACCTGAGAGCAGAGTTAGTCATTTACGGTCCTTGGGAGACAGTAGGGGGAAGGAAGATGGTGTTCAAGAACACAGACTCATGGTTGACCAGCTTCACCCAACTAGACTTAGAAACATTAGGTTTTCTAGTGTATCTGGCTGATGTTTAAAAGATCCAAAAGACATCCCTGGATAAGGGGATCCTGGAGGAGCAGCAGACTAGTCAGTAGGCCATGGCACAGTTTGTTTGGGATTTGTTATTTGGAGATACCTAGTCCCCTGAGGAGGGCAGGGCCCCTCTGTTCATAGCTGGTAGAGGGCCTGTGATCTAACATTCTGGAATTCTAGAAACACCTATGGGTAAGTGTACACAGAGCAGAGGCATGTTTTCATGTAGACGTATCACTTCGTTTGACTGGGAGTGTCACTCAGCCCAAGTGTTCCCAGGAGAGACTTACATGACAGGGAGGAAACTCTGAAGGAAGGGGATGTACTCTGCCATGTCTACACTGCTTAATTGAACCTGCCCTCAAATGTGATGCCTATTTAATATCTAAGCTGACTGAGAATCGGGCTGTCTAAGTTAATCAATTATTTTTGTGGCCAGTTTCCTTTGCTGTGGGACTCAGATAGGCTGAGAGCACAAGGAGCTCTTTGGTACGTCGGGTCTCAGGCCACCGTGGTAAGCAACAGCATCCTCGTAGAAAAGAGATGTGAATTAAGCAGGTGTCTCCAGAAGAAGTCACTGTGGGCCTATTGTTTCAAAAGAAGAGTTCAAAGGTCAGACAAGCAAGGTTCAGGAGAGCTGACAATGCAAATGCTTGTCCTTTGCTTTCTGAGACCTAACAGCAGAGCTCATGGCTTTCTGAGCAAGGGAGGCTTCACCCTCTGGTCTCTGGTTTCTCTGTTCCCCGCCCCATCATCTTCCGCACACGTAGGTGCCTGTTATCTCTCATTTTCTCTATTGGAGACAGAAGGTCGGACCCAGGGCTTTGCACATGCTCTGTAACTGTCTTTCTCCCCTACCCAGCCATTGCTGTGTTTGTCTGTTTGTCTTGAGGCAGTGTGTCACTCACTATGTGTAAGGTTAGGCTTGAACTCGTGATGCGCTATCTCAGCTTCCTGAGTGCTGAGACTACAGGTCATGACCCAGCACATCTAGCTGCCACTAAACCTTCAACAGCCTTTGTGTTAATGGTCAAGACTGAGAAGATACAGAATCCCTGGGTCCAGGGGACATCCATTTTAGCTGGAGAACAGGACATCAGGGCCAATCAAGGAATCAGAGGCTTTAGTAGTCAGTGTATACAGTGTCAGGATTCTCCCCTGTCCTGTTGTTTAGGAGAGATCTGGAGAGGCAGAGGCTAAAGGAAGTCCTGTAAGCTCCCAAGGCTATTATCCAGAGTTATGGAGCTGGACCCATGACTGAAATCTGAAAGTGTCAGGTGGAAAGAAACATTTTAAAGGAGGAAGAATCTATTTTGGCTCACAGTTTTAGGGGTTTCAGTCAGTGCATGGTCTGCTGACATCATTGTTTCTGGGTGTGGCAGAGCATCATGGAAGAAGGACACAGGAGCAGAACCACACACCTCACAGCACCAGGAGACAGAGGGAATGCCCGGGCTAGCAACTTCATGCTTCTCCTGTTACCCGAGCCTGTTGGACAATGTCTCCGGTGTTCACCATAAGAAACTCCTAGGTATTTCTCAATCCAGTCAAGTAGACAACAAGACCAACTGTCCCACTGGAAATGGCTTTGATTCTTTTCTGCTGGAAGCCACCTGTGGATCCTCAAGGGCAGATCTGCCCACTTTTCCAGCATCAGTGAGAAATTAACCCATGATCTGCTGGCTCCACCTCAACCAAATACCCAACTTTCTCATCAACTTAGTGCTCTCTAGCCTTTTCTCATCTTCTTCTTTTCTTTTTTGTGGTTCTAGGCCCACAAACCCAGGACCTCGAAAACAATAGGTCAGTGTTTTATCATTGAGAGATCTCGGTGTATCCATTCTTCTGTCCCTCCTGTCTCTTACTCCGAGTAAGACTGGGAAATCAAGATGGGTGACGGGTGGAAACGTTACCTGACTGGGGTCATTGAGAAGAGCCATCGTTAGGTCACATAAGTGATTCCTCAAACATTGCCACATTTTAAAGACCAGTGGTCTAATCAAAGCCAGTGTCCCTGCAGATCACGACTTTATCCGTCTTGTGGCTCCTGCTTTTGCTGCTGAGGCACATGTCCTCATCCCTACCTGGGCATCTCCTGTCCCCTAAGGCCACGTGAGAGGACACAGACACACACCTAGAACCTCTGCCATGAGTTTTCTGAAAACTGAGGTTTTGAGAGGGACCTGGTCAGCCCTTCTCCTGACAGCTAATTCAATTCGGGGCTAGGTTCAGTGGATGGAGCCTATGATTTGTACAGGGCCTTGGGGGTCTCTCCTCCCAAAGGATACAGAACAGACATCATGGGAAAGAGCTGTCTTCACATTCCTGTTGAGGACAAGAGAAGAGACTTGCCTGCTCAGACAGATGTCTACAGAGTCGGGAGGATGAGGGGCATACAGTTGGTATTGTCACTTTACATTGAATTGCTTAAAGGTAAGTATTGAGGTCAGAAAAAACAGGATCTGATTTTGTTCGGTTGGTTTTATTTTACAAGACATGGTCTCTTGCAGCCCAGGCCAGCCTAGCTAACCTTGATCTTGCTATGTAGCCAAGGCTGGCCTTCAACTCCCAATCTTCGATCCTTAGCCTTTTGAGTGCTGATTATCAGTGTGCACCGCCAAGCCTGGCAGAACTCTGTGGGTTGCTTCTTTTTAAAAGTCTCCTTCTTTGCTTTCTTTCTTTCTTTCTTTCTTTCTTTCTTTCTTTCTTTCTTTTTCTTTCTTTCTTTCTTTCTTTCTTCTTGTTTGTTTATTTGTTTGTTTGGTTTTAGTCTCCTATGTTGGCAGGAAGGCTTTGAAGTCCTGGACACAAATCATCCTCCTGTCTCAGTGTTTGGAGTGACTAGAATACATGTACTGGTTTGCTTCTTTGCTCTCATTTAAACAAGGTCTTGCTGCATAGACCAGGCTGGCCTTGAGCTCACAGCAGTCTGCTTGCCTCAGTTTCATGAGCACTGCAGTTACAAGTATTGCACCCCACCTGGCTCTTCTTTGTTTCTGTTGTGTTTTAAGATAGGGTCTCACTATGTAGACACTAGGCGTGGCCTTGAGCACACAGAGATCCTCCAGCCTCTGCCTCCTGCATGCTAGGATTAAAGGCATGTGCCTCCAGACCTAGGCTTTATTTTTGTTTGTATTCCTTAAGCCTTGTCCAAAATTCCCAGGACTGTGTGCATGGGGGTGTCCATGTGTGCTGGGAATGAGACTTGTATAGGTCAGCGGTGGGGCACATGCCTAACATAGAGGAGGCCCAGGGCTCCATCTCCACCACTGCAGGGAGAGCATGTAGGGACAGGATGGATATATTCTCCTCACCAATTGAAAGCATTGGTGTCTCATGATAAATATGAGATAACCCCCTCTGTTCTGTGTAACCACATGCTTTTCCTTACATGCCAAGTTCCCGAAATAACGACTCTGAGACTGGATTATTTATGAATAAGTACCTAGGCCAAAAGCTTTGGCTTGTTCTCCATAGCTCGTAACTCCCACTCATTCTATTCTAAGTCCCGACAGTGGCTAGTAACCTTTCTCGTCAGGTTTACACCACGGTCTCCATCAGCTTTGGGGTGAATCTCTTCCATGCCTGACTCTATCCCAGAATCCTCTCTCCTGCCAGAACTCCCACCTCCTATTTCCTGCCTAAGCTAATAGGCCAACAGCTTTTTTATTGACAGATGATGCTTCCATACAGTACACAAGAGATTCTCTCTACAGTTCTGAGCATTGATTTTGGAGGGGAAAGCCTTACCTGCTGACAGGCAAAAAGTGGTCTACATCTTCTTGTTCTGCATCCTCAGGTATAAACTATGGACAGCTATAAACTGCACTGTTGCTGCCTAGTGAGACCCTCTTGACCCCAGAGTCTCTGGTGTGTGTCAGCACATTCAACTCATACACACCAACTTCTGAAGGGTGGGGCTTGTATAATTATCTTTGTCCTATGTGCTCTATACAGAACCTGGCTCAAAGAGCCAGGATGTATGTGCTGGCCCAGTGAGTTTATCCAAAAGCATCACATTATAAGGCCTGTGTCTCCTTCTTTATGGAAGAGTCTTCATACCAGGCTCTATCTCAGGTTCTGGGTAGAAGGCAGAATTCTTCCAAAACAAAGTAACTCTTTTGGGGCTAATGTGTTACCTATGATTAGTCTCTAGTTGGGAACAGTGTTTGCACTTTACTGAATTAATAGCCAGATGAATTAAGTTCAACCTATTTGAAGGCTGAGTGTCACTCAATGGTAACAGACACACCCAGAAAGATTTGGATTGAACCCTTAGTATCACCACAAAGACAAAACAGAGCAAAAGTCATATTTTTTTTCACAATCTTAAAATTTGAATATGCGCTGGGTGGTGGTGGTAGCACGCCTTTAATCCCAGCACTTGGGAGGCAGAGGCAGGTGGATTTCTGAGTTCGAGGCCAGCCTAGTCTACAGAGTGAGTTCCAGGACAGCCAGGGTACACAGAGAAACCCTGTCTCAACAAAAACAAACAAACAAAAAAAATTTGAATAAGCTTTGGCAAGACCTTGACTTTGGATAGCTTTCCACTTCATCTATGCACCTAACAGTAAGGCAAGCAGCCAGAGATAAGTTTGAGAGCTAGGTTTAGTGGCATAGACTTATAATCCTAGTACTCTGGAGGCTGAGGCAGGAGATCACTAACCTCAAGGCTAGCCTGAGATGACAAGTGAGTTCAAGGTCAATTTGATCAACTTAGTGAGATGCTGTTTCAAAATAAAAGAAGAGGTTTGGGCAAGGTACAGTGGCATTGCCTATAATGTCATGGGCCACCTGCTCATCTGTGTCCCTGTATTGGAACATGGGTAATGTGAGTACTTCCTTTTGAGCCTGTGGGCAACACGACTTGATAGACACTGTGGTCGACCAAGAGAGTCTCAGAGCTCTGCTGTTCCCGCCACTAGCTAGTGGAGTTGGTTTCCCTTCCCATTAACCTGGACTCTACTTGTCACTGACCATGTGCTTGACAGAAGACAGTTTCCTCTCCAGGACATGTTGCTCTAATCCCTAGAATCTGTAGGTAGATAGTATATATGTGGCAAAGGAGAATCTAGGTTGCAAGCAGGATTGTTTCCTAGTATCTGCTGTCCTTGAGCTGGGGCACAGCTACTAGATGTGGAGAGAGACAGAGCCACTTAGATGTTGAAAAAGAGGGAGACAAAGGAGTCCAACAACAACCAAAGGGATTTGAGTAGCCAATTAGTAGCTTTATAAGATCAAAGTGAGCAACAAGCCAAGTAGCACAAGCAACTGTTAAGAAAATGGAAGGAAGGAAGGAAGAAGGAAGGGTCACACACAGAGAAAAAACAAACACTCCAAATGAGGCAGAGAAAGAAAAGCTCCAGCAAGCCTTTATGTCTGTTCTCAGTATATATACTTTCTCTAAAAATTTACCTCGTACAACTATCAGGCAGAACCATCACAATAGGATAACTTACTACATGATTTTTTAAATACTTTCAGATTCCAGTAAGTTTGTGTAAGTTTAAGGCAATAATTCATGTCATAGATTGATAGGAGCTAAGGAATCACAGCAGACTTGTTTACATGTGTTTCCATTAAAACTACTATCCCACTAACATTCATTAGCTGTCATTAGCCCCCCATTAAGCTCATTATAAGTTTAAAGCAATATTTTTTACGTCACAAGTTAGCACGGTTTGGTGAAGGTATAAATCAACTGTTTTGCATCTTGTTAGTTTTGAAGTTTTGTATGTATAAACTAGTCATTTTATTTTCTCATACCTAACCTAGAAGGAATGTTTTCCTTGATCATAAATTTGTTCCAAGCCTGCTTTCTTTTCCTTGTCCGTGGCACATGAGGGTGTACAAAGCTCGATATGCAGCTTTTACTCTATAGAGATCTTGAAATTACTTGTATAAATTTAGGAATTCTATAAAAATCATTATCAGGGATTATGAAATCACCAATTTGTCTATATAGCATTACTACATGAGAATATGCCTTCATGTTGCTCTGTAGAAAATCTGCCCAATAGTCTGGGTTAATACCCAGGAACCATTAGGCTGTGTGATAATGGCAGGAAAGGTAGATCAGCTTCGAGAATCAATCCTCGGATGAAGTCTCTAAGGAATCTGAATTCTTGGAGTTCACCCATCGCAGGCCATGCAAAATGGTGGGCCATTTCCAGAAAATTCATTTGCATGCCTTGACTTTTCCTGGATGGCTTCTGATAGGTTGAGCTATTAAGACCCTGCCTCAAAAAAGAAAAGAAATAAAGAAAAGGCAACTAAAATGTATACTTTTTAACCTCTTCAAAGAAGAACAGCCTTAACAAACCTGAGTTTAGTCCACAGAGACCCATTTTAGATTTGTGACCTCCAGAACTATAACATGGTTGTGTTTAGTGAAACACTACAGTTCTAGTCATCCCTTGCAGCTGCAACAAGAAGCTAGTACATGCCAGTAGAGTATGGTAGAGTTATGCTTAGTGGTAACTAAAGTTAAGCTTTTGATTTCAACCCTCTTGGAAGGCCACTGTCATGAAAGAAGTCCAGCCATGGTGTGATCTATTATGTGAGGAAGCCAAAGCTAGCCACCTGAAGGGCAGGTCTCATGATTCCAGCCTCTTGGTGAGCACAGGCCACCTCAGCCATCAGCTGAGTACAGCTGTGAACTTTGCCAACTGATGTACACAGGAGAGCCATCCAATGAACCTGCCCCTGACTCATAGAACCGTAAGCTAGTAAATGGTGGTTGCTTAGACCCCTATGTTTTTGGATTGTGTCTATGCTGTGCTTTTATACTGTAAATACTTAGGATGATATCTGTCCCATAAGACACCTCCATCAAATGTTCATTATTGTCATGATACTTCAGCTGCATATATACAAATTTCCCAGGAACCTGATAAAGACGTATCATCCTTTATGTGATAGCTGGGCTTTGGTTCCACAAATACTTGCTCTTCCTGCCATCATGAACTCACATGCCACTGGTGCTAGGCTTTACCTTGTGGATTTTGGAGATCAGGACTTTTCTGCTTCAGCTTATTATTATAAGCATGAGTCACCATGCCTAGTACTTGTCAAAAGTCCAATAAACAGGGACAGTCAGAGAGCTTGGCAGGCAGAGCCACTTGCAGCCTGATCACCTAAGTTGGAGGGCTGACTCTTGAAAGCTGCCCATTGACCTCCATATGCATACTATAAACATGAGTGTGCGCAACTCAGTGCATGTGTAGACACATACATAATAAAATTAAAATGTAATAGGTTGGTAATTATTGAATGTTTTCTATTAAAAACAAAAAAGTAAAATAAATAAAAATAGCAGACTACTGGGTGTATAGTGTATGTTTGTTGTCCTAGACATTGAGAGGTTGAGGCCATTACTCAAGTCTGGAAACTTGAGACTAGCTCAGGCAACATATCAAGAAAAAGATACAGGCAAGTGCCATGAAGTGCTCATGTCAAAGAAAGTTGTTCAGATGGTTGTTTCGGTTTTTTGGGGGGGGGAGTATAGGGGACATGTTTCTTGTATGTGGGGAGTTGAGACAGGGTTTCATATGTCCTGGGTGAGCCTCAAACTCTCTAGGCAGCTGAGAATGAATGGTACCTTCAGATCCTATGGGGAGCAAAATCCTGAGTGGATGTGTATTGTTGGCATTAGCATGAATATGTCAAGGACCCCAACGCCTTGAGTGGCAAAGCCTACCCTGCTCCATGCGCAGATGTTGACATTATAGAAAATGTTGATGATAGCTTTTTCCTCCAGGATGTGAAAAGCCTAAAACTGCTTCCCTACAGAGACTACCATGCTACCAAGATTAGCTAAACCCGCCTCTTCATTCAACTGTATAGCATAAACCTGCCTTCTCAGTTCATATGTATAAAATATATGTACTGAGTTTCTGAGAAACTGCTGACGTATCTCCATCGGAGGCCATGGCTTCAATTCCAGATTTCTATATGTGTGTTTATCTTCATTTCCTGCTGCCCCCATAGGACAACCCTAAGCCATGCAGGTTGTGGCAGGGTCATCCTGCCTATATATTCTATATTCTTGAGTGGTGGTACTATAGGTGTGGGCTACCACACCCAGTTTATGTGGTTCTGGGAATCAAACTTAGGGCATCATGCATGCTAGGCAAGTATTCTACCATGAGTCATCACCAGCTAGAAAGCCAGTGTTTGATTTGTTTTATAGCCAGCCAGAAGTCTCAGTATGAGTTTCTTGGGATTTTCAGAATAATCATTCCAACCTAAGGACTTTAAACAATGGAAATATGTTGCCACCCTAGAGGTTAGAACGCTGAAGTTGGCATGCTGGCCTCCTGAGGGCACCATCGAGAATCTGCACTTGCCTCCTTCTGCTCTGGCAGTTTGGCAATGCTTGGGATTGTAGATCCATCCCTCTAATCGATACTTCCACCACACCGCCTTCTTCCTGTGTGTGTCTATATTTCTAACTCTCCTTCTCTCTCTTACAAAGTTACACAAGTCTTGGAGCCCTCACCTCATCCACTATGCCTTCATCTGAGCTAGTTTCAAAGATCCTATGTCCAAACAAGGGCATATGCTAACTTTCTAGTGGACTTGAAATCTGAGAGAGATATTATTCAATCCAGCCAAGTCCCTCTGTTTAATACTAAAAACTAAAGGTATAATCAGACTGCAACCAAATGAAAGCCTCAGGTACACACTGAGAAGTGGGAGAGTTTCACTGAGGAATGGAATGGGGTGGGAAGAGGTCTCACAGAAGGCAAGATGTGGACATTGGTATAGTCCAGTTGTGTCCCTCCAAAACTCCTGTCAAAACTTAGCCCTCACTGGGGTGGACTGAAGAGATAGGGTCCTTTGCAAATCAGTATAAGCCTGAGGGCTGAGTGTGTAGTAAAGCACCTGCCTATAGTACATGAATGAGACTTTGTGTTTGATTCCAGAACTGCAGATTTTAAGGAAAAGGAAAAGAAAGAAGGGTAGTTGGGGCTAGTGGCATAGTTCGGGGGTGTATAGCCATGTGCAAAGCTATGGATTCAATCCCTCTCTCCCCTTACCCCAAACCAACGAGGATCAGCACTGAGGGCTTTAGTGCTATGAATGGATTACCTCCCTTAGAAAAGAGGCTTCAGTGTCTGGGGCCTGGTTTTCTTCCACTGACTTCCTGTTAGTGCTACTGTCCTGAGCAACCCCTGACCTGGATCTGGGGAGCCTTAGACTCTACTAGATGAGTTAACAGAGGGATGGATAGAGACCTGGAAAATGGCCCCAGAAAACAGGAGCAGTGTCATTCCCCTCAGGCTCAATGAGGGAGCAAGAGGAGCTGTGGAGGAGGAAGAAAGCAGAGACAGGGCTCCTCTGAAGCCTTGTGTCCAGACCAGTTCACACAGAAGCCAGAGCTGACCTGTCTACAGCAGTCATCAATGTTCTACACACCTTCTTTCAGCTTTACACTGTTATCTTCTCTCCAGTTCCAAGAGGTGAGTTAGGGTTTTTATCTGGTCTTCATGGGCCTGAGTCTTCCCCTTCTAGACCATCCTGATCCTGGACCTGCATAGGAAAGACTGCATGCTTCTGAAGCTCAAAAGAATGTTGCTCTGCTAATTAAGGTCAAAGTCTACCATTGTCTGGATAGCCTTTTGAGCTTGGCACAAAATGGTGACTTCCTTTGTCAAGAGGGCTTCTTCTCTGACCTTGTCTGGGGAGCCTGAAACTCCACCCCTCTCTACCTGTGGAACGTCAGGTAGCCTTGGTTAGATTACAGGTTAAGCTTCCTTTCTCCTGATAAGAACCATTCAGGTAGCACCTGAGATTCTATGGAATGCCTCCCCATGCTAATGAGGCATCTTAGTACCTCAGCCTCCAGCCAATGACCTTTGCCCATCCTGGATATTTCTACCTGCTTCTCCCAAACTTTATAATCCTTGATTCACCCTCAATAAAGTTGATCTGTATCCTTGAAGCTGGTCCCAGTAAGTCATTATTACCACTTACGGACTTTTATCAACTCTGCTTCCTTCGTCCTTGTGGGCTGGTGGCCAGTGAACCCAGGAGAGGGGAGGCCCACAAAGGAGTAACGAGGAGATAAGATAGACAAAGGTACAAGTGACTTATTTGGAGGAAAACTTGCAGAGAAAAGCTCAGTAGGAATTAGCACTTGGAAGCCTTAGAGATACCTTAGAAGTTAAGAGGCACAGCTCTTCCAGAAGACCCAGATTCAATTCCCAGCATCCACAAGGTGTCTCATAACCACCTGTAACTGCAGTTCCAAGGAATCCAATGTCCTCTTCCAGGAGATCTGACATCCTCTTCTGATCTCTCAGGGCATGGGGCAAGCACATGGTGCAGACATACATGCGGGCAAAGCAGTTATATGCAGAAAATAAATTCTTTTTTTAAAATATCAGAGCCTTCACTTATGATCTAGGATGGAAAGGAGGGGGTGTTATAAAGTTTCCCCTTTTTGCCCAAAGTTGCCCATTGCTAGGGGGCAACCAGTTAAAGAATGTTAGGTAAGCCAAAATTGTTTTTTCCTTGCTGGCCATTACTTAGGGTCTGTGGTGCAGGGAAAGCAAGCATCTAGAGAAACAACTTATGCTAGGTTTGGAGACCAAGTGACTGCAGTTCAAAGAACTGTCACCTTTCAGTCCCACATGGAGGAAGTCTTTCAAAATAACACTGCCTAACACATCCTTGGCACCTCTTCACAGGTGGTGTAGGGGGAGGTGCTGATACTAAAGTCTGGTTCCCTAATTTGCTCTCGATTTGGTCAATAAATATGGTGGGAGCCAATGATGGACGAAGGGTCCAGATGGGGTTTCCAGGTCCCAGGAGGAAAGAGATGTGAGGAAAGAAGAGTCCTTTCCATCAGGTTCTGGAACAAGAAGCACGCAACAACCATGTAAGATCTTGGGGTAGCTAGAACCAGCGGCCTCCACCACCAGCGAATGGCTGATATAGGCTAACTAAAAAGGTTAGGGCAGGAGATTCTGCACCCAGCAATTGTGTTCTCTGGCAAGTTCTTTTTTTTTTTTTTTTTTTTTTTGGTTTTTCGAGACAGGGTTTCTCTGTGTAGCCGGGGCTGTCCTGGAACTAACTCACTCTGTAGACCAGGCTGGCCTCGAACTCAGAAATCCACCTGCCTCTGCCTCCCAAGTGCTGGGATTAAAACCATGCATCAACATTGCCGGGCTTTTTTTTTTTTTTTTTTTTTTTTTTTTGGCAAGTTCTAAAATAATAAAGTTGTCTGAGTGTTTTTCATCCATGGAACAAAGGTGGGCAGAGAAAGAAAGAAGTCCGGGTGGTAGCTGGCAGCTAGCTAGCGTAGCTAGCCAAGAGGAACCAAAGAGAAGCCAAGAGGGAGCTGGTGGAGCAGGGGCAGCAGCTCGAAGCTTTCCGGGGTTAGGGGATGGTTGTGATCGATCCTGGGCTACGTCAGATGGGGCAAAGGGAACCGGGCAAGGTCAGAGCTCTGGCTACTCTCCCAGGAAAGTGATAGTGTAGCTTTTTAAAATTACATGCAACAGGGTGGGATCCACACCCCTGCTCTGGAGAGCATATCGACACAGTCTCACTGTCTTAGCACCTGTCTCTCCTGTCTGGCCATTGAGGGCTGAGGAAGGATGGGCATAATGCTGTTTTTAAAATATTGAAGTGACCTGTCCTGTTGTCAGGCCATCACTAAGCCCTTTGCTCTGTGACTATGGCAGACAGAGAATTTAAATGACAAATATCACCAGGAGAAAGGAGAAGTAACGACTGGGACTCAAGCCAGGTTTCAAGGATTCTGAGAGCCAGTGTTCAGATCAGGAAGAGATGAGAGGCCAAAGCCAGGGGAGCTCAGGGGAGAGAGAGCTCACAGGAAGGGAAGAGGCAGGCAGGAATGGAAGGCATGCATTTGCCAGAATGAATGAATAGTCGTTCTTCCAACTGAAAGAGCTTTTGGGAGATCTGTCTGCAGAAATCCCCAGCTTTTAGCCAGGACAACGCTATGAACATAGCTGGCTGAAGGAAGGGAGGGTGAAAATAATTGACGTCACTTTCTGGACACCAATTTACTAAAATCAATCAATCAATCAATCAATCAATCAATTAAAATAACATTGGCATTGTCAGGGATATTCTTTCTACTTCCTGGTTACATATTCAAATATAGAACAACTAACTTAGCCCTAACATGACAGAGAATAAAGTAGGTAACCCCCTGGTGGCACCATAACCAGTGTGAATGAATGAATCTTCAGATAGCAGTGCACAGCTGCTACCTCAAATGAAGACAACAAAAATAACTCAAGAATAAGCAGGACCCTGTGGGCCTCTTCTGGTCTCTCGTGCTGCAGAGCATCACTTCCATTGAGCTGGATGTTCAAGCTAAAGCCTGAGGTGCTCACGATTGAAATCCCAGCACTCAGGAGGCTGAGGCAGGTGCCTGTGGCCATTGTGAGTTCAAGGCCAGCTTGCAGTACAGAGTGGAATCCTGTCCCACAAAACGAAGCACTGACGACAAGACCCTGTGGTGACTCCAGTATTAGGCCATCTGAGTTTAATCCTGACCACTTTCTCAGATGGCCAATTCAGGACAGGCTAAAGAAGAGGCTTCCCCTTGGGTGTTCCTCCGTCTGCTTTGTCTACTTTTCCTCCACATTGAACTTATCCTCTTGTTTATCAATTCTTTCAGGACTTCTTGTTGTTTGGGGGAGGGTCTTGCTATGTAACTCGGACTAGTCTTGTACTCAATATGTCAAACTCACAATCATCCTCCTGCCTGTGCCTCAGGAGCTGTCACCAGGCCTTGGCATGATGCTTTGTTGTGACTGTCCAGGACCCTGTGGCCCTCTTCTGGTCTCTCGTGCTGCAGAGCATCACTTCCATTGAGCTGGATGTTCAAGTACGTCTTTGTGGACCCAATGCTGACGAGAGCTGCCCCTAGAGAATCCATGTGTGTCCCCTTTAGGTGACAGCCATATTCTGAGAGGGAGTGTTCCAGGAGCAAGCATTCTAAAGGCCAGGCTGAAATCATTGTGAGCTCCTATGTCACTTATGGCTATTGAGTGTCCTATTTAGCCAGGTGAGTCCTAGCCCAGATACAATAGAGGAGAATTATCTCCATCTTCCTTTCTCTTAGAAAAAAATTATATATTCATTACCTGTGTGTGTTCATGGTGTGTGTGTGTATATGTTTGTGTGGTATATGTTGTGTGTGTATGTGTGGTGTATGTGTCTGTGTGTGTGGTATATGTTGTGTGTGTATGTGTGGTGTGTGGAATATGTTGTGTATGTATGTGTGGTGTGTGGTGTGTGGTATATGGTATGTGTGTGTGCGTGTGTGTGAGTGTTCATGGTATGTGTGTGTGAGTGTTCATGGTGTCTGTGTGTGTGTGTGAGTGAGAGTTCATGTTGTGTGTGTGTTCAAGGTGTGTGAGGGCATGATGTTGTGTGTGGAGACATGATGTGGGGTAGAGGATGCATGCCACTATGAGACTGTAGAGTCAGAAGAAAACTTGATGATGTTAATTCTTTCTACCTTTACATAGGTTCTGGGAATCCAATTCATGTTTACAGGCTGTATGGAAAGCACTTTTACCCACTAAGCCATTTCTTCAACCCCTGTTTCTTGCAATTGGAGGTGTAGAGATGAGTTTGCAACCGTCTTCAATCTATACCATCTAAAAATAGATGAGACTAGGGTTAGAATCCAGGCTGGCTGGAGGCCACTTTCACAGTCACTTTGAGGCCTAATTATGAGCCTATTCAACCACTGGAAAGTGGCCATTATTGATTCTGGTGTTTGAAAAGGAAGTTAAGTGGCTGTATCAACACCACTCAGCCTGATAAAAAGGCCAGCAAGTACAGGCTGAACAGTGCTCCACCAGGAAGGCCTAGTGCTCCCACTGGGAGCTGTTATCTTTTCCAGGCTTGGAAGCTACTGAGCCAGATGCCTGTAAGACTCTGCCAGCCCTTCTTAGCTAGCTCAGATACCTCCACTAAAACTTCTAATGTGAATGCTCTCTGACATGTAATCATAAACAAACGTCTGTGACCTTTAAAAGATTTAAATCACATTTGCTTACTTATTTTGCATGTGTATGTGTATGTGAATGAGTGTTTACATGTGTATGTGTGTATGTCTCTGTGTGTGCATATATGAGTATGTATATATGTATGTGTGTGTATGTCTATGTGTATATCTATGCCTCTATGTGTGTACATATGTATGTGTGTGTGTGTATGTGTAGGTCAAAGGACAAATTGTGAGAGTCAGTTCTCTCTTTCCATCATGTGGGTATTGGGAATTAAACTCAGATTCTTCATTTTGTTAAGATAGGTGGCAACGATTTTTACCCACTGAACTATGTCTCTGGCCTTTTTGGGGAAAAAAAATTGTGTGTGTATGTGTAGTGTGTGTGTGTGTGTGTGTGTGTGTGTGTGTGTGTGTGTGTAAGCCCACGCTTGACATGGTACATGCCTCCCTGTGGGAGGACTTGGTCTTGATGGAGCACATTTGGCCTGTCCTTAATGGCTTTAATATCAGGCTATCTAAACAGTATTGATATGGTCATTTAACTTTCTTTTCAAACCCCAGAATCAATAATGGCCACTTTCAGTGAGTGGGTGAGCAGTCACTTGTAGGAGTTAGTTCTCTCCTTCTACCATGTCAGTTCCAGAGACTGACCTCAGATCAGTGGGCTTGGCAGCAAGTGCCACTAGCCTGTCCCCCAGACAAGACCATAGTCTTGAAAAGTAATTTTCACCACAATTCTTTTTAGCAACTGGTGCCTGACAAGCCTTGGCTTCTGCCCTACAGTAACCTCCTTTTCTCCAAACTTCTTTGCAGGACTGGGGCGCAGCTCAGTGATAAAGCACTTGCCTAGCATTTGCAAGGCCCTGGATTTGATCTCTAGCCTGGGTCTGGGATAGGAGGCCGGGTAGCTCATCTACACGCCCAATCACACATTAGGTTCATCTCTGCAGCTGTGTCTTACCTCACTGCAAAGCTTTCCACTGCACACTGAGGATCCTGGTGTGGTAGTCACATGTCTTCCCAGCAGTGCAGGGGGCTAAGGGCAGGAGAATACTGAAGTTTAAGAAGGCTTGTCTAAACTACACAGGGAGACTGGGTCACACACCACACACACACACACACACACACACACACAACCCCTAACAAATGAGCTGTACCAGATAGAGACTAGTCTACATATTCTGAGGCACTGAAGCTGGGTTAAGGTAGCTCAGGGAGAGAGTGCTGCACCAGGTTATTCTGACAGAATCCCCCTGAGGACCATAGAAAGTATTTCCTTCCATTAGCACCCACTGCAGCTGAGGGTAGAATATGCTGGTCCCAAATCGCCTCTTAGCAGAAAGCCCCTGAGAATCAGACAAATGCAGCTTCTCTGACAAAGGGCAGAAGATCCTGAGAAATCTGAACTGCCTAAGTCCTCTACCTCTTCCTCCCCTCCTCCTGCTCATGTTCCTCTTCTTCTTCCTCCCTCCTCCTCCTTCTCTCTGTCTCTGTCTCTCTGTTTCTCTGTCACTCTGTCTCTGTGTCTCTCTGTCTCTGTGTCTCTCTGTCTCTCTGTCACTCTGTCTCTGTGTCTCTCTGTCTCCGTGTCTCTCTGTCTCTGTGTCTCTCTGTCTCTGTGTCTCTCTGTCTCTGTGTCTCTTTGTCTCTGTGTCTCTCTGTCTCTCTGTCTCTCTGACTCTGTGTCTGTGTGTCTCTGTCTCTCTCTGTCTCTCTCTGTCTCTCTCTGTCTCTCTCTCTCTCTCTCTCTCTCTCTCTCTCTCTCTCTCTCTCTTTCTCTCTCTGCTCTCTCCCCAGAAGATTTTGTAGCCAGAAAGGAGATATAAAGTGAGCACCGAGATGGGCCTGCACAGGTTGACTTAACTCTCAGGCTGGAGTGGTGTGGCTCAGTGGCTGAGCTCTGGCTTAACTCAGCAATGGAAAACACAACTGCCCTACTGGTCCCCCACCGCACCACAGCCGAATCCCATGTAAAGACTCACATCCTTTTTCTTTTGTCCTGTGAATGTCACCACACGTAGATTATCCTGTTAAATGATATAGGTGGCTGTGTGTGAGGCAGATCCATGCCTGTAAGCCAGCACTTGGAGGATTGCGTGAGTTAAAAGCCAGCTTGGGCTACAATGTGAGTTCAAGACCAGTCTGGGCCACAAGGCACAACACTGTTTTTAAAATAATAAATAAATAAATAAATAAATAAATAAATAAATAAAATGCTGAAGCCGTCACACACAATTGTCTTCTTGGAGGTTTCACTTCACCTCTGTGAGGTTCCTTGTGTTTATCCAACTAATCTGCCCTTTATCTTGCAGCATCCTTCTTGCTGAACCTCAGATGCTAGAAGGAAATGCTTTTTCTTCCTCAGCATGGTTTTCATTCATGTGTGCCTCAAGATTCTTCTAAATCTTGTGTGTGGTGTGCATAGATGTGTATGAGTGTGTGTGTGTGTGTGTGTGTGTGTGTGTGTGTGATGAGTGTGTGTGTGTGTGTGTGTGTGTATGAGTGTGTGTGTGTATGAGTGTGTGTGTGTGTTGTGTGCATAGATGTGTATGAGTGTGTGTGTGTGTGTGTGTATGAGTGTGTGTGTGTGAGAGAGAGAGGGAGGGTACTTGTGTTAGCGTCAGAGACACCCTCGGGTACCAGTCTCTGTGAGGTAGGGTCTCCTTGTTGGAATGCTACGCCAGCTTACTCTTTTTTTTTTTTTTTTTTTTTTTTTTTTGGTTTTTCGAGACAGGGTTTCTCTGTGTAGCCCGGGCTGTCCTGGAACTCGCTCGGTAGACCAGGCTGGCCTCGAACTCAGAAATCCGCCTGCCTCTGCCTCCCAAGTACTGGGATTAAAGGCGTGCGCCACCACCGCCCCGCCAGCTTACTCTTGTACCCTGGGGAAGTTTCTATCTTACACATCCATCTTGCCATAGCCTTGCCGGCTTACAGATGTGGGCTATTGTGACTGGCTTTTTACACAGGTTCTAGGATTTCAAACTCAGTTCTTCACACTTGCACAGACATTCTTTACGCATGAAACCATCCAAAAGCTCTCATGCCCCAGAGTTTAATTTCATCTCTATCTGAGCCAGATACCTTCCTAGGGTTGGATGACTGCTAATACCTCAAATGTGCTGGTCATTCTTACTCTAAGCATCTGACTCCTCCGCTGAGAAACCCACCTGCTACTCCTTTAGGATGGAGCCCCCTGTTCTCTGTGCTCACACCAGTGCCCAGTGAGTTTCCAGCAGGGCTCCTGAATAGCAGGTGTGCTGGAGACTTTTGTGTCAACTTGACCCAAGCTAGAGTCTTCTGAAAGGAGGTAACCTCAACTGAGAAAACGTCTCCATAAGACGCCTCTGAGGGACATTTCCTTAATTTGTGACTGATGGGGGAGGGTCCAATCCATTGTAGGTGGTGCCATCCCTGGCCAAGTGGCTCTAGGTTGTATAAGAAAGCAGGCTGAGAAAGCCACAAGGAGTAAGCCAGTAAGCAACACCCTTCCATGGGCTTCCATCAGCTCCTGCCTCCAGGTTCCTGCCCTGCTTGAGTTTCTGTCCTGTCTGCTTTGGATGATGAATTGTTACATGGAACTGTGAGTGAAATAAAGCCTTTCCTCTCCAAGTTGCTTTGGACATGGTGTTTTGTCACAGCAACAGAAACCCTAACTAAAATAGCAGGTTTCCTGGAAAAGTGTAGAATAAAGTTCTCAGGTTGAAAGAGCAACCAGAGTGGTAATGCCACAGACTGGAAAGTTGAGAACTCACCACCCCCCTCAGACAAGGACCTCATATGGCTTCCATCAGTACTATTGAGAGATAAAGCAAACTTTATATTTACTCTGTTTTAGGCCAGTGGAGCCCCCTGATAAAGACAAAGACCTATGGGGAGGAACCTGACTTAAGAGGATAAAATCTTTTGTTTTATCCATTTCCAAATAACAGATTTACTTGGAAACTTCAAGTATACCTTCAGCTCTCTCTAACCAAGCCAAAAAGACCAGCATTAACTGAGGTTTTGTGTCATATAAATGAAATTATAGTGACAGTCTTTCAACCACTCTCAAGCATCTTGGGGTCAAGCACAGTGCTGTGCACTCTTTTTTTTTTTTTTAATTAATTAATTAATTTATTAATTTATTTATTTATGCTGTGCACTCTTAATCCCAATGCCTATGAGGCAGACTGGTGGATCTCTAAATATGAGGTCATCCTGGTCTACAACATGTGAGTTCCAGGCCAATCAGGTCAACATAGTGAGACTCTGTCTGGAAATCATCACCATCTTGGGGCTGGGACACGGCTTATCAGTAGAGCACTTGCCTAGTGTGCCAGAGGACACGGTTGGATTCCCCAGCATGGGGGGGGGGGAGGAATGTTGTGTTGTGGGAGGTATTGGAAAAGATGTGTCTGGCTTGGCTCCCAGCTTAGCCACCAAGTTCTCGCACTAATGCTGGCTACAGGCGGGCCCCCTGGCCTCATCTGAGTGTCCTCATCTCAGCAGGCTCTCCTGCGCGGGCCAGAGCTCCAAGTTCCCTTAGCAGCCACGCCAGCCCCACCCAACGACTGTCCTCCCCTCAATCAGCCACCACACCCATCACCCGGTAAATCAAAAATCTAGATGCTTAAAGTTACCCAATGGATATATATATATATAATCTCAATATACAAAATGCCCACACAATTTAGACAAGTTATACCAATTTTCCTAACCTTTAGGCTTCATAACTACCTATTTACTTGAAGCCACACAGGTCCGTGTCCGCTGCCATTTTCGCCTTCCTTGCTTTCTCTCTGTCTCCCTCTGTCTCTCCCTTTCTGCCACCTGTAGCTCCGCCTCCCTTTTTCCTGTCCAATCACAGGCCTCCTGCTGTAAATAGATTGGACAGGGAAATTTCTGCCACAATGTTGAAATCCTTATATCTTTTTGCCTACAACACTCCAAGTGTCTAGGTAAAGCACCTTAGAAATGGAATTTAGGTGAAGCAGCGGTGATGCACACCTTTAAATCCAGCCCTAGGGAGGCACAGGCAGGAGGATCTCTGTGAGTTCCAGGACAGTCAAGGCTACACAGTGAAACAATGTCACAAATAAACAAACACACAAACAAGAATGGAATTCAGGCCAAGTATGGTGGCAAATACTTATATCCCCAGTACTCAAAAGGCTGAGGCAAGGAGATCTTGATTTTTAAATCTAGCCTGGGCTCTGGAGTAAGACCCTGTCTCAAATAAAAACAAACAAAAACCAAAACACAGTAGTAAACGTCCAGAATTGAGTGAGCTTAGGATCCTTCCCATCAAACAGGAAGCAATGGGACCACATCATATGGTAATGACTGAGATGCAATGAGACTCGGAGAGCAAAAGACTTGGAGAAAATTGTAACAGGTTGCCTGGTATAACACTGTCCTGGTGCCGCGCCCTTTCCCCTGTGCAGTACAAGGTCTTCCCTTACTACTTGCCAGCATCTGTTGCCTCAAGGAAGGAGGAACATGGCAGAAGTGCAGCAAAAGGAGTTGTACCAAGCTTATGGTTTGCATGGAGGCAGAGGAAGATCCATGAGTTCAAAGCTATCTATCCTCGGCAATCTAGAGTTCCAAGTCAATTTGGACACTCAGGAGGTAGAGACAGAGGATTTCTGAGTTCGAAGCCAGCCTGGTCTACAGAATGAGCTCCAGGACATCCAGGGCTACACAGGGAAACCATGTCTGGGAAAAAAAGATGCAAACAAACAAATATGTCTGACAAGTTAGCTCAGCAGGTAAAGGCTTCTGCCTCTAGCCCGATAGCCTGAGTTCAGCCCCTTGGAGCCCACATGACAGAAGAGGACTGAACGTTGTCTTTTGCTCTTCACATGAGAACTGTGGCACGTGCACTAAAAGTAAATAAAAAATAATATAATAGTAAAAACAACAACAAACAAATTGGGCAATATAGCTTAGTTGGTGTTTAAACCTACCGTGCTTAAAGCTCTGGGTCAGTTGTGAGCCAACATGTGGGTACTAGGAACTGAACCCATGTCTTCTGCAAGAACAGCAAGTGCTCTTAACCACAGAGCCATCTCTCCAACTCTTTACTTTTTATAGTTATCATGTTCTTTGCAACACAGTTCTGTCATAGAGCTCAGGCTTGCCTTGAACTTAAGATCTGAACTTAGTCCTCCTCGATTAATGAGTGCCAGGATGGCAGGCAGAGGCCACCAAGCCTGGCTTCTATATAGAGTGCCGACACTAGGAAGGGTCCTGGGGTCCCTGGAGTTTCCCTTCCCCTTAGGTCAAGAGTTGGACCCAGAGCATTGACTTGGCTTCCTGCAGATGGACTGGTATGTGCAGTATATGAGCCATGGGTAACTGAGTAGAAGCAGATGCAGCAAGGCTCTGCCCTCTACCATCTGCCTACAAGCAGACTGCACATCGCAGGCAGGCTGCACATCATGGAGGTGCCATCTTCCCTACCCGACAGGGCAGATACTAATCACCAGAGACCAGCAGACCCTTGACAACTTAGGGGACCGGAAAGGGGATGTAGAGTACTGCTTGCCCATATGTCCCACCTCCCTTGATGGCTCTATCTACTGGTCTTCCCACATCTGACACTCAAAGAGCTTAAAATCCTCCCTTTGTCTGTGGTTACTGTGACTTCTGTTAAGATATCTTGCCATCAGCTCTAACCTTTACTTTATGTTCCTGGCTTGCATTGCTTCTGTAGACCAAGGCATTGTGTCTGTTGTCAGGCTAATTCACAGAGACAGCCAGAGAGCTACAGATGGCTAAAGGAAAATGTTTTCTTCCCTCCATGAAAAGGCAGGTGAGAGCCTTTGGAGGGCCTGGGGGTGCTCAAAATGATGATCTGGGTGGCAGTTACCGGGTGGTCACACTGGCAAAATTCATTATGCGCTGTTAAGTCTAATTGAAACATCCCTGGTGCCAAATGCCTGCAATCTCCTGTATGAGAGGCAGAGACAGGAGGATCCCCAGGTTTGAGGACATCCTGGTCTACATAGCAAGAGCCAGGCCAGGCAGAATTATAGTGTGAGACTTTCTGAAAGCAACAAAACCAAACAAACCCAGTGTGCTCGGTTCCTGATGAACTCCAGGAATCCTTCCACTTAGGAAGCTGAGGCAGAAGGATTTTGAAGTTCATGCTTGTGTACTTTCCATGTTGAGTTTCGGACTAGCCTGGGCTATATAGCAAGAACTGGTCTCGAAAAGAGAAAACATGGGCTGGAGAGATGGCTCAGCAGGTAAAAAAAAAAAAAAAAAAAAAAAAAAAAAAAAAAAAATTCCTGCCAATCCTGAGTTCAATCCTCAGAACTCACATTAGGAGAAGGAACTAACCAGGTCCGACACGATGTCTTCTGACATCTATATCCATGCCATGGCACACATGCCTCTCCCCCTACAACAGAAATATATATAATTAAAACAAAACACTTTAAACAAACAGTAGCAACAAAACAACAGGCGGACTGTGGACCAAAGCCTGTAGATTTTGCTGGTTTGGATGGTCAGGCATCACCATTTGTGGTCCCTAGCTGGCTATAATCTATGGCCAGCACTGAGAAAGCATATGTGAAACCTTCCCAGCACATCCTCCTGGGGACCATATAGTGACTAGACAAGGCTTACTTAGTCTTTGAAAGTTAAGACTCACTTCCGTGGGGATGGGCGGCGGGAGAAAGAGACCAAAGCCTTCCCTTCCTAGTCCCCTGTACAATTCAACAGTACAGACATTCCCAGCAGGCCCAGATGTCTGTCAGCTCTGCCTAGACAGCCACCCCCAGCAACAAGGGTTTCTCAGGACCAAAGCCAAAAGTACAAGCCCTCCGGCCAGAGCATTGAGTGTGGGGACAGAGAACAGGTATCTATGACTACAAGAGATTGCCTATAGGAAGTGAAGATCCGCAGCAGGCACCTCAATACACAGATGGTCTGCTCAGGAGGACCAGGAAGGAGTACAGGTAACATCTGTGGTCAAAGACACATACTTGTGACACCTCCAGTGAATTGAGACCCAGAGTGACTTAGGCTGGGGAGCCCCGACTAAATTCAATATAAAAGCTTTGTGATTATAGTCTGGTGAGTATTTGTAGCCATATTTATCATCGAGAATGGCTGAAGTCTTCAGAAATGGCTTTGGGGGGCGGCACACAGAAGTTTGTATCCACTGGCATATCTCTAAAGCTGAGCTACTGGACACTAACAACTCAGTGTGAAAATGGAAACATCTTACAGTGTGCTCTTGCAATGAGACATTTCAGATTATCTGCTGGACACCAGAAAGAAGAGACAGTGAAGAGATGTCAATCCAAGGAGTGTGGTGCTTTCTGCAGGCGGCCTAGGGCACAGCCACCCTTCTCTTGTTAAAGGGCACAGCCATTGCAAGCCATATCCATTTCCCTGACTGATGCCTCATGGTTCCCCAAAGTCTCCTAAGCAGCCAGAGTCCCCCAAAGTCTTATCATCTTACCCGCAACTCATTTACTCTGTAGACCAAAATGACCTCAAAGTTACTCTGTAGACGGGCTGGCCTCATATTCTCAAAGTTCTACCTGCTCTGCCTTCCAAGTGCTGGGACTAAAGGCATGCAGCACCACACCTGGCAAAAAAATAAATAAATAAAACAAAACCAAAACATGTGTCAAAGAACTTGTTTCTCAAATGATCTGATGGAACTGGGACGACAGATCTTATCACTGACCCAAAGGAAAGAGGAACCCAATATACATGAATACAGGGAGGCTGAGCTGAGTACAAATGAAGACGAAGATGATTGCTTCTACCTGCAAAATGAGTAGGGGTTAAATCTCTACCAGGAAGACTTTTTTGTTGTTGTTTATCTTATTTGTTTGTTTGTTTGTTTGTTTGTTTGAGAAAGGGTTTAATGAAGCCCAGCCTGGTCTTGAACACTTGATCCTCCTGCCTCTGTCTTGAAAGTGCCTCGATTATAGGCATGCACTGTTGTACTTAGCTCAAAATTTGTGCATTTATTAATTACATACAATTTACTGAGTTGAACTATAGTGTTTAAAGTATCTGAATATTCGGTGTACATGCCTGTGGACCCACCCACTCTGGAGGCAGAGGATCATTTGAACCTAAAAGTTGGAGACAAACCTGAACAGCACAGCGAGATCTTACCAGAGCCAGGCATGGTAGTGTGCACTTGCAGTCCCACAAAGATCTGAGGTAGAGGACATTCTGGGCTACATAGTAGGGCCCTCTCTCAAAACAAAAGAGCAAAACCTGAACAGAGGAGATGACTCGGTAGGTAAAGGGTCTGCTCCGCAAGCGTAAGGACTGTGGAGATTCCTGGCCCCACCAAAAGTTCAGCATGACATGACGGTAAATCTGTCATTCTGATGTTGCAGAAACAAAAGCAAGTAGGTTTCTGTCACTGAATGGCACTGAATAGCTGTCCTAGAAAATCAGAAAACTCCAGATCAAAGAACAGAAACATGTCTTTTTCTACCTACAATTCCTGAACTAGCCCTGTTGGGCTGATTGGTACTTCTCTAACCACAGAGGTTTCAATCCTTCAGCACACTGCCTCACCATCAAACCACTGTGAGGTGTAAGGAGAGGACATTCAATCACCTGGCTTTGGGCAAGAGGACTGGAGATTTGGGCTCCAGGTGCCATTCCTCATTAAAATGGAGACAAAAGGTGGGAGTGGGCAGCATGTATAAAGGAGTCTCTGGCTCAGGAGTTCTCAACCTTCCTAATGCTATGACCCTTTAGTACAGTTCTTCATGTTGTGGTGACCCCAAACCATAAAATTAATTTTGTTGCTACCCCACAACTGTAATTTTGCTACTGTTAGAGTCATATGTTTTCAGATAGTCTTAGGCAGCCCCTGTAAAAGGGTTGCTCCACCTCCAAAGGGTCTCAGTCTACAAGTTGAGAACCAGTGCTCTAGGGTCCCAGACCCCAGATATTTGCGCAAATATTTGTTTTTAAAACTCAAAAGCTCCAGAACTTAGAGAAATAAGAAGTTGATACTCACAGGCGTAGTGGCTGTCATGGTTTGTTTTTGTCGATTTGACACAAGCCTGGCCAATACCCAGAAACTCTTAGTAGAGTGAATCTCTACAAAGAATGGCCTCCATCATACTGAACTGTAGGCACGTCTGTGGGACATATTCCTGACTGTTGGTTGATGTGAGAGGCCCAGTCCCTTTGTGCAGGGTCTCATCTCTGGGTATGGGCCTGGGCTCTATAAAAAAGCAGGCTGAGCAAGCCATAGTGAGTGAGCCAGTAAGTGGCATCCCTCTATGGTCTCTGCCTCAACTCTTGCCTTTCCTGGTGATGGACTGTGACCTGGGATTTATAAGCTGAAAGAAATAAACCCATTCCTCTCCATGTTGATTTTGATCAGTGTTTTATCACAGAGACCAAACTATGACAACCCAACCATGGCCATGGCCCATGCCTATCTATAATCCTAGCATTTGGAAGGCTAAGGCATGAGGATTGCCATGAATTCAAAGCCAACCTAGGTTACATAGTGCGACCTAGTCTCAGAAAACCAAACACTAGTCCCATGACTTGGGAACTCCTCCTGTTGGTGTGGGCCCAGCTTATCTTTTTCCTACAGACCCTCTCAGCCTTTCCTTCTAGCCCATCTCCATTCTTCAAGTTTGCAGCTGAGCAGCAGAAATCCTTACTACCAGGAACTCCCAGTGGCCAACTGGGCTGGGACTCAAGTGGGGGATTTTCATTATCTTTTCTGTCCTCCATTCTAATATCTTCCTATGGCAACCCTTCTTCAAGATCTTCCTCCCACCCTACCCCCACCTTCTGAGTACCCCACCTCTTGGTGTGGGCCTGGTCCTCCTAGCTCTTTCCTGAAGACCCTCTTAGTATTTCCTCTTGCCCATCTCCACTCCTTTGTGTCACATGCCAACGCAGAAACTCTCTACTAACAACCTTTCAGCCACCTAGAACCCAGAATGACTGAGAACAGCCGAAGAAGGGAACATCCACCCAACAAAGTCAAGGCCAAATATCTATCTATACCAAGAGAAACCTCAAATATCATAACCCCAGATGCCTAGATCCCAATGCAAACATGAATAGTCAAGACAATATGCATTCTCTAGAAGCCAGTAGCCCTATTACAACAGGCTCTGAAAAGAAAAAAAAAACAACTTAAGTAAAGTATACAATGAGAACTTCAAGCAATTAGAAATATGGTCAAATGAAAATGAGGTCATAGAAATATGACCTCAAAGAAGGTATGAGCAAATGCCTAACAAAGACCATGAAAACACAAACAGTTGGATGAAGTAAGGAAAACCATCCAAGGCATGAGAATAGAAATAAAATCAATAAAGAAAATAAAAAAATGAAATAAAACTAGAAATGAAAATCTTAAGATGGCAAACAGAACTTCAGCGGTAAACCTCATTGAACAGGCTACAAGACATGGAAGAGAGATTTTCAAGTACTGAAGACAAAGAAAATATTAAATCAAAAAAAAAAAAAAAAAAAACAAAAACCCGGCATAAAATATCCAGGAAATATGGGACACTATGAAAAAGACCAAACCTACCTATAATAGGGAGAGAAGAAGAAAAAACTCAGATCAAAAGCAAAATAAATAAATAAATAAATAAACAACAAAGAATATTGAAAGCCGAGAGGGAAAATACCAAGTAACATATAAAATGCAGGCCCATTTGAATAGCACTTTAGTTCTCAATTGAGGTACTAAAAGGAGAGTTGTTCTACAGACTCTGAGAGATCAAACCCCAAACTACCAATTACAATAGAAGAAAGAAAACATTATACAATAAAACCAAATGTACGGAATTTCTACCTACCAATCCAGCTCTACAGAAGGCATACATCAGTCTGAAGACATAAGCTATATCCCAAAACACACAGGAATAAATAATCCCAGAACAGTAAATCAAAAGTATATGTGGGAGGGGGGAAGGGGGAAAAGGGAGAATCTACATCATAACAACAAATCAATAAACACTGCTCATTAATAACTCTCGATATTAATGACCTCAGTTCTCCAATAAAAAGATGCAGACTAACAGATTGGATTAGAAAACTGGATTTGTCTCTCTGCTACATCCAAGAAACACACCTTACCATCAAAGACAAACATGGTCTGGGGGAACTCTACTATAATTATTATGCTAAAGAAGCATTTAAATAAAATGACTCTTAATGACATAATGCTAATCTCATAGGTCAGTGCCTTGCTTAACCCTCAATTGGAAAAGCTTCTTCCTGCAGTTGATGGGAATTAACACAGACCCACAACTGAATAATGTGCTGAGAGTGAGAGACTTTGGAGCAGCAGTCCTAAATGGGATGTTTGAGGCAAACATTTTCCCCTTCCTTCCAAGTTCAAGGAGCTATTGTAAGAGACGGAGGTGATGGTTGGCTACAGGGAAACGGTGTCTTCCAGACACAACAGGACTATTGCGCAAACGGACTCACACAGGCTGTGGTAGCATTCATAAGACCTATATAAGTTCAAGCCAGACAGAATCCCAGCCCTGAGAACGAACAGGGAAGTGGACATGGGGTCCCACCCATAACCAAGAAGCTACAGGCAACTGATAGCCCTGGCAGAAGGAAAATCAGTTTTTCCCCCCCCGACAGAGTTTCACTGGGTATATCAGCCAGACTCCAGGGCAGGCCCCATGCCCAGGAGTAGTTGGCCAACACAGAACAAACTCCCTGGTATTTCTGTGGACTTTTTTCCATTTTGTTTTGTTTTGCTAGTTTTTGCTTTATCAGACTTTTGCTTGTTTATTTTGATTTCTGTAGGGTTTTTTGTTTGTTTTTGTTTTTGTTTTTTGTGGAATTTTGCTTGTTTATTTGTTTGGTTGGTCGGTTCTCTTTCTGGAAAGACAAAGAGAAAAACTTAAAGTTGGGTGGGTAGGGAGGTTGGGAGGATTTGGGAGGAATTGGCAAGAAGAAAAAAAGCAATCAAAATATGAAAATGTTTTTCAATAAAAAAAAAGAATTGAAAGTGTTGCCGATACAAATTCTCAATAAACCCCTGCAATTACTCAGAAACCAAGAAAATCCAGGAACCCATCCATAATTTAAAAACAAAAAACCAACAAATAAAATAATAATTTCCTTTAAAACAAACACCTCAAAGCTAAATATGAGGAAAAAAACAACTAAATGAAAGGAAGAGAGAAGAAAAAAGAATAAATAAAGCTAATTCCCATTTCATGTCAAGATGGCTCTGGAATTTTTGGCAAATCGGTGGCAGCCCACAGATGTGGGGGATGGGAGGAATAAGGACACCGGTCCAGCATCTGCAGGCTTTTTCCATGTTTGGTATCTTTCCAGCCATTCCCTCCCCACCCACTCAGGGTGCCACCCTGCCTTTCTCACTGACTCAAGCCCTGTCCCTGCCCCCTCCCTCCCTCCTACCCTCCCTCTACACAGTGAGGGATGAGCCCTGGGCCCATCTCCTCTGGCCCAGATTTTCCTCCAACTATGGGTAGAGGGTAAGAGTGCGCAGGATGTGGGCTAGGAAACACCCACCCAAGGCTCAGCTGATTGTGAGTCCATTTCGGGGTACACATCCGCACAGGCTGCAACACCCCCAGAAACTGTGAGGGCACGTGTCATTTAAGGGGTGTGCCCAGCAGGGCCTCCGGGGCTCCTCTGAGGCCTCAGCAGGAAAGGGCTGAGTCACCGCTGCTGAGCTGGCTTGCCAGGCCTGACACTGGCCAATAATTAACATGACAATTGCCCTGCAGGCACTGACTTGCAGACCGGGCCACTAAAGGGGTGTGCAGGACTTGAGTTCCTTCCCTGCCTCCCCTCTTCCTGAGACTTTAGATCCTGTCCCCATACTTCCCACCTCCAGTCTCCGACGCCAGAAAGGAGGAGCCAGAAAGAGAGAGGTTAGGAGCAGTCAATTTCCAGCCCAAATTCACCCAAGACTGCCAGCAGACACGTTCATGAAAGAGCAATTGTGCGGCCCAGGGTTTCTTTCGGACACCCGCCCAAGAACGGGATGGTAAACCCAGAAGCCAGGTCACCAGCCACATCCTACAGGGACACCTTTTGCTTGCTACTGACCCCTCCTGGAGTGATGAAGACTGCAAGCTGAAGAGGCCCAGAGAAAGGAAAAAAACCAAAATACCAAAAAACAACAAAACAACTGGTTCTGAGCTTGCTGTTCACATTGTTGTTTTGTCAGGACTGGAACTCAGTTGTCCCGGCTCCCAAGTGCTAGGTTTACAGATGTGCACCACCAAGCCTGGCTTTAGTCCTGGGAATCTTGTTTTTTAAACAATGTCATGGTGGTCTAGGCTGCACTGAAACTCAGCAGTCTTCTGTCTCAGGCTCCTGAGTGCTGGTATTGCTAACACACTTGTGCTTGGTCCTGGATTGTTTAAAATTTATATATATATATATATATGTGCTTTTGCAGGCATGTATGTGTATGTGCCATCTGCATGCCTAGTGCCTTCAGAGGTCAGAAGAGGATGTTGGATTCCCTGGAAATACAGTTGCAGATGCTTGTGAGTCACTATGTGGGAGCTGGGAATCAAGTCCATGAGCGCTGGAAGAGCATCCAGTGCTCCTAACTGTGGAGTCTCTCTCCAGCCCCTGTCTTGAATTCTTAAGTCCAGCTCCTGTTTGGGGAGAGTGAAATCTGTCTAAATTTGAGGTCAAAGGTTAAGAGACTCACCTGGGCATTCCCTTTCCTCCAAGGCCCATCCCTCACACCTGACATTTCGCTCAAACCTTTGTTGTGTTTTATCTTGTAGAAAATGGAGGTGCTACTGAGTCCTTAGGGAAATTACACAGTATTTGGTAAGTACTAGTCAAAAATGGTGGATAGCGGATACTCTAATGGCCAGTGATCCCATTATTGGGTCTTTCCTAGCAGCCCCTTCTGTTCATAGCTGTTATTTAGGCTCTCCTAAGGCAGTCCTGAGGAAAGTCTGTAATTCCGAAATTCCTGGGTCTGAGACAAACTCTGCCTGCAGTTATCTAACTCAAGGGTAGGAACAGCAAGAACATGCTGACCTGTGCTGCTGCCTCCTGGTTGAGGGTGGTAGGGAGTAAGGCTAAAGGCAGGGAGCAAGGGTGGGGGCTGAGGATCCTGGGAAGACGGTGAGGTGAGAAACAAGAAGCCCAGATGAGCTAAAAGAGTGGCGTTAAAGGCCATTAGGGAAAACCTCTGGCAGAGACTCTGGTGAGGTGGCAGCCTAACACCCCAGGCATGCTGGCTTGATCATTTGGCAAGGAACCACCTCTCGAAGACAGAATACTTAAATCTTGTTAAAGGATAGATAGAAAAATTAGTCCTTTACTGAGCTACTGTGCCTTTCCTTCTATCCTGTGATAGAGAATACCTGTCTCTCTCACAGTAGTTCAGTCATGTAGCTATGTAAACCTACACCTTCTCTGAGTTATTTTTCTTCTCTTTTCTAACATGCTTTTCCTGACAAGTTTAACTTCCTTATTCTTTCTCTAAAACGTTCTTCCACCAGGTTGCTTGTCTAACATGTGTTTGATTGTTATGCCACCTTCCAAGCTTGGCTCTTTCCTTCTTGCCTCTATCCCTGGCTTCTGGGCAGCCAGTGAAGTTTGTAGCTGGGCTGCCCTGAAGTTTTTCTGTTAAATTCTAACAAAATTGTCTTTGAGCTGCCATTTGAGTCCATTTATTTATTTATTATTTATTTATTTATTTATTTATTTGGTTCTTTTCGAGACAGGATTTCTCTGTGTAGCCCTGGCTGTCCTGGAACTCACTCTGTAGACCAGGCTGGCCTCTAACTCAGAAATTCTGCCTGCCTCTGCTTCCCAAGTGCTGGGATTAAAGGCGTTCGCCACCACTGCCAGGCTCATTTTTAATTTTTTAAAAAAAGATTTACTTTATTTTGGGGCGAGAGGGCTCAGTGCTTAAGAACAATGGCTGCTTGGCCATAGGAGCCAGATTTAATTCCCAGTATCCACAAGGCAACCCATAACTGTCTGTAGCTCCCGTCTTGGCGAGCTATCGCCCTCTTCTGGCCTCTGTTGGTACTGTATGCATGTAGTGCATAGCTATACATCAGACAAATAGTCACACACATAAAATAAGAGTAAAAAGCCCCTGAAAACTTTAAGTTTCTTTTATGCCTGTATGTGAGTGCCTGCATGTGTGTATGTGGACTGCCTGTGTGCCTGGTGTTCTTGGAGACCAAAGGAAAATGTCAGATTCTCTGGGCTAGAGTTACAGACAGTTGTGGGCAACCACACATATGCTGGGAACAGAACCTAAGTCCTTTGCAAGAGCAGCAAATATGGAGGCTGGAGAGATGGCTCTTTGCTTCTTATTGCTTTTGCAGAAGATCCAGGTTTGATTCCAGCACTCACACAGTGGCTTACAAACACTGGTAACTCCAGTTCAGAGACTCTGATGCCTTCTGCTGACCTCCATAGGTACCAGGTGTGTACATAGTACACATAATACATTCAGGCAAAACACTCATGCACATAAAGCAAATCGAAGAGAAGGGAAAGGAGGAGGAGGAGGAGGAAGAGGAAGAGAGGAGGAGAGGAGAAGACAAAGAAGAAGAAGAACAAGAAGAACAAGAAGGCCGGGCGGTGGTGGCGACGCCTTTAATCCCAGCACTTGGGAGGCAAGGAGAGCAGGCGGATTTCTGAGTTCGAGGCCAGCCTGGTCTACAGAGTGAGTTCCAGGACAGCCAAGGCTACACAGAGAAACCCTGTCTCAACAAAAACAAACAAACAAACAAACAAAACAAAAGAAGAAGAAGAAGAAGAGAAGAAGAAGAAGAAGAAGAAGAAGAAGAAGAAGAAGAAGAAGAAGAAGAACTGGTTTCTAGTGAGTCCTCTAAGAGAGCAGGCTTACTGGGGGAAAGGGGATTTTCAGGAGCTGTTGAGAAAGCAAGGGGATATTTTGGAACAAAAGTAAGGAGAACCCTGACTGACGCTGGCTTAAGACCACAACAGTGGGTTCTGCTAAGGAACAAGAAGGATGCCATGCCATGACTCAGAGTAACTCAAAGAAACAGCCCTTTCCTCTCCACCCTGCTGCCTTTGTTATTGTCTTCATCCTCAGACTCGTGGCAAACGGGTTACCTCTAGGTAACATGAGGGTGTCCTGAGCAAGAAGAAAGACCCTCTCTTCTTAGGGGCTTCCTTTAGAGACTAGGTCATTTTTCTCAGAAGTAGACCAAGCCTGGGTCACATGCTCAATCAGAACCAATCCCCAGTGGGGCAGACCAGACAGACCCACTCCAAGTTCTCCCAGAGGCCTGCATGGCTATGCAGGGAAGGTATAGATGTCTGTTAGAGAAAAAGAAGTGGGGGTAGATACAGAATGTAAAGCCACGGCCGTCTTCTGCCTATAGGAACATTACATTCTCAGCTAGCTATAACTGATCTGTAGTGGCTAGAGAGTTGGCTCAGCAGTTAGCAGCACTTCTTGCTCCTGAAGAGGACTGAGGTTTGGTTCCCAGCACCCACATGGTGGCTCACAACTGTCTAATTCCAGTCCCAGAGATCTGATACCTTCTTCTGACCTCTGTGGCTACTAGGCATACATGTTGTACACAGACATAGAGGCAGGCAAAACACTCATACACATAAAATAGTGAAGTAAATCTAAAAAAAAAAAATTGATTTGTCAATTCTTAACTTCCTGCTTTTTTTTTTCATATCAACTCTACTGTAGTCAAAGATGTCCATTCTAAGAAAATAAAAAACAAACAAACAAACAAAAAATAAGCCCACTTCTTGACTTTCCCTGTCCTTGGAATGTTTTTCCCCATGCCACCTAGTGGGTAGCCAGACCCTACACACCATCCAGGCCAGGCACAAAACCAGTTGCTTAGTCTACATTAGTCTATGTTGTACAAAAGAGTTTGAAGAGAGACCCCTCTGTGTCCCAACCCCTGTCATCCAGGTCACCTCTCCTTGATGAGCTCTAGCCTACAAGTATCTCCTTGAGAGAGGGTCCATCCAGGGATTCACACAGTGTCTGGTGCTCCACATTGAGCCACCAGCTGCTGGGTTGATTAGTAGGTGTCCACAGGGTGAGGAGGGAGTGTTACCAACAGGCTTTTAGATCTACATTCTCTCAGGAGAGAAGGCAGAGAAAGGTCAAGAGGAGAGGCTGGCTCTGAGCCCAGGGGACTCCCAGGGCAGCCTGGGAGAGCAGCAAGGAGATTATGTAACTGAAGAGCATGCTGTCACCCCTCAATGGACAGGCTAGGTGACAGATTATCACCCACTAACTGTTCTAAAATAGATTTTTGTTTATCACCTCTGCTGAGCACTGCTTTTGGCTGCAGGGTGTGATGTGATTTGAGGCAAGAGTTTCATGCTGTAGCCCAGGTTGGCCTTGAACTCACGATCCTCTTACCTCAGTCTGAGTGCTAGGACTACTGTTGCTGCTATGCTGCTGCTGCTGTGTGCTGCTGCTCTGGGAATGGAACCCAGGACCCCATGCATGGTAGTGTTGCATTACAGAGCTCTGTCTCCAGCCTTACTCTTTCTATTCTCAGCAATAGCTCAGTACAAAGAGGTCTGGATTTCTCCTGTTATTTTTGATTCCAAAGAGCCTTGAAGATCCAGCAGCTTCTGTATCCATTCTTAGTTCCCGAGATTGCCTTGAGTGGATACAGTGCCGGCTCCACTTGTCTGTTTTATAACCAGTCAGCAAACATTTGTTAAGCCCTGCCTTTTGGGAGACACTAGAAGAAGCAGAAGAATTAGCTTCAGGCTTTCACTGCACGCGGCCACCTCAGGTGACTGACACCTGCTGCCGTCAGTGAAGGAACTTGTGGAAAGTATTTGTATGGCTCAGACTGCCTTTCCTCTCACCTCAAGTTCCACTCAGAGATTTCAGCACCATGACTCCCTGATATTTCCTTTGGAACACCATTAGCTTAGATAGACATAGGTGCCTCTGATTATCAGGTTGTTAGGGGGAATCTAGGAGTGATCTAAAGTCACACTGTAGCAGAGCAGCTAGCTTGAGAGAAGCAAATTAATAACAGAAGGAGTAACACTCTGAAAAGATGCAGGCTGAGACTGGTGGGTTTAAGGTCTGCTTGGACTCTCCAGGGCCACCTGTAGCTTGGAACTTTCCACAGATGTGGTACACACCCTCCGTTTTCCTTCAGCTGGGACAGGTCTCTTTGCACCCTCTATAGCTGTTACCCGATTTAGGTTCACAGTCTCTGCACCAACTAGCCAGGTTTAGCAGTTAAAATAGCTACTGTAACAGTGAGAAGCAGAAAAAGGTTCTTGGATATTGGGTCAGCCTGCCTTAGGGCTGGACCTCTGCACCAGACTGTTAATCCTCACCACACTCTGCTCCTTTCTGGAGTGGTATGGGCACCTCACACTCAGATGACAGGCGGCTCACTGGGGATGTTGTCCTGCTGGCTTCTTGTGATGTTCTTTTTGTCCACATCCCTCCAACCTGCTGTGGCCCTCCTCCCTTCTAACCCCCAGAGTCGCTTATTGTCTATATTATATTTGCACACTTGCTCAGTGTCAGATCCTTGCTCTGGGAAGGAGACCGGGCAGCTAAGGGACCCCATTCTGTCTCCCTTTTGTTGCTGTGACAAACAACTGAACACAGACAACAGTCCACATCTTAGGGAAGTCAGAGCAGGAATTTGAAACCAGGAGCCATACTTGCTAACTGACTTACATGTCCTGCGGGCCTGGCTGCTTTCTTATACAGTCCACCTGCTCTGGGAAGGGGTCACCCACCGTGGCCTGGGCACTCCTACATCAATTAACAAGACAATCCCCCACATACATGTCCACAGGTTAATCTGATTTGGGTCTGGGCAATCCCTGATTTGATAGTCCCTTTTCAAATGATTAAACTGTCTCAGATCGACAGTCAAAGCTACGTAGGACAGACCTCAACTTTAATTTCTCAAGATCTGTATTTGACACCCAACAACTTCTGAAGTTCAAACTAGACAAAGGCAAGGGCTCTGGATCTTTATGAATTACACACACACACACACACACACACACACCACATACGTACATATTCACACCACACACATACATATACACACAACACACTAACACACATACACACCCACACCATACATATACACACCCACACCACACACAACACACACATAATACTTCCATACACACACTACATTCAACACACATTCACACATACTACACACTCACACCACACACCCTCACCACACATACTCACATACCACACACACACACACATACACACCCTCACCACCCACACAACCCCATACACTCATACATATGCACACCCACACCACACCCAACCACATATACCATACACACAACCACATACATTACACATACTCACACACCACACACACACACACACACACCCTCACATCTCCCCACCCATACATACACGACACACACACCCATCCACATATACCACACCCACACTCACACACAAATACCACACACACACACACACACACACACACACACACCATCCTGCATCCCCTGGGAGTTTTCACAGGGCAGTATTTGTATCTACTGCCTGTTTGGCCTCCTAGGATCTGCTGGATAAGAGCCAGTCTCCTTCCTGTCCTAGTTCTTCCTGCTACACCTGGGTGGAGTTTGAGGAGCCTTCCCCCACTCAAGCCTCTGTGACTCAGTGGAAGCCGGTGGCCACGTCCTTATTTCACCCACCCACACTCACATTCCAATGGCCAGCTCACTGGCTTCTGGAACTTGACCCACGGGTCCTGGTCTCAGCTTAGAATAAGCAGTCATCTCTTCATGGGACAATTTACAAGCAGGACCAGCCCAGGATGGGGAGGGCTCACATGTGTCTGACCCACTGTGGATAACTAACCTCTGCAGATCCCTCGCCTTGACCCCTGGCTGACCTGGGACTCTCCGTAAAAGGAACTAGAAACTGAAACTTGGTTGTCTTTAGTGCAGCATTGAGTAAAAACAGGTTTAAAATGATTTAGAAGGGGTTGGGGATGTAGCTTAGTGGTAGAGATGTTGAGGCAGGATAAGTTCAGGACCATCCTTAGCTAGGTAACGAGTCTGAGACCAGTTTAAGCTACAAAAAAACCTTGCCTCGACATTTTAAATAAATGAATAAATAAATAATTAATTGAAATTCAATCTCCAGTACTGTAAACAAAAACAACCCAGCAGGAAATTGGCTTCTTTGGCTGGACTTTTGCTGGGAGTTCTTTAGAAATTCACAACTCTCTCAATCAACAAAGACTTAACATAAATTTGCATAACCCCAGGACGAGTGCCGCTGCTTAAATAAGTTGTCAGGGCCCCAGACTGCCTCTGTCACTCTGCTCTGCATCTTCAGCTCCTGACTTCAGCCCTCCAAGTTACAGAAAACGCTGAGGCACTTCCTGCTTTCACACTGTCCTCTGGACAGAAGAAAGAGGAAGGACAAGAGGCTTGCTACTTCTCGTTTCTAAAAAACACCAGAAAAGCCTTTCTCAGAAGGCTCACTTGCTGAATTTGCCTACAGTCCCTTGCACAGCCAGGTGTCTGTCACACACTCATCCCTAGGAGTCTGTGGGGAAGGGGAGAGCCTGCGATGTCTGCCAGAGAACGGTGGTGATACCAGGCAAGCGCTTACTCTGTGTGCAAGGGCTTTGGGGTTGGAATCCAGTGGGGAAGGCAGGCATTCCTGTGCCTCAAGTAGACTTGTTTGACTCTGTCTGGCAGTGTGTCCACGCTTATGTCCAAAATCCCAGCCGTTCTGGGAGATCACTCAGGGAGATCTTGTAGACGGTAGCCGTGCCATTAACTACTTGCTAATGTTCAGATGTGAGGCAATTATCTGTTCCAGAGTAACTACCACGCCCCAGAGAGGCTGAGCTGGGTTCCTTGGAAAGACATAATAGCTCACGGGGAACCAGAATGCAAACTGGGAATCAGGGACTCAGAATGATGCTTCTACCAAAAGCCAGGGTTCTGAGGGCAGAACCTCATTCTACCCAGTAGCCCAGCTGCGTTCTCAAATGCAGGGAGTGGGGGGCATAGGGGGAGTAGTCAGGTTGCATTGAGGTGGCTTTGGACCCGAGACCTTATTTTGCTCATGTTTTCATTCTAAGTAGGTTCAATGAACATGTCTTCCAGATCCCTTTTGGGGGCTGGTGAAAACTATGCAGAGGCCATGCATGCTGGTGTCTATAGTGGCAGGTTACAGAAAAGTCCCAGTGTCTCATTGTCCCTTACTCTGCAATCCCCTGGGCAGGAGCCACTTTCCCACTGTGATTTATTCAGACTACGGAAGGCAATAGAGGCTTTGTTCTAGCTGTTAGTCCCGCCCGGTGAGAATTAGACCACTACTACCATTTTTGAGCTAAACTTGATGAAAGCTTTATTAAATACTGACCAGGATGATAGGCACTGACCAGGTCCATACGGGGGGTTTCCAGAGTATGGAGCCAAATTACGTTAGTCAGAGGCTTGTAAAGGCAAAAACCATAAGACTATATGCTTCCTGCCTTCATCCAATTGGGGGCAAGCATACATTCTGACATATTTCCTATCTATGTACTTCCTGTCTACACGTGATCAAGTACATCCCGTGTAGTTGGGGCAACCAAGGTTGTTATCTTACATGAACAGCATTCCAGGAAGTTATCTGTCTTTGGACAAAAGGGGATTACGGGTTTATCTGTCCTTGGGCAAGTGGGGCTAACAGGTTTGAGGCATTTTTGTTTTATAGATCTCTTAAGCACAGTAATTTAAACTTAAAACATAACTTTAGCCTTCAGGCAGCCCCCGGCCTTTTGCCTGGTCTCTTTTCCAGGTTATCACACCAAGGTCTACATAACCTCGAACTCAACACAGCACCTGCTTCAGACCCACAGTTAGGGTTGGCTTGTTGTGTCTTTGCTACTTTTCTCTGTTGCTGAGATAAAAGACCATGGCCAAGGCAATTTATAGGAAGAAGAATTTATTTGAGCTCCAGAGAGTAAGAGTTCATCGCTGGGAGGCATGGCAACAGGCAGACACGGTGGTTGGATCAGGAAGCTGAGAGTTCATATCTCTACCACAAGTACGAAGCAGGAGAGTGAGCTGCAGGGTGGGTGAGCCCATGTAATACCCAAGCCTGCCCCAGTGGCATGTTTTATCCAACAAGGCTTTGTATCTTAAGCCTCCCCCAAACAACAGGGCACCAAATTCAAATACTTGAGCCTCTGGGAGATAGTCCTCATCCAAAACACCACAACTTATGACACAGAAAGAGTTAGTTGGTAGATTACTATGGTACTCTAGACACTTGTTATATACTTTATGTGTTCTAGTAATTGATTAATTTCATTTTGAGACAGGATCTCATGTAGCCCAGGCTGGATGTGAACTCATCATGTGGATGACCTCATCTCAAGATGACTTCTTGCTGTGAAGAGTCATCATGAATGACCCTGGCAACTCTTACCAAAGACAGTATTTATTTGGGGCATTGCTTATAGTTTCGGAGGGTTAGTCCATTATTATCATGGTGGGGAGCGTCCGTGGCAGTGTGGAGGCAGACATGGCGCTGGAGCAGTAAATACATGAGAGCTATAATCTGATTTGTAGGCAGAGAGAGAGAGAAGCTGGGCCTGGCATGGGCTTTGAAACCTCCAAAGCCCACCCTTAGTGACACTCCTCCTCCTCCAAGGCCACACCTCCTAATCTTTATATCCTTCTGAAACAGTTCACCGACCAAGGACTGAGCGTGCAGACACAGGAGCCTACTAGGGTCACGCTCATTCAAGCCACCACTGTGGGTAACACTGGCCTTGAACTCGTGATGCTCTTGCCTCTCCCTCCCAGTGCTGGAATTACAAGTGTTTACAGTCACGAATGGGACTTATTTATTTAATTTTAGACAGGGTCTCTCTATGAGCTCAGTTGCCCCCAGCTTCTGGTCTTCCAGAGTACTCAGCTGATGTCTACATCTATATCACTGTCTACAACTACGCTGACACCTCTCAGTGTGCAGAACGCACACACAGGGGAGAGAGCCCCCAGACCACCCTGTAATTGGTTCTTCCTGCATGCCATTCTGATGGCATTTTTCTGTACAGTCAGTGACTTCAATAAGCTCTTAGCCTCTGCCAACCATGCTAGAGAGAACCTTTTACTCTCCTCAGACTCCAGTCACCCGAGGATGTGTGGGTTAAGGGGGAGGCACCCTGGGTGGAAGCCACCGGTTCTGTGTGGAGGCAGCGTGCTGGAGAAGGCTGCTTGCTGTGTTTAAGCTGAGTAGGTTCCTGGGTGTCAGGGGCTGAGGAAGGGTCCTTTAAGGACACTCGGCCTTTGCACCGAGGGAGCTGGCATGAGCCAGAAAGGAGAAAGAAGCACAAGGAGGTGGAAGGAGGTAGCTGGAGGCAGGAAGACAGTCACCAGAGCAGTGGCCACAGTGGATACCACCCTCGTGCCAAGGAGGAAGGCACAGCCTCAGGCTAGATTTCACATGCCATGGCATGCATGCCCTCATGTTGGCTGTCCTGTGGATCGTGGGGACAGCTGGCCAGCACTGGGGGCCAACAGACTCTTCAGGAAAGTCAAGGTGTCCTTCTTTGGATGGTAGCATCAATGTAAAGGGCATCATGAGAACTGCTCTGCAGGACTTGAGTCTCCTTTAGCTTTTGGCTTTCTTTCTTTGATAGCCTCCTTTGATGTTCCTATCAGGTGCACCCTGTACACACACACACACACACACACACACACACACACCCCTCACTAATGGCCTTGGTGCTGCCTACCCAAGGAGGGAAGCAGGGAGCCTAGAAACGGCCAGAGATTTCCCTCCTAGACAGGCATGGATATTCTCTCTCTCTCTCTCTCTCTCTCTCTCTCTCTCTCTCTCTCTCTCTTTCTTTCTCTCTCTCTCTTTCTTTCTCTTTCTCTTCTACATTCCCCTCCCTTTCTCTCTCTCTCCTTTCCTTCCTCAGTAGCCCTCTCTTTCTCTCAAGGCAGACTTTATGAGACAGCCCAGAACTCACTATAGAGATCAGGCTGGTCTCGAACTCACAGAGAGCCACCAGTTCTCTGCCTTTCAGTGCTTAGATTGAAAGCGTGTAGCACCACACCCAGCCTGGTATGGTAATGCCCAAGAAGTGCAGAATTAACCTGTTTATCGTGGGTTTTTTATTTTCCCTCAGGCAGTGTACGGTTGGTAGCCCTCCCACTGGCTCCCTAACCCAAGGCTGCCCAGTCTCCCAGCGTGCCTGTGACCCTGAGAAGACTTCCAGTCTTTTGGCTGCTTAGGTTGTATGGGTCTGGTTGCTTCCTCTTTCTCAGCTACCCTGTGGCCACCTGTTTCTGGTGAGCTCCACCTCCGTAACACCAGGAAAGCCTAGAGACTGAGAAGAGGGCTGACTTCCCAGAACCTCAGGGACACAGAGGGGAGGGGTGAGGACATCTTGGACATGAGCTCTCATTAGCTGAAGAAACTTACGTTGTGTGCCTTGCTGTTCTGCTCAGCTCCCAGGATAGGCCACACAGCAGGACTTCTGCTTGTCCTCATGGAAAGGGCAGGGTTAATCACGGACTGATTAAGGCAGACAAATCCAGGGCCTGCCAGGCAAGGTCCCTACCACCAAGCTGCTTCCCCCCAAGACTTACTTTGTGTAGCAAAAGGGCCTGTGGTGGTTTATACTGTTTGCCAACTTGACAGAATTGAGAATGTCTTGGATAGAGATCTGGACATATGTGTGAAGGATTTTCTAGGTAAGTTTAGGTGGGAACACACCCTCACGTGGGGTCCTGGGCTACATCAGAAGGAGACAACAAGCTAAGTGAGAGCATCACTGCTCTCTGCTTCCTGACTGTGGACATAATGTAGCCAGTAACTCTCCTACTGCCCCACCATCCCTGCTAGGTAAGTGGTAATCCCAGGAACTGTGGCCAAAGTTAACCCTTCCACCTTTAAGCTGCTTCTGGCGGGTGTTTTGCCACAGCAATGAGACAACAACTATTCAAGAACACAGTACTCAGCTGACTCAGATGCATGGGCTGCACTAGGTCATGATCCCAGTAGTTCACATTGGTGCTTTGTCACGGAGTCCTTGTGTGAGTATCTGTGGGTCCAGGTATCCCTTCTGAGCCCTTCCTCTCTTCACACTGCGGTGAGACCTCATGACTGTGACTGGCTCATGCTGTCCTAGGGCCACTGTGGGGCAAAGTGTTCCTTTAATTAGCTCTGCTCCCCGACAGAACTCATGGGGCACCTCCTTTTCTGAATTGTTTCTCCTGGGGTACTGACCCGAGACAGAACAGTAACAAGCAAGAGTTTACTCCTGTCTACTGTGTTAATTAATTAGCCCTAAATTAAGCTGCTCAATGAGCTGGGGTGCTGTTCTGTTGTTTCGGCTGGCTTCAAACTCCTGGACTCAAACAATCCTTTTGCCTCAGGCTCTTCTATAGCTAGATTGTACACCACTGTGCCTGTTAGGAGTGGACTGTGTTACATCACAGTTTCTGTGTGTTACAGACTCTGTAACCCGGTTTTGACAGCTCTGGTTCACAGACTCTCAGAAGCTGCAAGAATCCTGAGCTTGACCTGAGGCCGAGCATGGTACATTCATGCAGCTGGCAGGGTGGGGTTGGCTCTTAGTTCGAAGTTCCTAAATCATTGCTTCAATGACTCGGTTTTAAGATTTTCATCAAGTGAGTATGATTCTAGGCCAGGCACAGGGCAAGGGCAACAGAAGAAGTGGACACAAATTCAGGAGATGGGAGGTGGGAGGAGGCACTGGGGAATTGGGCTCAGTACTCCAAGAAGCAAGTGGCTCAGTGGGTACCTGTTGGGGGTAATATTTAAAAATGCCGCTGCACAGCCGACTATCTAAGCGGCGGCGGCTCTACTTAGCTCAGGCCGCCATGTTCCTCAGCCAGAAGCCAAGCACACCACAGCTGGAAGTGGCAGAGGCCACATGTGCCACAACTAGACCCGCGAGACCGTGGCTCTGGCTACAGGTGCCCACAAAGGGCACTCAGCATGAAGGGATGGAATACAACCACTGTCACACCCAGTGCACTCCACAGTGGGGACAGAACTCCAACCCCAGGAGAATCTCAACCGTGTTCAATTGGAGTTAGACCAAACATGACTGACACCGTCCTCCCCAGTTTTCCCTAAAATGGACAGCACCAGAAACGCATGGAGTGGTGGATTCTGGGAATGAAGAAACAGGACCTTCTCCTCTCCCCTCCTCTCTTCTTTCACTCCCTCCGTACTCCCTTCACGTATTTACAGTACTGGGGTCAATCCAGGGTCTCGTGTGTGCTTTAAGCACTTCAGCATTCAGTTACAGCCCCAGCCTAGTCATTTCTTTCCTGAGTGGGGTCACTGCATCTAAAGCCGCAGATAGAGCAGACATTTGAAGGTGGCTCTCTGCTCTCCTGAGGGACAGCCCATTCTAAAAGTGAGCAGCATCATTCCTGGACATGAATTCTGGGCCGCATTTAAAGGACAAAGCTAGTTGATCTTGTTGTGGGCGTTCATCCTTCTCTTCTACTGTTTTAAGGGACAATGGATTGACTTTGGCTCATAGTTCCAGGTTAGACCCTGTCATAGCAGGGAAGTCTGTGGCAGGATTGTGAGGGAGCTAATCACATGACATCCATGACCAGGAAGGGTGTGCAAAGGTGCACACTCCTGCTCAGTTCTCTTTTTCTACTTCTACAGCCCAGGTCCCACCCACAATTAACTCAGAGCTTCCCACACCAATTAACGTAACCAAAAGAACCCCCTTCTGGAATGTAGAGGCCCAGCTTCCAGGTGATTCTAGATCCTGTCAGGTTAACAATTAACGCTAAGCTACCTAGCCAACTAGTAAGCTTTCCTCTTTTGGGACAAAGGGCAACCAACTAGGCCAGGCCAGCTCAGCGTTGCCTTCAGAAAAAGGGGCAGGAAGAAGGCTCATGGTAAACCTTTCTCCAATGTTGTATACGTGGGGAAAGCACCATTCTCCTGAGATGCCTCTAGCCCTCGTTCTAACAACTCCACCTCAAGTAAATTTATCTGAGCCAGATGTGGTGGCACATACCTTTAGTTCCTGAGTCGAGACCAACCTAGTCTACACAGTAAGTTTCAGGATAGCCAGGGTTACTCAGGCAAACCTTGTCTCGAACCCCTGCCTCTCCTGCAAAACATATATCTGCATGTACAGGAACTATGACATCAATACCTTCAGGGAGATAAATGATAGGTGACCTTTGACCCCTTCTTTTTATGTTTTTGCCCAAATTCCTTTGTTTAAAGAATGTTCTACTCTTATATTCAGAAGGAAAAATTTTCTTTTCTTTCTATTATTCTTAAAAAACTGTCATATTGTTGCATATTTCCTTTTTATCTTTTTCTTCAAGATCTAGCAAAGAATAAAGAAGCTTGTGACACTGAACCCATCCTCAAACAGAATTCTTTTATTCTTTAATTTTAGAATCTTTTTTTTTTTTTTTTTTTTGAGACAGCACAGGCTGTCCTTGAACTCCTGATCCTCCTGCCTCTACCTCCTTAGTGGTAGGATTATAGACACAAGACACCATGTCTAGCTTAATTTTAGAACTTTAAAAAAGTATCTTCCCTCCACATGACAGGTAATATGGATAAAAGAAGACTCCTTTGTGTGTTCATACATTTTACCCATAATGTGCTGCTTGCAGATTCCTTTGGAAAGAAGTGCTAGGCTCTGAGGGTGAAGTTTCATGGAGAATATGTGCTTAGCATACGGGAAGCCATGGGGACAATCCCTAGTATCAAAAAATAACAAGATCTAAACCATGTGGTGGTGGTGTATGCCTTTAATCCCAGCACTCAGGAGGCAGAGATAGGCCGAGCTTTGAGTTTGAGGCTAGCCTGGTCTATAGAGTAAATTCTAGAACAGCCAAGGGTACACAGAGAAACCCTGTCTCAGGAAAAGAAAAAAAAAATCTAATAACAACAAGCAATTAATCAAGCTACATCCAACCTGACTTCAGGGTCAATCCCTTCACAGCAGGGGAGAGGTATCAACCACTTCCTCACACACTGCCATACCTCAGGTGGACACTGGGCCTTGCACTCATGCCCCCTGGAGTGTTGAGATACCACACTGCCATAGTGCCTCTCATTGGAGCCTCTGCCAGGATAGTATGGCCTTGAAGGTATGTGACACCAAGTGTCCCTTCCCCACACATGGCTGGATATGAGCACTGGGGGCTGAGTGGGGTGAGCGTTTTTTTGGCTTCAAGAGCTTTTTTCTGCTTTCAGAGTCCCTCCCGGGCCGATCTTCCACTTCTCCAGAGTCCTTGGCTTTTGTGTTTGGGCCAGCAGGAAAAAAGCCCTTGGCTTGACTCCTTATCTGTCAGGAATCCAACATTTCCAGGGGGCTTGCTTGGTTTCAAGTATTGCCCGGTGCTTTTCCTCGCTCTACAGTTGAGCTTTTAGCCAGGATTTCTTGGCTCTGGGAAAGATTGAATGCCTGTCTCCCTGAGTGCTCTAGGTCTGTGTTTCATTTGCAGCTGCCCTGGCCCTGCGCTGGGCGACAGTCTCAACCCTCCCCTTCCAGCCCAACCCATCCTGCGTGGCCAGCAGAGAAGGCCCTTTGTGTGGTTGTCCTGCAATGTGGGAGGGAGACACTTCCGGTTTCCTCCTCAGCCCTGTGTCTTTACTTCAGCACAGCCCAGGGTCAAGGGTGGCACTGACTTGAGGAGTGTGCTGGCTATCTCCGAGACCTAGCAAAGAACAGAATGCAATCCCTAAACAGCCCTGGCCCCTAACTGCTTCTAAGTCAGATTGCGACCAGCTCGGCACCTGGTGCTTTCCTGATAGAACTTTGCAGCTGATCTTTCCCCACTGGGCTTGGCAAGGCTGTAAAGATTTGGAACCAAAAGAATTCCTTAGTCCTGTAGCACATTAAGCCTCAGACTCTGGCTGCAGAGGGTCTTCTTCCTGGATTCCCCTGGGCACACCCTGACTTTGGAGTCCTCTTGCCTGATGTGTGGCTGCCAGGCCCTGGAGTCCAAATGTCAGGGAAAAGACTGCAGCTTATTTTGGTGACACCGTTGTTACCTTACATCTGAGAAAGCTGCTGAACCAAGAGCTATAGTTTACAGGTACCAGCTGGCAGTCAGTTTAGGACATGAACACAGAAACACAGAACTCTGGGACCTTCTCGTCCCGATCCCCATAGGTGGTCCATGCCCTGACATCACCCAGAAAAGAAGCTGCATGGGCAAGTGACAAGGCCTTGGTGAAGATGCCCTTCTTTCCTCCTGGGGATTATAAGAGGTGACCCAGAGCTCCATGTCCTACGTGAAGATAAATAGTATTTGGAGCCTAAGGAAAGTAACTGTCACCAGTGTGCAGTTTTACCTGGTTAGGGAGGAAATGTGTTGAGCCAATGGGGAGGGTCTCTGACAGTTCTCCTCTCAGTGGGTGTTTGGAAGGCAAAGCGGGTCATAAAGAGGCTGCCTTCTCCCAGGGTTGCTCAAACCCAAGAGGTGACAGACTTGAGTGCTGTGAAGATGAAGGATCTCTGCCTTAGTTAGGGTTTCATTGCTGTGAAGAGAGACTATGACCAAGGCAACTCTTATAATGGATACCATTTAATTGGGGCTGTTATGAACTGTAATGTAAATATCTGATATTCGACCCTTAAAGGGTCACGACACACAGGTTGAGAACTGCTGAAATACACGAACTTTTTTTTAAATCCTAGGCTTGGGCTGTAGTACACTGGTCCAGTGCCTTCCTAGCCTGTGTGAGACTGAGCTCTATCCAATCAACACACCAACAAACACGGTGCTGAAAGGTGGGTGCAACAGAGGGCCTGGTGCACTCTGTGCACACACTAGATTTGATATAAACACTCACTGGAAGAGGAACACAGAAACTCACGTTGTGAAGATGATGCCATCTCAGGATGGCTACTGCAGGACTGAAGAGGGAAGCCAGAGAGCTCCCTGCTTCCCAGGTGTTGGCTGTGGGCAGGAGAATGGGCGGGGTGGGCGATTCTAAGCATCCCTTTCCAGATCTGAGTTAGCAGTTGCTGCTGAGGAGATCGGATCAAAGGGCAGGAAATTTCTAGCAAAGGTTTCAGGATGATTAATAGGTTGAAGGGTACGCAGCATCTCTGCGTCCTTAACTAAGTGCTCTCTCATGGGAACCCAGGATTTTAGAAGACAAAGACATCCAGAAGCATCCGGGAGCCATTGGGAACCAGAGATTGGTCCCCTTGGATTTCAGAAGTAAGGAAAACCCATTACCCAACCTTTTAGGGACCAATATTGAGTTCCTGTTTCGAAAGGTCTCCCTAGGTAATTAAGGACTTGCTGAGCGCACAGACGGCACTCTGACACACGGGTTACACTGCTAGCTCTGAGCTCTAGCCCTCGGTCACATCTTTCCGGAACACACGCACAAACTGCTCACAGGCAGGGCTGCATCCTTTATATTCACCCAGTGACCGAACACCGGCTTCTCCAGACCCCACCCTAAGGATGAGGCCCGATCACAGCTACTTGCGTTCCCAGCCCCCTCTACCCAATTCCTAATTCCATTGTCAGGATTGAAAAAAAAAAAAAAAAAAAAGCCCAGGGCATCCTGGGTTGAATGATTTTAACTCTGCCAATCCCAGGAGGCTCCAAAGTGCCGCAGCTTCCTGCTGGGGAATAGTGACTGAGACATCTCCCTAGGCTACTGAGGTTTGGGGTCGTACCCCCGACCCCCAGTCCCAGCGTCTGAGCACCCGTGACAGGTTTTCTTCGTGTAACCTTGGCAATTTTGGAACTCGCTGTGTAGACCAGGCCGGCCTGATACTCCGCGATCTACCTGCTTCTGCCTCCGGAGTTTAAAGGCGTGAGTTACCACGCCCAGCTTTGTTTTTATTTTAAGAACTGAAACAAGTTATCAATCGGAAACTCCCAAGGTGTCCCCAGACATCTCCCAGAGGCCACTGGGTCTTGAGGTCTCCATGACTTTCGTGCCGTGAGGCTCTGGGGTCAGGATCCCAGGGTTCTCTCTGTGGTCATTGGTCCAACTCCGTCTGGGACACCCCAGGCGGGGGCGTTCTGGAGCCGCTCTGCATCGGTGCATAAATCCTGGTCGTCCCATCTGCGCTGAAGTTAACTTCACCCCAGCCTTGGCTAAATTCTCCACTAGAAAGATGTGAGCAGGATAAGAAAGGTGCTGGGGAAAGGGCCCGAAATGCAGGCGCGGTATTTAAAGAAAACACACCAGAAACACACAAGCAACGTGCCTGGCCAGCCATTCTCCCAAGCGGCAGCGCAACGCCCTCTGGCGGCCGAGCGGGCGACAGCTTGGGGAAGGGGATGGAAAGTATGTTCTGAGAAACGCCAAGGGCTAAGGAAAGGAGTCTTCCTAAAGACAGGTTTTCTGTGTTTAGCCCTGGCTGTCCTGGAAGACCAAGCTGGCCGCAAACTCAGAGATCTACCTGCTTCTGCCTCCTAAGTGTCGAGATTAGTAAGCGCCATCCTCAGGACTCCTCCTTCCATTTTCAATGGATCCCTGAATCTTCTGACACAGCTCCACCCGTTACCTGCAGTTTGATTTCCTTTTAAATACAGACGCTTGCTATGTTGCCTAGAGGCCTTGAAATCCTGTTCTGAAGCAATTTCTTCCTACTGGTACCTGACTACATGCTTGTGCTCTGTGATGATAACATTTAACAATCGTGTTTAACCATCGTTGCACTTAAAATACCTTTGTAATTTAAAGATCCCCCACCCTCTGGCCACCCTCTACTTTCTTGCTGGCTTTGAATGTGCTTGTCCCTTGTGGAACCTATACATTTCTCTCCTTTTCTCATGCTCAGTCACTAAAATGTAGACTCTTAGCATCCTCATCACAGTCCAGAGACTGCAGTAGCCCCCTGGTATGTCTGGACCTCTCCTTCTATTGCACTCAGGATCCCAGTGGGATCTTCGGGGACTCTCTCAACTCCTTTCTGTACTTCAGTCTGGCAGTGCTCATTGCTTTCAGCTTCCTCTCTCTATCTGGAATTTCTCTTCTCTGGCCATTCCTCCACTGAATTCAGGCAGGCTCTCTCTGCCTTCCTTTGGAGTCCTTCTTTTCCCAGCCAAAGGTTCCTATTTATCCCACTTATTTCTGGTGGGAACACCTCCGACTTCACACCTTCCTCCTCTCTAAAGTGCTTTACTGCTGTATCCGTTCTGTATTGCCACATAGCAAACTGTAGCTTCAAACAGTAAACATTTATTTGCTCCAGAGTCTGTGGGCCAGTTGGTGAGCCTGCCAGCCAGCCTCTGCTGAGCTGGCAGGACATGGCTGATGCTTGGCTGTCACCTAAGGTGAAACTGTGATGGGGCTACATGTGCCCCGTTCAGCAGCCTGGTCTATCTTAGGCTTCTTTCCATTGCTAAAGATGCAAGTCCAAAAGCTAGCTACAAGACTCCTTGAACCCCAGGCTTGGAACTGACACATGCTTACTTCTGTGACATACTCAGGACAAGTCGCAAGACCAGACACGGTACTGAGCAAAGACACTTCAGCTCTTGCTGGAAGGAGCTACAGAAGACAGCAGCTGTAGTCTAGAGAGATGGTTCAGCCATTTGAGGCTAAGGCTCACACCAAAAGGACAGGAGGACTTTAGCCATTTAGAGTCCAGTTCAGCCTTATGCTCGAAAAATGATGACTGGTTCCCTACTGTGACTTGAAGCCACCAACACAATCATTACTGCTGGCACCAGCAGACCCACATTGCCTACAGCACTGGTTCCGACTGGCATTTATATGATCCGTGGAGGCACCAGGGAAGTGGCCTTGTCAGTGCCTTCTAGGTCCCTCATGGAAGCCTGCCTGTCTAGAACTGGGACCAGTTTGCTGTCACAGGCTGTCTGTCACTGAAGTCAGACAGGCCTGAGGAGAGCTGCTGGCACTTCTTCCTGTAGTATCTAGGCATGAGTGGTGACTTCTCAGCTTCTGTTTCCTGTCTGTAAATAGGAGTGGCCACAGAGCCACATGCAGAAGACAAACCCCATAGCCTGTGTTAAGAAGGGCTTCAGACTCATAGCTGAGGACAAAGCTGATATGTGTCACTCACAGGGTCCTTTCACAGACACTCCCCGCTCAGTGACCTCTGTCCTTTGTTGGGAAGACTTAGGCACTTCTGAGATCTTAATGTCTACCCAGACTACACTTCCTGGGCCTGCACCCTGGTTTAATTTTAAACCTACTAGCTCTAATATTTAACCCAGGGCTTGGCATGGTAGGTATCTGTGCTGGCGAGTCTTACGTCAGCTTGACACAAGCTAGAGTCATCTGGGAAGAGAACATGCCTCCATCAGATTGACCTGTAGTTAGTTGGTCTACAGTGCTTTTTCTTAATTAGTGATTGATAAGGGAGGGCCCAGCCTATTGTGGGTCGACTCCGGGACAGATGGTCCTGAGTGGTCTAAGACAGCAGGCTGAGCAAGTCATGGAGAGCAAGTCCTCCACTGGTTCCTCCACAGTTTCTGTTCCAGTTTCTGCTTCAGGCTCCGGCCTTGGCTGCCCCCCTCAGTGATGGACTTACTAGCTGTAAGGTGAAACAAACCCTTTCTTCCCCACATTGCTTTTGGCCATGGAGTTTTATCACAGCATTAAAAACCCCCATGAAAATGGCGCCCAATAAAATCCTTAGCAAAAGAGGGGTTCAGGCTAACAAACTCTGAACAGATTAAAATTTCAAGATGCTCTCAATTTTGAAACTTATGAAAGAGATTTTGTTTTGCTCTGCTGCCAAGGCTGGCCTTGAACTCCTGAGCTCAAGTGATCTTCCTGTCTCAGGATAGTTAAATCCATTGAGAAAAAGCTGGAATTCTGGAGCATTTTAGGTCAGTTGGTAAAGTCTATTTAAATACTCTAAAATCTGAACTATCTGCAATCCAAACACTAGGGACTAGAAAATCCCTGGCCTTTTTGATAAGAGATCCTCAGCCCATAGTTTGTCTTTTCTTCGGGTTAGGGTGCTTCTGTTTTGTTCTCAATTCAACTGAAGGGAAGATGGTCCTGGGAACTGGGAGGAAGGCGGCCCTTCTCTTGGCCAACATTAGTCCCTAGAAAGTGGTAGAACAGGTGGGGAAGGGCTGGGGCACCTCATCGGGAGGCACCCCGACCTTCGTGATCAGCATTTCCATGCTCTCTCCAGCCCTCAGCCCTTCAGGGTTGGCAGTGAACCCCAGGTTCTGATGATGGCTTCCTAGGGGGTTCAGACCACAGAAAATTGCCATCCTGGCTCTGCTTCCCCACCCATCGCGAAGCATGACAGCCTGCGATTGCAACCAGTGTGTCTTAGTTAGGGTTTTACTGCTGTGAACAGATACCATGACCAAGGCAACTCTTATAAGGACAACATTTAATTGGGCTAGCTTACAGGTTCAGAGGTTCAGTCCATTATCATCACGGCAGGAGCATGGCAGTGTCTAGGTAGGCATGGTGCAGGAGGAGCTGAGAGAGAGTTCTACAACTTGTTCTGAAGGCAGATAGGGAAGACTGTCTTCCAGGGAGCTAGGATGAGAGTCTTAAAGCCCAGACCCACAGTGACACACCTACTCCAATAAGGCCACATCTCCTCATAGTGCCACTCCCTGGGCCAAGCATATTGAAACCATCATACAGTAGACTCAGAAAGGTGAAGGAGGCAGGTTGACTGGATTGAAAGAGACATCAGGTTGCAGTGAGCGTGGTGAGAACAGATTCTCCAGAGACAGCTTTAGTAAGCCAGCTCTTTTAATGGGGGAAACAAGGGCTATTAAACTTTTGAGGATGGGTAAGGGCTTTCAGGTGAATGTACGTCATTGGCTAAGGCCAGTGCACTGGGGATGCCTCATTTGCATAAGGAAAAATTCCAGGTGCTGCTGGACATGACCTTATAAGGGGAGAGGACGTTTAATTTGGCTACAGGCTATGTGACCTCTTCAGGGGAGCAAAGGTCCGGGGCAGAGCAGAGCTGTACGCTGGGACACACAGGGCCCAGGGCAGGAGGGGCCAATTCTATGCCTGCCAATTTCAAGATGAGATTTCTGTGGTATGGACATACCTTGACTCCACTCTTGCTCCGGTGGGCTGCACACACACACACACACACACACACACACACACACCTTCCCCCACATCCCAGGGCTCCTTAGACCCACAGAAAATGATGACACCAAGCACAGATGAAAAGGGACAGTTGTGACTGGGTGTACCCGGGCACCATTAGGATGTGTTGAGCATCTCACAGAACAGGTTCACATACACCACATGTGTGTCCTTCAGAGTGAGAGCAGAGACAGGAGCATGGAACTGGGGGTGCAGGATGAAAAGCACACCCTAGGGCCTCGGGGCTTTTCCCGGGAGCCTGGGTCTGGAAGTCTTATGAGAGAATCTGTGAGCCAGGTGGGCCAGAGCCGATAGCACAGGGGAAAGGGGTTCTTCTGTTATGGGGGTAGGAGGGCATCCTGGACCAGTGAGGGAAGGGATGGAAGCAGAGCAGTGTGAAGGCTAAGTCCCTCATCTGCTTCTGTTTTTCTCCCGTTTCGTCTGTAGTTGGGCTCCTCTGAAAGGTAAGCGCACATCAGTCCATGACTGTGTTAAATACAGAGACAAAAGATAGGGAGATGGGAGTGAGTGGGTGCGTTGTTTAGTGGCAAGTCAGTACTCAGGGTGAGCTTGAGAAAGCAAGTAGGGTCTGGGAGTGCGCAATTCTTGGAAAGAGGGATTCGGAAAGACTAGGGCAGTGATTCTCAACCTGTGGGTCGCGACCCCTATGGGGGTTATATGCCAGATATCCTGCATAGCAGATATTACAATTCATAACAGTAGTAAATTTACAGTTATGAGATAGCAAATGAAAATAATATTATGGTTGGGGGTCACTGCAGCATGAGGAACTGTATTAAAGGGTCATGGCATTGGGAAGGCTGAGAACCACTGCCACAGAGTGTAGATTTAGATTCAAAGAGGAGGGGTCTGATTGACAGACAAAGGGGGTAAGCCCGATGACGTGCTGATTCTGAGCAGGGCTCCAGAGTCACTTGCTTACAGATCACAGATGGTGGCAGCTCTTGGGACAAAAGGTGTTCCCAGGCCTCTGTACCAGAATTAACTCGGCTGGTGCATGAAATCTCCACCTAGCAATGTGTGGTGGCTCGGGCCTTATGTGGGACTCAGGAAGCACAAGTATATGGATCTCTGTGCGTCTAAGGCTAGCCTGGTCTACATAGTGAGTCTCAGGACAGCCAGAATCTTATCTTACAAAAACAAAAAAGTCAGCCAGGCCAGCCCTCCTGATGCCATGCTGTTGTCGTGGGGCTTGCTGCCACTGGGGTCCATATTGATGTGAGTGGATTGAGTTGCCACCTGAGGCCATGGTGTTGTCCCAGCCTATGCTGCTGCTGAGGGCCACGTCTGGGTCCAAGGTCCTACCGCAGTGGAAGCCCGCGATCCCCGCTCCCACCGGCTATGCGGATGCACAGTTGGGAGAGAGGAACGTGGAAGGATTCTGTAACAACCTTACCTCCACCCCAACTCTACCCCCGCCGTCCCCCCCCCCCCCACACACACTGAAAAGTAGCAGCCGAACCAGGAAGTCATCAAAGAGAACTCTTAAATTATGATGGGGATGCTTAAGTGTAGCTATCCACAAATGATGGCTTCTGATGGGTGCAGGAGGGGGAGGAGTCAGCTCTGTCCAAGGGCAGATCACTGAGAGATTGACCATACTCCAGTGGGTATATAGACAACACAAAATGGACTTTTTTTTTTTTTTTTAATTAATTAAGTCGTGGTGCATGCCTTTAATCCCAGAACTTGGGAGGCAGAAGCAGGCAGATTTTTGAGTTTGAGGCCAGCCTGGTCTACAGAGTGAGTTCCAGGACAGCCAGGGCTACACAGAGAAACCCTGTCTTGAAAAAGAAAAAAAACAAACAAAAACCCAAAACAAACAAAAACCAAAAAACCTCAAATTTATTTATTTTTCTAAATTTTTGGGGAAGTTGCAAGGGTTAGAGGCAGACCTGGAAGGATGGGAAATGAGTGTGATCAGAGTGTATCTGTGAAATTCCCAAAAAAAATCAATAAAATATTATGTTGAAACAAACAACAATTCCCACCTACCTAATCTCTAGGTATTGCTTTTGAATGAGCTTAGGAAATGCAAGGTTTTTTATTTGAACTTATTATTAAGACTATTTTATTTTTAATTATGTGTTGGGGGACATATTCATGACTATAGGTGTCTCAATGGCTGACAGCTTTAAAAGTCAGGTTCTGGTCCCTGGTTGATCCAAAGTGACCCAGGAATCAGTATTACTAGGAATTTGCTTAGTTAGTATGATCACTCGGCATTGGTGCTCTGGGAGGGAGTTAGCAGCAAAGTGTCTAATCTGTGCTCTTTTTCCTCCCTTTGAGATACTGTCTTGATCTAGTTCCAGCTGGATTTGAGCTGGATCCTCTTGTCCTCTCCCCCCTCTCCCCTCCTCCCTCCCCCACCCCTTTGCTTGACACACACTGCCTTTTAATGCTGACCAGTGCGCTCAACACCGGGAGACTGAGTAGGCCTTGGGATGGGGAGATGACGGGTGGGGGCACTGTTTCAGAATATGTTTGGTTGATGAGAACCACCAAGTGGGTTCCAGTACGAACTGAATCTGAAACACTTTCTACATGCTCGTGCGTTGAGCTTGGTCCTTCATTGGTGGCGCTGTCCTGTGGAGTAATAAAAATTTTAGGAGGTAGAGCCTCAGTAGAGGAAGAGGTCACAGAAAGATTGTGTTCTTTCTGATGGTTTACCCTGGTCCAGTTTCCCTTCTGTTCTTCTCCTTCTCAGCCCTTGTCTTCCTCTTCCTCCTGTCACCATGATGTTCTGTCTTAAGACAAGCTAGAATCAGCAGAGCCAAGGACTATGGGCTAAACCCTCTGAAACTGTGAGCCAAAATAAGTACTTTTTCCTTCATGGTGTTTGGCTCAGAGCAACAAACTGAGACAAGCACAGCAAATTAGCTGGATCACATAAACAAAATTCACCCCAAAGATCTCAGCCTCCTCCTGTACATCTTCTGCCAGCTGCTGTTCAAGACTTGGAGAAGATTCTCACACTCACTAAATGTGAGAAGAGCCATCCTTGGCCTGCACTCCTGAGTCCGCTGCCTGCCTGGGTCACACCAGTGACACCCTGCTATCTAGCACCATTGGCTATGCAGGCTATGTCTTTCATGTGGTTAAACTTCAGGGCAGCCTGGCTCTCAGCCCTTGGTCCTCAGCCTCCACTAAATATACCCCTTTCCCACATAAAACAGCATTTCAGTTCTTATCCAGAAATAACACTGGGTACCATTTACAATCCACTTAATATAAAAAGGGGCAAAGGTGTGTAAAGGCAAAACTATTTTCATAATAAGATGCATTTGCTCTCTCCACTCTTGGCTTCCCCGAATGCAGAAGCAAACAGGAGACTCCGTCTGTCTTTCATTAAGCTAAACAGTAAAAATAAATAAATAAATGGTAGAAATGTAAAATAGTACCATACTTAACATTTTTTTGTTTCACAAACTGTGTTTTTCTAAATAAACCCACATGTAGTGGTTTTATTATTATAAGAAGTAACTATCTTCTAAGTTCTCAGTTTTCACTCCTAAATTGGTAAATGTTGAGAGGTATAACCCACATAGCCAGAGGATCCTCTCTGAGGTTCGTCTGGGTGATGTTTGAGTATAAGACAGTGGTTCTCAACTATTATGGTCATGATCCCCACCGGGGGTCAAACGACCCTTTCACAGGAGCGGCCGAAGACCATCCGAAAAACACAGATATTTACATTACGATTCATAACAGTAGCAAAATTACAGTTATGAAGTAGCATAAAAATAATTTTATGGTTGGGGGAGTCACCACAATATGAGGAACTGTATTAAAAGATAAAGAACCCTGAGCAACACTGCCTCCCTCTGCTCTCTACTGGCGGGGATCTCACTCACCCTGCGAATGAATGCCCACAGCTGGAAAAGCCAGTATCCAGGCCACAGTGCTTGCTCTTGGGGGACCTCTGGTTTTGAAGATCTTGACTGGCCAGGCCTGTACATGAGATAAGAGACGCCTGTGACTGCCATCTTCCAGCACACCCTGAGGGCAGAAGAGGGTCCAGGCAATGCCTGTCAGTCTCCCAGTTCCGATTTCCAGGACCAGCCCCTTCTGCCCCCTAGTGGTGGATAGCCCCCATGTAGTCTTTTTCCCTCAAGCAGCTGGATGCTGATCCCGACCAACCACATGGCCTCTTCTTGGTGAGGGTGAATGATAATTTATATTTTTTCTGCACGTTTATCTCTTCGTAATTAATTACCAATTGTTCCTGGCTCTGAATCTGCCCTTTATCTGCTTTAGGAGTCTTTCCCTTGACTAGGGGTGTGTGACACTGAGGCAGAGTGTTTGCCTAGTGTGCAGAAAGCCCTGGGTTCACTCACCCGAGGCGGGAAGGAGGGAAAATAGGGGAAAGAGAGAAATATATATTCCAAGATCCCTGTGGCCCCTAGCAGCACAAGAGCTGTCAAAGCAGCAGCCCCAGCCTGAGGCCACCATAAGATACCACCACAGGAGCTGTCAAAATGGCAGCATCTATCAAAATGGTGGTACCTGTCAAAGCAGGGTACCTCCTCAGCCTACAGCCTTTGTGAAATACCACCTCTGGAGCTGTCCACAGTGGCAACACCTCCTCTGTAGCCTCCCCAAGCAGCTCAGCAGTGATGGTGCCTCAGCCAAAGCAGACTGTGGCTAGGAAGGTCTTCCCATCCCAGCCCATAGGCCCATACAGGGAAATGAATGGGGATGAAAAAAAAAACCCCACCAATCCCTGAGCTTCCCACAAAAAAATCTAACCAATCCCTGAGCTCCCAAAGCTCAGCACTTGAAATCCAACTAACTCTCCATCTGGAAATCTCTGCCTGAAAAGCTCCACCCCCTAAGAAATCCTATGGCAGCATCTGTCAAAATCGTGGCACCTGCCCTTCTATTAGGAAAGCTTTGCCTTTTGTTCAGTTCCCTGCTGTCAGATCCTGGGAGCAGAGGTAGCTGCGCCTGGATTCCTCTCCCCACACCCTGGACCCTATAAGAAGTCTTTTGTGTGTGTGAGGTTTGCTGCCTGGTGGGACTCTCTCATCAGAAGAAGCCAAGAAGCAATGAAAAAGGAAGGAACTGAAGAACTGGAGCAAGGCGGAGGCTCCCAAGTTCCTCAGCTCGGCTGGGGATCCTCTCCCCTGGGAGCTGCAACACCTCTGCTGACCAGGCTTCAGCGTGATTCCTGACCATCTCAGGATGCTCTTCTGTTAGGAAACCTCCCCTCAGAGCAGTGTGGTTCCTGGGCTTTTGATTCCAGGGTACCCTTCCAACTAAGTAGGAACACTTACAATTCCCAATCTATACATGCTATGTTCTTTTCTTTATGCATACATCCATAGGACAAAGTTTAATTTATAAATTAAGCACAGCGAGAGGTTAGCAACCAGGATTATGAAGAAATCTTATATGTAACAATGTGCTGCCTTGAAAGTAAGGTCTCCCTGAAAAAGGATTTGGTAAATATTTATGTTTGGGGATCTTTGGTGATCTCTGATGAGCGAAATAGAGGGCAGAGAACACCATATGCAACGCCTATTGAGTGAGGTCCAGCCACAATCACACTTCTTGCTAACGGGCTCCACAGCGAAGGATCTGACAGACAGAGACCCTAGACATTGGTGACTGAAGGGTAGTCGACATCCGGCTCAAGCTCTTCGAAGGAAATGGGACACCAGCCCTCTGAATCTTATTGGCTCAGGTTGGTCACATGTTTAGTACGCTGTTTCCTTCAGTGATGTAGGAATCTCTCCTATAGTAAACAGCCTTCCAATGGGAATTCAGTATCTCAGAATTCCTCAGAGTAAGTCTGCGGGTTTACACTTCATGGGATCAACAGAAAAGAAGTGAGCCATAAGCCGAGCTCTAGAAACTCCGAGCAAGAATATGCTCAACTAATCACACTGTTGGAAGTGGGAAGGGACATCCAGAGGCAAAGTGGATCCCGGGGAGCAGCCCGGGGTTTCCGACAGTTCTGACCCAGAGCCTACTAGAAGGAATTGCCCCTGTCCTATAAGCAAACCCAGCTTAGACCTGCTGTTTCCATGGTAACCGTCAAAGCATGGCTTTCCTACGGATGTTACCCTTCACTTTCAGGCACAACTTAGAACTGAACTCTAAACAAATATCATTCGCAAAAGCATTAGCTTCAATCCATGTTTTTAAGAAAATACAGTCAGGTCCAAAGGAAACTCCACTTCTCCAAGTTCTGGCAGTTAGAAAAAGGTAGCACTCCTCAGGAACTGGTTTCCTTCTATCCAAAGGAACCATTTCCCTTTTCACTGGCAGAAGAGACAAATGGCTATCTTTGGTGCCCGTTAGCATCAATAGAGCGCTTGGCCCCTGGGTTCCCTCAGTATCATAAGTGCCTCTTACACATTTCACAGTCTATGCTGGCACCCTAGCCCTTCCCACCTCTCCCCTACCCGAAACTTCCCAGGTCACAGGCTTCCCTCTCACCAGGTTCTCATTCTCCTTATAAACCTGCTACTTCCATATGCTCCCTCTCTGCCATCCTCCCCATCCACATCTCACTCCCCCACCCTCTCTGTTCTCTCTCTCTTTCTCTGTGCATGTGCGTGTGTGTGTGTACACCACACATGGTGTATGTGTCTGTATATGTGTGTGTGTTCTCTGTGTGTGTGTGTGTGGTGTGTGTGTGTGTGTCTGTAATGTGTGTGTGTCTCTGTGTGTGTGTGTGTTGTGTGTGGTGTGTCTGTATATGTGTGTGTCTCTGTGTGTTATGTGTGTTATACTCTGCTCCAGATCCTTTCACACCCATGGCCAGGTCCAGTCTGCTGGCCATGTTCAGTCTACTACTGCTCTAGACCCTTCTAGATGCCTCTGGCTGTTTGGTCTCTCACATGTAAAATAAAAGCTTTGCCCTTAGCTATACCATACGGCGATCATGTCACCAGTTTATACATAAGCTATTTAATTTACACAGAAATACTCATGGTTCTGTGGTATCAACTATATGGGGTTTATTTCTTGTGTGTGTTGAAAATTAATTTATAATAAAAGCCAAGGGTGTAGTTCAGTTTTCAGGCCCCAGTATTACACATACATAATACATACATAGATACATACATACATAGGAAGGCAAATTCAAACAGTTTTTAGAGGGGTGGGGGCTGGAGAGGTGGCTCAGTTGGTAAAAGTGCTTGCTGCCACATTCAGTGACCTGAGTTGAATTCTTGAATTTTATGCAGTGGAAGGAGAGCTGACTCCTGAAAGTTGTCCTTCTAGCTGTACACACACACACACACATACACACACACACACACACACACACACACACACACACAGACAGAGACAGAGACAGAGAGGGTGAAGGAGAAGGGGGAGGGAAGAGACAGAGATGGACTAAACAAATAAATGTAAAACATTAAACTTTTTTTCAAAATTCCCAAATAAAATAAAGTCTTAGAAGACTGAAATATAGAAGCCTCTCTTTTTCTCTTTCCGTTTAGACAGGGTTTCATGTAGTCCAGGCTAGCCTGGAACTATGTAACAGAAGCTGTACATGAACTCCTGCCTACAGCTTCCAAGTGCTGGTTGTACAGTGTGTGTGCCATCATAGTCGGTCATAGTCGGTAAAACACCTCATTCTTATTTTAGATAAGGCTAGTGTAACCTAAAACTTTAATTTTGAAGCACTTGAAGAAGATAAATAAATCGTTAACGTGTAATCAATAAGGATGTACAGACTTAGGGAGAATAAAATCACTCACGTGGCCCCTTTCACAGATAAGACTTTTTTTTTTTTAATGGCTAGCAATCTAAGAGTGTTTTTTGTATTTTCAAAGGGCTGTAAAATGGGCAATGTAGACGAGACAGACATCTGTGTACATCTGTGGCTGGATCTGCCCTCTGCTGCAGGCCAGCTGCAGCCCTGGGGAAAGTAGCTTTGCTTCCATCCCAGTAGCAACTGACAAGAGTTATAGCCTCCGAGTTGCCATGCCGACAGGGAATTTGGCTCTTAAAATAGGAGGCTGTGCTCAGGCATTTTTGGGGTGGGTGAGTTTGGAGGGAGGTTGTTGGGATGGGGGCAAGGAGATAAACTAGTGTCCCACTCAGCTGGTGAAATCTGTTCTGTCATCCTTCTGGCAGTGTGAGGGGAGGAGGGGACACGCTGGAAAAAGGGGTCTGAGAGAACAATTTCCATCCATAGATCAGGGACAGACTGGTTTCCTCTGTTTTGTTGTCTGGATGAAGGAAACTCCTCTTCCCGCCTCTTTCTTGCAGAGAAGAGACTTAAGAAACTGGTCACTGTGTCACAGGGTGCTTGCCTCTGAGGTCTCGGGTGGTATCAGGATCACACCGGGGTAGCACAGAAGGTGTTCAGTTTCCCTCATGTCTAGGCTGCCTTTAGAGTCCTGTCGTTTGGAGTCTGCATGGCAGCAGCCACCACCTCCATTGGATCAATTAAAAGTATTTCCCCCAAGTTGGGTGTGGTAGAACATATCCAAGCATTTGGAAGGCAGAGGCAGGTGTGTAAACTGACATGACCCCTCCATGATATGGTTAAGGTGAAAGTTTTTGTTGTAGAAATGAGGGAGAATTCAGCCAGAGGAAGAGGAAGTGGTAGGCACAATGTGGCTAGCAGACTGGACCTGGCCATGAGAGGAGTGCAGAGAGAGAGAGAGAGAGAGAGACAGAGACACGAGACAGAGACACAAGAGACACAGAGAAGAGACAACAGAGACAGAGTCAGAGACAGAGAGAAGACAGAGAGACACAGGAGAAGACAGAGACAGAGAGAGGAGGGAGACGAAGAAGAGGACAGAAACAGGGAGAAGAGAGAGAGAAGAGATAGCAGAGAGCCACGAGAGAGACACAGAGAAAGACAGAGAGAGTCAGAGACAGGGAGAAGAGAGACAGAGAGAGGCAGAGAGAGACAGAGAAGGAGAGAGAGACAGAGAGAGGGAGGAAGGAGACAGAGAGAGTAAGGATCAAAGGAAGCACAGCAGAAGTAGCAGGCCAACAAGGAGAGTCAGTAGCTGGGGGAGGAAAGTCCAAGAGCTGGAGATGTTTAGGGGAGGGAGGGTAAGAAGAGCTAGGATGCTGGACGGACTCTGAACCGTCTAACTGAGCACACACGGCTAATCCCAGCAGGTGGGAGGCAGAGACTGACAGATCTCTGAATTTGAGGCCAGCCTGGTCTACAGAGTTTCAGGTCAGCCAAGGCTACACAGAGAAACCCTGTCTCAAAAAGTTATAACATAAGTAAGTAAGTAATAAAAAAGTAATTAAATAAATCAATGCAATGTCTAGCAGTCCTTGTGGTACTGAGGGAGCCTGGAAGCCAGCATGCACTTTGGTGTGCTAACAGCTGCCACAGTTGTCCTTTCTGTCAGTGATAAGGGAAATGGTTCCTTTCTGCAAGCTTCTGGAGGAATGTTAGCTTTTGTCTAACTGCCAGAATTTGGGGAAATGGAGTTTCCTTTGAATCTGACATCAGGAAGATCAGGTGTTCAAAGCCATCCTTGGCTATAGTGCATTCAAAGCCAGCAAAGGCTACATGAGACCTTGTTTCAAAACAACAATAACAACAGCTGATCAATAAAATATGTCTTTAAGCAGACCACTCTATCACCTATCATTTTTCTCCATCCATCCATCCATCCCATCCATCCATCCCATCCATCGACAGGTGATACAATTCTAGGGGTCTGGATAGGGTTCATTTTCTCTGCCAGTTAAAGAATTAATTTTTGGAGCTGGAGAGATGGCTCAGTAGTTAACAGTACTGACTGCTCTTCCAGAGGTTTCAATTCCCAGCAACCACATGGTGGTTCACAACCTCTGTGATGGGATCGATGCCCTCTTTAGGTATGTCTGAAGAAAGCTACAGTGTACTCACATACATTAAATAAATAAATATTTTAAAAAGAATTAAATTTTGTTTTTTTTGTTTGTTTGTTTGTTTTTCTGAGACAGGGTTTTGAGGGACCCTCATGGCTTTTCCAGTTCCACACCCTCCTTACAGCTTCCCCCTCCCACCTGGGGTCAAGACTAGGCCAAGTTCCATTCTCCACCCACGGGAACATTCTTGAGTAAAAAATTCTCAGAATATACTGACTGATAGTCAGCTGACCCTCTGGAAAGTCCCAGGTGGAGTTTAAATGCATGCCATGTTGCTAGGCCAATAGATTTAAAGGTCAATATGCTTAGCCAATAAGCTTGAACTGGAATCTTGCTGATGTAACCTGTATCCCTAAAAAGTATAAAAACTGCTTTGAATAGCCATTCGAGGTCGCCTCCAACTGATTGAGGGTTGACCCTGCCGTGTCGTGTCAGAAAATAAACCTCTTGCTTTTGCATCCATCTGCTCTCGTGGACACACTGGGGCCATCTTGAAGTAAGTACCACTGACCGAGGGTCGGGATCTTACAGTTTCTCTATGTAGTCCTGACTGTCCTAGAACTCGTTCTGTAGACCAGGCTAGCCTCAAACTCACAGAGATCTGCCTGCCTCTGTCACTGCAGTGTTGGGATTAAAGGCATACATCACCACCAGATGTTTAGTCCATTATTGTCATGGTGGGAAGCATGGTGGCATGCAGGCAGACATGGTGGCTTAGAATTCTACATCCAGATCTGAGGGCAGCAGGAAGAGAGAGTCAAGGGGCCTGGCTTGAGCATTTTAAACCCCAAAGCCCATCCTCAGTGAAACACTTCTTCCAACAAGGCCGCATCCCCTAATCCCTGTCAAGTAGGGCACTCAGTGGCTCACTCTGACAGAAGGGAAGCGATTTTATCTCATGGAGAGAAGATGCTTCTCCTCTGAAGTCTTCAGGGAACTATAGATAAGACCAGAGCATGGGCATAGGGGAGGGGAGCTGAGAAAACAGTAGACTACAGAATGGAAGCCCTGCACCAGTCTACCTAGTATCTTGGGCACCGTCAGCCAGACCTGGCTCTCTGCATCAGTCGGTGGGGCTGGGCAGGGAGTTGTCCTAAGGTGAGTGTTGTAGCAGGAGATTCTGAGGTAGTCATGACAAGTTAATAAGAAAGGTAGAACAGAGTTTTAAAATGTCAGATAGGTTACAAGACATCAGAGAAACTTTCTGACTCGTGGTTTGCGATCTGGGATGGACAGGTTGCTGTCCACCATGACAGGATGGTGGTTGAGAACAGAACCCCTCACAGTGTCACAGTCCTGGATGACTGGCCTTGGGTAAGCCCTGACTGGTTGCAGTCCAAGTGTGTAACCTATGGACACAGTGAGCCTAGGCCACTGCCTACACGTAGGAACTGAGGCACTAAGAACTTCTGGAATCTCCCCACGCCCACTCAGCCATGTGGAAATGGAATTTGAACACAAGCAGTCTGTCCTCCTGATGTTTGAAAGGGAGAAAGCAGTGACGGCCAAATGAGAAACGGTATCTACAGCACAAGTACTGAGGCCCCAGCCCAGTGCAGAGAATGCTTGGAGCAGGGTTTTGATTCCTGGCACATCTCCCTTTCTCTGAGTTAGGTTGGCCAGAGCAGCCTGGGAGCTGGGTTCTATTTTATGGCTCCTCTTTAGTGTGGGCTTCATCACTATCCTTGGGAACAACTAATCTGAAGTCCCAGCAGGGCCCACAGGAGCTTCCTCTGGGGCCTGGGGCTGAATCTGCCCTTCCAGCCAGCTGCCAGGGGACAGGAGGACATGGCCTCCACTTCAGGAGCAGGTAATTTCAGATTACTATTTTTATTATCTCCAGGCCAATGGAGAGGCTCAAGAAAGCAGGTCATGGGTGTCTCTGTTGCAAAGGAGCAACTCAAAATAGTTTCAAATGTTGGTTGAGCATTTACCGTGAGTAGTCTTCAGACTGTGGGATGCTGGGACACATGAAGGTGAAACTGTCGCTCTGCTCATAAGACTTACACTGAGGGGAAGACACAGACTCAGTCAGACAGATATGTGCATGTACACACACATGTATGCACATACACACACACACACACAGCTGGTATCAAGCAGTGGACTGAGGTGGGCTGAGTGTGAATGAAGAGCCCCAGATGAATGGGGTCTCAGTTAGTGTGGAACTTGATCCAGGGAGGGCTTCCGGGAGGAGCAGGGTTAGTACAGAAGGGAGGACAGGAACAGTGCTCGGCAGTGCCAGATCCCAGCTGTGCTCCTGTAAGCTGCATACCAGGGAGGTTTTAGCTTGGGTGCAACATTAGTTTTTGTGCTAATTTCTCCTTCCATCCATGCTTGAAGGAGGACAGGGAGCAGGATGGGTGATTGCCTTTGAGATATTTGCTGTCCATCAGTCCCCAGTGATGCTGACTCCTGGCTTCCCAGAGTCCAGGAGGGAAGAAGAGAAGATGGAAAAAGAGGGGTTCCCCATGTGAAGGGGTGAAATACAGCTGGAGGCCAACACTCACCTGGAGAATGAGGAAAGTCTTAAACAAATACTTCTGGGTACTGACTGACGTTTTAGAGGTGACTACGGAGAGCAGATAAAAGGATGCTGTTCTTCACTAGTGACTCCGATAATCCTCTGGTATTTGCCAGAAAACCCTGTTAAAACACTCTATAATTAAAGGTCAGCTCTGGGGCCTGTAATTTAGAGCATTATCAAAATATGGCCACTGGCTTGAGGTAAGAGCATAAAGACCTGCTTTCATGAGCTCAGCATAGATCACACAGATGGAGATTCTGAAAACTTAGTCTCTGTGCTAGCCGCCATCCTGTCAGCCCACATGGGTGTTCACCTTTTGGCAACTGGCTATGTTTTAATTATTCCAAAGGAGGTGGTTGGAGAAATAAGTTTGTTCTTTTAAATAGGGTGATGTTTGAAAGTTGAGTTATAATTCTCACCACATAAAATAACTATTTTAAAGTATGCAATCCTAAATGGGTATAGCGGCACATGGCCATAATCTCAGCACTTGGAGGCAGAGGCAAGGGGGTCATCAAAAGTTAAAAGCCATTATGATCTATACAGCCAGTTCTGAACAGCCAGAATAAAGAAAAGTGTCATTTTGTAGTTTGGAGTATATTTCCCACGTCGTATGAACATTCACTAAGTTCAGAGCTTTCTTTGTTTTGAGGCAGAATCTCACAATGTTGCTCTGACTAGCCTTGGATTCACAGCAATCCTGCTCAGCTTCTCAAATGCTGGGTTTATAGGCAAGAGCGACCACACACTGCAGATTTTCATCATCCTAAGCAGAATCAGCAGCCCACTGCTACTGTAGCCATCAAGTACAACAGATGTGCTAATGAATGATGGAAATGAGTCTCACACATCTGGAGGCTGGGAAAGCTAAGAGGGTGCCTGGAGGTTTGCCCTGGTGAAGACTTGCTTGCTCTTTGCTTCTATCATGGCCTCTTGCTCACACAGCAGAGAATTAGAAAAGGGAAAGAGATCTTGGGCAACGACTTCAGCATCCATGAGAAGAGCATTAATTCTGTTAGTGATGGAAGAGAACTCATGAGTTAATCACTCCCTACATACTGTGATGAAGGATGCTCAACTCACTGTGGCTAGGGAGCCGACAGAGGAGAAGGATAAGAGACTGTGACATAAGGAAGGAAAACAAGCCAATAGGAAGTGCTGGTTTGCCATCGATGGTCATGAGGTACATTTTAGGTATCAGGGTCTTTAATAACACTGGCCACCCCAAGTAGAGGAACCTGGGATATGGTAGAGAGTCAACAGTGACTGAAGAAAGAAGGAATTTTCTTATATTTTTTGAACCTAAGAGGGAAAGGGTCTCTGAGGATAGAGATCTCTGAGTTTCAAGGTTAGTGAAAGTACTATTAGGACATATAGACTGTAATTTATGGAGCTCCCTTGTCCCACCCTACCTGGGAGCTACCACATGCTAGGAATTTAGCAGTTTGGGGAAGATAAGGGAGGGAGATTCCCTCTAATGGGGAAACCTCCCCAATCTAATAGGGATAAGATACATCTTCCAGGGCACGCTCTCAGTCACCTGTGTCTTCTAGGTAGGCTGCCAGGGAACCAGCCCGGCTTGGGGAGGGGGGAATCTTCTTCTTTCTTCTTGTTGTTCTTCTTGAGGCAGCAGAAGGGTAAGAGCGTTGGCAGGGGAATGACTTTGTCTTATGAGATATTTAGGGTTGCTGTATAATAAAAGTTTACTTATCTAAGTTACTATGTTACTGTAGCTGACCTGCTTTCTGTGGTCCTCTGAGGCCAGAAACTGCAGTTTCTGGCACTTAGCACCTCATCCTAAAAGCAGCCAAGGATTAAGTAAACAGTCTTTGTTCTATCTCAGCAGGAACTGCTGGGCTCTAACTTACATCTGTCTGTACCTTTTCAGGAGCTATTTGTAGTCCTTTATCAGTTAATGCCTGCTGTAAATCTTTATACATAAAAGCAAGTCCTGAAGATCTTTTTCTCCTAGAAGAATATTATCTGTGTAATGTATGATGTACATCATTGGCCAATGCCATCATACAGGCTGGATGGCATGTGCTACAAATTTTTGACATAATGTAGGACTATTAGCCATGCCCTGAGGAAAAACTATCCATTGATACCTTTTATTGGCTCTCTAAAATTAATAGAAGGAACATTGAAAACAAATCTTTTACAATCCCGAGGATGCAAGGGAACTAAAACAAGTTGAGCAATTCTTAATGCCATGGGGGGAAGCAGCCATAATTTTAATTTCTCCCTCATAATCACTATCTATAATCCTGGCCCATAAACTGTCTGTTGTGAATGTCTTCTGGCCTGAGGCTGAACCCTCCCCAAGGAACAAGCAAGGCAATAGACAAATTCCAGAAAACACCCCTCTAGGGGCTGGTCTTGATGACCAAAACAAAAGGAATGTCTGTCACACAAGCTTCTGCTGCTTCCACTCTGTGCATAGTTTTAATTCAAATGTAAATGTTCTTAATCTCAGCCTATATCCTGAGGCCTGGCCCAAAGATTATCCTTCCTGAACCAAGGACAAATTTCTGGCAGGAGACCTTAGTGATCTGATTGTTGCTCATGCCTTTGTTCCTGGGACAGTCATTTTAAAAATGACCTAAATCTCTGTGAAAGCCAGACCCTGATTGTATGAGGGCCCAATTTCAGTGCAAAGACAAATGTACCCATGTAAGTCTGTCTTTGCTTTGTATGGTCTGATAGCTGTGCGGTAGGCCGCATTAGCATTCTCATAAAAGCCAATTATGTAACAAAAGGAATTCCTGCTTGAGGATCTCCAAAAATTCTACCAGCTGCTTTCAGCAGCCTGTTTACAAATTCCTGAAACGGTTCATCAGGGCCTTGTTTAATGCCAGATAAATTCCCACTAAGATCCCCTTTAGTAGGTAATTGATTCCAAGCACGACGGGCAACCATTGCAATCTGTGCATACACTCCTCCAGGCAGTTCAACCTGACCAGCACCACCTTCATATTGACCTTCTCCTATAAGCATGCCAAGATCCCAATCTGCATTGCCTGCCCGAGCATACATCATGGCATTTCTCTTACTAGTATCACACCATTCTAAGCTCCAAAGCAAGCAATATCCTCCTGAAAAAGTAGCCTTACATATAGTTTTTCCAATCTTGGGGCATTAAATTTGCTTCACCACAGTATCCAATAAAGCTTGTGTGAAGGGACCAGTAGGCCCATACTGTGCCACAGCTGTTTTTTAACTCTTTTATTCAACTCTATCTGCTCTATCCTCTTCTCAACCATAAACATGGGTGAGTCAAAGAATTCCAAACTCACAATTGAACTGCCAACTGCAGCCAATGGGAAAGTGGCAGTTTAACTATATTTTTAAGTTTCTTAAGCAAAACCAATTTTTAACAATGTAAACAATCCATTTTCTCTAAAATCAACACCAAGTGCATTACTTTCATGTTACAAAGTCTGGCTGCCAGTTCTTATATATGAATGACCTGATAGTGCTGCTTTTAATATATCATTAAAGAGACATTGTTTTAAATCTTTTATACATCTGTTTCTGAATGACTCCAACCCTGAGTTACCAGTTAAGCCAACTTTCTGTTAACAAAGTTGCAAATTTTTAATCAAACCCAATAACTTATAGGCTAATAACCTATAACCCAGACATGTAGAACATATTTACACCTTTAAAACCAATCAGAAACAAAAATGAAGTGGATTTAGACTAAACAAAATTTTCTTGCTTTTTCTAGCTGTATTTCAAGAGAAAAGGACCTTGCACTGAGATTTTTCTAGGAAAAACAACTCTCAGCTTCCTTATGACAGAAGCCAAAAAGCTGCTGGGCCTTTTAAAAGCAGCTTATGCCGATAATCAGTTCCTGGAAAGGCTTTCCAGTTGAGGTTGGTCCCTAGTTACAGTGCAGGGTAACTAATCAGTTTCTGATGTGCACATTAAGACTGCCTTTAAAACCAAGTTAAACTAGATCAAGGGTTGGATCAAGCAGTTTTAACAATCTTTTCTTTTTAACATGAAACATAGAACACAATCATTTAAGTAATGAAAAAAAACAGACAATTGACACATGTGGACATTGGAGGCCAAGGACAGACAATGAACAAAGAAAGCAGAACTAAGGATTTCTCCTGTGGAAGCCAGAGAGAAACTCAGGACTTCTCCTGAATTTTCTCCTTTTCCTAGGAGAGCTATGAAACAGCCTTTTCATTATTTTTTGCTGACACAGCTCAGAGAGAGGACAACTGCTTTTCTGAAACCCCTTCTCTCTCTCATATTCAAGATTTAACTCTTTATCTCTTTCTTTAGGAGGTGTGTGCGTGGCTATTGATAGTTCACCTTAGTGCCCTGCTTTCTTAGCTTTCCAATTCCTTCTAACCCTGCTCCTCTCGCTTGAGGCAGCTCTTAGGCTGCGGGGTGAATACCTCTTTGGAATTTTCCAGTCCCATATTCAACCTAGACCGTATTCCCTTAAACACACTTCCTGCAGACACAGCCATAACTAGCTAGCATCAATGCTGTTTGTTGCTCCCCAAGTGTGCAGGGATACTCTCCTTCTTCAGTTTTCTGTGGAGCTCCACCTAAGACAGGTTCCTCAACTGGTCCCTCGTTTTCAGGCCCCTCATTGTGGGTGCCACCTGTAGGCCACCTGCAGCCACGGATCAACTGGGTTCACTGAAGGGGGACTGGGAATGAAAGGGAGATGGAGGGTGAGAAGAGATAAAGCCAAGACAAGTATTCTGATAAAGGCTCAATGCTTTAATGTTCAGCTCTCAATTTAAAGGGAAAGGCCCCACCAAAGCCCTTTCCTGTTTAAGCTGGGGATGAGTGGGATAATCTGTACTTGGTCCTGGCCAGAGATATCTCAAGGCAAGCCCAGGGGCAGTTCTTCTAAGTTCTGTGCAGCCAAGGTGGGTAACTCCACCTAGATCCTACCACTTGGTCTGTTGTGGTAAACAAGGTCTTTCAGGCTTGTTCAGGCTTGGGAAGGGCACACTAAGTTATTAGTGAAGTTTTATATAGATAAATACAGGCAATATTTTATCTTCTGTTCTAGCACCTATAATAAATCATTAGTTCCCTTTTAATGACCTTTGGTTAATTGTTTTACAATCTCTTGAATGTGCTCCAAGTAGGAGACAGTCTGGTTACTATCTAAGAGTAATTAACTGATGACACTGGGAGACTGGCAGAGTTCTCATGCAGTTTTGACTATCAGAAAGGACCTTATACAGTCCTGTTATAAAAGAGCTTAATAATCATTGACATAATTTTAGGAATTCTTATAGGATCATCATTAAGACTTAAGAAGTCATCTATTTGTCTATATAGCATCACTACAGGACAGTATATCTTCATGGATCTGCAGAGACCTGCTCCAAAGGGGTGTGCTATTGCTTAGTGATTGTTACATATGTTTAATAATAATAGGAAAAGCATATTAATAGCAGGAATCTTTCCTAAAATAGGTCTCTTACAACCTTGTTGAATAAGGACTCACTTGTTGCAGATTATATAATAATCTAAGGCAAGCCATTTCAGGATGATCACCTGCTAGTTTACTAGCTTGTCCCATTATGGCTCCTGACAGTAGGCCCCATCATTTATTTTCCAAGACACCCCAATAAGCCATCACAATATGAATCCAACAGGAGATTGATACATTGATTAGATCAGAGGCTCCAGAGACTGTAAACTCTCAAAAGTTCATCAGCTGGCCACTGGGATCTCAGTACATGAACCTGCTTGGAACTTTCTGTATCTGAGTTATATTACTGCCATGCCAAGGACCTACTTTGACTTAAAGAGAGATTCTGAGAAAGGGATTTTGAGAGCGGCATAAGAAACGACTCAAAGTCAAATTGTGGGTACAAACTGACGGCCTATGTTCTGCTCCAGATAGCTCTCTCTTGCTTAAAAAAAAAACAAAAACAAAAACAAACAAACAAAAAAAAACCCACCTCTCTGGATAGCTCATTTATTGCAGACTAAAAGCCCAGTATTTTATTTACATATCAGTTCAGTCATTTACTCCAGGTTCCCTTTGATTATGCCCATGAATCAACATTTCATAACCCCAGCCCCTTGATTCTTAGAAAAAGACAGCAAGCACGTTTTTTAAAACATTGTAAATAAATTCAGGGATCTGCCTGTCTTTGTAAACACAGGCACTATGTTTAGCTGAGTGAGATCCTTGTCTTGAGATTACCACTCTTACTATGTGTGGGCATGGACCTAAACTCCCTCTGTCACAGGCTAACCTTAAACTCAGGAATCTGCCTGCCCCTGTAAGCACAAACAATAAACTTAGTTGGGTGGGATCTTGCTCTTTGATCATCGTTCCCTAAATCTTTTTATCTCCTTCTTTAGTATCTTTCTGACAATCTGGCTCATAGTGGGAGCTGCCTTTCTTCTTTTAGGTCCATGAAACACCTTACATAGTTCATATTGCATTTTATATTTTGCATAGTTGAGGAATTATATATTCTTGAACTCCTATTTCAGAGTTCTTTCCCACAGCCTTAAAGGCTATCCTGAAGGTCTCAGAATTTATTATTTTTGCTGAAGACATTAGACACACCCTTGCTTCCTGGACTTGTGCTGTCTCTGATTATCATGGAGTCATTAACCTTGGTAGAGAACACATTCCCTGATAACCTTGCAGGAGACTATTTCCCAAAGGAGAGACATAGAGTAAAATATACAAACAAGCCTTATGCCCAGCAACTGTCAATATGTGTGGAGGCCCACACCTGCTGGCTCTCTTCTAGGGTGGGAACCATGTCACACAGCCCCTTTCACATTGCCATGCAGGACTCAGCACTGCACACAGGCATGAAGTGATGCCTGATGGTGGTTAAGCCTGTGGGGAAACATGGAATAACCATGCCTTTGTGGTAAACCGCCTGACTTCTCTGCACTAGGCCATGTTGTAGAAAAAATTATTTAATCCACCAAATTTGTCACAGTAAAACTCCTACCCAAATGAGACCAGTCAAAGAAAACACAACTCAATAATTATGGTACAAATTGCATTTCCTAGATTGGGCAGATTTACCACTACACTACTCTAATCCCCAGCTATGAGATCCCTTAAACTTGTGGTCCATCCAGGCCTCGTGGTTGTCCTCCGAGCTCCGCTCCTCCGACATTGGTTTCCTTTTACTGCTGGCTTCCTTCTGCTTCTCTTCCTCCTGCTGCTCCCTTGCTTCTCCTCCTGTTTCTCCTTCTTGCTTCTGCTTCTTGCCTCCTTTTATATCGAAATTCCTCTCCTCTCTCCTCCTCTAAGCCTTTTTCTCTGCCTCCCCTTCTACTGCCCAATCTCTGGCTTTAACCTTTATTTTACAGGTTTTAACTGGACAGAAGTTTACAAGACGTCACCTGTGTACAGATTCAATCATCCTCTGCAAGCCCTCCCAGAAGGGTGGAACTAGGATCAAAATACAAGGCTGAGGCTATCCACAACAAGGCCAGAACAAGACAGTGTAGGGTTCTGCTTTAGCTGACAGGGAAAGGAAGGAAACTCACCAAGGAGGAGGACTGGGTTCCTAGACCAGGAAATGTTCCCAAACCTTCCTTGGACATCTTTAAAGTGGGAATAAGTGAACACTATTGCCTTTAAGGGCCAAATATCTGGGCATGTTTCACACTTACTAGAATCTGTACACATTTTCTTATACCTATGTGAGTGGGAGGCTGCTGTGGCTGCCCTTGCCTGAATGTACATCAGATGTTACGATTCTAGTGTTAGTAGATGGAGGGAGCCAACAAAAGAGCAGAGCCTCTCATAGCAGTTGGCTCCACACTGTATGTCAAGGGACAGCCACAGAGTGGCCCCTCCTGCAAGGGGGCTCATTGCACTTGGCTTTCCCTCTTGTGCATAAGAATGAAGTATGGTGAACATTTCTGTTAGGTAAATGGAAAAAGACTCTTCAATAACACTAAAAAAAACTGTAAGTGCTACAATTGTTTGTGTCAACCAGCATTGTTTTTTGTTTTAAGGGAGCATCGAGGGAGCTTAGAGGGACATTGCCTATGCAAAGAGAGCAAGAACAGAAATCTCTAAATTGCAGTTTCTCAGTCCCTGAAAACACTGGAGGAGAGAAGGCAGGAAGACACAAGGGTTACTTACTTAGGGTATATAAACAGGACAAAAAGGGGTAGGGGATTAGCTGCAATTCTCTGTGAAATTTTGATATCAAGAGATAAAGTTGGGACAGGATCTTTGGATTTCAAATAAGGGCTAGTGCATGTGTTAAGGCTCTTATAATTGTCAAGCTAAAATTGATCTCCTTTACAGTATTTATTGTAAGTTGCATTGACTATATACTTTCTAATTGAGTTAGTGTTTGAAACCTGGCATGTCTGTTACAAGGGTCTGTCAACCAGCTTTTGTGGGAGAACGGTTCTGGAGGGTGTCCCACGGTGATCTCCCGGCTGAGGACAGAGTGAGAGCAGGGGGGGTCCTCTACCCACGCTCCGCTGTCTGTTGGTCTTCAGCCCAGCCTGGTGTGAGAGGTCTGGGCCAAAAGGTGCGAGTGCAAGCAGGGAGGAGAGATTGCCTCCCTCCCGCTGCCTCTGCTCGAGTCCTCCGCTGTCACAGCCGGTCATCCCGGGTGCTGCCCCCTTCCTCTCCACCCGACCCCCCGGGCTGGGCCGAAGAAGCCGGCTAGCAGGCAAGGAAGCAGCTTGGTGCCCCGGAAGGTTCCGGAGGCGGATCCTCCCCAAAATGTTACAGCTCTTGAGACAAAAACCCCGGACACCAAGATGATTCTCGAACACCCCAACTTTTACTTCCCCCAATAGAGCCTTTAAATATACAGTTTCAGGGTGGGTTTGGGTCTGACAGCAAATAACGCTTTATTGGTTGGTCGGGGGAGCTTAGAGATACCTCATCTGCATGTGGGTTTTGGGTCTGGCAATAAATGCCTATTGGCTTGGCGGAGAGCTTAGAGATACCTCATCTACATGTGGAAAAAGGGCGGGCACTGTTCCTTGGACTGAAAGTCATAGACCTCTCTTTGGGAGACTGTGGAGGGCCGAACGAATGAAAAAGAACCAGGGCCTGGGGGCAGCGCCGAACACCTCCGCCTGGTAAAAGGCCCCGGGGTTTTAAGGGCCCTTTCTCAACCCCGGCACCCAGGCTCTTCCCACACCCCCCGCCCCACAACTCCCCCCTTTTTCTATTATAAAAGGAGAGGTGTCATCAGAAATAAGTACTCCTATGTTGGGAAGAGTTTGATACTGAACCAAGACCTGATTGGTAGTTAACCTTTGCAATGCTACTTTTCCGCTGCTTTAGAACTGAATGAGGCAGGGTCCAGGAGAATAAAGTTCCAATTGGTAGTATGGGGCCAAGGGGGGGAAGAATCCAAGCCACCAAGGGGTTTAGAGTACCAAGGGGTAGGGGTATTGGGAGTAAGTGTGCCCGGAGGTTCCCCGGAGCCTTTGAGCATTTGTACTCTTGTTTCAAACCCCCCAGACCTTTGAAAATAAAGCAACATTCCCCCCCAGCAAAAACAAATCCCCCCATGTTCAGCAGTTAACAAGTCAGGGCTCCCGGTTTTGGAGAGCAACTCCTGCTAACGAGGTTATCTGGTGTGAAGGATTCAAACTGTCTGTAGTAGAGGCCATTGCCTGGTCAAGCTTTTCCTGGAAGTCGTCGACCAATGCTGTGTTTGGAACAAGGGCTGCTCCAGCAGTTCCTACACCAAGTGAGACAGCAAGGCCTAGTCCAATGAGCGAGGATGAAGATCCTCTCTTCTTTCGGCTTCCTCCCATCTTAAGGCGAGTTCTTCATTTCGTAGAGAAAAACCTGGGGGACAAACGATCACGGGGGGCACGGAGCTCTGAAAATGAGGGTAAAACAGGCACCTACAGGGCCTTTGCACCAGAGGAAGCAGGAGTGTTAAACACATCTGAGTTGGTAATGGTGATGCATGGGCACATGTGAGATGGGGTTTTGATGAGGGCCCTAAAAAAGGCAAAGAGGTGGGGTTAGGTCAAAGAGAGGAAAGTCTTTGCTTTCCTTGCAGGCGGGGTCCATGGAGGCAAAAAAGGGAAAATTAATGGGAACACTTTTTAATAAGGTCGGGAGAGAGAGAGAGAGAGGCACAGAAAAAGCATGGGAGGAATTGAGGTGGGTCGTTAAAGGAAAGGAGGTCGCTGCATATTGGATGTACTGTAGCCAGGAGAGGGTAGTTTTAGTTCCTCTTGAACATTTTTTCCTGTTGGATAATATTAGCATGGGTAAAGGCGGATTTGGGGGCAGGGACAATTTCACGGGAGATGTTTAGGTCAAGCTTGGGGTTTTCTGGCATAGCCACTGGAGTAAAGTTTATCCATGACCCTCCGTTTTGCCAACGTTCATTCCATGGATCACGATGGAAAGCGAAAATGGGGGTTTTAAGTTGTGACATGGGCCACCTCAACGGTGGATTCCATCCTGCAGCTCCAAAAATCGGCAACCTCCATATGTGGGACCCTCCTGAGGCATTCACCGGGTTTTTGGTAAGGAAAGCGAAAAAGGGCTGGGATAGTGGAGATGGATTCCGGGTGTAGGGAATCTCAATCCTTTTTGAACCCCTTTTAAATGGGCCGTCCGGTTCTTAAACTTTGTTGTGTCCAGTAGGTTCCCACATAGAATCTCCAATGATAGGTTTGGGAACCCCAGGGAGAGACTGGGCGGTAGGAGATTAGCATGAAGGATGACAAAAACAGCCAAGAGAAAGAGGAGAGAGGGGCCTTGTGGAGGGCACATAAACCTGGGCAGCTGTCACCAGGTCATGGATACCCTTTTCCGGAAATCCTGCTGTTCCTCTGTGAATGGCACTCCTCTGCCTTCTCTTCCCCTCCTTGGTTTTTTGATCTGTATAGTGAGAGGCGGGACATCTGCTTGGTTTGTGGGGTGGTGGGACTTTCAAGAGGGACCCCAGATAGGCTTGGGCTGGTCCTGTGGAAAAACACAAGCAAAACCCCTCCCGGTTGTAAAGGGGGGGTCGGCCCCTTCCAAATTCCATCCAAAGATCCGCCATCGTATGGATAGGGGGACTAATTTTTTGGGGGTGCCCAAGGGGGAAAATAGGAGGGTTTTGGAGTTTTTGAGATGTTAAATATTTGGGTTGTCAGAGCGATATTAATGTACATTGGGGGGGGGGAAAGGGGGGTTTGGGGGGGGGGGGGGGGGGCAATTAGGGGGGGGGGGGTGAGGGAATTTTCCCGGGGTTTGGGGGTTTCCCGTGGGCGGTTTAAATTGGGGGGAGGGCCGGGGGCCTTGTCAGGTTTTTTGGGGTGGAAGCCGGGTGGCAAAGGGGAGAGCAAAAGGTAAATTAATCTTTTTGAGTTTTCCATAAGGTGTAGCCTATAAACGTGGTAGGTATTAGGTTACAAAAAATACTCTGTCTACCGATTGGGAACATGGGTAAACAATCTCCATAAGGCATTAGAATTTGAGGCCTCTGGGATGGTGCCCATGGTTTTTTAAAATTGGGGGGGGAAAAAGGGAAAACCCAAGAGGCACAAAAATTTTTTTTTTTTTCCTTTGGGAGCTGAGCAAGGGGGGGGTTGGGGGGAACGACATGAACCCCTTTTTATTTGTGTGGGTGCTGAAAAAAAATTGGGGTTCTTGTCCTGGAGGCCCGTGAATGTCCCTGTTTTTGGCAGTTTTGGGGACGAGTGGGGTTCCCCCCAAAAATTTTGGGCCTGGCGGGGACTGTGGATCGGGGAAGGCTGGATATAGAAAAAGGGGGCTTTTTTGCTGTAGGGGGGGGAGACCTGGGGTGAGTAGAGGGGGGGGGGTTGCATCTAGTTTTTCCTTTTTCTTGACAACCAGGAGCAAATTGACCAACAATACATCGTAAAAGAGGTTTAAGGGGGGCCCCCTTACCCCTTCCCCTTTTTGGGTAGGTAAAAGGGGTATATTTTTTTAAATTGGGGGGGGTGGTTGGGGGGGAACCCTTTGAATCTGAGGGGAGGGGGTCCATCCCAGGAATGATATATTACTGCGCAGCTCCCCCCCCTTTCCCCCGTCAGTAAATATTGAGGGGGCTCCTGCTATGGGCTCTCTTGAGAATAGTTTGGGGGGTAGCCATCGCAACAGAGGGAGGGCAGAGGCCCATTTTTCATTAGGATAATGGTTGTCAATTTGTCCTGGGAATCCTATTAAACTGATAGCAAAGTGGAATGATTTTTTGATCACCACTGAACATCGGAGAGGGAGAATGGGTGACAAGAATGTCAGGTTTTTCCCTTTTCCCAGGGTTTGTAGGGCTCCATCCCTGCCAGTTTTTAATCATGTTGGCAAGTGCATCCACTTCATTTAAGATTCGGGTGCACCACCCATTGGGGTATGGAGCCATTCTAGTACCCCCTGAGGTTGGTAAAGGCTCCTACAAGCGTAGGGGGGGGGTTAAAGATAAGGAGATGTACAGGTATAGTTTTTGGGTCCATACCTGGCAAGAGCCATATCTTTTAGGGCTGAATTGACAGAATCTAGGGCTTGGACTGCCTCTGGGGGCAGTGTCCTTGGGGAGGAGGGACTTTTATCTCCTTTCAGGGGGTTAAAGAGGGGTTGAAGGGTGCTTGTGGGGAAGGTGGAGCCAGGGTCGAAGCCAGTTAAGGTTGCCCAAGAAGCTCGGAGGGGGGCAAGAGTTAATTTTGAGGGAAAGAAAGGGTGGGTTTGAGGGACGTATTGAAGTAAGGGAGATCTCCGTTCCTAAAAATTCAACGGAAGAATAAGTTGGATTTTGTGAGGGGCTATTTTGAATCCTAGGGCAGATAGGGAAGGTATTAGCTGGTCCTTAAGTTGGGAGGGGGAGGTAGAAGCACTCTCCCCATACCAAATGTTATCCATGTAATGATAGATGTTTAGCCCCTTGTCCTAAATAGGGTTTTAAAGCAGTGGCTACAAGCCTCCTGGCAAATGGTAGGACTGTTAGCCATTCCCTGGGGAAGAACAGTCCATTCATATCGTGAGGCTGGGCCAGAGTTGTTTAATGGGGGCACTGAGAATGCAAAGCGTTCACAGTCCTGGGGGTGGAGAGGGATGGAAAAAAAAACAGTCTTTTATGTCTATTTCTAATAGGGGAACATTGGCAGAATAGCTGAATGTGGGGTAACCCTCTTTGCGGGGAGCCCCAGATTCACATGGTTTTTGTTAATTGCCCTCAAATCATGCAATATCTCCACCCCCCCTGAGCTCTTTTTTATGGAAACACAGGGTGTTCCATGGACCTGCGGGAGGGGCGGATGTGTTGTTAGAGATAGCTGCTCCTGTACGAGTTCTCTGAGGGCTATAAGTTTCTCCCTTGATAGAGGCCACTGTGGAACCCATATGGCTTCGTCAGAGAGCCAGTCAAGGCAGGGAGTATTAAATCTAACAGTGGCCCCCTAAATTGGGGGTGATTTAGAGGAAGATTTTTTTGGGTCTCCTTGGATACTATTTTCTTCATAAGTAATATCCTCTGTCTTAATGTGGTCTCCTTTCTGGTTGAGTGGTAAGAACCACATCTAAGGCCTCTAAGATATCTCTCCCTAAAAAGATTGGTGGTTACTTGAGCCACCAGGGGGCGTATGAAGCTTGTAGCTCTATCTGGGTCCTCCCACCTATACGTCTGTTTGGTGATACATGTGTGAGAGGTACCCCCTATGCCTAGGAGCTAGGGCCCAGGACCAGTTGCCAGTCTTGTGGATCTCTTGCTGTCTTAAGATTGTCCTATCTGCCCCAGTATCAATAAGACACTTGAATGGTTTTATCATCTATTTTAATCGTTAACTTTGGGTGGGAGCCTTCTGAGATGCTAAGACACCCATAAGGCCTCTACGGGAGTAGTTGTCCCCTTACTGTCGGGCTGAGGTTGCCCCGTTTGAAGTTTAAAAGCTCTAGTGGCTTACCATCCTTATCATATCGAGAGGTACAGTGCCCTCCTCCAGTGGAAACCTTTTCTGCAGCGGGGACAGATGGTCTTAGCTGGAATAGAATTTGTTATAGGAGGGGAGTTTAGTGGACATTTGTTTTTCCAATGTCCTGCCTCTCCACATTTGAAGCAGACTCCTTCTGTTTTTTACTGCTGCCACAAATGCCTGAGCTATGGATGCAATCTGGTTTGATTCAGTTCCTATTTCTCCGGGTTGCCACAATCCACCTATCAGGATGCTCCTCCCGGAGACCCTGGCAAGCTAGCCTAGACTCAAAGTCATGCCTTCCCAAACAATGGATTTAAAAGAAGGTCTCTAGCTGTGGGGTTGGAGATTTTTCTTTCTAAGCTTATTTTAGTTCTGAGAATGAAATCAGATAGGGATTCTCCAGCCTTCTGATGGAGGGATAGCAGGAGTAGGCAGGGTCTTGTGACCCTGACGGTGGAGTTAGCCTGTTCCAGGCCTGAATGGCACATAGACAGACTTGCTCATAGTACCCTGCTGGCTGAGTTGCTTGCTGTGCTCCAGTAAGAAATCTTCCTGGCCAAAGAGTTCTTTAAAAGTCCATGGGTGTCATCGCCCCCCGCTAGGTTTTGCCTGACTTGTTGAAGGCATTCATCACGATAGTAAGCCTCCCATTCTAGATACATTGGACCAGGAAGAGCAGAGCGGCAAATATCTCGCCAATCTTGGGGAGTGTTTTAAGTTGGCAACATGGCTCTGTAGGAGAGATTTTGTCCATGGTGCATGAATACCATCTTCCTTCACTGCTTGCCTGAGCTCTTTAGGTCTGAGGCTTGGAATGGGTACCATTAAGTGGTTTAGCTCGAGTGGGATTGATATTAACGGGGAAGGCTCGAGCATTTGGGTTTTAAGTTCTGTAACAGACTCCTGAGTAATGTAGGAGCGGGGTTAGTTTTTTTATGAGAGTCCCTGAAATTGCAAAGTTGTTGAGTGGTTGACGGTTGAGTATAAGGGGCTATGGAATTTGGTGGGCTTTTGTCTACAGGCTCTGAAGGCCTCTCACTTTTGCAGCTTGGAGAAGCGGGAAGGAATTTATCTCTCTTTGGTTGGATAGGAGTTGGTGGAGTAAGGGGAGGGCAGGTAAGAACTCCTTTGGTATTTTAATGGAGCCTTGCCTTTGGGTGGGGGAGGGAGGAGCAGGAGGAGCAGATGGTTTGTTTGGCATTTCCTCCAAGGCATAAGGCGGGGGGGTGGGTAGATAGATTTTATCTCTCTTATTAGTTGGGTAAGGGCTTCAAGGTCTGAAATAGGGTGATTTTTAGGACCTTGCTCTTTGGGTTCATTTGACTGACAAGGCTCAGGAGCTGCATTGTTCTCAGTCTGTCCAATTTTAGATGGCCCTATGCACTGCCGAACTGCGGCTAAGATCGGCAAAAACTCACAAGAAGGTTTTTTTATCTCTGTGTTTTGATAAGGGAAGCTACTCTGCTCCACGAGTCTGGACTGTAAATATTTTCCTCAGCCATGCATGGCGCTATCTGAAGGACTTCCTCCCAAAACAAGGAAGCTTGTTTCTTAGTTATTTTTATCCCATGAGACTTTAGTAGGAGCATATTTTGCCTGGCCTGGGGTGATTTCTTATATGATGTTGAGTTGCCCATGATAGAAAAGAGGAGAAAGCACTTTGTTCAAAGGGAACGTTCCCTTAGCCTGACGGCTTTGGGGGATTCCACAGAGATCCAAAATGCTAAGCCTTCTCCGCAGATTTCAGGATTCTGGCAACCGCCCTGTGGCTTTTAAATGTTGCTGCGTCACCAGATTTATTCTTTTTGTTTTTTAGAGAGGGTCTAGATAGAGAGTCTTTGCCAATGCCTGTGGCGGGCTATCGGGATTCAAGCAGAGGCCAGGGAACCTTCAACCAACACCAGAGAGTGGCTCTGGCCAGAAGGCGTCAGTTGTTTCCTTTGGCTTATTTAAATCCGCGTGATGGCTCTGACTGAAAACACAAGAGGAAATAACAGGTCTTCAGAGTTGGGGGGGCTTACCTTTCCGTGGTATCAGTTCCTGTGGCTGTGTGGCTGTTCGTGTTCCATGTTTGAGGCGCCAGCTGTGGGAGAACGGTTCTGGAGGGTGTCCCACGGTGATCTCCCGGCTGAGGACAGAGTGAGAGCAGGGAGGGTCCTCTACCCACGTCTCCGCTGTCTGTTGGTCTTCAGCCCAGCCTGGTGTGAGAGGTCTGGGCCAAAAGGGTGCGAGTGCAAGCAGGGAGGAGAGATTGCCTCCCTCCGCTGCTGCCTCTGCTCGAGTCTCCGCTGTCACAGCTCGGTCACTCCCGGGTGCTGCACCTGTCTCTCCACGCTGAGCCGCCTGGGCTGGGCCGATAGAAGCCGACTAGCAGGCAAGGAAGCAGCTTGGTGCCCCAGGAAGGTTCCGGGAGAGCGGATCTCTCCCCAAGTGTTACAGCTCTTGAGACAAAAACTCCCGGACACCAAGATGATTCTCGAACACACACACTTTTACTTCTCCCGAATAGAGCCTTTATATACAGTTTCAGGGTGGGTTAGGGTCTGACAGCAGATAACGCTTATTGGCTTGGTCGGAGAGCTTAGAGATACCTCATCTGCATGTGGGTTAGGGTCTGGCAGATAATGCCTATTGGCTTGGTCGGAGAGCTTAGAGATACCTCATCTACATGTGGGAGGGCCTGAGGCACTGTTCCTTGTGACTGATAGTCATAGACCTCTCTTTGGGAGAGGCTGTGGAGGGCCGAAGCTGAATGAAAAGAACCAGGGCCTGGGGGCAGCGCCGAACACCTGCCGTCCTGGTAAAGGTCCGGGGTTCAAGGCTTGCTCAACCAGGCACCCAGCTGCTTCCCACAGCCCACCGCCCCACAAGCTTTTGTCTTACTGACCTAAATATTAAAAAACCCCGATTCTCTGAAAAAAGCTTGAAAGTGTTAGAAGAAGTGAATTGGGCTTTAAGCAGAAGCAAGAAGGTAGTGGGCATAATTATTGCTGGTATAACAGCTTTAATTACATTAATTGCTAGCACCACTGCTTCTACAATAGTTTTGACACACGAAGTTAAAACAGCTACTTTTGTTAATCATCTAGCAAAAAAAAATGTTACTATGTGTTGAATATACAAGAGGATTTATATAGGTGTTTGGAACTATGGATTGATGCTCTATATCCTATTCAAATTATTGAAAAGAGGTTCAGGAAAGAGTTAGGAGCCATCTCGAGTGTCATGCCAAATACCATTGGAGTGGTGTTACTTCTAAAATTTACAATGATAGTCATTATAATTAGAAAAATGTTTAAAGCCTGTAGGATATTTGGCATAATTCTAACACCTCTCTGGATGTTTTAACTTTGCATAGTGAGATTATAATTTAAAGAAAGCTGCTTTATTGAGCTTTGATGCTGGAGACAATGCTGATAAAATTATCCATGGCTTGAGGTCAGTATTTTCATTTTCGTCAAACCTCAGGAATGACATATATAGCTTGATCAGGATAGCCCCTTTTGTCCTGGGAATTCTTTTATTCCTGCCCATTGTGTTAAAGCTTGTCTCTAACTATATCAACAGGTTGGCAGCCAAAGTACATGACTTGAAACTGAAAATGGACCCCCAGGCAGAGCTATTAATTTAACAGGCTGGCAAGCCAAGGATGGGTAAGATTCTTCACAGAGCCTTACCAACCTAAGACAGAAGTGCATTGCTTTTGATAATGCATATTCCATGATGGGTAAGGAAGGCAGTTTGTCAGAACAACCTAAGACAGACTCAGTCTGGTTTATGCAATGAAAAGGGGAAGATGTGGAAAGCTTTTGTGGCAGCCTGGCAGGAATCTTACATTTGGCCAAGGACAAGGAAATGGGCTGCTTGGAAGGAATCTGATATAGGACAAGGACAAGGAAATGGACTGCAGACAGGATTCTGATATTAGGCTAGAACCAAGAAGTAACTTCAAGCAGAAATCTAAATCCTAGGCTAGAACAAAGAAGTAATTACAGGCAGGAATCTAAAACTTAAGCTAGAACAAAGAAGTAAGCTTCAGGCATGAAAATGACTTTGGGCTAGGACAGGGAAGTAGGCTTAGATATTTTGGTCATCCTGATAAGCCCTTAGAAGTGTGATCACAGGAGTGATCATGGACTCTGTTTATTGTCCTGCATATTCTTTGATGATCTAGGTTTATTGTCTTGCATGTTCCTTGGCTATATATATCTATTGTATTGCTAGTTCTTCAACCTAGAACTGACCTTAATACTTGCATGTAATTTAACCAGTATAAAAGCAAAAGAGGAGGAGGGGTGGAATAGGGGATTAATGGGGGAGGCAGGAAATGGGGAAAGGGATAACATCTGAAATGTAAATAAATAAAATATTGAATTAAAAAAAAGTGGCTAGGGGACAGAGCACTCCTCAAGGACACTGTTTCAATAAAGCTGATACTTTCATTTTCTCTCTGTCTTTCGTAACATTCAAGTCTGTCAGAGATCTCCTAGACTACAACCAGCACCCCTGTTTTAGTGGTTATAATGAGGTATGTGGCCTGCTAAGAAGGTGGGCTATGACATATGTGGAAAGACTGAGTGTGTTGGAAGTGGTCATGCTAGAATGCTGGTCATGTTAGAGCCTGGCTAGAATGAATGCTGGTCATGCTAGAACATTGATCATGCTAGAGTGCTGGCATTTCAGAGTGATACTCATAATAGTATCAGCTGGGTAAGGTTTATGTCTGAAATCGAGCACTGGGAAGATGGAGGCAGGAGGCCAGCCTGGGCTACTGAAGCTGCCCATGGCCTCAAATCAACTGGGTTCACCTGAAAGGGGGCTGGGAACGAAAGGGGGACAGAGGGCGAGAAGAGATGAAGCCAAGACAAAGTTCTCTGATCAAGGCTCGATGCTTTAATGGTTAGCTCTCAATTTAAAGGGAAAAGCCCGCCAAAAAACCCTTTCTGGTTTCAGCCAGAGAGATGGGTGGGATAATCTGTTCTTGGTCACAGGTCATGACCAGAGATGTCTCAAAGCAAGCCCTGGGGCAGTTCTTTTTTTTCATTCTGTGCAGCCAAGGTGGGTAACTCCACCTAGATCCTTATCACCTGGTCTGTTGTGGTAAACAAGGTCTCAGGCCTGCTCACGGCCTGGGGAAGGTCACAATTCCCCCTTTTAAGTTTTATAAAATATGAGCAGTGTCAGCAGCTGGATGGGTACAATTTTATCCCATCTGGGGTACAAGTGGCCGGGGTGACCGTGCCTGGTTTAGGTTGGCATCTATATTGCTCCCTATATTACCTGTCTTTGAGATAATACATACATATTGATGTATTTCTCTGCCTTAGGTTTATAGGAGCTCAAGACACTCTTACCCATCTTTGACTAATTGGCCATCATTGGCACACTCTTTCCCAATATAGACCAAAGCCACATTCAGACCAAAGGACCTGTGAGCAATTATCTTCATAGCAAAGGATAACTGCCATGATGAATGGTTGAGCTTGCTGAGAGCGATCCTGTGTGAAGGCAACCTGTCTGCTTGAGACACAAGGTTCAAAAGGTTAAAAGCAACATGATTTATCCAAGCAATGTAGAAAATAAGGTTGGAAGTGGAAATGTCCGTGTTCTAATCCAACTGCTGGTTGACAGGAATCAGACACAAAGTCTGGCCACCAGGTATATAATGGGTGGCTTTAAGTATAGATAGAGAGTACATGCCAGGTTAAATCAGCTGGCTAATTTTGAGCCATCTTCATCATCAGAATCATAATTATTAGGCTCAAGATCTGTGTCCACTTGACGGACCAATCTTTCAGGCAGCGATTGGGCTCCATTTTCTTTTTCTGAGAAAATGCAGACTGAGCCATGACCCCAAATTAAAACAGATCACTTCCTCCAAGAAGTCTTCCTGGATTCGCTCCCTTCCCCAGAAGAAACTGCCTATCCCTTTAACTTCCCTGGAATGTTTGTGATTAAGTGAGGCTCTGTCTGTCTCCACTAGCTTGCTTTGACTGTTTCTAAGGAGTACTAGATCTCCAAACTCTTTCGGTAGAGCTCAGCAGATTCTAGCTTAAGTCTCAGAATCCTTGGTCCTTCCTCACCCTGACAGCTGTGAAGTAATTGAGGGGATTTGAAGACTTCTTGTCTATGCTGTCCCCAGAGCAGGAAGGGAAACTAAACACAGGTGTCACTAGTGTCCCCTGGGGCCTCAGACAGCCTTGCTTTTCAGAGACCCTGGCAGGCTTGTCGTTGTTCTAGGCATTTGAGGGCCTCATGGACCATGGCCAGACTCTCATCAGCCTTAGGAGGGTAGAAAGGACCAAGTCAGTCAGAAAGAAGAGCAGCTGCCCTCTCCAAGTGCAGAGTAGGGCTGACAATGGAAAGCTTGCAAGGCTTCCCCCGTGAGGACATTTAAACCCTGGTGACCTCAGCATGAAGGAAATAGGGTATGAACGTTGGATTCTTAAAGCTGTACTCTGTGTAGTAGCATACTGGAAAGTACTGACAGCCACACCCACCCAGGCAAGCCACACGTGAGTGCTCTCTGAGGAACAGCCAGGGTACCCATAAGCACAGCATGGGGTCACTTTCATTTACCAATCTGACACCTAGATGGTCCTGATATCTGGAGGCAAAGGCCACTCTTGGTTTTGCCCTTTCTCCCTGACACAGGTACCTGAAGCTTGAGAAAGGCAAGGGGTAGGGGAGAGGTGGGGCCAGGTGAGAGAGAGAGAAAAGCCACTACTTCCTTTCTCAGGCACCAGGAGAAAGGGCAGACAAAACACCACCAAATCCAGCTAGAGGTCTGATCACTATCCAGTTCCAACAGTCTATTGAGAGGGACAGTGGCTTTTTGGCGGGTCCAGCATGGCCTTGGTAGGGGTGGAATGACATGGGTCCTGCCCTGGGACAGGACCAGCAGGGCATGAACCTCCATTAGTGTCAAAGGTTGCTGTGGATGTGAGGGTTGTTTGTATAATAATGTATATATTTTTACATTCCTCCTTCAAGGAATGCCCTCCCTGTTAACATTAATGACTCCATGATAATCAGAGACAGCTGGAGTATGTGAGGGTTTGGCTAATGTCTCAGCAAAATGGTAAATGTTGTGACCTTCAGGACAACCCTTATGGCTGTGGGAAAAAACTCTGAAAATGAGTTCAAAAATATATAATTTCTCAACGATGCTAAATATAAAGATGCAATATGAATTATATGAGGGACTTCACAGATCTAAAGGAACAAAAGAAGTGCACTGTGAGCCAGCATGTTAGAAAGATACTAAGGAAGGAGCTAAAGAGATTTAGGGAGTGGTGATCACAGGAGATCCCACCCAGATAAGTTTTCTGTTTATGTTTACAAAGGTAGTCAGATTCCTGAGTTCAAGGTCAGCAGAGAGAATTTAGGTCCAGGCCCATGCATAGAAGAAATGGCAATGTCAGGGCTGGGTCCCACCCAACTACCTTATCATCTGTGCTTAACAAAGGCAGACAGATCTCTGAATTCTCTGCAATGTTAAAAAGGAAATGTGTGCTTCCTGCCTTCTAAGAATCAAGGGGCTGGGGTTGCAGGATGCTGATTCATAGGATAATCAAAAGGGAACCTGGAGTAAAAGACTGGATTGATTTGTAAAATAAAAGACTGGGTTTATCATCTGCTGGAGAAGAGCTATCTGAGATGTTTTTAGAATACAAGAGAGAACTGCTTGGGAGCAGAACAGAGAGAGAGCTGTCTGAAGATCTCTAGAGAAAGCAGAGAGAGAGAGGAGAGGAGGGAGGGAGAGGAGGGGGGAGAGAGAGGAGAGAGAGAGAGAGAGGGAGAGAGAGAGAGAGAGAGAGAGAGAGAGAGAGAAGAGAGCGCAGTCTGGAAAGCTGTCCCACGATTTGACTTTGAGTCATTTGTTTCACTGCTCCCAGACACCCCTTCTCTCAGAACCCCTCTCTAAGCTGAGGCTAGTCCTTGGCAGCTGTTCCTGGGGGAGGGGGGAGGGCATGGACTGTGAGATGCATGGACTATGAGAATGACTGCATAGTTAACTCAAGGCCCAGATGAGGTTTTCACTAGGCTATTAGAGTCTCCTCACCACTGTTCTTTTTTTCCCTCTCTTTCTTCCTTTCTCTTTCACCCCTCCTCCCTTTCCTGTTGCTCTTTTTCCTTTTTTTGAGATGATATAGCCCAAGCTGACCTTGAAACTTCAAACTCCTGCTTTAGCCTCTCAAGAGCTAGGATTGCAATAATGTACCAATCTAACTTGTGCTCTTGACTGCTAAGATAACATATACATGCATGCACATACACACACCTTCCTCCAAAGGAATTTTTCTCTCTGATGTATCATGGACCCTAGGGTTTTTTCCAGTCCCTCCTTACAGCTTCCCCCTCCCACCTGGGTCAAGGCTACGCAAAGTTCCATTCTCCACCCACGGAACATTCTTCAGTAAAATATTCTCAGAAAAACTGACAGTCACCTGACCTCTGCAAAGTCCCAGGTAAAGTTCAAATGTGTGTGATCTGCCCATGCTTGCTAGCCAATAGATCTAAAGGTCAATATGCTTAGCCAATAAGTTTGAACTGTAACCTTGTGGATGTAACCTGTGCACCTAAAAAGTATAAAAACTGCTTGTAATAGCCTTTCGAGGGTTGCCTTCTAGTTACTCGCCTTGAGGGACTAATTCAATGTAGATTCCAACATGCTGGAAAATAAACCTCTTGCTTTTGCATCAATCTCTAAGTATCTCACTCAGAGGCATCTCAAAGTAAGTACCACTGACCGAGGGTCAGGGTCTTACTGAATGGAAATAGAAGGAATGAAAATTTTTACCCCTAGCAGACTAACAGACAGAGTGGAGCCAAGAGAGAACAGGTCAGCTAGTTCTTGGGCTCTGTTCCAGGAACTTAGCTGACCACAAAATAGATGGTTGAGTGAGATTGAGTTCTTGAGAAAAACCTGTACTTCCCCATGACTATTCCTCGAACCCTGTCATACACTGAATAATGGGCTGGTACTTTCCACCGGTACTTTCCAGTGACTCCCCTCACTCCCCCTGGTCTGTGGGGTTTTCCTTTAAAAACCCTGCACTCCCCGAGCTGGGGTCAAATCCTTGCCCCTGCGCCTGGATCTACAAGTACCGGCCTCAGCGGCGATCAAATTGTAACCTGTCATGTGGTGACGATTGTTCCTCATGACCGTGGCAGTGGGGCGCACACCTTAATGGGCACTTTGGGAGCAGAGGCAGGCTTTCTGAGTTCGAGGCCTGATCTACAGGTTTTGAGGACAGCCGGACTCACAGAGAACCCTGTCTCGAATACCAAAACTCAAAAAAAAAAAAAAAGATTGTGTCTCATGATCATTGGTGCTCGATCACATGACTTGAGTGAGGCTCCTTCCGTCTGAGGGTGTTGTCTTACATGACATCTCTAAGATTCAATGGTATGTAAAATTTCTGTGGCCTTGCACTCAAGCAGACGGGAAATAACGTTCACTTCTCGACTTCCATGTAAGAGGACCTCAGTTCATGCACAAAGCTAAGAACAGGAAAAAGGATGCTCCTGGATGTCCCTAGTTGTGCTGCAAAAAGTGTAAGAAATTTCTGTAACTTGCACTGCATGCCTGAGAATATAAATCAAACATAGTAATTATATATTTGCAGGACCGAGAACAACGTGACACACAATGAGCTTCCTGGATGTTGGCCCACTTTTTAGGCTGATGGTGGCCCTGATAGGCCAGGGCTAATTTATAGTTTTTTAAAATAACTTTATGTTATATGACTTTATTTATTATTCCCTATTATTTAACTAATATAAGTCTCTAAACTAACGATTTTAATTTCTACATCAGGGTCCATCCTGCATGGCCGAAAATGTAACCCCCACTAATGTTAGAGACATTTACTGCTTCTGTGCCTAGAGCAGAGCTTGCGAAGTGCCCTTTGAAACGACTGGAGGGAATGAGTGGCAGGGACTTCCCTGTCTTTAGCAGCTGCAAGGGTGTCCCTCGCGTCGAAAGGGTGACCCTACTTTGTGGCTTCCCACTACAGTGGTTCCTCCTGTAGCCTGAAATTTAATCAGCTTCCATGTGGACCCATGGACTTTTAACAAAGTTCGCCAACCAGAAGGTAATTAGGCCTCCCTTCTGGGGTTGAGAGGGAGGGTTTCCACTTCCTTGTGAACTTCCTAGTCTAGAAGTGGCACTACAGCCGCTGGTGGGTGCCCTCTTCCGAGACTTGAAGGCAGGCCAGTGGATTCGAGTTCGAGCCTTTCCTGTTCATGAGCAGGCACCGGAGTTAAAGTAACCCTTCTCGAAAACCGAGGTAATAAGGAAAAGAAAAAAAATCAAAAAGTCAGTGTCACTCAGGCCCAATCACCGAGCTCGCGTAGCATTCCTGAACTAAGTGCTTCTGCCCACCCAGAGCTACCGATTCTAAAGCCTGGCTCCAGCAATGGCCTTCGCAAATCTGCGCAAAGTACTCATCAGTGACAGCCTGGACCCCTGCTGCCGGAAGATCCTGCAAGATGGAGGGCTGCAGGTGGTGGAGAAGCAGAACTTGAGCAAGGAGGAGCTGATAGCCGAGCTGCAGGACTGTGAAGGCCTTATCGTCCGGTCAGCTACTAAGGACACAGCTGATGTCATCAATGCAGCAGAGAAGCTCCAAGTGGTGGGCAGGGCTGGTACAGGCGTGGACAATGTGGACCTGGAGGCTGCCACGAGGAAGGGCATCCTAGTCATGAACACCCCCAATGGAAACAGCCTCAGCGCCGCAGAACTCACCTGTGGGATGATCATGTGTCTGACCAGGCAGATTCCTCAGGCGACGGCTTCAATGAAAGATGGCAGATGGGACCGGAAGAAGTCCATGGGGACAGAACTGAACGGGAAGACACTGGGAATTCTTGGTCTAGGCAGAATCGGGAGAGAGGTGGCCACCCGAATGCAGTCCTTTGGAATGAAGACTGTAGGCTATGACCCCATCATTTCTCCTGAAGTCGCGGCCTCCTTTGGTGTTCAGCAGCTACCGCTGGAGGAGATCTGGCCTCTCTGTGATTTCATAACTGTCCATACCCCACTCCTGCCCTCCACCACAGGCTTGCTGAATGACAGCACCTTTGCCCAGTGCAAGAAAGGCGTGCGAGTGGTGAACTGTGCTCGAGGAGGCATTGTGGATGAAGGTGCCCTGCTCCGCGCCCTGCAGTCTGGTCAGTGTGCTGGGGCTGCACTGGATGTGTTTACAGAAGAACCACCACGGGACCGGGCCTTAGTGGACCACGAGAACGTCATCAGCTGTCCCCACCTGGGCGCCAGCACCAAGGAGGCCCAGAGCCGCTGTGGGGAGGAAATCGCAGTCCAGTTTGTGGACATGGTGCAGGGGAAATCGCTAACAGGGGTTGTAAATGCCCAGGCCCTTACCAGTGCCTTCTCTGCACACACCAAGCCTTGGATTGGTCTGGCAGAAGCACTGGGCACGCTGATGCATGTCTGGGCTGGCTCCCCTAAAGGGACCATCCAGGTGGTTACACAAGGAACATCTCTGAAGAATGCTGGACCTGCCTGAGCCCTGCAGTCATTGTCGGCCTTCTGAGAGAAGCATCCAAGCAGGCAGACGTGAACTTGGTGAACGCTAAGCTACTGGTGAAAGAGGCTGGCCTCAATGTCACCACCTCCCACAGTCCTGGGGTCCCAGGGGAGCAGGGCAGCGGGGAGTGTCTCCTGACTGTGGCCCTGGCAGATGCCCCCTACCAAGCTGTGGGCTTGGTCCAGGGCACCACACCAATGTTGCAGGTGCTCAACGGAGCTGTCTTCAGGCCAGAGGTGCTGCTACGCAGAGGCCAGCCCCTGCTCATGTTCCGGGCTCAGACCTCCAACCCTGTAATGCTGCCCACTATGATTGGCCTCCTGGCAGAGGCAGGAGTATAGCTGCTGTCCTACCAAACCTCCAAGGTATCTGATGGAGAGACCTGGCACGTCATGGGCCTCTCCTCCCTGCTTCCCAGCCTGGAAGCATGGAAGCAGCATGTATCTGAGGCTTTCCAGTTCTGCTTCTGACCCTGGGGCTCAGCGGGCCTAGCGCCTCAGGCTCTTCTGAAGAAACCTGCTCACTGTGACCAATAGGAGAGGAAATCCACATACCTGCAGTATCTGCCTGAACTAACATCTAGTAAAGAATCTAACTCCAAAAAAAAAAGAAGTGTGCACTACAGTCTGAGTTAGGGTTTCCATTGCTATGAAGACCAAGATGACTCTTACAAGGGGCATTTAACTTGGGCTGGCTTACAGGTTCAGAGATTCAGTTCATTATCATCAAGGCAGGAAGTGTGGCAGCGTCCAGGCAGACATTGTACTGGAGAAGGAGATGAGTTCTAGATCTTGATCCAACTGCAGCCAGGAGAAGGCTGTCACTAGGACACATCTATTCCAGCATCTCCTAATAGTGCCACTCCTTGAGCCAAGCATATTCAAACCACCACATTCCACTCCCTGACCCCCATCGGCTTGTTAAAACACATGAGTCTAGGGGTGGGGGTCATACCTAGCCATAGCATAATGCAAAATACATTTAATCCAATTTCAAAAGTCCCCATAATCTATCACAGTCTCAACAATGTTCAAAAGTCCGAAGTTCAAAGTTTCTTCTGAAATTGATACAATCACTTAACTGTAATCCCCTCTAAAATCAAAATAAACAGATCACATACCTCCAACATCACAGGATATACATAGCCATTCTAAAACAATATAGAGAGTAAATCCTGAACAAAAGCAAGACAAAAAGACAGCTGGGCAAACTCCAAACTCTGCATCTCCACGTCTGATGTCTAACTCCTTTCACCTTGGATGACTGCAGCACTTTTTTTTTCCTCTTTGGCTGGTTCCACTCCCTGTTAGCAGCTTTTGCCAGCAGGTATCCCAAAGCTCTGACATCTCTAACATCTTGGAGTATCCAAGGAAACGTCAATATTATAGCTTGTTGTTCCAATGTCTTAAATTTACACATGATCTTCTGGGCTCCTCCAAAGGGCTTGCATCACTTCTCCAGCTCTGCCCTCTGTGGCACTCTAGGCTCTGGCTGACTCTGCTCTACTGCTGCTTCTGTTCTTGGTCATCATCCCATGGTACTGGCATCTCTAATTTGCTGGAGTCTTCTGCTGCAACTAGGCTTCACCAATAGCCTCTTATAGGCTCTTTTCAAGGTGCTAAGCCTCAACTTCTTTGCATAACTCCTTTAGTTCTTGGATATCAACTGCAATGGAGGCTGCACCTTCACCAGTGATCTTCCCTGGCCTCTCACAGTGCCAAGTCTCAGCTGCTCTCCATGACCTCTTCATGCCTTCAAAACCAATACCATCTGGGTGATTCCTACACATTAACAAGTCCAGATGCAGCATGAGGTACAACCTTGGTTATCTCTGGAATGTAGCTTCTTTGTGCTCTCAGAAAACACTTCCCAGAATATCTCACCTCAGTGATGCTGGTCTCTTTTTTATCACTGCTAATTTATTAGCTCCAGGTAACCAACATCAATTGTCCCACTAGTCCCTTCTATTCTTGACTCTAAAGCCAGAGCCACATGGCCAAAGCTGCTTAGTTCTGTTGCTTACTGTGAACTGGAACATGGCCCTTTTGTTCTATTACATTAACACCAGCTTTCTGTTTTCCAACTTCTTCACTGCCTAAGGTTAGCTGTCCTGGAACTTGCTATGTAGATTGACCTTGAACTCAGAGATCTGCATGGCTCTGTCTCCTGAATGCTGGGATTAAAGATGCATATCACCACACCTGGACGTAAGCTTTTCTTGACTTAGAACTTGAACTGTCCCAGGCTGGCCTTGAACTCAGAGATCTGCTTGCCTTTGTCTCCTGGGATTAAAGATGTGTACCACCATGCCTGGGCCTAAGCTTTTCATGGCCACCATTTCTCAAGATCTGAATCAAAAGTCTGTGTCTTCCAACCTCAACATCATAGGTGAGTTCTCCATTTCTGGATTGTAGTTCATTCCAGATATAGTCAAGTTGACAACTGGGAATAACCTTCACAATCTATCCCTAGTCAACTTGACATAAATCATATCTCATGTCAAAATGAAAATAACAACCAGGTAATAACAACAGATAAATATAACTATCCCTTGTTCAACTACAAAATCATAAACAGTAAGTTTAGCTGGATCTTGCCCTGATGTCACCACTTCCTTAATCTGTTTATCTCCTTGAACACAGCATTCAGCTCCATTCCACCTCCTGTTGCTCCTTTACTTGAACCATACATTTTGGTTTTTTTCCCCTCAGCCTGCCCCTTTTCATCAAAATGCTCTTCATAAGAGTGAACTTTAGTAACCACATAACAGAATTTATACCAGGCTGTTTTGAGATTTTCCTTGCTAATGCAATTAATCTAAATCTATCCACTTTAGCCTGGGGCAGACTCTTCAGACAAGGGCGAAAAGCAGCCACATTCTTCACCAAAATATCACAAAAACAGTCTCTAGCCACATGCTAACATTCTCCTCTGAAATTTCTTGAGCCAGCAGGCCCACACAGTTCAAATCACCCTCAGCACCACTGTCTTCCATACTCCTACTAGGATGGCCCAATGACTCATTAAGTCCCACTTAAAGCATTCCACTGTTTTCCAAAATCTCAAGATCCACATTCCTTCAAATAAAAGCATGGTCTGGCCTATCACAGCAATACCCCATTCCCTGGTACCAACTTCTGTCTTAGGATTTCCATTGCTATGAAGAGACATCATGACCAAGGCAACTCTTATAAGGGACAACATGCAATTGATGCTGGCTTATAGGTTCAGAGGTTTAGTCCATTACCATCATGGTAGGAAGCATGGCATCATCCAGGCAGACATGGTGCTGGAGAAGAAGCTGAGACTTCTACATCTTGATCCAATTGCAGTCAGAAGAAGACTGTTTACCTACTCCAACAATGTCACAACTCCTAGTAGTGCCACTCCCTGGGCCAAGCTTATTTAAACTACCACTACCACCATGCCTGGCCCAACTTGTTTTATTTTTAATTATGTGTTTGTGTATGTGCATGTGGGTATGTATATGTGAGTGTGGGTGCCCTTGGAGGTGAAAAGAGGGTCTCCAATCCCCTGTAGCAGTCATGAGCTATCTGATGTGGGTTCCGGGAACTGAATAACAAGAGCAGAATGCACTCTTAGCCACTGGGCCACTGGTATTTTCAATGTCTCTTCTTCTAAAAGAGCTGGTTACATGCTCTTCACTAAACATGAAAATGTGAAGACCTTGCTTTCCTACTGTCTGATGAGGAAGTGGATTGACCCCTGAAAGACCCCAAATAACAAACACTTTAAAATCTGATGAAGGCTTACTCGTTTCTCCCATAAACAGGAAAGCATAGCAAGTTGCAGCTGGCAGGTGACATGTTGGTATCAGAGACTTACCTTGTGGGTTTCTTTTCTTCACCATTCCTAGTAGCTTACCTTGCCTGCACAGTCTGAGACAACTCACATTCTACAAGCAAATGAGAAACAAGACCTGGATGTGGTTGCCACAGACCAAGAATCCTAACTCTGGGAAGGAGAAGGCAGGAAGAGCTCAAATTCAAGGCCAAACTGGGCTACAGAGATGAAGAATGTTTGAAAAAACAAATGGAAAACAAAAACCAAAGACAGACAGAAAGCGTAAGACTATGATCTCCACTTACATCCCAGAATTTAGCAACATGACCAAGCCTAGCTGACAGAAGACTGGGCAATAGAATCACTCTTCTGGCATCGAACTAAACATAGAGGTTGTTACCATAGAAGGGAGGATAGACTGGCTCCTGTGGTAGTTTGAATGAGAATGGCTCCCAGAAGCTCATATATTTGAATGTTTGGTTCCCAGTTGGTGGAGCTATTTTGGAAGGATTAGGAGGTGTGACCTTGTTGGAGGAGGTGTGATACTGGGGTAAAGTTTGATATTTCAAAAGTCCACACCAGGGTTAGTCTTGTTCTTTCTTTTGCCTTCATCATGTGGTTAAGATGTGAGCTCTCAGTTACTGCTCCAGCCCATGTCTGCCTCCATATTTCCCACCATGATGATCATGGACTAACCTTCTGTAACTGTAAGCAATCCCCAATTAAATGCTTTCTTTTATAAGCTACCATGGTCATGGCATGTATTTACAGCAATAAAAAAGACAGATCAGTACACAACATTCTCTCCAAGCCCCATTTGCATATGTCTTGCTCATACCAACCTTTCAACTGAATGGTCCAAATTCATTCTCATTTACTCTGATTTCCATTACAGACAAGAGTCTACAAAAGTCTTCTAGAGAAAGAAAGGGAGACTAATACATATGCCTGTTTGAACGGAAGTGGGACCACTTATAGGTGGGTGAGACATCTCACATTATCATGGGCACCCAGGTCAAGCCATGCTGATTGTTGTCCAGAGTTGCCCAGTTATGATCTGAAACATGAGCAAGGGCTGAAGAGCAGCAGGCTAGAGAGACTGTGCTTTGTGTTACTGTGGAAGGCACCACCAGCACCCGGCCGGAAAAAATTCTTCTAAGGGAAAAAAATTCTCCTAGGTGGGGAGGAGGGGAAGGAAGGAAGGGACAAACGAACCTCTCTTTGTCTTCAGTACTATATTTTTCAGAATACATGATCATATGTTACAAAGTTCATCACAGGTTCACACCAAAAATCAAATCATAAATTGAAATAGAAGTTTACAACAGAGAATGTTTACATGTATATCCATTAGGAGTAATTATCTAGGCTAAAATCCATCACCTGTCTAGCTCACAGGTTCACTGAAGGTTTAAAACTAAACTAAGTTATTAGTGAAATTTTGTGTAGATAAACCCAGGCAATATTTTATCTTCTGTCCTAGGATCTACAATAAATCATTAGTTCCCTTTTAATGACTTTGGTTAATTGTTTTACAACCTCTTGGAATGTGCTCTGGGTAGAAGAAAGTCTGGTTACGATCTAAGAGTAATTAACTGGTGATACCTGGGAGACGGCAGAGTTCTCATTGCAGTTTTGACTATCAGAAAAGGACCTAATAGCAGTCCCCTATAAAAGAGCTTAATAATCATTGATATAATTTTAGGAATTCTGATAGGATCATCATTAAGACTTAAGAAGTTCATCTATATGTCTATCTAGCATCACTACAAGACAGTACATCTTCGTGGATCTACAGAGACATGCTCCAAAGGGGTGTGCTATTGCTTAGTGATTGTTATATGCATTTAATAATAACAGGAAAAGCTATTAATAGCAGGAATTTTCCTAAAATGAGTTCCTTACGGCCTTGCTGAATAAGATCTCACTTGACACCGATTATATAATAATCCAAGGCAAGCCATTTCAGGATGATCACCTGTTGGTTATTAGCTTTCCCATTATGGCTCCTGACACTTTAGCCCCTTGATTCCTAGTTTATAACATAGGGATGATAATTAGGATGCTTAGTTTTAGTAAGGTGTTGAAAATAGCAGATAACTCAGTCTAAGCCATGACTAACTAAAAGAGGAAACCACAGGATGTGTACCTAAGATGCTGTCATGTAGATCCCAAGCTTCAGGTCAGGATGATTCTGTCTCTGAGATTTGGTTATACTTGCCTTTTTTTTTTTTTTTTTTTTTGGTTTTAGTGGCAAATTCCATAGGAATTGGTCTCAGCAAGCCATTTCCCAGACAGATTGTATCCCAGAATCTCATGACCTCATGATACTGGCCTATATAAACCAAGAGGGATGAGGCAGAGGATCACAAATTTAAGTCCAACTTGGCTACTAGGACGATTCTATCTCAGGCACAGACCTGAGGTTTGCTGGAGCTGGACTCTAGTGATGGCCCCTCTTAGAGCCAGACTTGAAGGCTGACTTGGTTCCTATTTTGCCCTTGCCACTGGAGAAGAAGAAAATGGTTTTCCTGAAAACTTCTGGGCTCCTCTGGGAAATCAGAGGCTTCCTCAAGTTAAAAGGGCAAGTGGCAACCTGGGGAGCAAGCAGGGGCTGGACTCATGCTTATGATTCAGACCCTTCTGTCTGGCAATTATGGCTTCTGGGTGGCCCAAGATGACTTGGAAGTGAGCATGGGCCTGGGGAGACGGCTCAGTCATTAACAACACTTTTCTGCTTTTGCAGAGGACCTAAGTTTGGTTCCCACCACCCACGTGATGGTTCACAACCATCTGTAACTCCAGTTCCATAGTCATCTGATGCCCTCTTATGACTCAGTGGTTATCAGACATGCATGTGTTCCCCATACAAACATGCAAGCAAAACATTCACATGCATAAAATAAACATTAAAATAACTCAAAACAGAAACACGGATCCAGGATGCCATACTGGGTTTTAGGACACATCAATGTCATGTCCACAATCTGTAAGCAGGAGACTGTAACTACACTTGCACAGGTCACAGAGTTGTGGAGCTATTCCTCTCAGCGTTGGCCTCTGTGGGGTCCTCTGCAGCGTGACCTCTGTGGTGTCCAGGCACTCTGCCACTGTGCTCTTCTTCCACAGAGAGCATTAGAAGTTTCTTTCTTTCTTTTTTTTTTTTTTCCTTTACAGAGTTGGCATGTAGAAGGTTCAGGACATGCTATCTCAAATCTGGCATCTAAGAGCAGGAGGCCCTCTCTCCCGCTCCTTACTCTTCTCCCTTGATGGAGGCCACAGGCTCCTCTGGATGCCTCTGAAGAACTTCTGCATGATGTGAGAATGTCCTGAACTTTCTACATGCCAACTTAGTAAAGGAGAAGAGAGAGAGAGAGAAGAGAGCAGGGATGAAGACATCTCAGAAGCCCACAGCAGCTCCTTGTAAAGAGGATGGAGTCTGGGACCCTGAGAAGCAGGAGACACGTCCCTCCAGGGAACCTGCCATCTGAAATAAGGGACTGCTTGCAGTAGGCTGGGATGGAAATCTCTCAGTAGCCCGCGGCAGCTCTTTGTAAAAAACAGTTGTTCCCATTTCACCTAACCTTAGCCTTGACAACGACTGTATAGATTTCATTTGTGTGTGACTGCTTTTCAGTTGGCCTTGGTGTGCATAATTATTCTATTATATCTGACTTTCTTACTTCTTTCTCCTTCTGCCTGGTGAATTCTGTGAAACTAGATGTTCCTTGATGCTAATGATTTTAAACAATTAAAAATTGAGACATAGGGCACAGCACAGCACAGTCTAATGGCCCAGGTGCTGTGTGTTCTTACCTTGGAAACAATGCAATAACTACACAATGGTAGTTCCAGATTAATGCTTGACTTGTAAAAAAAAAAAAAGTTTGAAGAGATTATTAGAAAATGAAATAGAGCCAACACTGGGACCCAAGAAGAGAAAAATTTATTGAAGTTATGAAATAAGTTTTACATAACATTTAAGAGTGGTTCCTAGATAAGGAAGTATAGAATACATAAAATCTTATACTAGTAAAACTAAATCAAAACTTTGGACTTAGAGAGTCATTGTATGCAATACATAGAAGTAGAAAGCTAGTGGAACTATTGATTGAGCGTTAATTTATTCTTTCTGGCCACTGCCTGGCAGCCTTGCCCATGCCATCTATCATTAGAGCTTCACAGGAAAATGCAAGTAGCTGACCTCAGAGCTCTGAGCTCTCAAGTATAATAAGTTAAAAGTTAAAGTTTAAATAATGATAAGTTTACAATTTTGGCTACAGGCCTGGGAATAGGGAAGCTTGAATTGAAGAAAACTTTGAGGAAACAAGTTGTGAATAATCTCTTAATCTTTGTAGGCAATGTTTTAATTCTTTTGAAGACTTTGGATTTGGCAATGATTATACGATGTTTTTTTTCTACCTGCTTTTGGAGTATCAATAAAAGACCGGGGCAAGAGAAAGGCGAAGAAGTATGTGAGGTGATGTGGTGAGAGAGAGAGTGAGTGAGAGAGCATGAGAAGAGCATGTGAAGAGTGGAGTGTGAAGAGGAGAGAGGTGTGAGGTGTGTATGGAGAGTGTATGTGTGAGTGAAAGGAGAGGATGTGTGTTGGAGTGTATGTAGGTGTAGTGTGAGATGTGTGTGAAGAGTGTGTGTGAGAGTGAGAGGTGTGTGTAGGAGTATAGGAGTTCAAGAAAAAAAAAGTGCACAGGAGAATACAGAGTGTGTGCAGCCTCAAGCTGCGAGTGAATGAGTGAGAAAGAAAACAGAGAGTGAGAGACAAGAGAGACAGAAACTTTAAGCCTTGAAAAATTGCCTGTCAGCTTGTACCCAAAAAGTAGTCTGTGTATATTTATTATGCGCCTTCCAGATATCCATGCACTCAGATCCTGTGTCAAGGCTGGACCCCAAGAGAACAACCACAAACCTCATGAGACCAACCAATTATTTCCCCCTGTAGTGTAAGTATTCTTATACTAACATCATATACAAAATATCAGGCAGGCATGGTGATACAAGCTTAAAAATCTCAGTACCAAGAAAGATAAGGCAGGAGGATCGTGAATTTAAGTCTCAATAAATGGAAATAACAAATCCTACAAAACTTCAGAAGCTCACTTTTGTCCTCTAGAGTAAAGAAAACAAACACTAAGCCAAACAAAAGTAAAGCATGCTTGCACATCCTGAAGGAAGGTGAGTTTGAGCACAGAGCCATTGAGCTGCAGGGTCCTGCAGAGTAAGAGCCATGTCACCGTTCTCTCTAAGAGGTTGTCCTTCTGTAGGTTGCCTGGGGCATTTTCTAGCTACCTCAGCTATCTTGGAGCTGGGTCTGCTGTCTTGCTCTTGAAAACACCACAGTGCCTGGGTTCCCATGACAGACAGGGAAGATAATACATGTGTGGCTACATGACATGACAGACAAGATGAGGGCTAGAGGATGGGACTCAGGGTGGGATGGGAAGGGAAGTACCCAGTGCTGGATGTGTTACTACAGTCAGCGTCAGTGGCTGAGAGTGGGAAGAGCCCTGGGGAGTCCTGATGGTCTGCACTTGTTTGAATAGGAAGAATCTGTAACATTTAAAAAAAATTGTTTGGGGGCTGGAGAGATGGCTCAGTGTTAAGAGCACTGACTGCTCTTCCAGAGGTCCTGTGTTCAATTCCCAATAACCACACAGTGACTCACAACCTCTGTAATGGGATCTGATGCCCTCTTCTGGTGTGTCTGAAGGCAGCTGCAGTGTACTCATATAAATAAAAAAAATAAATCCTTAAAAATTTGTTTTTGTTCTTAAAACAGAGTCTCATGTAGCCTGCTGGAAATCACTATGTAGCAGAGGTTATTTTTGTTGTGTGCAGCTTTTGCTATACTCCTGCCTATGCTCCAGGAATGGACTGCACACTACCAGCCCCACCCTGCTTCCCTTGAATCCATGGATAAAGGCACAGACATACACAGTTGTTCAATTTCAACTTGCCTTTTGACACAATTGGGAGGGCACTACTATCTCACCTGGAAAACAGTGCCTTTATCTCCCCTATTCTTAGCTCTACACCTCCCCACCTGCCCTAAACTTCCGTTGCTCAGTTACATCGGTCCTTGCTCAGCATCCTTGAGCGCCGCCTGTAGGAGCGTCCTGTGTGGCCACTCTGAGATCTCACATGGCTGCTCACCTTTTCTCAATCAGAAGCATAGCAAACTCTCTTTCTCCTCCCTTGTGTCTGTCTCTTGCCTCCAGGGACTCAGAAGTTCCGCCTATTCCTTCTGCCCAGTAATTGGCCCATGGCTTCTTTGCTGACAGATCAAGAACCAATTGGGGAATAGGATCTTAACAACAGAACCAAGCGTACATATTTTGAACCCCTGCCTCTACTTCTCAAGTTCTAGGATCACGGGCATGGGACAACATGCTTAGCTGTGACTCATCCATAGTCTTGACTATGGCCACCCTGACTTGAGACAATTTAACCAATTCGGCAGGTTAGAGTGTGCAGTGGTAACAAACAGGACCCATCACAACAAAGACTTGCTTGATATTAAGTTCATCTTGCATCTCTGTGTGACTTCAGGTGTCTCCATGTTGTCTTTGCTCAGGGACCCAAGAGGACACAGTAGCTGTGATCTGGGACCAAGACAACAAAGGCAGGAAGAAGGAAAATGTGGCAAATTACAGCTGTCACCTGGACTTGACCTGTCTCTTCTAGTCTCTTGTCCTTTAGCTTCCAAAATGCAGCAAAGGGCAGAGGTGAAGATAACTCCTGTGTCCCCACAGGGGAGAGGGAGCAGAGACAGACGTGTGTGGTGTGTGTGTGTGTGTGTGTGTGTGTGTGTGTGTTCACAACAGCCCACAGAGGTCAGAAGAGGGTACCAGATCCCTGGAAATGGAGTTACAGGTGATCATGAGCTGCCATGTGGATGCTGGGATCAGGATCCAGGTCTTCTGCAAGAGCCATTTCCATTCCTCTAGCTCCATAGACTGCTCACCTTTTTTTTAATGTCCTATTTTTCGTGTGTGTGTGTGTGTGTGTGTGTGTGTGTTGTTGTGTTGTTTATGTTTGGCAGAGTCTGTTGTTGCCCAGGCTGGCCTTAGTCTTCTTTCGCCTGTTCTCTTGCTCCTGCCTCCTAATTGCTATGATTACAAGTGTGTTCCACCATGCCTGAGTTTACATGGTGCTGAGGAGCAAACACGGTGATTGATTGTCCTCTAAGCCAATGGCTGTCATCTTGGGGAGTTCAGCTGTGCCTCTTTGCAAAATGATTATCTCATCTGGGCTTGTCAGCAACTCCCCTTATGAAGGCTTGAGGTGAGTTACAAGATCATCACTGGAGTATCCAGTCAATCCTGACTACCTGCTGCATCAACTCTGACTTAATTGTACAAGGTCTGGGGAAAGGCTAGAGTACTATGCCTGGAGACAGTAAGGGAAGGGAGCTCCATCTATGCAGCTACAGAGAATCTCTCATCCCTCTGGATAAGACTTTCTGGGTGCCACTTACTGGGAGGAGGAACCCCCATACTCCTGAAAGTGAGCCCTCATCAATGCTCTGTAAGGAAGCCCAATAAAGTCATTATTTATCGGAGTCAACTTTGGTGGTATCTGTTATTGGGACTTTAGTGGGGTAGACTTAGGCTCCCTCTGGAAGGAATGTTAACAAGAGCCAAGGACTGTGTATACTAGAAAAGTACTCCACCAACTGAGACGCCACATGTGAACATGTCTGAGGAACTGTGCTGATTTATACAGGTGAGATTTTTATTTTTCGTCCTGTGATGGCAGGCTGGGGATGGCTCTGGCACTTAGATCTTTGGTGGTGTCCTTGTCCATACTGGAGCAGAGCTAGTCCTTACAGCCAGTAGGACACAGAAGCCACCCAGACATTTCATCTGGAGGCCATCAACCTGAAGCTCCAAGCCGGTCCATATTCTCTCCTGACCCCTCTGTCTCTCTTCATTTGACCTTGGAGTGGGGACCTTTTGTGAATATCCCTATCAAAGGGCCACCTGTGAGCTCAGAAGTGCACTCTTCAGGGTCTGTCAAGCCTGTGGATGACAGAAGCCCTTCAAACATTTGGCCACCACCTCCTGAGAGTCCCTGAGTAGATGTCTGCCACTGAGGACCTCTCAGTAACTGCGGGGGGACAGATGTTTTGGGGACAATTTGTTGCACAAATAATAAATATTAGAAAAAATTTTCAGTTTCAGATTCCATGTAACGTACACACAGTTGGCCTTCCAAATCCATAGGTCATGGATGAGAGGTTCAGCTATCTAAGAATCAGATGCATTTACAAACCAAAATGATGTCTGTATTGAACATGTACAGATTTTTCTTTTGTTTTTTCAACAACAGGATAGTATATACAATTACTTTTTAGAAACACCATTAAGTACTTAATGTAATTAGCGACATGGGGAAAATCTAAGTATATGGAAGCCTGTGTGTAGACTGTAAATGCTGACCGTAGTGCAGTGTTATATAAGGGGCTTGCACAACCCAGGATTTGGGTTCACAGGGTTTCTGTAGTCCATCCCCCAGAGAGACTGAATAATGACTGAATATTGCTTTACTACTAGAAGAAAAATGCTTTAACCGATCAATCAAGTAAGCCAGTAAGATGGGCGACTGGCGGCGGCGTGGCGTGGCTCTTCTGTTACATCATTCGGATGCTCCTGACGAAGACTGCGCTGAGCAATGCACTTCCTTAATTGTTTCCGCTTAGGAAAGTGTATCTCAATGAACAGGAGATGAATGAGGTTGTTTCCGAATAATCAAATGCATCAATTTTGCAGTAATGCAAGCATGGACGCATCAAATATATTGAGCTCAAGCTATTTGGGGAATCCCAAGCTGTGTCTCCCACAAGTTTGACGCACGCACTAGCCAAAGCTGTTCTTCCTTCACCACAGGGTGCACTGTGCACCGCCTTCTTCCACGCGCCGGCTTCCAGCTGCAATGAAGCAGAACCGTTCCACTGCAAAGGGAAACAGTTCCTCAGCTTGCCTGGGTTACCAAGGGCACCAAGCAGCCAGACACCTCCGAGCATTCATCCCGAGATAAGAGGAAACAGGCCGGGCTTTTAGACGAGCAGTAAAGCCAAAGTAAAGGCGCACAAGAGCTACTGAGACTACAGAACGGACTGTGGAATCGGGGTCGGCGTGCCACTGTTAGTGAGGGCTCGGGGTTCGGGGGCGGGAGTGGGGTTTGGATCGTATATAGTCGATCTCTAATTACCATTGTGTTCAGACTGGGGCACCGCATCTAGGCTCTCAGTTCAGCCGGCCCTTAACGGGTTGGGGTGGCAAATAGGTTATGTTGGGGTATTTTTGGCAGATTCACTTCTAGCAAAATTCCCAGACCTGAAAGTCAGATTCTCAAATTGTCTCAAACTTCTAGCTGTTCAGTCACCTGGGACTGAAAGTTAAACGGGTTCGGCTTACGTTCATGCTGCTGGCTCAGTGGCTGGAGAATTGCATTTCATACAATTCCAGGGTGCTGAGGGGCTGATCCACTTCTCGCAAAATTCTGACTACAAGAAGCATCTCAAGCTGGGCTTCCAGCAGCCCTTAGGCCAAACCCAGGGGCTTTTTGAAGTTAAGATGGCAGAACCACAAGCCAGACCTATCCCTGCTGTAATCTCAGAGGACTGGCCCAGTGCACAAACCCCAACTACTCCAAAGGTGGAAGCAGGAAGACTGTAAGTTCAAACCTGATTAAACTAGAATGAGTTCAAAGCCAGCCTGTGCAACTTAGTGAGACACACTGCAATATTTTTAAACAGTAGAAAGAGAGGACGGTGGGTGTTATGTGCACAGTTGGTAGAGTGCCTGCCTACCTTGTGCAAAGCCTGGGTTCGATCCTCCATGGTGAGTTAGCTGGAAATAGGGACACATGCCTGTAACCCCAGCAGTTGGGAGATGGCAGCAGAAGGATCCAGAAGTTCAAGACCATCCTCAGTTACTCAAAGCTTCATGGCCAGCCCAGGACACATTGGACTCTGCCTATTAACAGCCAAAAATAAACAGTGTAGAGCACTTTCCTCGAATGTGCAAGGGACAGCTGGAAGGTGAGTTGGTCTAGAATAGGGCTCCTCTGAAGTCTGGGAAACAGCAGCCCATAGACTCTGCGCATGCGCGCACACGCCCGCATGAGCGATTTCGGACTCCATGGGAAGTTCTTTGTGATGGGTTTAGGGAGGGCCATCCTATATAGCACAGCCTGGACCACCTGCAGTTCTTGCATCATGCAGAAAACATTTTCAGTCTTCCCAGTTATTGACAGCCACGCAGTCACTGTGTTTTGTATTTCTGCCACAGATGTAGATTCCTGGATCCATCAGTAGGACCTACCCCACACCACCAACTCTGGTTCTGTTTTCTCTCCACCCCCACCCCATCTGTGAACCCAGGCCCATGCTAGGCAAGCACGTTACCACTGAGCTACGTTCCCTAAGCCCTCTACTTCTTTCTTTTGTTATGAAGAATATTCAGCCTCTCTCAACTTTCACTCCAAACTCTAGAACGGAGAGTGTTCTATGAGAAGCTCATAGTCGGGGATCAACAAACACCAGGAGACAGGGTTTTTTTTGGTACAGCAACTCTGAAGACAACTTTTGAAGTGTCCTAAAATGTTAAGTGCAAACCTGATGTATACACCAGCCACTAGTATTTACTGTACCTGAGATAACTGACAATATATGTATCACAAATATATATGAATGAATGTTCATAATAGCCTTATTTAGAATGGTTAAAACTAGGACAATCACAATGGCCAACAAGTGAATGAATACATACATTCAGGTATATTCATTAAATCAACCTACCAAACAATGATACAAGCCAGGTAGTAGTGACACACACTTTTATTCGCACCCGGGAGGCAGAGGCTGGTGGATTTCTGAGTTGAGGCCAGCCTGGTCTACAGAGCAAGTTCCAGGACAGCCAGGGCTACACAGAGAAACCCTGTCTGTAAACAATATATATGCCTTTTAAATGGTGGGAAGCTAAGTAACTGTGCTTCCTCATACCGTGGAATAGTACTTGATAACAGAATAAACAATGGAGGTGCCACAGCACGGGTGCCCACAGAGGCCACACTGCAAGATTCTGTGAGTGGCACTCTAGAAAAGACTTCCCTGTAGTTGTGACAAACATCATTTTCCTATCAAAGGAAACCCCCTATCTTGTGATATGCCTGTTTGTGCAACCCCTAGACATTCTTGAGACTTGCCCATCACAACTTTCTCTTGCTAGAACAAACAAGGTTGAATCTCAGCCAATGAGGCAAGTTGCCTTAGGGTTAAAGAGGCCGTCTTGGCCATGTGCTTGCTAACTGGGTTTAGGTCATGGCCTATCTTTTGTGAGGAAATTGCCTTGCCAGGTTACTTTTGCTTTCCTCATGTGTTTCTTTGTGAGGTGACAAGATTATTCTTTTCTAACAGTAGTGATGAAGATCAGGTTCAGGTACAGAAAGATGATAAAATTAATTTTTTTTTATTGTGGTGGTTTGAATGAGAACTGGCTCTCATAGGCTCACAGATTTGAATTCTTGGTCCCCAGTTGATAGAATTGTTTGGGAAGGATTCAGAGAGATGGCCTTGTTAGAGAGGTGTGTCCCTGGGGTGGGCTCTGAGGTTTCAAGAGACTCTTGTTATTTTTTGTTAATTCTCTATGCCTTCTAGATCAAAATATAAGCTCTCCAGCACCATGCCCTGCCTGCCCAACGCCATGCTCCCAGCCATGATGATTAAGGACTCTAACCTTCTGAAGCCACGAGCTCCAAATCAGACACTTTCTTTTATATGTTGCCCTGGCCATGGTGTTTCTTCATAGTAATAGAAAGGAGCAGTCTGCAGACCCATAGGTATAATATAGTCTTGTTTCTGGGAAAATAGAACACAATAAACAAGACAAGACAGCTGGCTATTGTCTTCCTCCTGATTTGATGGTGGGCACACAGTCTCTCTACACATTTGTCAAAACGTGTAGAAGCAGACTCCAAAGAGACTGAACTTCACTCGGTGTAAATAAAGACACATAGAATCACTTCACATTGTTACAGAAACTCCAAATAGTGTAGGAAGGAGAGGTAAGTGTGAAGGCACAGCTTGGAGCTTGGAGTTGCCTTGGTGCTCCCTGCCACAGGGTGGAGTGCTCCATCAGGCTATTTCCTAACAGCACGCGTGAATGCATACATGTTTTTATTTTCCCAGAAACAAGATTATGGATCTGCAGCTGCCCCTTTTCTACAATCTTCAAGAGCATGGAGAAGTACATTTAATTGGCAATGTACAATGCCAAGGAATTTAAAACCAGTCCTCTATTTTCAAGGACACACAACGATCCTGCTATCCCTGAGACCAGGGTCTCAGAAGCGGTTAGGCTAGGTCTCAGTCATTCAGGTGGCAACAGTGAAGGGGAAAGCCTCACCAGGTGGCTGTCTCCCTGTCCTATTAGATTCTCCCTAGGGATCACGGTCACTCTGTAGAAGGAGTGAGGGTCTCAGATGATCTATGGATTGTTGGGGAGCCTGAGAAGCCTTCGTGGTGACTGTAGCCAGGATGCAGAACCAATGGCAGTTTTCTAAGGTGAGAAAGGAAATTTGATCAATAAAGCAATTGCCGTATTTTATAGTTTGCAGCACTAGTAAATAAACTAAAGGTATCACACATGCTATGCAAGTCCTCTGCCAACTAAACTGTCCCCATGTCTGCTTTCTCATTTCTATTCTGAGTTAGAGTCTCACTGAATTCCTCAGACAGGCTTTAAACCTTTAATGCTCCTGCCTCAGCTTCTCAAGTAGTTAGGATTCCAAGTCAGTGTCACATGCCATACTGGCAGAATGTTTTAAGTCTGTACTTTGGGACCCTAGGACGAGCTTACTTTGCTCTGACACTGTAAACCGTGCTCCAGAGAGTGGGCGGTGTGACCATGTGGAAAGAGACTGGGCTCCGTAAGGGGGCAGCGTGGGTTGGAGTCCGACTTTTGACTTTACCAGGTGGGTGACCTTGGGCAGGTCACATGATCTTCCCCACTTGGTTTGCAGAGATCAGTAACTGCATATGCACACGTGTGACACTTTACCAGCAGAGAAGGAAGCTAGCCTGGGTGTGCTTTTCTGTTAGTTCCTCTCCAGCCTGTTGACCACAGTCTGAGAGATAAGAGCCCATTCTTGGGGCCCCGCTGAGGGGTTACCAGACAGGTGCTACCGACAGCTGGCCCTTCCCCCAGAGGCAGCTGGAGCTCCAGCTTCCACTGTTTCCACGTCAGAGCCAACAAACAGCTGAAGCCTGCTGTGGGATCTTGGCTAGCAGAGCCTGTATTGATTTTGTTCTCGAAGCCTTTCAAGTGGCGGCTACCTCTGTGATCTGGCTGCAGCGCCCAGTTACAAAGCCAGCGCTGTCCCTCAACTGCTCTTGGGGTTTTTAGTGTTTCCGGAAAGGAACCCAGAGCATCCAGGCTTCAGCCAGTGGGTGTTTACCGGGGCCCAGAGCCCAGAACCTTCTGGTGTGTATTTCCCAGCAGGGGCTGACTAAGCAGCATCAAAAAGTCCCAGCAGCACCTCACTTTCGGCATCAGAGAGCAAATATTGGTCCTGCCTGCTACGTGCACCGAAGCCAACAAAAAGCACTCGCAAGACCTTTACCATCTGCCAGGTCATGGGTAACTCAAGGGAAGGCAACCTTAGTGAGATCCCAGCTCGCCAATATTTAAACCAGGTCAATTTTTTCCCAGACAGGACATCCTTTGACTCTCCATGCAGCTGCGATATTGGTTAGATGGTGGGCAGCTCAGCTTCAGCGGGGGTGGGGGCACCAGGGAGGGTTGGGACCTCACCGCAGACATAGATTATAAACATGACATGAGGCCACAAAGTAGAACCTGACCCCTTATTTTCCTCCCTTTATAAAGAAGCCATTTTCTTTCTGGCTCCTTTTATGGCAGCAGAGTGGTTTTAGCTCAGAGGGTAGAAACGGTCAAGCTAGGCATGGCAGGGGACATCTGTGATCTTAGTTCTTGGAAAGCAGAAATAGAAGGATCAGGAATTCAGGGCCAGTCTTTGGATGTACAGCCAGCTTACCCAGACTGCAGTAAAAGCGGGGAGGGCTATTGACAGGAAACGGGAGTCTGGTGCTAGAAGAACAAAGACTCCTGAAAGCTCTCCTCTGACTTCTGGTTTGGTGCTGTGGCACTAGTTTGCCCACATTCAAGCATTCACACACGTACACACACACACACACACCCCACAAATAGTAATAAAGGAGACAAAAACTCAATTAAAATTTTGTAATGGGGAAAAAAAATCAAGAGCAAGGGGATTTTTGTTTGCTTTAACTTATTTGACTGGGCTTAATTTTAAACCTCTTTTTAAAAAATGACTTTTTTGAGAGAGGACCTTACTATGTAACTCTGGCTAGCCTCAAACTCAAGTTGATTCTTCTGCTTCAGTCTGTGACTACAGGCAAAACCTGTATACATACATACATATGTACGTGTATGTGTATGTATGTGTGCCACACAAATAAGTGTATGTATGCATATTTGCACGTGTTTTGGCAAGCATGTGTGTGCAGATACATATGAATGTGTGAAGGTTTGTATGGCGGCTAGATCATGTCTTCCTCCTCAGCTGTCTCTTTATATACTGAGGCAGAGTCCATCACTCATTCAGCTAGGATTGCCTCTGAGATCTCCTTCTCCACCTTCGGAGTGTAGGATAGCAAGTGGATCGCTGTACCTGCCTGGCATTTATGTAGGTGCCAGGAATCCGTCAAGCTTGTGTGGCAAGAACTCTATCCACTGATCTATCTCCCTCACCCTAAACCACTTTTTAAAAGAAAACAGCTACAGGCTGGCAAGATGGCTCATCAGTTAAGGTACTTGCCACCAAGCACAATACCTGAATTCCACACCCAGAACCTACATGGTGGAAGGACATAACCACCTCTTACTAACTGTCTTCTGACCGCCACACCTGTGCTAACAACACATGTAGCACACACACACACCCCAAATAAAGGAATGTAAAAACTTAAATAACAACAGCTACTTTCTTGATTTGCCACCTTCAGAGAAGTCCCTTAATTTGTACCCTGTGTTAAAAGGCTTAGCCACATACACCATATTCTCGTTGTCAATGACCAACAGCTTTGGGGCCATTCTTCCTTCTGGGTCTTGGCCAAGGATATCTTAGTTCCTTGTTACTGGTTACCACAGCTGTGGAAACCTCCTGAGCTACGACAGATAGCTTGATTGGGGAGATAAGGTAAATCATTTTAAAGGACTCGTTACCACGAGGAGCTGCACATTGAAACAGACAGTGAGGCTCTACGATGATCAGAAGAGACAAAACCCAGACGACACACAGTGTTCAGTGAGAACCTGCAGTAACGGGGACTCTCAGACTTCCTGGGAACGCAAAATGAAGCAGCCTCATTGGCAGACAGCTTGGCAGTCTCTTAGAAAGGCAAATGCTCGGCAGTCATGCCAGCCGTCTTGCTCCATAGGAAAACCGTAACGTCCACACACAAACCCACCGAACACTGACATCTGCACGGCTTTATTTGTAACTTAGTGATCCAACAAGACAACAGAACACTTCAGCACTAAGAAGAAACAAGCCATCCAAGCAAGGAAGAACACAAGAGGAAATGTTAATGTCTGCTTCTCAGTGGAAAGGCTGCCTGATTCCAACACTCGGAGGGGCAGAAAGATGAGTGATTGTCAGGGGTCAGAGGGAGGAGGGGTGGGTAGGCAGAGCACGGAGGCTCTGAGGTCATGTAACTGTTCTTCAGGGTCTACAGTGGTGGGTACACATTATGTTATTATTTCCAAGTCCACACGCCATGCAACCCCACGCAAACTGTGGCTCTGGGTCAGTATCAGTGGGGGCTCACTGGTCATAGCCAATGTACCGCCGGGGGACACCGGATGCCCGTGTGGAACAGCATCCTGGGAACACTGTACTTTCCACTCTGTCTTTGCTTTGAACCTAACACTGCTCTAAAAATCTGTTCAACTATTGTATCCTGTGGTGGTTTGGGGAAATTCATGGCCAGTCTCTGCCACATCGCCACTTTGAGATGAGCCTTTGTTATGTGAGCCCCTACCTCAAAAGCAAGCAAGCAAGCAAGCAAACAAAATCAATTTGGTGGTTCACACCAGTGATCTCAGAAGTTAGAAGACCAAGGCAGGAGACAATTAGCAAAGTTGGAGCAGGGCATCCTGGGCTACATAGTGAATTCCTGGCTTGTCAGAGCTAAACGGAGATACTCTGTTTCAAAAAAAAATAAAAACGAAACCAAACAGTCCTTCCAAATAAGTAACTAAAGATAAAGTCGTGGTATTCACCAATGTGTTGTTTGGTCTTTTTTTTTTTTTTTTTTTCAGGGACTGGGTTGAGTCCAGTGCCTCATGTGTCTTAGGCAACACTCTACCTTATCTAAGTACAACCTTCAAATTTCTTTTTCCTTTTGACACAGTCTGTCTTTGAACTTGCTTTGTGGCCCAGGTAGGTCATGCATTTAGAGAAATACATAGCATAATGTTCTTTTCATTATTGTGGGAATCTTGCTTACTTCCTGCATCGTTGGGTCACAAATATTCTATAATCGTGACATGGTTTATTGACTTTTTTTTTTTAATTTCCGGACACTTAGGTGACTTCCTATGTGTGCTGCTGTGATAACCAATTCTTCTGGTATTGATAATGCCAGGTATTCATTACTCTGTGGTATGCACATTGCCAACATTAGCAAATGGTTTACCTGGATAGCAATGACATTGTCTTATACCCTGTGTGGGAGATGAGGAAGGCCAGGCTCAGAGAGGTGCCAAGCAAACCTTGAACAGACAGTCTGGCCCATGTGCAAAGCAGAGGTGTGCCGCTTTACCTGTGTAGCTTGCCATTTTTAGAGTGAGTTTCTGGATGACAAACAAGGGCTTTTCCTGGCTTTTTCTTTCCAGCACCCCAATCTTCATTCCCTCCCACCCAGTTGAGACAATTCACAATAGCATAACCCACGAGGAAAGTCCTACTTGTTCCTGCTTCTAACCTCATAAGAGAAAGTTGTGTTTTCATGATTGTTTGAAGGTTTTTTATTTTTGTGTTTTTTTTTTTTTTCTGACACATCTTGTGGAGCTGTAGCTCACATGTGGGCATGGGCTCTGTTGGGCTGAGTTGTGGGTCCCTCGTGTCTGCCACAGCTCAGGCAGCTCGGGGGGGGGGCAGAAGGGGCAGGAATTCGACTGAGAAGGGGCGGCACTGTTGGGCTGTGAGGAGTCACAGAACTCCACTCCGGGTGTGGGCGATCTCAGTCTGAGGTCCTGAGGGGCAGAGCTCTTGGATTGGGGGTCTCCAGGCCGAGGCAGCTGGCCAGAGACCAGCTGGTCTTAGCCCTTGGGCTCCAAGGTGACACTGGGAGGCTGCAGAGGGACTGAGATGGGGACATATGGGCTGGACCGGCCCGCAGCTGAAAGGGGTGAGGGAGAGAAGCTCTGGCGGTTCCCGGCAGGGTGGGTGAGACTTTTGGCTGGGTCATGGCTGGCTCTGCTAGCTTGCTTGAGTTGGCAGGCCTTCGTGACTGGAACGTAGAGAAGTACTCCCAGCGAGATATTAGGCAGCGGTTTGATAGTTGAAGACTGTCTCCATGGTCCCCCATGGTGGGGCCCCAAGTACAAGAGGGAGTCCATGATCTTAAAATATTTATTGTCATGGAGGAGAAGTGGATGAAGATGTACCCATGTTCCTCAGAGCGGGCCTGAGGTTAAATATCTTTTGCAAGGAGGAGGGTCTGGGAAGGAATGCTTAATTGGCTATGCCCTTTGGCCTTTAGGTATCTCATTAATATGGAGATCTTTTGAGGCTCTGCGGCCTGTAGTCACACCCTCTACCTGTACTACCTGTGCTATGTGACCTAAGACCATAAACTTTTCTTTGTGAAGGGCTGTGGATAAGTGAAAGAAATTAGGGCCCAGGAGCAAGGCCAATACCTACCTTCCCATTAGGGTATTATCCGGGGTTCGAGGCCTGTGCTCAACCAGGCACCCAGCTGCCTCTCACAGCCTACCACCCCACAGCATCTCAGCATTTTCTTAGGGTTATTAGTGTTTTGTATTTTCTTTGTGGATTATCTGATATGTTTTGTCTATTTTCCACTAAAAATGTAGTTTGTTTTATAAAGCTGAATGATGCTTTATGCATTAAATGAAGTAAACTTCTCCCATTATATTCGTTGCAACTATTGTCAATTTTTAAAGCTTCAGTTTAAGATGTTATTTCACGTACACATCTTTCTGCATTACAAGATCTAATGACCCCCCTACATACATACACACTATGCTTGCTTTATTTATTAACCCCCATGTTCCCCTGGCCCAAATCTCCATCCCAGTCCCTTTGGATTCATACAGTCTCTAAGAATACTCTTCCCTCAACACACACACACACACACATCACACGCATGCACATACACGCACACACGTACACGCACAGGCACACGCACACTCACACACACATACACTAAGCCAATAAACCTCTTCCACAGATTTATTTTTGTTATTTTGTTAGTCAGGCATTGTGAGCTGGGAGCTGCCTGTTCTCTCAGAGGGTTTTAACAGAAACTGTAGAGCAAACAGTGTTTTCCAATCTTCCAAGACTTGGCTAGCGCAAGACCAACAAAGAGAAGAGAGGGTTTGTCCTAGGGATTAAACCTTCACAGAGTCGGGTGGAAAAAGAAAATGCACTCAGCATGGTGGCACACATTCATAATCCTAGCACATAGGGTCAGGAGTTCAAGGTCATGTTTATCTCTTTGGCTATATAGTGAGTTGGAGGCTAGTGTGCGTTACTTGAGACTCTTGTCTTTAAAAAGGAAAGGAAAGTTCTTAGCAGTCTGCAATCAGCACTGTATATGTTCTGCGGCTATTGAGAACCAGAACTGGGGTACAAAATGAGTTGCCTTAGGAGCAGAGCCACACACAGCCACTGGGGGCAGTGTGTTCTGTTGTCATACACCCCCCCCCTCCTCAAGTCTCATAGGTGACAAGGTTGATTCTATGGGAGTCTGAAGCCTGAGGAGGTGCATCCTTTGGCTATCTACTGTTGTGAAGCTGATCTCTTAGTGCTCAGGGTTGGCGCTTGGTTTTGCCTCCCACTCATGTTAGGTAAGTCATGTTAACCCCAGAAAAGGATTTTGAGGCCAAAATGTCAACAGTTGTCCCACAGAGCAGATAGCCAACCAGTCTCTGAGTCCAGGAAGAAGGTGTTTCAGTGGCAGCTAGTGGAGAGCCATCCCAGGACTTCAGGATCTCCTGGGTGGAGCCTTACCCCAGTTACCCTCAACTAGTGACAGTGTTGGCAATGTCTAAGGACATTAGGGATGTCACAACTTGGGGGAGGGGACCAACTGACACCTAGTGGGTAGAGGCCAAGGATGTTGCAAATGTCCCTCAAGTCAGAGGTCAGCTCGTGCCCTAAGCAAGACAGACGACAGCTGTACCCAGTGTAGAACCCTTACTTTATACAGAGATCCCAAATGTGTCTGCTTCCATAGGACAACAAGCCAGCCTAGACACTGCTTTGGGATAAAGTGGGATGAAGCTTCACTTCAGCACAGGGATGGTAGAACTGTGGAGAGAGCGGGAAAGATCCTACCCTGAGCAGTGGAGCTACTGAACAGGTCAGGATAACAGGGTGAGGCATAAAGGCCACAGAGGATTCGCTCACCCACAACTGCCGTTCAGCAGGCTGGCACAGACTAATCTTCAGAGGGGCAGGATGGCCAACTCAGGGTTTAACTGGGACCAGAGGGGCTTCTGTAAAGGCAGCTCTGCAGAGGACCCAGGTAGGACTATCTCCATTCTGACCTTAAAACCAACACAATTCATCCTGGCTTGCCTCTCCAGATAGATTGTGACTTTTTAAAACACACAGTTTGGGGGGGGGGGTTGGGCAAGGGGGGAACAAATAGGAATAGAGGTCTCCAGGGAGGCATGAGTTTATATAACTGGGTAATAAGACAAATGTCAATTTGGTTTTAGAACACAGAGACAAAATGAAAGTCTATCATGCTCTTCTTCGCTGGTGAGATAATGTTTTTGGTAAATTCAATTTCCCCAAGCCTCTGTGATTTCCCATAGGCTACCAAACATGGCTGACTTTCACAACATATCTTATGTTGACAAAATGCCTTTTCAAAACATTTTTTGGGGAACTTAGAAAATTATAGCAGCCCTGGTAGATGGCACTAGAGCTATCATTTGAAAGGCAGGGAAACGGAGGCACGGGAAAGCCAGGCAGCTCAGCTACCTTCCTTTCCTTAGGACATACTGATTTCCAGGGCTTTTGCAAGTCCCCAGGCATTGTGGCCCACTCTGTTCCTCTGTCTGTTTACTTTGCAGTGTGAAGTCCCCCCTCCTGAAACTTTCTCACACTCAGATTTGGCAGTTTCTCCTAGGGTGAAAAAGACAACCTCTCACCACCCGTTCTACTTGATATTTCTCTCACATGGCAAGACGCTTTGTAGAGGCACCACTGTTTGCAAAATGCCGGGTTAGACAAGAGAATTGGCCATAAATGGAGGCGTTTTCAAAGTCTGTTGGCGGAGGTCAGGTAGATGGATTAGGGGAACATGGGAAATCTCTACCCTAGACCTTGGACGCCAGCTTGCTCACAGCATTTCTAGCTTTTTGTTGGTGGTGGTGGCGGTGGCGGTGGGCGGTGGTGGTGGTGGGGGAGGGAGAGGGGGTGTTGGAAACTAGTGCTCTGTGAAGTGGAAACTTCTGGTTTCTTTGGAAAGTCAGTTATGGTGAATGATGTTTTGCTGGGGCATACAGGTAAAATGCTAAAGCAGGCATGTGAAAAGATGCATGATGTTTGAAGGAATATAAATATAACCAACAGACAGTGGACAATGCTGGATGGTATTAGGACGTTGTACCATTGTTTATTGGTCACTGTTTGTCATGACTCCATAGAGAGAAAAACCACACCAAAAAACTTCTGCTGGTGGTCTGGTGGCTTCTTGGCAGAGTGAAGTGGAAGCTTCTGGATATTTCAGTCGATTCAGACTCACTTGGTGTTTCATTAAGGCAAGACCCGTGGGAGGACAAGTGACGTTTGGAGAGAGGATAGATAGGATTCAACAGACAGTGACAGTGGCTTGCATGGCTAGCTGTGCAATGCTTCATTTGTCTTGCTGATCTTCACTTCATTGAGAGAGGTATGGTAGAGAACTTCCGGCATCCCTGCTGACCTGGTCACTCCTGCTTACTTGTGCCAATTCAGTGGAGGCCTGGCTGTTTCTGCTAGGCCGTGCCACCACTGCTGACTTGTGTTTGCTATCCTGACACTACTGAACTAGACTGCTGGCATCCTGACAACTGGAGATTGAAATCACCCCAAGAAACTACTTCTAAACAGCATACAGCAGAGCCTCGCAGCTTCCTTTGGATCGAGCTGCCATGGTTGACTCCTGTGAACTGAACTGCTGATATCTGACAATGCAGATGGGATCTGCTCCAAAAAGCTATTTCTAAACAGGTCCACTTCCCCCGGATCCTAATAACCTTTCTTTTTACTACCCCTAGTGGGTGCTGGGCTAGAAGGGAGGTTAAAGCATTTAAGAACCCTTATTAAAAGTAGGTTTTGAAAAATCTAAGCCCACAGCTCTCTAGATGTAAGGGATTTACCAAGTGATTACAGAGATATTAATTAGGTGCAGAGAGGGCCAATGAAGAGAGCTTCCAATGTCCTGAGATAATCTGGCTCTGGGCTTGCAACTTCCCAGCCTCTTCACATTCACTGAACCCCTACTCAGTCAATCAGCCTTGCAGAGGGCTCCACTGATGGAGTCGCTCCATCCAGGAACTTGTGTTACACTTGCTTGCACAGAGGCACTGGCTCGCTTGCTGTCAGGGCGAATTAACATCACACAATAAGGCTTCTGAGGAAGCTCTCTTGGCCCTGGCTTCTATTTGCCATGCCATGCCCTTCCAACTTCCTGAGACTGAGGACAAAACACCAGAGGGCATGCAACTATCTCGGGAACAAGAGAACATGTGCCCTGTGGTGTGTGCTTGGGGTGGAGAGCAGGAATATAGACAGAGCTTCCCCCACAGGAACCCAAGGGGCTGCCACACCAGCTCTGACCCAAGGAAGCTGGGAAATGGAAAACCCCTAATTTGGTTAAGCCAATATTCTCAGACTCCTGTTATTTGCAACTGACTTCAGGGTCTGTGAAAACCCAGGTGTGCCCTAGACAGTACAGGTGCCCATGCAAGGGAAAGCCAAGGTAGAGAGATCACAGCATAGTACTCACATAGGGAGAGTCAAAGTGGAGAGCCAGTCAGTGCAGAGTCAGGCCAAGAGACAATGTATGAGTTTTGCCTAGGGTGCCAAGGGTAGGCATCCTGGTGTCCAGTGTCCTGTCCCTTTGGAGTCAACCTCATCATAGTCTCTAGATTCTAGGTGTGGGTAACTCTCCTATGACAGACAGGAAGTCTCCAGTGTCAGTGTAGGGGCTCCACAGTATCATCGAGGAATATGGCCCTTATCTTCAGTGCATTTATTCATCCAGGGAAGACTTAGAAACCCGTGGTGTGTGTGTGTGTGTGTGTGTGTGTGTGTGTGTGTGTGTGTGTGTGTAAAGGCAAATAGATTCTTAGAGGGAGAACAGTAGCATGTGCTTCAAAGTACAGTAAAGCCAGGAAATGGAATGGGATAAAGAAGGTAAGTACCTTTACTTCAGAGAGTGATTCAGAAGGAACTGGGGCTGTAGCTCAGTGGTAGACTGCTTGTCTAGCATGCATCAAGCTCTAGGTTCAAACCCCTGATCCCAACGCTGGGACCTAAAGGTATGAGGGTCTCCTAGGAGTTCAAGGCCATCTTTAACACTTAGTAAACTGGAAGGCAGCTAGGGCTACAAAGAGCCTGCCTCAAAAAGGAGGCGGGAAGAGGAGGGAACGGGAGAGGGAAGATAGGGGCTGAGAGGGATGGGGGAAGGAGCAGAGGAGGAAGGAGTGGGGAGGGGAAAAAAGGAGGGGGAGGAAAATGCCTCTGAAAGAAACGAGAGCACACACCAGGTACTGGATGGGCTGAGGCCTACCTGACAGCCAAAAGCACTCCAAGCAGAGCATGTCATCCGAACAAAGACGCCACAGGCAGAATATAGTGGAAAGGCTTGGAAAGCTGTCTAAACCCTGAGCAGAGGAGCGACAAGATCTGGTTTCAGAACAGTGTCAAGTGGACCTTTGTGTAAGAAATGAGAGTCTCTCCCTTCTCTCTCTGCCGGTGGCCAAGCAGGCTGCACAGGAAGGTAGATGCCAGGAAACAGATGCTACCAAACCTACAATACTGATCTTGTCTGTGTCTCCCTCTCAGAGAGGCGGCCTTCCATCCACAGAGAAGCAGCAACGTGGTCTCCTGCATTTGCTCACCTGTTCTCAACTCCCCGCTTCCATACAGAAAGCAGAATCGCTGATTCTGTGGCTGTGGGGTACCGGTGATTCACAGGGGCAGTGCAGAGCGGCTAAGAGGAGGGGCAGCTGTTCCGAGTCGGTGGGGTTGGAATTAACATTGTCTTTGTGGAGACTGAAGAGTTCGGGAATTGCACAGGGGCAACACAGCACTGGGTCTCCTCAGTGCCACTGAGCGGGGTCCTCGTGGACCGCATCATGGTCACCTTCATGGTAGATGGGAAAGTGTGGGAAGACTCCATCGAGTTTGCAAATGGGCTCACTGACTCTCCGTTACCCCATATCATTTAGTGGTGCCGGGGCCACAGCCTGTGGCTATGCAGTTTATAACAACCATGAAAATCTCTAGATAAATCCATTGCATCACCTAGCCTGTGGCTGCAGATGCCCAGAGGCCCTTTCCCCAGGCCTCACAAAGGTACCTACTGGCTAGCAGTGGCTGCAAGTGTAACTAAAGGATCCTGCCGCTGATCCCGCCAATGTTGCTGGTTGTTGTGATAAGGTGGAGCTCTCAGGAAGGAATAAGTAATGGGCGGGGCAGGGTGGAGGGGAAGCTCAACTCTAATGAGTTGATATTGATATCCCAGAAGGGAGAGCAGGTTAGTTGCCATGGGAGCAGCTTAGTTATCCCAGGAGCAGGCTGCTGATAGAAGAAAGGCTCGGCCCCGTTTCTTCTTGCTTACTTGTTCTCTTGATATGTGATGTCTTTGCCATATTCTAAGGCAGCATGAAGAACCTCCTAAAGTTCAGCCCCTCTGTCTGAGACTGCCCCGCCTTGAGAATAAGCCTGTGTTCTTTATAAATTATTCCACCCATAAGATTCTGTCTTAATAGCACCAGACTCCAGGCCTCATCCTTGGTGTTGGCGAGTCCACTGAAACTTCCTCGGCACCAATGACGGCTAAATCCTGCTGGTTTTCTCACTCCAATGTCCATGATAGTGGAGAACATGGGGTTCTTATCTTCTGGCTTCTCATAGTAATCCCAAGGTCCCAGTCAGCCCGTTTACCTCTGCCTCGGTGACAGGTGTCCATGTTTGCCCAGTGAGTGAAATTACGTTATAAAAAGACCAGAGCGAGGCATAAGATTGCCCATGTGGGCTGCACAAGCTCTGCTGAGACAACTGGCCAAAAGTAATGGAAAGCCCAGTGGGCCTTCCTGACAAAGGCACTCTGGGACCAGGGAGCCGTAGGCCCATGGTGAGCTGGCCTGGAGCAAGAGTGGGCTTGAATGTTCCCATCCAAACCCTGGAGATCTCATTCTGAGTAGGAGTAGGATCGCTTTCCCTTGCCTGCATGTCTGCATTGTAGCCCTGTGCTCCCCGCCCCCCAGGTAACAGGAGCCCTGTAGCCAGGTTAAACTTCCTCTCCCTAATAAGGTCGTGTCCATCAGTATCTGGAATTCCTCATTATGCTAATGAGGCATCTCCAACACCCTAGTCCTGGTCAATGATATACACTCACCCCATAGCCCATAATCACCCCCAAAATGTTTAAATAGCCTTTGTTCCCCCCATCAAAACGAGCTGTCTCATTGAAGCTGCCCAGCAAAAGTCTATTCTCCCGAGCTCACCTCTGCCTGAGGTATCTTAGCTCCCAGCTGTCCTGCTTCCCTTCCCCTCTTAGGATCCACACTATGGGTGGGGAAGCGAGCACAAACTACAAGGCACAGCTTCCAATAGTGCTGTTTAAACTATTCTACCTCCTGTGTCTGCTTACACAGTAAGCCCTGGCCCCCTGGAGCCCTGCAGTCTGCTCATCAGCCTAAACATCTAAAGCAATGTCCATTCCTGACACCAGGGACCAAGGGAGTGTCAGGCTGTGGTGCTGGTTTTCTGGCCTCTTCCAGAACTGCACTCTGGTGTCCCAGTGCCCCAGAAGCAAATCTGACTCTGGAATAGGCCTGCAAGGATCCTTCATGACCAGACTTCATATCTCTTTAGCCTCAGCTCTTTCCACCTTGGGCCTCCCCTATTCTCATGACTCTCTGGACAGCCATGGAATCGCCCCTCTTGGGAGGTGGAGGTGAGAAGATTGGGATTTCAAAATGAGCTGTCTTAAAAAGTCAAGTAGCTGGGCGTGGTGGCACACCTTTAATCCCAGCACTTGGAAGGCAGAGGCAGGCGGATCTCTGAGTTTGAAGCCAGCTGAAGAGGTCTACAGAAGTGAGATCTAGGACAGTTCTGCATAGAGAAACCTTGTCTTCAAAAAATAAATAAACAAATAAATAGTTCAAGACCCTGAGCACAGCATCCCTGGAGCATCCTGCTGACAAAGGAGGGCTTCTCATTAGGGGACGCCTGGGCAGTGGGCTGGAGGCCAGCCTGAGCAGGACCTTCCAGGCAAAGGGAGAGCTTTCTCGGAAGCCAGAGGAGTCTGCAGGGTCTGCACTCTGTAAGTCTGCGCAGGCGTCTCCGAGCAGAGGCCACATGCAGCTGACATAAAGCAGTTCATATTTCTGTATCCTTCCTGTAGTGCCAGGCACCAGGGACAGGCGAGATTGAATGATGACAAGATTATAAGAAGCTTCTCCCTGTCTAGGACCCTATACAAAGGTCCATCCCTGAGCCCTGCCCTGCCATCCAGCTCTCCGTTAAGTACTGAAGACTGAGTTTGATTGTGAGAAGAGATGTCAGTTCACTGGATACTAATGATGTGCCCAGCTTGTGCCTACTCACCTAATATTCCCAAGAGCAAAGTTGGCAGCGTCCTCTGATGATGGGGCTGTGTGGCTCACAAAGGAGGAACTGAGCTCAGCATTCAAGTCGAGGTCCACAGCTGAAAGGCATGTGGACCTGTGGCTAAGCTCAAGCCAGGAACCTGCACTCAGCTTCCTATGGCTTTGAGCACAGAATCCCTGCTACAGGCTCTTGTCATATGAGGGTTGGGAAGGACCTTAGACAATTCCAGCTACTCCCTGAATATGAGAGGCCAGAAGCTGAAGGGCCAGGGCAATTTCAAGGCTGCTAAGCGCTCTCTCTCCTGCTTCTAGCTCAAGCTTAAACTTGACAAAAAAAAAAAAAAAAAAAAAAAGGCCATAAAAACCGTGTGGCCAGGGGCCTGGCATCACTCGCCTGAGAAAACATGTCTCTGTAACAAACCTTACAGAAAGAAGTGTGGTTCACACCCAGGCACCTTCCAGGCAAAGGGTATCTTAGAAGCCGAGCCATGGTGACTTTAGCATCCTGACCACATTGATGGCACTGGCTTGTCTTTGGCTGCAACGCTGCTGTTTGCTGGCTATGGGGCCAACTGGCTCTCACGTACTTACCACTCCCTGGGACTTTGGCAGTTCCTCCGAAGCTACCGCCAGTGTGGCACCGTGCTGTGAGTTAGACCTCCCCTCCCTGGAGCAATATCCACAGAGCAGCAGAGACCAAAGTGGAAGCCACAGCCCAGACGATTTCCTTCACCCAGGGTCCTAACACTAGTTGGTGGCAGAGTCTAATCAAGGATCTCCTCGCTAGCTTTCTCTTCCTCAAGGAGCCGCTGCTCCCAGTTCACTTCCCACTCTGGTGAAGCTCCGTGCTGCTTTTCTCTTGAACCTGACAGTTGGCTCCCCTGGCCTTGCCAAGGTCTTAGTGCTGTTTTTTCAATATTATCATGTCCAGTTGCAGCAGCGGCCTCCTCTCTCAGTCTCTGCTCCTGCTCTTACAAGCCATTTGCCACCTGGAATCCAGAGTGTCCCCTCCAGAAAACAAAGGAAGCTACAACACTCTCCTATAAAAGCCCCAAGCCCCTCCCCAGCACAGCAGACTGATGCCTAGCACTGGGTCTGGGTCCTCCTAGCTACAGCTACAGGTCTGAACTGGGCAGGATGCTCAGAACATTCAGCATGGCACAGGCGACACTGGCAGGAGCTAACCTGTTCTAACCACTCATCACACTTGAAGGTATTTGGACTCAGACTGGTGGATGCCTAGCAGCCTGACTTTGGGGTTTGGTCATGATATATCCAAAACTTCAGGGCAGTCTCCATGAGCTTCCTGAAGAAGACAGGCATCTACCTGTGCTGAGAGCTGGCAACTGTCGGTTCATTCAAGCTGTCTGTTCAACTGTCTGTGTGTCCATCCATCCATCCATCCATCCATCCATCCATCCACTCAGAAGACCCTGTGGGAAAATAAAGAAAACCAGAAAAAAAGAAACCAGCTGTCCAAGCTTACTTTGATAGTTTCTGTCCCTCTTCCTCTTCCCTCCCTCAGTTCCATGTCTGTATATAGAAAGGGTCACTAGACTATACCGTTACAAATCAGGAAAGTGAAATCCTTCCCCCTTTATTATAGTTAAGTAGCTTTATCGTATATGTACATGTACATGTGTGTGTGTATATAGCTTCTAGGGAAGACTTCCAGGACATGGAGAGATACGTGGAGAACTACGGTCACTTGGACACAGGTCACCAGCTCCAGTGAACTTTCACCTTTTATCATAGTGACCTTTAGGTTTTCAGTTCTTTTCCTCTTTCTCCTCTTCCTCCTTCTTCACGAAACAAAATGTCACCATTTTAGTTGAGACCACCACTGGTGACCTGACCCCTCTGACTCCGTCAGCTCCTCCCAGCTGTTGCGCAGTCTTCTGAGAGAGTCAGGAGTTACTGTCACAGTGGGTATGGATGCCACTGCAGTGTAGTGAGTTCCTGCACGACCCCACAGGAGGCTACGGATGTTAGAAACATTTTGGATTCCATGTGCATGACATCATATGCCTGTTCTAGCAACTTGCTTTTTAATTTTATTGGACTTTTAGAATTGTGAGCAACCTATGCTGATTGAAACACGCCAAGCAGAGCAGACATAAATCAGGACAAAAATAACTATCTTCCTCTGCCCAGCTCCACCCCACGTAGCCACCCTCAGCAGTGACCAGGCAGCTTTATGCACCTTTTCTTCTGATCACATAAATGCATACAGGGACTCAGTGCTCAGGGAAAAGCCAAGGAAAGCTCAGGGCGGGCTGGAGTGCCCAGGGCTGGCCACATGCTCAGTCTTGGCCTCTCTCAAGGAACAGAAGGTGAAAGGATTAGATCCTGTGCTAACTCACAGCTGATGGGCTTCCACTCTCACACCATGTACATACCCCATTCACACTCTACTCACACCTCATTCACACTGCATTCAGACCCCACTCACACCACATACACATCTCATTCACACTCTACTCACACCTCATTCACACTGCATTCACACCCCACTCACACCTCATTCACACTGCATTTACACCCTAATCACAACACATACACACCCCATTCACACTCTACTCACACTTCACACTGCATTCACACCCCACTCACATCGCATACATATCTCATTCACACTCTACTCACACCTCATTCACACTGCATTCACACCCCACTCACACCACATACACACACACCATTCATGCTCCACTCATGCCCGGCCTTGGAATCCAGTGTCCAGGGTAAGTTGATAGGCAGTAAATACTCTTGGGCTGGACAGAGGAAGGGAGTAGGCCATTGACCATCTGGGTGACCTTTGAAGCCTGAGGTCAACCGTTCTTTATAGAAATGTTTTAGAAGACAGATGATCTGCTTCCAGGTCCAAGTATCTGTGACACCTCTGGTGGCCAAGTTGAAGAGGTCTATCTACTGTGGCCACATCTGTGGCTGAGAAAACGTCCCCTAAACCGGGAGTGAGAATGTGGAATGCCAAGAAAGCTTCCCAGCATTGGTGTTGGGTTTACTTTCAAAAAGGAATAGGCCTAGACATGTCTCAGTCCAAGCTAGATGAATGGTTTTCTTTTCCCTTAAAACAAAATCCAATAATTAGAGCTTACTTATTTCCCCCCAAGTTAATTTCTTGTCTCTGCGAAGTGGTAAAAGAAGCTGTATGTAAGACTCGGTTCTGGCTCTGGCTTTCAACCCTTGGCACTTGAGAGATATGGCACTTGCTGGGACACACACATCCAGACTGGAAAGGACCTCCTAGCAGCCCTTCAGGTGTTAAATTCCAGGAGTCTATTATATTCAGGTTTTTTTTTCTACATTCTGTCTTATTGCTGGCCAAGAAGAAGTTCTCTAATGTGCCTTGATGGACATTAGATCACAAGATTGCTCTGTTCTAGAAAAGTCCTGCCCATACTCGGCATGCATACAGTAGGCCAGGAAGCGTGTGTGTGGCTCTGTTGATCTATATCATGTGCTCTTGGGTCCAATTGCAGTTCTGCATGCCTTCCCCAAGCCAAGCAGAAAAAGTGACACTTCATCCTGGTCCTTGTGTCTTCCATCTGAAGGCTCTCAGTTATGCCAAACTGTGGTTGGATAAATTTGCTGTGCTATTCTCTTGTTGATCTGTGCTTTGTTACAGGGGTGTTGGCTAGGGCCCCTTCTGGTAGTAGGAGAGGGACCACTTTTCCTTTAGGATGACAGCATCCTTACAGCTGAAAAGGCTTTTCCTTCTCCTGTTTTTCTTTCTCCCTTTTCACTGGCCTGGTCGGTCCTGACAGCAACAGCCTGAAGCTCCCATATAAGCTGGGTACTGAGCAAGCCTCCTTCAGGCCCAGCAGAAGGCCTGGTAGCCATTCAATGACCTCCATCAGTGCTATCTAGAAACGGAGGCACGCTTTCCCTTAAAGTGCCCAATGGGGTCTTTTCAGGGCACTCTGGACACCATCAACCTTAGCCCCAGGCTCCTGTGTTAATCCCAAAGATGGGAGAAGAAAGATCATCAACCCAAATCATCATGTCCAGTTAATCAAAGCAAACTTTATTCCTGTACGTGGGCTGCTTCCCCCCTGGGGAGGGGATGTTGAGAGGTCCACATTAGATTAGAGAAAAACAAGATTTTTTTATAGAGGAGTGGGTCAAGCAAAATAGGCAGGGCTACAGGAGCAGAACATAGGCATTAGAAGTTAGTCATAACAAACTCCTGAAACAAAGACACAATTGCAAGGTTGTAACAACAGGTAGCCATAACAACCCGTTTTGAAACAAAGGTAGGGTTGCAAGATGGTTATTAGACCTTTGAAACAATGACGAGGTTGCCATACCTGGAACAGACAGTCCAGAGCCACTTGTAGTTATGGTTACACGTGGGGAACTGTACAGTCCTTGAGGAGCAGATCTAATCACAGACAGGAATGACTCTTGTTTGTCTTTTCTAGAAGATGGCTTTTAGCCCTAAGATGGAGGCAGCCCGATTCTTTACTTGGCCAAGCTTTCCTACACACTTTGATTACACTAAAAGGGCTTTTTAGTGTTGGCGCCCAGTACCTGTGCATTTAACTGGATCTCTTTAGATTTCATGCTCCCCAGTGCTGTCTATCCGTAAGAAAATGTTCAGATCTTGCAAAGAGACTCTGTGGGCAGAAGGTGGGTCCCGCACTGATTTAGACATTAGGCTGCTTCCAACAAATTCCCCACATGGCTCCAAACCAGCAGTATAAGCATAACAGATTATCTGAACTGATCAGCAATATTAGGATAGCTGTTCATTTCATTAATTAAAACAGAAAAAATGTTATTTTTAAACAAGAAGAGGAGGGGCTGGAGAGATGACTCAGTAGTAAAGAGCATTGGTGGCTCTTGTAGAGGACCAGGACTCAATATTTAGCAGCTCCATAAAGGTTTGCAATTTTTTGTAACTCCAGCTCCAGGGGATCCAACACTCTCTTCAGGCCTCTACAGACACCTGGTATGCACATGGTGCACATACATACATACATGCTGGCAAAACATTCACACATACAGAATTAATGATAAAGGAAGAGAATGTTATATGGGATGGGAAGGGGATGTACTGTGGGCGGGGAGAGTGGGAAAGGAGATTTGGGTTGCATACATTGTATACAATATGTATGACATTGTCAAAGAATAAATAGAATATATTTTAAAAGCAGAGAGATAATAATGAATTCTCATTCTATCCAAAACCCCAACCAATATGCTCAATCACTAAAACACTCAAAAACTTGTATAATGATCTACCTGGAGCTCTGGATAACAGTCCTCAAAATGTCATCTGTGACCACTTTTGTTAAAAGTGCAAATTTGCAGACCTACCCTAGATCTACTGAAGCCATTCTGGAACAGAATCCAGCAACCTGGGATTTAGCACGACTTCCAGAAGGTTGTGATGCTTGCTAATGTCTAAGAAACACTGATACAAAGCAATTACTAAGTATCTATTTTTTTTTTTACATTAGATTTATTTATGTATGTGAATGCCTTGCCTGAGTGTATATATGCACATGACTTATATGTCTGATCTTCATGGAGGTTGGAAGAGGCATCAGATTCCCAGGAACTGAAGTGGCAGATGGTTGTGAGCCATCACCTGGTACTGGAAACTGAACTCAGGTCCCCTACAAGAACAGCATGTACTCTTACCCACATCTCCAGTGCCAAGTATCTAATTGTTTGACGTGTAGTGAACACATTTGTGGGAAGTTTTGTGTGTGAAACACAGTAATAACACTTTGGATACTAGACATAAATGACACTTTCTTTCATTGTCACAAGAATACTATACAAAAAACAATGTAAGTATCTGTTGGAGATTCTAGTTGAATGTATAGAATGCACATAAATAATTGCATTCATAAGATCTGTGCATGGCTGCTGCATCTCTTGCATTTTGTATCTTGTGATGTATGTTAGCATTCTTTAACTTTTCTACTTAAAGGAAAAAAATCCTGTTACAGAATATTTGATCACAGGGTGAACCCCGAGATAGTATCATTTACTGGAACAAAAACTATTTCTAGTTGTGGTGTGGCTCAGCCCTAGCACACATCTTTAATCCAAGAGCTTTCTTTTTATTGTAAACAGAATTAAGTAAAGTCAACCACAGGTCAAGAGGTGGAGCAAGCCATCAGTTGACAAGAAGTGAATATAGAAAAAAACCCGTAGGGAGTGAGAGGAAGTCAAGAGGCCGGATAGGGAGATTCACAGGAAGTAGAAGGGAGGGACATTCAGTTGGAAGGAGGTCTTTTGAACCAGCGTGAGAGAGGGGATTGGCTGTGGAGGAAAGTCAGTTGGTGCTTTCTCTGTTCTCTGCCTGTCTGATCCAGCATCGGACTCCTGAGTCCTCATTGGTAATATTGAACGATTTTGTTTAAAAACATCACACTACTTTACTACTCATGGACTTTACAAACTTCTTACAAGAGGAGCTCACAACATGCAGGAACAACAGAGAGACGAGAGGGGCTCTGCCTGGAGAGCAGAGGAGGACACAGATTGCCTGCTGGGACACCGAGACACTAGAGGTGTTGCTGGAATGTGGACTGGGACAATGTAGAATGTTTGGCAAGTTCAGAGCAAACATGTAGACAGTAAGAGTTTAAGTGTTAGATAACTCACTGGAGAGGGGAACCACTTCTCCCTGAGGAGAACCACCCCCGCCCCTTTAGGCTAGATGCTACCGCTTGATTCTGGAGCTGCCCAGACCCTGGGCTCATTTCAGGAGCAAAGCCAACCTTCTGGTTCCCACAGTCACAAACACTTCTTCTTCACACCTCTCTAAGGCCAGACCACCCTGCCCAGAACGTCATAAGCAACACATTGCTGTGGGCCTGCCAGGGAGTCAGGCAAGGGTTACACCTTTCAGCTTCACTTGAGCTGTGGAACACAAGAGAGTTAATGTGTGGAGTCATGGAGGGCTGAGCATCTGAGCACCAAGCCAGGGATAAGGAAGATGCAGACACTGGCGCCTGTGGGCTTCCAGCGTAGAGAAGGGGGACTCTGGAGACCTCAGACTTTGTCCTCAGAGATGACTGTTCCCACTGCATAGTGTATCATTATTTTCTGAAACAAATATTTAATCATAATCATCATATGTTTAAAAACTAAGTGAGTAAATCTATGGTGTCATTTAGTTAGCTAGCTAGATAACTGAGACAGAATCTCACTATGTAGCCCAGGCTAGCCTTGAATTTTTGAACTTCTAGCTCTGTCTTCTGAGTCCTGGAATTACAGAATTTTTCTAGCTCATATAAAATCATTCTCTCCCTCCCCCTGCCTCGCCTCCCTCCCTCCCCCCCCCCCCCCCCCCCCCCCGCTTCTCCTTCCTTTTCTAGTTTTTCTAGGCGGGGTTTCTCTGTGTAGCCCTGGCTGTCCAGAAACTCACTCTGTAGATCAGGCTAGCCTAGAATTTACAGAGTTCTACCTGCCTCTACTGCCCAAGTGCTGGGATTATCGGTGTGAGCACCACCACCATCTGGCCTCATATAAAGTCTTCTTATGAGAGTAAAACATAATTTAAAAATAAAGGTTGGGGGATGGAACACTAGGGAGATGGCTTAGCTGGTAAAGGCCCTGCCACCAAGCCTGATGGGAGGAGAAAGCTGATGCCCACACGTTGTCCTGCAGCCACCTTACATATTCCCTATGCATATCCCCACACCATAAACCAATAAATGTAATAACAATTGATTTTAAAAGGAGAGACTCCAAGGTTCACTGCTTTCCCCAGGAATCTACATAGGGTATCTTCTCTCTGGCCAGCTGTTGTCAGGGTGACCTCTGGGCAATAGGGACTGTGGTAGAAGACCAAGGTCTGAGATCCAGGCCAGCATGTTCCCTTCCCCACTACTTTGGAAAACTTTGAAGTGTTGTGCAAATGGGTGTCTGTGGTGACTTCTATGAATGAAGAAATGAAGTGATGGGATTTGTTTTTCAAGGTGCATCAAGAATTCACAGCACCCAACCAACCCTGTTCCTCCTTACAAAAAGCATTTCTTGCCTCACAGGACAATTAATAGACTTAAGGTAAGTGTGTGGTGTGTGTGTGTGTGTGTGAATGTATACAGCAGTGTGCAAATGTAGTGGAGACCACGTCAAGTATCTTCCTCAATCACTCTCCATATGTCATTTTATTACATTTCTATTTATTTTGTAGGGGAAGGGGAGTGTGCATGCCACAATGTAGGTGTGGAGGTCAGAGAACAACTTGTGGCAATCGGTTCTCTCTTTCTACTATGTGGGTGCTAGGAGTCAGCCTGTCAGACCTGGTGTCAAGAGCCTTAACCTGTCAGCCATTTCACCAGCTCTGTGCTGGAACCTGGGGCTCACAGATCCCATTGGGTGAGAAGGAGAGATTAGAAAGCCTCAGAGATCCTCCAGGGTCTGCCTCCCAGTGCTACAGGTATACGCGCGCACATGCGCAGAAGCGTGCGCATGCGCACTCTCACACCCAGCGTCTCAATGACTGCTGGGGAAATCCCACTCAGCTCTTCATTCCTGGACAGCAAGCGTCTTTCTTACCAGCGGAGTCATGTCTCCAGCACATAGGCTTCTGTGTTCTGAAGTCCAAGTTCAAGCTGACAAAGGAGTGAGGCCAGGATAGACCATAAGGACTCAGAGATGACAGGGCTAGAAGGAAAGGTGTCAGCTCAGGACCCCCAGAGCCAACTTCTCAACACAAAGGAGATTTACTTGCCCCAGAGGGACAGAGGGCAGGAATAAGGGACAAAGATAGGAGGTAGAGGATGAGAGAGAAGGAACAAGGGAGCCGGGAAGGGGCATTAGTCCTGGAGAACAAAGGAGTCTCTCCATAGAGAGGAGACTGACTTGGCCCAGAGGGCAAATGGCAGTTTATAAAAGGACAAGGGGAACCCCCCCGTCCCCCCCCCCCCCGTTAGGATGAGGTGTTTAATTTTAACTGGGCATGTTACTTAAGTGAGCCAAAGGGGGCTTTTGATTGCTGGACTTTAACACTTTGATAGTGGGACTTTTGTAGTCAGCCTCAGGAGGAGGAAGTAACCAAATAAGGGAAAAAACCTTGGTGGCTAGTTTTAGGAATGTAATCTAAAATCAAGGCAGAAGGAATGGGGAGAAGGGTAAGGCCAACCTTCCAGCAAGCCACAGGCCTTGACAGAAGACACACGGCGAAGGGAATCGTGAGAGACAAACCCAGGAAAGATATGCAAAGACACTCTTTGGCCAAAAACTAACAGGGGCAACATGTAGGGCAAAGGCAAAGGCAGAGTGGTAAGAACTCCTGTTAGCATAGAGAAATCTGCCAGGCCTTGTGTAGTCTGTGGGCTTCTGAGAACGTAGATGAAGCAGCTGAGGCTAAGTGGCCTCATGGGTACTTGATAGTCAAACACAGTACTCAGACTTGTAGTTTGCTAAACTGAGCTGGAAATGTGAAGAATGGCCATCACTCAGTGAGGTCACAGGCTCTCCCACAGTGGACAATTTGGTCATATTGGAGGAGACTGCAACTCAACCTCAGATTCCATCATATGTCACTGAAACCGAATGTACTCTGTGCTATGATTGCAAAAGAGAGCAATTCAGTCTAGTGTAGTGAGTATTCTCAAAATCAAAGGCAATGGTAGACAGATACACTCAGCTACTCCAGTCTCAGAAGCAGCCATGCTTGTACCTCTTGCCAGCAAAGGCCCGTTAGACAGAGGGGAATCACAGAACTCAGGACGTGCCATTTGACTTTCTTTTCTTGGGAATACCCAGTTGGGAGTTTCTGAGGTTTTCTAAACTGAGCTATTATTAACATTGGGGTGAACTATGTAAACATGAGAACCAAAGAGAAGAAGATGGACACAGCAAGTGTCGGCAATCTTGTGGCCCAGAACACGGACACCAGGCTGTAGGTACAGAGAACAGGCTGCAGGCACAGAGAGCAGGCTGCAGGCTCAGAGAGCAGGCTGCAGGCTCAGAGAACAGGCTGCAGGCTCAGAGAACAGGCTGCAGGCTCAGAGAACAGGCTGCAGGCACAGAGAACAGGCTGCAGGCACAGAGAACAGGCTGCAGGCACAGAGAGCAGGCTGCAGGCTCAGAGAACAGGCTGCAGGTACAGAGATCAGGCTGCAGGCTCAGAGAACAGGCTGCAGGCACAGAGAGCAGGCTGCAGGCACAGAGAACAGGCTGCAGGCTTAGATAACAGGCTGCAGGCACAGAGAACAGGCTGCAGACTCAGAGAACAGCTGCAAGCACAGAGAGCAGGCTGCAGGCAGAATAAGAAGGAAATAGAATTGCAGAGACAGGCAGAGACCAGGAAGCATAAATGTGGCCTTCAAGTCCCTGATGCTGGTCATTTCTGAGACCTCTCATTGTTCCTGCCCTGGGGTTCTGGAGACACAGCCCAGAATCTTTAAATTTGTCCACTTTGTTACAAAGAGCTCTCACTGCTAATTTGCAACCAGCAAGTGTTAATTACACACAAGTAATTATACACTAGTAATAACACACTCAGAACCGACAAAGCAAGTGACTCACCGTAGTCCTCTTCATGTGGTAAGTGAGCACAACACAAAGCTTACCGTTTTCACCACTGTAAGTGTGCGGCACTGCGGTATTCAACATCCATGCTGCTGTGATCAAAACCCCCTCCATCCACAGAGCGCCTCGCCTGTCCTCCCTCTGGTCCTCAGCACTGGTGTCCAGCAGCAGTGGGTAACTTCAGCCTCGTTTAGCTTGTTTATAGTCCTGGTTTGGGCTTCGTCTTGACAACTTGCTTCTTTCTCACAGTACTTGAGTTAGGCACATATCATGGTCACTTGAAGGTTCCTGTTAAACCAGTTTCAGTCTGAAATACTCGGTGCTTGTCTCATAAACTGTTGCTTTGATTTAATATCCTTTTGCGAAGATCCACAAACAGCTTTTTTTTTAAAAAAGATTTATTTATTTTATATATGTGTGTGTCTTCAGATCTCACTATCAATGGTTGTGAGCCACCACGTGGTTTCTGGGAATTGAACTCAGGACCTCTGGAAGAGCAGCCAGTGCTCTTAACCACTGAGCCATTTTCTCCAGCCCCCCACAAATGGCTTTATTCCTGGATCTACAACCCTAGGTCCCCATTTTACATTTTTAATGATTTTTCAAATTCATTTTATATGTAAGGGTGTTTTGGTTGCACGAACATCTGTGCACCACTTGCATGCAGTGCCCAGAAAAACTAGAAAAGAGCATCGGATCCCTGGGACTGGAGTTCAAAAGACTGTGAGCCACCATGTGGGTGCTGGGAACCAACCCCAGGCCCTCCGCAAGGGCATCCAGTGCTCTTAACCACGGATCCTCCCTATTTTACATTTGAAGAGAAAAAAACCCACAAAAACAAAAGACAATTAGTCATTTATCCCTCTAAGCAAAGAGAAGTTTCCTTCAGGATCACATGGCCCCTGCATCCTAAACGGCCTGTGGGAGGTGTTCCATCAGGTAGTTGTGATGCAGTAATTCACATGCCCCAGTCTGGGTGACTTAAAACAAAGGTTTATTTCACAAGTATCCTCCTGTTCCTCAGGGGCCAGTTCAGCTCTGTGACAGTCACCTGACTCAAGCAGCCTGTGTCTGGACATTGCCATCTCAAGGCCATGGGAAAAAGACGGGGTGAGTGAGAAGTCCCCTTTCAAAGGTATAAATCACTTCCATCCACTTCCTGACCGAAGCACGTCACACTCAGAGTATACAACTGGGTGTTCCACCTGTTGGCCTTCGAACTTACACTGCGGCTTTGGGACCCGCTAACTTCCACAATCCAGCAAGGTGATTCCTTAAGCCAAACTTCTGCTGTACACAAACTTACTGTACACAGCCACTGGCCTGTTTCTCTGGGGAGCCCTGAGGGGTTCCTGCTTTGCCTGTGTGCTTTTCTTCACAAACACAAAAATCAGCTGCCATTTGAGACATCCAAATCTCACCCCCTCCACCCAGATCCAGCACACATGAGGATTCCAGGCCGACTTCAACAGCACCAACTTTCTGACAGCTTCACTCTTTTGTTCTCATGAAAGAGAACTCATGGTGATACTCCTGCCTCAGCTTCCAAATGCTAGAATGTGTACCATCATGACCACATGTGTTATGGGACCAAGATAAACATTTTTATTTTCCTGTTTAAGTGTTGGCAAGGTGGCTCAGTGGGTAAAGGTGCCTACCACCAAACCCGATAGCCTGAGTTCAATTCCCAGGACCCATGGAAAAGAAGGAAGAAACCGAGTTCCACAAAAGTTGTCCTTTGATTTTGCATGTGCACCCTCGTGTGCGAGCGCGCGTGCTCGCAAACACACACACACACACACACACACATCGTATGTATATTATATTAAGATAACAAATTGAAATTTTCTACAAATATGATAAAATATGCCAGTGGTAGAAGTGACACGACTGTATCACAGAGAGGTGGCGGCTGGCAAGCGCTGTGTACTAACAGGACATTTTGTTAGCTCGTTCTTGAGATGTAAATTTGGAAAGTGGCACTCACTTTAGCATGTTAGTTTAGAACATGCAAAAGAATTTGGAATGGTATTATCTACTTAAGTCATTATTATTCTTCTTAGTTAGGGTTTCTATGTCTGTGGTAAAAACACCATGACCGAAAGCAACTTGGGGAGGAAAGGGTTCACTTGGCTTACAGGTGACTACATCATCACAAAGCAGGAACTCAAGGTGGGAACCTGGAGACAGACTATGGAGGAATGCTTGCTCTTCCTGGCTTGCTAGCCTGCTTTTCTATACAATTCAAACACCATCTGCCCAAGGATGGCAGCACCCATAGTGTTCTGGGTCATTCCACAACAATCATTAATCAAGAAAACATCCCAGCCGGGCGGTGGTGGCGCACGCCTTTAATCCCAGCACTTGGGAGGCAGAGGCAGGCGGATTTCTGAGTTCGAGGCCAGCCTGGTCTACAGAGTGAGTTCCAGGACAGCCCGGGCTACACAGAGAAACCCTGTCTCGAAAAAACCAAAAAAAAAAAAAAAAAAAAAAAAGAAAACATCCCACAGACTTGCCTACAGGCCAATCCAACAGAGGTATATTATCAATTGAGGTTCCCTCTACCCACCTGGCCCTAGCTTGTATCAAGTTAACATAAAACCTAGCTAGCACATTATTATCGTATTTTCAGTAGCAGAGATGAAAGCCGGGGCCTCACACACAGGTAAACGAAGCACTCTACCCAAGAGCTGCCTTCCTACTCCTTCCTAGCTATTGACACAGTGTCTTGCTATGTATTTCAGGTTAGTTTTGAACTTGAACCCAAATTTAGCTTGGGTTTTTGTTTCTGTTTTCTTAATATTTTATTTTTATTATTTTATGTGCATAGGTGTTTTGCCTATGTATATCTTGTACTACATGCTTTCAGAAGCCAAAAGGGGGTGTCAAACCTCCTAGAACTGGAGTTAAAGCCAAGTATGAGACTCAATGTGAGTGCTAGGAATTGAACCCATGGCTTCTGGAAGAGTAGCCAGTGCTCTTAACTGCTGAGTCACCTCTCTAGCCCTACTTGGGTTTTTTAGAAGCCCAGTCTTTATAATCAAAGACAATCTACGGCATGTGATAGGGAAGGGCAGTTAAGTGTACAGAGAACTTTGAAACTCGACTCAACAAGTGTCTGAGAAAGTGCAGCGGGTCCTGAGTGCCTGGAGCCCATGTCTGCTTTCAGAGAAGAATATCAAGGAAGGAGACTGGTCTAAAAGGTTACAGAGAATATTTGAAGCATAGACAAGACTTCCAGAGCATTCTCTTTTTTTTTTTTTTTTTTTTTTTTTTTTTTTTTTTTTGGTTTTTCGAGACAGGGTTTCTCTGTGTAGCCCGGGCTGTCCTGGAGCTCACTCTGTAGACCAGGCTGGCCTCGAACTCAGAAATCCGCCAGCCTCTGCCTCCCAAGTGCTGGGATTAAAGGCGTGCGCCACCATCGCCCGGCAGAGCATTCTCAAAGTCAAAGACATCACATGCTCTTCCCCTCCCCTGAGTTTTAGACCAACAAGAAACTCTAGCAGCTGGAAACCAAAATCTTGTCCATTGTCTATAAAGTTGTGCAAGAACAAACCCAAGGCCTACAGCCAAGTGGGCTTCTAGAAGCTCATCTGCTGACTTGGACATTCCCTGTTTCAAGCCCCACAGGGCTAAGGATTTAGTCTACACAGTAGTGACATCAGAGGCTCTCTGACCAGAACACAGGGCATTCTCAACGGTGAGCTGCGGCTGAGGCCAATGTTAGCTGCTTGGCCTCTCAGACTGGCCTGCCAGATGCCAGAGGGAGGCTGGGGGAAGGGGGAAGGAAGGAAGGGGAGAAGGGGGAAAGGGGGGAAAGGGGGGAAAGAGGGGAAAGGGGGAAGGGGTGGGCACATGAGGCTTTCACATGAAACCCGAGGACAAGAGCAATTGTGTCCTGTAACAGATCCCATCTCTTTGTTCTCCTACTGAATTAGATTTCTCTACAAACTATGGGAGAGATGGCAAACAGCTCAGAGGATGTGGCTCCTGCTTCTAAAATAGAGTGTTCCTCCAGAGCTACTTCTAGTCTATATAAACTTTAGCCCAAGAAGTGACATAGGTGACCCCAAGAATTAATAAATCATGTGACAACATTAAATCATTTTGTTCCCTCCCTGCCTTCCTTCCTCCTGAGAGACAGAGAGAGACAGACAAGAGAGAGAGAGAGAGAGAGAGAGAGAGAGAGAGAGAGAGAGATTATACTAGCAGTAGCCTCAGCCTCATTGTCTATTTGGAGTAGCCTGTGGTCTGGGGCCTGTGATGTTGCTACTGTGTAGTATAAATAATTCTTCCTAGCAAGACCTTGAATCAGCCAACAGCCAACCTAGAGATGCCAGAATGTATTATTATTTTTGCTCTCAGTCTGGGCTTGCCTCAGCTCAGCCTGCAGGTCGCCTTTGGCATCTCTGCAGCATGGCTCTGGCACTGCCTAGGTGAACTCACACCTGGCAACTAAAGCCAGACTCCCGGGCAGCCCTCCACCTGTGTGTGCTCTCTACCTGGCCCTCCTGATGTGTGTCTTTGCCAGAGCTCAGGGGTCCCTAGGTGCACGTTGCGATGTCTGCATCTGCCTTCTGCCTGAATCTCAAAATTCACAGCATCATTCATTCTGTCTTCTACGGGAAGAGAAACTTTAGCTCTTATTGAGACAGCAGCAAGGCTTGGGAAGAGCACATGGGACTGGGGAATAGTGATTGGGGCCATCCTACTGCTACCTTCTTATTGTAGTATACTATTTTATAACAGGAGCTAGGAGTGGCTGCAGACACCTGCAGTCCCAGCACTTGAAAGGCAAGAGGATTGCTGTGAGTTGAAGACCAGCCTGCCTGGCATAGCAGGTGATACATAGAGAGACCTGAGGAGAGAGTTCAGTGGATAAGGTGCCCGCAGGGCAAACTCAAGGACAAGGAAGCAGGGCTGGAGAGATGGCTCAGTGGCTAAGAGCACTTAATGCTCTTCCAGAGGACCATAGTTCATTTCCCAGCACCTACATGGTGGCTCACAACTGCCCATAATTCCAGTTCTAAGGGGACCTGGCATCTTCTTCTGGCTTCTGGACACTGCACAGATATGGTACCTAGACACGGGACAAAGACATCTATGAAGCCAAAACACCCAAGCTCATAAAAATAAATAAATATTTTGTAAAAATAGGAGAGAGTGACTAAGGAAAGACACCAAATGTTGACCTAAACACACACACACACACATACACAAGCACATTATACACACACACACAAGCACATTACACACACATACAAGCACATTACACACACACACATACACAAGCACATTACACATACATACACAAGCACATTACACAAACACACATGCACACACACACACACAAGCTAAAAACTTACAAATTACCATTAAACCATTTTGTTTGCTTTTGAGATAGGGTCTTGCTTATCTCAGCCTTGTGGCTGGAATTACAGATAGGCACCACAGTGCACAACAAATCATAACTATTTTTAGGTGTACCCCTCGGTGATACCAGCATCGAGAACTTTCTCTTCCCACTCAGACTCTGTGCCCATTAAGCAGGAATTCCCAGTTCTCTTCTCCTTAGCCTGGCAGCCCCACTCTGCCTTCTGCCCCAGTCTGGCTACTTTACATAGGTCATAAAAGGAAGCCACACAGCAGCTGTCCTTTTGCATCTGATTCTTCCCTCTGGGGCTGATTTTATGAAACACAATGGCCACATTTCAAGGTCAAGGTCAGACAAAGCTAATTCTGTTTCCCATCTAAAATCACATTCAGCTACATTCAAAGTACACTGCCTAACAGAGAACACCACTAGACAACTAGACAACAAGATACTTCAACAATAAAATTCTAACAGAGAGAAGGCTCAAATGCCTATGTGGATATCCCTTGCCATTATCAAATTCCCTGGTGATAAATGCCTGAAAATTACTTCAGTTAACTCATTTGTTGTAATAGTCATGTGCATATGAGAGTGGATGCCCATGGAGGCCAGGGGATTTGGCTCCACCTGGAGCTGGAGTTACAGGAGGTTGTGAGCTATCTCATGTGGATGCTGAAAAGCAAACTCAGGTCCTCTGTAAGAGCAATATAAGCTCTTAACTGCTGAGCCCAAAGGAAGAAAGAAAGAAAGAAAGAAAGAAAGAAAGAAAGAAAGAAAGAAAGAAAGAAGAAGGAAGGAAGGAAGGAAGGAAGGAAGGAAGGAAGAAGAAAGAAAGAAAGAAAGAAAGAAAAGAAAGAAAGAAAGAAGTCAATACTGTCTGACTGAATTAAAGCCTGAAATCAAATTATCTGGGCCATGGGTTCTGGTTTCTAGAACCAGAACTTGAACCTGGGTCCCAATACCACTGAGCTGAACCCATGGCCCTCTATTTTGCTTTTTATTTTAAGCCGGTCTCACTAAGTTGCCTTGAATCCATTCTGTAGCCCAGGGAGCCCTCAAACTTTTGACTATCTTGCCTCAGTCTCATGGGAAGCTTCAATTACAAGCCTGCTCCGTCAGGCCTGGCTTACCCTATGAGTTAATATTCAAACTGCTAAGTCTTGGCATGACGATACACACTTTAAATCCCAGCACTTGGGAGGCAGAGGCAGAGGCAGGAGGGTCAAGAGTTCAAGGCTATCCTCAGCTACATATTGAGTTAGAGGCAGTTATCTAGAGAGAGCCCTCAGTGACTGCATAAGGCTGGGCTCCTTTCTTTAATAGTTCAGGTTCAGACATGCCCTCTGGGACCTCGGAAATCAACCAGGAGCAGAGGATAATTTTAGTACCGCCTATGAACAGTTTTGACTTGTAAAAAGAAAACCTGCTTTGAGGCCACATAGTCTCCCTAGAACCCCAAATTTTGTAGAATAGATTTGGACCCATTTGTCAGAGTCCATTGAACCCAGTGTTGTTCTGAAAAAGGCAGATAACCAAGGAAAGCTTTTTGGGGGATCAGTCCTTTGAGGATGACAGTCTATTCTGTGGTGGGATGTGCTGTCTTTGAATTGAAACTCACGTGAGAGAATCCTTCCACTAAGAAAAACTAAGTATAGCACCTTACAGTTCAGGAACACTGCATGGTTCCAAAGGAGCAAAAATATCCCAGGAATGCATCTGGATTTCCTAGAGTTGGCTTTTTGTTGGATTAGGCTTACAGGCATGAATTTTTCAGAGGTAAAGTAGGGTCTGACATTCCATGGACCACCGGGCAAGATAGTTCTGGAAACCACTAACAAACCAGTAATAAAGCGCTTTTAGCAGGCGAGGCACTAGTGAGCAAGTGTTTGCTGCTGTGAATGATCTTCATGAAAACACAGAGAATCTGTTTCTCTCTTGGTGGAGAACTGAGGGGAAGTAATCGTGATCTTGGGGTTTTCAGCTCAAGGTCCTCATCAGGAACTTGGAAGTTTGCAGGACAGCCCTCAGAGCAGCTCTTGGCCCATGCAGCCACAGGAAATAACATCCAAAGACTAATCCTGGGACGGACTATGGTGTAAATCTAATTAGCCACAGTGGAGTGCATCTTTTGTTCAAGTTCGAGTACTGGTCCATTCCCCTAGGAATGGGATGAGGATATATTGGCAAGATTTCAATAAAGCAGGGAGGCTGTAAACCCACAATTTTGGACTCCCTGCCAGTAGAAGCTGCCCTCCACCATCTCAGGTTAGTCTCTCAACTGTCTGGAGATCACTTAATGATCCTCTAAAAACTCTACCCTACCACCTCTCCTTCTGAGCTCTGTAACTCAACCCAAGCCCTCAAAGCCCCAAGAGGCACAAACACGGGAGATGTTGTACACACCAAGTTACAATTTGCCAAGTCATACCTGCCCGTTTTTGACAGGTCAGTGTATGTAGGCAGTCTTTGGAGGAGTGCCCCATGACCACTAGGGTAAGTAGCTTGGCAATGGGAAGGGCCTGAGGGTGGGGCCTTGTTAACATGATTCAGCTCCAGAAACATCCAGATTCCTGCCTCTCATACAACCTGGGCTATCGCCAAAGGTCGTTTCATTCCGCTTGACTGGAGGAAACTTGCTGAGTCACTAACTCCTGGAGTGTGATTTTACATGTCATGGCTCAACAACTGCCAACAGTCAAATTTGCAATGCGTCTGTGCTTAGCAGCAGGCGCCAGAGTGCATCAGGAGGTGTGGCTACTGGCAACTGAGTGCAGCGGACTGGGGTGGGGGGGCTCCAGAGGGGGGCAGAGGGATGCCATGCAAACTGACTGCACCTCTTTCCGCTGGATGGTGGGAAGTCCAGCATAGCCGACATCGAGGTTTACTGGCATCCATGAACTAGCTCCAGGTTGGTTCTGATGCTGGCAGGCTGCTGTTTGCATCTGCAGTCACACGGCTTCATTGTCTGACCGGGAGAAATTAAAGAACTTCTTCAAAACACTATTTTTCTCATTCTCAAAACCGTTTTATTTTTTAAATTGTTTGTATTGTATTGTATTGTATTGTATTGTATTGTATTGTATTGTATTGTATTGTATTGTATTGTATGCATGTGTGAGTATACTTGTTCCCATGAGTGTGGGCACATGTGTGAAGACAGAATTTGACACTAATATTTTCCCTGATGGCTTCCTGCTGTATATACTGAGGCGGAGTCCTTTCCTGAACCCAGAGCTCACAGAATTAGCTAGTCCATCCAGATAGCGTGTCCGAGGGATCTTCTGTCTCCACCTCCCACACCCTGGAATCACAGTGAGCTGCCACTTGAGCTGGCTGTTGTGTGGGCTCTGGGAATCTGAACTCCCCTCCCTCATGGTTCCACAGCATATATAGACCCTGACCCTGCAAAACTACCACGTTTTCAATATTGTTTTAGATTTATCTTAATTATTTTTCTTTATTTTTATTTTATGCATGTGGATATTTTGCCTGTGTGTATATCTCTATACCATATACAGTGTCTGCAGAAGCCAGATAAAGACATTGGATCCCCCAGAGCTTGAGTTATAGACAGTTGTGAGCTGCCATGTGTGCTGGGGATGGAACCTGGGTCCTCTGGAAGTCCCCTAAACCATTGAGCCATCTCTTCAGGCCCCAGAAAAAATATCTTAAAAGGTATATGTTATGTAACATTTCTGGGGAAGCTAAGTCATGTAGAAATTGCCTTCCACACCATGAAGTCCTATGTTAAAGCTAATTATAGTTGGCTTTGGTAATAAATGAGCCCTCCTAGAAATGCCTTAGGGGTTTGCTGTCCCAGGGGACTCTTTAAGTGTCAACTGGAAATGATGAGTGTGGTCAGGTAAGGAAATAACAGAGAAAACACGGCTCAGCAACTCCTTATTCAAATCCTCTTCATTCTAATGGACAGGACAACAGTTGAAAAGGTTTAAGAGATGGTCTGGTAGAGAGACTCCTTAGAGGGGCTGAGAACCAAAATATCAATAGGGAAACAGAGAAACTTAATGGAAAAGAGCCCGTTGGTATAGCATGTATTTTCTAAAACCCTGTTTTAAGCTCCGGGCGGACTGAGGTACCAGGCTGCCCAGGTTCCCTTGGATCCGAGAATGAAGGACACACACACATGAGTTTATTTTGCTATGCTATAGCTCAGTGGCTGGGCTCTTCTAAGTCTCTCTTGGCTAGCATGCTCTTCTCTTCACTCCCAGCTCAGCACCTCTAACTGCCCTCAGCTTCAGTTGTTCACTCACCTTTAATCTTAGCTCAACACCCTAAATCTGCCCTCAGCTTAGTCAGCCAATGGCCACTCCACCAGAGATCTCACAGGGCCTCTCTCTCTCTCTCTCTCTCTCTCTCTCTCTCCCCCCCCTTCCAAGCATGGTGAATGGAACAGGACCTTCAGAGTTCACACACAGATTCTCAGTCAAAGCATCAGAACCACCCTCTACATATTGGCATGCTGGAATTGCTAAGTGAAAATACAAGGCCTACTTAACCTCACACTAGGATCACATCCAATTACCAAGGAAGTGTGTTGTTATTATTACTATTATAGGGCTTCACTGCTGTAGGATAGGATTTCAGTAGGTGGCCCAGCCAGGCTTTGAACTTGCAATATTCGTGTCTTAGCCTCCTGAGTGCTGGAATTATAGGTATGTACCACCATGCCAAGCATTATTGATAGTAATGGTAAATTTTGTATCAAAGCAACAAAATAAGATTTTTTTTTTATTTCTGAAAAAAAAAAAAAAAAAAAAAAAAACCCACCCCTATTTCTGCAAAAAGTCCCTTACCACCACACAGGCCTCTGTCTACCTGGGTGAGCAGTCAGTGTTTGGAAGAGTTTTCAGAGCACTGGGATTAAAATAAAGAGGGGACCAAACCTGTGCTCTGAGCCAGACTGAACCAGTTTCAGTGGGGGTTCTCTAGAGGTAGAGAACCAAGGGATGAATATATATACATATGTATTATGCACATATATATGCATGTGTGTATGTATGTGTGTGTATATATATGTGTGTGTATGTACATATGTGTGTGTGTATGTGTGATCTTTAAAATAGCAGCAACAGCAGAATCTCATCCAAGAGCTGAGAACCTAGTAGTTATTTGATCCTTGAGGTTGTCCCACAATAGCTGTCTCTCACTGGGAAACAGCAATCTATATTTATTCAGTCTACAAGGTGGGATGCTTCAGCGGAACCAATCTAGTACCTGAGGCTTGGGAGGTTCTGGAAGTGCTACTTGTATCTGGTGCATGATGAAAATTTGGAAAGGCTGGTTCTGCTATCATTGAAGTATCATCATCATCATCATCACTACCGCCTTCTTCTTCTTCTTCTTCTTCTTCTTCTTCTTCTTCTTCTTCTTCTTCTTCTTCTTCTTCTTCTTCTTCTCTTTCTTCTCCTTCTTCTTCTTCTTCTTCTTCTTCTTCTTCTTCTTCTTCTTCTTCTTCTTCTTCTTCTTCTTCTGTGTCAGCAGGAGGAGGAAGAGGAGGAGAAGAGGAGGAAGAAGAGGAGGAGGAAGAGGAGGAGGAGGAAGAGAAGAAGAAGTAGGAAAGGGGAAATCAACTTAGCGAGCAAAGGGGAATATAGCCTTCTTTCTGCCATATCCTTCGATATGTGAAGGACCCCACACACACACACAATTGGGGTGGGCCTTACCACATCAATCAAGGCAATCAGGATAGTTTCTTCAAGTGGGACTCCCTACTCAGGTGATCTAATTTGTGGCCAATTAATCTTAAAACCAACCATTGTAACCACTGATATCCAGAGCTACAACACTGCTGTGCCTCATTTTTTTTCTCATTTGGGAAGTAGATGTGATATGAAATATAAAACAAAGAAACAAAAATCAGCAAAAGATTTATTCCTCTTAGAGCCCTAAGACTAGCCAAGTGTGGTGGGGCACACCCATAATCCTAGCACTTGTAAAGAAGAGGCAAAAGAATCAGGAATTCAAGACCAGCACCAGCTACACAGTGAGTTCAAGGCTAGCCTGGGATACATAAAATCCAGCCTTAAAACAAATAATAAGAATAGTAATAATAATTTTTAATTAAAAAACACTAAGGCTTAACATAAATATGAATTATTTACAAGTCTTTTGTCTATTTTCTTGCCATCTGAAATACACTATTTTACTGATAATATGTTTCTGTTGCTGTGCTAAAACTCTCTAGGGGCTGGAGAGATGGCTCAGTGGTTAAAGGAACTGGCTATACTTCCAGAGGACCCAGATTCAACTCTCAGCACCCACAAGATGGCTCACAACCATCTATAACTCCAGTTCTAAGATACCTAATGCTGTCTTCTTGTATCCACAGGCATTGCATGTATGTGGTATATATACACGAGGGAAAAACACTCAAACAGAAATAAGCATAAATCAAATCTGGGAGTGGAGGTGCTCACTTAGCCACATCAGAGCTCAGGAGGCAGAGGTAGGCGAGTTCAAGCCTGGTCTGCAGAGCGAACTCCAGGACAGCCAGGGCTACAACAAAAACCTTGTCTTGAATATTCAAACCAACCAACCAACCAACCAAATAAATCCAAAATTTTTTAAATTAAAAAAACAAAACACTCTGACCAAAAGCAACTGAAGGAAGGCAAGACCTCTGGCACCCTCTGTTTTTGCAACAGGGGGAAGAGATGGCCAGTGCCTTCGAGAGCCACATCTTTGAGAATAAGAGCCCAGAGAGGAAGGTACAGGACCTCACCGATGAAAACTGGACAGCCTATGGCAGCTTCCAGCTAGAGAAAATGATTCTTACGAATTGGCAGGCCACCGTGGGTGGGCAGTAAGGAGTTCATCACATAGAAAGCTTTCAAGCAAGCGATGGTGAAGATGTCCTTGGAATTGATGCTGGGAAGGAGAATGGGAGGAATCCCTGGGTCTTCAACACAGCTGAAGCAGGAGACACATCCCAGATCCCACTTCTTATTCTTTCTTATGTCTCTCATCGCAGATGGAGTCTCAGAGCCACGGTCTCCTGGGCTCAACTTCACTCCAATAAAAGCTCTGTCAAATCATTTGAGCTCTGAGATATTTGTCTTTCTGTTCAGCAAAGTTTGCTGTGTCAGGGCACCTGGGACTTCTAAATGTCATTTTTGCCTGAGCTGAAATGACATTCTTTTTCTATTCTGTGGCTACTATTGCAAATTACTGCTAACTTGGTGGCTACAACAACAGTTCTGGATGCCAGAAGTCCAAATGAGCTTCACTGGTTGAAAATCAAAGTGTGAGCAAGACTGCACTCCTCCTGGAGGCCCTGGGGGAGAACAGTTCGCCACCTTTGGTGGCTTCCAATGGTGCTGGTTTCCAACAGTGCTGTCATTTCTTGGTGTGTGGACCTTTTCTAGCTGTGAAGTCAGAACCAACCACTATAGCTTTTAAGTTGAAGAAGTGGGACCAAAGTCTCAGGGTCACAGGGATGTGCTGTATTGAAGACTCTGTTCTCTGCAGGTTCAAACAAGCTAACCAGTGATATGAATTCGCCTCCAATCTCTATTCTGCTTTGTAATAGAAGGGGCTGGGAGTCAAACATATTTGGGGACTGTTACTTAGCCAACAATAGTTACATTTTAAGTGTAACACTTCTGAGCATGATTTATTATTTATTTATTTGTTTGTTTATTTATTTATTTATTTTTGAGACAGGATTTCTCTGTGTAGCTCTGGCTGTCCTAGATGTTGCTATGTAGACCAGGTTGGCCTTGAACTCAGAGATCTGCCTGTCTCTGCCTCCTGAGATTAAAAGTGTGTACTACCACCTCCCGGCCATCTTTTAGTTTTAGGACACAGCCAGACATGGTGGTGTGTATCTGTAATTACAGCACTCAGGAAATTGAGGCAGGAGAATCAGGGGTTCAAGGCCCTGCCTGACTCTTAGTTTCTAAATTTTGGAAAGGAGAGCACAGGCCTATCATTTAGGAGGCAGAGGCAATAGGATTTCGAGTCCTAAGGCAGCCTGGACTGGATAGAAAGTGTCGGGATACAAAGCGGAGGGACATGCCACTGAACTCTCCGCAGGCCAAGGATACACTTGTTCTTTTAGGTATCTGTGAGATGGCTTGGGTGCCCACGAAGTGTGCTCACCTGCCATCTTTCAGAACGAACCTTAAAGAAACAAGATGTTGGGTGGCCATTTGAACACGTTCTGACTTGCTATTTTTATCTAATTTTGTATTCAAAGTTAGGTAACCAGAAGACTTATCTTGGAATTGCATCAAAACCTAGAATTACAAATATTTATACAGTGCTCACTAAGTACAGGCACTGTTCCAAGCCCTTTCCGCATCACTCCTGGTCTTCCAAGAACCATCTTTGGAGGGTTGCATGGTGTCACTGAGGGTGACATAAAGAAACACATTAGTTGCCGGGCAGCGGTGGTGCACGCCTTTAGTCCCAGCACTTGGGAGGCGGAGGCAGGCGGATTTCTGAACTACAGAAATCCAGACCCAGCCTGGACTACAGAGTGAGTTCCAGGACAGCCAGGACTACACAGAGAAACCTTGACTTGAAAAACCAGAAAAAAAAATAAAATAAAATAAAACCACATTTGTTACCAGGAACTCAGGGCCATAACTTGTGTCTTAGTTTCCATTGGAAGGAAGTGATGAAATAGAAATTGCTATTTAAAAAAAGAAAATAGACTTACTTATAGTTTGACAAAGTGTGGAAAGAAAAACTTATTTTCCTCTTCCCTGAGACTATGGTGGTCTCACAGGTTATAGAAAGCTGTGAGACCAAGCAGATGATCTGCGGTTAGCTGTGAGACAGTTTGGAAAGTTCTCTCCTGGGCTCCAGGCCTTAGGCTCCTTTGCTGCCTCCACTCTCAGCACTAGTGTCTCTTCAGACTATCTCCTCTTCCTTCCACTCACTGTGGGATCTCCAGTATGTGTGCAGTCCAGATAGGAAGGTGCTGGCTGACAGCTCTGTGGACCAATAAGTTTATGGGTGGGTTTACTTACAAGTGCATGAATGATGGGTAGCTGTGTTATAAAATTTTACAAGCAAAGAGAACAAAGAAATGAAACATTAATGTTTATAAAACTCTTATTTTAAAACCGATGGAGAACGGGCTGGAGAGATGGCTCAGTGGCTAAGAGCACTGGCTGCTCTTCCAGAGGTCCTGAGTTCAATTTCCAGCACGCCCATGGTGCTGACAACCATCTGTAATGGGATCTAAATCCTTCTTGTGGTGTGCATGAAAACAGAGCAATCCTATACATAAAATAATTAATAAATCTTTAAAAAAAATGGGAAACAATGTAGCTGTCAGAAAGAATAGACCAGATTAATTACATGTATATCAGAGAGGGCCACTGAGGTGGCTCAGTGGGTGAAGGCATTTGCTGCATATTACTGGTGAACCAACACCACAAGTTGTCCTCTGTTCTGCACATGGGCACCATGACACTTTCACCCACACTCACACACATCATGCACACTTGTGCTGTGCCATGAAAGGTTCGTGAACGTTTGTGAACCCCAAAAGATCAACAAGGAGCTGATTACAATGCAGTCACATTAGGGTCTCTTTACTCAGGCTTGGGCTCCCCACCAACCCTGACACAGCAGGAAGGTGGAGCCCTGAGCCTAGTTTTAGGCAAGTATTTATGGAGGGGGGCATTGTGGCCTTTAACATAATTGGCTGGTGTGGAAGCTAAACCATAAACTTAATTTCTGTTTTCCTCCTGATTAGTGGTTGCTAGGAAGTGAAGTGCCAGGGGCAGGCTTGTAACCTGGGGGTGCAGATTTGTTGGGGAATAACCTGGAAACTGGTGCTAGGTACTGGCCTGTTGGTTAACTTGAATTCAACCTTAGGTCAGATTCTCTAAGATGGAGTCTGAACCCAAAAGATTTGGTCTCACTTGCATGTACACATATTAATACATGAAATTTTTAAATGTGTACTACTGAGATGACTCATCCAAGGAATTATTATTGTAAATCAGCAAAATATAAGCCCTTATGTATTAATATGGGAAGATATGAAAGATGTATTAAGTGGACAGAATTGCTGAAGATCTGTAGTGGGTGTGTCTAGGGGGGGGCTGTCTAGGGGGCGTGTCTAGTGGCGTGTATAGGCATGGAAGAGTTAGGGAACTGTCCTGACAGGAGAAAACTTATTTTAAACAAGACACTTGTGCTAGCAGACTTTTGAAATAGTGGTTCCCAAGTAATTAAAGTTTCTCTAGGAATCTCATTTTGGGGGAAGGGAAAGGTGGAAGCCTAGTGCCAGAGAAAGAAGGAAAGGGAGGAACAAGTCTTTCTGGGAGAGATTTCCGACAGTTCTAACAATTTACAGGACCACCTTGCTGGAGAGACTAGCGCTGAGACACTTAAGGGTCAGTGACAGGCAGGACCACACTTTGGCCTGAACTACTTAGCAATGCATGCCTCTCGCCCTCTATTAACAGGATATAGTTTAAGTATCTTACTACCCTTTTCCTCCCTCTCTCATCCATTCATTCACTCATTCACTCATTCATTCATTCACTCATTATTGTGTGTCCTGTATATACACGTATATGTTTGTGTGGGTGTGGATGGGTGCATTACACGTGTGTTTGTGAGTGCCTGCGAGTCATGACAAATGTGTAAAGGTCAGAGGAGTCATTCAACTTTGAGGAGACTGTTCTCTCCTTCCACAGTGGGTTCTGGGGACTGAACTCAGGTCCTCGGGATTGAGCCATCTACTTGACCCTTGCCCTCTATTTAAACTTAAACCTCAGATCAGTACCCTAAAGATGATCTTGGTGGGGATAGGGGATGAGTCCAGTACGGAGTGAATGTGTATTGTCTGACATATGCCGGCCATGTCGAGGAGTGCTGTAGAGAGAATCTCTTATAAACATCACCTGTCAATAAAAAAGCCGCAGGCCAATGAGCTGAGGCAGGAAATAGGAGGTGGGACACCGGCAGGAAGAGAGAGGATTCTGGGAAATAGTGATAAAAGACAGTCATTGGTGAGATGGACCAAGAGATGAATTAAGGAGATGGGCATAAACCATCAGGTAGATCAACTTGGAGAGACACTGACAGGGACGCCAAGGAGAGGAGAAGGAAGACGCAGCTAGTACTGAAAGAGAGGTAACAAACCAAGTGGCACATGTAAAATAGTTTAAATGGGTTAAACAAGTTATAAGCTAGTCAGCGAATGGCCAAAGCTCATGGCCTAGGCATCTATTAATAAATATTTAGTCTCAGAGTCGTCATTCTGGGAGCAGGACTGGGAAAGGAAAAACGGTTTCTTAATTTTTATAAACAACCCAGTACCTCAGACCCATGGGAAATCTTGGGAGAAAATTTTCCCTGGGTGAGGCTCAGAGGCCAAGCCTTCCTCTGGTCTGAATGCAAATGTCAACAGTGTGCCCGGAATGTCCGCTGGAGTGCACTCCCCACCCCTGATCCTCCGTGTTCAACTGTATGCACTAACCCCACCTCCTTGTTCAGCTGTATGCACTAACCCCGCCTCCTTGTTCAGATGTATGCACTAACCCCGCCTCCGTGTTCAGATGTATGCACTAACCCCGCCTCCGTGTTCAGATGTATGCACTAACCCCGCCTCCGTGTTCAGATGTATGCACTAACCCCGCCTCCGTGTTCAGATGTATGCACTAATCTTGCCTACTTGTCCAGATGTATATAATAAACATACTCAGCTTCTAGGGTGCTGTGGCTTCTCCCCCTGGGAGCCCAGACCCCTGGTCCACCCCAGTTGATCCCTGAAGCATTCCCTGTATGTAGCACATAGTAAGGGGTCAATGGGCCCGTTTATTTGTTCCTCTTCTGAATGAGGTTGCATTGATAAATCTCCACTCTCTGTTTCTAGATATTATTTGCCTTTTTAATTGGCAAATTGGTATGGGTAGGCAAATCTAATTTGCTAGAGCAGCTATAACCCTAGCATCCAACCATCCTAGAGTATTCAGTTTTAGGAACTGGAAAGCTCCATTCAAAAAAGAACAAAGCAATCAACCTAGGAAATGAGATCCAACTTCTCAAGCACAACTGCCAAACAAGCGCATACACACACACACACACACACACACACACACACACACCACACACTCAAGATGTTCTCAGCTGCAGAACTAAGAAAACCATGACTTATTGACATGAACAATCTCCAACCATGTTCTTAAAAAGAAGTCTGTGATCTACAAGTCAGCTAGTTTCCCATATTTCTTAGAGTTTCATTGATGTGAAGAGACACCATGACCAAGGCAACTCTTATAAAGTCAGACATTTAATTGGAGCTGGCTTACAGATCAGAGGTTCCATCCATTATCATCATGGCAGGAAACATGGCAGCATCCAGGCAGGCATGGCACTAGAGGAGCTGAGAGTTATACATCTTGCTTTGAAGGCAAACAGGAGAAAACTGTCTTCCAGGCAGCTAGGAGGAGGGTCTCAAAGCCCATGCCCACAGTGACACACTTCCTCCAACAAGACCACACCTCCTAATAGTGCCACTCCCTGGGCCAAGTGTATTCAAACCACCATAGCCAGATATAGAGGAAGCATTCCCAACCCTTCCTGCAGGACTGAGCCTGTCTTTTCCAGTTCTGTCCCACATATCAGTGGGCTGGCTTTCAACTCTCACCTCCTTCCTGTTCCCAGACACAACCACAGTCAACAGGCCGAAGTACTGCACTGTCAGTTTCTCCTGTATAGTTTTGAAAATGAGCATTTCTTCTTTAGGATGCTTTTGGATTCATTTAACATTTGCCAAAACAATACAAAGAATCACCATAGACACACAGCCACTTTCCCTGTCACCAGCATCGCACGTCGGATAGTTTCTTGTCACAAGTTAATGAGCCAATGACAACTCTATCCCATGCTTTATTTGTACATCCTTCAACTACACTCAATGCCCTCTCTGGCTTCAGGATCCAGTTTTGGAATCACTCCATATTTTCACTCCTCAGGTCCCCTTTGGCTGTAGCAGTTTCTCAGACTTTCCATGGTTTTGGTGTCTTTGAGGATTGATTTTGCATTTTGTAAAAAGCAACTCCTCTGGGATATGTCTGCTGTTTGACTCATGATGACATGGGAGCTATAGGTTTAAAGAGGAAAGTATAGGAGGAAAGGCCATTCTTAGCATATTGGATTAAGAATACACCTTATAACCATGACTCCACACTACTGATGTTGACTTTCACCCCATTTAGACTTATTGCTCTTTGCATACTGCCAAATGAGTTCCCTGGGCAGGATCTGGGGACTGGGTGTGGCCCTGCATTTGAGGCTCAAAAAATACACCATCCATCATCTTGTATACATATATGCATAAGTAAAAACAAGGATTTGTTTTCGTTCATAATAGAATCTTAGTCAGCGTGACTTTGGAAGTCTAAACGTGACAGTGATTCAAAAGAAAAACTTGTGACCTTCATGCCAGCTGTGGGCGTGGGAGGAGGATGTAGGGTAGAGAGAAATCAAGAGAACTTGCCTATTTCTGCCACATGCCAAACTCAAAGGGATGCTTGCCAAGGGCTAAGGTCAGCTGCCAATGGGTCTAGATGCCCAGTTCTCTTTTCTGATGAACAGCAATGACCTTCCATGCTGCAGCTTGGACTTTTGAGCTCCTGTCTCCTGCAAGTGCCTGCCTGTGCCTGGTGACTCATACCTGGCATTCACCAAGGCAGTGAGAGTTCAGGAAGGCTCAGCCTGAATACAAGGAATTAAACAAAGAAAACTCTCAGGGATTAGACATGAAAATTTCCCCATTACATAGCAAAGCTTGCTTGGATTCTTTCTTGCCTTATTCAAATGTATTGTGAAACATGATTCCAATTATCTTTCCTTGAGTAGAATCAGGATATAGACTCCCCCAACCCCTTATACTGGCATATCAGCCAATTTGAAGTAACTCAAATAGACCACCCATAGTAATAATAATAATAATTAATAATAATAAAATTGTTTATTATTTATTAGGCATTTCACAGTGCTGGAGGAGCATTGCCTGAGGCTATCCTGGACTATGTAGCTACCCAGCCAGACCACAAGAAGACCCTGGTTCATAAGAAGGAAAGTGTAGTAATGGTTTGTGTGCCTGCCTCAACAATACCATCGGGGTGATAGCCATGTTTTGTAGAAGATAAAACAAAGCACCCAATGATTAAATGAGCCGAAGATCACAGAGCACAGCTGTGACACAAAGGAACAAACACATCTCCCTGCTCTTTCAAGACTGCTGCACCATTCAAAACCCAGCCCTCCCACAGCTCCACTGGTCAGCAAACCACCACACCCTCTACCTACACAAGCTACCATGGTCACCGCACTATCCGTACAGAGGGTGGGGCAGGAAGCATTACACACTACTGCTACACTGCCCAGTCACCCCCATATCATATAGTAGCGTCAACAGTGCTCCCAACAGCTTTGCTAAGTGCTGAGAACTGGAGGGTGGACAGCCCAGGGTCCCAGGAAAGGACTCGCCATTGACTCACTTGTCCCCAGAAGGATGGGGATTCAGAAGGACTCACCTTGAAGGTGAACAGACTCGGGGCTACTGGAAGAGCACTGTTAAAAGGAGGCTTCTCTGACAAAGGTAATAATCACCTCAAGTGAATGGTGATTTGAAGATAAAGGACACAGCATGGAACATGACCATGATCCCAAATACCCAATAATTTTCAAAATGCTTAATTAGTTCCATCGCAGTCCATCAGAAAAAGACCTCCCATCAAGATGACAGACGGGCCTATCAGAACAGTGACTGACAAGCAAGAGCTATGGAATGAAAACTCAGAGCTAGTCCCAGAGGTAGAGTAGCAAGGGCCCAAGGGCCACAGGGTTGGCTAGATGCTCTTCTAAAGCTGTCATGGTGGGGACAGAGGCAATGGGTGAGCTTTCAGGATCCATGAAGTGCTCACCATAAAAAATAACACTGGACACTATTAGTGTTTTGAAAGCTTTTAGTTCTCTCTCTCTCTCTCTCTCTCTCTCTCTCTCTCTCTCTCTCTCTCTCTCTCTCTCACACACACACACACACACACACACACACACACACACACACAGACACTGTACTTCCTCATATCCCCCCCCATGCCTTCCCACATCCCTCCTCCAAAGGATAAATATTTTTGACATCACTTAGCCCTGTAAGGAGCCTATTACTCCGGAGAAATCACAGTGGAGGCAATAAAGAAACAGCAGTGAGCTAGGAGTTGGTCTCTGTGACTAAACCCAGCTAGTTACTCACACATGTCCTAGTTAAAATTTCACTTTCTTCAGCCTCTGCCCCCTTGGCCAGAATAAGAGGAAGAGGTACTTGACAGACTTTTGAGCTCCTCCTTCCTTGCACACCCCTTGCTTATGGATACTCTCTCTACAAGAGGAGACTCAGGCAACTTTTGGAGCCAAATCCCACCTTGTGCGGGCTGAGCTGGAGACTCCATAGTTAAAACCCTTTCTCCTGCCAGGTTGGAGGGAAGGGTGCTGATGAGATTTTGAGCAGAAGGACACTGAGGAAGCAGAGTCTGAAAGGTGTTGTGGGGAACATCATGCTGATCGAGGAGAAGGTGAAGGAGAAGGTCTGGCTCCTGGGGACCCCTCGATTGTGGAATCACATCACCCCACAGAGCGGGACCCATGGTTATCTGCGACTCAACTATCACCAGGTGGAGTTCCTGGTCAAGAAGAAGCATATCTACTCGCCCAAGACCAGCCGGATCAACTTCACCCGCATCAATGCCAGGAATATAGACTACATCACCCAGAGCATCCATGAGGCCGTGATGCTGACAGAAGACTGAGAAGGTGTATTCTTAAAACCGACCCAGACTGGAATGAAAGCTTTACATTGTCTTAGAAAATAAAAATCCTAAAAAAAAAAAAAAAAGAAGAAGAAGAAAGAAGAAGAAAGCTTTTAAATTCAACCTACAGAGTTTATACTAAAATAAAACATACTTCTACTCTATTTTTGGTTTATTCTCGATAAGCCTAGGTATTTGGTAGATTGTGTTCCTAAAACATTCAATACATTTACAAGCTTGATTAAATTCCTTTAGTCGATTTCAAACCACAGGAGCAATATAACATAACTGAAGTCTCTGAAGAACTTCAAACATCAAAAGCAGATTTATAAATCTAGTGGGTAAGATTTCATGAATCTAGGAAAACTGATTTATAAATTATATAAGTAAATCAGGTTATCTTAATAATTTAAGGCATTATTTAAAGAAAAACAAGTAGGAACTGGAAAAATGGGTCAGTAGTTAAGAGCACTTGTCATGAAACTATTCAGACCTGAGTTCAGAGCTCAGTACCCATGTAACAAAGGAGTATGGTCTCTCACAAACCTGTATCCGCAGAGCTGTGGGAAACAGACAGGATAGCTGACAGGTTTGCCAGCTGCCAGCTTAGCAACAACCATGAGAGATCCTGCCTCAAATGAACAAGGTGGGGAGTAGTAGAGGATGCCCAATATCCCTTCTCTGGCTTCTGCACATACACACACATGCCTGTGCATACACATGTATATATGTACCATAAACAGGGTTCTATATTTATATATTAAAATGTTATACTTACATAATTTGTCGCTGTTTTTCAGCTCATTACTTCATCCTAGAGTTGATTATTTGTGTAACCAATTGGAACAGATTGATTATTTTAAGTTTGTCATGTCAACTGAATTGATGAACTCTAGATATTGGTGTTCCTGCGCACTCTGTCCTTGAACATCCTATTGGCTCTACACTTCCTGGTCATTTCTGCTAGTCTCATAGTTTTAAACTTCGTGTGCTGGTGATTCACTATTGTATATCTCCATATCCAGTAGGTGTTAGTGTTGTTCACCCAAATTTCTGATCCTTCTTTCCCAAACACCTAACAGGATAATCCTTTCTCACCCTCTTGAAATGAACCTTGACCATGTGACTGACTTTGACTAAAACAATGTATTTTATTGCCAGACAGAGAGTCCACCTCTTTTCTTCCTCTTGCTGTAGCAAAGTCCAGGTAATCAGACCTATTAGTCTACATCCCAGAAGGGAATCACCACAGAGCAGGACCTACTATGAGAAATAGTTAATCCAGTGAGACCCAGGTGTAGCAAGTAGTTTTGTACTGCTTTGTGTTCCCAGCTGGTTGCACGCACATATGCACCCACCCAGGAATTATCTCAGATCCATGGATAAAAGACACATATTAGCTCATTTTTTAAAAGATTTATATTTTTATTTTATGTATGTGAGTACACTGTCACTGTCTTCAGACACACCAGAAGAGGGCATTAGATCCCATTACAGATGATTGTGAGCCACCATGTGGTTGTTGGGAATTGAACTCAGTCAGTGCTCTTAATCGCTGAGCCATCTCTCCAGCCCATATTAGCTCATTTTTAAACTAGCTTATTGGCTCTGTGGCTGGGTTCTTCTAAGCCTTACACAACTAGCCTGTCCTTACCTTCACTCCTAGCTCAACACCTCTAAATCTGCCCTCAACTTGGTTGTCCAGTTACTTTCTGTGAAGTGCAGGGGCTGTTTCCCTTTCAGCATACATTTTGGAAGATCTCCCTTGCAGCTCTGAGTCTGTTCTGTCTCTCCCCCACTGCCCCAGGAATGCTCTCCTAGCCTGCAGGAACCTGGAAGTCTCACCTCTTTCTTTCCACCCAGCCACTGGCCACTGACACCTTTATTGATAGATCAAAAACCAATTGGGGGTGAGGACCTTCAACATCAGTCAATACAGATTCCTGATCAAAGCATCAGAACCACTTCCATACTCCCAGGGAAGACCTTCTTCCTTCCTCTAGAAAAACTTCAAATGCTGGCTCACCATTTCTAGTAAGATGATTAGGTAGACAGTTTAGATCTAATAAATTCATACCTCAATTTCTATTTTCCTTTCCCACTCTCCCAAACTCCCTACACCACCTAGCCTCCCTACATCAGCTAACTGTTGTGTCCATCCCTCTAAGGGCCTGACCTAGCTTCCCTGCATCAGCTAACTGTTGTGTCCATCCCTCTCAGGGCCCGTGCTCCCAATCCTTATCACTAGACTTTCTCTCACATCCGATATCCACCCTTTTAGCAAGTCCTGGTGGCTCTGGTGGCTCTATCTCACAAGTACAGTCAGAAATGAATTGTGTGCCACCATATCCTATGCTCCACCCTGAGCCCGGGCTTCTCTCTCTTTGTGGCCGCCTGCAGGTCTCCCTGTTTCTACTCTCATGTCTGTATGGTAAGTCTTCAAGATCAACCAAGAAAATGCCAAACTCCTGAATAGTTCTCTATTTCAGTCATAGTAAAAATCAGAGTTCTTACAAGATTTCTGATGTCCTCTCCATAGGTTTCTGACCACAGGCATTTCCAAAATACCCCCTAGAAGGCAGAACTGCCCATATGAAAAGTGGTTGCTGTACCATAAGTAGACATGTCCCCATAGGTTGAACAGCAGTGTTTTCTGAGATTAAAGCCTTCCCCCCTTAAAGGGAAGTTTAAGGCACAGAATGTTAAGGGGGAAAGTGAAGCATTCCATACTTCCAGGAAACTCATTAAGCTCAAGAGGTAAATAACTCTGTCCCTGAAACTGACCAAATTCACTAGGCTCCTCCCTCCCAACCATATATAAACAGTAAGGACTGCAGAGAGATATTCTGGCAAGCTGAGCTGTGTAGAAGAGGCTCAGATCAACTGAGCCACCAGGAAAGAACACTTTCCAACCCATTGAGCCGCCTGCAGGCTATTCAGTAAGCTTCAGGCTCCCAGCTTTCGTGAGTTTTCATCCACACCAGGTTGGGGTGGGCTCAGGTGATACAGCTGTCTTGAAGTCATTTCTGCTTCTATGAGTAACCCTCACCCATATTCCTGTAAGTAACCCTAATAAAACATGTGTTGATAGTATCCATTCTTTGGTCTGTCTCTGGAGTAAGTAGACATTTGTTTATGTTCTCCGAGGAACAGTGTCACATGATACCATGCTGGTGAAAAATTACCTCAGAAATGCTATCAACTACAGCAACTTTGAGAAAGCCAGTTAAGCTGACCAAGTAATGTCTCTGAGATCTATTGGTATATGTGTTCTACAAGCATGCTTCCCACAAGCTGCTCTTAACCAATAGCTAAGTAAGAGGCTCACCTGTTCCTTGGCTTCCTGGGCCCTTGACACTGGTTTGAGGCTTCCCATCAGCTATCCCTCCCTCGCTGCATGACAGTATTCCTTCGTTTTTTCTTCTTGCTTCCCTTCACTTGGGGGCAGACTTGTCCTGCCTTTTGACAACTGTGCTTGGCTACAGTACCCTCCTCATTTTCTGTCACAAAGGTATTTGCCCCAGTAAATTTTTATACATGTTCTGTGGTGTGTACCTTTATGTTGTGTAGCCAAATACCTGATGGAAACAAGTGAAGAAAGAAGAATTACTCTTTTATTTTTTATTTTTTTAAACGGGGTGGCAAGGGTAAGAGGTGAGCGTATGTATCATGTGTGTACAGGTGCCCCTAAAGGCCAGAAGAGGGCATCAGATCCCTTACAGCTAGAGCTGCAGGTAGATGTGAGCTGCTCAATATAGGTACTGGGAATGAAATCTGGCCTTCTGAAAGAGCAGCACTCCCAGCTGCTGAGCCATCTCTCCAGCCCTGGGAAAGATTTATCTTGACTGATAGTTTCAGGTTTCACTCCATCACTTTGGGGAACCACAGTGAGGTAGCTCAGATCAGTTCCTGGCAAGTGTGGTGGAGGCTATTCACATCACAGCCTCCAGGGAAGCAGAAAGCAAGAGCAAAACCAGAGGCAGGAAGAACCTTCAAAGGCATGCTTGTAGTGTACTGTTTCCACGAGATAGACATCACCTCAAATAGTCCACAGTTGGGATTTCAGGCATGTTAGACAAACACTGAAACATTCTTCACCACCACTCCCTGTAGGTTGGAGATGGAGGTAAGGTCTTCCTCCATAGGCCAGGCAAGCCTGGAATTCTCAATATCTGGGTTGCCCTCAAACCTTCAGTCCCTTGTCTTTGCCTCCCAAGCTCCGGGCTCACAGATCTGAGCCATTATGCCCTACTCTGATTATAGGGTGTGTGTGGGAGGGGGGTGTTGGCTTTGTTGTTCTGGATTTTGGCTTGGCTTGTGGTTTTGAGACAGGGTCTCATCTGTAGAGAAGGATAGACTAGAACTTACTGTGTAAGTCCAGTTGGCCTTGAACTTAGAATCTAGTCCAGCCTGCTGTTGAACATTCCTCCTGCCTCAGACTCCTGAATGCTGGGATTTCAGGCATGAGCCACTGTGCTTGGCTTTTACTCTTCCCCCTCCCTCCAATAACTCCATGGGCCTTGCAGGGTGACTTGCTCTCAGTATCTCTATAAACATCTGACATATCATTAAATGAAATCTCTAATTCAAAAATTTTCCACACAAATCCCAGAAACCAGATTACATACGTACATTCCTGTCGGCTAGCTCATCTCTCCGATGCTTCTGCTTTACCAGTCTTCTCGAAGAAGAAGAAAGCTTTGACTGACATACTTTAGCTGTTTCCTAAAACTAGGGGCAAGTCTTTTGTTTCTGTCTCATCCTGCCTCTTGCTCCATCCTGGCCAAATTCTTAGCCTCTGAATCATGTTTTTTAAAAAACAACTCCATATACAAGTGAGATCACGCAGTATTTGTCTGTTTTTCTTATTTCACTCAACACGATGCCCTTCAGGTTTGTATAGATTTAGGTTCCATTATATCTTTCGAAAAGATCCCCTTTACCCATGCATCCACTGGTGAACGCCTAATTAGCTTCTATCTCGTGGGTATTGTGACTAGGAGCACAGATGTCCAGCTGGTGACATGGTTCAGCGAGAAAAGGCACCTGCCACTGACAATCCAAGATCCATCCCTGGAATCTTCCTGATGGAAGGAGAGAACAGACTTTCACAAGTTGTTTGGTATCCACAGAAGTGTCATAGCCCTCAAGTGCCCACACACATAACCAATAAATGTAAAATATTAAATACCAATATCTTTTCAAGATGCTGAGTTCACTTCCTTTGACTATCCCTAGAATCCCTGGATCAAAGCAATGGCTTTTGATTTTTAAGGACCTGTCATGCTAATTTGCATTTCCTGTAATGCTATAATAATCTGCATACCCACCAATGAAGTGCAAGGTTCCCGTCTCCACCCACCCTCATCAGCACTTGCTTTCAGATCGCTCTTTCTGACATAGCCATCCTAGTCTTTCTCTTTATTCTAGACATTAGTCTAGGCTCCATAGCAAGACTATCTCAGAAAGGGATGAGGGGCTGGAGAGATGATTCAGCAGTTAAAAGCAGTTGCTGTGTAATCATGAGGACTATGGTTCAGATCCTAGCCTCCTGTCTAACAAACTGGAGGCCTGTGCTCTCCTAGAATTTCAGCTCTAAGAGGGAAAGAGGCAGGAGGATAACCGGAAGCTTGCTGGCCTCAGGTTCAGGCGGAGCATACACAAAACCCTGGGTTCAGCCAAGTCTGGTGGTGTGTGTGGTACAGTCAGGAGTATTAGGAATTCAAGACCATCTGTAGTTACATAAGAGTTCAAGACCAACTCAAAATGCATGAAACTCTGCTTTAAAACAAACAATATAAAATTTCAAAAGCCTAGATAAGGAGGTTAGAAAGATGATTCTGTGGGTAAGAGTTCCAATCCCATCACTTGCTCAAAAAGTTAAGTGTGGCTAAGCACTTGTAATCCCAGTGCTGTGGTGCAGAAACACGACGATCACTTGGGCTTATTGGTCACCAGCCAAGCTCCAGGTTCAGTGAGAAGCCATTGCAAAGGAGTAAGGCAGAGAATGATAGAGCAGAAAACCCAATGCCCTCCTCTGGTCATTTCTGGACATAGACACCAGAAAATAAATACACAAAAACAATAATTGTTTAACAACTAGGTTTAGAAGTTTAGAAATAAACAAGGTGCAGTGACATATACCTGCAATCAGAAAGTAGAGCTGTCATGGTAAATAATACTAATTGGGGGGTTTCCACCCTGCCTTGGATCACTCAGTGCCTAGATAAAAGACACATACCGTTATATTGATAATAAGTCTTTAAAACACTAGAGTTGGGCATATGTCAACCTTCTAAGCTATTTTGCCTACTTCCCTATCAATAACCCCTAGATATAATTTGCCATGCTCCACCTAGGCTGCTCTTACTTGAACTGGCCAGCCTTCATGGCCACGTTTTCATGATTCACCTACCCCATGGCCTCTTCTCCTTTCTCCATCTTCTTTCCTCCCTTTCATGGTCCTGCCTCAGATCCCAAGCCCAGGAACTGAAACCTCACCTACCTCTCTTCTGCACAGCTATAGACTATAGGCATCTTTATTGACCAATCAGGGATTACTTGGGGGACAAGGTTGTGTAGTATCACTTTGGTGTATGTGGGGATCTCCCAGTCCCCGAGGCAACCAGGGCCAGTATTTACAATACATAGCAACAACCCAAATCTCAACATGGAGGCAGGGAGATTCTGAGTTCAAGGCCTGCTTGAGCCACATAGGAAGAATCTGTCAAGCATTAGTATGTAGTCAACAGCATATCTAGTGGAAGTAGAGGAGAGAAAGGACATTTCAAAAGGAGTCATGGGACTTAACAACGGATCAGACAAAAGAAGACTTGAAGGTTCACTGAGGCAGATCCTAATGATAACGGTAACAGAAACCAGAGTAGGCTGGAGGGAGACAATCACAAATCTAGTTCTGAATATGCTGAGCTGAGATGTTGCAGGATGTCTGGGTGGAGCTATAGAGCGGGCAATTGGAAACCCATTTCTGGAGCATGACTTCAGTCTTTTGCATAAAAGCAACAGCTTAAGCAAAAGGAGGAAGAGCTACCTGGAAACTAGGAACATGAGTCTGTAGGACTCAGTCATCCTTACACAGAGAGATAAACCATGTTCTGGGAAACAAGATAAAAATGTGTATAGGTCCTGTCTAATGCACACATCTCCCTCCAACCAATAAGCTCCTACTTCAACAAGCTGTTGAAGGAACAGCTTCATGTAAGGAACTCTTTGCTGTCTCAACAACTGGACAACATTTTGCAGTTTCTCGACAGGAGATACTGATTTGAACAGGTTTCTGTTACGGTGTGCTTCAAAATTACTTTACTTCACATTATTTTCCCCCTTTAGCCCAGCTACACCTAATTAAGGCTTTCTCGGAGGTCTGGGGGGGTAGTTCTTTTCAAAAACAGAATGGGGAAGAATGAATGAATGAATGAATAAATGAATAAATAAATAGATAAATAAATGACTGCCAAGGTTTCCCTTTTATCTGCTGTGGCCACAGAAGATAATAAATGGCATTTTTAAAAAAAATCCATTGAACCATCTTTCAGACTGGCCAAACACTTGGCTGAACTGTTGGCGTGCCGAGTCTGGAGTTCCGGAAGGGGATGGTTAAAAGCCTGCGTGTTTCAGCTGAGGTTACGTGGCAGACACGCCACCAAAAGTGGTGGCGTCAGAGCTGTGCTTCTCTGGGAGAGTTTTATATCTTTAGTCTGCACACACCGGGCTTCTGCCCAGAATCCAAGTGACCAGCCCCAGAGCGAGCTAGTGCATGCAGTGGCTCACCCTTGGCACTGGGCAGTGTCACCCAGACTCCCCGGTCATCTGAGGGTAAAGCTCTGCTAGAGTCCTGTGCGTGCACGCAATAAGACTTTCCCCATCCACCTACTCCTTTGTCTCTGCACCACGAAAGCCTACAGAGCCCTTAGAAGAAAGGATTTCCCGCAGGACGGAGGTTGGACCATTCAGGGCTCCCTAGTGGAGGGCGGACACCAACCTCCGAAGGCCCCTCTCCTCCACCAGCTGGGGTGAAGAACGCCAAGGCGTTCCAGACGCTCCCCTCCCTCTCACCCGAGGCCTGGACAGTGTGCAGCCCGGAGAGGCCCCTCCGCCCGCTTCCGTTAGCTAGCACGGGAAGCTGCCAGGAGACAGGATTGGCCGATGGCTTCACGCCCCGCGGTCTCGGGAGAGCCCCGCCTGCCTGTCTCTCACTCACTCCCTTTGCTGTGCCTCCGGGAGGACGAGAGAAGGGCGGGGCCTGGGAAAGTCGGGGAGGTGGGGAACGGATCTTCTAGGCTCTAATTGGTCTTAACATCGGAGGCGGGCCTACGTGGGCGGGGCGAGCTCCGGCCCCGCCCCCCTTCCTAAGCTGCAGCCTCCAGCGCGCCTCCTGCGTTGCATCATCTCCAGCCAGCAGCAGCTCTGAAGGAAGGCTGGGCGCGGCGCGGTCTGCTCTGTCTTGGCTCCAGCCCACGGCCCACGTCTCTCTTTATCTTTCTGGAAACTGTTCCCGTAGGGACCCGAAGAGCTCGGGAGCCGCAGCTGGCACAGGCCACTGTCTCCGCCTGATCCATTCATTCGAAACCGGTCTTTTCTCCAAGTCCAAGTTCCTCGCGTGTTGCCGCTTAGAGCGGCGGGCAGCGACATGGAGAAGAGCGGCGAGACCAACGGCTACCTCGACGGCACCCAGGCAGAGCCTGTGGCCGGGCCCCGAACGCCGGAGACGGAGACCCGCAAAGCGCAGCGCTGTGCTAGCTTTTTTCGGCGCCACGCGCTGGTGCTGCTCACCGTGTCGGGGGTGTTGGTGGGCGCCGGCATGGGCGCGGCGCTGCGCGGGCTGCAACTCACCCGCACGCAAGTCACTTACCTGGCCTTCCCCGGCGAGATGCTGCTCCGCATGCTGCGCATGATCATCCTACCGCTGGTGGTTTGCAGCCTGGTGTCGGGCGCCGCCTCCCTGGACGCCAGCTCCCTCGGGCGTCTGGGTGGCATCGCTGTTGCTTACTTCGGCCTCACCACGCTGAGCGCCTCTGCGCTCGCCGTTGCTCTGGCGTTCATCATCAAGCCAGGGGCGGGCGCGCAGACCCTCCAGTCCAGCAGCCTGGGGCTAGAGAACTCAGGGCCTCCTCCGGTCTCCAAAGAGACCGTGGACTCTTTCCTCGATTTACTCAGGTAATGCTCTCCACCCCGCCAAAGGCACGGCGGGAGACGCTACATGCACTCATATCACCTAGAGTTAACATTCAGTTACTCTTGGCCTTTAACACTAAATATCAAAATTATGTCTGGGCTACGTGCTGGCCACACCTTAAAGATTGGAAGCCACAGCTTTTGGCTGGAACCAGTTTTCCGTTAGATGGGGATGTTAAGAGTATACCTTCTCAGTTGCGCTTTACTCCTTACACTGGGCTGCTCTCAGTTTAGTTTTTTGTTTTGTTTGTTTTGTTTTGTTTTTAATTGTTCCCATGACTTGAAAATCTTCATTTTCTCCTCTACATCATCCCAAAGCTTCTAGGACATTGAGTGACTTTTGTCTGAGGAGCTATCCAGCTTGTAGTCTGAGACTGTCTCTGATTCAGCTTTTGGGCTGTGAAGGAAGTTGGCAATTTTCTGCAGAATTATGGATGTGTCCAAGAATAATAAACGTGGAGTTAGTTAGGTGGAGCCCGTTGCCCAGGTAGCGACTGCCTCTCAGGCTTGGGACAGGTTGCAGACGTTCTTGGTCAGGTCCACTGCCTAGCGTTATTTCTTTATAGAAAGGTGTGAGATCCAGAGGGTTGAGAGACACATCTTCTCTTTGCTTGTTTTTTCACTTGGGAGTTGTATTTCATCCCCTGAGATGATAGAGTGTAGTTTTCAAAGCTTCACCTCTCCATTTCTACACTAATCCAAAGTTCACAGATGGGGAAACAGCCGTCTGCAGGCGTTTACTAATCTAACCAGGTTCGTCTGAGCGAAGAGTCCAGCTGGCTCGCCTTCCAGCTTTCTGAGCCTTAGTGGTATGTTTTGTCTTGAGTCACTGGGCAAAGCTCCTCATTGCTGAGGTAGTGAAAACCAGAGGACTCCAGGCGAGTGACTTGTCTTTCTCCTGTCTCCATTTCTTCATGTGGAAAATGTGACAGCTGTCTGCCACTTAAAGAGTTTGTTCATCTAAAACAAAACTAAAAACTCAAGATGTGGTATTGGGAAAAAAATCTGCTGAAAAAGACCAAAAGTTCCTGCAAACAGAGCAAGTGGAGGTAACCCATGGGACTTCGATGGGACTGTAGGCTCGGTGCCTGCCAGGCAGCTTGGTAGTGCAAGAGTTTTCAGGTTTGAGAAATAAGTGTAGATGTGTTCAGAGAAAGAGAAACCTACTGAAGCCCAGAGCCCCTTTGACTTATTATATCAGGTCAGCTCCCTCAGGGAGAGAAGACAAATTTGGGGTTTCAGGATTCTTTTTGTGGAGCCTTCTGTGGCCCACATGGGAGTATTATCTGTGCCTCTCTGTTGATAACATGGGAGTCTTAACGGTATTCTTCCATCTTTGAAAAAGGAACTGACCAGTAATTGAGGGTGGGAGGAGTAAGAACCCCTTTATGGCCATCACCCCAAGAAAGGACTTACTACTTACTGTTTTATGGCTGTGGTTTTAGACCCAAGCCCCCTCAGCTCCTGCTTTTCAAGTGAATGGTGACCCAGTGTCTTGGCTTAAGGGTCAGTGTAGGTGTAACTTCTCAGCAACTAGGGCAACCCTTGTCGCATCTCCCAGAAGAGCTTTCCCTGGCCTGTTAGGATGGGGTGGTATTTTCTAATGCATCTACCAGCTAGCTGCACTTGACCTAGCAGCTCATGATTCTGCTTCCAACCCAGGAAACGTAGGCAAAGATTAGGGATGAGAGTGTTTGGGACACTTAGGAAGCAGGGCTAGAACATCTCCTGTTTGAGACCAGCCTGAGCTACTAGTGAAATCTTAACCAGGGGCAGGGTTTATGCTTTAATAGTAGAGGGCTTGTCTGACATGCTTAAGGCCCTAAGTGTGACCCTGATGGGGTAGAACAGATTAGGAGATCAATAGGTCTTCTGCCCCATGGTTCAAGGCTGCTTGTCTTGCTCATTCCCCAAGACAAAATGTATAGTAATGGTAATATGTCCTGGTCTAATGTCACTGTCTCAGAAATATTTGCTGAGAGCCAAAAGAGGAACCAAGAAGAGGAACTGCCATAAGCCAGGTTGGTGCCCACTCCCTCCAGCTGGGCATTTGGATGAAGCACTTAAGTGAAGGAAAGTATGCCTGCATCTGCTCAGAGTAGCTTATGACAGGAAACAGGCCCAAGCTACCTAGAAATGCTACCTGGGTCAAGGGAGTCTCTGGGTCAATTGTTTTTCTTTTCTGTTTTGTTTTATTTTGTTTTGTTTTTCTTAAAAATAAGATTTCACATTCTGGCCCCTGGCTGTCCTGGAACTAGCTCAGGCTGGCCTCAAGCTTAAAAACACACACATACACAATATCATAATCAGCACCAGCCGTGCAAGTCTGCCATCCCCAGTCCTTCCTCAGCTTCCATCCTTATAGGGGGTACCAAGATCTGAAAGGAGAAATCTTTGTTAACTAGCTCTGAGACAATAAACACCGGGCTGATAAATACTTAGCAGGTATACATACTATGCCTTATCCTGTTCTGGAGTCTTTGAAGTTCCTGCAGACTTAGTAAAGAATTTTTGAACTTAAATAAAAGGAAACACTTCTGAAGCAGCAGCAACAAAGGGGAGCAAAAGTTCACTACTTTATATTCTTATATAGGATGGGGAAACACATACCACCCTTGATGACAATAGATCAGAAGGACAAACGGCACCAGATGTGTACAGAAGTAACGTTTTTGAAGTTTTTCACACTGAACTGTTGGGTTTGTGCAGCACAGCCAACTTCTCCATTTGCCAGTCCAGGTAAACCTCACACCTGTTTGCCTGTTTAAGTCATGTATCCAAGTGATGCCTTGCCACACTGAGAAGGCGTGTCCGTTCACTGCACTGAGAAGCCAGAGTGAGGTGTGTCCATTCAGTCTCTCCACGTTTGGCCTGAGGCACTGAATCTCTGGATGAACAGCACACTCCGTGTGCTTGTGCTTTCACTTTGGCCCATAGTAAGAGATACGTTTTATATTATGGCATCTACATATACACACTCCCCAGGCCGGCACTGGCAAATCACAGCAAGTTACAACAAAGTGTTTTAAGTGTGGTACATGATTACTTCTAAAATGCTGATAAAGCCAGTAAGTTGATTTTGCCGACAGCTCACATGTGAAACACTTTGGTCTAATACATAAATGGTGTCTGTAATTCCAGTAACTTAGGATCAAACAACAGAAAAGAGAGATGGATGTAAAGCTGGATGAGATGAAGAGTCACGTCCCAGGGTTAGAAACACATAACACAGCTAGGCATGATGGAGCACGCCAGTGGAAGGTAGAGACAGGAGGACTGGCTATGTGAAACTGTATCTCAGAAAAACAAGAAACACCTTATGCAGAATGATGATTTGGTATTTCAGGTCCAGAACAGCATGTGTGTACTGCGCAGGGATATGCGCTAGTCACATGTAGTTATTTAAATGACGTTAGGGCCAGTTAGAGGACGGCTGCCTAGAATACACAAAGCCCTGGGTTGGCCCCAGCACTGCATAAAGGAGATGAAGAAGCACTTACCTGTGATCCTTGCACTTGAGAAGAGCAAAAATTCTAGGCCATCCTTAGCTACATAGTCAGAGGCTAGCCTAGGATACATGAGACCGTTTCAAAATAGAATAATAATAAATTTACTTTAAAAGTATGTAAAACTTTCATTTCCTCAGTTGTGCTGTTAGCTAGTTATCAATGTTTAGTCTAGGTTTTCCAGATTCTTGGCCTCTTATTTGAGGATCTAAAATAAGGGCTTATACTGATCTGCAAAATAGCAAGGAAACTTTATTCAAAAGCTAAGTGATAGTAGCAGAAGGAAAATATGCTGTCAAGAATGACAGGGGCCACATGAGTGAGGTTAAATATATCTAGTCCCTATACAGCAAGGCCCTCAGCCACTGTCTGAGTAATCTTTGGTGGGGTTCAAGAGAAAGAAGGAGGTACTGAAAAGTAGCTCAGCAGTTCAGAGCGCATATTGAACTCTTGAAGAGTATCCAAGTTTAGTTCCCAGCATCTAGACGGTTGACTCCAGCCATCAGTAACTCTGAGTTTGGGGGATCCAACTCCTTCTTCTAGCCCCTTTAGGCACTAGGCACACATATGGTGCACACACATATACATATAGACAAAAGACTCATGCATGTAAAACAATAAATAAAAGGAGGAGGCGTTTGAAGTATTTGTGCTTCAAACATAGCGTGAGTGGTTCTGTTGTAACTGACAGTCTTTTAGCTAACATTGATGGATGGTGCTGGGGCCTATTATGATTAGTGCTATGTAAACCTTTGCTCACTGTGCATATTCTTTTCTGTAATGTATCTAGTTGAAATTGTATGTATTCCCAATTAACCACGATATAAGATGGTAAGCAGTTTTATCCTAAAATTCATGCAGAGGACACAGTTTGTCTTAACACTCATATACACAAGAGAGATTGGGCCTCTTACTCTCCTATGGGATATATTGAGATATACATGAGCTATCATAACTACACACTGTCTGTTCTCAGTGTTTCCCATCTTTCATCTGGGCCTTGCAGCTGGCCCTGTCTTCCTTTCTTTTTTTCTCTCTCCTTCCTTCCTTCCTGTCTTTCTTTCTTTCTTCCTGTCTTTCTTTCTTCCTTCCTTCCTGTCTTTCTTTCTTCCTGTCTGTCTTTCTTTTTTCTTTCTTTCTTTCTTTTTTCTTTCTTTCTTTCTTTCTTTCTTTTTTCTTTTTTCTTTTTTCTTTCCTTTTCTTTCCAAGCCATTGGTCTGACTTGCTGGAGTGTCATCTCACTGTGCTTATTCAGCATGTATTTACTTTGGCTTCTTTTGCTCAGGACAGTGCTACTGAGATGCTCTGTGCTGCTGTTGGTCCCTTTTATTGCCAATTGGTGCTCCACCGTATTGATTTATCACAGTCGACTTATTCATCTGCAATGGGCATGGTACTAGGGGCCTTTATGAATGATGCCGTCATGCATACAAATCCTCCTACAGATACATATTTTTGTTTCTCTTGGGCAGACATCTGGGTGTGGAAGTGCTGAATCATGGTGAATATATTTTAACTTTATCTTGGACACTATACAGCCAAAGTACACTATATTCTTTTGAACTTACCTTTTTTTTTCTTGGTCAGGAGTTGTTTTTTTTGCCTGTAGTATTGTCCACACCCCTTTGTTTTGTTGAAGCTCACTGATGGTCTTAGAATGAACTCTGTTGGGATCTGGTCTGGATAAGATGGTACAGGGTTAGGGCTCTTGATTAAGAGATTAGGCAAGACAGAAAAGGATTTCAACCAAGGGCTATACTCCTTTGTAAGAGCGTCTATTTCTAAGCTGTGAATGGAAGACTCCTCAAACCCACCCAGGAAGCAGCTAACCCTGTAGAATATGAAGCATTTGAAGGGCAAATTATTTCCTGTGGGGAAGGTTTTCCTACTTCGGGTTACTATTGCTGTGATGAAGTACCATGGCCAAAGCAACTTGGAGAGGAAGGGACTTGTTTGGCTTCTGGTTGAAACCACTGTTCATCGTTGAAGGAATTCAGGACAGGAACTCAAACAGTGTAGAAACCTAGGGGCAGAAACTATTGTAGACGCCATGGAAGAGTTTCCTGGCCCACCAGCCCAGGGTTGTCACCATCTACAGTGGACTGGGCCCTCCCCCATCAAGCCCTAATTACAAAAATGCTCTGCAGCTGTATAGATTGAGGTTCCTTCCTTCCAGATGACTCTAGCTCAGTGGTTTACAGCCCTCCTAATGCTGCGACCCTTTTTTTCATGTTGTGGTGACCCCAACCGTACAGTTATGCTACTTCGTAACTGTAGTTTTGCTACTGTTATGAACTGTAATGTAAATACCTGTGTTTTCCAAAGGTCTTAGGCAACGCCCACCCGTGAAAGTGTTATTTGATCCCCAAAGGGATCTCGACCCCTGTGTTGAGAACGCTGGCCTAGCTTTCGTCAATTAACATAAAACTAGTCAGACGGAAGGTGGAGGTTTTCTAACTTGGCAGTTTTCATAACTTCCCTGTCCTCACAGAAGGAGAACCCTCTGGCCAACTGGGTCTGGGAACTGAGAATTGGCAAGTAGTAGGTAAAAACCGGGAAGGTTGGCACAGGCTCTCTTTCTGCTCCTGAGGAGACTAGCAAACAGAAGGAGATGCCAGACCTAGTCACAGGGGGATGGAATAGAAAGTTGGTTTTGTAATGGAAGGAAGGTAAATATATTGCTTTTCACAGGTAGACCAAAGACTACCCAATATAAGTTGCTAGTTTATCTTTCAAAAAAACTACAAATAAAATGGGATTTTATGAAACCCAGGCCAGTCCTAAATGCACTGTATGACTTTGAACTTCCTATCCTCTGCCTTCACCCCATAGGGGCTCGGCCATAGGTGTGTGTGCTGTTTGAATGGCGCTGGGCATCAAATCCAGTTCACACATGCTATCGACTGGGCTCCATTCCCGTCCACATCTGCTTGTTTAAAGAAAATATGCCCATGATAAGAACGTCTCACGATTTTCAACACGTAATTCAGCTAAGGATCCCTGTTTTCTGCCCTCGTGCAGGTGTACACTTGCTGGTTGTTCTTAAGGATGCCAAAACCAACTCAGGTTTCATAGGCCAGTGAGGGGGGCTGTGAATGCTGGTTGTCCTCTAGGAGCACAGTGAGAGTCCTAAACATGTTTCTGGTTTGATGTTCATCTCATTTATACTGTTGGCTTGTGTATTAGCTATCGAGTAACAAATGGCTGCAATACAGCAGCTTCAACTCCCACACAGGTATAATCCTGGAGATCTGTGGGACGGGAATCTTGGCGTTCAGCTTCTATCTCTTAGAGGACAGCAGTCAAGGCATTGGCTGTCTCTTATCTGAAAGCTCGTTGAGGGGAGACTTACTTTGCCGATGTGGCTATTGGCAGAATTTAGCTTGCTGAGGTTTTGACTTGGAGCCATGGTTCCTACTCTGCTGTTGACTGGGTTGACTGGAGGCCACCCTCAGTTCCTCATCAAGTGGTGCTTTCCGGAATAGCTGCTTCCTTTATACATGTGTAAGTCCAGAAAGACCAACAGGAGAGTGTGCTAACTAGACAGGAAGCTACAATTTTAGGTGACCAAACCACAGAAGGAATGACCCATTCATCGCTTTCGATGCATTATACTGATTTCGAGCAAGTCATAGACTCTATCATCTCAAGGAAAGGGGATTGTGTAATAAATGAACACCCGGAGGCTATCTTAGATTGCCCACCACTGGATCATCACACCTGCCTGTCTCAGAAACCCAACACCATATATTTTTCGTGTGTGTGTTTGTAGGTTTCTTTGCTGGAACAGCCTGACTTACCTTCTTTTCCTATTGCTGTGATAAAATACTCTAACAAAAAAAGCAACTTACAGGAGAAAAGATTTATTTTGGTTCACAGTTCAAGGTATAGTCCATCAAGGTGAGAAGAGCTTGAAGCAGCTGGGCACATTGCAGCCACATCAGAAAATAGAATGGCAAGGGAGTGTGTGAAACTCACTTTCTCTTTCTAATCACCCCAGGGAATGGTTCTGCCCACTTTTAGGCTGTGTCTTCCCATCTCAGCCAAATTCAGATAATCCCTGAAAGGCATGGCCAGAGGCTCATCTGCCAGCTCCTAGATCCTGCCTAGTTCATAATTAATTCAGCAGCTCAACTTGCCTACAGGAGCAGGAATTGGTGGAAAGTCCAGCACAGGGATCCATGTAAAGGACAACCCTGCGTCTATCATTCTTCCAGATCTGTTGTTCCTGCTGGAAGTATATAACTGGAATATGATAGTTTATAAATCAAGGCCAGTGTTCCACACAGAACCTTGCTCTAAAGAGGATATTCCCAGCACTTGGGAGGAAGAGGCAGGTGGATCTCTGTGAGTTCAAGGTTAGCCTAATCTATATAAAAAAGGAGGAGGAAGAAGAGGAGGAGGAGGAAAAGGAAGAGGAGGAGGAGGAAGAGAATGAGAATAAGAAGAAGACATCAATAAATAAAAATTATTTGCATGAATAGATTTTGGACTCAGTCAGTTTTCTGAAAACTCATTTGTTTGTTTGTTTGTTTGGTGTGTGTGTGTGTGTGTGTTGCTTGCATGTCCAGACAATGAACCCCAGAGATCAAAGCTAGGCATCTTCCTCTTCATGCTCCATTTGTTTGTTTGTTTGTTTTGAGATAGGGTCCCTCTGTGTAGCCCTGGCTGTGCTGGAACTCTGATATGTAGACTGGACTGGCGTCCAGCTCACAGAAAGGGCTGGAGCACTATACTCCCGGCTCCTTCAGTCTTGGGACTCCCAGCACTGGGATCTCAGACTCACATTCCTGCTTCTGGCTTTTATGTAGGTCCCTGGGATTTATTTTAGGTCCTCATGTTTGAGCCAAAAGCACATTTCTAACATCCATTATCCCAACCCCTACTGCCTTTTAAAAAAAAAAAAAAAAAAAATGCGTTCATCCAAACATAAAATCCATTCCTATCCATGTATTTTAGACATCACAATGACTTTATTAATATAAACAATAAAAGGAAAATAGTACAATAAAATGTGTTTATTTTATGTGTATTGATGTTTTGCTTATGTGTATCTATGCAACACATGTGTGAGTTACAGAAGGTTGTGAGCTGCCATGTAGGCGCTGAGGTTAAATGTGGTCCTCCAGAAGAGCAGCCAGTGCTTTTAACTGGCAAGTCATCTCTCCAGGCTTCTAAAGATGTGCTTTAATATATAAATGCAGACAGAGCTCTATCGATGGCTAGTGGTTAAAATGATGGCTGCACATCTTGAGGACCAAAGTTTAGTTCTCAGCACCCATAGCACAAACTAGGCATCCTATATAAACCTTTAACCCCAGCTCTGAGGAGGAGGAGAGATAAGATTGGCTTGCTCCTGAGGCAGTGAGAAACTTTTATCTTACAAAAATAAGGTGGTGGATGATTGAGATCACCTGATTTCCATCAACATCTGACTTCATGCATAGCCACAGTGTCCATTTGTACAAGCATGTGAGGGGGCATGTACACATGCATACATGTACACACGTATACATACACACACACACACACACAAATAAGTAAATAAGTCTTCAAAAGCTATGTAAATTCTCTAAAAGAGGTTGGATCCTTATTTCTGGTTTAGAATTACTGCTGACTGGACACGATGCACAGGGAGAGAAGGAGAAAGCCACTGCTAAGGAGCTGTAAGTGCAAAAAGAAGGACTCTGGGCTTATAATTTACCATTGGTGCTTCAATTTCTTATCAAGATGAGTAATTCTTGGAAACTTTCAAAACAAAACAAACTGTTATCCCATAATTTACATGGTAGCTGTATTCCTGGAAGGTATGTTCAAGGTGTGAAAAGAAAAAACAAAATCTCTCGGTTGGAGTTAGTCCAGGCTCAGGCAGGCAAGTATAAATGAGGCTATTGTCCTGCTGAACACTCTCAAAACTCTACGGGCTTTGAGACAGTTGTATAGGATTTTGTTGAACTTGCCAGGATGAATTTCTGGACCCTGGTACCCTCCCTTCCAAGACCTCCCAATTCTCTAAATGGATCTCAATTACTATAAAAAAAAAAAAAAACAACCAGATCCATTGGTTGAACAGCTTTGGTGATGTATGCCTATGATTCCAGCACTTGGGGAGCTGTGGGAGGAAGATGGAGGGTTTAAAGTCAGCTGGGACTGCATAGTAAGTAAGATCTTGCTTCAGCATTAACTAAATAACAATCGCCGAGGCTGGAGAAATGGCTCAACACTTGGAGTGCTTACCTATTGAGCAGAGGACTATCCTTCAGTTCCCAGTACACACATCAGATGACTCAACTGTAACCAAAGCTCTACGGGATTCTGGCCCTTGTTTGACCTCCATTGGTGTGTCTATACACATGTATGTGCACACACACATACACAATTAAATAATAGAAGTATATCTTAAAAACAAACAATCAAAACAGAGCTGGTGATGCATTGAAGGATCCCCAATTCAACATCATCTCTGCTACTCAGCGAATTTCAAGGCTGTTTAAATGTCTAAAGCGTGAGCTAGGGTATATCTCAATGCTAGGGCACTTGCCTAGTATCTGCAGAGCCCCAGGCCATAGAACCACAGTACTTAAAACACACACATACACAAAACAAAAACAACAACAACCAAAACCTACAACCCTGACAAAACACTTGCTTTCTTTTTCCACAGAAACCTGTTCCCTTCCAATCTTGTGGTTGCCGCATTCACTACGGTAAGGTTTGTTTGATATTTTATCAATTATATGAAACTTTGGTGGGGGAACTGTATAAACGAATGCACCAGAGTTTTGTAAAGTACAGGAAGGAGGGATCCTAGGGTACCTCCTCAAACCCTTCATGAATGGGGCTTATTAGGAGAAATGACCCTGAAATCATGATCAGGCCTCAAAGCGGGAGGGAGAGCAGAAAATGGTCAGTATATGCTAGGGTCAAGTGGTGGGGCCACGGAGGGAAGGAGAGGCTTCCGTTTGACACCTGGAGAAGAGCTTCATTAACAGTGAGAATAAGAGGCTTGGGAAGGGGTCCTCCATGAAGGAGTTGGAGGAGGATGCCAAAGGAGTTTTTATAGATATACCAGAGCAATCCAGAGGGATCTTATTATAAACAAAACTCAGTAACATTAGGATCAGTTTTTATAGAAGGATACTTGAAACAACAACAAAAAACCCCTCTAAGATCTAGAAAGGGAGCTCCAATATCCCTTTACATTATTTAGAAAATGCCCTCAAACTATTATTTGGAGACTGTCTGAAACATTAGAGAATTTTCAGAAATCATACTTTTATTCTGACTGTCAAGGTAGTATGTACATTTTTGCCAAAAGAGTGGGGTGGGTGACTTGCATATATAATGTGAAGTAGAGGAAAAAACACATAGAGCTTGGGTGCTTGTCACAGAAGGGATGGATGGGGTTGGTCTCCCTGCTCCCCAATCACTGGACAGCTGAATACATCTGCCTCTCTGAAACTTTGGTAAAGCAGAGAGAAACCAAAGCTCTTGAAACACGGGCTCAAGCAGACGCTCTGGTCTCTAGCTCTCTGTGGCTGTCTGACAGTTCTGTAGCCACGTGACCTCCTTAGCAGGGAGAGAGATGCAGTGCACACCGTGCGAAGGTGTGTGTCTACTCAACTAACAGTAGGACCGAGGCCTGGGAGACTTGGCCTGAGGACACTGCCTTACCTCATGCTCCTTTCTCTGGAGGTGGGCAGCTCAAGCCAGATTAGAAACAGATGCCAAAGAGCAGCCACACTTAGGTCATTCTGGAACACAGTGGAGTGTAATATATAAATAAAAATAAAATGTGATGAACTTTGTCTTTCTGGAATTTGTGCCAAACTTCTTAAACAATATGAAACTCGAGCTGGTGAAGGATCAAACTGTCAGCAGGAAATAGCTTACGTCCTCTTTACCCCATTGCCCAAGGAACAGATGGAAATTCTCTGTCCCCCCAGTCCCTAAATAACCCAAAAGCTTATGAAGGGCTCGCTGCCTGAGTGTTAATGTAACTTATGCAGGATTCAGAGGTCAGGATCAGGCCAGTCAAGTGCAGCTTGCCCAACACACTCACTATGAATAGTAGCCGCAGGAGAATGGGGCCTTGCTGTGCCCTTAGTGCCTCTGTTCACTAATGATGGGTTTTCTTCCTCTTTATTAGTCTGCAACCGATTACACAGTGGTGACCTATAACACCAGCTTGGGGAACGTGACCAAAGAGAAGGTAAGGTTCTTCAGAAGATGGCTTATGAAAATGTGGGGAGCCGGGCGGTGGTGGCGCACGCCTTTAATCCCAGCACTTGGGAGGCAGAGGCAGGCGGATTTCTGAGTTCGAGGCCAGCCTGGTCTACAGAGTGAGTTCCAGGACAGCCCGGGCTACACAGAGAAACCCTGTCTCGAAAAACCAAAAAAAAAAAAAAAAAAGAAAATGTGGGGAAAGCAAACCAGCTTCCTTTATAAAGGACAGCCACAGTGTGTCTGTTACTTACTGTGATTGGAGATTGGGGGTCTGAATGGAATACTTAAAACCTCCAGGGTAGGTTTGCTCCTTATAGCACAGCCAAACACCAAAGCACAGGAATCTCCAGAGGTCTGTAAGCTGCTAGTTCATAACACCTCTTCTAGCTAAAATGCAATGGAAATGTGTCTCAGCATAACCTACACATGGAACTTTAAAACACTAACTTGATATATGGGAGAAATAAAAAATAACATAATAACCCTAAACATACTTCACCATACAAATAGACAATTATAGAAGATATAACAAAGGTTTTGTATATTTACATATACTTGGAGTTAATAAATTTGGACTTAAAAACATTGAGGCCTGGTACTGATAGAGCACAGTTGTAATCCCAGCCCTTTTGAGGCTGAGGCAGGAGAATCATTGTCAGTTCTAGGATAGCCTAGGCTATACAAGGAGATTCTCCCTCAAAAATAAAATTAAGTAATAAAGTAAAGCCAGAGTGGGCTGAGCATGGTGGTGTGTGCCTGTAGTTCCAGCTACTTGAGCTGAGGCAAGAGGATCACTCGAACCCAGGGATGCAGGCCAGCCAGGGCAACATAGGGAACCCCGTTGCTGTAAACGTAAGAAAGGTGTGTCTGCTGTAGAGTCGTACAATCTCAGCAGCAGGGAATCTTGAAACTAGGGCCACAGAGTCCAAGTGCCTGTTTCAGAGTAATGAAAGTTCAGAATAACAAAAGGGGTAAGACAGAATTCAGCCTAATATTGTTAGTACATCTTTTGCACATTTGAGGGGAGGGTGCTAAGTAAATGCTTTCATATCTGTCTGTAAAATAACCCAGAATGCTATAGCTGCATCTTCAGGTTGCTGTGTTGTACCAGTGATCTGAATCTTAGTACTTTGTCCTGTCAACACACTTTTCTAAAATGGTAAATGACACTTGGTAAGGTTAACAAAATGGTATTTTCCTTGGCTTTACACCAAACTTTGGAAAATTCTTTGTTATATATAAACCAGAGTCAAACCAGGTGTAATGGCACATGCCTGTAATTCCAGCACTTGGGAGGCACAGGAAGATAGGTCTCTATGAGTTTAAGGCCAGCCTAGTCTACAGAGTAAGTTCCAGGACAGTTAGTGAAACAGTGAAATCCTATACCAAAACAATTAAACAGAGTTGTACCATTTGAACCTCAGGACAGACTTATCTCCACTGCAAACATCTTGAAATGTGTGCTGAGGGCCATCTGGGACTGTCTGAAGCCTCAAGTAATTCAGACATGCCAGAACCTTCCTGTTTCTGTAATGTCTTCAAGTTTTTGTCTAACTTAGCATTTCTGATTGTTCTGATTTCCCCAATGGAAGTGCTAGTGACCCACAGGTATCCCCCAGCTGATGTCCCCTGCTCTCCCAGGTGAATTCAAGAATGTTAGCTCTTCAACAGAGGAGTTGCGTGGCCTTGTCAATTCCAGGGTTCTTTTCTTAAAGACGCAAGTAGAGTTATCCTTGTTCCCCAACGATGGAATGCTACTGGCAGAATTAACCAGGGGAACCCAGCCTAAGGACACATGAGAGGCTCCAGCCCTCCCCTGTGGCTCTCCTCCATGCCTGCTTTGATCTCCTGTGATCACTTGCCACAGGTACAAACCTAGCCTTTTACTGAATCATTAATTCAGTAAACAGTGACATTTGGCAGCCACTGGGTGCCACACTTGGGTGATGCTCGCCCTAGACAGAGCCCTGCCCTCCTCTTAGTCTCCCATCTGCTCTGTGCTCCCTACCAAAGTGAACTTAGAACATCTGCAACTGTAAAGTGAGATAAATCTTTCCTCCAAAACACAAAACAAGCAACAGCACTTCTGGGGATCTAACTCCATGGGTAGAGCTGCCTTACACGCAGAAGCTCTGGGTTCATCTCCAGACCCAATAAAACAAGCATGGTGGTGCATGCCTGTAATTCTGACACCCAGACTGTAGAAGCTGCTGAATCCGTGAAGGTCATCTTAAGCTTTGGAAGTTCAAAACCAGCCTGGGCTACAAGAGACCCTGTTCCTCTAAAACAACAACAAAAAACCAAATCATTTGATTTTTTAAAAATAACCTAAGTACTTTACACATATAACACACGCAAACTTCCTAACAGTTATGTAGCAGCTACTGTTTTTAATCCTCGTTCTGAAGGTGTAGAACAGAGAGACTGAGTTACTCACCTAAACTCACTCAGGCTCCATAGCTGGGCTTCCTTACCTGTCACCACTCCTAGAAATGTTCCTGGTAAATTAGTTTATTAGTGTCTTCCTGTACCTCGGCATTATCATTAGATCTGAGATGTTTCTTAATGACGAATCAGAAGCACATAACACCACTACCCATCAGTCTTTACAACATGTTTGCTCAGTCATCGGACAGCTTCATGAAAATCAAACCTTTCACTCAGATGTGTCCAGTTAACCTGGAAATTAGTGAACTCTATTGAGAGTATATTTGCAGTAAATGTAAGGGTCTGTTTATCAGATACTGGGCCATGGCCTGGCTTTTGTGACAGACCTGGAAGGGATGAGGGACCTGAGAACTATCAAACTTAATAAATCTTTTTTTTCTTTAAATAGAATTAACCATAGGCTTTAAAAAAATATTGGTTATTTTATTTATTTACATTTCAAATGTTTCCCCCTTTCCGGTTTCCCCTCCACACACCCCCTATCCCACCCTGTCTCCCCCTGCTTCTATGAAAGTGCTCCCCAACCCAGACACCCACTCCCACCTCACCACCCTGGCATTCCCCTATGCGGCAGCATCGAGCCTTCACAGGACCAAAGGCCTCCCCTTCCACTGATGCCAGACAAGGCCATCCTCTGCTACATACGCAGATGGAATCATGGGTCCCTCCATGTATACTCCTTGGTTGATAGTTTAGTCCCTGGGAGCTCTGGGGGGTCTGGTTGGTTGATATTGTTGTTCTTCCTATGGGGTTGAAAACCCCTTCAGCTCCTTCAGTCCTTCCCCTAACTCCTCCATTGGGGTCCCCGTGCTCAGTCCAATGGTTGGCTGTGAGTATCTGCCTCTGTATTTGTCAGGCTCTGGCAGAGCCTCTCAGGAGACAGCTATACCAGGCTCCTGTCAGCAAGCACTTCTTGACATCAGCAATAGTGTCTGGGTTTGGTGTCTGCAGATGGGACGGATCCCAGGTATGGCAGTCTCTGGATGGCCATTCCTTCAGTCTCTACTCCACTCTTTGTCCCTGGGCTGTCACAGGAAAGAGGAGCGACTCTGCCCTCCACCCAGCCTACACACCTTGTCATAAAAGGGCTGAAGGGCTCAAAACTCTACCAGCCTTTTTTTTTTTTTTAACAGAAAACATTGTATTAAAAAATTAGTTGAGGAGCTGGTAACTTGACTAGCAGGTTAAGTCATATGCTGCTAGGTTCTGATGACTCAAGTTGGATCCCTGGGAGCCCCTGTGAAGGAGAGCCGACTCTTAAACATTGTCCTTTCTGACTTCCATGTGTGCGTGCCCTGACACATGGGTGCTGTGCCCTGTGTATGCACACAACCATGCAGATAGTAAGGAAATGAAGGTAATTTTTTCAGAACAGCAGTTGAGAGCTGGAACCCAAGGTTCAGAGAAGGTATTAATCCCAGAACCGGAGCTGCTATCTGGGGTTTTTACCATGTTTGCTATGCATCACTTTATGAAGGTTTTTCTTCTTGTTGTTTAGATTATTTTATTTATTTAGAATTATTTTATTTATCTATTCTAATTATTTATTCTAAATTATTCTTATTTATTTAGAATTATTTTAGTTATTGTGTATATGTCTGTGTATGTGTCTGTGTGGGGTTCTAGGCCTGAGAACAGCCATCTGAGGAGACCAGAAGAGGGTATTAGATCCCCCAGAGCTGGAGTTACATGTGGTTGTGAGCTGTTTCTTGTAGATCCTGAGACCTGAATTCCAGTCTTCAGTAAGTGCTCGTTTAGAGTGCCGGGCATATCCCCAGCCCCTGTTGTTTGTTTGTTTGTTTGTTTGTTTGGGACATGGAGTCTCAGTGGCCTTGAGTTAGAATCCTGCTGCCTTGGCCTCACTTGACTGAGTTCACTACCATCAGATCACGCCTGGCGGTGATGTTTTGGCAGGTGAGATGCTTGTTTACTTTAAATGACCTGCAGCCATGGAATTCAGCTTTGCTGGGACAAACAAGGCTCTGTTATGTCTCCACATCTTTTTTTCTTTATTTTCCTCTCTCTTTTTGGTTATGGTTTTTAGTTTTTCACGTCAGAGTTTCACTGTGCAGTCCTGGCTTTTCCTGGAATGCCCTGTAGGCCAGGCTGGCCTTAAAGTCACAGCAGTTGACCTGCCTCTGCCTTCCCTAGTCGCCCAGCTATGTCTACACATCTTCAGTGGGTGATTTACTGAAGACCCTTGGGGAGAGCCCACATGACTCCTGAAAATCTCGTGAGACTTGTCAGCTGGGAGGTCAGTATAAGGTCCAAATGGCAAAAGATGCGCTGACGTGGGAGACGGCAGTTACGGTCCTTGGATCTCTGAAGGAATATTCTAACAGCTAGCTTTTCTGGGTTTGTTTTGTTTTGTTCTTTTGAGACAATGTCTTACTTTATAGCTCAGGCTAGCCTCAAAACCTCAGTGCTCCTCCCTCCGAACCTCTGAGTGCTATGATCACAGGTGTGAGCAGCCACTCCTGGCTAATAACTGTGTACTCTCCAACTCTGTCGCCTGCTGTTTTCTGCTCCTTTTTTTGTACCTCACTAAAGGTTAAAGAGAACCATGCATTGGCTATTTTGCAGTGTTGCAGACACTGCGCAGATCCACGCTAACATCGCGCTCCTCTGTTGTTGAACTTGACTCCTTCTATCTCTTCTGATCTACAGATCCCCGTTGTCACAGATGTTGAAGGGATGAACATTTTAGGACTGGTCCTTTTTGCCCTGGTGTTAGGAGTGGCTCTAAAGAAGCTAGGCCCTGAGGGAGAAGAGCTCATTCGATTCTTCAATTCCTTCAATGAGGCAACGATGGTGCTGGTGTCATGGATCATGTGGTGAGTGTCACTCTGCCATTTCTTCTTCTAACTAGCCCCTGGTGTCTAGGAAAAAATTTAGTACTCTAGGTTACCCTGTGGGACAGCTGGCCCCGTGCGCTGTGTGCAGTTGATCAAGTGTAGCCTGTCATGGTAACAAAAGCAATGGTTGGACCAGGGTGATGGCTCAGTGGACGCAAGTCTAACAATCTGAGTTTGATCTCTGGAACCCACTGAGGAAGGAAAAAACAGGTGCCCGAAAGTTGTCTTGCAACCTTCCCATGTACACACATATCACACACACACACACACTCGCACGCATGCATACACTAAGGATGATGTTTTAAATCTTTAAAGAAGAGATGCAGTAGTTTCTCTTCTTGTCTGAGTCTCCTAGAGAACCAGGAGCACATAGTTACCGTTTGGTGTTCACATTGAACCCTGGACTCGAATCACCACGATCCATATTTGGCTTCCCATGTCAGTTCTTGTACTTGTCATGTCTAGTTTACTGTCTGCTGCATAAAATAAGGTTCTTTTATCTTAAAATGATAAACTTTAAGCTGCAAGGAGATTATTGGTGTGACCTTTCACAACAAGGAGAAAAAAACTTATCTCCCCCCTGCTTAGGTAAAACTTGAAATGGTCTTCTATGAAAGCTTTTAATTTATGAGTGTTTCTTTGTGTCATATTAATGAAAGGACAGTTGCTCAGTATTAACCATTAGCTTGAATTCTGGCTAAAAAATAACAATCTGACCATCTCTTTCAGAGCAACTTCTGAGAAATCAGACTAGTTCCAGCCCTCATATCTTAAAAGCTTTTCCTGGCATTTTACCTGTCTTGCTTAGAGTTTCTATTGCTGTGATAAATCACCACGACCTTAAACAGCATGAGGAGGAAGAGGTTATTTTAGATTACAGTTTCATATCCCATCCCGTCGGAGAGTCAGGGCAGGAACTCAAGCATGCAGGCCCAGGAGCCAGGAGCTGATGCAGAGGCCATGGAGGGTGCTGTTTGTCCTCATGGCTTGCTCAGCCTGCTTTCTTATAGCACCCAGGACCACCTGCCTCAGGGTGGTACTGGCCAAGGTCAACTGGGCCCTCTCATATCAGTCATCAACCAAGAAAATATACTACACCGTAGGACAGTCAGGTGGAGCATTTTCTCAATAATGTTCTCTCTTCCCAAGGACTGTAGAAACAGTCCAAATGTCTATCAGTAGTGGGTAGGTAGAGAAACAAAACTGTGGTATGTAGAAAATGGAGTGTTCCTTCGGCCTTATAAAAATGATATTCTAACATATACCACAACATGGTATAACTAACTACAATGTAAAGACATGAGCCTGCTGAAACAAGCCACAGACAGACAAGGATGTATGTTCTGCTTTTGTGTGGCTACAGCAGTAGTTATCGGAGGCTGGCTGGGGCGGAGAGCATGGGAGCTGCTGTATATGAGGGCAGAGCTTTACTTACTGGAGTGATCGGAGACCTTCTGGGCTGGGTGGTGGGAATAACTGCCCAACAACTCTAATGTATTTAATGGCGATCAACTCTGCATATAATGAATGTTTTGATGCTAAATTTTATGTGTGTTCCATCATCATTATTTTAAAAGGCAACTTTCTAAATACTGATAGAAAAAGATCTCGGAAGCATGATATGAAATGTGAAACAGTGCAGATTTAAATGTATTCCTGTATCTCTAGGCACCAGGAGTCTTTAGGTACTAGGGATGCTTGTCGAGGGACCTGGCTTTGAGGATGGTGCCCAAAGAGTTGGTGTTCTGGTCCTTAAGTGGGGATGTATTGTCATCTGAAGATGAGACTAAAATTCCTAATACTGCTTAGAATGTCTCTAGAAAGAAAACTCAGGAAGTCAGTCGTGCTGGTCCCTCCACCGGGTGCTTGGGGGCTGATGCGTGAGACTTCACGCTCCTCACACTTCCACTCCCCTTGAAATCTGAACAAGGAGGTATTATTAACTGTAAATTAAAATTTCTAAGTTAAAATGACAATTGTAGAATCGTTACTAGATTGATATTAAATTTACGGCAACTGGCTTGTTCTTTGTAGTTTCTATAATTTATTCCTTTTCTCCCTTTAAAAGAAAAAAAAATCTTCCTCTTCTGGCAGTGTTCCCAGAATATCATTGTTAATGACTTTTTCCCACGGGATCATGTCTTCCAAGCCACAAGGAATGTAAAACTTCACGGAAGCCCTGGGCCGTGTTCATTTCGTATCACGGCAGTTCTGTGGGATTCTTGTGTTTCTGAGTTCTCAGGACAAGTCTGAGCAAAGCTAAAGAGTCAAGCTCATGGTCTCAAGTGCATAGCCTTTCATTTATTAATTCTTTGCCTTTTGCCATGTAGTTGGTAGCAGTTCGTCAGTTAAGGACAGTGCAGAGCCAGGTGTGATGGCTCACCCAGCACTCAGGGAGCTGAGGCAGGAGGATCACAAGCTCCAGGCTAACCTGGACTGTGTAATGAGACTTTGAGTAACAGGAAGGATAGGGGGAAGAAGGAGAGGAAGAAGAAACGGAAAGCTAAAAGAAAGGTGGGTGTATACCAGAGGGAGGCTCTAAGTGTGTGGGAGCACTCACCTGGAGGATGATCGTCTTCATTTTTCTCAGTCACACAAATTGTTTATTTAAAAAAAAAAAAAAAAGTCACCCCACCTGTGATGGTTTGTATATGCTTGGTCCAGGGAGTGGCACTATTAGGAGGTGTGGCCTTGTTGGAGTGGGTGTGTCACTCTGGGTGTGGGCTTAAGACCTTTACCTTAGCTTCCTGGAAGCCAGTCTTCCACTAGCAAAGTAGAACTCTCAGCTCTGCCTACACTGTGCCTGCTTGGATGCTGCCATGTCCCCGCCTTGATGATACTAGACTGAACCTGTAAGCCAGCCCCAATTAGATGCTGTCCTTTATAAGACTTGCCTTGGTCATGGTGTCTGTTCACAGCAGTAAAACCCTGACTAAGACTCCACCCCGTCTTTTGTGTGTGTGTGTTGAGAGTTACTCTCTGGAGAGACGAAGATGACCTAGTTGAAAGTCCTTGGGAGGCTCAGTATCTCCCAGCCTCGCCACCTCCCTAATGAGATCTGTGCTTATTCCTAGGTATGTACCTATAGGCATCATGTTCCTGATTGGAAGCAAGATCGTGGAAATGAAGGACATCATCATGCTCGTGACCAGCCTCGGGAAATACATCTTTGCATCTATACTGGGTCACATTATCCATGGAGGAATTGTCCTGCCTCTTGTCTACTTTGCTTTTACCAGGAAAAACCCGTTCAGATTCCTCGTGGGCCTCCTCACCCCATTTGCAACAGCTTTTGCGACCTGTTCCAGGTGAGTGGGCTGCAGAGCCAACCGAATGGGTGTGGAGCCAGGTGAGCCCCGTGATCCTCTTGGGAACATTGTGTACTGAGGCAAGATGTGACCCTTAGGGGAGTCCCCGTGAATAATGTCACAAGTGAATTCTGTTAGTCATGTTTGAGTCCTGTGGGATTTGACAGTTACACTGGAAACTTTGAAAGAGGTCTGGCTGGCCTCCTTCATTTCAAGGGAAGGTGGCCAGACACTGGCTGCGTGGCCACGCCGGTGTGTTCCGGGGTCTGAGCTGAGTGGTGTTCACCTGGCTGGGGACCGTTTCCATGCTTGGTTGTTTTCCCATCTCTAGCTCAGCAACCCTTCCATCTATGATGAAGTGTATTGAGGAAAACAATGGTGTAGACAAGAGGATCAGCCGGTTCATCCTCCCCATTGGGGCCACAGTCAACATGGATGGGGCAGCCATCTTCCAGTGTGTGGCCGCAGTATTCATCGCCCAGCTCAACAATGTGGACCTGAACGCAGGACAGATATTCACCATTCTGTGAGCCCGTTACTCTTTCCTACATTGTTAAGCCTGGCTTAAAACTTTGATGTGTGTGTTCACGATTTCCTTTGAAAAAAACAATCCCAGCATCACTGGTGTCTTGTCTGTAAAGGCGGGATGGTGAGAATTCATCACAGTCATCCCTCAGCATTCTGAGGCCGTCTTGGTTTTCTTGCTGCCGGGACAGAACACCTCACAGAAAGCAATTTAAGGCAGGAAAGCTGTGTGTTGTCCTATACTCTGAGAGGATACAGTCTGTTGTGTGAAAGGCGTGGGAGCAGAGGCTGATTGCCTACGTCTGGGCTGATCAGGACACAGAAAGATGAGTGCTGGCATTCCGCTGGCTTTGTCCTTCTTCCATTCTTATACAGTCTAGAACTCTACCTATGGTATGGTGCTCCCCACATTTAGGGTCAGTCTTCCCATCCCAGTTAACCCTCTTTGGAAATGTCCCCAGAAACACACCCTAAAACATGCCTCACTAAGACTCTAGGGCTTTCCCAGTTCAACCAAACCAACAATCGAAGTTTTATGTCACAGGGGCTTTAGGTCCAACAGATAATAAGTAGATGGAGTAGTTGGTTTTTGCATTGCTATGACAAACTATTTAGCAGAAACAGCTTAAAAGATGAAAGGTTTATTGAGGCTCCTAGTTCAGAGGAATTTCGGTCCATCAAGAAGGATAATGTCCTGTTTACATGGTGATACACAGGAAGCTGAGGAGGCAGGTCAGGACAGGGCGCAGGTATAATCTCCAAGCCCATCCCTAGTGAGCTACAGCCAAGCCTCACCTCCCAAAGACTCCACAGCCTTCAAAGTACAGCTGCCAGCTCGGAACCAAGTGTTAAAAACAGCCTGTAGGGACATCTCAGGTTCAAGCCATATCAGTACTGCCTTGTATATAATTTGCACATATATTCCTCAATACTTTAAATCATTTCTAGATTTCTTATCTAGATTACTATGATGTAAGTGCTAGGGGAGTTGTTGCCATACTTCATCATTCAGGCCATAAGAAAAAAAATGATTCCTAGATGTGCAGTAGTTAGTTTGTTTTTGGTATTTGGGGTCGACAGTTGGCTGAACTGGTGAGCACAGAACTGGAGAGTGTGAGGTCTGAGTGTACTCAGAGGATGTCTCATCTGTTAAGCTCCTAGAGTATGTGGTTGTTATTTATAAGTCATGGCTGCAATGCTCTGTAATTCCCTGGGCCACCTCCATGCTCCGTGTTCAAGGCTACCTTTGCTTTGCTGTACCCTAGAGTGACTGCCACAGCATCCAGTGTTGGAGCAGCAGGTGTGCCTGCTGGAGGGGTCCTCACCATTGCCATCATCCTGGAGGCCATTGGATTGCCCACACATGACCTCTCTCTGATCCTGGCTGTGGACTGGATTGTGTAAGTAGCTGATTCCAAAGACCCTAGAATAAAGAAAGTCTGTCGAGGCCCCTGAGAACTAGACCTGGTGCATGTAGAGACACTTGAAACCATCTTTGCTTTAGAAGCATCTGTAGTTAAGCCAGCAAAGCCAGATTTCTAACTGTGAGAAGTCAACAATATACAGACAAGAGCCCATGAACATTCACAAATGTTATGAGAGATGACCATCCAGGACCTTGCTGTATTGTGTACAGTATGTTCAAGGGGCAGAGCAGAGTGTCAGGACTTGGAGCAGTGGTTGGTCCTGGCCTGTAAATCTCTGAGGAATGGTTGCTATGCAAGGAGAGCATGCACACACCCTGTGCTGGGACTCAGGAGAAGTTAGGCAAGGAGGTGAGCAGGCTGCCCTCCCTGCAGTTCCCTTCACACACAAGCATGTCTGGAGGTTGATCACCTGGGCCTTCTGATACCTCCTGCAGATGTAAATAATACTGTTCTATAAGAAAGTTGACTAGGGCAATGATATGGGGAGAGCAGAGCTCAAGGGTAAGAAAAGAGCATTTAGCCCGCTCATCTGTGTATCTTGCTGTCATAGTAGAAGCCTTACCAGTCATGATGAGGACTAAAAGAGTCACTACTCTGTACAGTGCAGAGAACATGGGGCACGTGGGACAGCATTCAGCAAACATTAGTGAGGAGGATAAGCCTGCTGGGCTGGTCGCAGCCAGGCAGAGAGACACAGGCTTCAGGTGTCTGGCACTGGTCTGCAACGCTGGGCTGAAACCTGAGGGCTCTTCACAGAAATGGGGTAAAATGTCTGATAGAGACTCCTAAGCTTCAGACACCTCATCAGAGGGAGCTCCATTCCTGTGCTAGACAGGACCAGAGCCAGTCAGGGATCATCTGTCTCCTTCCAACTGTCTCCTCTGCCCAGAGAATGAATCTCAGCCTATGAGGGAAATAGCACCCCTGCTGGTTGCCCAGTAGAGGCCTGTGGGCACACAAGCCAGCAGAGGGCTCCAGCCCTCCAGTGCCCTTGGGGAAGATCACACCATTTTCCCTGTCTTCAAAATGACTACAGGCCTTTCTCTGAGTTCCCGTGACTAGGGTGATGTTGAGCTAACCTGTGCTAAGTAGGCTGTGGGAAGGGCAGGGCTGTTTTCTATGACATGCTTGCCCACAGCCATGGAATGCACATGCTGTTGGTAGCCAGGACTGAAGCAGTATGCTGGAACACTGAGGGGAAGAACAGCTGAACTCAAGGCCGTGTCTACTTGCCTCTCCCAAATGCACACGGTGTTCTCTATAGCGGGGCCATTGCACGTAACAAAAGTCTATGGAAAGACGGCTGGCAGGAATAGATTGCATAGCACTCCCAGAAGTCTCGAACATGCTCAGGTGACTTGTTTGCTACCTTCAACTGCTCTTTTCCCGACATTTTCTACAATGAGCATCTGTTACTTTCCTAAGAGTAAATGCTGCTCTGAGGTGAATTTAGCACAGATCTGTTGGAGGAATGCCCTCCAGTGTCACAGCTACATCCAGCAGGGCTCCTGACGAGGGTGCTGAGGAAATGAAGAACAGGACACACGCTGAAGAAAGGACAGGCATCCAGGCCCAGGGGGCTGGGGTCGGACGGAGAAGCACAGCGCCCAGGAAGTTCAGGGAGGCAGAGTTATTGCATATAGCTGAGTCAGGGACACCGCCTTTATAGTATACAGCTGACTATGGAGGCACATTCACCTAACCTCTGAAGGAAAGTCTCTGTAAGACAGCCGACTTCCGGCCATAAAGTGTCACACTGCCAACATCCTCACACAGAGTAAGGGAGGGAAGGCTCTGCCATCCTTTCCGAATGACCCTCGCCTGGTTTTGTCCCACCCAACTTGGGTGTGAGGCTTTGGGCCATTCCCATTCAGACAATACTCATTTACTCAGAACTTTGATCGCTCCCTACATGTCAATTTCCCCTGTGGCCACCTGTGCTTGTGACAGTGCTCCCAGTGGTGACTCTGGGTATAGCAGCAGTCCTTTTTCCTTCCTGTTTCCACCAGGGACCGGACCACCACTGTGGTGAATGTGGAAGGGGATGCCCTGGGAGCTGGGATCCTCAACCACCTGAATCAGAGAGCGGTGAAGAAAGGTGAGCAGGAGCTGCAAGAAGTGAAGGTGGAAGCCATTCCCAATTCCAAGTCTGAGGAGGAGACGTCGCCGCTGGTAACACACCAGAACCCGGCAGGCCCTGTGGCCATTGCTCCTGAACTCGAATCCAAGGAGTCCGTGCTGTGATGGTGCTGGATCTTGGGCCAGCCTGCTAGTACCAGCAACCCTGGTAGCCTGCCTCATTGATGTGGGCATGGCCCTCACAGACTTTTCGTCTCCCAAGGAATGCTTTGGCCCAACCACCAGTTTGAGAGTGACCTCTCAACACAGGCATGGGGTTCCCAGGCCAGGACTGCTAACTGAGGACTAGAACACCCTGACGTCTGTCTCCATCCATGTCTCAGTGGAGCTGTGGATACACCTTGACTCTATTGGGGAACCCCCTCGAGCTGCCAGGCCTGAGGGATTCCAGGTTCACACAGGCCTAGGGATAAAGGTGGAGGAATGCAGATGGATTCTTCACTGTCCCCCCAGGAGCTCTGCATCCGGTGCTTCCTGGGCAAGCCAGAGGGTTTGTAGTTGTCTATTACATTGTCTGTGCTGCAGCAGACGCTGAAGAGCTTCCCCAGTGTCTCAGACTGAGCTGGAATCTGCTGAGCTGGCCTTGGGGTTAGCTCCACTTGTGAGGATGGCTTCTGAGGGACCAGAGGTAAAACAACTTAGAGATACTCCATGTGGTGGTTAGCACAGCTTGAGTAAACCATAAACTCTGAGGCCGGGGCAGACCGGGGAGCACCCTAAACAGGATGAGACAGGATTGTTCCCATTCTAGACTGAGGTGCTTCTCTGCTCCTGTCAAGCGAGCGAGGCCTAGCCTTCTGCCAACACTTCCCCTCCATTTCCATTTGGATTTAGCCACAGACCGTAGGACCTCCTCCTCTGGAGGGGTGATGTGGTCACAGCATTGCCGTTTCATATTGGTTGGTCAGTTTATTACAGTTTGACTAGACCCTTCCTAAAATGCTGCCAAGCTACAAAATCATATACTCCCCCAATAAACCCACGCACTAATCAAGGCAGACCTCTGTTCCCAGACCCCTGTCTGGCTTCCACGGTAAACTACTTGCTTTTGTGTGACCTATGGTTCGTCCTGGGTCTGATGTAACCTGCCTCTTACCTACTTCATTGGGATCTGATAAGGCCAAGGATAAATCTGTGGAAACTATTGTTTTGCATCTTGGAAGTCAAGTTCCAATACCTGTAAGTGCCCAGTTTACCTGAGAGACAGCTTTCTCCGTGAAGGCCGCCTGTTGGCATGAGCAGCCCCCTGAATTGTTATCCTCATAAGAGTTCTGAAGAGTTGTGAAAACATTCAACACATCCTCTTCTTAATGAGCTACCCAGCTTCTACCCCATTTCTGGGTACCCAACTCTGTTACTCTCAACCCACAGTTTCTGCCAACCCCACTGTAACAGGAGATAAGTCCCTAAGTCACTGGCTTCACTCTTTCTCTTGCTTTCTCTATTGTGTTATTGCCGGACCCCCCACATGCTTGGGACAGAGGCCATTTTAAAATGGGGCCTGTGCCTGAGTGAAAGGATGGGCGAAGAGCAAAGCCCACACAGCCAGGGTGAAGGCCCAGGTCTTTAAACCAACTGAGCCATTTCATTCTCCTGTGGGCGTGACCAGGAACTAAGCAGGGAGTGGCAAACCTTGTTGCCAACACCATTTTTTTTAAAGAGGAATCAATCACATTGTTTGATTATGAGTGAGCATTTGGTATTTTTTTTAAGTTTCAGTGTATCTTATCCTCTGTATTTACATATACTTTATATAGTGTGTGTGTGTGTGTGTGTGTGTGTGTGTGTGTGTGTGTGCTTTTAGCTCCAAGCAAGTCTGAGTTTGGATAAAGGGGAACTAAACTACAAATTATGTCTTTGGCATCCATTTCTAAAGAATCTTATTAAGTAGGGATTGGAACTGAACAGTGAACACTGGCTGGACACTCAAGTCTCAACCTGGACCCACAGTGACAAGTGCTGCTGTGGTCGGAGGAAAGTGCTTCTGTGTGACATGCTTGGGATCTCCTTGGAGGCCAAAAGAGGAGGTGGTCCCACACCTCCCTGAGTTCTGGCTTTCAGAGAAGTTGATGGAGTTTCTTAACGGGGAAGAAACCACCGCAACTGTCTGAAATGTCTCCTGGCTATTTTTCTAACATGTTCATCTCTCGATGTTTTGTGTATGTGTGACATTTGCCTTAAAACATAGCACAGCCATCAAAAATGAGTACCGTATTTTTACTGGCACCTGCCTGTCTTTGAGTCCTGTCTTGTATTTTGAAGTCCTCTGAATACAGTCTTCCTTTCCTTTTTCAGCCAGCATTGAGACCCCAGGGTAAGAAGGATAGTTTCTCAGAAGAGAAATCTCTCTGATAACTGGTGTTGCTGTCCTGCCTGTAGCTGCCTGCTTGCCTATAGCTCATGACCATTAAGCTGTGTGTTGGTTTCTCACTCTATGATTAGGGCTCTGACACCCTGCCAGCTGGCAGAAGTCAGGGTTTATCACAAACCTCCAACATTGGGTGTTGTCAGAACAACTACGTTGACAGGAGTTAATTAAGCATCCATGCTAAGCCAGGCACTGGAGCAGGAACAAGCCCCATACAGTTACTAGGCAAGTCCCTAATACAAAAGTCCCTACAGGCAAGCGGGTGCCCGTGCTTGTTGTACGGGGTCACCACCACACCCAACTCACTCTCTTACATAATCTTGTCTTCCTTTTTTGAAAAGGATAGGTTTTCGGTTTTGGGAGACAGGGCATTACTACGTAGCTTAAGTTGGCCTTGAGCTGGTGAGACTCCTGCCTTTAGCTTCCCAAAGCACTGGGGTGACAGGCATGCAGCATCTTACATCACCCTGTTTTCAATGACATCACTTTCCTGCACAACAGGGAACTCTGGAAGTTCACACAGGAAGCCATGGTTTCCAGGCCCCGGGGCTCTAGGGAAATGAATTCCCATTCAGACTTGTATATCACCAGCTCTTCATATAGCATGGAAATTGGCTTTAATTCTTAGTAGAGTACAATGGATGAAAAGGTTTGCCTAGATCAAAGGTGGGATGGCAGCTGGGACAACAATTTAGACTCCTCTCTGGAGCTTTTTGAGGTGTTCCAAGGTTGAAATTAGTACCTGGTAATTCAGCTTTCCAAGGTAGCCAGAGCAAGAGCAGCTGTCCCATTGGCTTAAGCCACCTCTGCCCCAGTGTTTGTGCAGGTCTGTTAGAACTCGCCTGCTCAAAGGAAATTTCTGTTACCTCCATGAGTGATCCAAACCAAAGAGCCAGGAGGACCATGAACTGTTCCTGATTCTGCTGTTTGCCTCTTGTGATCAGGCCACAGTCCCTTCCCATGCCTCAGACTCCTCAGACTGAAAAGTGGATCATAGCTGTAGCAGTGACAGGCCATTGTGAAGAGAAGATGAGTTTTATTAGTGTTCATCTTCAGGAAGGTGACTGGCACCTTGAATAGTGTGTACAAGCTGACTGTCACATTGAATAGTGGCTGGGAATGTTCCTCATCTGTAGGTATCCCTTTGTGGCTGGGTCCATGTTTTGCAAACTTTTTTGTATGAAGAGACCAACACCTATTTATCCAAATAGGACACCAGTGACACATCAAGGATTCCATTTAAGTCTAGCTTGGGAAATAATAGGTTTAATTAGGATTACATAAAGAATCATGGGCATCTTATGAACAACTACACCACTGAAGAAAATAGAAATACCTCTCCTCCCCACAAGTCTTAATTGCCTGTAAATCAGGTTGGAGCATGCCTCATGTGTGCCCCCCACCAATGGTAAATTAATGGGCCCAACCTTGTGCAGGTCTCCTTTAGGCAATCATAGCTGCTGACACAGTGGCCGTGTCATGCCTAAGAGACTGTTCCACAACACCCCACCCCTTTGTCTAACTTACATTCTCTCCATTCCCTGTTCGCTGATGTCCCGTTTATGACTGGGAACTCATCTCTTCTTCTCAGAACTCTGCTGACTTCCGAGTCTCTGCAGTAACTGCTGCCCTTCCTAAAAAGAAACTTCTCTGACTAGAGACAAAGGCAACATAGTCTATGGACATAAGCATACATATTTAGAAGCACTTTGACAGATATATCATATCCAGTTAGCAAAACAACAGCTATAGCTTCCTCACCAGAACATATGACCTCTTAGCCCCAGGCTTCTGACCAGATGTGAAATCCCTTGTGCAGAATGAGCCTGAAATCCAATCAGAAAGCAGCTGGCTACACTTATAACAGTCCATCACGACTGAACTAGTGGACCCATATTGCCTGGATTTTTGGTGGTATATATAGCACACAGGATCCAGAGCTGAGTAGGGCTATTGACAGTTCTCCCCCAGAAGCTTACACAGTGCCTTCAAGCACTGTGGAAGTTAGCTATAGGGAGAAAGGTATGGCTCAGTCCCAGCTTGATTGTCCTGTGTCCTACAGAAAGCATGGAATGGCTGTAAGGCTTTACCATGGTGGGCAAGCAACAGCAGTAACAGAAGCCTGCGTTGTTCAGGAGGTCCTGGAACTCCCTGGCCAACAACCAGGGAGTCAGGCTACCCCAGCATGGGACTTTCATCTAATAACCTTCAGGTTTCTAGAGGCATCTTTTTCAATGTCATGGGGCACATCCATTCAAACTTTCTAACTATAGTCTTAACATTTACAGGCCCCCAGCTGTTAAACGGTGTGTCATTCATGCCGTACCATACCCAACTATAAAGTTCCCAAGAATCTCACAGGTTCCCTGGCAGCCTGTGTGACCCGATTCCCGACCCTTGCTCCTTTAGGTTTCATACACATCTTCCACATGCTTTTCTAAATCTGTTAACAAAACAAAACAAAAGCTCAGAGTTGGCAGCCCATCATCTATGAAGTAACACAATTTTGCAAAGGGTGTTCAGGGTTACTGAAGTCCCACTACCCACCACTCCAAACAAATGTCACTTGCCCTCAGCAGTGAGCAGCTAAGCAGGTACCACAGAAGAGAAATGCCAGCAGGGTCCAACATCTTTTGTAGCTATTGTTTCTTCAAGAGGCTAACGCTGGGTGTGGGTTGTGGCTTGGAGGCACTACTTTAGCCCTCCATACTCCTGCCATTCTCCATGAGCTGTCCTGACGCTTCATCATCGTATAGGAATGCCACGTATCTTCCAGCCTCCAGCAGCCTCTTTGGAGCTAGGACTGGCTTTTGTTGTTCTCACTGGTTTCGGCAGTGACACAGTGCACACGCACGTGTGCACACACACACACACACATGCACATAATGCCTCCACAGGCTCCCTCAGTTTGACTGTCTCTGGGCCACGCTGTGGGTCTCTATTGGCCAGGCCTGTTTACTACTTCTGTATTCTCTTGAAAAGAAACACATGCAGCTTGCTCTAGAGGGAGTAACTGCTCTCTCCTGTGACAAGCTTAGCCTTTTTTTTTTTAACCTGAACTGCTGTATCTTTCATGTCACCGAATTGTTCTCAGTCTTCAAAGCCTTGCAGAGCTTTTTTCACAAGCATTGAATTTGGCATTCTGTCACTTTTTTTCCCTTAGAAATTCTGGCTCAACATGAATCTTACCAAATTCATCTTTGATCCTGTTGGACTCTTTGTTTGGGGACTGTCCTATTTACATTGCTACTGCTGTGATAAATACCATGACTTAAAAAGCAACTTGGGGAGAAAAGGGTTTATTTCAATTTACAATTGTAGTCCATCATGAAAAGACATTGGGGTAGGAACATATGCCAGGAACCTGAAGCAGGAACCGAAGCAGAGGTTATGAAGGAGCACTGCTCACTGGCTTGCTCTCCATGGCTCGCTAGCCTGCTTTCTTATACCACTCAGAACCATCTGCCAGAGCTGGTACTGTCTCCAGTGGACTAGGACTTCTTCCAGCAATCATTAATCAAGAAGATGCTCTATAGTCTTGTCAACAGGGCAGCTTACGGAAGCGTTGTCTCAGTTGAGGATCCCAGATAACTCTAGCTTGTCTCAACTTGACAGGAAAACAAAAATATCAACCAGGACAGGTACCAAATCTTGTGTAAAGATTTCATGGGGAAATGAATAAATGTTTGCTTACTTCAGATAGACATCAATAACAGACCAAAGCAATAATTCCATTCAAGTCTAGCTTGGTGAAGCAATACATTTCATTAGGGTTATTTATAGAGGCAACTTAAAGGTATCCATACCAATGAAGAAAAACAAGTCAGAGGTGGTGGTGCACACCTTCAATCTCAGCACTCAGAAGGCAGAGCAGGCAAATTTCTGTAAATATATGAGTTCACAGCCAGGCTAGTCTACTAAGTTCCAGGCTAGTCAGAAATATATAGTGAGACCCTGACTCAAAAAAATGTGGAGTGGTGGCACATGCCTTTGTTCCGGGACTTGGGAGACAGAGGTAGGTAGATCTCGAGGCCAGCCTGGTCTATAGAGCTAGTTCCAGGACAGCCAGGGCTACACAGAGAAACCCTGTTTTGAAAAAAACAAGACAAAAGACAAAAAAAAAAAAAGAAAGAAGAGAAAAACTTTTCTTTCTCTCTACTCATTACTGAGGATAGTGAGATGGGCTTTCGTGTCCTGTCCTGGGTGCCCCAATCTCAAGGTCTTGTTCAGGCTCTCAGTGTATGCACGATAACGCAGAAAGAAAGATCTCAGAATCTCCTAGAATTTCCAGGCAGATTCTCAAACTTGAATATGTGTCGTAGGTGCTATCAGTCATTTTCTGGTGCTAATAACACAGCACTAAAGACAAGGGGAGTTACAAAGAAAATGGTTCATGGGTCTGGATGTCCAAGGTTGAAGGCTTGAATCTAGTGATGACCTCACAGTCTGGAGTGGAACAGGGCAACACAGCAGCTTCAACACGTCCCTTCTAGTCTCTCTGCTGATGCAGCCACCAGGAGTCAACAATGAAGGTTTTAATACTAATCACTTTGAAAAAGACATGCCTCTAAAACTCATAAAGATCACGAAGATGACTGGATCATTTGCCTCTTATCTCACCATAGACATTAAATTTCAACAGGTTCAAATGGTTATTACTGACAAAGTTTCACAGGACTCACGGTACAGCTGTGTCCAACTCTACCTGCAGCAGGAAGAGAAACTACGAATAGCTCAGGAGTCTTCTGTCATCCAAACTAGTTTCAGAGATGTTCTCAGCTCAGTGAGGAACCATTATCTCAATACATCATTTGTATGATGGCTGGAATATAATCCATATGTCTTAAAACTCACCCCTGTGCTCCAGAGGCTGGAGAAGTGGCTCAGCATTTTTAGAGCATTTACTGCTTTTACAGAAGACCCAAGTTCATATCCTAGCACCTTTATTGATCAGTTTACAACCACCTATAACTCCAGCTCCAGGGGCCCAACACCTCTGGTCAGCCACACACATGAATGCACATACAGAGATAGAGACACATGCATATAATTTTTAAAATCATAAAATCTTCAAAATATACAAGAGAGAGAGAGAGAGAGAGAGAGAGAGAGAGAGAGAGAGAGAAAACAATTCAGTACTTTCCAGTACTTTAGAAGCATGAAAACATCACAATGATGTGATTACAAGATATTCTCATCTCACCCAAATGATGAACTTCCTGTCTCTACAGATGCACCTACTCTGACATCTCATATACCTGGGATGGTAACATCTTTTTCTTTTATAGAGAAACCCCAGGTAAAGGTGACTGATGTTAAATGTGACCCCTGCCCAGTTCCCACTCTTCTCCCACACCAGAAGGAGCCTTACAAGCGATGATCCCTAAAACAACAAATTCAGCATAGAGCATGCAGGCTCATTCTCCATCTGCTCAGCAAGGTCTTTTTCATCAGGGGTTGGGTTAGGGAAAGACAGACATCTGGATTGATAGATTAAACAAAACACACACTGATTAGAAGAGCCTTCTGGCCCATCCATCATAACTGATGTTGATCCATACATCTAGACTACATGCTGAGTTAAAAGGTGGTGGAACCTGGGAACATATTCTGCTAGTACTGCTCTAGCTGCTACACTGTGTAACTCCATCAAGGCACAATTCAGAGCGTATGCTGTGTGAATGACTCTCCCTGGAGCTGTGAAGTGCACAGACTTCATAGTCTAGGAAATCCCTTGGAGATTTGCCCAGAGGCTTGCTTGCTTAGTAATTCTTGATCCAGTCAAGTATAAGTTTCAATCTCTCCTTTCTGAGATTATGTCTTACTCCGTATCCCAGGTTGTCCTGGAATTCATTCCATAGTCCAGGCTGGCCTCAAACTCAAGGCAATTCTCCTGCCCTCATCTGTTTAAGGGATAGATTTGCAAGCATAAGTCAGCAGGCCTGGCTAATCTTTTCTTCTGTAAGTAGTTTTTCTCAGACATTTGTCACAATAATGGAAAGCTGACTGTCACAGGGTAATGTTTCACATCACTACAGAAAAAGTAGACAGCTTGATTGGAAAAAAAAATAGAATTCTCTCCAGACTTTTCCCAGGAATTATGAAAAACTAGAGAAATCTAAAGTATCGATTAAAAAAATGTTTAACAACACTTAACTGTGGTTTTCCATACATTCTCTTGAGATATAAAAATATTATCCTTGAGCAGAAACTAGAGGTTCATTGGTAGAGTGCTTACCAGACATGAACAAGGTCCATCTTACCTCATAAACCAGACATGTGCCATACTCCTGTTATCCCAGCACCCAGAAGGCCAGGGTCATCCACAACAACACAGTAAGTTTGAGACCTGCGCTATAAGAGATGCTGTCTCAAAAAACTATCATCTTTATCTTTCTTCTTTGTTCTGGTAAAATTTGACACACAGGGAAAACCCATTAACTTGTAAAATTACAAGGATTGCAATTCAATTAGAGTTTCCAGTAAAATGTTTGAAAGAGATGGACTCTGACTGTGTTTCTTGAGTTGGTACCAAACTCCTGGATGCAAACAGTCCTCCTGCCTCAGCTTTCTAAGTAGCTAAGACTAGAGATACACACACTACGGCCCCTAACCTTCAGAAAGTATATTTTATGTGTATGAATGGGCATGTGTGTCTATGTACCACATGTGTGCTGGTGCTTGCAGAAGTTAGGAAAGGGCATTTGATCCTTGGGAATCGGAGTTACTGATGACTATATGTGGGTGCTGGGAGTTGACTCCAGGTCCTCTGGAAGAGCATCCAGCATTCTTAACCACTAAGATGTCCCTCTTAGCTTTTAAACAAAATTTTACAGAGGTAGAATTTATATACCATACCATTATGATACATAATTAGATTGTTTTTCAGATGTTCAGGTGGTGCAAATAACAGCATAACGTTTAGAATATCTTACCATTTTCGAAAGAGCCTCCTACCCATCAGAAGTTGCCTTCATTGACTCAGTCCCTTGCGAGCCCCACGGCCCTAGACCACCAGTGTCCAGTTTTTGTTTCTATAGCTTGTTCTACTCTTAAAAAATTTCAAGACAGAGAGAGACAGAGACAGCACCTTCCACATCATCTCTTGGATTTCCAGCCTTCAAAAAGACAAGAGCTAGTAGACTTCCTTTTTTCTTTCTAAAGTAAAATGTCCTTTATATCACTGACCGTGAACATGTGGCAGACCTTTTGGGCTGGTTAAGAGGGAAAGGACCTGCTGCAGTCTGGAGCAGCAGGCTACTGTAAGATCAGACTACTGCACAGCTTACAGTCTGGGTGAGGGCTCAGAGAACCAGAAGCTGCTGGGAATGTGTGCTGTGAAGGCCATGCATGTGAGGTTTCTGATGTAAACGAGAACTCTCTTGGGAACTGAAGTAGAGGCCATTCTTGTTTCCTTGTGGCAGAGAGTTTGGCTTCCTATGTCCTGGTCCAGAGGCATCTTGGAAGATTGAACTTCCAGGTGATCAATCAGTGTACCTAGCAGAGAAGATCCCAAAACAGCAAAGTGTCCAAGCTGCAGTGCGGCTGCTCTTAATGGCTTACAGTCAAATGAGAGAGCAAAGAGATCTTTTGAAGACAAAGCTTACTGAAAAGAAAAGAGAGCGGAGTAGCCAGAGGAGGAGCCACCCGGATCTTAAGAGGAAAGGTTTTCCAGAACAACCTCTGGCCAAGAAGATTAAAACTGATAAACACAGGCTGCCAGTGTTGAATCCTGGCAATAAGAAGGATTCCTTGAGGGGACCCCAGAAAAGAGCCCCAAAGCTGCCTGGGAACTCTAGTTTGCTGGCAAAGAGTTCCTTAACTTCAGCCGTGATTCTGAGGGGCCCGGATGCAGCCTCTGCTGGCAGGGGATTGTAAAGGCACGAAGAACTTAGCTATGGAGTCCTGGCGGCTCTCAACACGGCTAAAGAGGAAACCCAGTGAGACCAGGAAGAAGACTGCCTTCAGATTTGAGTCTCTGTGGAAGAGTCTGAGGTGCTGATGGCTCATGGCACGGTAGTAGTCAAGCCACAGCGGAAATCCAAGAAGACCCGAGCCCTAGCCCTTGAAGACTGAAGCAGGGGTGGAGTCCAGCAAAGCCCCACAGGAGAGAAGGTAACTTTGAGGGCTGGGATTAGATGTTTGCTTCATTGGCTTGACTTTGCTTCCTCCTTGGGCTCTTAACCACCATTAGCTCAGCCCATCCCTTCGCTTGTCTACCCCTGTATCTTAGAAAGTTTAACTTGTTTTGATACTCCAGGGTCACCACTACAAGTGGTTGAAACTATCTCAGATGGGATAAGTTAAGACTTTGGGATTATTTTAATGGGATTTTTGTTTATTAGAAGGATGTGAGTTTTAGGAGCCAGAAAGAGCTAGGCGTTGAACGCTGGGATTTGTTCCCAGAATCCAATGCAGGCATTTCTTCCTCTAAATCTTCGCTAATGGCAGTAAGAGGGTAGAAACTTAATCAGACTGTGGTGTCTAGAAAGGGACTTTTGGGAAATGATTAACTAAGATCATTAGAGTAGAGACCTAATGACTGAATCCTAGTAGCATTATTAGGGGGCGGGAGAAGAGGCCAGTACATAGTAATGTAAGCCTTCCACCAAGGTGTGGCACTGCCCAAACCAGTGACATTCGGATTCCTAGCTTCTCAAACTGTCGTTAAATAAACTTACTCTGTAAAAATAAAAAATAAATGAATAAATAAATAAAATAACTAAGTAAATGAAACAATACAATATTTTATATGTAGATTGCTGGGTAAGAGTAATTATGGGACACTAAAAACAAACATCTACTTCAGGGAGGGAATTAGTGACAGACTAAAGTATGGACACCACAATGTGGGTCCAACTTGCTGAACTAGTGAGTTTTATTGGGGATAGCTGCAGGAATAAAGGTGAGAACAGTTACTTACAAGAGCAGAAATGACTCAAAAAAAAAGCTGATATATCAATAAAGTATACCCCAGTATGGGTGACAGCTCACAAAATGGGAACCCGGAGTTCACTGTAACTTGCCTGCAGCCAGAGGGTTGGAGAGGCCTTCGGTCCGCTTTCCTGGTCCGTCCGTCTGTCTAACTCAGTTCTCCTGGGTCTCCAGTTTACACTGTGGGTCTCTCTTTCAGGCGCATGGCTTTCTGGAGCTTCTTCAGCTGGCTTTATGCTTTCATACGGGGTCGAGTGGCCTTAGTTGTCTGTATTCAGTCTCGAGAGGGCTAGGCTACTGGTAGTTAGATGTTCTTCTGCTTCCTGAGATGTTTACCTTCCCTTGCCTTGATGATTTCACCTCCCTTAAAACTCATGTTTAATTCCTTCCCTATAACTCTGTCTTGAATTCCTCCCCAGTAGAACTTGTCGTGACATGAACGCTGCAGAACATGACAGTGCCCCATGCCATTCTTCAGCCTCTGGAGCTGTCAACATTCCACACTTGCCACTTTCCATCCTACTCATGGGATGCAGTGGTTATTCAGATCACTGGCCACATGCTTATCTTGGTAGGTTGTGACAGTATGGTGCCTCCTACTTTACTCCTTTCGCAATGGAGCTATCACGAGCCCTGTCATGCCCTCCGCTTTTGCTACGCTTTAAAGATACGTCCTGTCACCATCCTCGCTGCCGTGCCGCACCAGGTCTACCAGGCTAGCCTCCACTCTAGCCAATCCTTCGTCTATGATCGAATTCAGGTTTTTGGCTTACAACAGTGAACACTACACTAACGGACCACCTCCTTGCCAGCTCTTCTGTGCCCACTGCCATTTTATGCTCTTGGTTACAATTTATATTGTTATATAATTATTGTTATTATTATTAATAATATATTTGCATTGTGAAGAATATGAATTTCTATTTAACTATTTTTATAAAAATTATACATTTTGTGACTTGAGAAAGGGTCCTCTTTTATCAGCTTCTATAAAAACCAGTTGTAAATTTGGAAATTTCTTCTTTTAGGTTAAAGTCCTTTTTCACAATAGCAGGCAGAACTAAGGTCTTTGAAATGAGCTCATTCCTGGAAAACCTGTATTTCTAATTCTGAAGTCAAGGTGGTTATTTTTGTTGTTTGGCTTTTTGTAGGTTTAGTGTTGTCTTTTGGTGATGCAGGGCCTGAACTTAGGGCCTCACACGTGCTATGTAAGCATTTGACCAATGAACTACGTTCCCAGATCCAGATGTGGTTTTAATACTTGTCAGGGCTAACAACCATCACTTCAGAACAAGTCATGTGACAGTCTCACCCACAATCAGTTGCTGTCTGAGAAGGTGGACAACGATACCACATCCAAGCAATTTTTCCTGTGAGCGTTAAAAGCATAAACCTTAGCTGTTAGCCTCACGTATACAAAGCCTGATGTTCAGTTTACAGTCACCATATAAAACCAGGCACAGTGCTGTGACCTGTGATCTTAGCAAGGGGATGTAGACATGAGAGATCAGAAACATTCTCACTGTGAAGTGAGCTTAGTGCTAGCCTGTGCTATAGGAGACCCCGTACCAAAAAATAAAATAAAATATTTGGGATTTTATCTGCTGCTGCTGCTGCTGCTGCTGCTGCTGCTATTTTCAAGACAGGATTTTCTATGTAGCCCAGGCAGGTCCTGTCCATGTAACTCACTTTGTAGACCGCTGCCTCTGCCTCCTAAGCACTGGGATCAAAGGTGTGCGCCAATACCACCTGACCAAAAGTAAGTTGTTTGTGTTTTTTTTATTTTTTATTAATAAATGAAAGGCATAGGCTTGATATGCACAATATACCAGATATACATCTATTTGTACAGATTTAGAAAAGAAAAACAACAAACAACTAAGATCTCCATCAGATTCCAATTCTAACCAGCTTCTGAGAGTCAGAGGCAGAGACAAGTGCATGTGTGGCCAGATAAGAATGTTAGTAACTTCCCCTAGGCACATAGCATCGCTTTATAAATACTGAAGGTTATACATACGAAGTTACAAACGGTGGGAAGGTGTAAAGATCTTTTAAAAGCTAAAAGTGGTATTGCTCTGTTGAGTATTTTGTATTTCCTGCAGACAATGGGACAGGGACCCTGTGCCCTGGCCAGCACCGCCTAGTGCAGTTACTATGGAAGGTCACTTAACCTTCCTGCCCTCAGTTTAGATGTCTAGTCTCTTAGTTCTTAGTCTCCTCTAATCCTTTGCTAATAGAATGTGAAAAGGAAGAAGAATAGGGAGAGAAGGAGGGAGGGAAGGAAGGAGGACGGAAGGGAAGAAGGAAACAACAACAACCAGGAAGCCAAACACTGTGGCATACACCTTTAATCTCAGCATTCAGGAGGCATAGGTAGGCAGATCTCTGTGAGTTCCTGGGCAACCTGGTCTACATAGTGAGTTCCAGGCTGTTAGGATTAAGTGGCAGAAGGAGTACCTTGGCATCTCAGGGCAAAGTGTGACAACCAAGACCATATAACAGATTTCCATGAAAGAGATTTACTGGGGAGGAAGGAGGAAAAGAATAACTCAGAGCAGGACATGAGAGAAAAACAGACAGAGACAGAGAGACAAGGAGAGTGGGCTGCGGTGATGGGACTTTTAATGGCTATGTCTGTTGCATATGGAGAATGGTTGTGGCTGGATACTTATCCTGCTACATTGTATCCTTGAGATAACCATTAAGCTTTAAGAGTCTCATTTCTACCTGATACAGTGAGGATGGCAGATATTGTCTGGGGTTCAGACGAGCTTTGTGGATGCAGTGTGGTGGATTGGCAGAGCATGCCCCATGCTGGCACTGTGGGTGCTAGGGCCTGCACATCTAGCTAGCTGGAGCCCCATCAGAGCCAAGGAGCAGCAGGAACATGGTGACTGCCCAGGAACAAGCCAGACCGGGCGCTGATTTCTAAATATCCCCCCCTACAATCTGTGACTCTAGCAACAATGGAAATGTGTTGCATTTGGTAGCAGCCGGTGATGATGTGGCTCTTGACACAGAGCCCCTGAAGATAGGCTGGGAAATCACCTGATTTCTAACAAAGATCACCCAAGGCTGCATAGTAAGATCCTTTCTCAGGAAGAAAAAAGAAAAGGGAAGAGAAGGAAAGAAAAGAAATAAGAAATAAAGAAAGAGAAAAGAAAGACTTAATTTGACTTTTGTCTTTGTGTGAGGGGGAGAGAGAGTATGTGTGTGTGTTGTTTGGGAGGGGGGTATGTATACCTACATGCAGGTACCTACAGAAGCTACAAGTGGGACCTTGACCTCCCTGAAGCTGATGTATGCAGTTGTGAGCCCCACAGTGTGGGGGTACTGAGAACTGAACTCTGCTCCTCTGGAAGAGCAGCAAACACTCTCTCCAGCCCTTACCACCTACCTCCCACATCTTTGTGTGTGTATTTGTTTGAGACAAGGTCTCACCATGTATCCCAGGCTGACCTGGATTTCTTGGTTCCTCTTGCCTCAGCCTTCCAAAAACTAGGTTTTGCACCCCAATGGCATGTTTCTTTCCAGTGGTTCCCAATCTTGGCTGCATGTTAGAATCCACTGGGAGTATCTAAAGGGACATCTCCAGGACACGTCTCACACAGTGATCTTCATTGCCAGTGTCACTGGGATTAGCTTCCCTCAGGAGATTGGTGAGCTCAGCTCTGGGTATGCCAGGGCGTTTCCAGAGGTGGAGATAGCTCTACCCTGGGTATAAGTGGCAACATCCGTGAGTTGGGGCCAGAACAGAATGGGGAAAATAGGAAACAAGGCCAGTGTCCCTCTCTCTGCATTCTTCCCATTGTAAAGTGAGCTTCTCGGTTCTTCTCTACCATAGTCTCCTCACTGTGAGGGCTAAATCAGCTGAAATCATGAACAAAACACTTGTCCCTACATAAGTGTTCTCCTGGGTATTTGTCATGGTGCAGTTTTGTTGCTGTGATCAAATGCCATGGCCAAACCCAATTCATAGAAGAGATTGTTCTGGCCTATGGTTCCATAATGGCAAGGCAGGCATGGGGACAGGAACAGGGAGTTGGGAGATCACATCTTAACCACACACAGGTAGCAGAGAAAGAGAACAGGAAATGGAGGGTGAATATAAAACCTCCAAGCCTGCCTCCAGACATGGACTTCCTCCAGCACAGCTCTATCTCTTCAAGGTCCCATAACAAAAGAGGGACATTTCTCCTTCAAACTACCATTCATGGCAACAGTAAGAATGAGTAATACACAATCAAGTCAAATCATCACATTCTCTGGGAGAAGGACCCAACCAAGTCCTGGTATTTTTCAAGCTGCCCAGATTCCAATGTGTATCTGAGGTTGACAGCCGCTGGTCGAGCAGCCATGTGGGAAGGATTCTGCATTTGACAAGCTCGCCACTGATTCTTGGGATGTGACTGACTGGGCATCCCAGACCCAGAAGCTTCAGCACCTGGGTGCTCCTGCTCCTATGGTCTTTGCTAGAAACTCGGTTCCACATAATTCTCCAAAAAACTTTAGCTTGCATGGCCAGGAATGGAATTATCTAAGAGACTCTGCTTGTTTTGCATCTGGCTGCCAATCAGGGGATCTTGCTGGGAAATGGAGATAATATTTTGGTGCAATTCTACCCTGATTGTTGTTCTCAAAACAGGATTCTCTGTGTAGCCCTGGCTGTCCTGGAACTGTCTCTACAGACCAGGTTGTCCTTCACTCGGAGATCCACCTGCCTCTGCCTCCTGCTCCCTGCCCCCTGCCCCCTGCCTCCTAACTCCGCCTCTGCCGAGATTAAAGGTGTGTACCAGCAGCTCAGTTTTTCTACTCTGGTTTTTTAATTATAGGATAATTATAGCCTTGTTTTCATTTTTCATCTTAACAACTGCCTATATTTCCATTAAGGTTCAGAGGGTCCACAGCCTGATGTTGGGTAGAAGCATCTGAATTATTACCAGTGAGTCAATCTTTGGCTGAAATGCTGCCCTCTTGCTACAGATGGTACCAACTAGAGAAACCTATGTGTCTGCTTCCTCTGAAAGCCTCAAATGACACCTGTGAAGAGAAAAGAAAAAGCCACATTCCAGAGTTAAAAAAAAAAAAAAAAAAGAGGGAAGAAAGTTCCAGCCAGTGGTTCTTGCCTGGAAGTCCCATTAGGATAACCCAGGCTCCACAGTCCTGCCACCCACAAAGATGCCAGGTCAATGGATCTAGCTTGGGGCTGAAGATTGACGTGACACAAAATGTTGTAGGTGATTCTAATGTGAGAAGCCTGGGTCTGGCCACTTTAACGCCGCCTTGTAGCACACACAGGTGTCCTTTCTCACTGTCCAGTCAGTGCTGCTTACATTCAGACGCTCCAGGAGGTTTCAGCTTCCATAGAGTTGCATTCCCAGCCATCTGCCCGCTTTGTACAACACTGCCTAAGCGTTGTTCTGGGCCAGTGGTTTTCAACCTAATGTCACAATCCTTTAATTAATACATTCCCTCATGTTGTGGTGACTCCCAACCATAAATTGGTCTTTGTTGCTTCGTAACTGTGGTTCTGCTACTGTCATGAATCATAATGCAAATATTTTTGGAGATAGAGGTTTGTCAAAGAGGTCAAAACCCACAGGTTGAGAACCACTGATCCAGTTGAAGATATTCATGTGAGACATTACATTATTAAGTAACAAGTTTTACATAATTTGCTTCAATACTACCCACCAGCCAATATAGCAAGGGTTACTGAGAGCTCAAATCATAGGTGCTTTCACTATGAGTCATACAACTTGGTATGTTTACTTCCCCATGATCTTTGCTTCCATAGTAATAGTTATAAAACAACAACCACCAAAAAAAAAAAAAAAAAAAAAAATCCCAGACAAAATGATAGTTTTCATGAAGTGCCAAGTAGACACGTCAAGCCAATGTCAAGTTGAAAGCTTCCCCAGAAATGCATAAGAAGCAGAGGATAAGAGCCAGCAGCCAGGAGGCATTCGGGAAACTGATAAACATCGGCCAGTGAGACAAGAGAGCACATCTGTGAGCAAGAACTGAAAGCAGTGCACCAGGACACAGGTCACAACCCAAAGAGGTTTAAGGAGGATGAAAAGCCATGTGGAGAAGTCTCCCCTGCAGCCGTGCTCAGACTGACACATCTGGGGAAGCCCAGACCGGACCCTGAGCACTAGTCTGCAGTGTCTGCTGCCACTTTATTCACAGGACGCATTCGCTTTTCCAGTCAAGCGCTGAGCTCCCGTGAGCATCTGCTGCATGAACAAGCCTCGACTGTGTCAACCGTTCTCACTGTGTTGTTCCTGTGTTGTAAGCGTCTTTGGTGAGAACGTTCATATCACCGCTGTTTGGTATCTTAGCTCAGGTGCCTTTCCCCACTCAGACGAGTGCCTGACAGGGAAGTGAAAATAATGACCTTTGTAATGAAGGGTCACATAAACTTAAAAACCTCAGTGAAGATAATTGTCAACAGTGCCTAACTTGGCTGATCTACAGCCTCAACTACACTGATACTGGGGAAAGGGTTTCTTTACATGCAAGAATGTGCTTCCGATGCTCTGACCGTTCCTGGAGAATGTGGCTGCTGACACAGCATCCTGAGGAGTCGTATGGGAAGGCTACTTTTAACTTTTACATATTATCACTTGGATGCCATTTTCCAGGTTTCATTAATGCTTGAGAGTGCACTCTATTCTGCAAAGGAAGAAAACAGAACAGGTCCAGAGTGAGGACGTCACTCTGGAGTGACTTGGAGCTTGGGACGATTTGAATTGCTCCACAAGGGCCCCTCCTAGCACTCACCATTTGGCCTGAGCAGCCCAGCTCCACCTTCTGGGTACTAATACAATGTCTCTGTGATAGCCCTGGAAGGTGGCATGTCAGGGCACTGGTCCTCCATCTTTGTTCATGCTTGTCTGGCTGGGCTGAACACATTAAAGAAGGGCAGCTGGAAGCTGAAGTCCTCGTCAATGTGGTTTGAAGGTGTTATTCCAGGACTTATAGAGTGCCCATGGTGTGTAGGGACCATGGACTACTTGGGGGTGGATGTTTGTCCTGCGCATGGCTCTACCTTTGGGATTATCAGGGAGGCCAGAGTACCATGTCTGTCTTATAAACTTATTTTCCCATATTGTTTCCAACTGACAGTAGAGACTTCCATCTGACTCACATTGCCAAGGAAAATGCCAACATGCCCCATTGTGTTACATGTTGGCCTGTTGAGAACCAGCAAAGCACAGGTCTGGGATGAGGAGGTTGCTGTATGCTTGCTCTCCATGAAAACCTGAGTTCAAAATGCCTGGCACCCAGGTAGAAGCCTGGAGTTGCTCCTTATGTCTGTAACCCCAGCATTTGGGGGGTGAGGGTGGGGGTAAAGAGCCAAGAACTCACTGGCTACCTAGCCTAGCAAAATGGCAAGATTAGGGGCTAGTGAGAGACCCCAGCTCAGGGCATCAAAGGAGGGACAGAGTGTGATGCTTGATGTCCTGCTTTGGTCTTCTTATGGAAGTGCTTATGTATGAATACTCACTGCACACTCACATACACATGCACACACACACACAGAGACAGACAGAGACAGAGACAGAGAGAGATGCACACACAGTCTCAGAGCCAAATTCACCTTTATTATTTTTCAGAGAAGTGGCTTAGGACTTTTCCAAATAACAGCAGCTGTTTTAATCAGAGGCCTGTGAAGCATTACCAGACCGGGAAGCCACGCTATGGTGATCTAACCGAACTTTCCTATAGCACTCTCCCTGTGACGAGGACTTAGAGGCTACTCACGCTGAGGCACTGGCTGTCCCTTAGGCTTGCTGATGCCCACTGGCTAAGCTCATCTCCATGATGTCATCCCAATTTGTCCTTTCTCTGAGTTATTTGGTTTTTGCTAAGTGACCAATGGGATTTGTTGTCGTCCCCAGAATGTCAAGTAACAGAACACCAAGTAACATTCCTTTATACCAGTGTTCTCAACCTTCCTAGTGCTGCAACCCTTTAATACAGTCCCTCGTGTTATGGTGTCCCCAACCATACAATTCTTTTCATTGCTACTTCATAACTGTAATTTTTCTTCTGTTATAAATCATAATGTAGATATCTGTGTCTACACTATAAGATACAATGGCCTTAGGCGACCCCTGTGAAAGGATCATGTAACCCCCAGGTTTGGAACCACTGCTTTATACATATGTTGAGTTGAGTTACAATGCATTGTATAACACATTGTATCTATTGTATAAACATGTGGTCCGTTTTACAAACAACTTTTGATGCCTATTCATGTGTGAACACAGTCGCAGGATAGCTCTGTACCTTGGTGGGCACCAACATTGTCTAGCACCACACATGTGGCACAGACAATAAAAGCTTATTCCTGAATGTAAAAACGGTGCCACCATATACATTTATCCAAAATACACTAGGAACATCTGAGTACCTGCACTTATTAAAGTACTAACAAGAGGCTGGGTGTGGTGGGGCAACGTTTTAATTCCAGCAGAGGCAGGCAGGTCTCTGTGTGTTCCAGGCCAGCCAGAGTCATCTTGTGAGACCTTTTCTTGAAGCAAAATAACACCACCAAAAAAGACTGAAATGAAGAGACTGTGTTCTCCTCAGCTGGCTGTCAAGGAAACTTGGAATTACTTAGTAAAATGCTGTTAATAAATCCAATGCAGTACTCTTTAAACAAATGTCTTACTAGGAAAACTAGTGAGAGTAAGATTATAGGTTGTTTTAGCCTTCCATACAATTCACCAATTCCTTGTTGTGTGTGTGTGTGTGTGTGTGTGTGTGTGTGTGTGTGTGTACTACAGATCTCATGGTTTCTCCTCAGGCACTGTCCACCTTGGTTTTTAAGACAAATTCTCTCCCTGGGGTCTGGGGCTCAGTGATTAGGCTAAGCTGGCTGGCCAGTAAGCACCAGGAACGCAGCCATGCCAGCCTCCTAACACTGGTATTGGAAGTGAGCGGCCACACCACCTGCTTCTCACATAGGTGCCAGAGACCGAGTTTTCCTAGTAAGACATTTGTTTAAAAGAATACTGCATTGGATTTATTAACAGCATTTTACTAGGTAATTCCAATTTTCCTTGACAGCCAGCTGAGGAGAACACAGTCTCTTCATTTCAGTCTTTTACAGACAGAGCTATTATTCCACCCCTCAAATTCCTTGTTTTTGTTTTAGACAGAATATTTTTTTTTGCTGTTTTAGGTTTATTTTTATCATTTGTGTATGGGTGTGTATGTGTGTGTGTCTTTGTCTGTGTAAATGTATACATATGTATGTGTGCTGGTGTCCAAAGAGACCCAAGAAAAAAAAGACATCGTATGCCCTGGATCTGCAGTGTCAGGCACCTGTGAGCTGCCTGACACTCCAAATTACTGAGCCAGCTCCTGGGCCCTTGATCTCCTTTTACAAAAACACATTTGAACTTTGTTGTGCTAGATTCCAGAGATAGCACATTTTCTATACCGTTATCTAGCATAGAAGTAGCTGTTCTTGTGGTCAGTGGCTGAGAGCTTGCAGTGCTCTTTCAAGGAAGTGGAGTTGGATTCCCAGCACCCATGTGGGTGGCTCACAGCCACCTGCAAACTCCAGTTTAGGAGGCATCTGATAGCTTTAGCCTCCAGGCAGGGGCACCTGCACTGTCACGCACATATCCACACACAGACACACACATTAAAACTAAACGTTTAAGGTCACTGAGAGCTACTCTTCATGACACCTGAAGAAAGAGGATTATTTTTTGAGACAGAGTTTTTCTATGTAGTCTTGGATGTCCTGGAACTTACTCTGTAGACCAGGATGGCCCTCATCTCAGAGAACTGCCTGCCTCTGCCTCCCAAGTGCTGGGACTAAAGGTGTGCACCACCACTGCCTGCGAAACGGGATTCTTTCCTCAATCTCTACTTTTATTTCCCCTGCTGTACAAACCAGCAGCAATTCTGTCTGTGTGTGAGCACATTTAACATGTAATACAGCCCTCCCACCACTCAGCAGTCAGACTCAACAATTTAGAACTCAGGTATGTATGGACAGATTCCAAAGCCACACTCAAGGGCTTCAGAAATGTATCTAAAATTAAGGTTAATGATTGAACAAGTTTAATTATACGGCTTTCTCTGGCAGTCACCCAGTCACCCGAGTGTTATCTAATTCAGTAAATGCTGAGCGGTTACAGCACACAGGGTGCCCTGTTAGACTGCGATGATGAACAGGGAGGGAGAGAGAGCAGAGATTACAATTCCACAGCAGGCGGGGAAAGCAGACACGCTGATTGCACCCAGGAAGGAAGCTGGACATTCTCAGCTTTGAGCTTTGAGTGGTTATGATGACACCAGATAGTGAAATGGCCCCTGTAACAGATCACAGAGGGATAGTGCCTGAGGTTTTCATGACAATGACTGAGTCATTGTAGGAAAAAAGATCCAGTGAGTAAAATTGCTTGTCCTCCACCAAGCCTGACCACCCAAGTTCAATCTATAAAAGCAATGGAAGGAAAACCAACTCTGGAATAATGCTCTCTGACCTACTCACACACACACACACACACACACACACACACACACACACACATACATATATGCACATACATATACACATACATATATACACATACATATATATACATATGCACACATATACACACATGCATACATACACACAAGCACACATATACTTACACACAGAGACACATTTATATGCACACATACACACACAATTAATTAATGAAATAAATATCTCTAACGTTTTTTTAAAAACTGAAGATTTTAGTCTCTCTTCTCTCTCTCTCTCTTCTCTCTCCTCTCTCTCTCTTGTTTTTCGAGACAGGGTTTCTCTGTATAGCCCTGGCTGTCCTGGAACAAGCTCTGTAGACCAAACTGGCCCTGAACTCATGGAGATCTGCTTGGGTCTGCTTCTTGAGTGCTGGGATCAAAGGTGTGCACTACCACCACCTGGCTATTGACTCAGTTTTCTATGGCAGGCAACTATAAGACATTTTAGGAAAGCCATGCAAACAATTGGCATTAATCTAAGGGGAGCATTTTTAGTGACCTAAATGAGTGCTTGCTCCAGCATCCATTTCCGTAGGCTGTTATGCAAATGAGGCCGAGGGCCCCAAACCCAAACACAGGGCTTATCTTTAAAGGGGTATTGGCCCCCCAACCAATCCGGGGAAAAACAAGGGCCGCCCGGCCCGCCCCCTTTGGGAAAGGGGATATAAACATTTCTTTCACTGGGTTGGGGTGCCCCCCTTCGATGGGTTAAAATTGTGCCTGGGAAAAAAAGAGCTGGTTTAAAAAAAAACCAAAGGGGTGTCGTTTTCTTACGGGCCCGGGGGGAGGGAACCCACAATGGGGGCCCCTACGGGGGGAAAACAACAAAGAAGACGGCCCCAATGGTGGCCCCTACGGGGAGAGACAACAAAAAAGAAGCCCCAAAGGGGGGGCCCTGCGGCGAGGACAAAAGAGAGAGAAGCGGCGAGGAAAAGGGCAAAGGGACCAGCAGAAAACCCCGGGAAGAGACCCAAGGAGAGACCCCGAGAGATTGCGGCGGGGAGAGACTGGGTGAGAGACAGAGAGACACGGCGGCCCCAAAAAACTAACGAAAAAACAGCCCACAACGACAACAACCTTTGTGGATTCCCGAACCCGAGGTAAAAAGGTTTTAGTTTTTTAGCGAGGTTCCCCGGGTTGGGGCGAGGGGAAGGTCCCTTTTTTGGGACATCGAGGCCAGGGAGAGGCTTTCCCCGGTTTGGGTGGGGAAAAAAGGGGTTTGAGTTAAGGATCCCCCGGCGGGAAAATCAGGGACGAGTTTAAGGGATCCTGTTTTTTGGGCGAGTTGAGGACGAGTTTGAGGTTTTCCCCGGGTTTTTGGGACATTAGGACTTGGGTTTCCCCGGGTTTTGGGGCAGGCGAGGTTCGGGGTTGAAAAGGGCCCCGGTTTGAGGGTTCCCGGTTTGGGGCAGTAAGGGTCCCTGGGTTTTGGGCCCCGGGCAAAGGTTTTAGGGTTTGGGGGCCTGGTTTGGGGGGTTTAGGAAAGGGGGAAAGATCCCTGGGTTTGGGAAAAAATTTAAGGGTCCCCGCTTTTGGGACGAGTCAGGGCCGAGTGGAAGATCCCCCGGTTGGGGGCGAGTTTTAAGGGTCCCTGCTTTGGGACAAGTCAGGGGGAGTGGAAAAATCCCTGGGTTGGACAATTAAGGGTCCCTGCTTTGGGGGCCAGTCGGGGCGAGTGGGGGGGTCCCGGGTTGGGGCAAAATTTTTAAAATTTTCCCCGGTTTGGGAAAAAGTTTAGGGGGCCGAGTTGGAAAATCCCCGGGTTTGGGGGAAAAAAAGGGGTCCCTGTTTGGGTTCCCTGGGGGAAAAAATTTTTAGGGCCGGTTGGGGAAGGGTCCCGGGGGTTTGGGACGAGTTAAAAATCCCTGCTTTGGGACCGCAGGGAAGAGTGGGGGGATCCCCGGGTTTGGGGCGAATTAAAGGGTCCCCGCTTTGGGAAAATCAGGAAAAGGGAAAAATTTCCCCGGGTTTGGGGCGAATTAAGGTTTCCCCGCTTTGGGGAAAGGGCAGGGAAAGGGTTAAGGGTCCCTGGGGGGGGAAAGGTTTCCATGGGGAATTGGCCGGGGGAAAGATCCTGGGTTTGGGGCGAATTAAGGAAACCCTGGGTTTGGGGCAAATCAGGAACAGGGAAAAATCCCTGGGGGTTTGGGGCGAATTAAGGTCCCTGCTTTGGGAAAAGTCAGGGGGGAGTGGGGAAAAAAACCCTGGGGTTTGGGGCGAAATTTAAAGGGTCCCGCTTTGGGGGCAAGTCAGAAAAGAGTGGGGAAAATTCCCCGGGTTTGGGGGGAATTAAGGGTTCCCCCGCTTTGGACAAGGGCCCGGGAAAAGGTTTTAAAAATCCCTGGGTTGGGGCAATTTAAAGGGTCCCCGGTTTTGGGCCGGGGGGGAAAAGAGGGGGAAATTCCCTGGGTTTGGGGCAATTAAGGTTTTTGGGACAAATAGGGAAAAAAAAAGGAAAAAAAAGGGGGAAAAACTTTTAAAACCCAAAAATTGGGGACGCCCAAAAACTCCCGGGGCCCCCCCGGGCCGGGGCCCCCCTATGGGAAATTTCCCCCGGGGCCGTTTTTTCCCCCGAGACACAATGTTTTTTTTTCCCACGGGCCCTTTTTGGGGGGAAGCGCGTATGGCCCCCTTTTTTTTTTTCCCCCAGGCCCCCCCCTTTTTTTAAACAAAAACTCTTCAAAAACCCCAAAAACCCCAAAAACCCAAATTTTTTTAAAAAAAAAAGGGGAAAAAAAAGGGGGTTTTTAAAAAAAAGGGGTTTTTGGGTTTTGATTTCAAATTTTTTTAAATTTTTGGGAATAAAAAATAGATTTTTTTTAAAAGGTTTTAAACAAAGTTTTTCCCCCCAAAACCAGATGGGAGGACAATATCTTTTAATATTTAGACCTTTTCCCTTTTTTCCAAAAAAAATTTTGGGCCCCCAAAAATTTAAAGGGTTTTTTGGAGAAAAATTTTAATTTTGGGGGAAAAATTTTTTTTTTTTAAGGGGGTTTCCCCAAAAAATTTAAGCCTAAGAGAGAAAACCAAAAAAAAAATTTTTTTTTTGGTGGGGTTGGGAAAAATAATTTTTTAAAAAAAAATAAAAAACTATTATTTAATAGATATGTAAATTAATTAGTTGTTGGCTGTTTTATAACAGTCCTATTTAGATTTATATTCACAGACAATGGCCCAGCCTATACGGCTCAAGCTTTTTCTTCCTTTTGCCAACGTATGGAAGTCTCACTCACTCATGGACTGCCTTACAACCCTCAGGGGCAGGGTATTGTAGAACAAGCACATGGCACGCTCAAAGAATGTCTTCAAAAACAAAAAGAGGGAATAAGCCACAACCTTAACCCCAAGCATAGACGATCCTTAGCACTATTTACTTTAAATTTTCTAAATTTGGATACTCAGGGTCAGTCTGCTGCTGACAGACATCATAATCACTTACGCCCTCTGCCAGAAAAGGTAAAATGGAAAGATATCATAACTAACGCATGGCAAGGGCTCGATCCCGTGCTCATAAGAGCACGAGGTTCTGTTTGTGTTTTCCCACAGGATCAAGAAAATCCTATCTGGATCCCTGAGAGACTGACTCGGAAGATCTCCAGTCCGGCGATCCCAGACGAAGGAGGGATGATGAAACTGCAGATCCTGATGTTGAAGCTCCTGTCGCAAGACTGCCACCCTGAACGGCACTTGCCTAGATCCCGTTACTCTAAAAAGACTTATGGGCGGGAGTATTTGTATGGGGAGCTATTGTTCTCTTAGGATATGGTTTCTGCCTTTGGTTTCTATGTCGCTTACGCCATGACCATGCAAGACATAAGGCTGTAGTTTATCAGGCGCTGAATGCCATGAAGGAAGGTGCTTCCCAAGTATTTGGCTGGCCTCCCTTAGGGAGACCTAGTGGGAAACCTTCTGGACCCGATATTGGCCGTCCAGGCATTTTCCCTAGATCCTGACCATCTTGACCAATGCCAATGGTATAAGGCTCTTAAGGCACCATTTCAATCTTTCAGAAGCGGGGAGCACGAGGAGTGCCTCGACTAGAGATGTTCTCAATCCTGAGATAGATTCTCTGAAAGTATGTCTGAGTGCATAGAGGTTTTGTGTCAAACACCTCTCCCTGAAAAAAGGCACAAAGGCGGGTATGGGGTGGCGCCCCCCATTACAATGCCTTTAACACTTGCACAAGGGCTCAGACCTCTGCTTTCCCCCGCTGACTTTTGCCACAGCAGTGGCTCTTTCAAGGAGTGCCTTCCAAAGCCTTTTGACAATCAAATGCATGCTTGGGTGTGGGAGGCCTAGGACGAATCTTAAGGGTCCAGAAGTAACCTATTTCAAATTTATAAAATAAATAAGGGGGAGATGTAGGCAGCCGAAGAGACGGCACCGGTTTTCCAACATGGCTGGCGCAGCGTCCTGTATAAGCCTACTGCGCATGCGTCAGCCTCAAGCCCCTCCCGAGAGGGCTTATGCAAATGAGGCATGAGCCCTAACCAATCACGGGGCTTATGCTAATGAGACATGAGCTCACAGGGCTTATGCTAATGAGGCACAAGCCCTAACCAATCACAGGGCTTATGCTAATGAGGCACGAGCCCCAACCAATCACAGGGCTTATGCTAATGAGGTATTGGCCCTAACCAATCCTGAGAGAACAGGCCGCCTGGCCCGCCCCCTTGGAAGGGTATATAAGCAGTGCATTTCAGCTGCTTGGGGGTGCCGGCCCCTTCGATGGATGAAGATTGTGCCTGGAATAAAAGAGCTGTTAAAGAAGAATCCAGGCGTGTCGTGTCCTTACTGCCGCGGGAGGGGACGCGACACTTGTTGTGATTAAATTTGTTTCTCAGATATTGGGCTATGTCCCACTTATAAGCTAAAGGGCAAATGGTTCTGTACCACCTGTTCTAGGAAATGACAACTGTGCCTTTGTTTCAAGAGGTTGTTATGACCGCCTTGTTATGCCTACCTTGTACCCACGCCTTTGTTTGAAGAGGTTCTGACCAGCTTGTTATGTATGTATTCTGCTTCCGTGACCCTCACTTACTTGCCTACCAAATCCCCCATTTGGAACCCCCTACTCCTGAACTATAAAAGCCTTATATTCTGCATGTCCAGGGCCACTCTCTGAAACCCACATTCAGAGAGACTGCTTCCAGACCGTTGTGCACACTAAAAAAAAAGCTTGCTCTGATTTGGCCATTTGGGTTGGTGGTCTTTTACTCCTGTCTGCTGGATGTAACAGTATAAAAAGATAACAAACAGAAAAAATTTTAAATGTCTGCTTTGCTCCCCTAGTCTAACCCCATCTCCTTTGAAAGTCCTGCACCATGAGAAGACATGGTGGAAGAAGCAAATGTGCAGGCAGAAGCGCAAGAGAAGCAAGATGAGGCAGAGGTCCAAGTAAAGCAGCTTGTGCAGCCACAAAGGCTTCAGGAGCAGAAATAAGGAACTCCAAAGGCTGGGATGCTGGGACAAGTTGTTGAACTGTATGCTGCTGCTGGTAATAAGTCTTAGTGGACCTGGAACATCACCAAGACCAGCTGAGAAACTGTCTTTCTTACAACCAAACAGTCTGGCTGGCCCTCTGCCTTGCACCTGTGATATGCGGGACTAGTTCTGTTCTCACTTGCGGCCAAGTGTAACTCGTGTACAGTAAATCATCTTTCTCACTGTCTTAGCTGAATTAAAGAAAAAAATTCCTGCTTCAAGTTGGGTATGGTGGTGCACTCCTATAATTCCAACATTTAGCAAATAGAGACCAGCCTGAGCTATGTGAGAACCTACCCTAACCAACCAGCGAACTAACCAACAAAAAAAAACAAAGCAACAGACAAAAAAGAAAAGACAAGAAAGGGCTGGAGAGATGGTTCAGGTTAAGAGCACTGGCTGCTCTTCCAGAGGTCCTGAGTTCAATTCCCACCAACCACATGGTGGCTCACAACCATCTGTAATGGGATCTGATGCCCTCTTCTGGTGTGCCTGAAGACAGCAACACTGTACTCTAAATAAATAAATAAATAAATAAATAAATAAATAAATCTTTTTTTTAGAAAGAAAGAAGGAAGGAAGGAAGGAAGGAAGGAAGGAAGGAAGAAGGAAGGAAGGAAGGAACAAAAGAAAGAAAAGAAGGAAGGAAGGAAGGAAGGAAGGAAGGAAGGAAGGAAGGAAGGAGAGAAAGAAAAGAAAGAAGAGAAAAGAAGAGAAAGAAAAGAAAAGAAAAGAAAAGAAAGAAAAGAAAAGAAAAGAAAAATCAGCCAGGCAGTGGTGGTGCACGCCTTTAATCCCAGCACTTGGGAGGGAGAGACAGGCAGATTTCTAAGTTCAAGGCCAGCCTGGTCTACAGACTGAGTTCCAGGACAGCCAGGGCTACTCAGAGAGACCTTGTCTCGAAAAAAAAAAAAAAAAAAAAAAAAAAAAGACGAGAAAAATCAAGTCAGGGAGCCTCTGTGCAACAACCCCGACGTCAGCACAACTGACTCCATGATGGAAGTGCCATTCAGGCTGTAAAACTCAGCACAGACAGCACCATTTGCCGAAAATAAAAACAAAAGTCCGATCCATCAAGATCCAAATAGTTCTGGGAAAGTCTCAAAATGCACTAACCTTGTGTTTTTAGTTCCTGTCATCCCATTTCTGGCTAGCTGTTCTTGTTAACTGAAACAGTCAATCCAGAACATGGTTTCTGTGCTTGAAAGCTCATCCTGAGAAAGACAGCATGCTGCACTGGGATCCCAAACACGCAGCATAGTTGCTAGCTGGCCAATAAAGACTTTCTATTGGCTTAAAGCCATGTCTGAGCAGGCTCCTCTGGTGTAGAAGCAACAGTTCTGCAGGTCCCACTGAGATCCCAGAGACCAGACCTGAAGCAAGACAAAGCAGTTCTCAGAGCCCCTTGAAGCCAGAAAAGTGCAGTGGTCAGTAGACTCCTGGGGGTGAGCTGTAGTGGTGAGGTTTTGCTACACCGATTTGTGCTCCTGGAAGATCAAACCTGCACACCCACCCAGGAACTATCTTTAGATCCGCATATGAAGACACACCACGCGCGCACACACACACATTAGCTCAATTTTAAAATGCCTTGGCTACCTCAAAGACTGGGCACTCCTAAACCTTTCCCTGCTACCCAAGGGTAGCACCGACCAAGGCAACTTTAAGCAACTTTTGCTAGGTCCTTTTTTTTTTTTTTTTTTGGTTTTTCGAGACAGGGTTTCTCTGTGTAGCCCGGGCTGTCCTGGCCTCGAACTCAGAAATCCGCCTGCCTCTGCCTCCCAAGTGCTGGGATTAAAGGCGTGCGCCACCACCACCTGGCTGCTAGGTCCTTTTTAAAGGATTAATGACAACTGCTAAAAAAGATTTCCTTTTCTGTCACCTTGTCAGCCCCAGATATTAGGGGAAAAGTTACAAAAATTTTAAAAATTTAAAGGTATAAGTAAGTCCCAACTTCTGGAGGTAGCTTAAAGGGTGTTTAACAATGGAGACCCGGTCAGGATGAGACCTTTAGCATAAACTGAAAGCCAGCGTCACCTTCTCTGATGAAAAGACACAGATTTACAGATTCCCAGAAAAGCTTTGGTATCTTGCACTCTGCCAGAGGATTATCTCCTAGCTGAAAGTTCTGCCTCTAATCAAGGTATACTTGCACTATCCTCTCATATTGACAACAAAGACTCCTGGAAATATGGGAAAAGCCAACACCCCAGGACTGAACGAACACCGAGCTCCTATAATTGTTCAACTAACCAGTTTGGCTACCTCATCCAGATTAAACAATACCCAGATAACCCTGGAAACAAAGGGGGAAATTGCAGTCCATATTGCCTGGCTTAAAGAGACGGGCATCCTGGTACCCTGCCAGTCACGCTGGAGTACACTTTAAGAAACCTAAGACCTCTGATTCCCATGAGTCCGAGTCTTCCAGCGAAACAGGTGTTCACCCTCTTGAATCTGCAAGATCCACGCTTCAGCCTCCCATTGACAGTGGTGAGTCAACCCATCTCTTTGCTTTTAAACAGACAGAGCCAATGGGAGGTTACAGCAGGCAACAATACCTGAACCACCAGGTTGCCCCAGGATTTAAAGACAGCCTTCCTGCCCTTCCATCAGAAGTCTCCTGAAGAAAATAGATTATGAAAGCACCACTGGGGGTTGCTGTAAGAGTTACAGACCTTGTCAAATAAGAATAATAAGCCTTTGTAGAAGGCTACCTATCTTGGCTAAAGGGAGGCAAAAAGAGGCTGGCTCAGAATAAGATTGCTGCCCTCCTTCAGATCCCAATTCCAAAGACTGAGAGACAGATTCAAAAGTTCCTAGGTATTGCTGGATATTGTTCCCTCTGGATATCAGAGTTTGTGGAAATTGCAAGGCCTCTATTTACTAGCACAGAGGGGTGCTAAGACCCTAATTTGGACTGAGACTAAACAAAAAACATCACAAAATGGATATCATTGTCAGGATACCAGCAGTCCAGATCAATAGCAAATACCAAACATGAATCAGTAGCAGTAGCAGCAGAAACCACAGGTCTTCGCCAAATCAACACAAGTCATTGAAAGTGGCAAGAATCAGCTGGAATACTACAAGATGTTCTTTGGCGCGTTTCTCTCTATGAAGTCAAAACAAGGGCAAGAAGCAAGACCAGCAGTGAGTTGCATGGCCAGAGGCCAGCAAAGACCCATAAACACTGGTGATGTGTTATACGGTGTCAGAATGCAAGAACAACCTCTCACTGTTTATGGGGTTCTATTTCTACTCTTTCCAAACACCATGCACCCTCTCAAGTGTCCACTTCAGCAAAACATCACATGCTCTCTCACGTGTCTACTTCAACAAAACATCCTCTCTTATGACAGCTTCCAGGAAAAGCATCATGTGACACAACTGAGTTTCCAAAGAAACCAGAAATCTCCACTTCAACCACCAACTTCAGCTTGTTTAGTCTGACGACACCATCTGGGTCAAACAGCTAGCCAAAGAGGCACTGAAACCAGCTAGGAAAGGATCTTACATGGTGATTCTCTCTACTCCTATGTCTATGAAGGTAGCTCACATTATACCCTAGAACTACCACAAAAAAGCAGAAGCCACAGATACTGCTGCCAAATGTATTGTCTCCTGGACTGTGGACCCATTAAAATTAAAGTTTCATTAGACCCCAGGCCCTTTTACTCCCTATCCCTCTAACCCCTCCTGAGTCTTATGTCTTACACTATGGATATGAACTCCAACTATCCTCAGGCCTAGACTGAAAACTTATGAAGACAGATACAGGGAAGACATTACCTAGTGTGACTATAGACCAACAATCCATAGTCCATCCTGCCCTTTACTTACTGATACCTACTTCTAGTGTCTGGCATAAATGTGTGTGTGTGTGTGTGTGTGTGTGTGTGTGTGTGTGTGAATACATACAGATATATGTGTATATATATATATATGTGTATATCTGTGTGTGTGTAGAGAGAGAGAGAGAGAGAGAGAGGGGGAATTTACCTTTTGAAATAAAAATACAGAGTTTACAATTCTCTGCATACCCTGCAGCTAGGCCCCCTAGTTGTCAGAAACAAGGGAATTTCCATTGCAGAAATTATGGTTGTAAAACAGGCTTGCTGAAAAAAAAAATCCTTTAAAAGATTCTGGCCTTTGAGAAACAGGAGAATCAGATTCTTTGTCACAAGAAGGGACCCTAGGGATAAAGTTAATCATTTCCAGCCTGAAATTGGCCAGGCTTGCTGGTTATGCTGAGACACTCAGACCCATAGGATTAAGAACTGATCTGATTGTCAGCCCATTGACTGATAAAACTCACTGCAGCTGGTAGCAGCCCAAATTAATGTCAGAAGACTTATAAGGTGCTAAAACTTGTCAAATATTCAAAGCTTTCAACCTAGGCACTTCTCCTTATTCTGATATCTGCTATTCCGCCTTATAGGTTAATTCATATGGATAACAACTATATAACTGAGCTGAGACTACTTGGAGGGCATGTATTGATGGTTTGACTAAATATGCCCCTTCTGATGCTTTCCAAACTAACAATAGGTTGATAAAGACCTAGAGATATTAAAACAACAGTTAGATTCCCATACAGAAATGACCCTACAAATCGGAGAGTCTTAGAGTTATTTCTCGTGAGCTTAAAAAAACAACAAAAACACCTATGTCTGGCTTTGGGAAAAGCTATTGTTTCTATATTAATTGATCAAGAGTAATTGAAAACAAGATTTAAAAAAAAAAACCTTGCTACTGTTGGGAAATAATTGATATCAGCCTGTTCTCTTGGTCCCCTGACTAACTACTCTGCTATCAAGCACTGGCCAGGTCTTTAATTCTCATTCTGATTAAATTAACAACAGGGCCCTGCATCAGAACTGAAACAGGATGAGTCCATGATTTGACTCATTCACTAAAACCAGTGGGGAATGTAACAGGACCTCGGACCTTAGCACATCTGACTCTGTGATGGAAGTGTTGTTCAGGCTGTAAAACTCAGCACGTAGGCTGTATCTCCTGAAAAAAAAAAAAAAAGAAAACAAAGACCTAACCTATTCTGTCAAAGCCATAGTTCTGGGAAGTCTCTAAATGTACTAACCTTGCCTCTTGATAACTGAAGTATGTCAACCCATGGCATGGTTTTCATGCTGAAAAGTTCACCCTGAAGGCTTGGAGCTACATTAGTATCCTGAATAGTATAGTTGCTGGCCAGCTAATAAAAACTTGAAAACCCAAGCCTGAGTAGTCTTCTCTAGTGAATACTCCACAACATTATGGAAGGCTGAGTGTAATGCAGAGAATCTTTGAGGCCCAGGGGTTTTGCACTCCTGTACTAAATTGTTCCCAATGTAAGCTCTTTAGGATACAGTGGACTCCATCTGTGGTCATAATGCAGGACTACACCACTGTCTTTCATGGTGACAGCCAGTTCTAGCTACCCTATACGCTAGTCCCTCATACCTTCAGATGTCAGAGAGAAAGAGAGAGAGAAAACACAACTGACCTGTAATCAAACATGGACATACATAGATAGACAGACAGATGATAGATAGATAGATAGATAGATAGATAGATAGATAGATAGATAGATAGATAGATAGATAGACAGATTTGGTTTGGGATTACAGGCATCCACCCACAGGCTCTACCTTTTATTTAACAGTTAAAATGAGAAGAAGGTTTACATGAGATCATCTGTGTACATGATCAACTGCTTGTCTGGGCAATTCCTCTTGAGGAACCAGAATTAACATCAGAATACAAACAGCATCAGGACAACCCACAACATTTCTCCCCTTTTGTCCAATTAAAAAGGCTCTTTCTCTTAGATATAAATTGAGCACAACTATAACAATTATGTAAATTATAAGGTATGATATACACTTAACATTCAGTCTATCATATTCATCAATTTAGTGAAAGTACTTTATTATCTATCTTAAATTAAAGAGTTTGCAATTCTGTGCCTGAATTATGTTGATTTTAACTTGTATTGCCATCTGAAATCCATGCTTTCAAATCTGGAACTTCTTTTTTAATGCTAAACACCTTAAGTTCAATTATGAGACTATAACTAGTCTATAACCTCATCAGAGATCTGAGGACTTAAATATTACCTGAATACGTAGGAAGCACAAAGACACAGCTTCTAAAACTATATAATTTGTAGAGAGCTGACTGCCTGGACAGTCCCCTAGTTTCTTATAGTGTTGGAGCACTTATCTTTAGCCTTCTGGCCCAGAACCATCTGAAGGACCTTAAGTGAAGCAGGAATTATGAAGGACTAGTTTACCTGATCCTGGCAGAGCTTAGCAGTCAACTATCCCACATCTGTTTGTCATTTTTTGGACAGTATATTTTTATCTGCAGATGAATAAGTGCAATTCTTATCCGGTGGCTACCTTGCCAAGATTGAAGCAACTCTGCCTGAAGGTAATGATGCTCAATATCTTTCTTGAAGAGGAATGGGGATACTGTCAGGAGCACACATGCGTCATAGTCAAGATGATCTTTAATAAGGAAATAACTAATTCTGTGGATCTCTGACATTTCTGAGGACAACTCACAACATTTCCCCCCTTTTGTCCAATTAAAAAGGCTATATAGACTAGTATATATCATATAGTATATATATGTATACATATAGTATATATAGTATATATCATTTGATATATATAATATATATCATAACTGAATTGTCAAACATTGATTATTTTGGCCGGGCAGTGGTGGCGCACGCCTTTAATCCTAGCACTTGGGAGGCAGAGGCAGGCGGATTTCTGAGTTCAAGGCCAGCCTGGTCTACAGAGTGAGTTCCAGGACAGCCAGGGCTACACAGAGAAACCCTGTCTCGAAAAAACAAAAAACAAAAAACAAAAAAAAAAAAAAAAAAAAAAAAAAAAAAAACATTGATTATTTTTTGCTACTTACTACTTGAATAACCTTGAAAACACTTGTAATTAACTAAATTAGAATCTAATATGACCATGAGTTTCACTCTCTGACTATAAACATTATTTAATCATCTTAAATAGTTTGTAATAGCAGCTATTTAAAGGAATGGGTCTAAATCTTGTATTCTTAAATGAGTTGCATAGGCACAATGTTAATCTAAGAGTAGCAATATTAATTTTAAATTTTATATCAATATAAAAGATTTATACCTAAACCTGTATCAATATATAAATTCTATTCTAATGTACTAATTTTGTACCAAATATAAAGATTTCTACCAATGCAAGATTATGGCTATATGATTTTTTTTAATAAATTTAATATCCTATCTCTATTTGTTTATTTCTCTCATTTTTATATTACTATATCCATCCCCCTTCTCTTTTCTACCCCCCTCCCTTTTTTTTAACCTAAGGAAGAAGGATAGAGGAGAAGAAAGGAAAGGTAGAAATCTCTGAGTCTAAGCTCTCTAGTTTCCTCCCTGTCCAAAGCTATAACATTTGTAAATTATCTCTTTAAATGACAACTTATCAATAATTTATAAAAAACAAACAAAAAACAGAGCCATCTACCCCAACTTAATGGACTGGGGTGACAATCTTTTCTTGTTTGTTTGTTTTTGAATTGGGGTAAAAAATTCTTTTGGGGATCATGAAGGGAAAGTGGTTAGTTTTGTCAGAGAAAGGCTAGCTGGCATCATTTGTCATTCAGTCTCTATGTGTTGAGAAAGTTTATAACTTAGCTGAGGTCCTGACTGTAACAGTCTGAAAGGCTGATTGGGAGAGCTAGCTGTTTGGGAAATGTCTTGGAAGCAAGTCTTTAGAAGAAATGATTTCAGTATAGTTGAGGTAGGATCAAGCAGGGAGCTGGAATGGAAGGTCTCAGGATCTCAGCATCCCAGAGTGTGAATCTTATCAGGCTGTCTCTCTCCTCTTCCATTTTGTAATATATAAACCTTACAAGCAATACATCATTTTGTAAAGACATTTGTATGGAACATGTAGGATGTATGGATCAATTAAGGGAGATCAATAAAGAAAGACACCTGGCCTTCTTTCAAGGTTAGTTTGATCACATAATCAAACTACAATATAAACTTACATTTATGTCATCTTAAAGGATGGTATGTAATAATAAGTCATGAGAATTTTTGTACCCAATAAGAGTTATTGGCTTATATAGACATTTAAGTCTCAGCTTGTTTCAGAGTTGTCTCTGTGTACAGAGACATATACATCACATGTACATCACCACATGTACATCACATCACCACATGTACATCACCACATGTACATCACCACATGTACATCACCACATGTACATCACCATATGTACATCACATCACCACATGTACATCACCACATGTACATCACCACATGTACATCACACAATCTTGTTGATCTTGTTAGTCTCGTTGTCTGTAGTCAAGATCTTTAGAGGATCTCTCTTTTGTCGCATCCGCCTTGGCCAGCAAGTAAGACACGACACGGTCGGATCCTTCTCAGTCAGCTTTATTCCAGAAACGACTCTTGACTTAGGGACGGGGAACTGGATGGGGACGTATGGCCGGGGACCCCAAGCAGCAGAAATGAGCTGCTTATATAACTGCCCTAGGCGGGCTGGGTGATGTGTCCTCTCAGGATAGGTTAAGCTGCCAATACCTCATTAGCATAAGACCGCTCGGGAGGGGCATGAGGCCTACGCATGCACAAAGGACTTGTTTACCATTTTAGCTGAGCTGGCCACTCTGGAAGCCAGCTGCTTACATTGTCAGGTGCTAGTCATACGACTTTGCAACTGTAAACATGGCTGCCTACATCTCCCCCTTATTTATTTATTAAATTTGAAGTAGGTTACCTCTGGACCCTTCAGACCTTAGGCATCCCACACCCAAGCATGCTTGAACTCATTCATTAGGTGTTTGACGTGAGGCGATTGAAAGCACACCTAGAAAGTCGCTGCTAGCGCAGCAGGTCAGCGGTGGAAAACAGAGGTCCAAGCCCTTGTGCAAAGTGAAGGCATTGTGATGGGAAAGTTTATATTTCTGCCATACCCGCCTTCGTGCCTTTTTTCAGGGAGAGGTACATTTGGCACAAAACCTCTATGCACTCGGACATGCTTTCAGAGAATCTATCTCAGGATTGAGAACATCTCTAGTCGAGGCGCTCCTCGTACTTCCCGATTCAGAAACATTGAGGTGATGCTGTAGGAGCCTCATGAGTGTACACCTTTGGCAATGGTCAAGATGGTCAGGATCTAGGGATTATGCCTGGATGGCCATTACCGGGTCCAGAAAGCTCCCCACTATGCCTCCCTAAGGGAGGCCAGCCAAATACCTGGGAGAGTGCCTTCCTCCGTGGCAGTCAGCGTCTGGTAAACCACAGCCTTATGTCTTGCATGGTCACAGCGCAAATGACACAGAAACCAACAACCACATCCAGGAGAACAACAGCTCCCCAGATAAATACTCCCGCTCATTCTTTAAAGAAAATTGAGGGCACCCTTGACCCAAGTGGTGAGCCCCTCCAAAGTAAAGGGATCCAGGCGGGTGCCATTCAGGGTAGCGATCTGCAACAGGAGCCTCCTGGATAGGTCCTCGCCTTCCTTCGACCGATTTCCTTTCAGGTACTCAGACAGGAGGCGACTCTGATTGAGAGACTGAGAAGAGTTATATACCAAAGGAATAATATACAGTCCCCTGAGAGAGGAGACGCAAGAGAGCTGAATAAGTTTATATAGGTTCTTGACACTCTCTTGAACCAGGTCTACTCACTGGTTAACAAGGAGAACCCCAGAGGAGAGATGGACATTAAACTCCTCTTGGGTAGACAAAGCAGTAGCTGTCTGTTCTACAATACTACTGACTACTGCAGCAGTTTGAACTTGGTTGGCCATAGCTATAGCTGCCGTGGTTGCCGCGGCCGCAGAGACCATAATAGCGGCCACAATAGCTGCGGTAATGCCAAGGTCTCTTTTTTGTCTAAACAGGTTAAAATGGGAAAGGTATTAAGGTCAGCCTCCACCGTTACCGGTACAAAGGTGGGCAGTCTGACAATAAAGGCAGTGTCATTCCTGCCTTCCCAGCACTCTGCATTTAGTAGAGTTCTTTGGCAAAGATATGGTGGCATTGTAAATCATAAATAGCATGGTGATGTTTAGGGAGTCATCAGTCCGGTTCGAGGCGTCCCCCGAACCTTGTGACGATCCCAAACTCACCTGAACAAGCACGTTTCTCAAAACCTCTGCGTCAACCTTACTATCCGCAAGGGGATCCAACCAAGCAGATACATTGGCTAATACAAGGCACAGAGTTTTGATTTTGGCAAAGCATACAAACACAAAAAGTAGAGAAAAGGTAGGAAGGACCGGGAGTTAGAATGGACTGGCATAGGCACTGGCCAGGTGCGTGTGACGGCCCACAAAGGTATAAAGTCACCCGGTATCCATAGCAGTAGTAGGGTCAAAAACAGGATCTATGCCCTCATCATCCTTTTTTCCGTCTGGGACTGCCGGGCTGGAGATCTTCCAGTCAATCTCTCGGGTACCCAGATGGGGTTTTCTTGGTCCTCTGGAAAGACACAAACAGAACCTCGTGCTCTTAAGAGCACGGGATCGGGCCCTCGCCATATGTTTGCTATAATATCTTTCCATTTTACTTTCTCTGGCGGAGGGCGTAGGTGATTATGATGCCTGTCAGCAGCAGACTGACCCTGAGCATCCAAGTTTAGGAAATTTAAGGTAAATAGTGCTAAGGATAATCTATGCTTGGGGGTAAGGCCGTGGCCTATTCCCTCTTTTTGTTTTTGAAGGCATTCTTTGAGCATGCGGTGTGCTCGTTCTACAATGCCCTGCCCCTGGGGGTTGTAGGGCAGTCCATGAGTGAGTGAGACTTCCATGCGTTGGCAAAAGGAAGAAAAGGCCTGTGCCGTGTAGGCTGGGCCATTGTCCGTCTTAAGCGTTTGGGTTTTCCCCAAGCTGCCCATGCTTCCAAGCAATGAGTAATTACATTGGTAGTTCTTTCCCCAGTGAGGGGAGTAGCATGGACGATACCTGAACAAGTATCCACAGAGACATGAATATATTTTAATTTTCCAAATTCTGTAAAGTGAGTGACATCCATCTGCCAAACCCTGAGGGGTGAAATGCCTTGAGGGTTGATGCCCACATGCGATGGATGTAAGTGTATAATGCATTGGGGGCAATCGAGCACAATTTGGCGTGCTGCAGCCCGCGGCAGATTGAATCTCTGCTGCAATGTCTTAGAATTTACATGAAACAACTGATGGAACTGTGTTGCACGATCCCAAGCAGTGCTCAGGAAGATGCATTCTTTCTTAGCCCATAGGTCTACCGTGTCATTTCCAGCCTCAAGGGTCCTGGTAATCCTGTGTGAGCTCTAATGTGCTGATAAAGAATTTGTTGGTGCGCTGTCTAATTACGTTTTGTAAATCTTTAAAGAGGGCGCACACTGTGCTACTGGCTCTGATGGGTCCTGCGACCTCTAGGACTCTGACACTGTTCACTACGTATGCAGAATCGGAGAGTAAGTTAAAAGCAAAATGACAGGCTCTGAAAACTTCCAGAACTATCCGCAACTCAACAACCTGAGGTGAACCAGGCTGGAATTGGCACAGTACAGGCTGAGAGTTCCCCACTAGGTATGCTCCACAGCCATTTTTGGAGCCATCAGTGAAAATATTAGGTACATTTTTCAAGGGACTATGAGAGGTGACAGAAGGAAAAACCACAGGATGCTCCTTGAAAAGGGATAATAAAGGATGTTTGGGATAATGATTATCTATAATGCCATCAAAACTACAGGTCAAAATGGCCCAGTCATCTATTGTACCACATAAGACCTTCACCTGGTAAGCAGAGTAGAGCGTTACGAGTGTATCAGGCGTTCGTCCAAAGTGCTGCACACATAGGCGAATGCCCTCCTGGGCCAGACGAGCTACTGTGGTGGGATAATGTTCAATGGATTTGCTTGGAGATATTTTTGGGTGGACCCACAAGAGTGGCTCATCCTGCCACAAAACCCCTGTAGGTCAATTACGTGTGGCAAGGACACATAGGATTATGGGTAGCTCCGGTTTTAGTCTTCCTAGGAAGGCTTCCCTCAAGCTCTTTTCTACCTTCTCAAGTGCAGCTCTGCCTTCTGGAGTCAGGAGACGGGGCGAGTCAAGAGCTGAATCACCCGTCAGTATCTCATACAAAGGTTTTAATTCCTGGTTAGACAGATGTAGATAAGGACGTATCCAATTAATGTCCCCTAGCAATTTTTGAAAATCATTTAGGGTTGTAAGGTTGTTCTTAGGTAATTCGAATTTTTGAGGTACTATGTCCTTGATACTTATTTTTGCCCCAAGGTATTTCATTACCTTGCTTCGCTGAACCTTTTCTGGAACTATTATCAGCTGTCTTTTGTCTAAATGCTTGATGAACTCTGCATAGACACGGTCCAACAAAGGTTCAGTTTTTGCTGCTATTAAAATGTCATCCATGTAATGAAGACAATGAACCTGGGGAAATTTTTCCCTGACAGGGGCTAAGGCCTCTGCCACGTATAATTGACACATGGTGGGGCTATTGGCCATGCCTTGAGGCAGTACTGCCCACTGGTAACGCTGGTCAGGCTCCTCATGGTTAATGGAGGGAACTGTAAAGGCAAATCTCTCACTGTCCTTTTCACAAAGTGGAATAGAAAAGAAACAATCTTTAATGTCAATTACAATAATAGGCCAATCACAAGGTAGAGTAGATAGTAGAGGCAATCCTCTTTGAACCGGCCCCATGACCTGCATCTGACGGTTTATGGCTCGCAGGTCATGTAGCAGCCTCCAATTCCCTGATTTCTTTTTTATAACAAATATGGGAGTGTTCCAGGGAGAGATAGAAGGTTTAATATGTCCCAACTCTAATTGTTCTTTGACTAGTTGTCTAGTGGCTAGCAACTTTTCTGAGGAAAGAGGCCACTGGGGAACCCACACTGGCTCCTCAGTCTTCCAGATAATGGGTATACTAGGTCCAGTGGCCACTAGGAAAAACCCAGTCCCATGCGCAGCCCTTTAGACTGCAGTTGCACTGGTTCCCTTCTCTCTTGGAGATGTTTTCCAATGCCATGAGATGGATGCCATCCTATGTCTGTCATCATGTTCGTTGCCTCTGTGGAATAATGTGTGTTTGTCAATCTCAATTTCATGGCTTTTAACAGGTCTCTGCCCCAAAGGCTAATAGGTAAAGATAACACAAAAGGTTGGAAGGTGCCTTCATTTCCTTCCTTGTCTTTCCAGATAAATGTGCCCGAGCTTAAATCGGGCGATTTTGCATACCCGAGCCCTTGTAGGGTTTGGGTTGATGCTTGAATGGGCCAGTTTTTAGGCCAGTCTCTTTGGGCTATAATGCTACGGTCAGCTCCTGTGTCTAATAGGCCCAATATTTTTCTGCCATTAATTTCCAATTCTATTATAGGTCTTTGGTCCAAATCTAAAGATAAGAAGGCGGCTTCAGTCCCGGAGGATCCGAGGCCTTTATACCTCCTTATTACATTTTTACTGGGGAACACATTATGTAAGCTGGGTAGCATTATTATTTGAGCAATTCTGTCTCCTGGTGAAATGGCCACGATACCCTGCGGAGAGGAGGCAAGGATCTTAACTGCGCCCTCAAAATCGGCATCTATAACACCAGGATGTACCATGAGACCTTTTAGGGTGGAAGAAGAGAGTCCTATCAGTAGACCCACTGTGTCGGGAGGCAGTGGGCCCTGGAAGTCAGTCTCAATAGGTTGCACACCCATTTGGGGTGTTAATATGAGTCTGGTGGTGCAGCGCAGGTCCAACCCTGCTGAGCCCGGGGTGGCTCTCCGAGGCTCCAACCCTGCTGAGCCCGGAGTGACTCTCCAAGGCTTGGGCGGTGTAGGTTGGGCTGACTCTGCCCCTCTACTGCTCCATATATTTGAGGGCCCTGGAAGCGTGGGCCCCGCTGCATGTTTTTTGACTGCGTACCATCATAACCAGAAGGCAGCATTTGGCCCCCAGAGTTCCTTGTCGATCTGCATTCACTGGCCCAATGATTACCCTTGTGGCATTTTGGGCATATTCCTGGCGGCCTCGGACGAGGGGTATTCCCTTGTTTTTCCCTGTCTCTTTGTCTTTCCCTGTCTCTTTGGGGGCACTGACTCTTAAAGTGTCCCTGGCGGCTGCAGTTGAAGCAAGCCCCTGCAGCAGGGGTCCTGCCTTTACCCTTAGACAACTGCATAACTGCAGCTGCCAAGCCAGAGGTTGGACAATGGTCCACCAATCTCCCTACAAGCCTTCATCCAAGCCTGCAAGCCCTTTGCTTTCCAGGGGTGATGGCCATCCTGCACTCTTTGGTGCACTGTTCAAACACCAATTGCTCTATCAATGGCATGGCTGTATCAGGATAGCCAAATATTCTCCCTGCAGCTTCCATCATGCGAGCCACATAGTCGGAGAAAGGCTCAGTAGGACCCTGGAGGATTTTTGTTAAATTGCCAGAAACTTCTCCCCTATTGGGTAGAGCCTTCCAGGCTCTAACAGCCATGGCATTAATTTGACTGTACACCGCTGGCGGGTATGCTGTCTGGTTACCTGCCCATTGTCCCTGACCTAGAAACATATCCAGGTTCCATAAGGGCTGTCCTGCAGCGGCATTGGCTCGAGCCTGCCCTTGAGCATAATCACTGTAAATAGATATCCAATCAAGATATTGCCCCATAGTTAAGCAGGCTTTCACAGTACTTATCCAATCAGATGGTGTCATGGCCTGTGTCGCTATCCTTTCTATCAAGGATTGCGTGTAGGAAGCATTAATGCCGTAAGTCCTGACTGATTCTGCTAGATTTTTTAACATCTTGATATCCAAGGGCTCATGATATCTTTGTTGATTCCGATCTTCAAAAACTGGGAAGGCCATACGCGCTTCCTTCCAAGTCTCAGGGCAGAACGATTGAGTCCCTGGAGTCCCTGGAGTCCCTGGGGGTGGACCGGCCCGAGGAACCTCCGCATATGGAGGCGGGCCTAGGGGCGGAGCTGTGGGCGTCTCCCAAGCAGGTGGTTTAAGCTTCTCCGCCCCATGTTTGCCTTTCTTCTTCCTAGAGAGGGTCACAGACTCCCTTTCAACTGATAGGTTCTCTAGATCCTCCTCCATCTTTTCTAAATTTTCTTCTTCGCCATCTTGTCTAAGTTCCCTCCTTCCTCCTCATCTGAGCTATTGGAGCTGGAGGAACTTTCTGTCTCTAAATCTTTTATGCTAGGATAAATGTTGGAGGCCCTTTTTCGTCCTTTGTCTTTTTTACACTTATGCCCTGGACGATGACAATTTAAACAGAAACAAAGACTACACACCAGAAAAAACATAATTAGACACCCAGACCGACCCACACCTGGTCTACAACAAACACAAACATAATACTTCTAAGGTCTCTCGTGATTCAATTGCCACTTTACCACGGACCTATGACCACGGACCTTAAGACACCGCTTTACTGCGGACCTTGTGATGGCCCTACTCACCGGGCACTTTCTATGACGCCGCTTTACTGAGGACCTTGTGACGGCCCCACTCACTGGGCACTTTCTATGACTCCGCTTTTCTGCGGACCTTGTGATGGCCCCATTCACTGGGCACTTTCTATGACTCCGCTTTTCCGCGGACCTTCTGACGGCCCTACTTACTGGGCACTTTCTATTGCAATAAATATACCTGTACCGCCGTTCCTAGCTGCTGAGTCCTGAATCCACGAAGGTGAAGTCCTCAGGTCCCCGGACGGGCCACCATATGTTGCATCCGCCTTGGCCAGCAAGTAAGACACGACACGGTCGATCCTTCTCAGTCAGCTTTATTCCAGGAACGACTTGGACAGGGACGTATGGCCGGGGACCCCAAGCAGCAGAAATGAGCTGCTTATATATCTGCCCTAGGTGGGCTGGGTGATGTGTCCTCTCAGGATAGGTTAAGCTGCCAATACCTCATTAGCATAAGCCTGCTCGGAGGGGCACGAGGCTGACGCATGCACAAAGGACTTGTTTACCAGTTTAGCTGAGCTGGCCACTCTGGAAGCCAGCTGCTTACATTGTCAGGTGCTAGTCATACGACTTTGCAACTGTAAACAACGGCTGCCTACACTCTTTGTCATGTCTGATTTTTATCAACTTGGAAGGAACCCATAGCTTTTCTTTTCCTGTGGAAATACAGGCATAACCTCTCCCCCAGCATAACACATTTCTTGTTTTCTATTCTAATGTTAGAACATCCTTTAAATAAACAGGCTGATTTAGTTTAGTATATTTTTCCACAATCTAATGTCTTTTAGTAGCTGTAGATTTTTTCCTTAGCATCTAAAAATTTTAAGGTTAATAAAGTGCTATGTAATCTATCTTTGGGGGTCTTCATTGCCCCTTTTGTCTGTTAAGTATCTCTTTTAGAGTTACAATTAGATCTCTCCACAATTGTTTGTCTTGTAGGATTATGTGATATGTCTGTAACATGTTTTATATTATAATGTGTAAAAATCTGTTTTATCTTATTAGAGACATATGTCAGACCATTGTTCATTTTCATTTGTATGGGTATTCCCATAATGGCCATGACTTTTAACAAATGTGTAATTACAGAATCAGCCTTTTCTGAAGTTAAGACAATTGTCCACTGAAATCTTGAATATGTAGCTATTGTATAATACACATATCTCAGTTTACTAAACTCTGGAAAAAATGGAATACATCTATTTGTCAAATTTAATTTCTTTGGGTACCTTTAGGGTAACTTCCTGTAAGTAACGGAGTTTGGTTATATAATGTAAGCAGGACATTGTCTCACAATTTTCCTGACTTGTTGCCAGGTAAAATAGCATTCTTTCTTTAAACCTTTGCTGTTAACATGGTGTTTTTTATGGAATTTTAAAGCCTCTAGTACACTTCTATCAACAGCTGATCAGTTTTATTATTATCTTGTGCCAGAGGTCCTGGAAGACCTGTATGGGATCTTATGTGGGCTCTATATAGTGGATGACTCCAGTTCTGGATCATTTGTTGTAGCTGTGTAAACAGTGAAGACAGTTGAGAATCATCTTGAAGAAGTTTAGCAGTCTCTATGTGTAAAACAACCCTTTTTGTATATTGAGAGTCAGTTACTATATTAAGAGACTCTTGAAAATCTAATAATACCATAAGTATTGTATATAATTGAACTGATTTATAGGGACTCTGTCAATTTTTATCTTGTGTCCATAACGAGGCACTCTCTGTATTAGTAAAAGGTACAGTAATTTCCATTCCAGCTAACTGTCAACGTCTCTTTTTTTCTTTTAGTATCAATTTAGAAACCTTTGCTATGTTGGTTTTTAATTTCTCACTCTGTTTATGTGTTTAAATACCCATTTTAAGATATGATCATCTCTCTGTATAAGAATTCCAATAGGGGAATAAGTAGAAGGCAAGATAACAAAGACGTAGTCCATCTTTGGATCAATACGATCTAGATGTGTATCCTGTAATTTTCTTTCTACTAGAAAATTACTACTTTTTCAGCTTTGGCTGATACTTTTCTTAGACTATTTAAATCCTTATCACCTTGTAAGGTTTGAAATAAATTGTTTAGCTCTTGAGTAGCCAAGCTAATTGCAGGCTGTAGCCAGTTAATATCTGAAATTCATTAAGCTTCTGAAAATCATTAAGACTCTTTCATTGTTTTTTTTTCTGATTTGCACCCTTTGTGGCCTAACCTTTTGTAGACTTATTCTATATCCTAGATAATTAATATAATCCCCTTTGTATTTTTTAGGGGTGATTTGTAATCCCCAGCAAGGCAAGGGGTGTTTTCGTTTTCATTTTTGTTTTTGTTTTTCTTTATCAAACATTCTTTTTAGAGCCAGGCAGTGGTGGTGCACGCCTTTAATCCCAGCACTTGGGAGGCAGAGGCAGGCAGATTTCTGAGTTCAAGGCCAGCCTGGTCTACAAAGTGAGTTCCAGGACAGCCAGGGCTATACAGAGAAACCCTGTCTCGAAAAACAAAACAGCATTCATTTTAGGATATTTATATTTGGATCAGCCAATAGGATGTCATCTATATAATGATAAATAATTGATTGAGTTTGAAATTGTTTGTGAATCATCTCCAATGCTGTTGTACAAAATATTGACACAAGGTAAGGCTTTTTAACATTTCTTGTGGCAGGACTTTCCAATGATATCTTTTTATTGGATGACCTCTATTGAAGGTAGATATTGAGAAAGCAAACTTTTCATTATCATGTTCATGTAAAGGAATTGTGAAAAAACAATCTTTTAGATCAATCACTATGATAGGCCATTCCTTAGGTAACAAGGAAGGCATTGGGATTCCAGGCTACAGGGAACCCATTGGCTAAATAATCTTAATTGCCCTGAGATCTGTCAACATCTTCCATTGGCCAGACTTCTTTTTAATGACAAATGCTGGAGAATTCCAAGGACTGGTAGATTGTTCTATATGTTGAGCCTCTAGCTGTTCCTGGACTAGCTATTCTAGCACCTATAGTTTTTCCTTTGTCACAGACCACTGATCAATCCAAATGGGTTGGTCAGTTAACCACCTTTGGTGTTTTATCAGCAGTAGCTCCTTCAGGTAAAACTGAATTGTTATCCCCTATTGTGTCTTGTTTATGGACAGCCTGGACAGTCCATAACTGTCTTTGATAACATTCCTTAACTTATTTGATTTTTTAATTAGGAGCCTGACCGGTTTTGTGGCCAGTCTCTGAATCTGAAGGGATATTAATTTGTGTTTTCCACTATTGTAATAGATATCTTCCCCATAAGTTTATGGCTATAACAGCCACAAATGGCTTTAATTTTCCTATTTGACCTTCAGGTCCTGTACATTAACTCATTTGCTTTATTTGGGATAAAATCCCAACTCCTTGAAATTGGATATCTACTTCTTCTTGAAGAAACCAACCTGTAGGCCAAAATTTTGGAGTGATAATGGTGATATCTGTGTTGTGGCACTGGCACTAAGTCCCAGCTCAGGGCTGGGGTGCTGTCTCCGGTTGTTGTGGTTTGCTTGGGACTTGGGAGGGAGCCTTGGTTTTGACCCCTTTTTAGGTTTTTTTGAATTGTCTATAGAATTTGCCTAAGCCTTGTTATCTGGTCTCACAATGTCTGTTTCCAGAGCAATGTTGTTTAATTGTCCTGAGAAAGAGAACTCTCCCTGCCTGGCATTGGGGCCTGCAAGAGCCCCCCTGGGAGATTTTTGGTAAAGTGTTGCCCATTTGTCTGTTGTTGATCTACATTCCTTAAGCCAGTGGCAGCCTTTGTCGCATCTTTTACATATTCTAAGAGACATAGGCTCCCTTTGGGATTAATTTAAGTTTTCTCTGTAGTTTATCTTGAAATGACCTGCTCATCACAATTAAAACATTTGAAATTTGGGTCATCTCAAGCCTCTAGTGAGAGCTTCTCTTATTAAGGTCGTATCAGGCAAAACGAGGTCTAACATCAACTGTATGTCTAATCCATTCATCGATCGATGCTGCCCTGCCTCAGTGGTCTGATACTTCTTTGCATTCAGCATTCACATTTCAAAAGCTAAAGACTTGATTAGTGCCTTTCTTGCTGATGGATACCATCATATACTCCTTTCTATAGCAAAAGTCAACCTTTGTAAAAATAAATAAATAAATAAGTCAGGGAATGTTTTCTTTGATCTTGTATGACTTGAGAAAATGGTTCAAGTCTTCCCTATTTCTGCACCCTTGTCCCAGGCATTTAAGGCTGTCGAGTGACATAACGTCAAGGTTTCCTCATCATCTTCAGCCTGAACCTCTACCTCAGCAAAAGGACGCTCGCCAAGCAGTTGATCTTTAGAAACATTTTTACCTCTGGTTTTATTTTGTCCTGTTATCTCGTTCACCTGTGGCCCAGGCTTTAATATTGTTTTTACCATATCTTCCCAGTCTTGGGGGTTGATCTATTTTTAATAGCTCAAAAAGTCAGGATTTGCTTTTAAAACAGTGAATACATTCTAAAATTAGTGACATTTTCCTTAAATTTTCTTGGTTCTAGCATATCTATGGGTTGCCAATCGAATTCCTGATAATTCTGTGGGTGATCATTGTCTGTTGGTCTTTGTTGTATACTGACCGGCTAAACTAAAGTTTGTTTTCTAACAACCATTGGTTTGCCTCCTCTAATTTTATCTTCTGTCTCCACCTGAGTATTTTGCCTAACTGATATTTTAAGTCCCTCCCGTAAGGTCTGTGCCCCTGCTTCCTATCTCTCCTTTTGTGGATCCTCCTGTATCCGCTGTTCAAGGGTCTGCTTCCCTACTTTCATTGTTTCTTTATATTGTAATTCTGATACTCTGATGTCTATTTTATTTAGATTGATTAATTTTAAAAGATTCTCCTCCAAGCCTTGTTTCCAATCTTCATTATTTTCTCTCTGCCGCTCATTCTGATAGGTGAGCTCTCCCATCTTTTCTTCGAGTGTCTTCTCCAGCTCTAGTCTCCAAACTTCGTTTTCCTCTCTGTTGCTTATCGTGACCTATAAATTCTTGTACCTTTAGTTTAGTCAAGTCTTAAACTTATCCCTCTGTTGATCAGTCTCATCTATGAATGAACATATATAAAATCAATTTGTAATTCTTAGTACCTAATCTGGAGCTTCTTGTACCTTTGTCTCCCTCTGGTGTTCAACTCAGGATACTGCTCTAATTCTTTTATTCAAAGGGAGGGGGCTAACTGTAGAAAGGCTTTTGTGTTTTTGAGCCTTCTCTGTCTTTGTTTAGGTTGTGGTCGGCAGTGTGTGTGTGTGTGTGTGTGTGTGTGTGTGAATCTCAGGTAGTCCGTGTCTGTGAGAAGGTTTTGGAAAGTTAACTGGTCATTTTTTTAATTGTTGATCTTTAATTGTGAAAGCTGTTTTACAGGCAGTCATGCCTCAGAGTCCTTGGTCTTTTTTTAAGCTCAGGAAACCCCAACTGGCACTGGCACTAAGTCCCAGCTCAGGGCTGGGCTGCTGTCTCTGGTTGTTGTGGTTTGCCTGGGGCTTGGGAGGGAGCCTCTTAGTTAGCTCTCTGTAGGCTGCAACTTTAGAGCACAGCCCTAGCTGCTTATATTGTGGTTGGGGGTGGGGGGAGTATCTCCGGCTAGTTGGGTTCTAAGCCTCACATTAGGCGCCAATTTGTTGCTGGAATTTCCAACCCCAATGAGCCTGTATAAAAACTACACAATCCAGTTATTATAATTATAAGCTATAGGCCTAAACTAGACAGATCTAGCACTATACCAACTTATTCCCCAGCTATATGACCCTTTGTTATTTGCAGTTTGTCTTGGCCACTTGGTTCTGGTCCATCACGGCTTCCTCTTCCTCATCTTCAAAAAAGGCTTTGGACACCTTCCAGAATGATATGGATCAGATAATGACAGGGGAAGATCTCCTGAAGATCTCAAAAAATTCGAGAAAATCAAACAGGACAGGTAACTTGATCTGCTAATTGCTTGATATAGGAACAGCCCAATAACTGGCTTAGAAATAAAAATGTCTAGCCAATGTTCTATAACAGTCCTTTGATAAAAGAGATTATTAATGTAGATTTATATTTCTTTAAATAGTGTCTTTATGACTCTCTGAGTGTGGAAGAAGTGGCTGCTGGCGCTTCTGCCCAGATCTTACAAGAACTCTGAAAAATGAGTTTTAAAAATAAAAGAGGGGAAACTGTTCCCCCCCCACACAAGGAGTCTCCTGAAACACTCTCCATCGTGCCTTATTTACTTTTAACTCTCAAAAACTCAAAGCTCATGGCAAATCTGCTGCTGACTGCCTCTGGCATCGCTTAGACCAATAAAAACTATGCCATAGCTATGTAGAAGGACCCTCTTACCCTTAAATGGAATGGCACAGACCCAGTTCCCATATGGGGCCAAGGAATGATATGCCTGTTTGATACCACAGAAGGCACAGCTAAATGGCTGCCAAAAAGATTAATGAAATAAATAGATACCCCCGCAAAGCCAGGCCCAACTATAAATAAGATGAATAAGAAGTGACCTCTAGGGAAGAGAAATCTCCCTGAGAATTCCTTTCTTTTTCCTTTCCAGGTAAGAATGAAAAACATGAGATGTCTGCCGGTAGAAGTTCTAATCCTGATGCTGGCCTTCGGACTTACACTACTCAGACCTTTGATGGGCCATTGACAAGGACACCAAACAGCTAGAGATTGACATCACTAATCTGAAGAAATCCCTCGTTTTGCTGTCTGAAATGATCTCCAAAAATTGCAAAGGACTTTATTGGACTTGAATTACTCTTTTACAATAGAAAAGACTGTGTACAGCTCTAGACTGTATACAGCCCTTAAAGAAGAATGTTGCCCTTACATTGACAAGACAGGGATTGTTAAAGAGAACATGAAAAAGGTCAGAGAAGGCCCCGGGAAAAGACAGAGAGAGAAAAAGAAAGATGAGAGTTGGTACAAGGATTGGTTTTCAATCTCTCCATGGTTGTCAACCCCACTTCCTTCCATCCTGGGACCATTAATTGGATTATTTTTGCTGATTTCTTTTGGTCCCTGGGCCTTAAATAGACTGACTAACTTTGTGATACAACAGATAGATAATTTGGTAGCAAAACCTATTCGGATACATCAGCATAAGTTAGCTAGGGAGGACCACGAGACTCAAGATGAGGTTGTTACTTTATCCAGGGTGTTCCCAAAACCCATCTCCACCCAATCTAAAAGAGGGGACTTCCACCCCTAGACCAAGCAGAGAGGGGCCACCCAGAACCCCCTTTGACTGGCGATCTGAATTCTTGCTTAGGCTGCGAGGCTAAGCACTGCAAGGGAATATAAATAAAAACTAAAAATATCTCTCTGGGTTCCCTGAGGGACAAGCCTGATTGCATAGGGGTTGATGTCAAAAGTATCCCCTTTCCAGGAAAAAGACATCGGGATGGGTATGGCCCTCATGCCTCACTGGACAACTACAGGAGGACCAGAGCCATTACAAGGTCCCCTTCAATTACTGGAGCTCAGGCCTCTATCCCCACCTTCACAAGATTAGAATCGCCAAGGCCCTTCTATACTTAGAGAAGGGAGGAGATGTCAGGGGCAGCCCTGCTTATACACTGAAGGCCTAAAATCAGCCATAGGCCTAAAATCAGCAATAGGCCTGACATACATGCATGCTAACACAAAGTCTTGGGTCTCTGTGGAAAAACACTGAAACAGAAGGCTATAAGCTATTGTAAACAGGCAGCTTTTGTGGAAACTTACCAGCCTGAGTAGTCATAGATCTTATAAATAGGCAGCCTTGGCAGACAGTACCAACTTAGATAAGGACAAGTGAATCATAGGCAGAGTCATAGTGATCTGTCACCTGAACCTTCACCCAGCTGATACCCTGTTCTGAAAGGTATCCGTACTCCCTCTGAACACCTATGCTCCGGTGTCATTCCCTTCCCCACATCCTGCCTTTTTGTGTTTATAACCCCTGTATGAATAAGTAAATTAAGAGGCAGGTGGATTTCTGAGTTCGAGGCCAGCCTGGTCTACAAAGTGAGTTCCAGGACAGCCAGGGCTACACAGAGAAACCCTGTCTCGAAAAACCAAAAAAAAAAAAAAAAGAAGAATAAGTAAATTATGGTGTGATTTAAATAATTAAATAAATTAATTAATAAAAAAATGTCTAGCCAAAATGTCAGCTAAACTTAGACAATAAATCTTGTTGGTTACGGAATCCTTAAGATCCATCATGCTATCCTCCACATGGCATGAATGAAGACTAATTACAATTGGGTATCAATAAAATTAACTCATAAAAAAAGACAGTTGTCAAGCCGGGTGGTGGTGGCACACGCCTTTAATCCCAGCACTTGGGAGGCAGAGGCAGGTGGATTTCTGAGTTCGAGGCCAGCCTGGTCTACAGAGTGAGTTCCAGGACAGCCAGGGCTACAAAGAGAAACCCTGTCTCGAAAAAACCAAAAAAAAAAGACAGTTGTCTTTCACCTACTCAAACAAGGGGCAAAGTTTCATCCTTAACTGATCTGTGTACCCTGCACAATCCATACAAATATCTTAATGGTACTAAAATTTTGGTTGTGAGATTCATGTATTACAGAATATACAGCTTTGGCTAGATTCATCCTCAGAGATGCTCAACTGATACTGTCCAGAGACTTGCTTCTAAAACAGCTTCAAAAATTGCTACTGATTCTAGATGATCTTGCCTCATCCAACCTTTCAGACAGATCCAGACAGAACTTCAGTCAAGCCCTGAGCCTTCTAAGCATACAGAGACTGGATAACAGATGCTAATGCTGGCTTTCTTAAGTCTAACCAATGTTCTAATTCTTCTACCCATCTCTACCCCTTTAAAGAATTTCTTGTCTACCCTATTCAGAAGAAAGAAGCCATGGAGAGTTATCAGTTCAATCTCCTGAATTTGGGTGTCTGGTTATGGTTGTTTTACAAATTATAGATAGGTTGTCATTTTAAGGGATAATTTGGAAATGATCATAATTTTGAACAGAATAGATGGGATGGATTACTAAATTTTATTCTTGAACAAAGCATTGTGTAGCCATAATCTTACATTGTTAAAAAATCTTTGTAATTGATACAAAATTGAAGTTACAGTTTCTTACATTAGTACAGAATTTATATATTTATATAGAATTAAGGTTTTCGTTGGTATAAGTCTGTATTTTAATTGAAAATTTGGAATTAATATTGTTACTCTTAGAAAAGCATTATGCCTATGCAACTCATTTAAGAATACAAGGCTTTGACCCAGTCCTTCTAATAGCTGATATTACAAACTGTTTAAGATGATTAAGCAACATAACTTAAGGACCAGATAGTAAACTCGTGGTTATGTTAGATCCTAATTTAATTATAAAACAGTGTTTTTAATTGACTCAAATAGAAATGGCTAAATTTGGGCAGAAAAGGTGAGGTGTTGGAAATTGGTTCTAATGCTTGATTCAATCCAGAATCTGTCCAAACGCTAAAGGTCCTTGTCCCCACTTGATTTTTGATCCATCAATAAAGATGCCCGCAGCTAATGGCTGGGGAAAGGGAGATGGGCAGGACCCTTAGAGTTGTGTGGGCTAAGACTCAACGGGGGGAGGAGAGAGAAGTTGCCATGAATCCGTGGGATATGGATGGATATAGGAGCTGCAGAGCCACTTCCTCATTGAGCCTGGAGTAGCAGGGGAAGGTTTAGGAGTGCCAGCCTTTGAGGTAGCCAAGGCACATTTTAAAATTAACTGGTGTGTGTGTGTGTGCGTGTGTGTGTGTGTGTGCGTGTGTGTGTGTGTGTGTGTGTGTGTGTGTGTGTGTGTCTTCTATACATGAATCCAGATAGCTCCTGGGTGGATGTGTTTGTGTCTGTGATCCACTGGGAGCCAAAACAGTGTCTCCCAAACTCACCACTACACATTTACACATGGGACGTTATAAAGGGGCTTTAATTGCTGCCTGTTTCATCCACCTGCAGAAACGGCTTCTTGGTATCATCTCCTAGGGGATGGTGGACTCTTCCTCTTTCCCCACAACCATAATCTCCCTTTGACCTGCCTCCTAGCTCATATAAAATTAGGGAAGGGAGAGGGATCTGTATAGGGGTCTTAATTTAAAATTTTTACATTTATTTTATTTGGTTTCTGTATATAAATGAATGTAATTCAGAGAACAACATGAGAGGTGAGTTCTTTCCTTCTACCATGTGGTTGGTTTTAATGTCAACTATCCACAAATTAGAATCATCTGACTAGGGAATCTCCCCTGAAGACTTGCCCTGATTGCTTTGGTTGATGTAGGAAGCCCACCCAACTATGGGCAGCACCCTCAGGTAGCAGCCTGGATTAAAAAAGAGTATTTCAGAGAAATATATTCTAGCCTTTGCTGGTTGCAGCTTTCCTTCTGCGGCTAAGGTGAAGTCACCCTGGTGTGGAGTCACCCTGGTGTGGATGCCAGGCCTAATTCCTTTGCTGGTAACAAAATCAGCATTCCCAAGTCTTCATCGTGAAATAGGGACCAGTTGCTCTTTAGGAACTTCGTGGGCTTTCAGGTTGGGACTACAGAGGCCTTGTGGGCTAAATGACTACTGGTTGTCAAGATCCATCCTCTACCCAATGAGAGACAACTATTCCAGGACCACTCAAGAGTGTTGAGGCACAAACCTCAAGGACTGAGTACTGGTTTTCTCAGCATCCTGGGTGTGATTCATTAATATTTTAAAGTCTTAATAAATTTATATATGTATATAAACACACATGCACACATATAGACAAGAATGCACACATATAACATATATACATACATACACACACACACACAAACATAACACACACACGAATATATATATTCATCCCCTTGATTCTGCCCTTCTAGAGAACCGGACTAAAATAAGTTGGTACCAAAACGAGAAACAGAATTTTAAGGATGAGTTTTCTCTCACGGGCTTAGTGGTACCTGGAACTGACTCTTCAGCTGATACATAGATGATATTATCACTAAAGACTCCTCAGAGAGTATTCGGAGCACTGAAAATCCATGGTGAGCACTATTTAAAGAACTTGTCTAGATAAATACACTTGATCTCAATTCACCTCTTGTAAGGTATGAAGAATTTAGTGGCTCTATGAAATTGTGAACGTTTGTAGGAAATGCTATTTGACTCCTTTAAGCATCTTTGAACAAAACTACAAAAGACAGTGAGCTGAGTAATAAAACTGACTGGCTCCAGACACAAATAAACGTTCCAAGAGTTTCTAAATGTGCACTAGAAGAGACTCTTTCTTCCTGAAGTCATAGAGCTCAGGTTTCAGAAAACCAAGCCCAAGCCCTCATTATACGATTAGCTGAGTTCCAACATAAACTTAACTGTCAGCTTCGTTGAGTGTCAGCAGTTACAGTAAGGGCACTGAGTTTTAAAAGAACATGATCTTGAAAACCACTGTCTTAAGGTGTGGGAGGACCCTAATGAGGTTGAGGGTGCTAACCATTCAGATTCTGAGGGGTCCTTTCTACCTGAAAATAGTCTGTCCACTATTAGGAGAAGATGCATTGCAGTCCTTGCAGTGTTGCCACTCTGCCATTGTCTAACTTAATTAATCCTGTCCCTATGTAGAGCAGGCAATGACCTTCCTGAAGATGTCAGACATGCTGCCATCTGTCCCTCAGGAGCCACCTATTGTCACCTTTAGATCTATAATAGACTCAGGGTTAGGCAAGCCCCTGGAGGTGAAGTAGACAGTGTGGTGCTGCTATGGGAGCTGCAGTTCACCACTAAAGAACCGAAGGAGTGTCTATTCACTCAAGCAGAAGTCTGGGCAATGCGAGCGGCAACAGATCTTACAGGTATGGAATAATGGTGGAAGGAACGCAAAACTGGATCCGGCTGGGTTTATCATCAAAAGCAGGTTGCTGAGCAGAGATTCTAAGTTCAATATTGAAGCTGGCACAGTTAAAAAAAATAAATAAATAAAATAAAACAACAGATGCCAAGAGTTTGAAGTATTTGTGGAGAGGTGGCCTACTGAAAATGAGTCAGAGGTGCCTAATATTCCTTGGTTTCACGTTGATGGAGAGGGTTTTTTTTAAGGCTTAAAGAAATTGGGATGCTGGAGTGAATTTTTGTTTAAAACCTAATCCCTGATGGCTGGAAAGATGGCTCAGTGATTAAGAGCACCAGCTGCTCTTCCAGAGGACTGGGTTTAAATCTCAGCACCCACATAGCAGCTCACAACTATCTGTACCTCCAGTTCTGACACCCTCATACACAAGAATACTTGCATGCAAAACACCAATGTAAATATATGTGTATGTATGTATTATAAAAAATATAATGTATATTATATATAGTATATATCAATGTATATTACATATAGTATATATAACGTATATTACATAGTTATATGTTACATGTGTGTGTATATATATGTGTGTGTGTGTGTGTATATATTTTGTGTGTGGTGTGTGGTGTGGTGTGTGTGTATTCTAATCTTCCACAATGGGAGGGCCTGGAAGCCATCCCTTTCACTAATACTATAAGGTGAAAAATAACAAGAGGAGCACCAGCACATTTGAAGAGTTCTGTTGTTGCCCTTCTTCTTGTCCCAGACCTTAGGGTGGGAGATGCTGATGCTCAACTGGATAAACAAATATTATAGGTTTAATTGTGCCTCAGAGTAGGAGGGGCCAAGTGGCAAGGTTGACTCACAAAGGCAAGGTAAGCAGTTACCATGCAGGCAGGTCCATGAGAGGCAATGGCTGTGATCCTGGTTCATATGGGACTTTGGGACTGGCTAATCAATCATGGTTTTCTGGAATGGAAAGGATAAGATTACACATTTTTTGTTTGATCTATATACACAGAAAAACTCTAGAACAAATGAAAGCCTGCATTGGATCAAAGTAACAGAAAAATCACAGCCAAATAATTTCCAGACTGGAGCCAGTTTAAGGGCAGTTCCCCAGAGGAAGACCTTCCCAATACCTAAGAGTTTTCCTGTTAGCCTTTCTCCATCTCACCCAAGGACCTACAGTGTTTTACCAGAGTAACTGTAATGGGGAAAAGGATTCTGGGTGACTCACTGGATACTGATTCTGAGTTGTCACTGATTCCAGAAGACCACTCCTCCCCGTTACCCAAACACTGTTGGGCTCCTGTTAAAGTAGAAGCAAGCTGGTAAGCAGCCTTACTCCATGGTCTCTGTATCCCGTTCATGCCAACAGATTCTCGCCAGAGTTCCTGCCTTGACTTCCCTGGATACTGGACTTCGAGCTGGAAGATGAAATAAACCCTTTCCTTCCAAGCCAGTTCTTTTAGGTCATGGTGTTTTATCACAGTGATAAAAACCCCAACTAAGACAGAAATCAAACTCAGGTTGTCAGCATTGGCGACAAGTGTCTCCACCCATTTAACCATCTTGCACCACATCCATGGGTGTGAAGATGTTTGAGACAGAGTCATAGAGGGCAAGTTGATCTGGGAACTTACTACAACAACTGTCGCTGTCCTTGAACTCTTCCTAATCCTTCCTCTCTGCTTCCCAGGGCTGGAATCACAGGCAATGGCTACCAATTCAAGATTCATATGGAACATTAACTAGCTCTTGACAGGTTTCCAGTCCCCCTGCCTGCCACCTCCCACAAAGGAGAGTATTCTGTTTTATTTATATTTATTTTTTTAACTTTTGGAGACTAGATCATAACGTAGTTTGCACTGGTCTTGAACTCCAGATCTTCCTCAGACTTTTGAGAGAGTTCTAATTTTAAAATCCAAATCTGGAATGCACAATACATTCAGGATGGCCTGGAACCTTCTACATAGCCCAGGTTGGCCTTAAACTTCAGCAGTCCTCTTGCCCTCAGACTGATAGTTTAGGTATGGTCATAGGTGTGATAACCAGATGTGATGATAATTGTTTAAAAATGGCATTTCATGTGTGTGCACATGTGCATGTTTATTTATGTGTGGGTGTATGTGCAAAATATGTGTGTATGTGTAGGTTAGGGGTCATTCCTTAAGAGTCACCAGTTTATTTTATGATAATGTCCTTCTTTGACCTGGGGCTTCCTGATTATGCTAGTTGGCTGGCCAGTGAGTTCTAGGATCTACCTGTCTCTGTCTCCCCAGTGCTGGGATTGCAAGGATATGGCGCAGTTCTGGCTTTATTTTTAACTTTTTTAGCCTAGGAGTTCTGGGGGTTGTACTCAGGTCCTTATGTTTGCATAGTAGGCACTTTACCCCTTTTTATTGAGACATACCTTTAGGTGTGTCTGTGGGGGCATTCACAGACAGGAGTAACTGAGGGGACAGGTCTACCCTGGATGCAGGCAGCACTATACCATGGGCTGGGGGCTGTACTGAACAGAAGGGGGAAAGGAGAAAGTCAGCTGGCACCGCCATTCCCTTCCTTCTTCCTGGCTGCTAGATGTGAGCTGTCTTTTTCTGACATGCTCTTCGTGACAAGATGGACTGACACTTCTGAAACCATGAGCCGCAATAAACCCTCCTCGAAGGAAGGAAGGAAGGAAGGAAGGAAGGAAGGAAAGGAAAGGAAGGAAGGAAGGAAAAAAAAAGAGAGTTGCCCCCTTTTGTCTCCACACTCCTGTCTTGGTGCCAGTACTTCTAGGATGGCCTCGCAAAACTGCAACCCAGCTGCCCCCAGCGTTGCCGCCGTTCGAAAAGGAGCCGAGCCCTGACGGGGGCGCCGCCCGGGACCTGGTCGGTAAGAGGATACAGCAGGAGCTGATGACCCTTATGATGTCTGGTGACAAAGGAATTTCCGCCTTCCCTGAATCAGACAACCTGTTCAAATGGTGGGGGACCATCCACGGAGCAGCTGGCACCGTATATGAAGACCTGAGGTATAACTCTCCCTAGAGTTTCCAGTGGCTACCCTTAACAACACCCACAGTGAAGTTCCTCACCCCCTGCTACCCCCCACAACGTGGACACCCAGGGCAACATCTGCCTGGACATCCTAAGGAGAAGTGGTCTGCACTATATGATGTCAGGACCATTCTTGCTCTCTATCCAGAGCCTGCTAAGAGAACCCAACATGATAGCCCTTTGAACACACATGCTGCAGAGCTCTGAAAAAACCCCACAGCATTTAAGAAGTTTCCTGCAAGAAACCTATTCAAAGTAGGTCTCCAGCCAAGAGCCCTGATGCAAGCTATCCACCTCTCTTTTGTGTTGTCTTTTTTTTTTTTCTTAGACTGTCCTTTCTCCCTTGATTTCTAAGCTGTGTTGTTATTTTTGTTTTGTTTGTTTTTTTAAATTAAGTCTGCTTGAACCCTTTACAATGTATATTAAATTACATGTTGATTGTTTTTATATATAGAAAAGAAAGAAAGAAAGAAAGAAGAAAGAAAAGAAAGAAAGAAAAAAGAAAGAAAGAGAAAGAGAGAATAAGACAAAGAAAGTAAGGGGGACAGGAAGGAGCCAGGAAGGAAGGAAGGAAAGGAGACAGGGAGGGAGGTAGGAAGCAGGAGGGAGCCAGGAAGGAAGGAAGGAAGGAAGGAAGGAAGGAGGGAGGAGGAGGGAGGGAGGGAGGGAGGGAGGGAGGGAACAGGAGGGAGCAAGGAAGGAAGGAAGGAAAGGAAGGAAGGAAGGAAGGAAGAAAGAAGAAGAAAGAAAGGAAGGGAAAAAGCAGGAGGGAGCCAGGAAGGAAGGTGATTTGCAGGCATCTTTAGCTTTCAGCCTACATAAATATCCCTGAGGAATGTAAAACAAACCTGCTGCCTGCTTGAGGAGGGAAAGGGAGAAACTTGGGGGAGAATTCCACTTGTAGCCTACAACACTGCTCAAACCTCAAGGAGCTGACTAACATGATGTTGTGAACCACAGATGTTAACATGCAGTCTGTGGGCTGAACACAGATTCCAACAGTCTGACACCATACATTTGGCAAAACCAATTCAGTTTGTTCCAGATTTCAAATTCTAAAGTTATTACAAAAAAAAAAAAAGGTTGAATAAGGACAACTCAGTGGGTGAAGGTGCTTGCTGCCCAGCCTGAAAATGAAGTTCCGTCCTTAGACCCACATGTAAAAGCAGAGAACCAACTCTAATCTCCACATGTGTGCCATGGCACAACACACACACACACACTAAATAAAATGTAGTCAAACTTTCAGAAAAAAAAAACAGAAGGTGGCTGAATCGATTTTACAGCACCTGCTCTTGGCTTTTCAGCTTTACATTCCTCTCTTCCCCTGTGAGATCTCTTTCCTGACTACAGTTTATTGCATCTGTATGACAGAACACTCATCTTCACTTCCTCCAGCCACGACTTCTAACTTGACGTTTGTGTCTGTGGTGCAGACGCCGTAAGACAGAGCCGGCTGAGCACTCGCTGTTGCTTTGTATCCTAATCCCTCACTTCACTCAGATAGCTGTCTCTATACTCTTTCCTTGTCAGTGTTCTCTTTTAGAAGTTTTAACATATCTGCTGAAGTGCTTACCATGGGGCTGCTATGTAGGACTCAAATCTCGTTGGGGGGAGCAGTAGATTCCAAGAGTATCTAAGTTGTCAGCCAATCTAGACTGAAGTAGCTCAGAATGAAAACTACCAGTAAATCAAGACCAGCCCAACATTCAGATCCTTCCTTGGGACTTTAGGGAGATGAGGAGGTTGATACGGGTGGGCCACAGAACGAACAGATAATAGCTGGATTCCCAGCCGGAATGCTATTGATCTTGTTCTTCACAAGGTGATGGACTCTCCATGTTGGGGGGGAAAAAAAAAAATAGTCAATGAAGGTGTCTTTTTTTTCTTCTTTTCATTTCCCTTTTTTTTTGTTTCTTATTTGTTGATTTATTTGTGTTTTACATCTTGAAGGGGAAGGAAACCCCCTTTGAATCCCTTAGGGGGGAACCAAAAATTTTTGGGGGTTTATGAAAAAAAACATTTGCACCTAATTCAAAAAAAAAACAAAAAATAAAAAAAAATTTTTAAAAGATAAAAATTTGGGTGGGTTTTGGAAAAAATTTTTCCCCGTAAAAATTCCCCCGCTTCCCTTTTTTTGGGGGAAAAAGGTTTTTAAAAATTTATCCGGGGGTTTATTTTTCTTTTTTGGTTTTTTTTATGTAAAAAACCCCCGGAAAACCCCTAAAAAACCCCGAAAAAAATTTTTAAAAAACTAAAAAAAACCAAATTTTTCCTTTTTAAACAACAAATAAAATTTTGTTTTTTTTTTTTTTTTTTTATCCCCAAAGATTTTTAAAAATAGGGGGGGTTAGTGAGGATTTGGGGCCCGTTTTTTTGAAAAAATTGCGGGGGCTTTCGGGGGGTCGGGGTTTTTAAATGTCCCCGCAAAACCCCAGGGGGGTTTTGGAAAAGGGCCCCCAAAACCCCGCACTGGGGATGTATTTTGGGGGGAGGTTTTTCCCCAAAATTTTAAAAATGATTCCTTTTACCCGGGGTATCGAGACCTTGTCCAGTAAGGGGGGGGGGAAGGGGGGGGGGGGAAAAGGGGGGGGGATGGGGGGGGAGGGGGGAAAAGGGGAAAGGGGGGAAAAAGAGAAAAAAAGGGGAGAAGGTTTAGGGGAAAGGGGGGGTTTTGTCCCCGGCCCCAAGACCCCGAAAAGGGGGGGTGGCGCCAGTCTGCCGCTGGAAAACCCCAAACCCCAAAAGGGGGTATCAAAAAACCCCGCAACTGTCAAAACAGTTTTCGTCTCCTCACCTTTTTAGGAGGTAAATCACGGGAAAAGGGGGGAGCACTTTTTCCCTTCCCCCCCCTTTTGGGGCCCTTTTAAATTTCCGCCCCAGGGGGCTGTGCACAGTGGCAACCCCTCCTCCAGCCTCCCAACATCAGCAGGGGGGTCCCCCCAGCCAAAACAGCCTGTGGTAGGAAAAAATTTTTCCCCCCCCCAAAAAATTGGCCCAATGAAAAAGGAAAAAGGGGTGAAAAAAAACCCAACCCCAACCCCAAAAAGAAAACTCTCCCCAAACCCTGGTTTTTAAAAAAAAAAAAAACAAATTTTCCTTTAGCCCCAAAAAATCCCCCAAAAACCCTGGGGGCCCCCCAAATTTTAGGACTTGAAACCCCCCCCGTCCTCAATGGACATTCTGCCCTGAAAAAGGGCCCCCCCCCTAAAAACCTATTTAAGCCCTTTTACCCTTTGGGTTAGTTTCGAGCAGAGGGATTTCGCCGGGGTTCCTTCCCCCCCCCAAAACCCGGGGCGCTTAAAAGTTTTTTGTGTTTTTTGGGGTTTTTTCTGCCGGGGGGGGCCTTCATCAAAGAACCCCCAAAAAGGGGGGAAAAAAAAAAAGGGTAACTGAAGAAGGGAAAAAAGGGGGGGGGTTTTCCAAAATTCCTCAGTGGGGGGGGGGATCCTCTCCCCCCCGGGGGGGTGCCCAAAAACCCCTGCCCGAGCAGGTTTTCCCCTCGAGCGCGGGGTTCCGGGGGTTTTCTTTTTCCCGGAAAGCCCTTCCAACTAAGAAAAAAACACCCTTTAAAAAAAGGCCCGGGGGGGGGGCCAAAAACAGAAGGACCGTTTTGACAAAGGGCAAAAAGAGTAGAAACATCCTGTTTAGAAACCCTTCAGAAAGGGGCCCTCGCTTTTTAAAAATTTTTTGCCTTAAAAAAAAATCCTTTTTTTTTTCTTTTTTAAAAAAGTAAAAAAGGGAAAACATGGTAAAAGTAAATACCCTTTTTACATATTTTTGGGGTTTTGAAATTTCCTTTTTTAATTTTTTTCCCCTTTTTGGGTTTTAAAGGGAAATTTAAAAGGGGGTTTCTGTGCAAGGCCCCCTTTTTCTTTTAAAAAACCCAAATACTTTTTGGAAAAAAAAAGACAAAAAAAAAAGGATTTTTTAAAACAGCCCTTTTGGGGAAAAATTTTAAAAATTTTTTTTTCCCCCCCAAAAAAACAAAATCAAATAAAAATTGGGCATGATGGGGGGGTTTCCCCTTTTCCCCGCATTGGGGGGGAAACCCCAAGGGAAAAGGGGAAGCACACACCAAAACCCACCCGGCAGTTAAGGGTTTTTTATCCACAGATTGGACTAAGTCCCCCGTCATGTTTTTTAACAGTCCAGCCCTTCTTTTAAAACCCCACAGGGCCCCCCAAAATTTTGGGGGAAAAACCCCCTTTTTTAACTATTTTTGGGGTGACAGGCTGGCCTCCCGAGTTCAGAGTCTGAACGGTGGGTCCGGCCCGTGGGGGGGGTAGACACACACCCGGTCCTTTTTTCCAAAACCCCCCGCTTGGACCCCCCCCCGGGGTTTCCACACAAGTAAAAGGGGGGGGCCCCAGGCCTGGGAAAACCCCCCTCCCGCCCCGCGGCCCAAATGCAAGCCCGAACCCCCGGAGCCCCCCCCCCCCCCCCCCGTCGATCCCGGAGAAACGCCCCTGCTACCCCCCCTGGGTCCGCGGTTTTTCAACCCCGGGTGCAAAAAAACCCAGCTGGGGGGCTTTCCCCGGGGGAGCGGGGAAAGGGGAAAAAAACTCCCGGGCCCCCCCTTGGGCAGGGGCCCCCCCAAGGGGGGGGGGGTCCACGCAAAGCGGTTTTTAGGGTTGGAGAAGCATTTTTTCCCAGGGGTTTTTTGGAAAATTGGGGTGCTTCGCGGGCGTCCTCCGCGGGGGAAACCGCACGGGGGGGGGGGGTGGCGGGCGCTCGGCCCCCCTCCCCCCGGGGGGGGGGGTTTTCCCCCCGTAGGCCTTTGTTTTTCCCCCTGGGACCCGGGGCCCCCTTCGCGGCCCCCCGGGACTGGCGGGGGGGAGGGGGTTTTAAAAAAAAAAAGCTTTTGGCCCCCGCGATTTTTCCCCCCCCCGCCGAGACTCGAGAAACCCGGGCCAAAATTTCCCCCCCTGCCTGGGGGTCCGCGTGGGGGGCCCCATGGGGCCGCGGCCCGGAGGGCAAAAAAAAGGGGGCCGCGGCGGGGGGCCTCGCGCCTTGCCCCCATCTTTTGGGAACCCCCCGGGGCGGGGGGCGGGGAAAAGGGGGGCCTGTGGAGGGCGGGAGCGGCCCCAAAAAAAATTGGCGCCGCCCCCCCGGGAACCCCGCCCCGTGCCCCCCTTTTCCCACCTTTTGGGGGGGGGGGGGGCGGAGGGCCCCAGCCGGTCCCGTCCAGGGGGGCCGCTGCTTTTCCCGGCCCCGTAAAAAAATCCCCAAAAGGGGAAAAAAAAAACGGGCCCCCCTTTTTTCTCTAAGATCTGGGCCCCTTTTCATGTTTTTTCCCCGTTTGCCGTCTCACAGCCCGGGGGAAAAATTTTTCCCAAAAAAAGAATTTTTTAAAATTTTTATGTTTTAAAAAATTTTTTTTTTTTAATTTTTAAAAAAAAAAAAAAAAAAAAAAAAAAAGAAAAAATGCCCGTGGGCCCCAGCCGGTTTGACCCGAGTAGAAACCCCCTGGGAATTAAAATTTATGGGGGCCAAGACAGGGGAAAAAGGTAGCTGGTAACAGCTTGCGACTTTTTTTGGGTTGGGGGGGGTTAAATTTAAAAGCCATTCCTTTTTGTTTTTCTCCAACAGACTGGGTTAAATTCTGGATCACTTAGGGGAAAAGTAGTATAAGGAACCCCCTTCACACCCTCACGGAAGATTTTTTTTTAAAAATTTTTCCCCCGCCCCACAAAATGAAAAAAAAATTTCCCCTTTTCCCGGGCCGCCTTTATTGGGGGTGTTTTCACTTTAAGTGGTTTCCCCCCTTCCCCTAGCAGGATGAAAAGGGCTTTTTAAGGGAAGGAAGCCAAAAGAAAACAAGAAAAGTGAAGCCAAAAGTTGAGGGGAAAACCCGGAAAACCCTTTTAAACCCCTTTTTTTTGTTGGATTATTTTTTTTCAGGTTAGGAAAACAGCTGGGGTCCGAATCGATTGCTCTTAAAGGGCCTTCCATACACTAAATTTTAGGATAAGTTACTTCTCTGGCCCTTAGTTTTTTCACAAAAAAATGGAATTTAGGCCCAAACACGACCCGGAAAAAAAAAAAAAAAAAATGGTTGGGGAGGTAATTTTGGCCATTCCTTTATTAAAAATAGATATAAAATGCCTAAATAAAAAAAGGTCTTGGGAAAAAACCTACCAGAGTGCTCAGAAAAGAGAAGCAGGGGATCAATGAGACGAGGGCCCGCCCGGGCCTACTTGCGGGGGTCCGGGTAGCAAAAAACTATATAACCAAAAAAAACGGGTCTCAAAAAACTCCCTCCCCCTCCCCCCCCGCCCAATACCAGTACCAAATGTTTATAATTCTTGCTTCTTGGGTTTTCTTTCCTTTCGATAGAGGCCCCCCCCTTTAAACCTTTCCTGATTGCTGCTGTGACCCGGGGAAAGTTTTTCATAGATTTTTGCTTTTTTAAAATCTTACCCTGTTGTGGGGAGGGGGGGAAAAACCCGGAAAGTTTTAATGGAAAGGGCCCCGGCCCACCACTTTCCACCCCCCGTGTCAGGGCCCCCGCACCATACATACCACCATCCACCCCCATAGCCACTAGGGGCCCCAAGGGTTTAAACTTTTTTAAAAATTTTTAATTTTTTTTACATTTCATATTGGGGGAAATGGGGATGGCCTTTGCATTTTATGCACGGGGTAAGTTCTTCTCAGGCCCAAATTTTAAATTCCTGTTTTTCCCCATGGCCTCTACAATTATCTGCAACTCCAGTCCAGGGGAACCACCCCTCTTCTGGCTTCTGGTTTTTTCGTACAGCATCAATGTGCACAGACATAATCCAAGCCAAAAAAACTTCCTTTTTTATAAAACAAAAATAAAACCCCCAAAATAATTCTAAAAAAAGGGAAAATTTTTTATAGGGTTTTGCGTGTCTGTTGATCGATCTATTTCCCCCACTACAGCTCTCCTCAGGAACCCCCCTTCACAAGAACAGTTTTTTCTCTTGGGAGTCTGGGCCAAAACATGGGCATATGTGGGGATGACACCCTTTGTGAGAGTATTCCCTCCCCTTTCCTTTTTTTAAAATCTGTGACTAAAACTTTTCCCGTTTTTCTACCCCGCCCGCCTTAAAGGGCCCCCCTCTAAGCCTTGGGTTTCCCCCTTTTGTCATTCTGGAAATTTAAAAATCTTTCCCTTTTCCCCCCGGGGGTTCCTGGCCTCCCCCGTGACACGGGGCCCCGAAACCCTTTAAGCCACAAAACCCCGCTGACTCTGTTCCTTTTCCCCCTCACTGCTTTTTTCTTTTTGCCCTTTCAAGACATGAAACTGGCCCCCCCGGGTAAAATTTTTTGGGATTTCCGAAAAGTACCTGTGAGTCCGTAAATTTTTTATTGTTGAAAAGGGCCCCAAAATGAAAGGGGGATCCTTTGGGAGTAAAAGGTGGCTGCCCGTTGGGGGCCCTGGGGGACAAGGACAGCACTTTTTCCCGAAAAAGAATAAATGTTGACCGTTGGATAGTGGGATTTGTTTCCAAAGGGTTTCTACTTAAAGGGAAACATGCAGGGGAATTTTTTGTTTTTTCAGAGATTGCTCCCCTTTATGAAACATTCTTTTTATTGGGAAGACTTAGACCAAAGTGAAATTTTCCTTCCCCCACTTGCCGTCCTGTCCCTTTGCTCTAAACGGGAAAAAGTTGGGAAAAAAGGGCCCGGCGGGTGGGACAAGCCCTTTCTTTCGGTGACTCAACAGATAAAGAAGGTCAGGTGTCCCGGTGTAGCATTTTTTGCTCAGTGCTGAACTTTGGGGTTTTTAGTGGGGCAAGAGAAGCCACTTGATCAAAAGCCTATGATTTGCTGGGGGGGTGGATCATGTGGCCTTTTGGGAGGGTCTGAGGGTAACCGAGGGTTTAAAAAGTGGGTTTTTTGGTGCGTTTCCCGGAAGATGGGTAAAACGAGGGCCCTTTTATTTCAGTTTTTGTGTTCAGGCCTTTTTCAAAAAAGGGGGAGGGACCCCCCCCAAACCCCCCGGCCGTCGATCCCGGAGAGCGCACCCTGCTCCCCCCGCGTGGGTCCGCGGACACCAGGACGAAAAACACCTAGCGGGTCCGCTCCTCTGAGCAGCGAAAAAGAAGCTCCGCCCCCATGGGTCAGGGGCCCTAAAGGGGGGGCGGGCCCACGCAAAGCTCTGAGTTTGGAGAAGCATTTGAGCCGGGGGTTTAAATTGGCGCTTCGGGGGCGCCCTCCGGGGAGAACCCCCGGGGCGGGGGGCGTGGCGGGGCCTCGGCCCCCCCCCCCAGGGGTCGGTTCCCGCGTGGGCCCATCGTCGCCGCCTGGGACCCGGGCCCACTACGCGACCGCTGGGATGGGGCGTGCGGAGGGGGTAAAAAAAAAATGCTGGGGCCGGCGCGAGTTCGCGGCGCCGGACTCGAACCGGGCATTCCCCCCCGTGCCTGGGGCTCCGCGGGGGGCCCCATGGGACCGCGGCCCGGGGGGCAAAAAAAGGCGGCCGCGGGGGGGGCGCCTCGCGCCTTCGCCTCCATCTTGTGGACCGTGCGGGGCGGAGGCGAGCGGAGGGACAGCCTGTGGAGGGCGGGAGCGGCCTGCAAAGCGCTTGGCGCCGCACCGCTGGCAGCCCATGCAGCTGTGCGCTTGTCGACCTTGGTCGGGGGGGATCGGCAGGTCACAGCCGCTCCCGTCCAGGCGGCCGCTGCTTCCCTGGCCCAGTGAACGCATCCCAAGAGGAAAGCAAAGCGGCTCACTTTTTATCTCTAAGATCTGCCCTTGTCATGTGTCACCTGTTAGCCAGTCTCAGCAGCCCGGGGGCACATGCTCCAAACTTAGTAATTTTATAATTACCATGTTTTACTCAGTGCGTTCTTTATTATTTAAAAAAAAAAAAAAAAAAAAAAAACGAAAAACTGCCAGTGCCCGAGCCGTAGACCCGAGTAGACCTCACTGGGAATTAATTGATGGGGTCCAAGACATGGAAAGAGGTAGTCTGGTATACAGCTTGCGACTCTTTTTGGGTTGGGCTTGGTTAAAATACAAGCCATTACTCATCTTGTTCTCTCCAACAGACTGGGTTAAATTCTGGATCACTTAGGAATAGTGAGTATAAGGAACCCAGCTTCACATCGTCACGGAAGATTTTTAAAAGTTTTTCCCTAGCCCCACAACTGAAAAACGTACCCTTCTCTGGGCAGCCTTTATGGGCCTGTGTTGTCACTGAAGTGGTTTCCCCTTCCCCTAGCAGGATGAAAGGTCTGTAAGGGAAGGAAGCCAAAAGAAAACAAGAACAAGTGGAAGCCAAAAGTTGAGAAAACCGGAACCTTTAAAACCCTTTAAGTTGTTGGATTATTTTTACAGGTTAGGAAAGCAGCTGGGCTCTCTGAATCGAGTCAGACTTAAGTCCCTTCCATACTACTAATTCAGGATAAGTTCACTTCTCTGTGCCTTAGTTTTCTCATCTATAAAATGGAATTTAGGCCCAAACACGACCAGGAAAAAAAAAAAAAAAACATGGGTGGGTAGAGTAATAGTGTCCATTCCATGGATTATAAAATACTGATATAAAATGCCTAAGATAAAAAGAGGTACTTGAAAAGACCTACCAGAGTGCTCAGAAGAGAGAAGCAGGTGGATCACTGAGACTGAGGCCAGCCTGGCCTACATAGCGTGTCCAGGATAGCTAAAGCTATATAACACAAAAACGGGTCTCAAAATACTCCCTCCCCCCCCTCCCCCGCCCAAGTACCAGTACCAAATGTATATAATTCTTGCTTCTTCGTGTTCTCTGTCCTTTCGATCATGAGGCCATCCCTCAAGCCTTTCCTGATTGCTGCTGTGACCTGGGAAAGTATTCATAGATTTATGCTTTTAAAGTCCTTACCCTGTTGTGGCAGGAAGAGGCTCTGAAAGTATGTACCAGGCCCTGGCCCACCACTGCCTACCCCTGTGTCAGGGCAGCACCAGTACACTACCACCATCCACCCATAGCCACTAGGGCCACAAGGTTGAAACTTTTTAAAATTTTTAATTTTTTGTACATTTCATATTGGGGACTGGAGAGATGGCTTAGCAGTTATATGCACTGGCTACTGTTCTTCTAGAGGACCCAGGTTCAGTTCCTGATACCCACATGGCCTCTACAATTATCTGCAACTCCAGTCCAGGGGAACCACCCCTCTTCTGGCTTCTGTACGTACAGCATACATGTGCACAGACATACATCCAAGCAAAATACTCATACATATAAAACAAAAATAAAACCTCAAAAATAATTCTAAAAAGGAAAGTTTCATATGTGTGTGCAGTGTCTGTTGATCGTATCTATCCCTCACTACAGCTCTCCTCAGGAACCCCCATCACATGAAGCAGTTATTCTCTGTGGAGGTCTGTGGCAACACATGTGCATATGTGGGGATGACACCATTTGTGAGAGTATTCCCTCCTTCCTTTTCTAAAATCTGTGACTACAGCTTTCCTGTTATCTACCCTGCTAGCCTCAGGGCCATCTCAAGCCTGTCTTCTCTTTTGTCATTCTGGATTTAACTCTTTCCTGTTGCCACCCTGCCTAGCCTGGCCTCCCCTGTGACACTGGCTCCCAGAAGCCTTGAAGCCACATGCCCTGCTGAGCTCTGTCTTCCCACTCACTGCTTTCCTCTTTCTTGCTTACAAGACATGATCTGCCGCTGGGTATTTATGGCATTTCTGAATGTACCTGTGAGTCCTGTGAAGTTTTATTGTTGAGGCCCCAAACTGAAAGGGGCATCCTTGGCAGTACAGGTGGCTGTCAGTGGCCATGGGTACAAGGACAGCACTTGTCAGAATAGAATAGAATGTTGACCGTTGAGATAGATGCATTTGTTTCCAAAGGAGTTGCTACTTAAAGAATCATGCAGGGGAATTTTTTGTTGTTCAGAGATTTGCTCCTTGATGAATCATTCATCTATTTGAATGACTTAGACACAAGTGAAAGTGTCTCTTCCCCCACTTGCCAGTCCTGTCCCATTTGCTCTAAACGGGAATGTGTGGGAAGAAGCCAGGCAGCTGGGACAAGCTTGCTTACGGTGACTCAACAGATACCAGGAAAGGTCAGGTGTCCCTGGTGTTAGCATATGCACAGTGCTGAACATGGTTTACAGTGGGACAAGAGAAGCCACTTGATCACGCCTAGTGATAGCTGATGGATCATGTGGCCTTTGCAGGCTCTGAGAACTAACCGAGAGGTTTAAGAGTGAGTTTCTGGTGCGTCCTGGAAGATGCTAAAGCAGAGGTAGTCCCTTGATTAGCAGTTCTGTGTTCAGGCCTTTCTCAGAAAAAGGGGCAGACTGCATTGTTTATTTTCTGTGCTGGCAATGGCTAAGATCACGGTCCATTTGTAAAGGAAAGCTGCATGTGTGGACTGGGGCCTACTCAAGAGAGGCTGTACAAGCATCTGGAAAGGCAGGGGCACCCAAGCCCTTTGGAACCCAAAGTATTCCATTATGGGTCCCAGATGCCAGCTCCCATGGAGCTGCAAGAGTTGGTGTTTGCTCTCCTGTGTTTGGTCTTGCTTTGATCTTATTCCTTGCTATCACCCCATTCTTCCCTTTGGGAATAGGAATGTATATCCTAAACCATTTTATACTGGAAGTATGTAACTTTGGGTTTTTTTGTTTTGGTTTGGTTTTGGTTTTTTCGAGACAGGGTTTCTCTGTGTAGCCCTGGCTGGCCTGGCACTCACTCTGTAGACCAGGCTGACCTCGAACTCAGAAATACACCTGCCTCTGCCTCCTAAGTGCTGGGATTAAAGGCGTGCGCCACCACTGCCCGGCGTAACTTTGTTTTTTGATTGTACAGGAGCTTATAGATGAGCGATTTACTGAGTTTCAGAAGAGACTTGGTAGTGGCTATACTTTTTTATATATGTGTGAGTGTTTTGCCTGTATGTATGTCTATGTACCACATGCGTATCTGATGCCTAAGGAAGCCAAAAGAGACAATCAGATCCCTAGAACTGGAGTTTCAGATGGTTGTGAGCTACAGTATAGATGCTGGGAATCAAACCTGGGTCCTCTGGTAGAGTAGTCAGTGTTCATCACCTAAGAGCTGTCTCTCCAGCCACCAGCAGTTACAAGTTTAAACAATATTGGATCTGTTAAAGTGTGATTTTTTTTTTTATGTTGGACTGAACGTATTTTGCATTATAAGATGACCATGAACCTATTAGGTGGGGACAAGAGAAGGAAGGCTATGACTCAATAGTGGTTAAGTGTATTTGGGTGTGTATTTGGGTGTGGAGTTACCGTTATTATTGCCAGCCTGACGGGATATGGAATCATGTAGGAAACAGTCTTCTGGGTATATCTATAGTAAATTGTTAGACTAGGTTAACTGCAGTGGGCATCACCTTACCTGTGGCTGGGGTCCCAGAATGGATGACAAGGGAAAATGGGAGCACCGTCTCTCAAGCATCACTTCACACACACATGCAGTGTAACCAACAGCCCACAGGTCTCCTCCTAGGACGTCCCCACTGTGACAGACTGCATTCTTGAACCGTGAGCCAAAATAAACCCCAGCTTCAGAGTCACTTTTGTCAGAGCAGCAAGACAATGAATGCAGTGTGGACCATGGTTTATTAGGCAGATTCACAAATCAAATCATAAAGAATTTGATTTTCTGAGCTGGGAGAATAACCACATATATTCTATCTTCAGAAGTACTATTTCAGTGGAGATCACCAAATTTCAGGTCTTTTTTAAAAAGAAAACTTTTTAAATTACATTTACTTATGTATTGTGGGTGTGAATGCTCACTTAAAAAGAAAAACATTTTTATTACATATATTTTTGTGCAGCCAGATCACCCTCACATCCTGAATCTAGAATCTTGTGCATGCTAAGGAGTCAAGTCCAGAACCTAGCTCTTGATGAACCAAACAAGGATCAGTAAGAAAACACACATACACATAGGCTGGAGAGATAGCTCAGTGGTTAAGAGCACTGGCTGCTCTTCCAGAGGACCAGGGTTCAATTCCTAGTACCCACATGGCAGCTCACAACTGTCCGTGACTCTGTCTAGTTCCAGAGGATCCAGCACCTCACACAGATATACATATAGGCAAAACACCAATGCACATTAAATTAAAAAAGAAAACCTTGTAACAAAAACATAGCCTAAAAGAAAACACACACACAAGTAATATGTGCAGTTTTCCAAGGAGCCACAAGGTGAGGATGTGGCTCCATGAAAATCTCTCATCAGAACTTGGCCAGTCTCCCTCTCCTGATCTTCGCCCACCCTCTTTGGCTCTGGGTGCCTTTAGACATGTTTTCTTATTGATCTTTGTTTGGTTCATCAAGAGCTAGGTTCTGGACTTGTCTCCTTAGCATGCACAAGATTCCAGATTTGGGATGTGAGAGGGATCTAGCTTCATCTGCCTCCCCATTAATAGCCAGAGTTGATTTAGTGGGTCTGGCTGGTGAGGCAGGTATCCCTTTCTTCTTCACTCCCCTGTGTGTCCGTCCTGGCTTGGATGCAGAGGGCAGAAAGGCCTGTGCACACAGATAAGCACTGGAGAAGGCAGGGGAGTTAGACACTCCGCTTACCTCTTCGATGGAATGAGATGTGTGGCTGCCTTTCCTAGAATGCCAGGAATGGTGGAGTTTTACACACTGGTGATCCCTCTCTGTTCTTCCAGGACTTGTACTTATATTTTTACTCCCAGACCCTTTTCCCTAAATCTTGAACATTGCTTTCAGCCCATAAAACCCATTCTTATGAGAGATGTCACTTGTGCATTACAACAGCCTAAGTGACAGTCCTGACACCCATAGGCATTATGTTCACCTCGGTCATTCTCCCTAGACCCTTATCAGACCCTCATCCTGAGCACTGTTTCTATGTCAAGAACCCATCTTATGGATGAAGCCGTATGTTCTTTGTAAAGGGTTTCTTAACAGAGAACTGGTCATTAATCAAGGCTATTCTAGGAGCTATGCTGCCCTTAGATCTCCAGATGAGCTCTAAGATTCTAGGTTCAATCCCTAGTACTGTTTTTTGTGGGGGTTTCTTTTGAGGAGGGTGTTGTTTTGTTTTGAGGTGGGGTGAGACACGGTTTTGAATGGTATGTCTTGCCCTGTTCAGCACTTTTAAAGTGTATATTTGGGCAGACACTTGTAATTGTGTATGTATCATGTGATAGGAGTCACACAAAAACTGGACAATACTGCTTGCCTGTGTTTGTGGGACTGGTCAGTGGTAAATACCTGTCTTGTTATATGAAAGGTTAGGTGATGCTTCTAACAGAAAACAGGTGGGGTCTAATTAGCCCTGAAGGATCTGGTGCTTACAAGAGTGAGCTGGTTGCATTTAAAGTATATGCTTTTCTCTGAAGTCATGTCAGGATGGCCTGAGCCCCATGTGCCCAGTCAAGGGGGAGCAGGAATTTCATATTCTACCTGAGTTGCATTTCCTGGTGTGAAACAAAACAGGATGAGCCTGAGAAGGCCACTCCTACCCACCTTGTCTGCTTCCAGTCTCTGAGGGAGATAAGACTGTTCCTGTCTAGAATTTAGTCTTGAGAGTTAGTCCCAGTGTAGGTGACTGCACACACTCGGGTGCTTACTGTTTCCTTGTGCCCCTTCCATGTCCTTCATATTAGACCTCCTCCTGTCCTCCCTCAGTGCCAGAAGGAGCACCGCTGGCTGTTGAGGCCAGCCTGGCTCCCTTTGTACTCTGCAGCTCTTGTTCTGTAGATCCTGCTGGTTCTTTTCTTTTTCCCCCCAGCTCCTCCGTCCCAGTCTGCCTGAGTTGCTCTGCTTTCTCACATGAACTCACCCAGTTATCACCCAGCTTTCTATGGCTTCCTGGGGCTACCAAGGTCATCATACACAAAGGCAGCCTGAAAGGGGTTGCTAATCTCTTTCTGGTCATTGGTCATTGAATGAGAAGCCCCATCTGGTCCATAGTCTGGTTGTCTCCTCCCACCAAAAATAGTTAGAAGCATCCTCCTGAGCCCAGTGAAGGTCTAGGCATACCTGAACTTGCTATCCTCTCGGGTAGAAAGGACAGAACCAGACTCAGGCTGCTAACCAACAAGCCAGTGGCTGAAGAGAACCACTATGGGGCTGTGCCTGGCAAAGACAAGCTGGACATCTTAATGAGGTTGGGGTAAAGAGGTGACAACACACACACACACACACACACACACACAGGGACCAAGTCTTTGAACTACATCTGTGGAGCTGCACACTGAAGCAAGGCCTCATCCTTAACTCCCTGTTCCATTCACCTGAGTTCAGTAGCCACCTCTCCAGTCTATCCATGTGTGATGTCCAAAACAGCACATGGGAAACTAATCAGTGAGAAGAACAGCCCTAAGACATAGTGATCTGCTCTGAGGTGTGCAGAACTGAAAAGCATCTCATGAGCAGACAGAGTCGGACGTGTCTTAGTCACACACCTCCACCTGTGGGAAGGCATCCATTAGCCTGCGATTACCTTCTTTATGCTTCCAGGCAAGGAAGATGGCCTTGGGATGTGGGTCTTCCTCCCAGATCAGCTGGCTTATACTATTTTTTTTCTTCTGTTGCTTTGGTTTTTGACCTTATGCAGCACAGGCTGGCCAAGTCTTTTGCTTGGTCATACCTGTACTGACTCTTGGGAGACAATTCCACAATGACAGAGGACAAAGTCATACGTGGCATTCCCTTTGAAAGGGTCTAAGGCTGAGGAAGAGCCAGACTTTGGTATCTGGACATGGAAATGGTCACCGTTCCTTTGGCCAGGAAAGAGTGTCTTCACTTAAAATCAAAATGTTGATGCACACATCAAGAAAATCTAATTCTCTTTTCTTCCCTGGTTTTGTAGGTTCCTGAAGGCTTCAAAAGAAACCTAAGAGGGGGGGCTCAATGGCCCTGGGTGAAGATGAAGCTGAGGCAGAAGTATCTGTCAACACAAAGGTCCCATCCTGTGGCAGATGGAACTCTGGGAAGCTGCTGCCCCCAGAGCTTGAACCAGAGCAGCCCCTACATCTGGAAGTAGAAGTAGGGCCACTGTGGAGGGCTGAGGCTGACCCTGGCTGCGTCTCTGGAGTTTTCTTGTCACAGGCCCACACTGCCAGCAAAGAACCACTAGCAGATAGGTCTAAGCCTCCCCTCAGTGGCCCACTTCCTTCTGCCAGTGTGGGCACTGGAGAGCTTTTAAGCCAAGTAAGTATGGAGGTCACTGAGGCTGGAGCTGAGCTGGGGCTGTTGTTTAGGGCTGTCCATTTCCTTGACTGTTACTCTCTGTCCCAGTCACCATAAGGTAGGAGCTGTGTGATCCAGGAATGAGTTGTTTTACAGTTTCTCTTGGAGAGCTGGACCTTGAAGTTGGCAGAGGGTTCTGTGTGGTTATCTCCTGTTTCCAAAGAATCACTGAGGAGCTCTTAAGGACAGTGACAGGTTCACCAGGAGCCTACTGTCAAGAGGACTAGGATCAGGGGTCTCTTAACAAGGGAACCCCTCCCCCATCCTGCTTCTGATTTAGTGATCTGAAAACTTCTAGAGGACCCTGGGAAGACTTAGTAGAGGACTGTGGGTTCCCAGACCAAATCCTCTTGGACTGGTCAGAACCTGAAGCTCCTTTCGTGGGCAGCAGTGTCTGACCTCCATGACTATGAAGGACAAGGCAGCGTCCTTTCTAGTGAAAACCATGTGGGGCAGGGACTCCCCACCATGTTCTAAGGCCAATGCAAGGCTCTGAATCTTTTAGGCCCCTGTAGTGGGAGAAAGATCTGCTCCTCCTGGCTCTGTAAACTTAGTATGTTCAGCCTACCACAGCCCAGGAACAGCTTTGATTTGAACATTGTGGCTGCTTGCTCGCTTCTTGGAGCCCCATCCTATGAGAAGGCTCTAAGCATGACTGGGAGAGAATGGGTCCTTACAGAAGGTGGTAGAAATAGTTTATTGACATTAGGTCAGCCTGTTCTGCAGTCCTTATGTTAGTTACCCTGTCTTCCTCTGTGGTGAGTTACTCACTGCAGATTAAAACTCCAGAGTGAAGAGGGGCTGGTTTGCTGAGGCAGTCATTTGGCCAGAGAGTACAGGTGCATGAACTGGACAGGGCGCACCCACCCCGCCCGCGGTCAGTGGGGATGGAGATTACTTCACCTGCCATGACCCATAGTCAAAGAAGAGAAATTGATTTCCAGCTTCTGCATGCAGAAGTCTTGAGTTCTCCTCTCACAAAGTGAATAAGTAACTTTTGAAAAGATGGTTAGGGCTTATTTGCAGGAGACTTCTCAAACTAGAATGAGTCTTGGAACTAACCACTAGCAATGGGCACCTTGAGATCTTCCCTGAATGCTGCTGGGCACACAGCAAATCTCTTTCCACCTTCCTTGTTTTTTCCTTTTCTTAGTATACTAAGCAGTAGAATCCTTAGACCAACTTTTGTTTTCACTGATATTCTTCCTGACCCTCCTCCCTTAATCTTGTGAAGAACTGTTCTTTAAAAACAAGAAGTCTGCTTATTTTCATCACAGTGCCCTTTGCCCCTTGTTATTGTAGATAGAGGAAAACAAGCTTCCTGCCTCCCAGGACCTACTTCCCACTGTTAAAGTCCTTGGAACTATAACTGTTTGCTCAGGACACGAGGCCAACAGTGAAGACTTCCAGTCTGCAGTTGATCCATCTCAGGTGTTGGGCCTCAGCCAGCAGCCACACATCTCGGGTCTCCCTCTCCTATCACAGTGGAAGTCCACGGTGAGCCCAGGTGCTCCTCAGCTCTCTAGCAGAAGCATCTCTGCCTCCTCAATGGGCAGCAGTCTCCAGGATCACCAAGAGAAGGCAGAACCTCAGGGTGGCTTCTTTGCCAATGTCTCCTCTCAGGAGTTGACAGTACCCCAGGAAGCCCACTCTGTGGTGGGGGCAGGGCCTCAGCTCCAGTGGTCAACACAGCCTGTGGCCTCTGGCAGTGATGCTACAGGCCTGGGTAAAAGACACCTCTCCTTTCAGGCAGAATACTGGGCCTGTGTGCTGCCAAATTCTCTGCCTCCTTCCCCTAACCGCCACTCCCCACTCTGGAACCCAAATAAAGAGTATGAAGATCTGCTTGACTACACTTACCCACTGAGGCCTGGGCCTCAGCTCCCAAAGCAACTGGAAAGTCATGTGCTGGCTGACCCTGTCATGCAGGACTCAGGTGTAGATCTGGATAGTTTCTCTGTCTCCCCAGCAAGTACTCTCAAGTCACCCACTAATGTGTCCCACAATTGCTCATCAGTAGAAGCGCCTACTCTGCCATATTCTGGAGCCAGAGAGCCATGTCTTAAGCGCTGGCCCTTAGGAGTATCCCAGAAACAGGGTGGCACAAGCTTGGCATCCTGGAACCAGCTTGCATCGACCCCTAGGGCCCCAGGCACTGAAGATGCTTCTTGGGAGAACAGAGAGGCAGCCCTGAGGGGCACAGCAAGGGACTGTCTCCCTATAGTCAAGAACCTCAGTGTGGGCTCTCCCCAACTGAAGACGAAGGAGAAAGAGCCACCCTTTCCCAGACTAGAGCGGGAGGAGAAAGGCAGACAGAATGTTGGCTGTCCAGCCTGTGTGAAGCCTGGATGGCCATCAGAAGAGGAGGTGGGAAGTGATGAGGAGTACCTTGCTCTGCCCACGAGGCTGACTCAGGTCTCTAGTTTGGTGTCCTACTCAGGTACCAGGCCCACCCTTGTGAACCTGCCCACTGGGGCTGCTGAGGAACACAGTTCACTGCAAGTCTCAGACAGTGATGAGCCAGCTTCTCCCACAGTGGACTCCAGCCAAAGGCAGCATCCTTCTGGTACTACCTTTCAAGGGCCTGTGGGCCAGAACCCTGCTTCAGGCATTCTATGCAGCCCCGGGACTCTAGAGGCAAAAGTAGTTTGATGAGCAGCCAGACCCTGGGGGTCTCTTCAAAACAACTGAAAATTCAGCCCTCCTCAAAAGCTGTGTCGGCCAGGTGGCTGTTCTCAGAGCCAGTGGCTGCAGAGAAGCTTCCTAGGAAAACCGAAGAGCCGGAGAAAGCTTCTCTAGTGCAGTGTGTGCAGGTAAAAGTGTTCATGGAGAAGCTTCTGGAAGAAGTGATCCTTCCCCAGCCCACCAACAGCATGACTCAGCACCCTCATCATACATGACCCCAAATTATAGGTATCGTTCTCCTTTAATGATTGCAAGAAAATGGCAGAGGAATGAGGTAATGTCAGCAGCAGCGTTCCGTGTGCTTGGGTAGAAGTTGATCCGCAGTGTTCACTGTAGCTCAGGTAGTTCTAATTTACTCAGTCCTCATGCATCTGCTTTTCTGCATACAAAGCTTAGTGGTTGGTAACAGTCCTTGTTCTTGGTAGTTGTGTTCTCACCTCCAGAACTGCATTCTGAGCCTGGTTCTGAAATCACATCTGGCTGAGACACAGCCAAGTATGGCGTTCATTATCCTGACAAAGGAAAATCTGGAGTCCTGGGGTAGTAGTGGAGACAAATGACCATATGAAAGAAAACTCTAGAAAGTGTGTGTGCTAAAATGCTGGTATTTTTTGCCTTCGGACAAGGTAAATAGCAGCTCAGTCAGATGTCCTGGGCCTGACACGCCTGAGGTAGGGAGACTTCACCACTGAGCTCAGTCCAGCCCACCAACTGTTCTTGTCTCCACAGACATTTTGCTGTCAGCTGGAAGAGCTGATCTGCTGGTTGTACAATGTCACAGATGTTGCTGACCTCAGTGCCCCACCCAGGGCCAGCCTTACAGGTCTCAAGTCTTCCCTGCAGCTTTACCGGGTAATATGTAGTTCTGGCTTGTTCACTCACAGGGATGGGAGTTAAATCACTTTTACAAAATAAAATCTCAAATAACTGGAACCTCAGTTGACTATTTTATCTGATAAATCTAATTAAGACATCCTTTTCAAATTCTCAGTGTTGACACTATAAAATAGGAGGTAACTTGTGAGATAAGAGGATAATTATATTCCTTGGAACCAGAAATGCTTTAGAGGTGTATGCATGGGATTCTGGAAGATATTTCAGGGTTAGAATCCTAGGCTTTGATTTACAGACGCTAATCAAGTAGGACAATAGTTAACGTGCACCACAGCTATGTAGTGGCTGCCACACCAGGCAGTACAGACACAGAACATACCAACCTCACCAGAAGTTCTTTTGGACTGTATTGGTGTTTATGGAGCTGAACTGAAACTGTACTGGATCCAGGCACAGACAAGGACAGATTTATGCCAAATTTACCCCAAAATCCAACACCAGTTTGTGCCTGTGTTTGGGACTTCTGCCTTTTTGTTACTAAGGTTATTTCACACCTGTGAATTTTAGTTCACTTGATACTAGATTAAAAGTATATTGAGCCGGGCAGTGGTGGTGCACGCCTTTAGTCCCAGCACTTGGGAGGCAGAGGCCAGTGGATTTCTGAGTTCAAGGCCAGCCTGGTCTACAGAGTGAGTTCCAGGACAGCCAGTGCTACACAGAGAAACCCTGTCTTGAAAAACCACACAAAAAAAAAGTATATTGAATTGGAGGCTAAGTCAATAACTGCTGCCTCAGTTAACCTTGATTGACTTTGATCACATGTTGGTGGGTAGTGTTTACAGCCCAGGCCTGCTGCTAGTCTGGAGGGGAGGGAGGAACACAGATCTTTATAACCTAACACTTCTTCAAGCACCAGAGGATGAGATTGACTTCTTTGGCTTAATCAGTTTACTGCCAGGCTCTGACTCAGCATCACGAAAACCACATCTCATCTGAACAGAAGGCCTTGGTTTTCTGTCTTGGAATCAAATAAAATCTAGACGGCTAGCCAGCTGTCCCACCCTGGTAGGAATGCAGTTAGAATTAGTGTAGAGATAGAAACTTAAGGAAGGCTGAATCTGAAGGCTCTCTTTGTTCAAACACACTGTGCCTGTGTGCATAGAGAGTGTTCCCGGGGAGTCCCAGGGAGAGGAATTGCTCTATCTGACTTACCTTAGTAGCTTTTCCTGGCCTAGCTGAACAAGTCAGATAAACGTAGAACATTTTCCATTTTAGACGTCATAACACCCTCTGACTCAACTTCCAGACTAGCCAGTCTTGCATTCTAGGTAGCTAGGCTCTGAGGCAGGAGTTACTCCTGCATATCGATCCAGCTTAGCCTCTTTACACAGCTGCATCGGTGAGAGGGCTCTGCGAACACTTTGCTCAATGCTGCATGACTCTCAGTGCTCCGGCTTACGTGTGTTCAGTTTAGCTGGCATTCATCCCGACCCTCCTATCCTAGAATGTCATCTTAATGTAGCAGGGATGAGGCAACATCTAAACTGCTAAGCACAGGAGAATAAAGGACAGGAAAACAAATCCAACAATAAAATGAGCACCTTCAAAATACTAAACAGTGATGTCTGTCCCATGTTATGGGTTCAATTTTATACAGTTCTTAGTGGCTAAAGGAAAAAAAAAATTGCTATAGCTGACAGTGATGGCCCTTGCCTTTAATCTCAGCACTGAGGAAACAGGCAAGTATAGCTCTATGGGTTTGTGGCCAGTCCAGTCTACACAGTGAGTTCAAGGATTGCCTGGACTGCATAATGAGACTCTATCTTTAAGGAAGATGAGTATAATCAAGGGCTTGTAACTGGAAGGGGAAATCTGCTTAGAAGAGCTCTTCAGAAAATAGCAGATACTCTGATGCCATGGTGTTGCATGGAGGTCATCAGATTGGTCAGAGAGAGGTCCCAGCTCTGCATGGTCAGTGCAGTGGCAAACTGCTGCTGTAGTGCTTACCTACCACGTTCATTTTAAGGGTATGGTTTATGTTGTCGACCCCATACCTCTGAATTACAGAACACCATCAAGTAGGATACAAAATGGAATCACCTGTTTGAGACAGCCTCTTCTGGGGAAAATGTTCTGTTGAGCTGGGCTTGACAGTGCAGGTTCACAATCCTACCACAAGGGAGAGTAAAGAGCCTCTATAAGACCAGCCTGTCTCAAAAAACAAAACAATGAATGTATTCTATAGGCTCACAGAAACTGACACTTGTAGACCACTGAGGGATTCTTGCATGTATGTCACCTGTCTTCCATGTTAGAGAGGTCTAGTGTAACCCAATGGTACAGTGTTCATCTTAGACAACTTCTACAGGCAATAGTATTAAAACGTTTCTTTTCCTGATGTCTTAAGCAATTTAAGAAAGATGTAGACGAGCATCAGTCCCTGACAGAGAGCGTCTTGGAGAAGGGGGAGATTCTGCTTCAGTGCCTGTTGGATAACACCCCAGGTGGGTAACCGAGAACAACTTTGTTTGGCTATATTTATATACACATAATTTACTTATCTATGGGTCCAGTGTGACACCATCACCATGACCTCACTACCACCATTTTATTAACCGTTTTAACTGATTATGAATCACTAAAGTCTTTCCCTCATGATTAATAATACTGAGTATTTTTCATAGATTTGTTGGCCTTTTCTAATACTGGCTTCTGAAGTATCTGCATCATTCATTCATTTGTTAATCAGATGACTATTAACACTAGTAGTTGCTTTGTTTTGTTGCTTATTGCTAGGGTAGCCAAGAACTATATATATAGGCCAGGTTGGCCTTGAATCTGTAAGGATTCTCCTGCCTGTGCCTTGAGTCCTGGGATTACAGGCTTGAGCCACCATAGCTGCAATCTGATTTTGTGAGACAGTCTCCTAGCTCCTGGTAGCCTTATGTGTGCTTATTTGAATCACTGTATATGCTGGGCGGTGGTGGCGCACGCCTTTAATCCCAGCACTTGGGAGGCAGAGGCAGGCGGATTTCTGAGTTCGAGGCCAGCCTGGTCTACAGAGTGAGTTCCAGGATAGCCAGAGCTATACAGAGAAACCCTGTCTCGAAAAACCAAAAACCAAAAATAACAACAACAAAAAAATCCCTGTATATTATGTGGGTTCTAGAGGTCAAAGCCAAGTCATCAGAGTTGGCAGCAACACCTTTGAGACCTATTGTACTGGCCCTATAATGTCTTGTGTTTGTTTTGAGACAGGGTCTCACTATACAATAGCCCTGAGTGTCTTGGAACTTACCAGGCCAGCCTTGAACTCACAGAGATCCACCTGCCACTGCCTCTCAAGTGCTGGGATTAGAGGCTATGCCACCATGCCCAATGCCTCCCCCCCTTTTTAAAGATTTTATTTTTAAGTATGGATATATCTCTGTGAAGGTATATGCATATGAGTACAGGTCCCCTTGGTGGCCAGGACATCAAATCCCCTAGAGCTACAGTGGGATGTAAGTACAGTTCGATGAACTCAGGTCCTCTGGAAGAACTGTATGTTATCCTAATCACTGAGACACCTCCAGCACCGTGCATATCTGTCTATATTTGTTTGAGGTGTTTTGTTTTCAAGTGTGTGTGTGTGTGTGTGTGTGTGTGTGTATATGTGCGCGCGCGCGCGCGCGCCCCTGTGTGCCTGAATATGTGTGTGTACCACATGCATGCAAGAAAAGATTCACACCGCCTAAGAGAATCCCACAAAGAACCCCTTCTGCCTCCCTTCCATCACTGTCTCCCGACACATGATGGTAGAGTTACAGGCATAAAAGTAAGCCTATTATAAACCAGGCACCAAGCCTACAAGAAATACATTCTTTTTAAAAAATATATTTTTTAATGTAGTATGTGAGGCTTCTTCACCTTGTTTGAAACAAGGGCATAGGCATGCTGCCCCTGGCTGCTTCCCTATGCCTACCATCTTGCTGAATCACCTTTTGTTTCTTCAGTTTGTTGTTGTTGTTTTTTTTTTTTTAAGATTTATTATGTATACAGCATTCTGCCTGCAAATATGCCTGCAAGCCAGAAGAGGGCACCAGATCTCATTACAGGTGATTATGAGCTGCCATGTGGTTGCTGGGAATTAAACTCAGGACCTCTGGAAGAACAGCCAGTGAGTGAGTGCTCTTAACCTTAGAGCCATTTCTCTAACCCCTTCCTTCAGCTTTCTTATATGGCTTCCAGGTATCTAGCTCTGACTGTGAGAGCTACATAGCAAGCACTGACCTCTCTGAGCCATCCTGCCAGTCCCCAAGAAATGACGCCTGAGTGTGATGTGTGCATGGCACAGGTGTAGAAACAAGAGGTCCACTTTTAAGAGCTGGTTCTCTCAAAATCAGGCCCAGGAATCCAGAATTTGATCTAGCAGTCCTTAGTTGTGGCTAGGGTAGTCAATGTAAGCCCTCTAATTTGCTATTTAGCTCGGGTGTAACTGGCAGGTTTCTCTGCTTTATGTTCTCTACTTTAGGAAAGGGTTTCTGGCTATAGACAGTTATTGCTCAGCCTGCTACCTAGCACTCAGAGACCAGCCTGGAATCCTATGTCAACAAAAAAGTTAACATTCTGTTTTTCAGGAACAGACTGGTTAAAGAATTTGACTTATTAGGGGAATGAGTTGGGAACTGTATGATCAGAATACATTAAATAAATTTCACATATGGATGGATGGATGGATGGATGGATGGATGGATGGATGGATGGATGGATTTTGAAAATTAAGCAGGAGCTGGGCATGGTGTGATGCATGCCTTTGATCTCAGCACTCAGTAGACAGTTGGATCTGAATTCGAGGCTAGCCTGGTCTACAAAGTAAGTTCCAGGACAGCCAGGGCTGTTACACAGAGAACCTTGGGGATATGGGAGTGGGAGAGAACTGAACTGATAGGGGTCAGGGTTATAGTCACATACAAGCCAGACCCAAACCCATTTGTAGGATAATTTCTAAACTGAGCAAAATATGAGAATATTTCAAGAATATTTTTAACTGCTTGTTGCCAAGAACTGATGCCCATATGTAGCCTTAAAGCCTTAAGTTGATTTATTAGTAGCTACTAATGTCATGTAGTACTATACAGGTAGGTGCTGAAAGAATCCAGTTATATTGTGCCTCAGTTCCAGGGGAGTATTTAACATGGGAACTAAATGGCACAAACATGTTCATGATGAACCTTGTGAGAAGTGCTGGCCAGGTGCCTACTGGAAAGTTAGAGAACAAGGTTCTCAGGGCTGGTACCGCTGCCGTATAGAACTATGTCGCTTTGTTCCTGTGCATTGCAAGATGTTTGCAGCACAGAAGCGCTCAGACCCCTGCAATGCTAACACCCTAAAACATTTTCAGGCAGTGCCAATTGTACCCTGGGAAGTGAACACATGGAGAGGTTTCAATGGAGAGCAACCACTAACAGGTCTCCAGCAGTGTGAACTGGTGAGCCCTTTGCCTCCCCTGCTTCTCTGAAGTTTTGAAACTCCTCCTATGTTCTCTGACATAGGATTTTTAGGTGTTGCTCTGTGGCTAAGCCCTAACGGTTTTGTTTTTGTTGTTTTGTATATGAATGGTATGTGATTGTGTGTCTGTCTGTCTGTCTGTGTTATCCCATGTGTGTGGAGGTGGTCAGGTGTAACCTGTCTAGTTAGTTCTTTTCTACCCTTATACATGTTTTAAAGATTGAATTCGCCGGGCGGTGGTGGCGCACGCCTTTAATCCCAGCACTTGGGAGGCAGAGGCAGGCGGATTTCTGAGTTCGAGGCCAGCCTGGTCTACAGAGTGAGTTCCAGGACAGCCAGGGCTACACAGAGAAACCCTGTCTCGAAAAAAAACAAAACAAAACAAAACAAAAAAAAAAAAAAAAAAAAAAGATTGAATTCAGGTTGCAAGCTTTTGTAGTAAATGCTTTAACTTGCTAAGCCATCAAACCAGCCTCAAGTTTTAGGTTTTTTATATTGGGGCAGAAATTTGGTGTAGCAAGCTTTATTGCTTCTGACTACACTGGCATTTACCAAACAAGCTTACCAGGGGGCTAGAGAAACTTGCAGCTGCTATCTAGAGTCTAAAGACACAGGGCCTGAGCAGAAAGAGCTCAGTATAGGCCTTCTCTTCACAGAGGCCATGTATAATAGAAGGCTGCCTAAAGCTATTTTGACTTTCACTTTGAAATAAATCCATTAATACATAAATGAGTAAGCCAACAAGAACATCCCACTTTGTCCTACTCTTGAGAAGAGACTTAGGGGGTCAGACTGGCCAGAAGAGGTTTTTGGTTTTCTTTGAGTCCCAGATACTAATCCAGACACCTTCAGATTGGTACTCTAACCACTCCCAGCCCTCTGCCTGGAATAATTGGAAAGCTTAGCAGTTTTGTCAAGTTTCAAGTTAGTCTTGACACTTCATATTTCCTCTTCCCAAAAGCCTACTGTCAGCACACACACAGCTAGTTCTTCAGAGCCTGCTCTCTTACTTGGCTCCAAGTGTAACTGCAGAGTGTGACTGAGGCTTGCCCCTACTGTCAAGAGGCCCCTATGTCAGCATCCTGCCAAAGGAAGTTTGACCTAGTTACAGAAATATAGGCTGACATTTTGTTTTACACTCCACTGCTTATGAGTCATGTGACTGAAACTCATGAGAATTACACCAAATGAGGCCCCCATATATATGTGTACAATTAAAGCACGAAAAGAAAAAGGAAACAAAAACAGGAAAAGGGCTGGAGAGATGGCTCAGAGGTTAAGAGCATTGTTTGCCTTTCCAGAGGTCCTGAGTTCAATTCCAGCAACCACATGGCGGCTCATATCCATGTACAATGAGATCTGGTGCCCTCTTCTGGCCTGCAGGCATAATGCAGGCAGAACACTGTACATAATAAATCTTAAGAAAAAAAAAAACCTGTACCTTTTTAGCCTTTCTTCTGAGACCTGTTTATAGTTTCAAATAAAAAGCCCCAGAATTCCACTGACACAGGAAGAGTGAACGCCACCCTGACCACATTCCTCTGCCACCAGCTCCAGGCCAGCACCTGGCCTTCCTAAGGGGCGGATCTCAACACACCCAGGCGGCTGCTCCTTCCCTTCCGGGCCCCATCTACTCCACATTGTGAGCAGAACAAAGACTTCCCCTTTCTCAGCCTCGGCTGGCTGGCAGATGTGGCTCCCGACAGGAAGCTAGGGAGTGGTTAACACAGCTGATAAAGCACAGGAAGCAAGCAGCTTTTGTATTTAACAAAACAGCCAGCCATTTGTGAGTACTCTAACCCTAGCACCTCCCTCTTCTCCTTAGGACGTGCAGGACTGAATCTTAGCCTATTCTCAAACCATTCCTGCAGCTTTGGTCACTGATCCTTTTTACCCCCAAAGTCCGCAAACTTCCCCAGTGTGTAAGCCTCCGGAGCCTTTGGAACATCACTGTTTAAAAGAAGATTAAATGGGCTGGGAGTGTGTGCCTGTCTTACATAAAACCTTGGCTTCAGTCCCCAGAAAGGCATAACACTACAGTAGTTTATGCAGTGTTAAATACCTGTAATCAAAAGTTCAAGGTCATAAAGTTATAATAGCCTGAGCTACATGAGATGCTGCTGGGGTAGGGAGAAGTCACTGTGAAACTATTACAGTCCTATCAGAGCAGAATGCTATACCTTTTTATAACTTGACCATTAGTTTTAAAGGATGTCCTTGGGAGGATCGCACAACAGTCTGGTGAGCTGGAGAGCCGTGCAGATCATCTTTATGACTCTATCTTAGCCTCTCTGGACATGTTGGCTGGCTGCACCCTCATCCCTGACAACAGGCCAACAGCAACAGAAGAACACCCACAAGAAGGGCTTTAGCTAAGTAAGTAGAAAAACCCAAGAAGAGAAGTTGTTGTTAATAAGAGCACAAGGCTGTCCTAGTAAGTAATTACTTCTTAGATACTTGGCTAGGGTAATACTCATTGAAACCCATGGTACTGAAGGAGTCACACCCTTGCCAGGAACATGGGTCTTCCTATGGTAGACTCACTTTGTTTCCAGTATCTGTTTACAGGTCTTGCTGAGCAGCACCCCACATTCCCATACCTGAGTTCTCTATACGTCTACTGACAACATAAACATCTACAAAAACCCAGTTACCTGCTGGATCTCTATGCTACAAAGGGCCTTTGCAGATTCCACATACCACATCATTCCCAGAGACTGGGGGGTGACACAGCTTAGGACTCAACAACTAACACTACTCAAACTGGGAATGAGATAGGAAAGGCCAAGAGAAAGCAGGGTCACCTGGTGCCTATTCTGGTCTCTATTACCTAGCACTTCAGAATCCCACATTGTACTGCACTTTTTTTTTTTTTTTTAACTTCCTCTTACAAAACGTTTATCAAATAAATCTCAGCAAATGCTGGAAATCTGTCAAGAGCAAGGGAGGATGGTGATACAGACCTGTAATCTCAGCCTTCTGGAGGCTGAAGCAAGAGGATTCATAGAAACCAGCCTAGGCTATATAGCAAGACCATCTTTAAAAAAAGTAGTGAAGGGACTTGTATTTGCATCAGAGTGAAGTAGGTGTGGTAGCACCATCTCTGCCCCTGCAGCAGACTAACCCGTGCTGTTCTCTTTTTCAGGCAGCGGTGGAACCATCAGCAAAGATGGCAGTTTGGGAAGAAAACTCAAGAACTCCTTGTAAGGGCCATATAACAGTTAAGGCAGGGGAAAAAATCAACTTTAACAGACTTTAAGATGCCTTTCTCACCTCTGAAGGGTTGAGTTACTGTTTTCATTTACCATGAATCCCTCCAAACTAAGGCCTTTTCTTTTGGTGCTTTTCTTTTTTTTTTTTTTTTTTTTTTTTGTTTTGTTTTGTTTTTTTTGTTTTTTTTTGTTTTTTCGAGACAGGGTTTCTCTGGGTAGCCCAGGCTGTCCTGGAACTCACTCTGTAGACCAGGCTGGCCTCGAACTCAGAAATCCGCCTGCCTCTGCCTCCCAAGTGCTGGGATTAAAGGCATGCGCTACCACCGCCCGGCCTTTTGGTGCTTTTCTACCAAAAATATGTGGCTTTATAATTATTTGATAAAATACTAAGACTTGTGGGTCTCATGTACCCCTTTCTGTTTAAAAAACAGCAGATAACATGTGTTGAGGCCATTTACAGAAAACTGCTGGAGAAAGAAGGTTCCAAGTACTTGGGATTCTTAGGCATACAGGGGGATGGGATTGAAGAGAGGGAAAATGTTAGTGGCTAAAGCTGTGGAGTGAGACGTCAGCCCTTAGTCCACAGTGAGGAGAACTCTACAGCATCCCTTGGCAGCATTCTATCAATGCCACCTGTAGTAGTTAGTCTCCACTTCAACCATATCAAGAATGCCTCAGTAGTTGGCCTGCTTCTGAACTGCAAGCTTTTGCTTACCTCAGGGGCACTCAATCCGCTACGTCTTTCCCTTGGAAGACTAGTCAAAGGAAGGGAATGGGTGGAAACAGCCACATGGTCCCTTCATAAATTAAAGCAGCCATTGGTGATGCAAAGGGGGGAGTCTTTGTGGTTTGGGAGTCAACGGGTAGTAACTTGTTAGGAAGAAAAAACTCTATAGACCTATCTATCTAGGTCCGTATCTATCTATCTATCTATCTATCTATCTATCTATCTATCTACTATCTATCTATCTATCTATCTGTTGTTCAAAGCATCAGTTACAGCTTTTGAAGCAAAGTGTTTGTATGCTGGCTACCACAAATTCCACAATCAAAGGTGGGCTTCTCAGCTTAAAAACAATTAGCTATTTAGATAAGCATGTACATGACTTTAATCCTAGCACTTTGAGAGTAGGTCTTTGAGTTTGTGGCCAGCCTGGTTTGTTAATTAGAGTCCAAGCTGGCCAGGACTTCATAAAGAGAAAAAAAAGATTAGCTATTCAGTAAGTATATATAAAATACAGTATTTTCATATGCCTGCTGCTATACAGTATGACTTAACATAATGTTTATGGGCATGATCCAGATTAAAGATTTTTTGTTGTTACTGGTTTGTTTTTGGCTTTTTGAGACAAGGTTTCAATTTAAGAGAACCCTGGCTGTACTGGAACTCCCTCTGTAGACCAGGCTGGCCTCAAACTCACAGAGATCCACCTGCCTCTGTCTCCCAAGTTTTGGGATTAAAGTCATGCACCACCACTGCCCAGCTCAAATTAGTTTTATTCTGCCATTTCTTAAGTTAAGCTTATTTCTTACACTATACATGATGCAAAAAGTGCTTTCAAAAAGGCAAAAACAGAACTTTTCTAGCAAATAATTAAGTTAAATGTAAAACATCCTATAAAACCTAGAATTGGTCAAAAGCACATCTTACCTCTTTGATGTTTAAACTGCCTTCCCACCAATATGTTAGGAGCCCTCAGGTATTAAACCCATTGACAAGCATAAAAGCTAGAGGAGACTCTTAGAGAGCTAGCCAGCTACACCAACTAAATGCAAAATGGGGCACGCCTCTTCTTTTACTGTATAATTACAATCAACTGACAGTGAACATGGTTCCCAACGGAGTGCTTGCCTGAACATGGTCTATGCTTTTGCTCATCCTCTTTGTAACAAAAAGAGAGACTTTTTTGTAACTAAAGGGTATAACTCTGACCTTGGCTGTGAATGCCATTAAGGATTATCAACACAACTGTTAATTATATCTTCTGCTGTGTGTTATATTTGAGCTAAATTTGTCTCAGCCTCGGATGTCAACGCCATTTCCATGTGCAAATGTGGCCAAGATAGACTCAAATAGCCTTTTTAGAAAATGTATAAATGGGTCTCTTAAAGTTCATTGAATTCACAGTAAAGTAGCATCTCGAGACAGGGTTCTCACAGGTCTACAGCTAAGCTCTAGCACAAAACAAGAGAATTCAAACACAGGCTGTTCTGAAACTTAGTTGGAACCCAAAGGAGACATAGTGGTACAAGGTATGGCCAAATATGTGCTGAGGGAACCTCTATCCAAGTGAGCACAGAAGATAGGGTGAGCCATGGCCACTTAGAGAACACGCTTCACTATGCAAGTTACTCTGTGGCAGTCATTTCTTATATCAAGGGATAGTTTTCTATTATGTGAACAAATTAGATCCCCAACAGTCTTGAAATGTCTATACTTGAAAAATGGGTTATTTCCCCCTCCAAAACAGCAATTATCAGCACATACATAAAAGCAAATAGTGAAGCATGCTGAAATGGTCTGGTAAGCCCTAATCTTGCTGCCAGTGGGGAAAGAGCACTAGAATTTTACTTTACAAAGTCTGTAAATATGTTTATATTAAAAATAAATTCAAGTAATGTTTTCTGCTAACAGAATACGCTGACAGTTTGAACAACTTAAAGTGCTTGGCATCATTTCATCTTATATTGGTTTTGTATCATTTAGTTATATAGAAAACAGTTTATGAACTCTTTCTCCCTTTGTATCGACAAGAAAAAAACCCAACAGCTACAATAAAAAAAGATATTGACCCAATTACTGGTGACTTGAGGAATTTCCGGTTACCTTTTATATATATATAAGGATGAATAGACCCAACAAGCGCATCTATAATACAAAGTAAACTATGATTTTATTGTGAAATTCTCATAGATGGAAAATTAAATTGAATATTTATTCTGTCCATTTTTCATTTTACAATAATCTTACCACTTATTTTTGTACCATGTATTTCAATTGTCTGTTTAGTGAAAAATAAACCTGTAATTTTTGGCTTATTTTTAGTTTAATATTTTATCATTAAAGACCCCATAATAAAATGTGTTGTCAACAGCCACACCCTAAGCCCCCAATTGAAGAATGCTTGGCTGCTGCTTAAACCAAAGGAAACAATCTCTGACCTTTGTCACCTTAAAATGCTAGTGTCTGCAAGAGACTTTGTTTCCCACAGTAAGACAAAAGCAAAGTCTAGGATCTCAAAGGTCCTAGTTAACAAAACTTTCACACATGCAAAATTTCACCGAAATAAATATATTATTTCTCCCATCATTCCCATCTAGCGTTCATATATTCAGTTAATTTGGGGGGATAGAATTTCTACAATTAGGGCAATCAACATTTCCTGCTTTCTAGTCTAATGCTTAAACTCTCCTCCAACATACAGTTGGGAAGGATAAAGTTGACACCTGAAGTGGAAGCAGGAGGACCAGGAGTTCAAGGCCATCCTTGGTTAAGAGTGAATTTGAGGCCTCTTCAGCTGTGAGACACTGTCTCAAAAAATAGGTGCAGTCTGGGACTTGCCTTTAATCCCAGCACTTTTGAGGAAAAAGCAGGTGAATCTCTGTGGGGGGCCATCTGTGGGGGGCCAGCCTGTTGTACACACTTAAGTTCCAGGCTAGCCAGGGCTACCTAGTGAGATCATGTCTTAAAAAAATAAAGGGAAAAAAAGCCAGGTGTGGTGGCGCACACCTTTAATCTCAGCACTCAGAGACAGAGACAGGTGGATCCCTGAGTTCGAGGCCAGCCTGGTCTACACAGAGTTCCAGGACAGCCAGGGATACACAGAGAAAGCCTGTCTCCAATAGTCAAAAAAAAAGAAAGAAAGAAAAAGGTGTGTGTTCCCTCAGACTCCACATGAAGAAACACCAGCACATATTACCAGATCACTGCCGTGAGGAAGCATGTGCTGCTCTCCAGCTCTACCACAGATGCAGGAGAAAGTGTTGCTGGTGAAGCCACTTCAGATGGTTTGGGCTGGAGACGGAGCGCTAGGAAGCACACTCCTTTCCATACAGTTTGAGTTCCTTGAACCAATGAAGTTGGTGAAGTCTCTACACAGCACAAAAGCTTCTCTAGGTCACTCGTCAGACCTATTACTAGAAAGCAAACACTGGATGCTGTGCTACTAAGATAGGTCTACAGTGCCCTTGCTGCACACACATGGTTGTTGAGTATAATGCAAAGCTCTATTTCCCTTTAACCATAGGAATTAAAACAATACTTATCACCATACAGTTTGATATTACTTCCAATAAGTACAATATTTATTAAACATATCTTCAGTTTTGTTACATAGTGTGCAACAAATTACAATATTCTGCAGCCACAAATTATATGCAGAGTATGAAGAAACTATTAATCAGATAGTGTAATCTTTCCATTTATAACTCTACCAGGAAGAACTAGCAAATCAGATCTTACATGTAACGTCTCACTAAACTTTATGCATGGAAACTGACAGACACTGGTTGTGCTGTTTGATACAAAATGGCTGAACTTCATCTTCAGAAGACTAAACCCAACATCTAAACATGCCAATATAAACATCAAAACAAAATATATTCTAACCAACCACGGGAAACGATCTGATATCAGGAAAGCAACAAGGATTACACACATTATTTTATAAACCAGCACACAAAGGTTTAAAACAGTTCTGAAAATGAAGTTAGCTGTCTTGAGTCAAGGGAATAAAAAAAAAGTCAGTATTGACCATTTACAATCTCTGACCTTGTGGAAACGGTAAGAATCTGTTGTAGTGCAGCTACATACAGTACAATTCAGGCAATTTGTTTTTCACTTGGGTTCAGATTGCGAATTCATTGCTGTGAGAAAAGGACGGAGGCGGATTTTAGCAGCAGCCTCCACCTGACTGCTTGACTGGAGTGCTCTGGATTTTAACATTGGACTTCTCTGCACCACCAGCTGTTGCTCCAGGACCCATTCGTTTTTTAATCTCCGCTGCCATCGTCATGAAAGACTGTTCTACATTCGTTGCATTCTTAGCACTGGTTTCCAAAAATGGAATTCCAAGGGAATCTGCAAACTCCTGAGAGAATAATAAGGCACAATGAACAATGAAAAATCTTTCTGACTCAGTCTGTTACTGCCTTCTGAAATGGGAATGGGGCACTAAGCTCACTGGCTTTTAAAGAGTGAGGCAGTCCCCATAATTAAATTCACTGAAAGTCAAACCTCATACATACCTTTGCTGTTGTGTAGTCTACGACTTTCTTTGTGGTCAGGTCACATTTGTTCCCTACCAACAACTTGTTGACATTCTCACTGGCATAGCGATCTATCTCCTGCAGCCACTGTTTAACATTATTGAAGGACTCCTAAGGAGAGAAGAATGATGATCGTCACCTGACAAGTGGCTTGAGGCCACTGTTAGCTGTAACTAAGGAAAGAAATCAACTAAGACCCAGTCAGTGGTAAGAAGGAACCAAAGCCTGAAGTGAAAATAGCTTATCTGGAAGGGGAAACAGTTGAAGCTTAATGACAGGCAAGCCCAATTTTAAACTGAAATTTTAAAATATTGACAAGACCTAGTTTCTGAAACAGTAAAATTCTGGTTTATAAGTGGATGCATTGGCACAGCTTTAATTCCAGTACTTGGGAGATTAGACACAGACTGACTGATCTCTTGAGGTCCAGGCCAGCCCAGTCTACAAAAGCAGCTGCAGCCTACTAAAAACCAGGTGAGGATTTTCCCTGTTTTGTTTTTCACATAAAAATATTTTACATTGCCGGGCGGTGGTGGCACACGCCTTTAATCCCTGTACTTAGGAGGCAGAAGCAGGCGGATCTCTGAGTTCGAGGCCAGCCTGGTCTACAGAGTGAGTTCCAGGACAGCCCGGGCTACACAGAGAAACCCTGTCTCAAAAACCAAAAAAAAAAAAATTCCGTTAGGCTGGGCATGGTGGTGAATGCCTTTAGTTCCAGTGCTTGGGGGACAGAGGCAGACAGATCTCTAAGCTTAAGGTAAGCTTTGTCCATAAACAGCCAAGACTACAGAGAAACTCCTCCTGAAGAACCAACAAAAATTATGGTTATAGACTACACATTTAAAATTACCAAGTTAGGTCTGCTTTGGGTATTTGCTTTCCTGAGACAAGATCCTGCTATGTTGCCTAGGCTAGTGTCAGTCAATCTGAGGTCCTATTTCAGCCTCCCAGGCAGCTGAGCTAGAGGCACATGAGTCATGCTAATGTAGCATTTTCTTTCCCTGTTTATATCCGCTTATCTTTTGCTTGTAATGGTAAATCTCTTAAGTTATCTCCAAATTAACTATATAATTCAGATAGTTCAGATTTAACATTTGCTACAAGAAAATGAGTTATTATCTGTTTTTATTTCTCGAATACTAAAAATAAATTTCTGACCAAAAGTTGTTACAGGGCTGTTCAAAAGCATTCAAGGGTGGCTGTCTACATAGTAGGTTCAGGTTAGTCAGAACTACACAGTGAGATTGTATCAACAAAAAAGTAACTTCCTACTTTGTTGGTAAGGGATAATATTCTCTAGAAACTTACCTGATCTGTCACATCATACACAACTATGATGCCATGGGCTCCTCTGTAATAACTGGAGGTGATTGTTCGAAATCTTTCCTGGCCTGCTGTGTCCCACTATAGAAAACAATCAGGAAAGGCAAACAATTCCATTAAAACATACTTGGAGGAAAGTACAGGAGAAAATTGTATATTATTAGGATTTGAAATGCTAACAGTATTTAATGCTTACATTATTAAACTGCATTGCAAGTATCAAATATGTTAAAATCCAGAAGAGAAGATAATGCCTACAGTTTAGTAGGTAGTACTGATACCCAAATTCTAAATTCTTTGAGAACATAAGCTATGCTAGGCTATGCTAGGCTGTCAGTAAACATAAGAGTCCAGAGCCCACAGCTTACTTCTTGGCTGCAGCTACAAAATTAAAATATTTCAAATATACAGATTGTATAGAGATTAATGACCACATACGCTATTGATACCTAGGCTGCAAGCCTGAGTGGATCTTTTCTACAATGTGTATCACACAGTACATCATGCAGTAGCGTATCACAGAACCCACTGATCTGCTGTCTCCAAGGTCATAAAGGTACACACACAGCAAGAGCCATGTGATCCTCAAAACTACCTCATAAACTAGTAAACCAGGTGACAGTACTAGGGCTGGAGCTGAGCAAACTTGTCATTTTTCTAAGTCAACATCAAAAGGCTTGGCATACTCCCATAACCCCAGCATAGTAGAGGCAGAAGCAAGCAGATCTCTGAGTTCGAGGCCAGCCTGATCTACAAAGTGAGTTCCAGAACAGCCAGGGCTACACAGAGAAACCCTGCCTCAAAAACCCAAGAGAAAGAGAAAAGAAATATCAAAACCAAAATAATAATTTTGACTCAAAATTCAGGACTTCAGCACAGAGCAACACTCAACCCAATTCCATGAAAAGAGCAATGGTCAATCTTCAGTGTTCCTTTATACTAAACCTGCTCTACAACATAATGATTTTTAAAAATTAAAACCCAACTTAAAACAAACAAAAAAAACCCTATTTACTTAACTGTGTGTGCGTGTACACTCGCATGTCTATTTGTGTGTCTGTATGTCTCTCTGTGTGTGTGATGATACTCATATTGAAAACACCCTTGTCATGGCACACACACAGAGGTCAAAGGACAACTTGCAGGAAGTTATTTCTCTCTACACAGGACCACATAGGTCCTGGGAATCGAACTCAGGTCATCAGCCTTAACTGATCAAGCACCTGCTGAGCTATCATGGGGACCCCATGATTACTTTTTTCTTTAAGTTCACAGACATGCTGGCAGTACCTAGACTCATACTAAAGACATAAGCATTCAATTGGAGGTAGGAGTGAAGGATGGATAGCACAGGGACACATGTTGAAGATGGAGAGCTATGGTTCTCCATCTTGGCTCTCCTAGACAAACAATTCTCTAAACATCCTTTTTTTTTTTTAAGGGTAAAATAAGCATATTTAAGAATTTCCTGCCGGGCGGTGGTGGCGCACGCCTTTAATCCCAGCACTTGGGAGGCAGAGGCAGGCGGATTTCTGAGTTCGAGGCCAGCCTGGTCTACCAAGCGAGTTCCAGGACAGCCCGGACTACACAGAGAAACCCTGTCTCGAAAAAACCAAAAAAAAAAAAAAAGAATTTCCTTCCAATAAATTCTGTGCTTCTACAATTGGGATATATGATCTTAAAAAGGGAGAAACAAGCCGGGCGGTGGTGGCGCACGCCTTTAATCCCAGCACTTGGGAGGCAGAGGCAGGCGGATTTCTGAGTTCGAGGCCAGCCTGGTCTACAGAGTGAGTTCCAGGACAGCCAGGGCTACAAGAGAAACCCTGTCTCGAAAAATACCAAAAAAAAAAAAAAAAAAAAAAAGGGAGAAACACCTACAGAACGAAACAGTTATCTTTAAAGCATGAGCAAAGAGGCTCCCAAAGGTCCCTTCTAACACGCACTAGCACTCAGCACAGGAGACACACAGGAGATGCCATGTAACACTCACTGTGAGACAAGGAAAGCTCAGACCTCTGACTTAATAGGAGAAAAGGCTGAGTTGATGTGATTATTAAGTAAAGTCTGCTTTACAAACAGAATTTCAACAAAGAGAACCCGAGATGTAGCCCCACATAAAGAGTGCAGACCTAGCATATGGAAGACCTCTGGTTCAATCCTCGAAATAGACAATCAACAAAAGGAAGAAAGAAGGAATTTCAATGAGAAAAGTAAGCCTGGAAATGCCTTTTGTCTAAAATCTCTATCAATGCATGACTCTTAAGAAATTTTATATTCAGCCGGGCAGTAGTGGCGCACACCTTTAGTCCCAGCACTTGGGAGGCAGAGGCAGGCGGATTTCTGAGTTCCAGGCCAGCCTGGTCTACAGAGTGAGTTCCAAGACAGCCCGGGCTACACAGAGAAACCCTGTCTTGAAAAAAAACAAATTAAAAAAATAAAAAAATTTTATATTCAACTTTTGTTAGCATACTAAATACATATATACTGTACATTTACCAAAATAATTTCCAAGACTACTTACTATCTGAAGCTTGATTGTTTTCCCGTCTAACTCTATAGTTCGTATCTTGAAATCCACACCAATTGTGCTGATGTAGCTTTCCGTATACGTATCATCCTGAAAGAGGAACCGTTAATGAGATCAATGTTTAACTGAGAAAAATTGTTAAAGTTTACTTGTATCTTAAAAGAAGTTTTTAACATCTGACTCCATCTTGTTTTGTGTTCTAATTATCTCGTTACAAAATACCAATTAGTTAGAAAGTTTGTTTTTATTTTGAGATATTTCTCAAGTGTTCTTTGTTTCATGCATCTGTGATAGTTTGTATATGGTCAGCCCAGGGAATGGCCTAAAGGTGCGGCCTTGTTGGAGTAGGTGTGTCACTGTGTGGGTGGGTTTTAAAACCCTCATCCTAGCTGCCTGGAATTCTGCTAGTATTCTGCTAGTAGCCTTCAGATAAAGAACTCTGCCGGGCGGTGGTGACGCACGCCTTTAATCCAGCACTTGGGGGGCAGATACAAGGCGGATTTCTGAGTTCGAGGCCAGCCTGGTCTACAGAGTGAGTTCCAGGACAGCCAAGGCTATACAGAGAAATCCTGTCTCGAAAAACCAAAAAAAAAAAAAAAAAAAAAAAAAAGATGTAGAACTCTCAGCTCCTCCTGCACCATGCCTACCTGGATGCTACCATGCTCCCACCTTGATGATAATGGACTGAACATCTGAACCTGTAAGGCGGCTCCAATTAAATGTTGTCCTTATAAGAGTTGCCTTGGTCATGATGTCTGTTCACAGCAATGGAAACCCTAACTAAGACAACATCTCTTGGTAAGTTCTTTACATATGTCAGGAAAAGATTTTTTAATTGTCAGAGCTCCACACACGAACCCCTCATGAGTTTTCCTAACTGCCAATCAGTAAAGTTCTTGTACCTCAAACATTCAGTTCATTAACCACAAAACAATGCTCATTTCATTTTCGTCTTAGGGGTATATTCCAGAGTCTGTTTTACATCCTGGTTGAGTTTTTAAATTGAAATGTAATGCATGTAAGGATCCCTTTAGTGTGCAACTCAGTGGTTTTTAGTAAACACAAACTGTACAACCATTTTTTAATTCCAGAATATTTCACTACCCCAAAAGGAAACTCATTAGCAGTTTCTACTTCCTTTTCTCTTTCACATCATGGCAACCAAACTATTTACTATCCCTGGAGATTTGTCTAGAGAGCATTTCATAGACATGAAAGTCTTGCTGGTAGCTCGTGCTGGCCTCAAACATGAACCTTCTACTCACACTTTGGAATCCTGAGATTGCAGGCATGCCATACCTTACTCAGATTAATAGTTAGTTTTTAAAAAAAAATATATTACTTTATTAAGTTGCACTCAAGACGCAGGGATAGGCAGATCTCTGTGAATTCAAGGCCAGCATGGACTTTAATAGTTCAGCAAAGAGTACATAGTGAGACCCTGTCTCAAAAAAATCATTCCATGTATGCATGTGGACACGTGCATGCCTAGTTTGTACATGTGGAAGTCATGGGACAATCTTTGATAGTCAGCTTTCTCCTTCCCCGTTAGTCCTGGGCACAAAGCTCAGGTCATCAGGCTTGGCAGCGGGCATCTTTACCTGCTGATTCATTTCACCAGCCGCACTTCTTTTTTTTTTTATACTATGTCCTTTTTTGCAGTTGAATGCAAGCCCACTGATAGATTGCTAGATTGAAAGAACTGGGTAGTTTCTATTTGAGGGAGGGGTCATTATAATAATAGGTGATCATTTCTTACCATGTTTCTTGTCAATTTTTTAACCCAATGTTTCTCTTTTTTGGGACATGCCAGTAATCTGGGACAAGTAATCAGTACTTGTGAGTCTAAGGCAGAAAGATTACTGAAAATTTGAGGCCATCCTGGTCTAGAAAATTAAAGGCCAGCCAGGGATACACAGTGAGGCTCTATTTCAAATGAAAGAGTTCATGAGGGCCCCTGAGATGGCTCAGAGGATAAAATTGCCTGCCACCAAGCCTAACAACTTAAGTCAGCCCCTAGGAACTCAAAAAGTACAAGGAGGGAACCAACTCCTGCAAGTTGTCTTCAGACCTTCAGCCTGCTACTGTGCTTGTGTGCACTCCCACCCCGTGTACACATACACAGACAAACAAGTAACTGGTCGGGATTTTTTTGTGTTTTTTGTTTTTTGAAGCAGGGTTTCTCTGTGTAGCCCAGGCTGTCCTGAATTCTTTCTGTAGATCAGGGTGACCTCAAACTCACAGAGATCCACTTGCCTCTGCCTCCCAAGTGCTGGGATTAAAGGTATGTGTCACCATTCGGAGTAAGTAACTGTTCTAAAAGAAGCTTTCATTTTTAGGAAAAAAAAAAAAAAAAAATCCAGAATTGGGGCTAGAGAGATGGCTCAGTAGTTAAGAGCACTGACTGCTTATCCAGAGTCCTGAGTTCAACTCCCAGCAACCACATGGTGGCTCACAACCATCTTACAATAGGATCTAATGCCTCATTCTGGCATGATGGTGAACGTGCAGAGAGAGCATTCATACATAAAATAAATAACACTTTAAAAAAAAAAAAAAAAAAATCCAGAATGGAAAGACTAATCATCACAGAACGTTAAAGCAATGCCTAAGATATTCTGTACAATGATGGACCTCAACTTAGTCAAGCCAAGCTCTATTAAGGGCAGCATATGACATAAACTCCTAGGCAAATGGTAGCTACTAAGCCCCAAATGGCTTATGAAGTAAGAAACAAAAACTTAAAGATCTTTTTCAAATTATCAATAAAGTAAAAGTCTACAGGACGTATGTTCTCACAGCTCTAAGCTGAATCTGATTTACAGGACTGTATGTGTCACATCAGCACATGGAACATGGAACCCTGTATGCTTCCAGCTGCTAACATTCCTCTTTAGTCTATTTAAAATGGCTTGAGTCTTTCTTTTCAGGTCACTTTAATACAGGCCAAGTATCTCACCTTACTCTCCACCTGCATGGGAATCAACCAGCCTTCTACAATGAGCACTAGATGCTAACCTTGACATCATACTGCACTGCAGTTCTTTCTTGGCTTTTTCTTTTTATCCTTTTTTTTTGAACCTGACTGACTTCAAGCCCAAGTGATGCCCCTCCTTTAGTCCCAAGTTGGAAAGATTGCAGGTATGCACTAACCACACCCGCTCTCCTTAAATTTCTTTAAAAACAACAGTTATTTAACAGTCCAAGATACCACTGGGGGGTGGGGTGCGTTGTTTGGGAGCACTTAGATATATAAACTCTGAAAGAATAAACTCTGTATAAAATTTTTTGATTTTTGTCTAACTAAAACAAAACAAACAAAAAACACTGCATTATTTGTTCAACTAAGCACACCATTATTTGTAAAAAGTATTTTAATTTCAACTTACTGCAAACCTAAGGAGAAGGCAAGACTTTCCAACCCCAGAATCACCAATCAGAAGTAACTTGAATAAATAATCACTGCAAAAAGAGAAGGAAAATCACATTAATAAAAAGCATATTGTATTGTAAGTTCTACAAGAAAGCAAAAGTAAGGGAGGCAATTCCGCCACGGTCTCTCAGATAAGTGGACTTCCTCTTCCAAAGAACAACAGGAATCTCATGTGATTCCTATTCTGAGGGGACTGAAGAGACTTATGCTCATCAAATTCCAGCCCTCTACTCTATCAGACTAGAGAAGGTTATGTTCTACCTAGTAAAATTAGCCTCACCTCGCTTAGTGGTCCATACATATAATCTCAGCAAGCACTTGAGAGGTGGAGACTGAAGAATCATGAGTTTTAGGCCAGCCTCAGCTATGTAACAAGTTAGAGGGCCAGCCTGGAATGTATGAGACTCTCAACAACAAAAGTCTCTCAAATTTGAAAACCAAATGACTCACTATGCAGAGTAATCCTCCAATAAAATAATTTCTATGATCCCTTCCTAGATCTAGGTCTAACGTTCCTGCTTATGGGCTGAAAGATTGTTCGATAGTGAAGAGCACTGGTTTTCTCTAGCAGAGGACTCAGGTTTGAGTCCCAATACTCCTAAGAACTCCATTCAGTCCCAGAAGTTCTGATGCCCTCTTCTGGCCTTCCAGGGCACTGCATCACATGGTACACAGACATACATGGAGGCAAAACACCCATACACATATTTAAAGCATCTGAAAGCCTGTATTTTGAACGTTGAACTCTAGAAACATAATAAAATGCTACCATCATTTTAAGCTTATTGAAGTAAGTCTTCAGAGACTTGGACAAGTAGGTTCTGGAGCTAGAGATGATAGCTATGGGTAGAGCGCTCACCTAGCATATATACTTTATATTAAATCCCCAAGCTGGGTGCTTGGGGGGCATGTTGGCTCTAAAGCTAGTCATGGTGGCATCCCTCTAAGGGGCCAAGGTAAGACTGCTAATCTACATGGAGAGCTTCAGGCCAGCCTGGGCTATAGGGTTAAGACCTTATCAAAAAGGGTAGGAGGAAAACTTGCTAGACTCTGACTATACATATATTCATCAATGTAACCATAGTGCCTAAAATAAAAAAGAAATTTTTCTAAAGTATTCTGTTGGTGCTATTTTGATTTGGCTTTGTTTTTTTATCACTATGTATCCCTGAAACTTGCTATGTAGATCAGGCTGTTCTCCAACTCAAAGAGATACATCCAGACACTGAACTAAGACTAAGATGAAAGGCATGTGACACTACATCCAGCTTTCCTTTTACATTAACTTTGTGTTCATGCACACACCACATGGAGGTCAGAGGACATCTTGCAGGTTAGTCCTCTCTACCACGCACATTCTAGAAGTTAACTGTGGTTGTCAAGCTTGATGGACAAGTCGTTATCCACTGAAACAACTTCCTGGCCCAGAAATGAGAATATTTCAAAGAGAAACTTTAGCTTCCCTTTTAGCTATGCCACTACTGCAAACAACGGACATCAGGGAATTGAAAGATTCTCCCCAGGAATCTCGTGCTAGGAAAAGAAAAGCACTGAAGCCTGGTGCCAGCACACAGTTCTAGCAATTTCTCAACCCACCTTGTAGGATGAGACTGAAGCAATGGTAGGCAAGAATTCACTTTGACAGAGACTGATTGGTTGCACAGAGAACTGTGGCCCTCTACTTACACCTCACATGTCAGAGCCTGTGACCTAAAGGTGTTGCTGGATCTCTTTGCCCCTGTTCCCAATGTGTCCCACTGAAAAAATGTCCCCTTTCCTGCTTTTTGTTATTAATTTGGCTCTTTTGACTGGCTTACCAAAGATGAATGGTCAAACCTAGCTTGTTGGGGCCACCCATGGCACAGGCTTTGATTTTGATTCCAGTATCAACACTGCTAGGACTAACTCAAAAACCATCACTAAAAAATACCTTCCATGACCTAAAGACAACAGATTATCTGTCCACTGCCTCCCAAAGGAACCTGTCCTTCCTAAGTCTGACTACTCCCATAGTCTAAGCACTTTCAAAAAGCACACCCCACCGGGTGGTGGTGGTGGACACCTTTAATCCCCTTCACTTGGGAGGCAGAGGCAGGCGGATTTCTGAGTTCGAGGCCAGCCTGGTCTACAGAGTGAGTTCCAGGACAGCCAGGGCTATACAGAGAAACCCTGTCTCGAAAAACCAAAAAAAAAAAAAAAAAAAAAGCACACCCCAAAAATCAAGACTTTATATTTTCAGAAGGTACACTTCATTTTTAGCTTTGTGATTTAATTTTTAAAAACTACTTATCTATTAAAATTATTTTTATTATAGAAAGTATAATTTCAATAAGTAAGATATACAACTTTTAGAGATAATTATCTTTGTGACTATTCATAAACTGTTTACCTATCTCTCTTTGCAGAGCAGTATGTATTATATCTTTTTATTACATCTTTTTGATTTTACCAAATTACCACAGTATACTTACTCCTAAATATATCTGAGCAAAAGAATTAAAAGGATAAATCTAAACTGCTGGTCAGCAGTAAAACAGAGGTCAAAAAAGAAAATAAAAAGCTTTTTAAAATAAATCAGGACTGAGGTCAATAATAGCTCAGCTGGGAGAACACATGTCTATCAGACATGATACTCTACATTCAATCCCCAGTACATTGTACATAGTTGCACACGTCTATAATTCCTGCACTTGGGAGGTGAAGGCAGGAAGATCAGAAGAGTCTAGACCAGCCTGAGATCCATGAGACCCTGCCTTTAAAACAAACAAACAAACAGTCTCAGGGCTGGAGGTGCTCAGTGGTTAGGAGCACTGGCTGCTGCTCCGGAAGTCCTAGGTTAGAGGTAATATTAAAGAGTCTAGCTCTTAAACCATAAGCTTTACTAGCAAAATAGTGGCATGAAAAAGATAATTTATAATCTTTACTCAGGTTTTTTAAAAAGATACAAGAGCAAACTTTAAGGCTCTCTCAAAGGCAAAGCCAGAAAAATTTGAGCCACAAAATACATATAACCACATTTTGTATTATAACTCAAATGATAAATATTTATGTTCCATTGTGGCATAAATGGTTAACTAAATAAATTGGAGAACCAACTCTTCCTTATAGAATTTCCATGCACATACAGAAGGAAAACAGAAAACAAATAGCTCACCAAGAGGAAAACCTGCAGGCGAAGTTAAAATTAGTAGGTAGAACTTAAGAGGAAAAATAATGCATTTGTGTGGCTTCAAATTATATCCTCCTAAGTATTCACTGCACTGGTGGGTTTTGTTGTTGTTTGGGAGGAACTTCTTAGGAAACAGGATCTCATGTAGCCCAGGCTGGCCTCTGACTCGAAATGAAGCAAAGGCCGGGTGGTGGTGGCACACGCCCTTAATCCCTACACTTGGGAGGCAGAGACAGGCGGATTTCTGAGTTCGAGACCAGCCTGGTCTACAGAGTGAGTTCCAGGACAGCCAGGGCTACACAGAGAAATCCTGTCTCAAAAAAAAGAAAAAAGAAATGAAGCAAAGGTTGCCCAAGAACTCTTGTTTTTTGTAGACAGTTTCTCTGTGTAGCCCTGGCTGTCCTGGAGCTCACTCTGTAGACCAGGCTGACCTCGAACTCAGAAATCCGCCTGCCTCTGCCTCCCAAGTGAAGGGGATTAAAGGCGTGCGCCACCACCGCCTGGCACCCAAAAACTCTTGATCACCCACCCTACCCAAGATTGCACCACACCTGGCATTACACTGCTGGTTTTAGCATTCTCTATCCAATAATTGCTTTAAGCCCTTCTTCCCTGGGAGATGGAGCTGCACTGAACACTAAAAATCTGTTCAGTGTCTAATAAAATAGAGAAAGGGAAAGGCACTTTAGGAGGACACTAGTGTTAAAGGGCACTAACAGTTCTCCAAATTAAAGTCATCTCCAGTTATAAATATAACAATGTTCCAGTAATAGCATCACCAGAATGATGAGTAAAATACCATTCTGGTTATCATAAGACTTCTGATACAATGCAATGAACAGAGAGAGCGCTGACTTCTGTGGCATTTCCCCAAAATCTAGAACCTTAATCTAGTTAGAAATTAATCAGATGAATTCATTACACTTGTAATTCCAACACTTGAGAAGCAGAGACAAGGATCAATATAAGATAATGACAACCTAGTCAGCTCTAGATCAGAAAGGACTACACAGGAAGACCCTATCTCAAAAAGGGGAAAGTGGGTGTGGCTGGAAGGTGGCCCAGCAGTGATTGTTCTCGCAGAAGACTAAGGCTCTGTTCCCAGCACCTACATAGCAGCTCACAATAATCTATAATTCCACTTCTAGGGGATCCAACACTCTCTTCTGGCCTGTGCTGACATCAGGAACACATGTGATGCATATGCATACATGAAAGCGAAAAACATACACATAAAATAAAAATAAAATATTTTAAAAAGAAAAATAAAGCAACAGACAAATGTAAAGAGGCAGTCTGCCGGGCGGTGGTGGCGCACGCCTGTAATCCCAGCACTTGGGAGGCAGAGGCAGGCGGATTTCTGAGTTCGAGGCCAGCCTGGACTACAGAGTGAGTTCCAGGACAGCCCGGGCTACACAGAGAAACCCTGTCTCGAAAAAACCAAAAAAAAAAAAAAAAAAAAAAACCAAAAAAAAAAAAAAAAAAAAAAGAGGCAGTCTAAGCACACGTCAAAGATATCCAGATCAGGGTTGAGGACAGCTCAGTAGGACGAATGCCTGCTTAGCATACATGAAGCCCTGGGTTTAATCACCAGTACAATATAAACCCAGCCTAAAGATACATGCCCATACTGTAATCCTAGCCTGTAGAAGATAAAGGACCATAAACTCAAGAGCATACTCAGCTCAATTGTGAGGTTAAAGCCAGCCCTGAGTATAAGAAACCTATCTTGAGGCTAGAGAAATGGCTCAGAATTAATAGCACATACTGCTCTTTCAGAGGATTTGAATTTGGCTCACAACCACAAGTATGTAATGCCAGCTCCAGGGAGATCCCATGCCTCGGTCTCCAAAGCACCTGTATTAACATTCAAACACTCCCACACAGATATACATACATACAGATAAACTAAAAACATAAAATAAGCTTATGGGGCTAGAGAGATGGCTTAGTGGTTAAAAGCATTAGCTGCTGTACCAGAGGACCTGGGTTCAATTCCCAGTACCTACACTCCAACTCACAACTATCAATAACTACTTCCAGGGGATTCAACTTTTCTGGTCTCAACGGACACCAGCCATACACATGATGTAGATGTGTGTGCAGGTAACACACCTATCCACATAAAATACAGATAAATAAAAAAATAAATCTTACTTGGGAGGCAGAGGCAGGTGGATTTCTGAGTTCAAAGCCAGCCTGGTCTACAAAGTGAGTTCCAGGACAGCCAGGGCTACACAGAGAAACCCTGTCTCGAAAAAACAAAATAAATAAATAAATAAATAAATAAATAAATAAATAAATCTTAAAAAGAGGAACCTGTCTCAAATAATAATTGTTGACCAGGTGATGCTGGCACATGCCTTTAATCCCAGCACTCAGGAAGCAAAGGCAGAAGGATCTCTGCAAATTCAAGGCCAGTCTGGTCTATAGAGTGAGTTCCAGGACAGCCAGAGCTACACAGGGAAACCCTGTCTCAAAAAGAAAAAGAAGCCGGGCGGTGGTGGCGCACGCCTTTAATCCCCTTCACTTGGGGGGGCAGAGGCAGGCGGATTTCTGAGTTCGAGGCCAGCCTGGTCTACAGAGTGAGTTCCAGGACAGCCAGGGCTACACAGAGAAATCCTGTCTCGAAAAACCAAAAAAAAAAAAAAAAAAAAATCACATTCTACACAGTAAGAGTTCTAATTACTTTTCTTCTTCTAAATTTTCTCCAATGGTTGGAGTATAGAATGACAGAGGCCATCATCTGCCTCTGTGCAAGAACTGGATTTGATTACCAGCCACATACACACTCACAAAACAGTAAAAAGCAACACTAATGAAAACTACATGAGAGCCAGGAATGATATTAATATCTGTCAGACAGATAACTGATTGGCCCAATTTTATTATCAAACGCTTAAAAGGGAGGGGCACTTAATTGAAACAGCTCTAACTATTTCAGAAAAGCAAAGTATGAAAGACTGCTAACATTTTCAGGGAATCTGGAATCTCGTTTTAAAGTGGAGGGGATGGGAAGAAAAGATCACCATCTAACTGCTCTGCAAAAGCTCAGGAAAGGCTGCTCACTTTTAATCTGAGCATCTTGGAAACAGGTATTCAGTCATTCTCATCTGCACAGTGAGGTTTGCACAGTGAGGTTTGGATTGGTTTAGCTTTTTAAAACAAAGCCCAAGCTGGTCTGTAATTCACTATGTAGCCCAGCCTAGCTGGCCTCAAACTTCAGGCAATCCTCCTGCCTCAACCTCCCAAGTATTGAAATCACAAGATGAGCCACCATACTATGCTATTTTGTCACTTTAATTAATAAACAAGCCTGATGACTTCAGCTCAATTCTTAGGGGCCACATGGTATAAGAAGAAAACTTACTCTTACAGGCTGTCTTACACACACACACACACACACACACACACACACACACACACAAGAGAGAGAGACAGAGACAGAGACAGACAGAGACAGAGAGACAGAGAGAATAAATGTAAAATTTTCAAGTTCTGGGATTAATGTCTTGCACCATCACCACCTGGCTCTATTAAAAAGTCTTGAAGCCGGGCGGTGGTGGCGCACGCCTTTAATTCCAGCACTTGGGAGGCAGAGGCAGGTGGATTTCTGAGTTCGAGGCCAGCCTGGTCTACAGAGTGAGTTCCAGGACAGCCAGGGCTACACAGAGAGACCCTGTCTCGGAAAAGAAAAAAAAAAAAAAAAGTCTTGAAACTTTGGTGGCTAGGAGATGCTTCATTATTGTGTGACAAGCATGGGGACCAGAGTTAGATCACAAGCACCCACTTTATTTAAAAAAAAAAAAAAAAAAAACTGCTGTGGTGTCCCATACCTGTCATCTCAGCACCAGGGAATTAAACACAGGAAGATCTCTGAAGCTAGCTGGCCAGCCAACCTAGCCATTTCTATGAACTCCAGGTCCCAGTGAGAAACCTTGTCTCAAGAAAATAAATAGGGGCTGGAGAAGTGGCTCAATGGTTAAGACCATTGGTTGTCCTTCCAGAAGATCCTAGTTTGGTTTCCAGCAACCACATGAGAGCCCACAACTGTCTGTAATTCAGACGGCCTCTTCTGACCTCTTAGGGTACTGCATGTACACAATAAGGGGAAACACACACATAAAAGTAATAAAAGGTAAAAATAAATAAAATGGACAGCTTCTAAGGAATGAAACCCAAGGTTGACCTTTGACCACCAAATGCATGCACACATGCATACACATACACCCAACACTCATACATGTTCATCTTCGAGTACACATATGCACACGTTGAAGTTTAAGGGCAGTGAGAGAGCTCAGCTGGGAGAATGCTGGCCTTTAACACACAAAGCTATAGGTTCAATTGCCAGCACCTCACATCTCAGCACTCAGCAGGGAGAGACAGAGATTAGAAGTTGAAGGTCATCCTCAGTTATAAAGTGAGCTGGAGGCCAGGTTGGGATTCTCTCTCATGATAAAAAATACGTAAAATTTTCCTAGAAGCTAGTAGATTATGACAATTACTTCATGTAAGAGAATGATACTAAGTCTGTGTTTATGTCCTTCTCTCTTATCTCTCTTTCAAGACAAAATCTCTATGTAGCTGTTGACAGTCTGGAATTCATTATTCTACATTAGTGGCCTGGGGTGGCCTGGAACCTTCAGTGACCCTCCTGCCACTGCCTCAAGTGCTCAGAGTACAGGCTCCTACACCCCGGCACTGTTTAGTATTTTCAATCAGTGTGTTGGAATAATCACTGCTTGCTTTACTACCTAGCTCTGAAAATCAAATCTTAGGCCAGCAACATATCTCAGTGCCTACAGCCAAGACGAAAGACAGTGTGATTCCCAGGGCCCTAAGAGTAGACAAAGAGAACTGATTCCTGCATGTTGCCCCTGACCTCCACACACTCACTGTAGCAGTCATATGCCCCTCTCCAAACATACAATAAGTGGAAAAAGTCAAAGCCTTCTTCAGATCTCCAGGAAAAAAAAAGTTTTGGCCCTTTCCATATACTTTACCACAGTTCAGATCACACTTTCAAGTTAAATGCAAGTGACTCAGACATTACCTTAATTTCTGACATAAAGATAACAGGTTTTTCTGTTTCTACCAAATTAGTTTTTCTAATTAGTTTTTCTTCAAATCATAAACACACACAGAGAGAGAAAGAACACACAATGAGACAAATTATAACTTAATCATTATAGATATATTGCTTGCACTTAGGGTAGTAATAAAATATATATCATCACTTCAAACCTTAAGCAAGTTTCATAAATCCTTTCCTCGAACTCCCAATTTATTACATAGTCTAGAATGCAAATATAAGCCAGATATTGGCATACTTGAGAACTCAAAAAGAAAGAATGACTAAATGATTATCCATTCAGGGCATGGTGACTCGTATCTGTAATGTCAGCACTTGGGAGGCAGAAACAGGAAGACTGCTGCAAATACAAAGTCATTTTTACAGGGTGTTTCAGGAGAGCCAAGACTACATCACAATGAAATCTTGTCTTAAAACTAAGGGAGGAGAAAAAAAAAAAAGAATTATTAGCCTTGCTATTTATTAGCCATTCCTCTTCATTTTCCCTCCTGAAATGTCTTCCCTGCCTCACTTCTGTGCTAGTAACTCTATTTTTTACACTATATGTCTAGATTATTGGGAGGAGGGACACATGTGGAGAGACCAGAAAACAGCCTACAGGAGCCAATTCTCTCCTTTCACCATGTAAGTCCCAAGGATGGAACTCATAAATGTGGCAGATGCCTTTGTCTGCTGAACTACCTTACTGGTACACTGGTAATTTTCTTACATGTCTCTTTTATAACAGTCTTCCAAAACCCAACAGCCAACCAGAACAAGTGACTCTACCCTAAAACCACACTGTTCTGCTCCGTGTTGCACATCTGCATGCTGTATCTCCTAGTATCTGACATGTATAGAATCTATTTTGTATGTCACAATGCCCCTTGACGCTAAGGCTTACATGCATATGTCCTAGCTTACTTTAAAATGATTTGCACTACTTACAACATGATCTGGATAGCTGTCCAAAAAAATGTTCACGTCCACTATACATAAACAAGGGCTGGGGAGATGGCTTAGTAGTTAAGAATATGTGTTGTTCTTGCAGAAAACTCTACTTCCATTCCCAGCACCCACACCAGCTGGTCACATGTACTCTAATTCCAGCTCCAGGAGATATCTCTAACCCAGCATCCCTCAACATGAGAGTGGCAATCCCTTTGGGAGTCAAAGGACCCTTACACAGAGGTCACATATCAGATATCCTGCATATCAGGTAATTACACTACAATTCATAACAGTAGCAAGATTACAGTTATGAAGTAGCAGTGAAATGTTATGGGTAGGGGGCACCACAACATGAAGAATTGTATTGAGGGTTGTAGCATTAGGAAATTTGAGAAGCATAACAAAAATATTTAAATACATATATAACAAATATAGGAATCTTCTCAAATAGAACAGGAATCTTAAATAGAAATTCAAAACCTTCCTAATATAACAAATCCATGTTCTTTTCTGTTTCCATAAAATCTAACTAGAAACCCCAATTCAACTTTGCTTAACTAAACTAATTTTGTCCGGGGAGAGGGGCTGCCAACACAGCAGGTGTGTCACCATATGAACTGTTCCCAACTTCTTAAAGAAGTACAAAAACCAGGGCCAACCACATAGCTCTGTGGATAAAGTGCTTATCTGAGTTCAATCCCCTGAAGCCACAAAGGAAGAACAAGCTCCCAAAAGTTGTCCCCTGACCTCTGACGCAAGCACGGTGGCACCTGTGCACCTGCAATCACATGCATCACACAAATACACACAATAAAGAGAAAATATGTCAAATTCTACCAAGATACTAAGACTTCTGCTTAACACAAATGAAAAAAATTTTCAGTATTAAACCACAGTCTTAGAAAACTTGAACTTACAATGTCTTTTGCAAGAGCCATGTGACACACACATGACAAGTCAGCTGAGCTGATGGATGGACCTTTCATAGGGACACACTTAGCAGTAACTGACCAAAGCAACAAATAAGCCCAGCTTTTAGGGCAATACTAGTTTCTCTTATTAAAAACAAACAAAAACATCCCTCTTAAAGATTTCTGACACTACAGTATAGTAAAAATGACATCTCTTCAAGTTATTTTCATATACGGAAACCATAGGAGAATTTTAGGTTCAAAGAGAGAGCCCAACAATGTCTGTCTATCCAAGAAAAGAGAAGAGCAGGTTCCATGAAAGGTGCCAGGTGTGCCACATCTGCTAGAGTGACTTCTTGAGTAAGCAAGAAAAAGGAATGCATTAACTTTTCATGACACGTCATGGAACCTCATTCCCTATCTACAGGCATTCAACCAGGTAATCTAAAACTTACAGCTCTATCATCAAAGGCCCCATTAGTTTCTTTTCAAAATTGTCTGCAAACTTGTACTTTAATTTGGTGGTACCAGGAAGACATTTCTAGTTTTATTTTTAGTTCAGTTCTGTTGTTGTTGCTATTGTTAACCTACTGAAGACAAAAGGTGACTGGGAGACTCATGTGTCCCCTAAAACAGAAATTTCACAAATGTCCAGGTTTTAGAAGGGTCACATTTCACAATCCTTACAGAACTCTTCCAGGAGAAAAGCCCAAAAGGAAACTAAACATTGTAAATAGCTTCTCACCATCTTCTCATTCCCCTCAAGCCCACGCAGTCCCAAGAAGCATCCATATTACCTGAAACCCAACCGGGAGAGAGCTCTAACAAGCTCGGGATTTACAAGTAAAGCCGGTTTCCTCCCTGCCGACGCTGACAGCTCCGCAGAACCGGCGCAGGGTCTGACAGTGCCCTCTAGCAGAGCTCTCCCACCTACCTCCCCTTAAAAACAAGTCTCCAGCCGTCACTGCCTCCAGAGACGCGCCCCTCCTGGCCGCTGTCCGAGGCCCATTCCCCAACGCCCAGCAGCGGTACCTAGCTCCCCGCCGGCTGAGCCCGGGACCCGGCCCGGAGGCCCGACCCCTCCCCGCTGCGGCCCTCGGCCTTCAGACAATGGGGCCCTCGGGCTGCTCGATCTCGTTCCCCCGGCCGACCTTCCCAGTGCTGCGCAGCGAGCCTCCTGGCGGTCTTCACCCCAGGCCGGACGCCCTCAACCCGGCCCGCCCTGGCTCTCCTGCACTCACTATTCGGGATTCATGCTGGACATGTCACTGCAGCTGCCGCCGCCGCCACCGCCCTTGCTGACGCAGCCGCCGCCCCAACTCTCCGCGCCACGGGTAATGGAAGGGGAGGAATGAGCTAAGCTGTTCCGGTAGAGCAAACGTCGACCCTACTCCGACCCTTAGAACACAATCAGCAGCGGCCGCCACTCAGTGATCGCTTCCACCCAAAATGGCCGCCGGCGAACCAGGAACTGGGGAAGCCTAGGCCAAGGGGCCTGTCGCGGCCCAGAGGGCGGCAGCGTCGCGGGGCACGCTGGGAAAGAGAGTCGTGAGTACACCGCGCGCTGGGCAGCCTGACGGGGCCGAGGGCAGCCTGCACTCAGCTTCCCACTAGGCCCCGCGCCCTCTACGCATGCGCACTTGCGAGCTTGTCGCCCGCCCCGTCCCGATTCCCTCACCCCACACCCCGCCCTTCCTGCTCCCCTCCCCGCTGGCCTGCTGGCTAGGACTTCGCTCGGACTCCCCCTAGCGGATTGGCTAAGGCCGGCCGGGCTGTGTTGATGTCATCAGTGAGACGTGGCAGCTGGGCGAGTCGGTGCCCCTCCGGGAGGGGAGGAGGAAGGAACCCGGCAGAGGGCGGTGCCGCAGCCGAGGGGGAGGGGGCTCCCAGGAACGCTGGGACAGAGTGAGGCGGGGTGGGGATAGCTTGAAGAGTTCTGCTCTGTCAAGACCCCCAGGGGCCAATATTGTCAGAGTCTGGGGTTGCCCTAAGGACATCAGGAAACTCAAGGGGCCTCTGTAGACCTTGCGCTTTCTCACTCACTCCACTCCTTTTCTGATTTTTTTTTTTAACCGTTTTACTCTAGCAACTTGATGTTGCAATAGCAGCAAATGGACCCTGCTCTAGTCTCTCTTCTGCCCTGTCCATTTGAACACACAGCCAGATTTACTTGTCTGAAACTGCTCCTCCATCTCGACCTCCCAACCTTTAAAGGCTCCGCATTGTGTTGTTAAGACACAAGCTAAAGTCAGCCTTAACCAGTCTTCCTACTTGAGGCCTAGACTTAAAGTTGAATTGTTTTGGAGGGTTGGGTTGGTTACGTTTTGGGGTTTTTTTTTTTTTTTTTTTTTTTGCTGTTGTTGCTGCTGCTGTTTGTTTTTTATTAGTTAGTACTAATTCGGTGCCCATCTGCAAAATTGGGCAATATAAGTGGTCTTTTAAGCCATGAAACTTCATTATGGACTCAGAGCTGATACTTTTTTTAGACCTACTGCTCTTAACTTTAATCAGCTCAGGAATTTAAATCTCCACTAAACTTTAACACATTATCTTGGGTTATTTATTACAAAGGGCATAGTATAATACACTGTCCAAAGTTTATCTTCCAACTTGTTCTAAACAAGAATATTATCTCCTGACGGCAACTGCAGATTTACTTTTAATTTCTGAATTTCTGTGACACCAAAATGTGCAAAAGAAACTGTTCTCATTTCTAACCATATACTCAGTACATCTTTACATATCCCTCTGGAATTCCTCCATGTGTCATGACAGCCTCATCAGACCACACATACAGAGATTTGGGTTTTTATTGTTGTTGTTGTTGTTAGCTCTTGGGTTTTAGGTTTTGGTTTTTTGAGACAGGCTTTCTCTGTGTAGCCCTGGCTGTCCTAGAACTCCCTCTGTAAACCAGGCTAGCCTCAAACTCAGTGTTTCCCTGGCCTCTGCCTCCTGAGTTCTTTTCCATGTTAACTTCTGAAATGATCCTAGATGAATGAATGAAGTACCACATGTCTTTACAGCCCTGGACCCTGAAGCCCACTATACTTCCTGTGATCATTTCACAGAATAAAAACTCTGGTGTCCCCAAACTCAATTTTTCAAGCAAAGATTTTGTTGTTATTGTTGTTTAGTTTTGTCTTAGGATTTATCATTTAAGCCAGACATAGTGAAGCATGCCTTTGGCTCCAGCCCTTGGGAGGCAGAAACAGGTCCTTCTCTGTGAGTTTATATATGAATGTCTTGCCTGTATGTACGTGTGTGTGCCATGCATGTGCCTCTTGGCCTCAGAGGCCAGAATAGGGCATTTGATACTCTGAGACTTGAATTACAGTTGGTTGTGGTGGGTATTGGGAACAGAACATGGGCCCTCAGCAACAACAAATTACCAAATAAGCCATCTCTCCAGCCTAAGCTGGAGTTTTATTGATGATATTTTAATATAGCTTAAGCTTAAAGGTTAAAGAAGAAAGCAGACTCTCTGAAAGAAAGACACTACAGAGCATACTACCACCATACAGAGATACTACCATCAAAACTCCATGTTTTATCTGTCTGTCTCCTTGGAGGTAAATTTGTTCAACTTTCTTTCATTAACAATCATCTCCCAACAAATTATCTTCTAGTAACCTTTAACCTAAGTGACAAACAGACCAGTGTGAAGTACATAGCACAGTTCTTCCTTGACACGTGTCTGTACTCCAGCATGAGTGCATTGTCTGTGCATCACCGCCTTTCACAAGGGACAGAGGATCCTCGGGTAAAGGACATATCCAACACTTTACCCACCAAGCCATCTCCCCAGCCCCCAAACATACCTGCAGCAAGTATTTTTTTGTTTTGTTTTGGTTTTGGTTTTTCCAGACAGGGTTTCTCTGTGTAGCCCTGGCTGTCCTGGAACTCACTCTGTAGACCAGGTTGGCCTCGAACTCAGAAATCCACCTGCCTCTGCCTCCCAAGTGCTGGGATTAAAGGTGTGCACCACCACCGCCCGGCCTGTAGCAAGTTTTGCTGGTGCAAACTGTAATATATTTCATGTTTAAGTTTTTACCAATTGTGGGACTGTGAAAGGATAGCTTGGTTTCTGGTGGAGCACTGGCTAGAGATGGCTGGAGACCCAACAGGTATTCCTACAAGGGACAGCATACATTTCGCCACACTCCCAGACTCCAGGCTCCTGACATGCGGCTAAAGACCTCCATTGATCAGTACCTTTCAATCACGTAGGGTAATGCCCCTGCCAGCCCCTCCACAGGTAGAAGACATGACTACAGGCCTCAGAGCCTCAAGAGATCTCCATATTAATGAGATACCTAAAGGCCAGAGGGCATAGCCAATTAGCATTCCTTCCCGGGGACCCTCCTCCTTACAAACGGTATTTAACCAAAGGGGTAAGGTATTTAACCAAAGGGGTAGGGGAGTACAACCACATCTACTTTCCACCATGACAATAAACCTTTTAAAACCATGGACTTCCTCCTGTCTTTGGGGCCCCAATGTGGGGAACCGAGGAGAAGGCCTTTGACTACCAAGCCGGTGCTTAATCTTCTGCTAGAAGACTTCTCTACATTCCTGCCATGGAGGCCACCCATTCATACGAGCTAGCCGACCCAACCAAGTGAGTGCCAAGCAAGTGCCATAACCAAGAGTCTCCTACCCATGGGGCACCAAGCTTCTCCCTCTCGTCCCTTCCAGCTGTGGGCCAGTCCAGCCCGTATGCCCCCTTGTGTCTCAGTTCTTCCGCAGCTCCCAGCAATGTCTGGAAGCCCAAAGACAGAGACCACAGGTCTCCCAGTCAGCCACTTCAGCCCAGAGACCCTCACTCAGGAGCTCTGCCCCCACGGGGCTTGAGGCTGAGACCTCTCCACATCTGGGCAGAGCTGGCGGCTTCTCTCAGCCCAGCGTCTCCCAGCGGTGTGGAGTGAACTCAGTCAAATTCCCGCACTTGTGCCCCCCTGAGCCACGCCAGACACGCAGGAACCACAACACAGCCCAACAGGACCCACGCCCACACACGCCCACAAACAATAGTTCAGATTATAACTCAAAATAATCCAAATATTGGTGACTCACACTCGTGATCCTAGCACCAAAAAGGCTGAGACAAGAGGGTTGATAGGAATCGAACGAGAGTCGGAGCTACATAGTGAGTTCTAACCTAAGCTTCATACGAAACGCCCTCAAAAATGAAAGTTGTTTACAATCACAGAATAACTCATTAAAATGCTATATACTCTGCTACTGCCCTGTAGTTGAGTCAGAACCTTTCTAGAGGGTAGAGGTATGGTCAGCAGCTGAGCACAGATACATCATGAGTGACGCTTGGGTTTGAGTCTCAGCATTACAGACAACGCAGAAGGACCCTCCGAGGGAAGTTAACTCTTTCTTTAAAAAGGAAAACAAGATTATTTTTATGTATGTATGTGTCTGCGTCTGTGTGTGAGTATTTACACATGTGTGCTGGGACCCAGGGGAGACCAGATGGGGGCATTGGATCCTCTAGAGCTAAAGTTACAGAGGGTCCTAGGAATAGAATTCTCATCTCCTGCAAGGACAATGATTACTTTTAACCACTGAACTATCTCTCCAGCACCGCCTCCCTACTTCCTCCTTCTTCACATTTATTTATTTTGTGTGTGAGTATATGGGGGGGGCATGTGAGAGCAGAGATGTGTGGGTGTATGGGGGGGTACATGTCAAGGGACACATTCAAGGGCAGAGATGTGTGGGTGTATGGGGGTATGTGTCAGGGCCTACATGTGAGAACAGAAATGTATGGATATATGAGGTACATGTTAGGGAATACATGTGAGAAAGGCAGAGATGTGTATGGGTATATGGGGGTACATGTCAGGGAATACATGTGAGAAGGGCAGAGATACGTAGGTGTATGGTGATATATGTCAGGGCACAGGTGTGAGGGCAGAGAACAAGTTTCAGGACTTGATTGTCTCAGTAAATGTATTCTGAGACAGAATACCAAGCTTGGCAGCAACCATCTTTACCAACTGAGTCTCTCTCCAGCCCTTCTGGGTTTTCCCTTCTTTTTCTTTTTCTTCTCCCTCATTCCCACTCTCTTTTTCAGATGTATATGATCTGGTACTTAATAAATGTATATGGACCTTGATCTGGATTTGTGGGGAGAAGGGTAGATTTGTTTTGCGATTTTGAAATAGGTTCTCATGAAACTCAGGCTGGCCTCAAATTCACTGTGTAGTTGAGGATGGCTTTGAACTCCCCTCAACTCCCTGTTCTGTGATTTCTAGCATGCCCTACCATGCCTGGCTGCACTTGCAATATATGCTTAAACAATATAAAATTGAGCTGGGCAGGGTGGCACATGCCTTTAATCCCAGGACTTGGGAGGCAGAGGCCGGCCTGGTCTACAGAGTGAGCTCCAGGACAGCCCGGGCTACACAGAGAAACCCTGTCTCGAAAAACCAAAAAATAAAAAAATAAATAAATAAAATTGAATGATTACAACTCTTTGTCTTTAAGGAGATTACCATTCAGTTAGAAAGTTCTGAAACTATAGACAAGGCCGGCAGGGGAAAGTGCAAAAAGACACTTAAAGGATGTGGCCTTTAGAGACTGCCAGCAATGAGGGATGGGAGGAAGGGATTCTCTGAAAGGAGACACAAAGGATGTATGTCTTTGATTTGATAGAAATAGCCTGTATCTTCATAGTGTGCTTGTCTAAACCCAGATCACTTGGGTTTGAGTCCTAACATCACCAAAAGAACTCACAGTCCTATACATCCAAAAAATGTAAATTAGTACCAGCAAGATGGCTCATAGGTAATGGCACTTGCCATGAAAGCCTGGCAACCTGAGTTTGTTCCCCAAACCATCTAACAGTGGAAAGAGAGACCTCATAGTTGACCTCTGACTGCCACAGGTATGCTGTGATATGTACATATATACATACACTGTCACCACCACAAAAACAATAACCAGGACAAGAAGATTTTATTAAAAAAATTAAAATTGTAATTTACTTGTATATAAATTGTATGCGACTGTATAGCACTACCCTTAGAGCAAACCAGCAGCCGATGCCATGCTTCAGCTGTGCCCGTTTGCAAAAGATCATCCCAACTGGACGTCTCCATTGTTTGACACTCCTTCATGGATGGAGGGAGAGGGAGGGCCATGGGACTCCAGCCTAAGTATCCAGTATCCAGGCACTCTCCCCCTCCTTGTTTGCAATTTTGCCCTAATTGCATGTTGCCTGGTGATGTCAGGGAGGGCCTAAAGTGTATGTGCTGGGGAAGAAGAAGGTAGGGGACTCCAACCATGTGGCTAGTGGGGAGCCATCATCCCCACTATGTGAGGACTTTCCAGTGCAGCTTTGCATCTGCTCTCCTGTCAGTAATCACCCACCCATGCTCAGTGTGTAAGTCCAGTAAATAGGATCGAACTCCTTGTCATGGGACCTTAGCAAGGGAGGGGGTGAGCATTGCCTAGTTTCACAACAGGAGAAAATTCTTGTCATATATCAGTAGTCAGTTATGAATCAGGCATTTAGAAAATAGTAAGAGGTAAGTGAAGGTATAGAAGAAAATGGTTTCAGTATTTTCAGCTAGGTCGCTGGTATGAATGAGGTCAACCAAAAAAAAAAAAAAAAAAAAGGCTGCAATTTTGATCATTATAGAAATTGGAGAGAAGAAGCCACTTAACTCAGAATGTGCACACTGATTTGAGGAGTACTGGTCTAGGTTCTTTGGGAGCTAAGGTAAGAGATGTCTGGATTTAGGTGAGATCATGAGGAGCCCCTGCCTACTACAAAGTGTAGACTAGTCAGCAACAAGCAAAGCAACACCACATAGAGGAATGTGAGGTGCTGAGTTAAGCACTCAGGAGCTGTGTGGAGCCTGCAGGTAAAAGGACCCGTCTAACAGTTAAAGAGTAACTAGATTCCTTATGGGAAGAGCATGTGTGTCCAGTCCAGGGGCGGTCTACCAGGAACAGAGAGGAGGAGTCATTCCTAAAGGAGATAGAATCTGCCAGTTTGCAGGGAAGGGTGGAGCTAAAAATAACAGAACTATCCAGCTCACCTGCCAACAGGGAAGCAAGGCCCCAGCAAAGTGAGAGAACAGGAAGAAATAGAGTAGGAAGGAAGGCTCTGTGCTCTGAGGACAGACAGCTAGCTGCTGTGGAATACCAGAGAGAAAGAGAGAGAGAGAAAGAGAGAGAGAGAGAGAGAGAGGAGAGAGAGAGAGAGAGAGAGAGAGAGAGGAGCCTGGGTGCTAGAGATGAGACTCAATGGGGGAGAAAGCTCTTACTAATGTCTGCAAGGCTCTGTTCAGTGCCCCTCACACACACCCCAGAGAAAGCCTGCCAAAATAGAAGTCTGTCAAAGGGGAACAAAGCCAAAGCCAACTTGGGCTTTGAAACTCACTCGCCTTCCAGGAAATACAAGGAGGGAAATGCTTTAAAGCTAAGTTATGGCCTTGGGAAAGGCTTTGTGGAGCTAGGGTTGGCTCATTTAACTGGGCCAATTGAGTTTGTTCATCCAGGTTTATTTGAAGGAGACACAAACATCATCATCATCATCATCATCATTATTGATAAGTTATTTCTCTGCCAGTGAAATGAGCCAATACAAGCCAGATTAGATTATATTAAATGCAGGTTTATTGGAAAGCTGCTCTCGGGTGAGTTCTCTGGCCCCCAAGGAAGGAGGCCAAGAAAGTCACCATGGGAAGAGAGAAAGAGGAGAGGGGGAAGAGAAATAAAGAAACAGCACATATGCAGAGAGGAAAGGAGAGGAGAGACCAAAATGTCTGGATTATATAGGGAGGAGCCTCTGGAGGAAGGGCAGCCCAGACCCTGGACTGGAAAGCTCTGGATCAAGGGACTGAGGAATGCTTTGGTATGTTAAATATACACCTCAATCCCTTGTCCTGGAGTCTGAAACCAAACAATTATTATTGTTTTTCTTTTTAATTTTCTGAATGTGTTTGTGAGTATGTGACTCATGTGTGCAGGTGCTGCTGAGGCCAGAAGAGAGTGATGGATCCCTGGAGCTACAGTTAAAAGCAGTTATAAGCTGCCAATCATGGGCATAGGGTAAAAGGACCAAGGTTAAATTAAAAAACATCCTGACTCTGACTTGACACCAAGCCCAAGCCAGGGACAAACAGAATCCCACCAATCCCTGAGTACAAAATTCCCACCAACCGCTAAGCTTGTTCCCAAGATCGGGTCACAGAAAATTTTACCAATCCCTCACACAGGAAACCTATGGAAGTCCTGTCTTCTGCTCAGTTTTCTGCTGCTTCTTTTCTCCTCCCCCTTCCCCAGCAGAGGCAGTCACACTCCAGGGTTTGTCCCTCCCAATAAATGTGTTATGTGAGGTTTGTTGTCTGGTGTGACTTAGTGGTATTCCTTGGCTCCTGATTGCCAGGATACCTCCTGGAACAAAGCTGTAACAGTTAGAAGTGGTGCTAGGAAGAGCATCAAGTGCTCTTAACTGCAGAGCCACCTCTTCAACCCCCATAACAAACTCTCTCAATCTCCATAACCAAAGCCAATGATAGAAGCTAAAAGCAAGGAACACACTGGGCTAGGAGTGAGAGCAAGAGTTAACTTCCTAAACTGTCTCCTTGTGTTTCAGAGAGAGGCTCTCAAGCTGGGGGTAAAGCTCAGCAGAGGGTTTGCCTAGCTCGTGAGAGACCTTTTAGTTCAATCCTCAGCTTGTTAGGACTGATAGTTCAGTGAAACGGGTTGATAGCCACCTCGTAAGCCTGTAAATGTTCCAACTTGAGAGGTGAGGCAGAAGGATCAGAAGTTGAAGGTCCTTTGCTTGCTTTGGCAGCACATAAATTAAAATCGGGAAGACACAGAGATTAGCAAGGCCCCTCAGAAGGATTGCATGCAAATCTGTAATGTATTTTTGTCTGTTCAGTTTTGTTCACATAACTTTAGAACCCGAAAACCGGTTGCTGGTTAGTTCAGAACATAATGCTGTTATTAGTCCTCCATATATCTATATATACATATGTAAATGCATATATATAATTATATACTGCATATATAATTTGAGATTTTGGAAACTTCTGCTGTGCTGTCAACTTGGTGGCTGAACCCTAGGGTGGCAGTAGTGGCCATCAACAGGACTGGGGAGCCATAACAGTATACATCCCCATCTCCGCCAGCTAAGTTATGTCTATCATTCACAGACTGTGTATCCGTGGGCTAGAGAGATGGCTCACTGGTTAAGAACACATGTTGCTCTTTCAGATGACCTGACTTGATTCTCAGCACCCACAAGGTAGTTCAGAACCATCCATAACTCCAGTTCCAGAGGATCTGATATCCTCTCTTCTTACCTCCATGGGCATTAGGCACACACATGGTTCACAGACATACACGCAGACAAAACCTTCTCACATAAGATATATAAATCTAATTTAAAATTTTCTTTAAAAAAAAATCTATCTAGGAAAAAAGTCTTTGAGGAAGAGGCAGGCCTTTCTTCTAGCTCACAATGATTGCATAATTAAATCATTTTATTTCAACAACTCTAAGGTACAATATTTGGTGTGTGAATAGTAAATAATAGGGATGAAAAGTCTCAGGGCCATGAAGTTAAAAGTGTTCTCAGGACTCAAATGTCCTAGTCACCAGCACCCAGTTTCTTCAGATAGCCCCTCCTCATCCTCAACCTTGCCTGACCACCTTTAACTATGGCCCACTTCCTTTTCAGGTTCTTCCCACTACTATGCAGTCATCTCCTCTCCAAACTTGCAGACACTCTCCTATTGCCCTAAGGAGATACGAGAGTTATCTCTGCCACCTCCAGGAGGAGAAGGTGGAACCCTTGTGACTCTGACATCCCTGTATCCCTTCAGCTGAGACCTCTTCCCATGGAACACGGCTGGGCTGCAGCCTGTATCCTTAAATTCTGATAAGAGAAGCTGGGTGGTGGTGGCGGTGGTGGCGCACTTGGGAGGCAGAGGCAGGCAGATTTCTGAGTTCAAGGCCAGCCTGGTCTACAGAGTGAGTTCCAGGACAGCCAGGGCTACACAGAGAAACCCTGTCTCGAAAAACCAGGAAAAAAAAAAAAGTCTGATGAGAGGACAGCATACTGGTGCAGTACAGAAACTTGGAAAGCATCCAGTACAGAGCCACTGATTCTTTTTAGACAGGAAGCCAAGCCCAGAGGGAAGTTAATGGTCTTGTCTCCTGACTCTCTCAAGCTCCTCCTACTGCTTTATAAAGGAAGTATCAGAGGACACTAAGGAGAGAGAATTTGCCAGATTCGGTGGCATGTGCCTGAAACCAATACCTGGGAGACTGAGGCAGGAGTATTACCATGAGTTTGAAGCCAGCATGGTCCACATAGAGTTCCAGCCAGTGATGGCTACATCTTGAGACCTTGTCTCAAACAGAAGACAATCAGGGGTTGAGTAGATATGTCAGTGGTTAAAAGTATGTGCTGAGCAAGTGTGAGTACTAAATGCACCCAAGCCCATGAAAAGCTGAGGAGCTTGTGAGCCAGATATCCTAGCATAATCAACAGCAACAACAGTCTGTCTCAAAGTAGAAGAAGATAGGGACCAAGACCCAAAGTGGTCCTCCTAACTCTGCATTTGTGCCTAAGCAGATACATGCATTACATCATGGTACCCATGCACCTTCACTCACACTTACAAATGTACAGACACATCACACACACACACACAAAACAAACCAAATCAACCCCTAAACAAAACAGCTAGCAGCTATATGGTAATATGAGTCCACTATTAGCATCTGTCTTAGTTAGGGTTTCCATTGCTGTGAAAAGACACCGTGACCAAGGCAAGCCTTATAAAGGACAACATTTAATTGGGGCTGGCTTAAGGTTCAGAGGTTTAGTCCATTACCATCAAGGCAGGAGCATGGCAGCATCCAGGCAGGCATGGTGCAGGAGGAGCTGAGAGTTCTAGATCTTGTTCTGAAGGTAAACAGAAGACTATCTCATGGGCAGCTAGGAGGAGGGTCTCAAAGCCCACCCCCACAGTGACACACTTCCTCCAACAAGGCCACACCTCCTAATAGTGCCACTCTTTGGGCCAAGCATATTCAAACCACCACATCATCCTATAGAAATCCTATAGTAAGTACTCTGGTATGCTGGCTTATAGAATACCAGAATTCTAGAATTTGAGGTGTGGAGGGAAGAGAGGAGTTCCAGGCCAGCCTGAGCTACATCAAATTCTGCCTCAAAAAAAAAAAAAGGAACAAAGAAAAAGGTAGTTCTATAAAGGCATGGGAAGATGTAGCTCAGTGGTAGAACACTTTCTTAGCATGCAGAGGCCTCAAGTTTGACCCCCAGAATCACAAAAGAAAAACAAGGTAAAATTTTTGAAAACCTAGAAAATCTTACACTGTTGTGTCACCAGTGATTGATGTCTAGACTGAATATTTCCAGGTTGTTGCTCTTTAAGTCAAAGAATTGTGATAAAGGTTCACAGAGACTGCTACACAGCAAGAAAATATTACCAAAAGCAAAGCCATAATAACAATTATAATTATGCTGTCAAGAGTGACAGCAGTCTACATGAATGAGAGAATATGCTAGGGCCCCGGGTTATGACATTTGGCTTCTTTATGGGGTCTAAAGCAAGCAGAGGTTTGCTTGAGCAGGCCACTGGTTTTGTTGACAGATGAGTTATGTAACCTTTCTTTACTGTGCTTGTCCCTTCCTGTGATGTCTCTAATTTTAATCATATGTATACCCAATTATACATAGACACAAGACAGCAAATCGGGATTTTTTTTTTTTTCTTAAAAGTTCACTCAGGGGACACAGTCTGTCCTATTTTACATGTGCCCAAAACTAGTTCAGAACAGATCTGCCCCTTACTCTTCAAAGGTTGAATGGGGAACTGTCTACAAATAAGGGTTATCTAGAGAAGAGAAAACTTCGTGTTTGGAAGTGTGTGTGTGTGTGTGTGTGTGTGTGTGTGTGTGTGTGTGTGTATAGCTCCCTGCAGACTGAGTCGCAGATTTCTAGGTACAGTGTGAGGAGGTGGGTATGTATACAGCCCCTTCCCTATGTGTTCACCTGCCTCAGTGAGCAGGTATTCCTGGAACTGGGTCAAAGTGGAAGGGTAAGAAACAGGTTTAGAAACACATGCCTGTAATTCTAGCACTTGAGAAACAGAGGAGGACCAGAGGGCAGGGCCAGTTTTAGATACATGGTGTGTTCAAGGCCAGGCTGCACTGGATGAGAACTAACCAAAACAGACTGACAAAGTAGAATTTTTATCCAGATAGGGTTTAGCTCTGGCTGACCTAAAACTTGCTCTGTAGATCATCAGGCTGGTCTCAAACTCACAGAGAGCCACCTAACTCTGCCTCGCAAGTGCTGGGATTAAAGGCATGTTGCCACCATGAGAAAGTGCCACAAGGTGGAAATTCTTTTTCTTACTTTTTTTTTTTTCTTCTTCTTTTTGGTTTTTCGAGACAGGGTTTCTCTGTGTAGCCCTGGCTGTCCTGGAACTCACTCTGTAGACCAGGCTGGCCTTGAACTCAGAAATCCACCTGCCTCTGCCTCCCAAGTGCTGGGATTAAAGGTGTGCGCCACCACCGCCCAGCTTCTTTTTTTTCCTTCTTAAGACAGGATCTTAGTATGTAGACCAAGGTAGCCTCAAACTCAGCAAGATCTGCTTGCCTCTGTGTCTGCCTCCCAAGACCTGAGATTAACAGCTTCTCCCCTCCACTTTGGTTTCATCAAGAGGCTCAACCAGAAAGCCTTATCTAGAAAAGCTGCTTGTGCACACTCAGGGACTTGGTTTTCATCTGTTCACTGAGCTACCCTACCCCGTCAATTATAATCTAAGCATCTATTCTTCACAACATTGTGATCAAAGCTGACCAGGTCTATGTTCTCATGAAGAGCATAAATTGATGAGAGAGAACTATCAGTTTCAGTTATTTCCTTAAATTTGTAGTATCACTGATTTCCACCATGGCTTTAATTACAGCGTCCTAGGAAGGGCAAAGATAGAGGAAGGAGGCAGAGAAGGTGGAAGAGAAGGAGGAGGAGGAAAAGGAAGAGGAAGAAGAGGAGGAACAAACACTAAATATACATATTTGTTAGATGTTAGTATTAAAAAATATCTCTCCCTGTGGGCTGGATGTGATAGAGCATTCCCTAATCCCGGCAAATGGGAAACAGAGGCAGGTTAATACATGAGTTCAAGTCCAGCCTGGCTACAGAGTGAGTTCCAGGCCTGTCAGGGCAACATAGTGAGATCCTATATCAAAGTAGAAAGAAGAGAGAGAGAGAGAGAAGAGAGAGAGAGAGAGAGAGAGAGAGAGAGAGAGAGAGAAGAGAAAGAGGGAGGAAGGGAAGAAGGGAGGAAGGGAAGAAAGAGAAAGAGAAAGAAACAAATTACTCTAGACTTCACCAAAGCAGCTTGTTGGATAGAATTCAGTTTATTGCTTATGTGGCAAGACATAACATTTGTCTAGACAGTCTTTGCAGCAGCTCAGAGCAGGTAAGGGCAAGATTAGGCTCTTCTTCAAAACTAGACTTTGAGGTGAGTGTTGTAATGAGGATAGCAAAGACAGGCTTGTAGTCATGCTTCTAATCTCAGTACTTGGAGAGAGAAGGTTGAGGATCATGGTGAGTTAGAGACCAGCCTGGCTTCACAGTCAGCATAAGGTGGCCCCATGCTACAAGGAAAGCATATGTCAAAAACAAAACACACACACATGCCCACATAGGAAGGCACACACACAAGAGGGCCAGAGAACAGAGAAGCTGTGGTAGGCATTGTATGAGGTTGCTAATAGCACTGTGTGGAAACTGAGTGAGGAGATTCCAAGAATCTTGGTAAATAAATTGTCATTCTGATGTTTATTTAGAAGAGTTAGTCTTCCTGTAAGTCCCTGGAATCAACAATAAAGTTATTCAGAACTTTTATCTTTCTGGGTCAGAGTTTCCTAGAACGATGTTTATCTTGATAGAAGCATCAGATAATAGAAGGTCAACCACGAAGATGGCCCCTGAGTGAGCATATAAAAAAAAAAAAAAAATGCTCTCTGGGCTGGAGAAATAGCTCAATGGTTAAGAGCAGTGGTTGCTCTTCCAGAGGTCCTGAGTTCAATTCCCAGCAACCACATGATGGCTCACAGCCAACTGTAATGGGATATAATGCCCTCTTCTATTGTGTCTGAAGAGAGGTACAATGTACTCATATATGTAATAAATAAATAAATAAATAAAATCTTTCTAAAATTGCTCTCTTTGGCCCGGCGGTGGTGGTGCATGCCTTTAATTCCAGCACTTGGGAGGCAGAGGCAGGCAGATTTCTGAATTCGAGGCCAGCCTGGTCTACAGAGTGAGTTCCAGGACAGCCAGACCTACCCAGAGAAACCCTGTCTCAAAAAAAACAAAACAAAGCCGGGCGGTGGTGCCGCACGCCTTTAATTCCAGCACTTGGGAGGCAGAGGCAGGCGGATCTCTGAGTTGGAGGCCAGCCTGGTCTCCAGAGTGAGTTCCAGAACAGCCTGGGCTACACAGAGAAACCCTGTCTCGAAAAACCAAAAAAAAAAAAAAAAAAAAAAAAAACAAAAAAAAAAAACAAGAAAAACAAAAAACAAAAACAAACAAACAAACAAACAAACAAAAAACAACCAAAAAATGCTCTCTTTGAAAGAAATGAATGCTATGAAAAAGTAAAGTGCTATGGAAATACATAGCTGGGGCATCTCATGTCCTCTCCTGAGGTCAACAAGAATAACCTGTGTTAGAACAGAGGCAAAACAAGTCCTTGCTTAGATGGAGAAGTGGTAGAGGGAGGAGCAGAGAGCATGGACAAAGGTCCTGTGGCAGAAAAGAATCTAGTTAGTGTTTGAGAACTTGTTGACAGATAAGCAAGATAAGAAAGGGAACAGATACACTGGGAGGGAAGAACCTTACTGCTGATTACCACTGTGTTTACAATGACTGACCTACCTCTCCTCCTCCCTTCCTTCCCTCCTCCCTTCCTTTTTTTTATTTATTTATTTTTAAATTTTTGTGGCAGGTTCTCATATAGCTTAGGCTGGCCTTGAACTCCTGATCCTCCTGACTCTGCCTCTTGAATGTCCACATTACAAGTGTACACCACCATGCCTGCAGCAGGAGGATCACTACAGGTTCAAAGCAAGCCAAGACTACAAAGCAAGACTTTGTTGCCTCAAAACAAACAAACAAACAAACACAACCAATCAAACAACAACAACACACACACAGGCACATGCTCACACATAAAACCTCTATGTTCTGCTCTGATATCTGAATATTTTATTCCCAGAAACATGACCAAAGCTCTAAAAACTTGTAATAGTATTCTTATATAAGCCTATTTTCTTTCTTTTTTTTTTTTTTTTTGGTTTCTTTTTTCGAGACAGGGGCCTATTTTCTTTTAAAATAAATACTTTTTTTTTTTTTTTTTTTTAGGTTTTTCGAGACAGGGTTTCTCTGTGTAGCCCTGGCTGTCCTGGAACTCACTCTGTAGACCAGGCTGGCCTCGAACTCAGAAATCTCTCTGCCTCTGCCTCCCAAGTGCTGGGATTAAAGGCGTGCACCACCACTGCCCAACAATAAATACATTTTTAAAAAGCAGGACAAATGAGCATCCATACCCGGCAACCTTAACATCAGATTAAAATTCTTGCCCAACAACATAAAACCAGTTCCAGAATATCCTCCTGCCTGAGCTCAGCTGTGGTCAAACAGGTTGAGTGGATTGTGGTTTGGAGATGTGTCTGTGCCCAAGAGGAAACCAAGAAGCCACAGCAACTACTTAGTTTGAAAGAGCAAGGCAGGGTTTAACTTTGGGTTTAAGGTGTGCTTTTTGGTGATTAGTTTGATATACAGTCTTCCTGATAGCACATCTTCTTCCCATAACCTGTAAGGAGGGCCCTGTTCCCTAGTAAGCAGAACAGTTTGGGTTTTATGGACAGGAAGGGGTGAAGACAACAGAAAGGAGATAAAGAGAGCCTCCTTTACCTGCGTGCCAAGGGCAGGGGCAAAAGGTTGACTCAGCTTCTTTTCAGGTGCTGCCTTCTTGTGAGAGGGTTAGAGCAAGGTAGCTCAGGAGGGTGTGATTCATATCTTGCCAATTAAAGTGAGTTTGTTTGGGAGATTCGCTCACGCGGTTGATTTCTCACAGAGCTTCAGTTGGCAGCTGGCTCTGCAGCTTGAAGGACTACTTTGATTTTCTGAATCAGTTTACACAAACCATTCTCGATCTGTGGGTCAAGTGACGCTTTAACAGGAGTTGCCTAAGATGACCGGAAAACACAGATCTTTACACTACCACTCATAATAGTAGCAAAATTATATTTATGAAGTAGCAATGGAAATAATTTTATAATTGGGAGTCTTCAAAATGTGAGTCACTGTGTTAAAGGTCACAGCACTAGGAAGGCTGAGAGCCACCAAGTTAGGACTAGTGCAGGTAAGACTCAGCCAAAACAGTAGCCTCCTGTAATCTTTTTCCAATATTGTCATTGATTCCTTGAGGATTTCACATCATACATCCCTATCACATTTGATTCCCAATCCTGTCCTGTCCACCACCCCCGGGGCCTTTGTGACCTCTTTCCCAGAAAAAAAATCAATTTGTGTTATCTATAAAATCATTGGGGCCTGGTTAAACTCTCAGTGGTCTGTCCCCCTAAATATACTGAGTCCTTCCCCTCTCTCATCCCTGCTGGAAGTAATCTATTGTGGAGACTTACACCCCAACATTCTATCACAGTTTTTAAGATTTCTCTTGAATGGCTTCCTGTCTAGGCTGTTTGTATTTGGGGGAGTGAAGAGGTGGAGGAAGGGTTTGTCACAGAAGTCTTCCATGTCCCTCTTTCTCAGCAGTGTATCTGCAGTCATCAATATCACTGCCAAAATAGTAATTTGCTCTTAATGGACCTCGGGGTATAGCTCATGGGCTTCCACGTGGTTTCTGGCACTAGCACAGACCACAAACAGGGTTCCCGATGCCAGAATTGCCCACAGATATCGATATGGCTTCAGGCTGTGGCACAGACCATAGATATCCATATAGTCTTCAGTAGTATAACAGGCCATAGATGTTGGTATCAGGCTTGGAACCCAGTGACATCACATCTAGGGGACCCCTACATCGTTGCCAAGGCAACCATCATACATTCCCAGAATCCACCCGGTTACCTCCCACTCTTACCTGGGAGAGGCTATGTCACCGTCCCTATAAAACAGACAGAATCCCCCTGACCTCGCTCTCTTCTTCCTCTCTTCTTCCATCTTCTTCCTCTTCTTCTCTCCCCCCCCCCCCCCCCCCCCCGCTCCCACTTGGAAATGTTTGGTCTGGTGTGGTCTGTTGTAAGCCACACAAACTTATTTCAATAGACATCAACAAAGACCAGGCCTCAGTAAAACTGAGCCTCCTGTAATTTTTATTTAACATTGTTTCCTGCCTTGAAATATTCTAAGCAGGAAAAGATGGGTTTAATACTGTGTGATTAATTATAATAATTAAAGATCTCTTAAATCTAGCCAGGGCTACACAGAGAAACCCTGTCTCGAAAAAAACAAAAAAACAAAAACAAAAAAAAAAAAAATCTCTTAAATCATTCTTTATATATTTTGACACAGGGTCTCACTAATAATGGCTGTCCTGGAACTCTATACGTAGACAGACCAGGTTGGCTGGCCTTGAACTCATAGAGATCTGCCTATCTCTGCTTTCTAAACAAAACTTAAGACATCATGACCGTTCCTAGTCGTCCTCAGCCTCAATGTCTTCCATATTTCTACTAGGATGGTCCATTAAGCCCCAGTTAAAAGCATTCCACTGGTTCCCCAAACCAAAGTCCCCAAATCTGCATTCTTCCAAACAAAAGCATGGTCTGGCCTATCCCAGTAATACCCTGGTCCCTGGTCCCAACTTCTGTCTTTGTTAGGGTTTCCATTGCTGTGAAGAAACACCATGACCAAGATAATTCTTATAAAGGACAACATTTAACCGGGGCTAGCTTACAGTGTCAGGGATTTAGTCTATTATCATCAAGGCAAGAAGCATAACAGTATCCAGACAGGCATGGTACTGGAGGAGCTGAGAGTTCTACTTCTCGTTTCAAAGGCAAACAGAAGACTGTCTCAAGGGCAGCTAGGAGGAGGGTCTCAAAGCTCACCCCAACATTGACATACTTCCTCCAACAAGGCCACACTTCCTAATAGTACAACTCCCTGGGCCAAGCATCTTTAAACACTAGGTATACGATAGTTTATTTCTCTACCAGCGAAATGACCCAATTCAAGCCAGATTTTAAAACATATATACATGTAGGTTTATTGGGAACGTGATCTTGGGTGAGTTCACTTGCCCCAAGCACCAAGGCGAGGGACGTCACCATGGAAAGGGGGAGGGCAGAGGGAGGAAAAGAGAGAAAGAGCATGTGAACACAGGAGAGTCAATAGACCAAAATGTCTGGATTATATAGAGAGGAGCCTCTATAAGGACAGCCTAGCCCTGGGCTAGAAAATTCAGGGTTGGGGGCAGGGAATACCAGGTAGGGATGGAGGAATTCTAGGAGAACCATGAGACCAGTTCTGCTTTGGTATGTGAAATATGCACCACAGGCACTTGTCCTAGGGCATGAAACCAAACTGTATGGTTGAGGAGGTTTTTATTGTAGGTATGAGAATTCAGCCAGAGGCATCTGGAAGAGTCCAGCACAAAGAGAGAAAGTAGTGAATTGAACAATTGAACAGGGCCAGCAGAAAAGACCAGGCCATGAAAAGAGGTTGGGGGGTGAGGGGATAGGGAGGAAGAGAAGAAATCGAAGAGAGTACGAGGGCAAAAGTGCAGGGTTAAATAGGAAAGAGAAACTGGGGAGGGGAAGCTGAGCCCACTGGCTGGAGAGGTTTAAAGCAGGGGGCAGGTTCGAAAAGCCAAGAAGAGCTACAGGTACTAAGTGAGCCTGGAGATCAAGCATGTGCTTTAGCATGCTAATAGACACCACAGTTAACTAGCTGTCCTGGGTTTGAGACCTGACATTCCGGCCTTTGTGTTGATAAGGGGTGAGAGAATCTCTTCTGTAACTGTCTACAGAGGATGTGGTCAAAGGTTAGGAAGGGAGAGAGGAGTGAGGGTGGGGGACTTGTTGCTGCCCCGTTCTGTGGGACCAGTTCAAGCCAGATTAGATTATATTAAAGGCAGGTTTACTGGGAAGCTGGCACTGGCCCCAAAGATTGAAGCTAGGAGTCGCCATGGGGAGAGACGGTGGGGAGAAGGGGACGAGAGAGAGAACGGGAGCACTCCCAGAAAGAAGAGAGTGGGGGCACAAAATGTCTGGGTCATATAGGGAAGAGCCTCTGGGGGTAAGACTGTCCAGTTCTTGTGCTGGAAAGTTCAAGGTCGGGGGCAGAGTGTTCCTGGTAGGGACTGAGGGATGCTGGGAGAACCTAGAGGCCAGGTCTGCTTTGGTCTGTGAAATATGTGCCCCAGTCCCTTGTCTGTGAGTCTGAAATCAAACACTGGAGTGTCTGGGATGTAGTTCTGAAGGAACACCTGAGGTTTGGAGCAGTTTGCACTCTTCAGTTGATTGGAAACCTGCTGGGATTGTTATGTTTTATAACGCAGTACAATGTACATAACGTGACGGTGGAAACAACTTGGCGGCCAGGCCAAAGTGTCCCCCAATCATGCCCACGCAATTGGCCCAGTATAAAGAAGATTTATATCGGGAGAAATGAGCGGGAACCTGGAGAGGGGGAGAGAAAAGGGGATGGGGTGGGTAGACACAGAGAGAGAGAGAGAGAAAGAGAGAGAGAGAAAGAGAGAGACAGAGACACAGAGAGAGAGAGAGACAGAGAGAGACAGACAGACACAGAGAGAGAGAGAGAGAAAGAGAGAGAGAGAGAAAGAGAGAGAGAGAGATCAGCCGGAAACTTGTAGGGACAGAGAGAGAGTGAAGAATGGAAAGAGAGAGCTGGGGTAGCAGTCCCTCTTCTGTGCCTGGCTCACACCTGGTGGCATGTGATGATGCTAGGTCGCTGTTGCTAGGTTCCTGGTAGGAGACTAGTGGAATTGTCTGTAAGCCAATAGGGACAGAAGGTAAAGTTAAGGAACTAACAGGAAAATCTTTATCTTAGGAACTTGAAACACTAAGGCTCATGGTACCCTTATTTGGCTGACTGGGGTCTCAAAATTAGTGGAAGGTGGACCTCAGCCTGAGGGGTAGGAAGTAGTGGGAAAAGCTTAGGCTATAGGTTGGTAAGCATTGTAAGAGTCTGTTTCAATTGTGGGGGTTGAAAACAAGCTGTAACTAGCTAAAATTTACATGAATTTGTTTACATTTACAAAAAGAGATAAGAGTTTTCAATATGTTAGCATTTCTGCAATGTCTGGATTCTGCACTGAAATTCACTTTGTTTAAAAAAAAGAAAAGCTGTAGGTTTGTGCTGTTGACATAGCAACAGTTATGGCTCGGGGTTTAAAGCATCAACACTCTTCTCTCTGTCCAGAGGACTGGATCAGAGACTGGACAGAGAGGTTTGGCATTGCTAAGAAGCACTTTTAAGTCTGTACTTAGAGCCGGGCGGTGGTGGCACATGCCTTTAATCCCAGCATTTGGGAGGTAGAGGCAGGCGGATTTCTGAATTCGAGGCCAGCCTGGTCTACAGAGTGAGTTCTAGGACAGCCAGGGCTATGCAGAGCAACCCTATCTCGGAAAAAAAAAAAAAAAGAAGAAGACGACCAAGGGAAGTTTAAACTTTTGAGTTTGTGACTATGATAGCAGTAGTCTGTTATCTGAACTCCATTGATTGATGCTCCAACTCAGACTTTTGAAATCTTAAAATAACCACAGCACAGAGAGAAGGAAATCGGAAACTTTTTTTTTTTTTTTTGAGACAGTTTCTCTGTATAGCTCTGGCTGTCCTGGAACTCACTCTGTAGACCAGGCTGGCCTCGAACTCAGAATCTGCCTGCCTCTGCCTCCCAAGTGCTGGAATTAAAAGCGTGTGCCACCACTGCCCGGCAATCGGAAACATTTTTATTTTCACATACTTTAAATCACTTTTTTAGATCTTTACAGCACACCTTAAATCACTTTTTAGACCCTCATAACTTACTTACACTTTCACATCCTTAGACATTTACAACTTGCATTCACACACCTAAATTACTTTCTTTTTTTTTTTTTTTTTTAATTTTTTTTTCTATTATTTATTTATTTATTTATTTATTTATTTTATGTATGTGAGTACACTGTTGCTGTCTTCAGACACGCCAGAAGAGGGCATTGGATCCCATTACAGATGGTTGTGAGCCACCATGTGGTTGCTGGGAATTGAACTCAGGGCCTCAGAAGAGCAGTCAATGCTCTTAACCGCTGAGCTATCTCTCCAGCCCCCCTAAATTACTTTCTTAGACCCTCCCAACTTACATAAACTTCAAACTTTCTCTTTTTCTATCTAATCATTTACCATGAGACACAAGTGGTTGATTATTAAGAGCAGTCACTGAGTCGGGCAGTAGTGGCACACGCCTTTAATCCCAGCACTTGGGAGGCAGAGGTAGGTGGATTTCTGAGTTTGAGGCCAGCCTGGTCTACCAAGTGATTTCCAGGACAGCCAGGACTATTCAGAGAAACCCTGTCTCGAAAAACCAAAAAAAAAAAGAGCAGTCACGGAAAAAAAAAGTTCTTTTAAATAAAAGAATAGTAAAAAGTTACATTGTAACCTCTTTCGTGAGTTTATTCCTATTGATGTGAAGTCTGTTTGTAAGATAAACTGTGTCTGTGTCTGCGTTTCTCAGCAGGAGACCTAGTAGTTCTAGAAAAATGAGGCCTAATTTAACACACACACAAAAAATGAACAGACCAGAAAGCTGCAGCCAGAGAAACATTTTAAGCTGGATATGGCAGTGCACACCTTTAGTCCCATCACTCGGGAGGCAGAGGCAGATCTCTGTGAGTTCAAGGGCAGCCTAGTCTACCAGGCAAGTCCTGAAGAGCCCGGGCTACACAGAGAAATGTTGTCTTTAAAAACAAACAGCAAACAAACAAAAGATTAGGATTTTACAGTTCAATCCCTGCTGAATTTGAGTTTTACATTTTTGAATTGCCAATTTAATGGAAAATCCTTTACCATCAAGACATTAAACTATAAATATAGTCCATAAGAAGACTGGCACCTTCCCTTTCCTGGTCCTTTCATAGCACACAATCACAAAATATCACAGGTGTGTATATATATGTTGTTATTTAAAAAAAAATTTAGAAGCCAGATGTTGAATATAGTTAGCAAGACCATAAGCAGTTAACATACAGATCTAAGTCAGCCGTTAACCTGAGTATGTCTTTATAACCTTGGGAATTTATCATCACACAAAAATCCATTCAAATCCAACATATTTTGGAGACTGCTGTTGCCTCCTTAGTCTAAACAGGAGATATAAGAATAAACCCAGGGCTCAGAGGGACTAAGAGGTCTTACAGGTCCTGCCTTAGTTGGTGTGTACCACATGGTCATCAAGATGGAGGTGGAGTTACAAGACATGTACCCTTTAACACAAATAAAGATGGCTGCCAGCCATATGGCTGCTTCTACCCTGATGAAGTCATCAGCCAGGATGCAGGCAAATCACATGGTTACTATTTTAAAACATCTATTTTTCTAAGTAAGAGTTGAATCCAAGTAGCATACACAGTAAGTAGATCTATTTTTAAAAAATAATTGAATGCAAGTAACATATATATGTATGTACACACACATATATATACATATATACTATGATGTAGCAGATTAAAATTACCTATGTATAGATTTTAACTATAAGCATTTTGTTATAAGTTTTAAGCTAAATTTTTGTTACAGATTTTCAAGCATACTCAATGAACTTACAGATCCTGAGACAACTTACAGCATAGTCTTAGGAGATTTGGAGGTAGGAGGGTGGGTAGCAGAGAGCAAAGAAATCATAGAGATAAAGAATTCTTAAGAGTGAAAGTAGTAGGGTTGAGAGAAGGCTCAGTGCTTAGGAGCACTGACTGGTCATGAGTTCAATCCCCAGCAACCACTTAATAGCTCACAACTATCTATAATGGGATCAGATACTCTCTTCTGGTGTGTCTGAAGACACTACAGTGTATCTATTTACATAAAATAAATAAATCCTTAAAAATAAAGAGTAGAGAGGAGAGGAAGGAGGCTAGCAGCCATGGAGAACCAGGGATGGGTCAAAAGCTGTCCTGGGTAGCAACTTCTATCAAAAGGTTAGATATTGGGTAACAACTCTAATTGTGTGGGCATCTTGTTAGTTGAGCATTTCTAGATATATAAATCCTTTAGATAAAAAAAATAAAATAAAAATAAAGAGTGAAAAGTGGCAAAACCTTAGGGTTAAGAGACTTTCGGAAGTGAGCAGAGAAAGTTTAGAAATAATTTTAGGGATTGTGCAATGACAGACGTCATTACCATATGAGAGAATTTGGAAACTGAGTGTGCCATCTTTTGCCATTTAGCTATACTGAGGCCAAACCTTTTGCAGTAAGATAGCAAAACTTTAATGGAATCTCTGCATCCAACAGGGAAGAGAGAAGGATCATAGGCAATCCAGGAGGGCATAAGAAGCAGTGAGACTTCCAGGAGGGGGCTGAAGGACAAAAGGGACAGGGTCACAGATAAGAATTCCATCTGAGGGAGATTCTAGTATTACAGAGACCCTGAAAGGCATAAGGAAACTGTGGGATTTAGGAAGCAGAGGCAGAGGTGAGGAAAATCCAGGAGGAAGTTGAGACCATGTGGAGAGGGAGAGAGGGTAAGAGAGAAGGGTAGGTGTCCTGGTGACCAGAATTCAATCTAAGTGGATTGAGAGACCTGTCAGAGAAAAATGTCCCAAAATACAGAGGGAAGGCATCCCTTTCCACATGATAGGGGTCTAATGGGGCAAAAGGAGCTTTCTGGCACACCAGTGTGGCTTTTGTAATAGTTAAAGCCTCCAGTTCAAGGTAAGTGCCTATGGCTGAACTAGACCCTAGCTCTAAGTATTCTTAAGACAACAAACACAGGGACTTTTGCTGCCAATTACAGGCAAGTAGAGGCACAAGAGAAGTCTAACTGCAAAGACTGTTGAAGATGTTTTGCTTTGTTTTTGGTATTGGAGATTGCACTTACAGCCTCAAACATAATTGGACCTTACTGCTGAGTTACATTTTAGCCTAAATGCCAATTCTTTTCATTTACACAGCTATCTGAGAAAGCAGATAAAGCCGGCATTTGTAGATTATGGCCTTGAAGTTTTGTTTTGAGACAGGTTTTCAAACTGTAGCCCAGGTTGACCTTGAACTCATAGTCCAGGCTGGCCTCAGATGCCCTGCAATCCTCTATTCCAGTCTATCTCCAAAGAGGTAGGATTAAAGACCTTTGTTATCATGTCTGGGTTGGGCTTGAAATTTTGTAAATACTATCCCAAAATAGACAAATGTCTTTAAACAAAAGGACTCTATGTCAATCAAGGACTCCATGGCAATCAGTTGTTCAGATCTATGCCTCTAGCTAGGGAACCCTGGACTAGTGAGAGGCACTCTTGGGTGCTTGTGGGGACAGAGGAGGGCCTGGGGACTAAGGGTGTCTTCTGAGAGGCCAGGAAAGCTCCTAGGTTAGTGCTGTGCCTTCCTGTGGAACAGGACGGTCAGCTCCTATCATATCTCAACCAACCTGACTCACCTCTGATGCAAGAATGATAACACAGCATATTCTGAAATGGGAGACAGGAATATGGAGACCAGATCAGGAAGATGCTCCATAGTCCCTTTCTAAACCAGTGTGAGTATGGCTAACACCTCACACAATGCATAAGATCTAAATGGAAAGGAGTCCTGTCTGAAAAGAGCTGAGAACACTAGCAGCGCAGAAGGAAATCAGGTCTGAAGGCAGAGAAACCCTGTGTGTTCTGACACTTCGAAGCAAAGCAGTTGAGGACAGAACAACATCAGCATCTACTGCTAAAAGCATTTGCTAGGACAGAAGGCAGGAAGCTGTAGCTGTCACTACAGCAGCCCTGCTCAAACTAGCTCAGCCAAGGGCAGCTCAGTTCATTTCCAATCCAACAGGAACTAACAACTTTTGCTGAATGAAATGAAAAGAGCTAGAAAAATAATCACATGCTTGAATTGCTACAGAGCTTCCCAGAGGGGTACTGTCAGTTTCAGTACCTTTATGCTCTGGACAGTTTTGCTATTGAGGGTAGTTAGTAGTTTCAACCTTGAATAATGCTGTCCTGTGAGACTGAGAAAAACAAGCATCTAACTCCCTGGGCGTTTTGTAGATGGGGCTACAGAAGGTGGGGATTCCGTATTGAATAAAACGAAAACATGACCCTCCTAAGTATGGTTGAGGAGAAGGCTTTTATTGTAGATATGAGTGATACAAGAGCAGAGGCATCTGGAACGAATCCTGAATTGAACATGGCAGCAGGGGTGGGGGTGGAAGATGGAGGGCAAGTGGACCAAAAGGCCTGGGATCCATTGATGACATCAACTGTTTTCAAATTCCAGTTCTCATTAGTCTGTGTTTATTTGCTCCAGGCACGTTCTCAGTCTGTAGCCCAAGTTGGCCTTGAACTCATGGTAATACTACCTATAGCCTCCTGAGTGCTGGAATTAAAGGCCAAGCCTAGCCCTGTTTCTTTTCTTTACAGGAAAACTATGAATACAAATTTGATACTGTCAAGTTGACTGTTTATATTAATACTAGTAAATAAACCAAACATTTGTCCCTTTTAAGTATACTGGATAAAAGTGTAGTGTATACTATACAACTAAATTCAAAGTTGAAAAAAGGGGCTGGAGAGAAAACTCAGCAGTTAAGAGCACTCACTGACTGCTCTTCCAGAGGTCAAGTGCAATTCCCAGCAACCACATGGTGGCTCACAACCATCTGCAATGGGATCCAATGCCCTCTTCTGGTGTGTCTGAAGAGAGCAACAGTGTCCTCGCATACACAAAATAAATAAATCTTAAAAAAAAAGTTGAAAAACAATTGTTCTGTGTCAGACAAAATACAAGCAGTACAAATGAACAAGAGCATTTGCTGTCTGCATGCTTTGGACAGTTCAGAAACCCTTCTGGCACCATGTAAGCTAAAGCCAGATCAGAATGAACCAACATAGACATATCTAAACATAAAGCAGCTTTTATATTACAAGAACGGAGAAAGAACATCTGGGGAAAGGAGAGGTGGTTGGGGCTGAGGATTTGGAAAATGGAAGGAGACAGATGAGACCTGGCATTCTTCTTCACTGAACGCTTTTGAGCTCAGCAGTGTGAATTAGAAACAGAACTGGATGGACTCTTGGAGGGGAGCTTTGAGAGACCCACAACCACCGCACAGGAACTGAAAGGTCCCTTTCTGCTTCTCTTCTTATGAGACCTGGAATCAAAGGGAGTACTCAGAGATCATACGGCTAGGGGGGCGGGGGGCACAGACAGCAGTTATGTTCCATAGGGAGTCAGTCTGGAGAATATGCAGGAGGGGCACCATGATGGGCATTTGGGACACCTGATGGCACTAGAATCACATGCCTTTGCTCCTAATAGTGAAGGGGGTAAGGGATTTTTCCTATGAGTACAGTGGTTCACAAGACCCAGTCCACACTATGCATTACTTGATATGTTTTGTAAACCGCTGTACGATGCAGTAGGAGGGGGCGCCTTAGAGGATCCATGGTGAGGCACCCCACCCTCACCCCAGGTATCAGCCACACGAAGGGACTAGTATAAAATGAAGTTTATTTGGGGCATGGGAAGGGGGGTTGAGAAGGGAATAGAGGCAGAGAAAGAGAAGACACAGAGAAAAGGTAGGCCAGAACACATTGGGGAGGGGCCAGAGAAAGGTCAGAGAGAGAAGGGTCTGAGAGAGCCTGAGAAAGGCCAAACAGCTCATACCTTGGCTGTTGGTAACTCTTGGGCAGAGCCTAGAAGAAATGTTAACATGCTAACATTACTTATTTGTGGTTATCACCAAAGTACACAATAGAAACAACTTGGGAGGAAGAAAACACTTGTTTTGGCCCCTGGTTTCGAAGGCTTCTGGCAGCAGGGGGTAATTTATCTAGTGGGGTAGGGGTGGGGCCAAGTAGCCAGGAGGAAACCCACCCTCCCTGTGCTTGCTTTTATTGCCTCTCATTCCACCTAGACTCTCAGTCCACTGGGTGGTGCCACCAACTCCATCCCTCCAACGCTACCGAACCTCCTCCAATTTGTCCTTTGGTAAGTTCCACAGATACACCCAGAGATATTTCCTTGGTCTCCTAGGTGATTCTAAATCAGGCCAAGTTAATAATGAAGATAAATCCTTATATGGGTTCCCAAACCAGTTGAAGGACCATAGAGCGCTGCCCATACCAGACTGCTCTCTGAACAGCTCTCAGAGAACATGGCAAGAGTGGGGGGCTGCTCCCTATCCAAATCAGGCTTGGGCTTACTCAAGTCCATAGAGAAAAAGGCCACATTAAGATAAGCCCGTTAGGCTTCTATTTTCTCATGCTAGAGAACTGGCTTCTCAAAAATCATGTGACAGGCAGTCTGCTAATCTAGCTGATAGGCTTCTAAACTTCTAAGGACCCAGCCTCTGCTGCAGCACCTTCTCCTGCCCTTTGTCCTTCCCTCGACCGTGACTTGAGCTATGTAATCTAGCCCCTCTGTTTCAATAAAAGAGTTGTCTCCCCTCCATGCCCCCCTTCCCAACAACACACAAGTCTCTGGGGTCAATTATGCCCACCATACTCACCTACACCTGAGACTCCGTTCCCCAGCTCCTCACAGCAGGCTATCGGGATGGGAGACCAATACCCTTACACTGAACGACTTGTTATTTTGACTCCTACAACAACCCCCATTACAATCACCAACTGAGTTATCTCCCTAGCCCCTCGTTTCTTTTTTTTTTTTTTTTTTTTGGTTTTTTCAAGACAGGGTTTCTCTGTGTAGTCCTAGCTGTCCTGCAACTCACTCTGTAAACCAGGCTAGCCTCGAACTCAGAAATCCGCCTGCCTCTGCCTCCCAAGTGCTGGGATTAAAGGCGTGCGCCACCACCGCCCGGTAGCCCCTCGTTTCTTTTCTGCAATATTACTTTCTTTCTTCCAGAAGTTAACAATCACATACCCCTATGATGGGATGAAAAATTCCAAACAATATTGTGTCTACATGGCCGCCTTGTTCTAGAGTTACAAATGAGATCTGAAAATGACATTTGTTGTTATTTTGTCTTTTCATACCAAATTATATGAGTGGAAAAAGGTGTACTGGACTGTCTTAGTTAAGGTTTTATTGCTGTGAAGAGACACCATGACCATAGCAACTCTTATAAAGGAAAACAATTTAACTGGAACTGGCTAACAGTTCAGAGGTTTAGTCCATTAATTAGTCATGGCAGGAGACATGGTGATACACAGGCAGACAGGGTGCTGGAGACAGAGCTGAGAGTTCTTTATCTTGATCTGAAGACAGCAGGAGTGTGCACTACACTGGGCATAGCTTGAATATTTGAGTCTCAAAGCCCCTCCCCAATAATGCCACCCCCTAATGAGTCTATGAGAGCCTTTTTCATTCAAACCACCACACACACATACAAAAAGGAGTTAGAGACTCTACATAGGTCCTCTGGCAGTTACAGGTCCTGCCTTCGGAGTCTGGCCTGAACTTGATACAGACCCCTGATTTCAGTAACCTACCTAATCTCCAGGGCTCCCTAAGTCCTCCCACCTTGTGTATTAAAGCCTGACCTAAGGATGAGCTCTCTTTAATCAGAAACCACATGCCCACAGGAATTCTTCAGAGCAGCTGAGAAAGGAGGATGGGTAGATTAGCTGGAAGGCTGGCTGGGTGGCTGAGACACTCACTGGCTGGCATACTTCTTGCTGACTCTCTAGCGGCCTTAGGGGAACAGTAAGTGTTGCAAACAATTATTTAAGGCCATTCTCCTCACCTTCTTCCTCGACACTGTCAACTTTTCGGTATCAGTGGTTTTGGCACAATCTTAAGGCTATTTTATTTATTTAAATTTTTAATTATATTTTTTCATTTTATTTTGTGTGAATCTTCTGACTGCTTGTATGTATATGTATCCTATGTGTGCTTAGGTTAGAAGAGAGTATTAGATCTCTAGGTGTGGAGTTGTGTTGTGGGAGGTATATAAAAGACGTGTCTGGCTAGCTCCCGGCTTAGCCGCCATTCAAATTCCACTCTAATGGTCAACACCGACCGGAACTCCAGAATCTCACCACCCAGCTCTCCCACTGGTGAATCACTACCACGCCATTTCTGTGCTTCAAACCTCCACAGCCTTTGAGGGGCACATCACGCAAACCCAGGCGTTGCAGCTGTACCTTTCTCTCTCAAACTCAGTAGAGTCATCGTGAGAAGAAAAACGTCACATAGAGTTTAGGAACAATGGTAACTCAATCTCTGGCACAACAACTAAAACCTAGTCTTGTAAGCCTTATTAAATCTAATCCTCTGGTGATACCGAGAAACTCTTGGCACTACATCTTGTCCATGCACTCACCCCCCCTCCAAAAGGACCCTCTCCATCCCCTCCTCCTCTCTTCCCTATCCAGCCTAGAACTCCCTCCTACTTGCCCAGTGATTGGCTCCTTTATTTTATACAGATGAATTTTTTGCCCCATGTGTCTGTGCACCAAATGTACATCCTGGTGCCTATAGAGGTCAAAAGGTCAGATCCCTGGAACTAAAGAAGCAGCAAATTAATTAAACCGCTTTGGCTCCCTTCGGGTTGTGTATGGGCTGCATCCACCCAAGAGCTCTCAGGATTCACAAATGAAACACACACACACACACACCATCAGCTAATTTTGATATGCCTTGACTAGTTCAATGACTGGGCACTTCCAAACTTCCTGTGGCTAGCAAACACTCCCCTTGGATGGATATTCCTGAGTTAACGTCTTCTTTTTTTTTTTTTTTTTTTTTTTTTTTTTTTTTTTTTGGTTTTTGGTTTTTCGAGACAGGGTTTCTCTGTGTAGCCTGGGCTATCCTGGAACTCACTCTGTAGACCAGGCTGTCCTCGAACTCAGAAATCAGCCTGCCTCTGCCTTCCAAGTGCTGGGATTAAAGGCGTGCGCCACCACTGCCCGGCAGTTAATGTCTTCTAAAATCTATAATTCATCTCTGCTACCCCAGACCTGGTCAGAGAAGTAGCCCCAAGAGCACTTTCCCCGATTCTTACATGCTGGTGGGCCTTTAAGTTTCATAGTTCTGCTTCCCCATCATGGTAATTCTCTCATCTTCCTGCACACACCCCCTTCAGTCCCTTGCCTGCGCAATCTAAAAGTCCCTTTCTGTCTCCTTGCTCAGTCATTGCCTCTATGGCAATTCTTTATTATCATTCGAAGGCAGCTGAGGGGAGGGACCCTCAGGCCTGGAATCACGGCTTTTGGGAGCCAAGATTAGACAAAGCATTAGAACCAAATTCCCAACAGAGTAATGGTTGTGAGCCACCATGTGGGTGCTGGGAATACAATAGAATCCTTTATTAGGACAAGTGTGTGTGTGCATTCACGCATGTAAGTGTGCAAGACTGTGAAAGTGAAGTATGAAAGTCTATGAGTATGCGAGCTTTAAGTGTGTAAGTGTGTGGGCCTGTGAGTATACAACTGTGCAAGTGTGCAAGCCTGTGAGTATGTAAGTGTGCAGGCCTGTGAATGTGCAAGTGTGCAAGTGTGCAAGCCCATGAGTGTGCAGGTGTGTGAGTCTGTGCATGTATGAGTGGAACTCACCAAGTGTGCTAGGCTGGTGGGAAGTGCTGTTTTGATTGTCAAGGTGGTGAGTGAGCACTGAGAGGCCAGACATGCATGTCTGGAATCTTCCTCTAGTGCTCTCTCTTTACCCTGTTGCCTTGAGTCTGCCCCATGCTTTTTTTCTTTTACACTATAATAAAATGGTCCTTGAGCTTTCTTTTGAGTCAATTTTTAAATTATTTAATTAAGGAGATTAGTAATCAAAAACTATGAACCCTATTTTCTTCTGGTAACCTGGTTCCTAATGTGGGCTCCCAGAGTTTCCAATAGCATCTCCATTTCCCAAGTGCAGAGATTATAGGCCTATAACACCAGAGCTGGCTGGATTAGGACTTCAGAAAACTGTTGACAATTTCATACACGTATACAATGTATCTTGATCATAACCACCTCCCATTCCCTCCCACCAATTCCCCCGGGATCATCTGACATATCTTCCTCCCTTTTTTTTTTTAATATATTCCCCCAAGTCCAGTGAGTGCTGCCCACACACATATTGGTGTGAAGTCACCAGCTAGAGTGTGAGCAACCTACAAATGGCCATCCTGACCCCTGCTGCTGGACAATGGAAAAAGAAGATTCTTACATAGACTTTAACCCACTCTGATTCTTGTAAATTCTGCCATGTTCTTTCACTTTCAGGAAGTGGTCAGTGAAATCACGGAATTGACATGAAGTCTGCAAATTGCAACATATGAAGAAAAAAAGAGAAGCAGGACACCATCCTTTGCAGAAGAGGCTCTTCATGGTCAGCACTGCCTAGGAAAAAAGCAGAAAGCTGAGCTGGCACCTGTCCTTTGCAGAAGCTCTTCAGCTTCCTAGGGACAAAACAGAAAGCTGAGCTGAGCAGTGATGCCACATGTCTTTATCCCAGCATGCAGGAGACAAAGGCAGGAGGATCTCTGAGTTTCAGGCCAGCCTGGTTTATAGAATGAGTACAGAACAGCCAAGTCTACACAGAAAAACTCTATCTTGGAAAACAACAACAAAAAATATAAAAATTAATTAGTTAATTAAAAAAAAGAAAGAAGCTGGAGTGAAGAAAAAGTGTAGTTCTGCATTTACTAGGAATTAAAATGTCTAATTTGTGGTTCAGCTGTTGCTTTAGATTTTCTTTCTTTTTTTTTTTTTTTTTGGTTTTTTCGAGACAGGGTTTCTCTGTGTAGCCCGGGCTGTCCTAGAACTCACTCTGTAGACCAGGCTGGCCTCGAACTCAGAAATCCGCCTGCCTCTGCCTCCCAAGTGCTGGGATTAAAGGCGTGCGCCACCACCGCCCGGCTAATGCACCAATATTTAAAAATCATAACTAGAAAAAGGAGTTTGGGGGCATAGTTCAGAGCTAGAGCACTTGTCTATCCAGTCTGAGGTTCTACTAAGTACTACAACAAAAAGATGGGAGCTGGGCGGTGGTGGCGCATGCCTTTAATCCCAGCACTTGGGAGGCAGAGACAGGAGGATTTCTGAGTTCAAGGCCAGCCTGGTCTACAGAGTGAGTTCCAGGACAGTCAGGGCTACACAGAGAAACCCTGTTTTGAAAAACAACAACAACAACAACAAAAAAAAAAAAAAAGGGAAAAGTGGAACTGAAGTGTCCCCATTCAATTAAGTCTTTTTTTTGTTTTGTTTTGTTTTTTGTTTTGGGGTGTTTTTGTTGGTGGTGGTTTATTTTTTGGTTGTTTTTGGGGTTTTTTTTGAGGCAGGGTTTCTCTGTGTAGCCCTTGCTGCCCTGGAACTAACTTTGTAGTTTTCAACTTTGTAACCAAACTGGCCTCAAACTCACAGAGATCTGTTTCTATTTCTATCTGATTCTATTTCCAAGTGCTGGGATTCAAGGCCTGTGCTACCACCCAGGCAATTCCACAAACATTTATTGCCTCAGTGAAACATAAGTGTAAGTACACAGCATAGAACAGGAAGCTGACTGGCAAAGGAAGACAGTAAGTAAGGAATAAGACACTCCTGTATAAGGAAATTGGGTAGTGTGTAAGGACATTCTGGAGAAAGAGGAAGGTTAGGAGAAGCAATATATGCAGAAAGTTGCAGTCTCAAGGGTAGGCTTTATTGAGATGTGACTTGAGACTTGAAGCCAGGCACAGAAGCCACCCTGGTCTACAGAATCAGTTCCAGGACAGCCAGGGCTACACAGAGAAACCCTGTCTCGAAAAACCAAAAAAAAAAAAAAGAGAAAGAGGCCGACAGGAGATTTTTTTTTTGTTTTTAAAGTATGCATTATTTAGCCATACATGAAAGTGCGCATCTGTAAGGCTGGCACCCCTGAGGTTGCAGAAAAATGGTCTTTTCTGGCTACATACCAAGTTTGAGACCAGCTGGGGCCACATAACAGTATCTTTAAAAAAAAAAAAAAAAAAAAAAAGCAAATATATGGCAGAAAAGCATTCCAGGAAGAAGTGACATGATACAGAGTCCCAAGAAAACAGGAACGGCTTTGGTTACTCCAGAAATAAAAGGAGGCCAAATGGAGGAGAGAGCCTGGCCGGAAAGGAACAGGGGTTGGAAGTGGGGAGGCAACTGTAGAAGACTTTCAGCTTCTGCTTTTCCTGCTAGCGGAGAGTCCTGTTTGGGGAGAGAAAAGGAATCTATTTTACATTTTCAGAGTCTCTCTAGCTTCATTACTGAAAGACAGACCAGGACAGTGCAGAAGTGAAACACAGGGAGACCGTGTGGACTGATCACAGCCACACTCCGAGAGAGGAGCCAAGAGAACAAGGGGTCAAAATGGAAGCTTTATATAGGAATCTGAAGCTGGGGGAAGGGAAGGTATTTTTTCCCTTGGGCTGGAGAAGCTTCAGGTAGGGGGCGTGGTAAGAGCTGGGAGGTACTTAGGTATGCTAATAGACACCACCTTTAGCCTTTAGCCTTGTTTCTTTGGGACTTAAAATAGAAATAGGAGCCGGGCGTTGGTGGCGCACACCTTTTATCCCAGCACTTGGGAGACAGAGGCAGGTGGATTTCTGAGTTCAAGGCCAGCCTGGTCTACAGAGTGAGTTCCAGGACAGCCTGGGCTATACAGAGAAACCCTGTCTCGAAAAAAACAAAAAAACAAACAAACAAACAAAAAATAGGAGCCAGATCCAGTGGCATAGTCTGTAAGCTATGTCAGGAAGCTGAGGCAGGAGAATTATAAGTTCAAAGTCTGTCTGAAGTACCAAGTGAGTTCAACAGCAGTCTAGGTATTTGGCCTTAAACAATTAATGGGGATTTGGGGTTTTTGTTTTTTGTTTTTTGTTGTTGTTGTTGTTTTTCGAGACAGGTTTCTCTGTGTAGCCCCGGCTGTCCTGGAACTCACTCTGTAGACCAGGCTGGCCTCGACCTCAGAAATCCGCCTGCCTCTGCCTCCCAAGTGAAGGGGATTAAAGGCGTGCGCCACCACCGCCCGGCTGGGAAGGGTTTTTAAAAACAGAAACCAAAAGAGCTGTTCTGCTCTGCCAAGATTAGACCATCAAGCCAGCCTCAAAACTGTCCTTGAATGTCCGTGCACAAGCTGGTTACAGAAGTCAAAATCAGCAGTTAGTCATTGCATTACAAACAGATGCTCACAGCTGTACATTAGGGGGTGGGGTTCAAGAAGTCAGGGTTGCCAGGAACTTGAAGTCAGAGACAAAAGAGTATTAGGTACCAAGATGGTTGCCTGGCACAACATGAAGTTTCTTTAGCCATCACTCTAGCCACCGAGCCTTCTACAGTTCTCTTTGCTTTTCTCATTTTATTACTTTTGCAGGTATGTGTGTGGTATGCAGATGAGTGTGGATGTGTGACTATCACAGAGGTCAGGGAACAGCTTTCAGGAATCTTGAGTTCGGAGGATCAAACTCAGGGCACCAAGCCTGGGCAGCAACCATTTTACCCACTGAAGCATCTAAATGGGCCTTGAGAGTCATTCTTGAATACTCCAAAACCCCTGAATGGATTCTAAAGTGGCAAGACTAAACACAAGCAAGCAATAGTAGGGTTGGGTGTAGGCATAATGTTATTCTGCACTGTGTAGATTATCCTTGTGATATTCAAATGCTGATTTCTCTGCCCTCACATCTGGTTGTAATCCACACATAGCATTGTAATGTTTATTCCAAGTGTCTCCTTGTCTTTGTTAGGGTTTTACTGCTGGGAACAGACACCGTGACTAAGGCAACTTTTTTTTTTTTTTTTTTTTTTAAGATTTTATATATATGAGTACACTGTGACTGTTTTCAGACACACCAGAAGAGGGCATCTGATCCCATTACATATGGTTGTGAGCCACCATGTGGTTGCTGGGAATTGAACTCAGGACCTCTAAAAGAGTCAGTGCTCTCAACCACTGATCCATCTCTCTAATCCCCAAGGCAAGTCTTATAAGGACAACATTTAATTGGGGCTGGCTTCTGGGTTCAGAGGTTCAGTCCATTATCATCAAAGGTGTGAACATGGCAGTGTCCAGGCAAGCATGGTGCAGGAGGAACTGAGAGTTCTACATCATCTGAAGGCTGCTAGCAGAATACTGGCTTCCAAGCAGCTAGGATGAGGGCCTTAAAGCCCACACCCACAGTGCCATGCCCACTTCCAAAAGGCCACACCTACTTGAACAGGGCCACACCTTTTAATAGTGCCACTCCATGGGCTAAGCATATATAAACCACCACCTCCCATTTCACGTTTGTGTAAACATTGCTCCACATTTATTCTCTGACTTGTCAATAAAAGCTGATCAGCCAATGGCTAGGCAGAGGAGAGAATAGGGCAAGACTTCTGCTTCCCAGGGGAGGGAAAAGAGATGGGAGGAAAGAGGGCTTGGCTACGAGAAAACTGACAGGAAGACATCATATAAAAATGCCTGAAGCCCAGAGAGCCAGATCAATACTGTAATGCAAGTATCCTGGGGATTTAGCTGGGAGGTAGCTAGTCAGTTTAGAGGATTAGAATAGGTCAATAGGGCTCAGTGGTTATAAGAGCACTGACTGTTCTTCCAGAGATCCTCAGTTTAATTCCCTGCAACCACATGGTGGCTCACAACCTTCTGTAATGGGATCTGATGCACTCTTCTAGTGTGTGTCTGAAGAAGCCACAGTGTACTCATATAAATAAAAATAAATAATATTTAAAAAAAAGAGAGAGATAGGTCAATAACTGCCCAGGCATTGTATGGTAAAGCTTGATTAAATAAATCTAGTAGTTTCAGTCTCATTTGTTTGTGAGCTAGCCAGGGATAAAGAAAAACATCCACTTATAAAAATGCTATTACAGGTGGGCCAGACCAAGAAAACAAGTTTTTTTTTTTTTTTTTTTTTTTTTGGTTTTTTTCGAGACAGGGTTTCTCTGTGTAGCCCGGATTGTCCTGGAACTCACTCTGTAGACCAGAGACCAGACTGGCCTCGAACTCAGAAATCCGCCTGCCTCTGCCTCCCAAGTGCTGGGATTAAAGGCGTGCGCCACCACCACCTGGCGAAAACAAGTTTAGTAATGTCAATCTGATGGACCAACAGATACAAGATATTTACTCAAATTGTCCTTCCAACTTAAAACTTTCTTCTTCATACTTATTGGATTACTTTTTTCTTTGTTCCTGAGGCTAGGTTTGAAAGGATAGGACAGTAGCTTGGCATAGAATGCTTGCCTAGAATGTTCAAGGGCTGGATTTAAACCCTGTATTAAAAGAAAAAAGAAGAGAGAGAGAAAATATGGGTAACTTATTATAAAAGACGCCTACCTCCTTTGATTGCTCTGTTGTTGTTGCTGTTTGTTTGTTTGTTTTTAAGACAAGATCTCACTGTGTAGCCCTGACTGGCCCAGAACCATCCATGTTGACCAGGCCTTAAATTCACAGAGATACTCCTAATTCTGCCCCCAAGTGCTGGGATTGAAGGACTGTGCCACTGTGGTAGTTTGAATAAAAATGATCCTAAAGGCTAGTAGGGCTAGTAGGGACTGGTGCTATTAGGAGGTGTGGCCTTGTTGGGTTAGGTATGGCCTTGTTAGAGGAAATGTGTCACTGGGGTGGACTTTAAGGTTTCAGTTGCTCAAGCAAGGCCCAGTGTCCCTCTCTCCCTGTTGCCTGTTCACCCAGACATGGAACTCTCAGCTCCTTCTCAACTACCAGGTCTGCCTACATGCCACCATGCTTCCTGCCATGACCATAATGGACTAAAACCACCAATTAAATGTTTTCCTTCAGAAGAGTTGCCATGGTCGTAGTGTCTCATCACAGCAATAGAAACCCTAACTAAGACAGCCACCATTCCTAGCTTGCTGTTTTGTTTTTTAAAACAGGATCTCATCTTATAGCCTAAGATAGTCTAGAATTTACTATGTAGCACAGACTAGCTGGCAGTCTTCCTGTATTCTGGAATTACAAGTGTGTTAGGGATTTGTTGGTGTGAACAGACACCATGATCATGGCAACTCTTATAAAGGAAAACATTTGATTGGAGCTGGTGCACAGTTTCAGAGGTTAGTATATTATCATCATGGGAGGAAGCATGGCACTGTGCAGGCCAACTTGGTGCTGGAGGAGCCAAGAGTTCTATATCTTGGTCCACAGGCAGCAGAGCAAGACTGTGTGTCATACTGAGTGTAGCTTGAACACCCTGAAAGCCTGCTCACACAGTGACACACTTCCTCCAACAAGGTCACACTTCCTAATAGTGCCACTTCCTATGGGCCAAGCATTCAAGTATAGGAGTCTATGGGGCCATTCTTAGTCAAACCACCATATAACACCTACCCACAACTTTCTGTTCAGTTTGGTTTAGTGTGTGTGTGAGTTTGTGTGTTTGTATGTATGTGTGTGTCTGTATGAGAGAGAGAGAGAGAAAAAGAGAGAGGGGAGGAGGGAAGGGGAGAGGGAGGAAGAGAGAGAGAGAGATGTAGAAGGCAAAGGTCAGTTTAGATGTTGTTCCTTAGGCACTATTACCTTGTTTTTGAGGCAAGGTTTCTCACTTGGCCTCACACTGACTTGTCTAGACTGGCTGGCCACTGATTCCCCAGAGATCTGTCTGTCTCTACCTCCTGCTTCCTTAGCACTGAAATTAAAGGCATATTTTTATACGGTTCTGGGGCTTGAACTCAGATGCAATTCTTTATGCTTTATCCCCCGCTTCATCTCTGCTCTTCGTTTCAGCGGTGTCCAAGCTAGACATGTGTTTTATCACTGTCTGTGTCCACTGCCAGTCTCCTCCTCTCCTCTGCTCCCACATCAGCAGTGCTGACATTATACACATGCATCGCTATACCTGGTCCATTCTAGTGTTTAAGATGAACAACCATGTGGGCCAGAGTCATGAACTCCATAATGAAGGAAGGGGCCGAGTCACAGCATTAGTGTCTGAATTAGGAAAGAATAAAATCTATTCCATTTTCCAAACTAACTCACAAACAACAGTCAAACTCCCAGGCTAACTTAAGAAATTGGCTGATGATTTTGATTTTTTTTTTCAATTGCAAAGCAGACCCCCTTTTAAAAAGTGATACTCATATCTGCCTACATAAAATAAACTGTGGTTAAAAACCAAAAATACTTCTTGCTTCAAGAAACATACTTTGTAGTCTAACAGCTAAGCTGGATATCCACAGCATCTGAGCAAGTTCCCATCATGTATCTGGTCCTTGGTCCAAATTCTATAAGAGTAATTGTTGAAAAAAGAATCCTACTGAGTAAGCCCAGCTATTCTTGAGCTTGACACCCTTCTGCCTCAACATGAAAAGTTCCAGGATTACAGATATACTACACCATACCCAGTTTGGTATTAATTTTTAAACTCGAGGTTGCTAGGCAGTCAAGCCAGTCTTGTCCATTCTTGGGCTTTCTGACCTTTGCAACATCTCCCTTCATGACTCAGGAAATAGTATACAGAGCAAAACATATGTGGAACCAAGTTCAGGCAAGCATTCTGCACTAAATAATGAAACAGTTGGTGCTGGCTACATCCAGATACCCAAAGATGAGAAACTCCAGCTAGAAGGCTGGGGAGAGGTTTGGCCATTGCAGTACACATTTTTATTCTGAGCATGAGAGAAGCTGAATCTGAACTCCATATCGGGATGACTAGTGGGGGAAAACCTAGATCTTTCTTAGGTACACACCTATTATCTCACTGCTGAAACAAGAGGCCAGTCCAGCAGAGGCTGCACAATGAGACTCTTGTCAGTAAAATCAAGGAAATCCAAATACGATGAGAAATCTCATCAGCTTGAGGAATGTAAGCCCTTCCTACAGGAAGCTTGCTCTTAGGTCCTTTCTTGCTTTGCAGTCAAACATGAATATCAAAGCTGAAACTACAGGGTGACCTCCATTTTGAGCCATAGGGAGGGAGCCTAAAAAGAAAAAGAGAGCCACTTGCGCTGTTTGAAACCTCAAAGCCCACCCACAGTAACACTTCCTCCAACAAGGTCACACCTATTCCAAGACTATGCCTCCCAATCCTCCCAAGTACTGTCACTTCTGATGACTAAGCAGTCAAACATATAAGCCTAATGGGGCCATTCTTATTCAAACCACCACATATATGTATGGTGTTCTGCTTGCATATATGTGTCTATGCACTATGTGTATGCCTGGGACCCCTGGAGGTCAGAAGAGGGTACTGAATCTCCTGGGACTAGAGTTACAAATTGTTGTGAATGAACTGTGTAGTTGTTAGGAACTGAATCTTGTTCTTAAAAGACAGTCAGTGCTCTTAACAGCTAAACTATCTCTTTAGCCACACACTCTATGTTTTAATAAAAGAAATAGCACATTTTGATTAAACTTGAAACTCCTTTTACCTTCCCATCCCCAACTTATTAGCTATACTCACATATTCACACCCTATTCCCTCAGTCACCCAGAAACTCTGCTCTTCTTTCCTTTCTTCTTTCCTTCCTTCTTTCCTTTCTTTTTTCTTTCTTTCCTTCTTTCTTTCTGTTTTTGGAGACAGGGTCTGTGCAACCCAGGGTGGCGGTGAGCTTCTGATCTCCCTGCCTGTGCCTCCAAGTACTAGAATTATAGGCAGATGCCAATATATTTAGCTTTTGCTGTGATTTGCACTTTAAAAACAAAAGAAAGAAAGAAAGAAAGAAAGAAAGAAAGAAAGAAAGAAAGAAAGAAAGAAAAAAAGAAAGAAAAAGAAAAAAGAAAGAAAGAAAGAAAGAACAAAAGGTGGTGGTGCACACCTTTAGTCCCAGCACTTGGGAGGCAGAGGCAGGCAGATTTCTGAGTTCGAGGCCAGCCTGGTCTACAGAGTGAGTTCCAGGACAGCCAGGGCTACACAGAGAAACCCTGTCTCGAAAAACAAACAAACAAACAACAAACAACAACAAAAACAAAAACAAAAACAAAAAAAGAAAGGAAGGAAGGAAGAAAAAAGAAAGACTGACTTTCCATGTACCTAACATGCCTACTGTGCACTTTATTATAACTTGTCTGGGTCTTGTCTCAGGTAGACTCTCCTTGTCCTCATAGTTATACATATATTATTTCAATGTTTTATTCTTCACATTTAGATGAGATTGGAAAATAAGTTGGAGATTGTTTTGACTTCAAATTTTTCTATACAGTTGATGAAAAAGAACCATAACTATGTACCAGGTAGCTATGTCCTCCAGAGGAGAAGATTCCTTCCTTGGGCTGAAGGGAAGCTCACAGACTCAAGACACTAACAAACCTGCCAGGCTCTGGAAGCCCAGCACTGTTACAGAACTCACAAGGCCCAGGGACAGGGTTGGTGAGCAGAAAACAGCTGCGGGGCATGGGTGAGCCTCAGGGTGGGGCTGGAGTTGTGTAGGCACCTCCAGGGGGCCACTTCTGTGAGTCTTCATTCTTGCTGGGGTAGGCTTCTTAGTGGCCTTGGGCTCACTCAGCCTCCTGTAAGGAACTGCAGGGAACCCATTGTGTGCACCCAGCTTGCCTTGGGTGATATCCAATGAATGTTTATGTCTCCCCAGGAGCATAACTAATAACAGTTAGCTCAGCAGTGAGCCAGTTGCTTGCTATCTTTGTTGGCAAGAAGTGGACATCTTTTAAAAACTATTTTAAAATATAAAATAGGGTGAGGACTTTAAAATATATAATAGGGTGAGGACTTTTTTTTTTCAGAGCTTGGAATATAGTACTTGCCTGAGTATACATGAGTCCTAGATTCGATCCCCAGAGCAACATGAGCAAAGGCTGGGTGTGGTGGCACAGGGCTGCATCTAAGAAGACAGATTGTAAGTTCAAGAACATCCTGTCTACATGGCAAGTGTGAAGCCAGCCTGGACTACATGAGACTCTGTCTCAAAAAAAAAAAATTTTTTTTTTTTTAAATCTATGGTTCGGTTGGTGGTTTAGTCCCTGGGAGCAGAAAATTGCCTTATCTGGTATCAATGGGAGGGGATGCCCCAGCATAGTGGAATGCTAGGGCAGTGAGGCAGGAGTGGGTGGGTGGGTAGGGGAGCACCCTCATAGAGGCAGGGGGCATGGGGTATGGGATAGGAGGCTTGAAGAGGGGAAACTGGGATGGGGGACAACATTTGAAATGTAAATAAATAAAATAACCAATAAAAAATTTATGGTTTGTCTTTTTCTAATACTACTTTTAAAATGTAGTCCTCAAAAAACATTTTGTATCTTTCCACATAATGGCATGGCTTAGAAATTAATGTGACGAATATTTAAGAGCTATCAGGTTGCGTAGCCCAACCATATAATGTCACACTTTGGAGCCTGAAGCAGAGAGATCACAAGTTCTAGGCTAGCTTGAGCTACATAGAAAGTTCCAAGGCAACTTGAGCTACAGAGTAAGGTCCTGCTTCAAAACAGACAAAAACTAGGGGCTAGGGCTGTAGCTGTGGTTACTTTATTTTATTTCATTTTTATTTTGTCTAGCATGTACAAGGCCTTAGAATCAAGCAGAATACAAAAGAAGGTGCTGGGCCCTTGGTGTTAAAGTTTTCCTATTTTGTTCTCCTGAAACCCTCAATGTAGTGCAGTATTCTCTTTGACAACAACCAGGATTTGGGGGACAAAATAAAAGTTCCACAGCTCCTACATCCCATTCCTACAGTATGTGGGGCCTAATCTCAAACCTTTCAAACGAGGACCAGCGTCATCATTAATCTTAAGCTGGAAGTCACTTTGGGCAAAGCTTGAATTCTTCTTGTTAAATTAAGAACAAACTTTTATTTATTTGTTTGTTTAGTTGGTTGGTTTGGTTTGTAAGTGTGGTGTACATGCCACGGCACATGTGTGGAAGTTAAAAGACAACTTGTAAGTGTTGGTTTTCTCCTACATGTTGGTGCCTGGAATCAGACACAGGCTAGCATGGGTATTCGCTGACGTCGTCTCACAGGCCCTGAATTTAAATCGTTGAGCACAGTTTGTACTTAAGTTGGACGTCAAAGCCACAAATGGACTAGAAGCAAAACAAAGCTTGTGTTTCTGGTTCTGCTTGCCTGTTTCCAGTTGAGAGAACTTATCACCAAATTACGCCTTTAATTATGGCTGCTGAAAAGGCAGACTAGGAAAAGATTTCTGTCCTTGGTCATGGTGCTGGTGGTAGATGGGGGAACATTTTGAAGAATGGTAAAATTGAACATTTTTTTGATGCTGGTTTTTGTTGTTTGTTTGTGACAAGGTTTCTCTGTGTAACTCTGGCTGTCCTGGAACTCGCTTGTAGACCAGGCTAGCTTCAAACTCAGAGATCTGCCTGCCTCTGCCTCTCAAGACCCGGGAGGCCTACACCCACCCCTGGCTCAGATTGAACCTTCATTAGACTATTTTTCAGCTTTTGGTAGATGAGCCAGTTGCCCATATTAACTACCCTGAAACATGCTTATGAGTTTATAAGGGAATAAAGGGAAGTCCTTCTTTATTTTTAAGATTTTTTTTTTTTTAGTATATGTATATATGCATGTCTGTGTGTGGGTTTGTGCATGTGTGTTTGAGTGTCCACAGAAGACAAAAGAGGCTTCATATCCCCTGGAATTGGGGTTACAAGTGTTCATGAGCTTCCTGGTGTCAGGGCTAGGAACTGAACCCAGGACCTCCGGAAGAGAAGCAACTGCTCTTAACTCTTGAGCCATTTTTCCCTCCCTTAAAAATCCTTTCTTAAAGGTGTTTTTTCTTGTGCAGATATTTAGTTACTAGAACCAAAATCTGGACAGGGAACCCAGGGCAAGTAGAACTCATCACCAAATAATTTCTCTCTTCTCCTCTTCCAAAGATGACAGGCGCCACAGTCTCTGCTTTGTAGCTTCGCCTACAAGGTGAGTGAAATGCTTTGTACAATACAGTCCCTCGGTTAATAATTGATCTAACTGGGGTAAAAGCCATGTGCCTTTGCCACGATGCATTTTTTCTATTTTTGCAAAGGACTTAGTTACTGCACATTGATAATGTCGCTCAATGCTGTGTCAGCAGACCATTCCAGAACCTAAGCGTATTGCTCACAGTGCTTCAGGCAGCAACAGATAATCTCCTCTGTGCTGATAACACTATAACCTTTCTGATAGAACTGTCTAGAAAAAAAGAAAAAGGGGCCAAAGAGACAAGACCACACTTGGGTGGTGTTTGAAACAGATTGTATATATCTTAAAACTGAGACCATTCATGTGGGCTCCCCTCCCTCCAACACCCTAGGGTTGGAGATTGAATCTGGGCCCTCGAGAACCCTAGGCAAGGCCTGGAAAGAAGGCTCAACAGTTAAGAGCACTAGCTGCTCTTCCACAGTACCCGGAGTTCAAGTCTCAGCATCTACATGGCAGCTCATAACTGTCAACTCCAGTTCTTGATCAGGCACATTCACACAGACATACCCAGAGTAAAACACTCAATGCACATAAAAATACATAAACCTTTTTTTTAAAAAAAAAAGTAAACCGGGCGGTGGTGGCGCACACACTTTAATCTCAGCACTTGGGAGGCAGAGACAGGTGGATTTCTGAGTTCGAGGCCAGCCTGGTCTACAGAGTGAGTTCTAGGACAGCCAGGGCTACACAGAGAAACCCTGTCTCGAAAAACCAAAAAAAAAAAAAAAAGTAAAAAGAATGCTAGGCAAACACTGGGGATGGGGGTGTTTTTAAGTGAGTTTTTATCAAACTATATAGAGATATTCAAAAGAACATAGTATAGGCTGAGCATGCTGGTGCAAGTGTTTAATTCAAGCACTTAAGAGGTAGAGGCAGGTGGAAGTCAGTGAGTTCGAGGCCAGCATAGTCTATAGAGTGAGTTCCAGGACAACCAGGACTATACAGAGAAACCCTGTGTCTAAAAGCCAAAAAAATGAATAAAAACCAAAACCAAACAAACAAATAAACAGAGTAAGTTCAAGGTCAAGCCAGCTAGAGCTACAAAAAAAAAAAAAAAAAAAAAAAAAAAAGACTGAATCTCAATAAACAAAAAACAAAACTCAGGGGCTGGAGAGATGGCTCAAAGGTTAAGAGCACTGACTGCTCTTCCAGAGGTCCCGAGTTCAATTCCCAGCACCCTCATGGTGGCTCACAACCATGTGCAATGGTACTTGAAGACATCCACAGTGTACTCACATAATGTAAATAAAATCTTAAAAACAAAAAGTTCAAGTCATTCGTGTTCAGCTTGCTGAATTTCTGGAAAGCACACAAGTTATAACGTTCAGAGACATGAAGCAGAATGCCATCTCTGCCTGGCTGGCCTCCACGTCCCAGTCACACACTCCTGATCACTTCTTCCTCCTCCTCTCCCTTCTCATCGTGTATGCTTGGGAGACCCTTCACCCTGAGCTGCAGCGTGTGCGCGTGTGCGTGAACTGTTTTCAAAGTCAGAAGAGGGGGTCAAATCCCCTGCCACATGTGTGCCCATTCTGGTTGTTTTATTGTCTCACTAACGTGTTTTTTCCTATCTTTACTCACTCTGGTCAGTGTGGAATGTATTACATCCTGATTTTCTAGTGTATCATATGTAATTTAAATGTGCTTTCCCCGATAACTGGGAAAATTGAAATTGAGTTCCTTTTCTTGAATTTATAAGCAATTTGGATGTCTACCATTCATCTGTCTGTCTATCTGTCTATCTACTTATTTTTAAGACAGGTTCTTTTTATGTAGCCCTGAATAGCCTGGAACTTGGCATATATACCAGCCTAGCTTCAAAGTCACAGAGATCTGCATGCACATGAGTCTGGCCCATACTGGTTTTGACTGACTTGGTCTTTGAGCAGGGAATTGGAGGTACTGTCAGTTCAGAAGTGCAGCAGCCCAGCCATGTCCAGAAACCAGTGTCTCACGGCTCTTCTGCCCATCTTCCAGATGGAGAAGTCGTCAGATGCCTCTAGGTGCAGACATTTACACGCACAGATTACTGCTGCTCTCAACTTTGGTTGGAGAACTTTCTCTGGCTATGGACAGCAGTTAATGCAGAGACCCGTAACTGGTTAAAGAACTTAAGTAAGAACCATTGAGCATTCAGCCCTAAATGGGATGTTTGTATCCACTCTCGGAAGGCCCAGAGAACACTGCAGAAGATGAAGCAGAAACTCTACTTCTGTCCTGAGGGCTGAGAGGCACGGTGCAATGGTAGAGCACTTGTACAGCATTCTCAGTGCCCAGATTTAATATCCAGCACCACATTTAAATAAAAGAAAATAACTTACTGATACCATAGCTCTTTTTTTTTTTTTTTTTTGGTTGGTTGTGGATTGTTTGTGGGGGTATTGCAAGAACTCTCTCCATTGAGACTTAAGCATCTACCCCTCCTTGTGAGACACCAAGAACGAACAAAAGCAGGATTCTACCAAAGTCCAATGTGGGGAACTCACAGAGCACGGGCTAAGGTTACCTATAGGGGAACTTACAGAGCATAGGCTAGGGTTACTTATAGGGGAACTTACAGAGCATAGGCTAGGGTTACTTATAGGGGAACTCACAGAGCATAGGCTAGGGTTACTTATAGGGGAACTTAGAGAACATGGGTTAGGGTTACTTATAGGGGAACTCACAGAGCACGGGCTAGGGTTACTTATAGAAGCACTAGTGACCCCAAACAGCCATACCACCAGAACAATCTTACCCTAGTTCCTCAGCCATTAACGAATGTTAAAGAATGGCACCAAAGACGGAGGAGAAGCCTCATCACTCAGAGTAAAACAAAAGGTTTTAGTTTGTTCTAACCAACTGTGACCCGTTAATCATTTACATTAGTTATCCAGGGAAACCATTCAAATCTGCACTCCCATGTTTAACAAGTTTCATTCTTGTATATTTATGTGACCAACTGCAGGATAGGAAGCCATTACAGCACATGTTTTTTAAAGGACTAAGCAAACTGAATGGCCTAGCCTGGCCTTGACTTCTCTCTCCAGGGTTTTTTTGTTTGTTTGTTTGTTTTGTTTTTTGTTTTTTTCCAGACAGGGTTTCTCTGTGTAGCCCTGGCTGTCCTGGAACTCACTCTGTAGACCAGGCTAGCCTCGAACTCAGAAATCTGCCTGCCTCTGCCTCCCAAGTGCTGGGATTAAAGGTGTGCACCACCACCGCCTGGCTTCCAGGGTTTATTTTTTAAACATCACTTCATCCTGCCATAGAGGTTTTCAAATGACATCGATTTATTTTTATCTTAATAAGGACTGTCATAAAGACAATTGAGCTACCTATTCTGTACTCTCCAGTGCTACCCTATGGGAGTGGATATTAGCACTTGATACCAGCTGCATCAGGGCAATTCATAGTAACTGTCATAGCTACCAAATGCAACCCAGAACAGAGGGGATTTGAGGACAAAGGTTTTATCAATTTGGGAATTTGTTTTTGATTTTGTTGTTGTGTTGTTGTTTGAGACAGAATCTTTCTTTTTATTTATTTATTTTTTAAAGATTTATTTATTTATTTATTGTATGTGAGTACTCAGTAAACTGTCACTTTCTTCAGACACACCAGAAGAAGGTGTCAGATCCCGTTACAGATGGTTGTGAGCCACTATATGATTGCTGGGAATTGAACTCATGACCTCTGGAAGAGCAGTCAGTGCTCTTAACCACTGAGCCATCTCTCCAGCCCAAGACAGAACCTTTCTATTTCTATAACCTGATTGGCCTAGAACCTGCTGTGAAGTTTTAAGGCTATATCTTTGAAGTGTTTAAAGACATGCATACATAAGGGTACATAAATGTGCTCACACATATCTTTGAAATCTTGTTTGTAGTATTAGTTATGTAATATTAGTCTCACATTGTAGAGACAGAAAGGGTAAAGCTGAAAAATGAAGTGCTTTGCACAGGGTCACACACTGAGCCACTTACCAGAGTTGGTTTCTGGTCCTGACCACCTGCAGCCAGGGCCAGAGCTGTATCAGTCCACTCCACTACAAGTTTGAGAAGACACAGAACATGGACACATCCTAGTGAGGGATGCAATGGGAAGGTTAGAGATTCAGGCTTCAGTCCATTCAATCCATTCAGTTCATTTGATTTTTTTTTTAACTAAAGTAACAGAAAGACCATACCTGTCTCTAGCCTTGATGGAGTCAAGGTCTACATTTAAGAGACTAGTCCCAACATGAGCATCTACTCCAAACCTAGTCAATGCTAGGTTCTACTTGCATAAAAGAAAAATGAATAATCAGATACAGTCTCAGCTGGTGTTAATTAAAATGTACAGTCCCAAGTAGGAGACACATATTAAATAAGCAAGTAGGCAGAGGTGGGTAATGCTTTAAATTATACATGGAAGGAAAGAAATGTCCTGTTGGGGAAGAGGGTAGAACTGTGCATGGACTTAGAGCAGTGGTTCTCAACCGGTAGGTCACGACCTCTTTGGCAAACCTCTAGCTCCAAATAGTTACATTATGATTCATTATGTAGAAAATTATAGTTATGAAGTAGCAATGAAATAATTTTATGGTTGGGAGTGACTTAATGGAGGAGGGAATAGTCAAAAGAATGGAGTGCTAAGTGTGGACATGCCCATTACTGCAGCACCTGGGAGGTAGAGGTCAGAGGATCAGGAGTTCAAGATCATTCGTGGCTACATAGTGAGTTCAAGGCAAGCACTGGCTACATCAGGCAAACAACAGGCAAGGATTGAAGGCTGTTGTATTGAATGGAGACAGGTGACATCCTAGCCCACAGCTAGATTATGCAGAGCCCTAGGGACTCTACAGTGGGCTTTGAACTTCATTCCAAAACCAGTGGAAAATCATTATCAGATTACAAGTGAGACCTGGTCTGGAAAAGGGTTCAAGGCCCTTGCAAAAGTAATTTCATGAAAGACACATGGTTTCTGGGCTGTGTAAGGAGACAATGGTGAAGAGAACCTGGCAGGGCAAAGAGGGCAGCAGGCCCTAGGCTTAGGGACTGAAAGGTGAAAGCAATGTGCTGGAAAGTCACTGAGTCATGGGAGGAGGAAAACGGTAGAGAAGGTTTCGTTTTATGTTGTGACCATCAAAGTGAACAGTGATGACAGGGCAGACGGTCCTCACGTGGGGACAGTAATGACGTGGCTGGGACCCTACACAGGGATTGAAAACATTTTGCCCTTTGACTCTGTCACCCCACTGGGAGGACGCCATGGGTTTCAAATACTGTGGTCTGTCACTTCTCCTTTGCAGAAGCAGCTGGAAAATGAAAGTCTGGATTCCCCAAAGTACAGCCCTGCCCTCTGCTGGTAAATTCTGGTAGATACCCAAGAAACTAAGCTGCAGAAATTGCACGCACAGGCCGCAAAGACAGAAAGCTACACTACATATGTTTTAGTTACTTTTCTTTTTTTTTTTTTTTTTTTTTTTTTTTTTTTTTTTTTTTGGTTTTTCGAGACAGGGTTTCTCTGTATAGCCCTGGCTGTCCTGGAACTCACTCGTAGACCAGGCTGGCCTCGAACTCAGAAATCCGCCTGTCTCTGCCTCCCAAGTGCTGGGATTAAAGGCGTGCGCCACCACCGCCCGGCTTACTTTCTTTTTTTTTTTTTTTTTTTTTTTTTTTTATTTTTTTTTAGGGTTTTTCGAGACAGGTTTCTCTGTGTATCCCGGTGGCTGGAACTCACTCTGTAGACCAGGCTGGCCTCGAACTCAGAAATCCGCTGCCTCGCACTCCCAAGTGCGGGATTAACGGTGTGCGGGCACACCGAACCGCTGACTTTTCTTTTATAGTAACAAAACACCACAACAAAGCATCTAATTAAAAAAAATTTAATTTGACTTACTGTTTCAGAGGACTAACTTCATATGGTGGACAAAGGCATGGCAGCAGGAACAGCTGAAAGATCACTCTCGAACCACAAGTAAGAGTCAAGAGCACACTGGAGTACAGAGACTTTGAAAGTCAAAGCTACTCCAGGACACACGCTCTCCAACCAAGCCACACTCTAATCCTTTCCAAACATGTTCACCAACTGGGCCCACTCATCCAAAGCACACCCCATTACACATCCCTTCAGAAACTTTGTCAAATTTGTGCTCAAATGATCTCTCACAACTAATTACCCTCTGTAAGTAATGGCAGATCATGTTACCACAGAAGAAAAGCACCACATGGGAAGCTAAAGTACACAAACTGGTCTATAATTGTGTTCTCACTTTCTTTTGTGAATGATTTAATAAGTAGATGTAGCAATAAGAAACTTAATGATCTCTAACGACACTTTAAAAAGGTGTAACATTACAAATTACAAACAAAACAACCAGATTAAGTAAGAATGTTTAGTAGTCGAGACTTCTTTACTTTTCTACTACTCACTGTTCTGACTGCTGTTTGTATTTGTTTAGAGTTCCTTGTGTACTCAGTGGCCTTGTGTTCATTAACAGCCGGTACTTGATTGAATTCTCTGTCTCAGACTTAAGCACTGGGATACAGGAGTGGCACCCCAACCAGCTGCCACCGTTCTGATTTTTAACACCAGAGATGAGCTTACGCTGTTCTTGACTATCATATCAATGAAGTCAACAGAATGACCTCTTGTATTGTGCCTCCTTGGCTTAACATATACCTCTGTGATCTCCCAAATTGTGTATTGTAATAAATTCCTTTAAAACTCTTCCAACTTTTCTTTAAGGTTTACATGTATGTATAGATGCCTTTGGAGGACAGAAAGCATAGATCCCAGGAGTTGGAGTTACAAGCCACTGTAGGTATTGTGGGTTTTGTCTTAAGATTTATTTTTATGTATATGAGTACACCATTGCTGTCTTCAGATACATCAGAAGAGGGCATCAGATCCCATTACAGATGGTTGTGAGCCATCATGTGGTTGGCTGGGAATTAAACTTAGGACCTCTGAAAGAGCAGACAGTGCTCTTAACTGCTGAGCCATCTCTCCAGCACAGGTATTGTGTTTTATAAAACGTAGTATAATGCGGCAGGAAGGAGTATCTTAGCAGACCTGGCTAAGGTGTCCCCCTGAACAACCAAGCCATATGTCAGACCTAGTATGAAGAAGGTTTATTGACAGGAAGGAAGCCGGGCGGTGGTGGCACACGCCTTTAATCCCAGCACTTGGGAGGCAGAGGCAAGCGGATTTCTGAGTTCGAGGCCAGCCTGGTCTACAGAGTGAGTTCCAGGACAGCCAAGGCTATACAGAGAAACCCTGTCTCGAAAAAAACAAAACAAAACAAAACAAAAAAGACAGGAAGGAAAGGGGACCTGGAAAAGGGGTAGAGGCAGAGGAAGGAGGGGGACAGAGAAGGACCGAAAGAGAAAAAAGAGGAAGAGACTGGCTGAGAACACATGGGAGAGAGAATAGGAGGTTAAGAAGAGAGAGAGAGAAGAGACAGAGACAGAGAGAGATTGAGAAGCCAAGCTATCCTTCTTTTTTGTTGTTGTTGTTGGTGTTTTTGTTTTTGGTTTTTTGGTTTTTTCGAGACAAGGTTTCTCTGTGTAGCCCTGGCTGTCCTGGAACTCACTCTGTAGACCAGGCTGGCCTCAACTAGAAATCCGCCTGCCTCTGACTCCTAAGTGCTGGGATTAAAGGCTTGGCCACTGCTGCCCGGCAAAGTTGGTTTTTTGTTTGTTTGTTTGTTTGTTTTGTTTTTTTTTTGGGGTTTTTTTCCCCCAGGCTGTGAGACGGACTCACAGCAGAGGCTGGACTTGAACTCGGGAGAGACGGCCGCCTCGGGCTCCCGAGCGCAGCGACTACAGCAGTCAAGCTGTCCTTCTTATACACTAGGTTGGCTTAAGCCTTTGCTAGGTAGCTGTTGGGCAGAGCCTAGAGAAATTGCCAACAGTAGGTGTCCCAATACAAGTGCTCAGGATCAAACTCTGTTCCTCTTCAACAAGTTCTCTCAGCCTCTGAGCCACCTCCCAGCCCAGCAGTCCACACTCTAACACAGGAGTTCTTGCAAAGGACCCGAGTCTGGTTCTCAGCAACTACACTGAGTAGATCACACCTGCCTGGAACCCCAGCTCCAGGGATCCCAAACCATCTTCTGGCCTCTAGGGATACCCATATGCCTGTGTACATACACAGATGCAAACACATAAATTAAAAAGACATAATTTTTAAACTAATTCTATTTTAAAATGCACCAACATTGTGAGACATGGCAACTCAGACCTATAATCCCATCACTTGAGAGGCTAAGGCAGGATGATTCCCAAACGTTGAAGGACAGCCTGAGCTACATAGTGAATTTCCAGCCAGGCTGAAATATAAAAGGAAAAAAGTCAAGTGGTTTTATTTATTGTGTAGCTGATGGGAATTTGAGTCACTTCAAGTTCATGACTGTATTCGAGGGGGCACAGTAAAGAAGCCAATGAAATGGACACCTTATGGTATGGTTAAAGAGAAGGTTTCTGTTGTAAATATGAGAGAGAAAATATCTAGAGGGAGGGAACCCTGGGAAGAGGCCAGGATGCTACTAACACGGAGGTTTCCAGATGTATAACATGTGCTTGTGTGTAGGGCCTGAGGGAGCCTGGAGAACTGACCAGCTTTGATATGGAACCACAGGTTTGTGCCAATATCTTAGCTTCGACTGCTGTGAGCAGACCCCATGACCATGGCAACTCTTATAAGGAAAGCATTTAACTAGGGCTGCTGTTCAGGTTCACTGTTATCATGGTGGAAAGCATGGCAGAGTGCAGGCAGACATGTTACTGGAGAAGTAGCTGAGAGTTCTACATCTGGATCCACAGGCAGCAAGAAGAGATAGACTCTGGGCTAGGAATGGGCTTTTGGAACCTTAAAGCCCAGCTCCAGTGACACACTTCTTCCAACAAGGCCACACTTACCCTGACAAGGCCACACCTCCTAATCCTTTCAATAATGCCACCCCTAAGCATTTAAATCTGTGAGCCTATGGGTGCCATTCTTTCTCAAACCACCACAAGAACCATGTCTCTTGTGCCAGGGGCAAGGAAACTATTCTGTTTGGGGTGGGGCACCTATTTCCAAGCTCTTGAGGAATGCTGGCTTTTATCCTAACCACCAGAAACCCTTCTATAATCCAACATGAGTTCATTTCTGGATATATGGAGTGCCTGAGACCTACCAATGGCTTTCACACAATAGGCTGGCTAGTTTTTTTTTTTTTTTTTTTTTTTTTTTTTTTTTTTTTTTTTTTTTTAATGCCAGTTTGACACAAGCTAGAGTCATTCTGGAAAAGGGAATCTTAACTGAAAAAATGCTTGGCCTGTAGGTAAGTCTATATGGCATTTTCTTGATTGATGATGATGGGGAGGGCCCAGTGTCACTGTGGAGGACACCTACCATTCCTGAGTGTGGTGGTTCTGTGTGTGTGTGTGTGTGTGTGTGTGTGATGAGAGAGAGGAAGAGAGAGAGGATGTATGATGAGAGAGAGAGAGGATGTGATACTGAATCTCGCATATGATACATGAAGGTCCTGTTCCCCAATAGGATCTGATCAATCAATGACTGGCGCTAGCATCCAATTCTGAGGCAGAATAGGCAGGACTTCCAGTTTTCCTGTAAGGCCGGCTAGCAGAGGCAGGAAGGAGAAAAGCTTCATGGTTCAGGTGGAAATATCGCCAATTGAGATCCTCCGGTGGAGTGCCATTGACTGTTTACCAACTAGGCTGGAGTGCAGACAGATATTAGAAACATAATTAAGCTGAGGTGATTTAGAGTGCGAGCTGGGAATAAAAAGAAGGGCAGGATAACCGATGAAAAGCTTAAAATTGTGAATTGAATTGGACTTATCCAATATAGTTCAAGTAAGTGGTGTCATTCCTCGCGTATCCAGGAACCGGCAGGCTGTAGTGCAGTTCTCCTGGAGCTTAAAATGGGATAGCAAAAACTGCACACTACAGATGGTGCCCAATATGGGGCAAGAATCCACTATTAATTTAGGAATTCTCGGATGATAACACACACACACAAACACAACAGAAAAAAGAAGATGAAAGTGTGAAGAAGAGGGCAAAGCCATGCTGGGCAGAACGACTTAAGCCAGAGCGACACCATGCTGTGCAGTCAGACACACCAGGATGAAGGCGTGAAGAACAAAATAGCTAAAATGCTTTCTAAACAGGTCTCAAAGGTTAAGTTTTAAACTTGGTGTAATACATATTTTTTTTTTTGGTTTCTTTTCTGAGGTACAGGATTATCATAAGCCTGCATCGGAACTACAGCAGACCAGCTGAGCCCGAAATAAAACTCCCCATAACAAAACAAAAGTTGGGACTAAATAGCAAACATCAACGAGGTAAAAGTTTAGGGTTTAAATTATCTAGAATCTTAAACATATTTACTGAGTGATTTCGGGATTTCTTCCTGAGGTCAGAACAAATAAGCCTTAAAACGGGAAGGACAGAAGCCAGTGGGAATTCTAAGTAATATTAAGTACAAAAGCCAAAAGTCTAGAGTAACATGACACAATGCTTCAAGAGTGTAAAGTTTGTAGGGTAATTGCTCATTGATCTTTAAACATGATTTTATCATGTTAAATTTCTGGGATGTTCTGGTGGTTATGACAAAAATGAGAAAAATAGGCTAAACTGTAATGAGAGCGAATTTAATTTAAGTAATCAAATTTAATTCAGAAAGTTATCTCATGAAGTTAGGTATGGACAGGAAACGTCTATTGGATTAAATTTGCGTAGATTGTCTTATATTTGCTTTGATGTTTATTCATTAAAATAGTGTTAAGAGTTCTAAAAAAATTCACAAGACATGTGTGAAGATAGTCAGCTAAACATTTACATTGAGCCATGTACTAGTAAAAATGTTATTTAAAAAAGACTCTACAAAAAATTATGTCTTCGAACATGTTAAAGACTGAACACATTTCCATCTAAATGATCACTTGACAGTCACAACCCATACAAAACTATTTCCCTTTTTTTTTTTTTTAGGTTTTTCGAGACAGGGTTTCTCTGTGTAGCCCTGGCTATCCTGGAACTCACTCTGTAGACCAGGCTGGCCTCGAACTCCGAAATCTGCCTGCCTCTGCCTCCCAAGTGCTAGGATTAAAGGCGTGCGCCACCACTGCCCGGCAAGACAGGGTTTCTCTGAATAGTCCTGGCTGTCCTGGAAACTCACTCTGTAGACCAAGCTGGCCTCGAACTCAGAAATCCACCTGCCAGCCGGGCGGTGGTGGCGCACGCCTTTAATCCCAGCACTTGGCAGGCAGAGGCAGGCTGATTTCTGAGTTCGTAGGCCAACCTGGTCTACAGAGTGAGTTCCAGGATAGCCAGGGCTACACAGAGAAACCCTGTCTCGAAGAAAAAAAAAAGATAATCTTCATAAACATCAAAAATCCACAAAATATAACATTGAATGTTATTTCTTTCTTTCTTTCTTTTTCTTTCTTTTTTTTTTTTTTTGGTTTTTTTCGAGACAGGGTTTCTCTGTGTAGCCCTGGCTGTCCTGGAACTCACTCTGTAGACCAGGCTGGCCTCGAACTCAGAAATGAATGTTATTTCATTATTAAGGAGTTTTTGACTATGAGACATGCTTCCCCATTCTCCTTCAAAGAAAAATTGAGCATTGTTACCTCTAGGCAAGGTTATTTATCATGGCTTGGTAGCCACAGAACAGAAATTGTCTATTTCATCTACAGACAAAATACTGTCCAAAAAAAGACACACTATACAAAATAGTCAACTGATATCTCTGCCAAGACAGGGTAAAACAGTTCTTTATAATCCTGCTTTACAAAAGTTTGTCAGATGATCCTGGGCCAAAAGGCTAAAGACAGATGCTCCAACGTTATAAAAAATTAGGGGCTGTCCAGGTAGTCAGCTGTCTCTATAATTGTTTAAGTTTTAGAAGCTATGTTTGGTGCCTTCTATATACTCAGACAATATTTAATTTATTCTCAATGTTCTGAAGGGGTTAAAGACCAGTTATAGTCTCATAATCAAACTCAAGTTGTTTAACATTGAGAGGTTATAAAGTAAAAGATATTATTTCAGATGGTGTTACAGGCTAAAATATAAACATAATTCAGGGATAAAATTATAACTCTTTATGTTAGAAATGATAGAATCATTAATTAACAAATATAATAGACTAGATATTATTTGTAAATCATACTTTATAATTTACATGATTATAACGGTTTTGTTCAATTTATGTCTGAGAGAAAAGTTGCTTTTCAAAAATTGGACAGAAAAGGTGAGTATGTAGGAGTGTGGTTCTGGTGCTTTGATCGGGAATCTGTGTGTGGGAAGGAGAAAGCCTCACCATGCTTCAGAGGGAGAAAGAGCAGTCAACCATTCGAGATCCCGGGCAGAATGGCCATGGGTTGGGTCTGTGGCTGGGTCTGGGGTAACAGGTGAGATATTAAAAACATAACTAAGCTGAGGACAGATTTAGGGGGCTAAACAAGGAGAAGTTAACTGAGTAACTAAAGTTGAGGGCAGATTTAGGGTACTGAGCTGGGAGTGAAAAGAAGCGTGCAATCGTCAAGAGAGGCTTAGAAGAGCCCAGCCATTGAGCTAAAGCATAGCAAAATAAGCTCATGCGTATGTGTATCTTTCATCCAAAGATCTGAGGAAACTTGAGCAGGGTTGATAGTGCAGTCCTCCCAGAGCTTAAAACGGGGCAACAAAAACAACATGCTACAGTCCTGGGTTGTATAAGAAACACAGGCTGAGCAAGCCATGATGAGCAAGTCAATAAGCAGCTCCCCTCCACAGCCTCACCATCAGTACCTCTAGGTTCCTGAGTTCCTGTACCAACTTCCTTCAGAGGCCAACTGTTGAATAGAAGTATAAGCAGATAAAGCTTCCTCTCAAATTGATTTTGGTCATGGTTTTTAATCAAAGCAATAGAAGCCAAACTACACAGAATGCCATCCTTCTGGCATGGTAGAGGGGAGGAAAGCAAAGGGGGTAGAGGAAAAAAAATGATGAGGAGGAGGAAGAGGAGGAGCAGGAGGAAGAAGAGGATATACAATGAGAATTGCCAGATGCTCTTACTAGATGACTGCCCAGTGTTTTCCATCAAGGCTTCCCACCAGCCCCCTATGGGAACATTGATTCATTCATATCTGTAATACTTTCTATTGCTAGGTGGATTTTTTTTATATATATATATTCTGGTGTTTATATCCTCTGATGTTAGTTAATAAACAGAAAGGCTTTCAAAGAGTTACTTAGAGACTCTTGAAGCTTCAGTACCACAGAGAGGCTAAAGTAGCTGATAAGATGGAGGAGCAGGGTGTGCTGAACAGGACTCCACTTCCTCCAAGGGCAAGACCATACAAGCTTCTTATAGACCAGTGTGGCTGCTAGACCCTTCTTTGGCCCATCCCCAAAGAAGTCTTGGAATCCTGAGTGGCATGAAAAAAATGACAAGGAACAGGCAAAAATGACATTCAATGGAGGGGCTAGTTCACAGTCTGCAGCACTGTCTCCAGGGAGCCCAGCACAGGAATGTCTGAGACTACACAGGACAGACCCAAGGGTCTCTTCCCAGAGAGGGCGAACTGCACTGGTGCCGTCCCGTCCTTCATCTGGCCTGGAAGAGGAGATGGTGTAGGGAACAGGAAGAGAATCACAGCAGGCAGAACCAGAGAGCTTACCCCACCCTCACCTTGCCTGGTGACTTCTCAGCCCTGAAACAGGCCTGATCAGGGAGAAGAAGAGAAGGTTCAAGTTAGGCAACAGTATGGAGTTATGACTGAGCCAGCCATCTTAACCTTTTAATTACTAAAACATTCTCGATAAGCCTCACACCCTGAAACTGTTCCTCCTAAAGACACACTTACTTCTGGAACTCCATACTTTCTGTTGCTCAGACCCAAAACCAACTCCTTCACTCCACACTGTACCAATGAGCTATCTCTCCATTACAGTCTCTATGGCTTGAAATAAAAGAGCAATCCAGCATAGTTTGGGGGTTTTTCTATCTAGGACTCCTGCTTTGAGGACAGTAAGAATCAGTAGACTTTGAAGGAGTATTTTGGTTTTTACTCTTTTTATTTTTTGAGACAAACTCTCCTGTAGCTAAGGCTGTCCTCAAAACTCTTTATGTAAACAAAGACGTCCTTGAACTTCTCTCCCATCTTCCCTGGGATTCCCTGAGCTCCGTGGAATGTTTGGCTGTGGGTCTCTGCATCTATGTCCATTGACTGCTGGGTGAAGTCTCTCTGATGACAGTTATGCTAGGCACCAATCTATAAGTATAATGGAATATCATTAGGAAACATTTCATTGATTTTTTTTTTTTTTTGTCCTCAAACCTCTGATCTTCCAGCTTCTACTGCCCAAGTGCTAGGGTTACTTGCTTAGGCCATAACACTGGCTGTTTCATTTTATGAGAAAAGTTCATCTGTAGCCCAGGATGGCCCCAAACTTGCCATGTAGCCAAGGATAGCCTTGAACATAAAGACTGCTCAGAGTCACTCTCAGACAAGATAAACCTCAAAAAAAAAAAAAAAAAAAAAAATCTCAGAAGAGCCAAGTTGCAAAGATTCTGAGACCAGAGTGGCCTTCTGGAAGAAGCAGAAACATCAGAGCTGCCTGGAAGAGGTTTAGACCAACTGAATCACTTGGAAAGACCCTCTGCAGTCTGTTTAGCTGCCTGCAAGCTGCGTAATGTACTGCAGGTTTCCAGATTTTGTAGCTGCTATCTATGTTGGGCCTTGGTGATGCAGCTGTCATTGAGTCATTTCTGCTCCTGTAAGTGACCCTTCACCTATATTCCGTGAAGTAACCCCAATGAAACCCATTGGCTCACCAAGTTGGACTTTGATGGTATCTATACTTTGGTCTGTTGTGGGCTCTTTATCTGGGTGAGTAGATGTGCGTGTTGTTGTGTCTCCCCAGGAAGAATCTAGTCATAGGACACCATGACTTACAGAGTTTAGGTTTTCTAAGTTTATGAAGAAACGCTCTGTCTCTCCTTTCGTACACTTGTGCTACTAAAGGCTAAAACCTCCAAATAACAATAAAGACCTGAGGAGAGAACTATTACCTCATAAAAGTAAAACAGCTGTAGTTGCTAATTTATCATTGCTTACGTTGTTAATCCATGGAATCATGAGGACATCTATGTGGGCTTATGGACAAGTCCCCTAACTGCCCAAGCATTCTCCCCATGAAGAAGGGGAATCCAAGATCATCAGAGTGGCAGAATGAGCCTTTCCAGGGCTTCTACTCCATGACAATGTCCATTTAAACAACTACCCACATACAAAAGTATCTTCCCAGGAGCTGAGAAAACCAGGTGAGAAGTTACAGTACTCAAATGTAGCAAAAAACACCACAAGGTGCCTTGAAGAAAGCACGAGACAATTTTACTTTATATGCAGTCTAATCCCTTTTTCTTGGGAACCCCAGAGAACTGGGGACCACTGGGCCTGCCCCACTTAAACACAGTGGCAATCAGGTGTATGCAGATCCAGATGTCTGGTCAGTGCTAATGACAGAGACTCCCAGGATGCCCCAGTAACAGGTGAGATCTTTCAGCCTCAAGCTCCATTCTTGCTCCTGGTCCAGATCAGCAGAATCAACCCTGTTTATACAGCCCCAGACTTCAGATACCCTGCCGGGCCAGGTCAGCTCATCTCCCTAGAAGCTCCAATGACAGGCACGGACCACTTTAGGACTGAAATTTCTTACTAATAGGAATAAGAATTTTAGAGAGTCAAATGAAGTTGAAAATTATTTTTAAAAATCTATTTGTCAGCTGTGTTATTGGTAGTGGCACAAGCCTTTAATCTCAGCCGTTGGTAGGCAGAGGCAGGTGGATCTCTGTGTGTTCAAGGTCAGCCTGATTCACAGCAGGTAGTTCAAGAACAGCCAGAGGTATACAGAGAAACACTGTCGGTGGAAAGGAAAGAAAGAAGAAAAGAATCTATTTGTCTACATTGTTTCTCTCTCTTTCTCTCTCTCTCTTTGTTTTTTTCGAGACAGGGTTTCTGTCCTGGAACTCACTCGGTAGACTAGGCTGGCCTCGAACTCAGAAATCTGCCTGCCTCTGCCTCCCAAGTGCTGGGATTAAAGGCGTGCACCACCACCTCCTGGAGTCCCCAGCCTTTCAAAGCTCTTTCTGTCCAGGACCACAAATACTGAAGAGTTCTATGTGTCTTCCTTGTCTATTTTCATCTTAAATATTTTTATCTCATTTTTAGTTGTATGTATACCTGTGTGTCTGGGTGTGTGTATCTGGGAGTGCAGGTGCCCTTGGAGTCTGGTGTAGGACATCAGATTCTCCTTAGCTGCAGTTGCAGGCAGTTCTGAGCTACCTGACGTGGGTGCTGGGAACCAAACTTGAGTCCTCAGGAAAACCAGTACATACAAAACCAGCTGCTGAGACATCTCTCCAGGCTGTTTGTTTTTCTGAGAAGAGTCTCACTGTGAAGCCCTGATTAGCTTGGGACTTACTATGTAGATCGGGCTGGTCTCAAACTCACAGAGATCCACCAGCCTCTGCCTCCTGAGGGCTCCACCACACATAGCATCTATGTGTTCTCTTTTATAATATATTCTAGAAATCAGAACTCATGTAGGAAAACTTTGTTTAAAGAGTCATCGTCATTATCATCACCATTATCATCATCATCAAGGTCTGAGAGTTGCTGAGGAAAACCCAGACTCAAACAGTATGCAAAAACTAAGAGTGTTTATTATGCAGAATCAACCAACAAACAGGGTTAGCCGTTCATACAAAATGGTGACAACCAAATGAGCTTGCAGGCTCTTTTTAAGTACAGCTAAGGGAATTTTAGGGATGGTTTTGTCATTTTTAATATGATTGGCTAGGTAAGCAGCAGTTACATTAATATATTTTTAATTGGTTGCTATATTAGCTTTACCATTTTTGGTCAGACCCTAGAGAAATTCCAGGAACTGTCTTAGTTCTTGAGCTGACTATCTCTCTCTTAGCTAGATGTCAGGGTCATTGATTATTAATGGCCCGTTGTCTGTGTTTTCCCCCAACCCGCCCCCCCAGCCTTGCATGCTTCTTTGGGAAGCTAAAGCTTAAGGCCTAACATGGCTGCTCCTTCTAAAATGGAGTGAGTTAGTCCTCTCAATCTTCATTATTATTGTTTTTTGAGACAAGGTTTCTCTGTGTAGCCTTGGCTGTCCTGGAACTTGCTCTGTAGACCAGGCTGGTGAACTCACAGAGATCCACCTGTCTCAGCCTCCCAAAGTGCTTCAATTATAGGCATGTTCCACCACTGCCTGGCTAAAAGTTATTATCTTTATTTTGTGTGTGTGTGTGCGTGTGTGTGTGTGTGTGTGTGTGGTGTGTGTGTGTGTGTGTGTGTGTGTGTGTGAGAGAGAGAGAGAGAGAGATGAGAGAGAGAAAGAGAGAGAGAGAGAGAGAGAGAGAGAGAGAGAGAGAGAGAGAAAATGTATATATATGTGCATCATATGTGTGCAGGTGCCCTCATAGACCAGAAGAGTCTGTGGGCTAGGGTCTCACTTTGTAGTCCTGATGATGCCTGGCCTTGAACTCAGTATGTAGACCAAGGCCTCAAACTCACAGAGATCCACCTGTCTTTCCCTCCCAAGAGCTAGGATTAAGGACTTGATCATACCAAGCCTACTTCTTCTTATTATTGGTGATACTCATGCCTATAATCGCAGCACTTGAGAGGCAAAGACAGAATAACAATGCACTCTACCATTGAACAATATACCCACCTGTAGTCCTTTAAAAAAAAAAATTAAGTAAAATTCAGACACCAGGCTACAACACTTGCTGTGTAGCCCAGAATGGCCCTTTATGTTAGCCTCAGAGAAACAGAGATTAGAGGCATGTGCTACCATTCTGGGCAATGCTTCAATTTTTAATTTTTAAAAAAATATGAGCCGGGCAGTGGTGGCATACGCCTTTAATCCCAGCACTTAGGAGGTAGAGGCAGGTGGATTTCTGAGTTTGAGGCCAGCTTGGTCTACAGAGTGAGTTCCAGGACAGCCCAGGCTACACAGAGAAACTCTGTCTGGAAAAACAATAAAAACTATATAATATATTATTATATTAGTGTTTTGCCTGCATGCATGGAGTGTGTTCCTGTGTGCCTGGTACCTACAGAGGCCAGAAGAGGGCATTGGATCCTCTGGTACTGGAATTAAGAATCTTGTGAGTAGTGAGATTCAAATTGCATCCTATGGAAGAATAACAAATATGCCCAGCAACTGAGCCCCAAATACGTGAGGTTTTGATAACACTCTTGGTCGGATTGAAAGTATGGAAGTTCTTGTCTAGTGTTAGGCAATTTAGCAATAACTGTGAACTAGTGGTTTTCAGAGCTGACATGTAGGATGGAGCTGTTTCACAGTGGTGTTTATGAGCTGCTGTTGTTTCATTTCCTAGCATCCAGACATCAAGCTTCTGTGGAAGTGTGGGCTACAAAGCTCTTGAGAGGGAGAGACTAGAGGGATGGCTCAGTGGTTAAGAGCACTGACTGTTCTCCTAGAGGTCCCGAGTTCAATTGCCAGCAACCACATGGTAACTCATGATCATCTGAAATTGGATCTGTTGCCCTCTTCTGGTGTGTCTGAAGACAGTGAAGACAGTGATGGTGTACTCACATACATAAAATAAATAAATCTTAAAATTAAAAAAAAAAAAAAAGTTCCTGAGATGGTCCCCTCTCAGTTCTTTTGGAGCAAGATTTAGGGATGTTCCCTAAATGATGCACAGTTCTCTTTGGCTCCCATGAATAGTCTGGAGTGTGCATGTAGAGAATGCCTAGGTCCTTATTTGGCTGCTAAGAACTGCCAGGTTGATGTAGAGCCCAATTCAGAGTGAACATTTTTGCATGGCCTAGATTCAGCTATGCCTAAAATGTATTTTTCTGGATCTTCAGTTATGGCTGTGAATTAAATCTTTTCTTTAGTATATAAAAACTTTTTTTTTAAAAATGTTATAAAAAGTCTTAAAGAATACCCAGTGACTGCACTATGGTAGCTTCCTGTACTTTCCCCCCTTGAAATAAATCTGCTAGGTCTCCATCGGTCCATATCTGGAAGTGAGCTCAAGCTGGACTATAGAAGGATCACTGGCTGTTAGGTAGAAGCCAGCGTTCCATGGGAAGTTGTGAAATGGGTTCCCATCCCCAGAAGGAGTCATTTTCCTTGCCTCTGGCAGAAGAGACATGGCTCTCTGTTGGACATGGACCCACTGGCCTCAGGCCCCTCAGTCTCTATTCACAAATACTTGCTATACATTTCAATGCACCCATGCTAGTCTTCTAGGCCTCCCCACCCCCTCCTATACCCTAAACTCCCTCTGCTCATGGGCTCATATTCCAACTGTTTCTCTCTGTTGCTTCCCTTGCTCACTTGCTAGTCTATCTTGCTATCTCCACTGTCTGCTCACACTCTTCCAGCCTGGGCCATGCTCAGTTTTCTTTCTGCTCTAGGCTCTGCCAGATCCCTCTGGATGGATATTCTCTCTCTCTCTCCTCTCTCTCTCTCTCTCTCTCTCTCTCTCTCTCTCTCAACAATTATTTATTTTATGTATGTGAGTACACTGTAGTTGTCATCAGACAAACCAGAAGAGGGCATCAGATCCCACTACAGATGGTTGTGAGCCACCATGTGGTTGGTGGGAATTGAACTCAGGACTTCTAAGAAGAGCAGTCAGTGCTCTTAACCGATGAGTCATTCTCCAGCCCCATTTTCTCTCACCCACAATGAAAACCTTTTCCCCTCCCTCCCAACCCCCACATCCCCTCTGGCCATAATGCCACACACCTAGGCAGAGGTTGGCAGGTCTCTGAGTTGGAGCCAGCCAAGGCTACACAGAGAAAACTCTTGTCTCAAAAACCTAAACCAATCCAAACCAAACAAAACCTAACCCTCTACTGGAGCAGCCATTTCGGTGGTTTCCTTACTAGGCCTCCTCACACACAGAAGCTAGCCTGGAACTCCTAAGAGACCCACCAGCCTCTGCATACCAAATGCTGACATTCAAAATGTGTGCCACTGTGATGGTTAATTTGGGAAGAGAGACCCTCAACTGAGGCTATGTTTCTTGGAATGGCTCTCTATGGCCAACAACACATACTTAGATCTCATGCACCTAGGGCTTCCTCCACTCCCCTTTCCCCTCCTTCCCTCCCTTCCTCCACCTGTCTTTTCTGCCTATACAGGGCCTCACTATAAAAAGCCCCAACTAGCCTAGGACTTACTATGTAGACCAAGTAGGCTTCTAACTCAGAGATCCTCCTGTCTCTTGCCTCTTGAGTGCTGGGATTAAGGGTGTGCGCCATCATTGCCTGGCCATCATTGATTTCTTGCCAGTGATTGTCCTTGATTTTAGCCCATGGGCTGTATATACCTTCTTTCTATCAGCAGTCACCAGGACCAGCCAAGTGGTCCTGATCTAACCACATAGACCACATAGATGGTTTAGAGAGAGTTACCTAAGTTACCTGATTTTATTTATTTTTTGAGACAGCATCTGTTAACTCTGAATTTGTAGAATTAAGTCATCTTCCTGACTCAGCCTCCAGAGTAGGTGTGGTAACTTGAATAAGATGTTCCCCATAATATCAGGCATTTGAATTTTCAATCCCCAAGGGTGGCCCTGTTTGACAAGTCTTGGGAGGTGTGGCCTTGCTGAGGAGGTGTGTCACTGAGGGCCAGGTTTGAGGTTTGCACACTGTGTTCATATACTAGCTAGTATCTGCTCTCTGCTTCCAGTCTGTGGTTCCAGTTGTGAGCACTCAGCTGTTCTGACCTCCTGCCATCATTTATCACCATCGTGGACCGTTGTCGCTCTGGAACCTAAGCCTCAAAGAAGGCCTGTATTCCATAAACCTCGGTCATGGTGTTTTAGCACAGCAATAGAAAAGTACTTAGTACAGCAGGCTAGACTGTCAATGTGATGAGAACAGGAGACAGAATGTGGCCAGGCTGTTGTGGGAGTGCTGGGAAAGGAGCAGTTCTGCCTCTTGTCCTTGATAATCAGCTCTGTCTAGGCCAGACGCTGAGAATGTTCTTGTTTCTATCAGAAGTTGGGCCCTAGTCACAGGCCAGGAATATGAAAATGTTTTAGTGCATTGGTTTGTGCTCTGGATTCCTGTTTTTTTTTTTTTTGTTGTTGTTTTTGTTTTTATTTTAGTCTTTTTTTCTCCTTTACACAGTAACGTAATAAGCACAGATCCTTGGAAGGTCTGTGTGATCAGATCCTCATTAGCCCTTGAAGCAGTGCTCAAACTCTATGCAGACACTGGGATGGAGAGGCACGTGAACAACTCCTGGGGGGTCAAGTGCACTGGCAGGTCACTTCCCACCCAGGCCTCAACCCAGAAAGTCCCTAAAGTTAATAAAGCCCTTAGATAGAAACCTCCTCCTAATGGGAATTCTGCCTACCTCCACTTATACAATAAATGAATAAAATGTAATAAAAAAGATTAAATTCCAACTCGATAGTAGGGGTGAAAGGGAAACCAGGAAAATAATCACAAGATATATACCATCTCAGTTAGGTCTGGAGATACAGCCAAGATCTATTGTGAAATGTGGTAACTGTAGTTAAAAATAATCAATGCTAAATTTGCTAAAAGACTGGATTTAAGTGTTTTCATTAAGTTTCTTTTGTTAAAATATCCTCAACAGGCCCGGACTTATTGTACTAATGCTGTGAAGAGACACATGACCAAGCAAATTCTTATAAAAGAAAGCATTTAATTGGAGGCAAAGAGAGAGTAAAATTTGGCCTGGCATGGGCTTTTGAAACCTCAAATGCCACCCACAGTGACACTCCTCCTACAACAAGGCCACAACCTCCTAATCTTTCCTAAACTGTCCACCAACTGGGAAACAAACATTCAAATTTTCTTTCAAACCACCACAAACACTAAATGCACAGTTGCTTAAGTCATTTAGATAAAACGGGATCGTATTTGCATATAGCTATACCCATATTACTCCCAGGTTAGGTGTGTGTGTGTGTGTGTGTGTGTTGTGACAGGGTTTACAGCCTTGGATGTCTTATGCAGAGGAGAATGACTGGAACTTCTGGTCTTCCTGCCTCCACCCTCAAGAGATGGAATTACAGATGTGCACTCTCATATTCAGTTTATGCTATATTAGGGATCTGTGGTGGTTAGAATAGGTATAGCCCATATGGTTAAAATAGGTATGATCCATGTGTTTAAATGCTTGGCCCATAAGGAATGGTACTATTAGGAGGTGTGGCCTTGTTGGAGTATGTATGTCCTTGTTGTGTCACTGTGGAGGTGGGCTTTCAGGTCTCCTATGCTCAAGCTACACTCCGTGTGGTACACAGTCTCCTGCTGTCTTTGGATCATGATGTAGAACTCCCAGCACCTTCTCTAGCACCATGTCTGCCTGCATACCACCATGTCTCCCACCATAATAATAATGGACTAACCTCTGAAACTATAAGCCAGCCCAGTTAAATGTTTTTCTTTATAAGAGTTGCCTTGGTCACGTGTCTCTTCACAGCAATAGAAACCCTAAGAAAAAGTCTAACCCAGGGCTTTATCCATGCTGTGCTGCCATCTGAGATATAACCCCACATAATTTAAATCATCTCTATTTTACATTTAATACTAAATACATTGTAAGTATTAGTAGTCAGTACTCTGTGAGAGAATCATGGCTGTAAAGTCATCCATTTTCAACACAGACACACATCCTACATTATTTTAAAAAACTTCTTGAGTTATTTCCCTTTCTGTGTATGTGTGTGTTTGCTTTATGTGTATGAGTGTCCTGCTGTAGGTATGTGTATGACTGGTACCCACACAGGTCAGAGGAGGGCATTAGATTGCCCCAGAACTGGAGTTACAGACAGTTGTGAGCCATCATGTGGGTGCTGAGAACTGAGCCGTGAGAATCCTCTGTAAGAAAAGCAAATGTTTGTATAATCTATGCTGAGCCATCGCTGCAGCCCTTTCTGGACATTTCCCTTTGCTGTTGGTGGGTCTGTGCATGTGGGATCTGAATATCCAGAGGGTGTTCTGTTCAGTTCTGTCAACTCGAAACAGTTTAGAATCACCGGGGAAGGTCATCTCAATGGAGGATTGTGTAGTTTAGGCTGACTGTGAGGATGTCCCTGGGCACCTATCCTGACTAGTGGGCAGAAATGCCCCCCCTGAGCAGCACTGTTCCCTGAGCAGAGACATCCAGACTGTACAAGGATGGGAGAGTGAGCTTAGCAATAGTGTGCAGACATTAACACATGCTGATGTAAGACCCAGTGCAACCAACTACTTCAAGCTCTTGACACCTTCCCCAACTGTGATGACTGTGACCTAGAACTATAGTAAGCCCTTTCCCCTTAAACAGCTCCCTCCCCCAGAATATTTTATCACAGCAACAGGAAAAGAAACTAAGACAAAGGACAAACTATTTGAATTATCTCTAAGTACAGGAAACACAACACTAGCAAAATTTGCACATGTGCACAAAACCCCAAGACACAGAAAGGGAAATAAGAGTTGGGGCTCTACAGTCAGCACCAGCAAGTTTCTAGAAAAATATTGTCTTTAAAGTCCTCAAGATGTGATGCTTGACAAATAATTTTTCTCTGTTAATGTAATAGCAATAAATAATATTAACCAAAGAGTAAGTCACTTAGCATTTTTTTAAAAAAAACTTTAATGTTTTAAGTGATGATGATAATTGTGGCTGCTTGTATTCTTGTGTTAATTTGTGTCCCAAGAGTCTGCACTGAGGGACCCTGGCCCCAGTTGGTTCTGATTGGTAAATAAAAATGCTAGCAGCTAATGGCTGGGCAGGGCAGACAGAGGCAGGACTCCAGGATTCCTGGGCTTGGAACTAAGAATGGGAAGGAGAAGGAGATCTGTCTTGCTGTGAGGAGAGAAGAGACACCCTACCTGAGGAGAGTGGAGGACAGGGAGGCATAGCCGGCATGTGAAGGAGCTGGGAGAGTGCAGCCCAGAGGACTGCCCAACTGGGTCTAGGGCGGCCAAGGTAGAATATAGAATTTAGTAAGTGATAACTCAGGATTATCAGAGGGAGATGGATTAACCATGCAGAGGTTAGGAAGTGGCTCAGATATTGTGCTGCTTAAGGCATATCAAAATATAAAGGGTGTGTGTGTGTGTGTGTGTGTGTGTGTTTTATTTGAGAACCCAGAACATTGGGGCAGGTGGCATGGAACGTTCCACTGGAATTTGTCATTAAAAAAAAAATATTGCTACAGATGATGTTGTGCCTTTGTGTGTCTGTGAGCTATGTGTGAATCGACCAATAGCACAGCATGGATGGGGAGGTCAAAGGTGAACTGTGTGGCGTCAGTTCTCTTCTGTTCTTATGGAGGTTCTGTGGATTGAACTCAGGTTGCCAAGCTTACAAGACTAGCAGTGCTGTTACTCAACTGTGACATCTTTTTTTTTTTCTTTCTAAGTTTATGTGTAGATGGGGGCTCTGCCTCATGGACAACTGTCTATCATTTGTGAGCCTGATGACCAGGGAGGCCAGAAGAGGACAGCAGATCCCCCGGGACTGGAGTTACAGTTGTGAACCCTGTGGGTGCTAGGATTTGAACTTAGGTCCTCTGGAAGAGCAGTCAGTGCTCTTAACCGCTGAGTCATCTCTCCAGCCTGCAGCCAGTGCTCTTAATCACTGAATAATTTCTCAGCGCCTTGATGAGCCATCTTGCTGGCTCTTATTTACTTACTTGGGGTGAATGTGTGTGTGAGTATTCCTGTGCCCTCGCTTATTGTGCATACTAGGCAAGTTAGTATCCATCACTGAGCTAAATCCCAACCTCTGTGACAACTGTATGTTAGAAGATGAAACATTTCAAACATGTTTAAAGAAAACACAATTCATTCCACTGTAAGTGAGGGCACATCATTTGTGAGGACAATTCCCAGGAGTCAGTGTTTTCCCTTGACCATGTAGGTCTCCGCCTCCCAAGTGCTGGGATTAAAGATGTGCACCACCACTGCCCGGCGGCTATGATGGTTCTTAAATGCTTTAACCTCCTTTGTAGCCCACTACCCACCAGAGGTAGTGGAAAAGAAAGGATACAGGGGAAGTGGACCCATTTAGAAATGGTTCTTTGGAGTAAATCCTATCTGCACTGTCAGGAAATCAACAACTCAATTCACAGGTCAGCAGCAGCAGCTTGATATACTTGAAAACACTTCATGGATATATCAATAGTCTAGTTCGGTAGAGTTGGGATAGCAAATACAGATCAGCAGCTGTGGCACTACCTAGCGGAGACAGCCAGGCCTCAGCCTCAGCTCGAGTTGGGGGTTGGGGTGGGATCAGGGCCAACAGTTCTTGGTTGTGTCTCTCTCATCGAAGTGAAGATCAGCGAAGACATGAGACCAACAAGTGTTGCACAGCTAGCTCTATCAGCAAGCCTAGCTCAGCCCTATCACTGTCTGTCTTGTTCTATTTATACCCTCCAAACATCATGTGTCCTCCATGGGTCTTGCCTCACCATGTCTTACCTCAGCATGTGAGTCTGTCTCATCTGACATCACTTTACCAATCAGCCAGAAGCAGCAAGAAGCTACAGCACACCGCCAGAAGACGTTTTTTGGTACATTTCTCTCTATGGAGTCCTGACAAATGGAGCTGAACTATGTAGTGTAAGGAAAACCAATACATGTGTGTTGTTAGTGAAGAATCCTTCATCGCGTGTCCTTTCACGTGCTTGCTTTAGCAGAACATCCTTTCTCCTGGGTCTGCTTCAGCAAAATGTCCCCCTACATTTGCCCCAGCAAAACACCTTCCAACACAACTGACTTTACCCTTACATTTCTACTTCAACCGTGTCAATGTACTCATCTACGAAATAATGAAGTTGATGGATGTTGGAGATTGTACTGCTCTTGCAGAGGACCCAAGTTTGCTTCCCAGCACTGATGTTGGGTGTCTTACAACTCTCCAGTGCCTCCTTCTGGACTCCAAGGGCATTGCACTCACCCTTGCGCTCCCCCACCACACACAGAATTAAAAATAAAATAGGCTTAGAATATAAAACGAGCAAGTTGCTGGCAGACAATGTGACTCAGTGGTGGAGACGTGCTTGGTTTGGTTCCTCAGCATCACAAAAAGCAGTAATTTGTTTGTGTTCATAACAGTCTGGAAGACATGTCAGATTACCTATGACAGTGTCACATCTGTCATTCAGGTACTGGAGGCACACATCAGACTGTCATCTCCATGTGAACACACAGGGAGTGTGCTCTTCCTGTCAGGAGTTTTAGTAGCAAAGTGCACTACCGGCGCCACCGGGCTAAATGGAAATGTTGCTTTATAGCAGTGGTTCTCAACCTCCCTAATGCTACGACTCTAATACAGTTCCTCATGTTGTGGTGATTCCCCAACCATAAAGTTACTTTTGTTGCCACTTAATAACTGTAGGTTTGCTGCTTTTTTTGTTGTTGTTGTTGTTTTTCGAGACAGGGTTTCTCTGTGTAGCCCTGGCTGTCCTGGAACTCACTCTGTAGACCAGGCTGGCCTCAAACTCAGAAATCCGCCTGCCTCTGCCTCCCAAGTGCTGGGATTAAAGGCATGCGCCACCACCGTCTGGCCCCAAGGTTTGCTGCTCTTATGAATCATAATGCAAATATTTTTGGAGGGTTGTCATAGGTAGGAATCTCCACTGACCCGTGTGGTCCATTGTCTTGGATACTTCTGCTGTTGCTGTGATAGGATATTGTGAGGACTGCAGCCGAAGTGCGTGCTGGCTCTTAGTCCAAGGGCCCAGTGCATTACAGTGGGGATGATGCATCCGAGTCAGGAAACAGAGAATGCTGGTGATACCATTTTTTTCTTTTCCAAAAACTTTTAGATGTATTTATTTTTAAAACTTTATTCTTTGTTTCACATCATGCACCCCAATCCCACTCATCTCCTCACCCCTTTTCATCAGTCTTCTGTCCTTGGAACCTCCCCCAAAAAGAAAGTAAAAAGCAAAAATAAATAAAGAATAGAAACTATCTTGTCCTGGAAGCTGTAGTGTATCACAGTGTGTCCCACAGTATACCCTTTTGTCCACACTTCTTTATTTGCAAATGTTCATTGCCATGAGTCAATGGTGTGGTCTGAGGCCTCTGGTTTCTGTTACACCATCAATACTGGATCCTTACCAGGAATCCTCCCTGATATCCTGTGGTTGACCAGTGTCATGGAGATCCTGCAGCTTTGGATCTGTAGGACTGGCCCTTTCACATGCTCCAACAGTTCACAGATGAGGTAGATTTTGAGGTGGGCCAACTCAAAGCCCTAGATCTGGGCCTGGGTGGTAGCTGATTTCCTGCTCCCGCAACACCAGGACAAGCTCTCTGCATTGTTCCTGCTGACTCACTCAATGCTACAGCTGGTGGGGGGCAGGGCCAGCTCTCCTAACTGCTGCAGGGGGTGAGGGGTGAGGGGGCAGAGGGCATCCCCCCTACGCTCATGCCACCTCAGGGGAAACAAAGTGCTCCCTCTTTTTAAACAGTCCAGAACCATAGCCTAGGAAATGGTGCCACATTCTTCTCAGTACTATTTTTAGGCTGGACCTTCCCATCTCAATTAACTTTAGCAAGATAATCCTCATAGGAGTACCCAGGGGTTCACCTGATAATCCCTCACAGGTGCGCCTGGAGGAGTGCCTCTTAGGTGATTGTAGACATAATCAAATTCACATCAATATTAACCATTAATAAGTTTACAAGAGGGGAGCCTGAGAGAGAAAACTTAGCCACAAAGAGCACTTACTTACTGGTCTATCAGAGGACCAGTGCTTAGATCCCAACAGTCAAATCAGGTAGCTTAAAAATACCTCTAACTCCTACTCCGAGGGATCCAATGCCCACTTCTGACCTCCATAGGTACCTCCATACACATACTTTCACGCATATACAGAGGCATACATACAAATAAAACAAAATAAATCTTAAAGAAAAAAATTAAAAAGGCCACAAGAGAGGCCCAGTGTGGTGACTTATGCCTGCAATCCTCAAATTTAAGAATGTGAGGCTGAGGAGCTGGAGAGATAGCTCAGTGGTTAAGAGCATTGACTGTTCTTCCAGAGGTCCTGAGTTCAATTCCCAGCAACCACATGGTGGCTCACAACCTTCTGCCATGGGATCTGATGCCCTCTTCTGGTGTGTCTGAAGAGTGACAGTGTACATAAAATAAATAAATCTTAAAAAAAAAAAAAAGAAAAGACTGTGAGGCTGAGAGTTCAGCTTACACTGTGTATTGAGACCAAGCTGAGCTACGACTGAGAGTTGTCTCAGGAAAAAGAAAAGAGAAGAGGACTCTTAAGGGAAAGTAGATAGAAAAGACCTCGGACCTCTCTCACGGAAGAGTAGTAGGTCTGGGCCCAGTCTTATCAACCCACCTTACATTGAATTGTTTGCTAGACTTCAAGGCCTGAAGCAACTTGTGAAAAAAAAAAAACAAAAACAAAACGCTGTTCCACACACTGCTGTAGGAGGCTTGGCCATGGAAAGTCTCTTTTTAATTTTCCATTAGAGATTTAAATTTATCTCTGCCCCACAGGCCCTGTGTGTGGTCTCTTCTCCCTCTGCCTCCACCTCCCTGCTGGGATATCTGAAGGATTTTATGGCTGGGGATGGAACCCAGGGCTTGGTACATGGCAGGCAAACACTTTACAGAACCACAACAGCAAATTATTCTTAGTATCCAGATTCTAATCACCAAAGCTGGAGCTGGAGCATTTTGTATTTAGGCTAAAGATACTTGTGACTGTAAGCAGCTGTACTGAGTGACACTTGAGGAAGGATTCTTGAATGTGAACATTGTTGTTGCTCTGGTCATGGCCTTCCTTTTGGTGATTAGAAGCTTATATTTTAACATTGGATACTGTTGTCACACACACCTATTCCCCTTTAATCATATGAAAAAAATTCAAATTTACTTAATTTAAAAACAATCTAGGGGACAAGACACTCACTGAAAAGCTATCTACTAAAAGTCAAATTCTAAGAGCAATAACTGTGTTGTGAATTATATCCCATAGGCATGTTTTATCCCATATCTGTTACACTGGATGTTATTTTTATATGTTATGTGAGTAATATATATTTCATTGTAGCAGCAGCAAGAGAGTCACTGTGTACACCACATTTTTGAATCAGTAAGCTTCAAGAACAATATAAAGACTATATTTTATACATTACACAATATATAATATATGTTATATACTATATATTATATGAGTCCTAGGGATTGACCTCAGATCATCAAGCAGGCACCTTTACCTACTGAGCCATTTTGCTGGCCCAATGACAAAATATTAAACTTGGAAACACTAAGCATCAACAGTGAGTACCTGAGTTTAAGTAGTAACATATGTAACAAAACTAAAGTTGGCAAAGTTTTGCCAGTAAGATTAGATAGGGTATCTTTCATATTTTACCTAGAAGTCTAATGGAGTGCTAGGCCTAAAATTTAATTAAATACTACCATTCTGTAATTCATTTACTACGGAGTACCACTACCTGCTTGGTTGTGTGCAAAATCATCAGAGCAATGTAACAAGCTGGGTCAGAGCCAGAGGACAGTCTGATCTACATATTGAGCTGTCAGCCAAGTGCGAGAACACTTGGAAGTTAACCTATAACACTATACCTGCAATTTAAAGTTTCTGTTTACAGTAAGACAGGTAAGAATATGTTGTTTCTCCTGTGTTACGGTCTTTGCAAGTTAAGGTTTCTATTTATAATTAAGAATAAGTTTCTGGCTGGGCAGTGGTGGCGAACGCCTTTAATCCCAGCACTTGGAAGGCAGAGGCAGGCGCATTTCTGAGTTCGAGGCCAGCCTGGTCTACAGAGTGAGTTTCAGGACAGCCAGGGCTACACAGAGAAACCCTGTCTCGAAAAACCAAAAAAAAAAAAAAAAAAAAAAAAAAAAGAGTAAGTTTCTGTTTCTTAGATCTGATATGAACTGCAAAACAAGTTTCCAACCTAGCTAAACTTGGGACTCATATGAGTCCCTTACCCTTGAGCCTTCCCTTTCATTGTATCTTTCCAAAAACTCTCTCAGTTATCTCCTATAAAACGGACCTTAAGAGGCCAGCAGCGGTGAGACAGCTGGCTGGCCAGTCCTGGTGCACCCCCAAGTTGTTCTAATTGGACAATCATGGATTTGGTCTTTTTAACTTGCGATTCTCAGTTTTAACACAAGGATAGACAATGAGACCCTGTCTCAGAAAACAAAACTAAACTAAAATTAAAGAGTTTTGTTTGTTTGTTTGTGGTTTTCGAGACAGGGTTTCTTTGTGTAGCCTTGGCTGTCCTAGAACTAGCTCTGTAAATAGACCAGGATGGCCTGGAATTCACAGAAATCCAACTGCCTCTACTTGTGTGCTGGGATTGAAAGCGAGTGTACCACTGCCCGCTAAATGAACGCCTTATCTTTCTTTTTTGACAAGGTTTCACTTACAGCTCTTGCTGACCTGGAACTCATAGACCAGGCTGGTCTCATAGTCTTCCTGAATGCTAGGATTAAAGCAATCACACCCGGTCTCGAGTTGTCTGACTCTAGGTTCGTGTGTGCATACTTTATTTTTTAAGGAGGTGAGCGTAGCACTTGTCCCTGTTTCCAAGGTAGGCTACGGAGGATCTCAATTTTGAGGCCGGCAATTGGCAACGTAGCGAGTTCCAGTTTGAGAAAATTAAAGAGGGAAGTAGTGAAGCAGAAAGAAAGGAGAGCATCCCGCTGGGCTCCTGGGGCTGCAACTGGAGGTGTAGAATAAACCCGAGGTTTGAAACTGGTGTAGGTGTATTCACCTAGGCCTAGGAGCAATGACACATCATGACTCGGGACCTCCAGGTGGCTTTCGGTCTTTCCAGCTGGCTGCTCCACCCTTCTCCACTGCCGTCCCACCGCACATCCGCTGGCCTTCACCTGCCTGCCTCCGGTGCAGCCGGCCTGGCCGCGCCCTAGGTCCCGAGACACCTGGGTTAGAGCCACCGCCCCACCAGCCTTGCGCAGCGCCGGAAGCAGAACGAGGCAAGAGGGCGCGCCCGCGCCGGACAGCTCTCATTGGCTTTCTCGGCTGCCAGTCCCGGCTCTCCTTTTTCTCTGCACCGCCCCCTTGGAGCGGCTGCCGGGCGGGGACTTCCGGTTTGGGCGGAGCGGCGAGCCGAGGGCGGGGCCGTGTGGAGGAGGAAGCAGGCTAGGCCGGGCGGCGGCTCACCAGGGCGAACCATGGATAGCCAGGGCAGGAAGGTGGTGGTGTGCGACAACGGCACTGGGGTAAGACCGGCGGGGCGGCCTTGTGTGTGTGCGGGGTGCGCGCGGGCCCCTCGGCTGCGGGGATGGGCTGCGGGGGCGCGGGCGGGCGGGCTCTTGGGGGACGCGGGGGCGCCGGAGGACGTTCGGGGGCGCCGGCCGGCCCTGAGCCGGTGGCCCGGAGCTGGGCTACCCTCAGTGCACCCGAAGGCGGGGAAACCTGTCCCCACGGGCTCCGGAGCATCCGCCCGCGTCCCGAGATGTGGATCTAGATGGTGAGGCCCGGTTCCTCGGTGGCGAGGAGGTCTCCATTTCCGAGCCTCGCCTGTGTCCGTCCATACAAGACCTAGCGGCCTTCCTCTTCCTGTGTAGCAGAAGATGCCGAATGCGAGGCAGGAAACGGGTTCCGCAGAGAAAAGAGGAAGTGCTGTCAGGCCCTGGGCGACAGCCCTAGCTCTCGGCTTTGAGTCTGCCCCAGGAGAGTGTGTGGGCTGTGCTTGTCGTCTGTGGTTTTGAGAGAGGGGGATGGTCGGCAATTCCTCCTTCACCTCTTGCTTTGCTTGCAGCCCCTTATTATAGACAGTCGTCTGTGGGAAGACTTAGGAGACCTAGGACCTCTCAAATTAATTTTAGTGGGAAGTTGGATCAGTTCTGGTTCCGCCTCTGCCTCATTATTTTTTCCTATTTAAGGGCAGGATAGAGACGTTAGTCTTGAAGATGCTAAAAATTGTCAAAATCATATTAAAGCTCTGATTCGGAAAACTATTTGCAGCTGGTTTCTTTCAGTCCCCAATTAAAAGTGAGTTTGTAGCACCAAAGTTCCAGTTTTGAAGATGCAACTGTTTCTTTTGAATGACTTCTTTAGTGATTTCTATTTTAGCGTTGCAACATTTTGTGACTTTTCTCCTCTTTGCCACAAAGATGACACACAAATTAAAGTAGATTTTACTTGAATTACCTCCTTGAAGCCAGATTGTGGAAAGGGGAAAGGAGCTGGTATTCACTGCCATTATAATGATTGAGTTTATTATAAACGTTGACAGTTACTGTACTAGCTTCATTGAAGCTAAATCTGGGCTAGAATAGAGTAGGCAACAATACAAAGGGACTTCCATACCACTACTGTGGTAATGGGCCTAGTAACTTAAAAGGTTTTAAGAAACCCCATTTTTTTTTTTGTTTGCAGATGTCATGTAGGGATACATAAAATGCATCTCATATTTTTTGAGATAAAGGATACAGCAGTGAAGAAAACTATGTAGAATTTTATAAAGCTTCTAAATTATCAAGAAAAAGATTTTTTTGGGGGGGGGAGGGTTTCAGACAAGGTTTCCTGTGTAGCCCGGACTGGCCTGGAACTCACTCTGTAGACCAGGCTGGCCTGGAACTCAGAGATCCGCCTACCTCTGCCTCCAAGTGCTGGGACTAAAGGCGTGCCCGGCAAGAAAAAGATTTTTAAAGCAAAGTATATATTGTTACACTATATTTAAACGAAATTATAAACGTCTAAAACTTTTCTAAAATTCTTGCAAAAGTGCTTATTTTTTAAAAAATACTATCTTACCACCAAAGAGATTTCTCAGTAGTTAAGAGCACTTGTTGCTCTTGCTGAGAACTCAAGTTTGATTTCTAACATCCATATGGCAGGTCACACCTAATTCTAATTGGAGGGTATTCGGTGCCCTCTTTTGGCCTCTGTGGGTACTAGTCATACATGTGGTGCATATACAAACATTCAAGTAAACACACATAACACTTAAAATAGCAAGAAGTATTAAAGTGTTTTAAAAAGGGCTGAAGTGATGGCACACTCCTTTTATGCCAACATTTGAGAGGCAGAGACCGGCAAATCCCCATGGCTACCTAGTGAGACTCCATCTTTTTTTTTTTTTTTTTTTTTAAGTCCTGTTTCTTAGGACAAAGAGATGAGCTACTATGGCGCAAGTGAAAGGAGATAATTTGCCCGGCACTTGGGAGGCAGAGGCAGGCGGATTTCTGAGTTCTAGACCAGCCTGGTCTACAGAGTGAATTCCAGGACAGCCAGGGCTACACAGAGAAACCCTGTCTCAAAAAAACCAACCAAACAAAAAAGATAATTCAAACAAAAGTTTATATTTGGTGTTATTCTTGTAGTTACTTATAGGCTTTATTCACTTTTTTTTCCTAGCTATGGTTGGCTGTGAATGAAATAGCCATATCCTCATATATATATCCATAGATAGCTCTGATTTAAATCATAATACAGTTAGGAATATTGTGTCTCTTGAGAAAACTTGAGGACTACAAGCTACTTAGATTCTGTTTTGTTTCTTAACTACTTATTCTTCTGAAGTCATCTTGGTTTTACTTAGATACCTGAAGTTATAATGACGCCTTTACAGTTAAATATTAGAGAGGACATTAAAATTCGATTTTTTAAAAAAATAATAGAAAAGGGGTTGGGGAGATGGCTCAGTGGATAAGCACCTGACCTTGAATCCCCAGAACCCACATGGAGCTGGGACTGTAACAGCAGTGCTTCCACCACAAGCTAGGAGACAGAAAGAAGAAGTTCATTGGGCTAGTGGAGCTGTATGAATCGGTGGGCAACAAAAGACAAGGTGAAAGATGAGGACCAGCACTTGAAGTTGTCCTCTGATGTGCACCACAGCATGCATTCTCCCACACTCTCACACGTGAATCCTCATATACATACCGTCTAGTCACACACTCATGGGGCTGGAGGTGTAGCTCATTTAGTACAGTGCTTGCCTGATGTTTGAGGAGCTAGAGGGTCCATCCCCAGTACTACACTATCAAATATACATACCTGTAGTTTTTGCACATGAGAGGAGGATACAGAAATATCTTAAATCCTTATCAAATGGTGGTTTCATTTACCTTTTGTATACTTTAGATTTTAAAATGTGGGCTATTTAAGAAGGTAGGTTGGTTTGTTTTTTATGATGCTAGGGATTGAATCCAAGGATTTGGGAGATAAATGTTCTTTCTGAGGTGTATCCCCAGCTCTGAGAAGTTAAAATTAAAGAAAAAAAAGCAAAGATTTATTATATTTTTATATGTGTAGATGTTTTGCCTACATATATGTATGTGTACCATATGTATGCCTGGTGACTACAGGGGTTTGATCCCCTGGTACTGGACTTACAGATGATTTTGCGGCACCATGTGGGTACTGGGACTGGAACCTGGATCCTTTGCAAAAGCAAATGCTCTTAAGCACATCTCTCCAGCACCAAGAAGTTAAGGGTTTTTTTTTTTTTTTTTTTTTTTTTTTGGTTTTTCGAGACAGGGTTTCTCTGTATAGCCTTGGCTCTCCTGGAACTCATTCTGTAGACCAGGCTGGCCTCGAACTCAGAAATCCACCTGCCTCTGCCTCCAGAAGTTAAGTTTTTCAATGTTCTTTTGGTCACTTAGACGCTTGACCTACTCTTTTCCTATTATCCACAACTAGACCCTTGTCTCAGTAGCCCAGAGAAGGAAAACTGCTTTCTAGACTAGGGCTTCTGAAAGTGGCCATTTAGGCAAAAAGTCTGGATACCTCTTAACTGTGAATTTTGATTCCTTTCAAATTGAGTCTAGGTTCCTGGTGTTAATATCTAGAATTATAAAACTTCAATATGAACTCACCAACAGTGACTTCATTGACCAAAAAAAATGCAGATTTCCCAATTGACTGCCATGTTGCTGACACAATGCTTAATAAAGTTTAATGATTGTATATAGACATTTATAATGCTAAAAGAACGTTTCAATTAAAGTTTATATCTGTAGTTGATTATAATCTGTTTTGTCAAGCTTCTGCTAACTGATATGTTGAATTCAGGAGTATTTTAAATAAACACAAAACAACGAGTTTCACCATGTGGAAGACATTGGTCTAATAGAACAACCATTGGCCTCAAATAAGAACTGTCACTATGAAGTTGAAATACAAGCACTACCAATTATTAAGGGAAAGAATATAAAGCAAATAAGCTCAAATGGGAGTTTAATAATCTCATGAGGGACTGGAGAGATAGCTTAGCAGTTAAGAGCACTGTCCGCTTTTCCAGAGGTCATGAGTTCAATCCCCAGCAACTGCATGGCGGTTCACGTCTGTCTGTAATGGGATCTGATACCCTCTTCTGACATGAAGGTGTACATTCGATAGAGCACTCATATGCATAAAATAAATAACTCTTTAAATATTAAATTAAAAAAAAAAATCTCAGTGGGTGTGGTGGAGCATGCCTGTCATTCCAGTGCTTGGGCGGAGAGGCAGAAGCATGAGGAATTTAGGACCAGCCTGGGCTGTCTGAGGCCTTGTCGCAAAAGACAAGAAAATCCTGCTTGGTGCTACTTCCAACACATGGGAAACTAAAGCATGAGGATTGCCACAAATTCAAGGGTAGCATGGTCTACATGGTGACATTCTGTCTCCAGAAGTTCAGGGATCATTCACAAGAGGTAGTGGAAAGAGTGGTAGAGCCCAAGGCAGTAAGTTAGTTACCTCAAGGAGACAGTGCTGCCGGGCAGATGCACAGGCCCTCAACAGTGTGACAAGGAGTAAACCCAAGCCAGAGCAAGTTCCGGCATGGAGGGCGTTAGGCAAGAAGTTCCACCCCAGGCAAAGAGCTATGGGGAATTCTTAGCTGCTGGGAGTGGAGGAAGAGATACAGACAGACCATTTTCTCTACTAATATAGCCCCTGATAAGTCAACTTCCCACACTCCCATGGAAGGCTGCATACTTAAGAATTTTTGGACATACTAGCCTTGATGGGAAGAAAAAAAGAGTTGAGTGGGAAGGGAACGGGGTGGATCTGGGGAAGAGTTGGGGGGGCAAGAGGATAAATATGATCGAAACGTACAGAATTCTCAAAAAGCAAAATATTTTTAAAATAAAATAAAAGTTTTTGAGTCTTATTTAAGGAAAAAGTTGCTTTGATATTGAATATAGACAGGTCTTTTGTTCCTTTTTGTCTTAAGGAACATTGTACCTCTTACCATTTGGTGACTCAGTAGGAAGTAGAGAGCCTTGCTCAAACCGCAGTGCTACAAGGAAGAAGCTATATATGGTAAAATCTGTTTCTTGAACACAGCCTGTTACACACACAGTGAGGGAACTAAGTCACCAGTCTTAAAATGATTGACATGCAGGAGGAATTTCAGTGATTAAAATGATACCAAAAGAGTAGCCTAGAAAGGAACATCTTCTTTGTATTTTGTTATGGGTCTTTTAAATTTTTTGAGGTTTTTTTTTTTTTTTTTTTTTTTTTAAGGACTAGCTTGTCTATTAATTTGACATTGTAGAATTGGATTATTTTAATGTCATTGGATCCTAATTCATTTGAGATAGCATGGTTTATACTGTTCTGGAATGTCTGATTCCTGACAGAAATGCTGGCGTTGGAGTCTAGGACAGCATCTGCTCTACCAAGCTGCTGTTTAGGCAGAGTAAGAGTGAATAGATGTTTTTAATGTTGGCTTTTGAGACAAAGGTCTGGAGTCTAGGCTAGTCTCCAATTTGCCAGTAGTCAAGGGATAGCCTTGAACTTAGTTTGATCCTCCAATCTCCACCTTTTTGTGTGCTATCTTACTCGGTTTCTGGGTGTCGGAGAACAAACCCAAGGCTTAGTGCATGATAGGTGAGCACTCTGCTTCTTGAGCTACATTCCCAGTCCTGGGAGTAGTTTATTAAGTATCACTTCCTTTTTCTACTTATAGTAGCTTTCATATGAAAAGTCTAATCCACCCCCCTCCTGTTTTCAGTAAAGCAGTGATAGCGGTTTATAATTGTTCATTCCTGCGGTTTCACTGATCTCAATTTTTGTCTTCTGAGCTACTTGGAAAACATTTTTTCCATTTAAAATATGCTCAAGAACTTTAAGGGCCCTTGAGCTGATGAGCAGGTGAGGGTGCTTATCACCAATCCTGACAACTTGAGTTTGATTATTGAGACTCACGTAGTGAGGGGCCAGAGGGGGCCACAGTGTGCCAAGGAGCTCAAGTGTGTGTGCAAACACACAGTTTCTAAAAATGTAGATTAAATTCAAAATATATATATTTAAAAATTATGTTTATGGGTGTCTCCTGCATGCCTGGTGCCGTGGAAGGCAGAAGAGGGCATCAGATCTAAAACTAGAGTTCCCAGCAGGTTTGAGCTGCCATGTGTGTGCTGAGAATTAAACTCGGGTCCTCTGGAAAAGCAGCCAGTGCTCTTAACTCTAGCCACTAAAAAGAATTTTAAGATAGGAACTACCCATCTGCACAATTATAATCAAAAAGACATTGATATGACCCTTTGCTGTTGTGTATATGTGTAAATGACAGACCTATCCATCTTAGCTGTCTCCTCCCTTCACTAGGGTTACTCAGCAAGGCCCCTTTCCCCTCTTCTGATTTCTCATGTAACAAAGTTACTCATTTACATTAGTTACACAGAAAATGTTTGTTATGAACGTGTAGATAGCCTATCATTCATTCTCTCCTGGGGGTTTTGTTTTGTTTTGTAAGTGCTGTCCTTCCAGCCCTCTGCCCTGTATATGGTGAGCAAGCGCTGTACCACTGAGCTAAACCGCTTCTGAATGTCTTTGAGACTGTGTCTATATAAGTGAGCATTTCATCCTGATGAATGGATACTTTTGACTTGCCTAATGTTCATTTCTGAGGTTTTTTTTTTTTTTTTTGCACTTGTTTTGATTAGCCCGTGTTGGCCTAAACTAAGATTTTGCTTCCCTACGGCTGGCTTTAAAGACTTGCGGTCTTGTCTAGCCTTCTTTAAGGTTAACCATAAAATTTCTTTTTTTGTTTTGTTTTGTTTTTTGAGACAGGGTTTCTCTGTATAGCCCTGGCTGTCCTGGAACTCACTCTGTAGACCAGGCTGGCCTCGAACTCAGAAATCCGCCTGCCTCTGCCTCCCAAGTGCTGGGATTAAAGGCGTGCGCCACCACCGCCCGGCCCATGGTGTGAGTCTTAAGATTGAACTCATGTTGTCAGGTTGGGCAACAAATACCTTTACCTCCTAAGATACCACATTGGCCCTGTTTCAAGTATGGATAGGGAACCTACCAGCTCTATTTGTATTTTAAAATTATCATAATCTCATGCTTGTAAATTAACAATTCTTTTTAATACTACCAATCAGTTATTTAATATGCTCCTCTTATATGTCAAACTCTGATGTAGGCAACACAAAAAATCATAATTTAGCATGTATTGGACAAAGACCTTATTAATGTTGTGGAGACTTTGACAGGATTTTTTTTCTTGATACAGGATCTTCCTGTGTATTAGCTGTTTTTCTGGTCATTGGATCAGTTCCTCATCGAAGTAGCTTAGAAGAGGAAGGGCATGAACCACTCAGCTTAGCTCCCTGCTCAAACAGCTTTCCCTTTGGGAACACTTAGGCATGAAGGAAGCAGTTACCCTGAAACTAAACCTGAACTCTGTGTCAACTTGACACAAGCTTAGAAGAGGAAGGGCTTATTTTGGCTTGAGATGAGGGAACCTCAATTGAGAAAATGACTCTCTAAGAAAGTTGAGGTTGTAAGCAAGGCTGTCGGGTAATTTCTTAATTGGTGACTGATGGTGGAGGGTCCAGTCCATTGTGGGTGGTGTCATCCCTGGGCTGATGGCCCTGGGTTCTATAAGAAAGCAGGCTGAGCAAACCGTGAGGAGCAGGCCAGTAAGCAGCACACTCCATGGCCTCTGTCAACTCATGCCTTCAGGATCCAGTCCTGTTTGAGTTTCTGTCCTGACTTCCTTCAGTGATGAACTAAGATGTAGATATGTAAGCCAAATAAACCCTTTCCTCCTGAAGTTGCTTTAGTCATGACGTTCCATCTTAGCCATAGAAGCCCCAAGTAACATAAGCTCTGAAAGTACTTGGTACCTGGGAGAACTTAAAGAGATGATACTAGGAATAGAGTGGGTGACGACTTTGGATGGTTTGAAAGCATAGTGATGTTTTCTGATACTGTTTTTAAATAACTGTAGTAAATGCTTAGATACTAACCTGCTTTTTTCTGTTTACTTCCAGTTTGTGAAGTGTGGATATGCAGGCTCTAATTTTCCAGAACACATCTTCCCAGCTTTGGTTGGAAGACCTATTATCAGATCAACCACCAAAGTGGGAAACATTGAAATAAAGGTAATGTTTTATTCATTGCTAAATATCCATGAGGATGTGTGAGGTGATCTTTGAATTAAGTAATGTAAAGTACAATGTCAGGAAAAGCAAAGGGGGATCAGAACTTCTCATAATTTTAATGTATAGTAACTCTTCAACAAAGCAAAAAAGATCCCTGAGGTTATTTTTATCTTTTTCATTTATGTATAGCATGGTAACCATTATTATATGGAGTTATAAAATGTAAGTTTTTAAATTTAGGTACAAAATTGATACATATTAGTGTCATAAAGTCTTCTTACATAGTTTAATTTGAAAAATAATCAGCCTGGCAGTTTTATGTTTTGCAGTTGTTAGTGTCTTAGTGTCTCTGAAACTTGAGACTTTCTCTCCATGTTGTCATAGGCTGGCCCTCCTCTTCTTTCTATAGAGACAGGAAAACACAGAGGTCTAGACTGTGGCTCCTCTTCTCACCCTTACAGTTGATTTTTCATAACCTGCTGGAGGAAGCCAATCTTTATTTGGTCTTACACTGTAGGTCTTACCGTATGGAAAACAAGGGCAAGTTGTCATTAGCCAAAGTACTTTACATGAGAGATTCAATACAGTTTTCTCCCACGAACTAGAATTCAAGCAAAAATCACATTATTTTCTAAGAAATAGAGTAATTGAGAGATCACTGATTGACTTTAAATTCTGAAGCTGGCCAGGGTTCGAGTTACAAAATACACTTTAGAGTTTAGGGATTTTTTGTTTTGTTTCATTTGTTTTGTGGGTAGTTAACATTGTTGTCTGTTGGGACAGTCTTTGGCGAGACTTAGTAGGGTGTACATCTTTGGGACATTGGTTTGAGGGGCTGAGGAAGGTGATAGTTGGTGGTAATTGCTGATAGAAATTTTCTGTGTTCTAGGTCTCTACTAGGGAGTTAGAGAATGAGTTACATGATGAATAAAAATAAACATGGAAACTTAGGTTTTGTGTTTTTAAAAATCTAAAAGTGAATTCTGCCTTTTGGTAGGTTTCAAAACTAAGTGGTTTGCGCAGTATAAGATATTTAAGAAAAGACCTTGAGGGAAATTTTGCTGGATTCCATTTTCTCTTTTCATAAATTTTTATTCTGATTGAATTTTATCTTTTCTTGGAGACAAGGTCTCACTATGTAGCCTAGGCTGGCCTTGAACTCTCAGAGAGCCTGCCTCTGCCTCCAAGTGTAGGATTAAAGACATGTATCAGGACACCTGTCACATTCTGTCTTGAAAGAACTTCATCTTGAAACTTAGCTAGTAATGTGATGAAGGAAACTGAGTTGCAGCAATACATCTCATTATTTAGTATCTGGCTTTTAAACATTTTTATGGATGATAACATTTTTTGAGGTTCAGAGAAATATATAGCTATTTTTATTGTCCAGCACGAGAGAAACAACACATTTCTCCACACCTGCTTTCTTGCTTTTTAAGGCTAAGTAACAGAAATACACAGTTTTCTTGGGAGACATTTCCAGGGACTACCCAGTAGCATTGCTGATACAGTGTCTCAGTCTGTGTTTTATTACTTTAGTTCTTTTCACTCTGCTCTTTTAAGCCTTTCAAGTTAAATGGCTTTGCTTTTACATGAATACTAGGGTTTAGATAAACACTCCTGAACTAACTCTTACAGACCTAGGCCTTTACTGTTACCATGTATTTTCCTTAATTGAAGTTCTTAAACTCAATAATGAACTAAAGTTTGACATTTTGGAATTCCTGTGCATAGAAAATTGACTTATATTTGTATGTCTTGTTAGCTAAAATGTAATAGTAGACTAAGACTATGGAAATTTAAATCATTTAGTTAATTTTCAGTTAGGAGTAATTACTGTCCATATTCATTTGGCCCTGATAATTAACACCATAAGTTATAGTGGTACTGCATCTGACATCAGCCTAATTTGTCTCTGTTGCTTGTGTGTTTAAACATTTCAGTGAGGATTTTATGTAGGCCTTTTCTGACTCTTGCTTCTACCTTCTCTTTCTTCACCTTTCTTGACCTGTTGAAGTAGAATAACAAAAAGATGGTAAGTGAGGTTACACACATGCTCTCTGTTTGTTTTCCACTTTGCTTGGTGGGACAGTAGTTGTTGGTTTGTGTCCCTTTAGTATGGGGAGGGGGGAAATCCTTATTTTTGTTTTAGTGCTTTAATTTCTAACCCTTTTCATTTCTTCAGTTTGGTAGCAACTAATAAAGTCTTATACTTTCCTGATTGCATACAATGAACCAAACAAGAACTAATTACTAACATAGTTTTGAATTGTTTTCCCTTTTTTTTGTAGATGAATGTTATAAATAAAATGGAATGTGGTGTGCATAATACAGAAATGAAGTAGCTATGTGATATAGACAGAAAATGGGGATTATTTGTTATATTTGGAGACTCAGTTTATTGATCGATGTTATATGTTGCCTATCACACTGAGTGCATATATTTGCAGCCAGTACAATATCATATATGTATTTGGTAAACTGAGTAAAAATTTAATGTGCAAATGAATCATAAATGAAAAAAGTAACAAAAAATCTGTTTCCATGTCATCCTTACTGATGAATAGATTTGATATTATCTGAGAATAAATAAAAAAAAATAACATACCTATACCTATCAGACTTTCCTACAAGTAAAAGGACAGACACACACATACACCATTGTATAGACTCTCCCCTTTTTAAAACAAACTAGAAGTTTGCTGAGTCTATTCCAGACATTAATGTGTTATTGCATTTTTCTGTGGTAGTCTTTAAAATTCTTAATTTTTTTCTGAATAAAAGAGCATGCATTTGTTTTAGATACTAAAGAGTTTTCCACAAAGGGTGTAGTTGTAGAGAATAGTATAGGCGTAATTTTAAAAGTTTTTTTTATCAGAAGTAGAATGTCTAATTGGTATTATAAATGTATTTGTTCTTTCAGTATAAAAATACAATTCTCAATATGCTGGGTGGAGAGAAAGAACATCTTTTGGGACAATTTCACTCTATAACCTGCATTGCTGCCTGCTTTTCCCTGATTTCATAGTTTCTTTTTAGGGATGGAATTGTAGTTTAAAGCTATAATTTTTTTCCTGTTTTCTAGTTGGGAGTGAGTGACATTGTTCTAAATCATTCTTGGCAAATATAATCTAGCTGTATAAGTGGCTTTAAAGCAGTGTCTCGGTCACTGAGTTTTCAAGTAGCAGGTGAGGGTCCTGACCTCCAGTGGTGGGAAACAGTGAAGACTCAAGGGGCCTCTGAATATGTCCTGCTTGGTTCTGAGGAGCAGAGGGACATTTGAAAGTTGAAAGATCTCGAAAAGCCAAAGGAAAAAAAAAAAGAAAAAAAAAAAAAAAGAAAGTTGAAAGAGTTTAGATTTTCTAGATTTTGGTTGGTTGGTTGGTTTTTTTGTTTGTTTGTTTGTTTTTTTCTTTTCTGTAGACAGGGTTTTATATAGCCTAGGCTGCTGTCAGTCTTCTCGTAGAGCCTAGGATAGTGATAGTGTTGAGCTTCTGATCTTCCTGCCTTTTGAGTGTTGGGATTGTAAACTTGTGCCAACTCCTGGCTGTTTAGTGTTTTGATCCGTGGTCTCCCTTTGTAACCCAGGTTGAGCTTGAACTCTCAGACGGTCTTCATTTTCCTACCCCAAATCTTTGTGTGCCTGCCACACCATGCTTGTTAGTCACTGCTTGTTCTTTTGTTTGTTTGTTTTTGTTTTTGACAAAATTTCATATATCTCAAGCTGGTCTTCTGCTTTTTGATCCTCTTGCCTCTACCTCCCAGGTACTAAGATTACAGACAATGTGCCATCGAGCCTGATTTTAGGCCATGCTGAGGATGAAATCCAGGGCTTTCATGCATGCTAGGCAAGCACTATGCTAACTGTGCAACACCTCTGGCCTGTTGGAGGGTTTTAAACAGTGATTCTCAACCTTCCTTACACCATGACCCTTTAATACAGTTCCTCATTTTTAGTGACCCCCCCAGCCATAAAATTATTTTGCTACTTCATAATTGTAATTTTGATACTGTTATGAATCATAATGTAAATACCTAATAAGTGGATTTTCTGATATGTGGATCTTCAAAGGGGTCTCGACCCACAGGTTGAGAACCATGGGTTTAAAAATAATTTTAGCAACAGATTTTTGTAAAGTACCTTGAACTTACACTCTTCCATTTTTGAATGTCCTTTTTGTTTAGAGGGAACTAAAGGTACTCAGCATCTGGTGTCCCTTACAGTTAATATTTCATAATGTGTGTGGTCCTAGAAGAAGATTCATGAGGCTTTAATTTTATTTGATATAAGGTCAAGCATCTATAACCCCTGTTCTTAAGAGGAATTAAAAACTAAGTATTCTGTTGACATTGGATCATACTTACTCTAAATTGATTGAAATAATGGTGATTACTAATCAGTTATCTAAGTCAATTGTCTTGTATAATACAATGAAAAATATATTATCATAGGAGCAAATAACAAAAAAAATCGGTGTGAAATTATACTTAAAACCAAAGTAGCATATAGATTTTTCCCTATTTTTTTTATTAAGAAATGTTCAGCACATACATTTATGTTAAGTTAAATAGGTTTTACAGACCCCTCCATATACCTGTCACCTAGATTTCAGTATTAATATTTATTATTCTAAGCCAGGTGTAGTGGCTTGGAAGGGCACACCTTTAATCCTACTTTAATCCTAACACTTGGGAGGCAGAGGCAGGCAGATCTCTGTGTGTTTGAGGCTAGCCCAGTCTACATGGAGAGTTTCAGGACAGCCAGGGCTACATAGATGGACCCTGTCTCAAAAATAAAACATTTATTATTCTGAGTAATTACATCCCTATTCTTCCATCAAAATGCCTTGGTTTTATTTGTTTTGATGTTTTATAAGTTGCAGATACTAGTAAACTTCACTGTGCATGCCTTTATGCAGAGTTCACAGTATAGATCTTTCCAGCTTTGCCTTTTCTTCTCGAAGAGTCTAAACAGCTAAGGTCAAGAAACTTGAGTGTTGCTTTGGGGGAATTGACTTTATAAGGAATTAGTTGCAACAGAAAATTATAGTGCACTCTGCTTTCCTTTTGCTGTTAGTGTATTTTCCAGAAATCTGGCTTTAGGCTCCCATCCTGGTTTTCAAGATTAAAATTACTTTTCTGGGACATTTTTAGTTCTGATTTTTCCCTTTCCCAGTGTTACAGATTGAACCCAGGGCCTTACACATGCTAAGCAAGCACTCCTACCACTAGAGATATATCTCCACCCTTGAAGTTCATAATTTTTTAAAGTTTTATTTATATCTTCTCATGTTGGTTTTGTGATTTCTTTCCTTTATTTCCCCATAATTTGAACTTGTTATTATACACCAAATAGTAGCTATTTCTGGAACTAATTTCTAATTGGATTCATCAATATAGGTCTGTTTTTGAAATATTTAAATATTAGAATATTGCTTGCCTTGTTATGCCTACAAAGTTTGATTTTATTTTAGTTTTTTAAATGTGGGTCACTTTATGCTCTCAGTGGAGACAGGTTGTGAGTATTGTACTTCATGAAAGATAGCATTGATTTTCAGTATTATACTTCCAGATTAAAAATGTTGCCTGTGAGATAACTTTAGAGGAGCTGTTTTAATTCATACACATATAGACATTTGTGAAGTCTGTTAATTGGGTGTGTATGTATGTGTATGATGCATTGTTATAGAGGAATGAAGAATCATGATTTTTGCATCTACATTATATAAATCATTTTGATAGAAAAGAAATGTGCTTGTGTGCATTGAGCATTTTTCAAGTTTCCCCTGATGTGCTATTTCACATGTCACAGGACTTATTTTTTGAACATTTGAGCAAAAGAAACAGATGAAACCTCATACAAACCCTTCAAAATATGAAAATGTGGGTTTTATTTGTGCTAATGCTCTTCTTTTGGAAACATGTATTAAAGGTAAGGTCAATTTATTGATTTAAACACACAGTATATAAAATATTGATTAAACTTTGTAAGCTGGTCTTAAAAGAAAAGATTTTTAAGTTTGGAATTTAAAAAAAAAAACAACTTGATCTGCAAGTTCCAGAAAATTTAAAATTCAGTCATTCCTGAGTTTTCTGAAATGCAGGAATATCATTTTCTAAAGCTTCTTTATGTAAAACTTTGAGCATGTTAAAGCTTTGACATGTCATCTTGTAGGATCTTATGGTTGGTGATGAGGCAAGTGAGCTGCGCTCCATGTTGGAGGTGAACTACCCTATGGAGAATGGCATTGTGCGGAATTGGGATGACATGAAGCACCTGTGGGACTACACGTTTGGACCAGAGAAGCTCAATATAGACACCAGAAACTGCAAAATTCTACTTACAGAGCCTCCCATGAATCCAACCAAAAACAGAGAGAAGATTGTAGAGGTGGGTTTTGATTGGCTAGGATGATGTCCATGTGTGTCTCTGTGATAGAATGTTAAATCAGTTTTTTTTTTTCTGCTTGCTGCTTCTGCTGCAAAGGATAAATAAAGCAATTGCTTTGCCCTAGATCCTGATTATTTTGCATTTACTATAGGTTAAGGGTTACTCATCTGAAATCCGAAATGTCTTGATCATGTTAATGATGCACATGAATCTTTAAATTTTGGAGCATTGTAGATTTTGGAGTTTTGAAAAAGGGAACTCACCTGGTAAATAGGCAAATATTACAAAATCTAAAATCAGAAATTTCTCTGGTTCCCAGCATTTGGATAAGGGACTGTAAACATGTATGTGCTGGTAGATGAGAATCCTCTCCCAAAATTAGGTGATTGAATTAAGTAGTTTTATTAGAAAGCAATAGATCTAGTGGAAAAATAGTGAAGTTAGGAGAGTGAGAAGTTGTGGTGAGTCTCATGTGACGGTGCTGTTTAATAAGACAGGCTAAGGAAGCTGCTGGGTAGCAGGGGAAAGAACATTCATTCCAAGGCAGAGAGAACAGCCAGCACGACATCTGTATACTTGAGAGCAGGCAAGCAGCTGCTATAGCTGGTGGGTATAGGGGAGGGGATGGCTGAAGAAGTAAGCTAGAGTAAGTAGTGGTGGTGGTGGTGGTAATAGTAATAGTAGTAGTAGTACCACCACCCTGCCAGTTTCTGTAGAGAACTGGCACACACGTGCAAAGACTTCAAGACAGTAGTGTGGAATTCAAGATAAAAACTTAAAAGTCTTTGGAATATAGGTAAAAGGCAGGGCAGAGAGGGCAGGACCTGCAGAAGAGATTGAAGGCTATCACCGTGAGGGCAGACAGGGGAGCTGCAGTTCTCATTTAATAATGGACTTTGGAGGACTTTTCATTTTGTTAATATATGCCTACACAGCAGCAGTAACTTCCTTATTAAGTAAATGCTGGAATAGAATGTTAGAAGGTCAAATTAATTGATGAAGATGTATTCCAAAGTTGTAAAATTGAAGTTGTGAATAGTTCTCATTGCAGTCAGTTATCTTTGATTTTTTTTTGGTTTTTGTTTTTTTTTTTTTTGTTGTTTTTTTTTTTTGAGACAAGGTTTCTCTGTATAGTCCGGAACTCACTCTGTAGACCAGGCTGGCCTCGAACTCCGAAATCCACCTGCCTCTGCCTCCCAAGTGCTGGGATTAAAGGCGTGCGCCACCACTGCCTGGCTGCAGTCAGTTATCAATATCTAGATATACAATGATTACCTTACCACTCAAGGAGTGCTTACAGTGGAAGATCAAAAGGCATCATTCAAGATTTTCTCAGTTGACCTAGATGCAGAAAGTGAGCACAGGTGTGACCAGAGAGGACCCAGAGGCAGTAGGCTGGGCAGCTGAGCCGCCTCTGCATCTGACAACTTAGTATTTTAATGTTTGTCTTCACCTCATTTTACCATCCATCCGGCCGGCCATCCATCTGACTGCTAGGGAGTCATACTCAGAGTCTCAGTCAAGCTAGCAAGAACTCTTCTACTGAATTATACCCCCAGTCCTATTTCTTTTATTATTTGTTTTTAATTGCCAGGGGTTGGGGGGGAGGTAGAGCAGGTTTTGACCCTGCTTGGGGGAAATAAGCAGATATTTCTTTTTCTGTTTTCTTCATTATTTATTTGGTGTGTGTTGAAGTGTATGTGCATGTGCACACTTGTGTATCCATGTATGGTCAATTTTTTCCTTCTACCATGTGGGTTCTGGAGATTGAACTTTAGCTGCTGAGCCATTTCTCTGGTCTTAAGAGATGTCTTTTTATTTCTTTAATCTGATTTCTTTTTACCTTGATGCTTTTATCTATGTGTATACGTGAGAGTGCACAGGCACGAATGAGCACCACCCTGTATGTATATATGTGCAGGTGAAAGGACATCTGTGAGAATCAGTTTTCTCTTTCCACCATGTGGGTCCTAAGCACTGTACTGGCTGAGCAATCTTGCTGGTCCCAGGCAGGTGTTTGGGTTTTTTGTTTTGTTTTGTTTTGGTTTGGTTTGGTTTTAGGGTTTTTTTTGGGTGTGTGTGTGTGTGGTTTTTTGTTGTTGTTGTTGTTGTTTGTTTGTTTTTTGTTTTGTTTTTTTAAGTAGTGTCAATTTATTACATTTTGTGTGATGCTTTCATACTGATTAGCCACTGACTATAATACATTCAGAAGTCTTTGCTTTGTAGCATTTACAAAGGAGCCGAGACTCAACTTAGATGTTTGTGTGCTTGCTTGTAGGCATGTGAGTATCCAAAACTCTGCCCTAATAACTGGAGGTAGAGTTAGGCTTTATAAGGGCAAAAAGAACTGGTTAGAATGGGTGCTCAGAGTCCTTTGGTGGCACCTTAATCAACTGATCTACATTTCAAACATAAAGGAAATATAATATATAAATGTGTATAGAGTTTTTTCTATAAACCACCTCCCTCTTTTTCTTCTCTTTCCATTTTCAGGTAATGTTTGAAACTTACCAGTTTTCTGGTGTGTATGTAGCCATCCAGGCAGTTCTGACTTTGTATGCTCAAGGTAAGTAAGGCTTAGCTGTTAGGAAAATTAATTCAGCAAATACTATATGCCACAGAAATTTAATTTGTCCATTATAAGGGAGCTGGAGAGTTGACTCAGTGGTTAAGAGATATTCTTGTGGAGGACTCAGGTTCCTCTGTGTGGCTACATGGAGGCTCACAGCCATCTGTGACTCCGGTTCCAGAGGTTCCAGGGCCTTTTTTTGGCCTCCAAGGGCACTTCATGAACCTGGTACACAGACACACATTCAGGTAAACACTGTTTCAGATAAGGTTAAAGTAAATAAAATTTAATCAAACAAACAAACAAAAACCTGAAAAGCCCATTACTTCTATTTCATATGGTCCCACTTCAAAACTTTCTATGTGTCTGTCACTGTGTGGCATATGCATGTGTGTACAGGGATGTGTACTTGGAGAAGCCAGAGGTCAATACCAGGTGTTTTTCTCATTCTCCACTTCCTTTTAAAAACAGCTTCTCTCGTTACTTGAAACCCTGTGTCTAAAAACAAAAGCACATGTACTAGTCAAGTGCACAGTAAGTTGGCAAGAAAACATTTTGGAACACATTCCTAATGAGTCAGTTTTAATGAAAGAAATGTTCTGTTCTGTTTCTCTCTCTCTCTCTCATTTCTTCAGTTTTTGAAATACTTATATCATTTCCCCTTCTCTTTCCTCCTCTAACCCTTTCCATGTATACCCTTTTGTTTCTCAGATCCATGGCCTCTTCTCTTCCCTCCCTCCTTCCCTCCCTCTCTCCCTCCTTCCCTCCCCTTCTCTCTCCCTCCTTTTCTTGTTTTCTTTTTTTTTTTTGGTTTTCTTTTTTTGGTTTTTCGAGACAGGGTTTCTCTGTGTAGCCCAGGCTGTCCTGGAACTCACTCTGTAGACCAGGCTGGCCTCGAACTCAGAAATCCGCCTGCCTCTGCCTCCCAAGTGCTGGGATTAAAGGCGTGCGCCACCACCGCCCGGCTTTTTTTGGTTTTCGAGACAGGGTTTCTCTGTGTAACCCTGGCTGTCTTGGAACTCACTCTGTAGACCAGGCTGGCCTCGAACTCAGAAATCTGCCTGCCTCTGCCTCCCAAGTGCTGGGATTAAAGGCGTGCACCACCACTGCCCAGTGATTTTGATGGTCTTATAATTCAACAAAACATAGCTGAGAATTTAATAGGGCTTTCAATATGTTCAAAGGAATCTTTGGCATTTGAAGTGTAAAGGTACCTTAAGAAACTTCTTACTGGAAAAATTCAGGAACATAATTTTGATTTAGCATATCAAAGAGTCTTCCTAAAGGAAGAATTACCTGAATTCTCAAGTCTTCCAGTATGTGGGACATATGATTGCATTCTTTTGTTTCAAATGGTTCTTTTATAACTTTAAGAGATCAGTTTCATTGTGAGCTCCATAATTCTACACGTAGGTTAGTAAAAATGCGTACTTTATTTTTTGAGACAGAGAGTCTTATTATATACCCTTGGCTATCTGGACCTCACTATGTAGACAGGCTAGTCTTAAACTCATAGATGATATCCTGCCTCAGCCTCATAAGTGTGTGCATCATCATGCCTAGATGAGCTGTTTCTGACTTTTGTTTTAAATTATAGTATTAAGTATAGGTATTTAGAAGGCACTTGAAATTTTTTAATGTTTACTTGGTTTTGTGTGTGTGTGTGTGTCTGTCTGTGTGTGTGTGTGTCTGTGTCTGTGTGTGCTGTGTCAACATCATTCAGGAGTCTGCAAATGTCAGAAGAGGTGTCAGATCCTCTGGAACTGGAGTTATAGATTATTGAAAGCTATTCAGACAGCTTACAAGCATGTACAACTCTAGCTCCAGGAAACTGGGTGCCCTCTTCTGGTCTCTGTAGGCACTGTACTCATGTGCACACACATGTTCACACAAACATACACAAATACATGATAAAGAGAAATTTTAACAAGAACAACAATCATTGTTACTATTCCAACCTGTAGAAATTTTTTTGAATAAGAAGTGACCTGGTGTTTTAGGAAGGGGTGTCTATCTGCATGGTCTAGTCTGGGTGAATAGAAGAGATTAATTGAAATTGAGAAATCTCCAGTGGAAGTTTGCATGGTCAGAGAAGACACGGATGAAAGGGCAGGAATTTACAAGACAGACAACCCAGTAATAAAAGGGTATGGCACTAGAAATGATGAGTAAAGAGTCCTGTTTCTCTTTTTCCAGTAGGAAGTCTTCGAGGCTCGGGAGATAGCACAGTAGGTATATGCCAGCCTCTAAGGCTTGAGGACCTTAGTTGAGATCACCAGCACCCACATAAAAGCTGTGCACGCCATGCATGCCTGTAATCCCAGTACTCGGAGGTCATGTTGGGGTTTGCTGGCCAGGTAGTCTGTCCAGATTGGTGAGCTTCAGATTCAGTAAGGAAATGTGAGTGCCGCAGAGTTAGCTCAGTGGTTAAAGCTATGTAGTCACAAGAACATGACGTCAGACCCCAGCACCGTGTAAAAGCCTTATAACCACAGCTCTGAGCGTCAGGAGGATTGTTGGGGCTTTCTGGCTTCCAAATTACTAGAAGAACACCAGCCAGTTCAGGAAGAAAACCTTCCTCAAAGGAGTAGGTAGAGAGAGAGATACAAGAGGATACCTACCTATCCTACCTGATGCTTACAGATACACAGACACACACAGAGAGAAATAAACAAGCAAATAAATCTTTCAGAAACATAGTAAGGAGGAGAGCAATTGAGGAAGACACCCAATACAGACCCTTGGCCCTCTGGAGGTACCTGAGGACACACACATAACCAGACAGTCTCTTCCTTGGAAGATCCGGATTGAAACAGCAGTATAATAGTTTTATGAGGCTATAGCATTAATCAGGGAAAAACAAATAGTATCAACTTAAAATGGGAATGTTTATGAATATGTTTGTCAAAGATAAACATGCAAATTTATTTAAGAAAATAGGATTAAGCATGTTTACGGTAATGTGTCCATAGGCAAATTTATGTAATAGGAAAATGAAAGGGAGAGAGACTTTCTAGAGATGAGAAAATAATAAAATATATATTATGGTTTTAAAACTTTGAGTTATAACAGGCTTGCTAAATGGCTCACCAGGTAAAGAAGTTTGATCCTGAGTTCAGTTCCCAGCACCCATGTTGGGTGGCTCACAATTGCCTGTAACTGCATGTCCTTTTGTGGCTATGGCAGGCTATGACACACACACACACACACACACACACACACACACTAAAATTATATATATTTAAAATAACTACATATATGTAAAGATTATTAATAGCAATATTTCTGGGTGTGGAGTGATATTAATGCCATGTATACATTTAGAGGTCAGGACAACTTCGTGGAGTTGGTTCTCTCCTCCCACATTTACATAAGTTCCAGAGCTTGAACACAGTTCACCAGGCTTGTTGTGCAAAGAGCCTTTACTCTCAGAGCCTCTTCACCAACCCCTGTTTCTTCTTTTCAGAAGCACAAACCAAACACTGCACACCTGTGACTCCAGTCTGTAGTCCCATTGCTCAGGCTGCTGAGGCAGTATGGTTACCATTTCTTGGCTAGGCTGAGACTCTGCCTTAACAACAACAAAAATAAATAAATCTTTTTAGTGGCAAACAGGAAATACAGTAGTCCCTTGCTCTTTTTTTATTGTCACTGCTTTTGCTTATAGGGTTTTAGCTGGGGATCCCACCCAGGCCATCCATATAATAAGTTAACACATTACCTCAGGATCACAGGCTTTTGTTGTTGATGACGGTATTTTTCTTTTGTTTTGAGATGGTATCTGTCAGAGTAGCTCTGGCTTTCCAGGAACTCTAGCCATCCTATTAATGAAGAGTGAGGGATGGGGTTCTCTGTTGGTGGCCTTGTTTCTGTCCTTCTAGACAGGTGACCTAGAGTGTTTGGTTCTTTAATCACAAGCCTTCTGAGAGCTGAGTTTCAGGTATGAGCACCAGCCCTGACCCAGATGATTTTAGCAGATTCACTTACCATCTTGTAACTGTGTTAATAGTCACTTTTCACAGTTGTTACCTGTAAATATAACTTTTATTCTCCTGTAGTAATTGTTGGCGCTGAGGCTTACTGTCTCTGACTGCTGACCTTGGCCTAGTCCTGGAAGCTTCTAGTCTCTATACAATCTAATCTAGGCCTGGAAGATTTTCAGCCTCTGAGGCTTACCGCTGAATAAGCTCACCCTTTATAGTTCTTTCTGAGCTCTGGCTGTTGGGTTCAGCGTGGCTCAAACTACTAGCCAAGCTGACTGATTCACACTGGCTTCTCTCTCTGCCTCTGAGTCATTCTGCTTGGCCTCATACTAACTTTGGCTTCTTCTCATTCTCTGGCTAGTTCTGTCTTTGTTGTGTCTACCTTGTTCTCTCTCTGCAACCTATCTTTCTATAACTGCACTGGTCAAACTACCTTCCTCTTCTTGTGAGAGTTGGGCATACCCTATTCTGCCAGCCAAACTTTTTTCTGATTCGTCACGTTGCCACTCAATTAGGCATCACTTTCAAACATGGGCGCTTCCTTTTACAAACTAACTTTACCTTTATTGTTTGATTAAAGGTGTGTGCTAAGGGCGTGTCTGTATTCCAGCCAGAGTAGCCATGTTGCTGGATTAAAGTCCTTCTACAGTTCTATAAATTAATCATTATACTTCAAAATTCTCACTTAAGGGCTTTTTTTTTTTTTTTTAAAGTGATTAGGTTGGAAAGGAAATTATAGCAGGTCTTTCTTCCTAAGTTCTTAAAGAAGCACATGATTGAACTAAAAACCTCACAAGAAAAACACCAGGGCAAGATGAGTTTGGGTAATGCCACTTTAGCACCAAGCCTGAAACCAGAGTTCCATCCCTTGGCCACACTTTGTGGTAGGAGAAAAACAGCCCCTGTACTTCCCCAGTGTTGTCCTCTGACATGCATGCTCCCCTCACCTCCACGTGTAAGTACAATATAAAGAAAGGAAACTATCAGGGAGCAAACGTTACCATCTGTGATTAAAAATTAAGTGCTGAAGTTGGGCCTAGCGGTGCACACCTTTAGTCCCAGTGCTCAGAGGCAGAGGCAGAAGGATCTCTGTGAGTATGAGGCCAATCTGGTCTACATAGCAAGTTCCAGGACAGCCAGGAATATACATAAAGTGATCCTGTCTTGAGAAACACAAAACAAGAAGGGACTGGAGAGATGGCTCAGCAGTTAGGAGCATTGACTGCTCTTCCAGAGGACCTGCATTTAATTCCCAGCACCTACATGGCAGCTCACAACTGTCTGTAACTCCAGTTCCAGGGTGTCCATAGCACCAGACATGCCCATGATGCACATCTATATGCATGGACGCAAAATATCCATACTCATAAACTCTTAAAAGAAAAAGAAAGGAAGTGCTTGCTCTAAGCCTCACTAGCCACCCTTTTGAGGGTGGCATCTCTACTACATTTGGAACTTTCTTGCTTTGATTTTTCTGAATTAACTCAAAACCTTGTGGTTCTTGTGCAGGTTTACTGACGGGTGTAGTAGTGGACTCTGGAGATGGTGTCACCCACATTTGCCCAGTGTATGAAGGCTTTTCTCTCCCACACCTTACAAGGAGGCTGGATATTGCGGGGAGGGATATTACCAGATATCTTATCAAGGTAAGTGAGCGGAAAATATCATAAAGCTAGTGGTTTTTAGTTCGTTTACTGACTTAGACAAAAACTGTGTCTAAAAAATTGAGGGGCTAGAGTGCTGGCTCAGTGATCAAGCGCACATACTGCCCTTGCAGAGAAACATTTGGTTCCTCTGGGCCAGCTAACCACCACCTGTAACTCTAGTTCCCATGGACTCTAATGCCTTCCTCTGGACTTCTCAGGTACACATCCACACTAGACACACAGTACACATAATTTAAAATAATAAAATAACTTAAAAACCTACTTACTATACAGGATTTCTAGCATCACCTCAGTATACCAGTATTGGCTTTGCTGTGGGCTCCAGGGATTGAGCTCAGGTTGTCAGGCATGGATAGCAAGTGCTTTTCACCTTCCAAGCCATTTATCCTCCAGGGGATTGACTTTTGGTCATTGGAACTCACTTCTCATAGATTATTAATTTACTGCCATTTTTTTTTTATACCAGCTGCTGCTGTTGCGAGGATATGCCTTCAACCATTCTGCTGATTTTGAGACAGTTCGCATGATTAAAGAAAAACTTTGTTATGTGGGTTATAATATTGAGCAAGAGCAGAAACTGGCCTTAGAGACCACAGTGTTGGTTGAGTCATATACAGTAAGTATCCTATATAAAATACATTGTGGGTTGAAAAAGGGCATCTGTGTTTATTAGTGTCACCTAGACTCCAGAGTTTTGGGTTTTTGGTCACAGACACACCTTTTTTTAAAAAAATGTGCTGGCTAAATAACATACCTAGGGTCTTATGTGTGCTCAGCAGTTTAGGCCCTAACATGGGTGTTTTTGGTTTGAGTTTTTGTAATTTGTTTATATATGATTTTTCAGTATCTCCTCTATGTTAAGTTTCTGTGATTTACTTATTAGGGACGCCCTGTATTGCAAATTAAAGCAAGAATTAAGTTAGAATATAATTAAAAATGGAGGTCATAGTTGAGATTCTAGCATCTTCAGAATATATCTCAACATGTTTTGTATGGTGTAATTTCTCTGGGATGTTGCTTAAGAGTTATAAAAAATAGAATACAATTATAATTGTCATACATTATGGAGATAATTAATATTTCTTTGTTGCATGACTTCCAAGCTCTTGGATTGTGAAAATGTTGTGTGCCTGTCTCTCATCCTGTTGGACTATCCTGAGACAGAGTCTCAACATTAGTACAGGGTCCTCCTGCCTCTGCCTCCCGAATGGTGGGATTGCAATCCTGTGTTTCCACATGGACCTCAAATTTTTGTAGTGTGTCATGGAGCTAATTATCTAAGAAATGTATTTTGGGAAATATTCATGCTTTGATTTTTTTTTTTTCCCCCTCAGAGTCTCACTGTAGCCCAAGCTGGGTTAGAACCCATACTGGTTTCAGATTTATTTTAAAATCCAGTATGTTGCACACGTTTGTGAATGGTGCTGGCTTGGATCACAGGGTTTAGGAACACTTGTGCTGGGCATGGTAGCAGTGCCGTAATAGAAGCACTCGGAATACTGAGGCAAGAGTGCCACATAAGTAATGAGACCAACTTCATAAGGCCTCCGAAATAAACCAAAATAGCTTGGTATGGTGATCTCCACTCCACGTGTTCTAGGCCAGCCAGGTGTACATAGTGAGACCTATCTCAAAAGTCAAAAAAAGGAAGAAAGTATTGTCAGAGACCAGTTGTGGTAGAACATGCCTTTAATTCCAATACTTGGAGGCAGAAGCAGGAGGATCCCTGAGCTTGAGGCCAGCCTACTCTATATAGCAAGTCCCAAGCCAGCCAAGGATAAAGAGACTCCTGTCTTAACTCCGCTCAATAAAAATGTACTTTATAACGTCTAGTAACCTCCAGGTTTGTCCTGGTGGTTTATGATGCTAATTTTCAATCTTAGTTGTTTTGAAGGGCCAGGCAGTGGTAGGGCATGTCATTAATCCCAGCACTTGGGAGGCAGAGGCAGGCGGGTTTCTGAGTTTGAGGCCAGCTTGGTCTACAGAGTGAGTTCCAGGACAGCCAGGGCTACACAGAGAAACTCTGTCCCGAAAAAAAACAAAATAAAACAACAAAAAAAATGTTTTGAAGGAAGTGGAATAAAGCAAACCATGAGAGAACTAGCAATGTAAGACTTGATTTGTGTTGGACAATGGTTAAGACAGGAGAGTCACTGAATTAGTTCAAGCTCAGCCTGGACTAGTAGACAGGCCATCCTAACCCCACTTTTACCTCTCTAACACCCCCACAAAAAACAAAAAGCCAGACCTGATGATGCCCACCTGTAACTTCAGAAAAATCTGATATGAGGCTGAAGCATTACAGAGTTTGGGGCCCACCTGTGTATATGGGTTAGCCTCAGACTCTCTCAGTGACAGCCAGGCACGGTGTGCCTACCTGCAATCTCAGCACTTGGGAGCCAGATGTAGGAGAATCTCTGTAAGCCTGAAGCAGACAACTAAACCACATAGACCAGAGTTCAGCAGGTAAGGGATGTCTGCATAAGTCATATTAAAATGTTGGACTGTCCAAATCTTACTGGCTTAAGTTAAAGTTACACTTACCACTTAGATAAAGTTTTTAAGACGTAATAGCATAAAGAATTTTCTAAGTGTTCCTTAAATGTTTTGTTTTGTTGTGAGATAATGTCTCAATGTGCAACAGCCCCAGCTGACCTTGAATTCGTGATCCCCTTGCCTCAGAGTTGGCATTGTGCGTTATACATCATGCCCAGCTGCTGCTGCTGCGTGGGCGGTTGGTTTTTAAGAAAGAAAATGTGTGTATGCATGTGTATAGATCAAAGGATAGCTTTTGGGGGGTCAGTTTTTGTTTTGTGCCTTGTTGAGATGCTATCTTTTGTTGAACAAATTGCTAGCTACTAAAAAAAAAAAATCAATAGAGTATGATGTTAACATTATCATCTGAGTTATTTTGTTTCACCTAAGAAAACTTTAGGAATTTTAATAATAATTTTGATTACAGAACAGATGTGTGTACAACACTCACTGTGTAGAGAATGCTGAGAAGTTGTGGTTTTTCTGACTAACACCTGGTTATTTTGTTTCTAGCTTCCAGATGGACGTATTATTAAGGTTGGAGGAGAAAGATTTGAAGCACCAGAAGCTTTATTTCAGCCTCATTTGATCAATGTTGAGGGAGTTGGTGTTGCTGAATTGCTTTTTAACACAATCCAGGCAGCGGACATTGATACCAGGTACAGTAGATAGCATTTCCAAGTCATTTATACAACATGGATGGGCCACAGAGATGGCTCAGCAGTTAAGAGCGCTTGCTATTTGTCTAGAAGATCTGAGTTCGATTCCTAGCACCCATGTCAGACAGCTCACAACTCTGAGTCTGTAACTCACAGCACTGGCCTCTGTGGGAACCTGCTTTCATTCACACAGTATTGATGTGCAGACACACACATCTAGACATCGTTTAGAATACTAAGAAAAATGATTTTGATTTTGATTTTGGTTTGTTTGTGTTTTAGGGCAGGGTTTCTCTGTACATAGCCCTAACTGTTCTAGAACTTACTCTAGACCAGGCTGGCCTCAAACTCAAGAGATCTATTTGTCTGCCTCCGCCTCCGCCTCCGCCTCCGCCTCCGCCTCCAAGTGGTGGGATTAAATGTGTGTTATTTTTCCCTTAATATATATCTCCATTTTGGATAGAGGTGTAATTTGATGTTTTGTAAAGCCAAGGATATGTTTTATAGAGTGTGGTATGGTGCTGAGGGAGGAATTCCCTCACTGAGGTAGCAGCCAGTTTATTTGGAGGCATAGGAGGGGAGTAGAGGCAGAGGAAAAAGAGAGAGAAAGAAAAGAGAAGAGGCCTGCCAGGAACATGGGATGGGGGGGTTTGGTCAGAGAGAGAAAAGGGTCAGAGAAAGAAGGGAAGCCCAACAGTCCCTTTTGTAGCAAGCCAGGCCTACCTGATTGTTGCTAGGTAACTATTGGGCGGAGCCTAGAAAGAATGCTAACAAAATTCAGTTAAGAGTACTTCACTATCAAACATGAAACACTGGGTTTGATGTACAGCACTGCATGTGTTTTAATTCTATTTCAATTAGCTAGCTTGCTAGTTAGTTATTTGGTGTGTGTGTTTTGATGGTGATGGTGGGCACCATAGCACACTTGTGAAAGTTAGGAGTTAACTTTTTTCCTTCTACCATTTGGATTCCAGGGACCAGCTTGAGGCCATCAGGATTGGCAAGAGTTATCTTTCCCCACTGAACCATCTCTCTCCAGACCTTTGAATTTAGTTAGTTAGTTTTTTCTTTTTTTGACAGTGTCTCACTGTGTATCCCTGAGAATAGTCTGGCCTTGAACTCAGATCTTCCTGCCTCTGCTGGAATTAAAGGCACGTGCCACCAAGCCCAGCCTAAGTTTATTTTTTTTTAATTGACAAAAGTTCTGTTTATGATATATAGCATGTTTTGAATTTTAATTGAGTATACATTACTGTACATACAACTTTTTTGATGAGCACACTTAAAATCCTAGTGCTTTTCAGATATACAATATATTTTTGAAACAGAATCTGTGTTGTGTGATAGGCTTCCTATCTAACTGAAGTTGTATAGCTTTTGATTAGCATTTCCTCGATTCAGTCACCAACTCATTGTCCCTAGTAACCATCATTCTCTTCTCTGCTACTGAATTCAGTGTCAGATTTCATGTAAATAGGACCATACAGTATTTGCCTTTCTCTGCCTGGTTTCATCTAATACAATTTCTTCCAAGCCCATCTTCATTGCTACAGATTACAAGGTTTCCTTTTTTAAGGGAATGTAATTACATTCTATTGTGCATACTAATTTCTTTTTTATTCTTTGAGGTATGTATTTAGTGGTGGATTGCTGAATCGTTTGATAGTTCCATTTTTAGTTTTGGGGAGTGTTTCTATACTGTTTTCTGTAATGGTGATCATAATTTATGTCAGGGCTTCGTAAACTTTTCACTTATGATACCCTCTGTGTTAGTCAGGGTTTTCTAGAGTAACAGACTTACACACACACACACACACACACACACACACACACACACAATTTATTAGAGTGACTTACAAGCTGTGGTCCAGCTAATCTAACAATGGCTGCCTTCCAGGTTCAAGGATCCAGGCCATGAGGTTGGATGTCTTGCTGGTCTTCAGTATAAGCTGGAATATCAAAGACATAGGCTCCAATGCCAGTGAAGGAATAGACTTGTTAGTGAGGGGAGAGCAGGCAGGCAAAGAGGGAAGCCTCCTTCTTCCCATGCCCTTATATAGGCTTCCAGCAGGTATGGCCCTGACTGAAGGTGGATCTTCCCATCTAAAAGATCTGGATTGGAAGTAGGTCTTCCAATTTCAAATTAAGGAAAGATCCCTCCCAGATGTATCCCACTGTTTTGGGGTTTTAGTTAATTCCAGATGTAGCCAAGTTGACAACTAAGAATAGCTATCACATATACCCTTTGAAGGAAGGAGTCAATGCCAGCCTTGCATGGCCTGAAACTCACTCTGTAAACTAGACTGGCCTTGGACTCAAACCCTTTTTTTTTTTTTTTTCTTTTTTCTTTTTATTTATTTTATATACATGACAAGTATATTATAGATGTCTTCAGACACACCAGAAGAGGGCATCAGATCCCATTACAGATGGTTGTGAGCCAACATGTGGTTGCTGGGAATTGAACTCAGGACCTCTGGAAGAGCAGTCAGTGCTCTTAACCGCTGAGCCATCTCTCCAGCCCCGGACTCAAACTCTTTAAGAGATCCACCTGCCTTTGTCTTCCAAGTGCTGAGATTAAAGGCACATACCACTTTACCTGGGTTTGACCCCTTTTTGGCTGAGAAATTTTACATAATTCTCAGTATGTAGGTATATAAGGTAGTTATGTAGGCAAATATTTACTGATAATGAATTTTGAAGTTTTTGTATATATAAATTTTATCTTGTATCAAAAATGAAAACAAATTCCATACTAATGAAATGAATGGGTTTATTTGGTTTTACATAAAGAATTAAATCTTGGGGCTAGAGAGATGACTTAAGAGTTAAGAGTGTTTGCTGCTCTTGCAGAGGACCCAGATTTGATTCCTATACCCACATGGTGGCTCACCACAATCTGTAACTCCAGTACTGGAGTATCTCGAACACTCTTCTGACCTCATCAGGCACCAGGCACACATGAAGTACACATACAATAATGCAGGAAAAACACACATTAAATAAAAATAAATTTTTTTTAAAGAACTAAATCTTAAACTGGGTATGGTGGTTCATACCTGTTTAAAACCAGCCATAGCTCTATGTAAGTCTATCCTGCACTGCCTGAAACCCTGTATCGGAAAAAAGGAAGAAATCTTGGGTTGGGATGTGGCTTAGTGGCAGAACACTTGCCTTCTGTGTATAATCATTGTCCACACACAACAAAAGAGGAAATCTTGGCTGAATATTTGATAGTATAAGATAAAGAACACTGCCAATGTTTTTAGTTGGTCAGTGTTTTGATTTTCTAATCATCAGTGCTAATCTTCAGCCAGGTATGGTGGCAAATGTCTTTAGTCCTAGCACTTGGGAGAAAGATCTGAGTTTGAGGCCAGCACAGCCTACATAGCACATTTCAGGCCAAGGCTACATAGTAAGATCTTGTTTGTTTATTTATTTTTAAAATTTTATTTATTATGTATATGAGTGCTCTATCTGCATGTATACGTGTGAGCCAGAAGAAGGCACTAGACCCCATTATAGATGGTTGTGAGCTACCATGTGGTTGCTGGGAATAGAACTCAGGACCTCTGGAAGAGCAGGCAACGCTCTTAACTGCTGAGCCATCTCTCCTGTCTCATAAAAACACAACAGAGATGAGGATATATCTTAGGAAGAATACTTAGCTAGCATGTAAGAGCCAGTAGCTTCAGACCTTAGTACTGCACAAAACAACAGAACAAAATGACACAAATATGTTTAAGGCCATTTCAGAAATTATTGGAGATTCCGGGCTAATCTCAAGTCAAGATTCACTTAACGATTTTTGTTTTAAATGAAACTCAAAAGTTAGGAATTCAAATATTAGTTTTTATTTTTGTTTTTTGAGACAGGCTTTCTCTTTGTAGTCTTGGCTATTCTGAAACTCACTATGGAGACCAGGCTGGCCTTGTATGTAGTCCACCTGCCTCTGTCCCTCTCCTAAGTGCTGGCTAAAAATAACTGATTTCAGACTTAAGGTGCCAAGAGTTGATGGTAGAAAAATAATGTCTTTGTTTACTCTAATGTTTTTGTAAGCACACACATCTTTCTAACATACCACAGTCTTGGATGAGCCCAGATGCTCCATGCCATGGCTGCGTGGGCACTGCACAGTAGATGGGTTCAGAACGCGGCCACAGGAAGTTGCACGAGGAGACATGGGCAGGCATGCCATCAACGAACACCCAGATTCACTGCATGTTTGCTTTTGAATTAAGTTTTCACTATTGCACCTTAGATAACCTTTTACTGTTACCAAATCTTTCACAACTCCCACATTCAGTTATGTGCGGCAGCTCAGTTTAGAGGCTGTGATTTGTTGTATTATCTGTTGTGCCTTGATAGCTCCTTGCCACTTAATTTACATTTCTTAGTGATAGGCGGTGTTTAGCTGTTTTTCCTCCTTCCATGTCATGATACATCTTGTTTCTGTCATGTTACAGTCCTAATCTAGCAGGGACTTGAGCTTCTGATCTTCCTTCCTCCGTTTCATAGTCACCTGGCTTGTGTGGTACTGTGTGGAGCTAGGCAAGTGCTTTGCTCAGCTTCATCCAAAGCCCAAAATTTAATTTAAAAAAAAAAAAAAAGTACCATTTTCATAATCTGAAACTGTAAATATCCACTGTATCTTCCTAGGTCTGAATTTTACAAGCATATTGTGCTTTCTGGAGGTTCTACCATGTATCCTGGGCTGCCATCAAGGTTGGAACGGGAGCTTAAACAACTTTACCTAGAACGAGTTCTGAAAGGAGATGTGGAAAAACTTTCAGTAAGTATCTGTACCAGCTGTTACCATTGTTTTAAACCCCTGTAAAGTAGCTTGTGGATCTTGACAACCACTAGAGGGAGCAAGAAGTCTTATAACAGATTTTTGTTCAATTAGCCTCTTGAAAACTTGCAGGGCTCACTGGAAATTGTCCTGGGGTAGTACTCCTATCTACTAGGTTACCACTCTGTTGAAAGAATACAGGTGACTGAATACCACTGTCCTTGGTAATCTGTAGTGAATAGCCTGGACTCTTTTTTTTTTTAAGATTTATTTATTTTATGTTTATGAGTACACTGTAGCTGTCTTCAGACACACCAGAAGAGGACATTGGGTTCCATTACAGATGATTGTAAGCCACCATGTGGTTACTGGGAATTAAACTGAGGACCTCTGGAAGAGCAGTCAGTGCTCCTAACCGCTGAGCCCTCCCTCCAGCCCCCACTCCCACCTCAGCCTGGATTAGTAAGCAGTATGCAAGTACTTGGGAAGAACCTGCTTGCGCTGTGGAGAGAAGGGAGAGGAAATGTCCTGTTTTGGGTGGCTTGCTTTTTTTTCTTTCTTTCTGGAAACACAGTCTTCCTGTGTAGTCCTAGCTACTTTGAAACTTACTGTGTTAACCACACAGGCTGTGAACTTAAAAGAGATCTGCCTGCCTCTGCCTTGCAGGTTATGGGATTATAAATATATACCATCACAGCTGTCTTGGTTTTTAACTTTGTGAGTATGTAACCAGCCTTTACTCTTAGCTTGTCAGACTTCTGGTTTTAGGTTATTTTTCTATTTGCTGTGTGTCTTACTTCCTCAGTCATGTTTGTGTTCTCAGAATTCTCATAACTTTTTTTTTTTTGGTTTTTCAAGACAGGGTTTCTCTGTATAGCCCTGGCTGTCCTGGAACTCACTCTGTAGACCAGGCTGGCCTCGAACTCAGAAATCTGCCTGCCTCTGCCTCCCAAGTGCTGGGATTAAAGATGTGCACCACCAAGCCCAGCCTCAACCAAGAGTCCTTTAATCATGGCTTTTTATTCTCTGGATTTGCTCTATGCTTTAGATGCTTTGATTCCATGTTTCAGAGGATTCTGTGTAGACACACCAGTGTTACAGTGCTTTCTTAGTTCACTCACAGTTCTCATTTCATTGAGTTATGTAGGGAATTTAAAATCTATCTCTGGTGATCTTTTTTTTACCCTGTAGACTTTTTTGAGGGGCGTACGCTCCGTAGCAGTATATTCTGATAAACCCCACTGAAACTGTGGTTTTTACACTCCAATCTTCCCTTTCTTTTCAGTTTTGCAATGCTAGGGTTTGGACACAGGACCTAGGCAAGCACTCTAGCACTGAGGTACACCCTATGCCCAGGAAACATTTCTTGAAACTCCAGCCCTGTGCCAAAACTGATTTAGGCCATGCTGCGAGTTTAAGTAGTTTACCAGTAGTAATAATAAATGGTGTGGGAAACAGAAAGGAAAGCCACAAGATAGAAACTGGTTGTTGTTGGTAATAAGTAGGTATGTTCCCTCATTCCTGATCAGACAGGCCTTTGGATCAGATACCAGTGTCATTAGGGAGAGAGCATTTCTAGTCAGGGATAGTACAGAAGGATGAGTTGGCAGAAAGATCTTGAGGCTTCTATGATATAGTCTGACTTAACCCTTAAAAGAGTCTGTAAGCCAGTGTGTTGGAGAAGGAGCCAGAAGGTTAGGCCAGGAAGTTCTAAGAGGAAGAACTGTCAGGAGTTAAACATGGAGTAGGGTGAAACATACTCTTAGAGAGTGAATGGAGAGTGGGAGAGTGTCCTAGGACAGCCAGACATCGTGAAGTGTCCGGCGCCCTTCCTGGCCAGCAGGAAATTAGACGCAAGACAACAAGGTTCCTTCTCAAGGCAGTTTACTCAGGATTGTAGCTTTCTGGTGGTGGCGGCCCCACCTGCCCCGGGAACCAGGCTTATATTTAAGCAAAGGCCAATGAGCATATGCCACGTATCATCTCTCCATACGTCCACGTATGACCAGTCCTTGCCCCTGCACAGCTGCATAGCCAAATGAGGACTTGTTTACCACAAGGAGCAATCTCAGCCAGGACCATCCTCAGGTGCAGCGCATGGCGGCTTTCCACAATGAAGGACCTAGGTGACACATTTAAAGCTAAACGTCCTTCTGGACTGTGTGCTGAGCTGCTTGAAAGCAGGTTCAGACTTGATTACCTGAGTTGATGTCTTGCCAGGTGAATGAATGTAAGGAGAGAAAAAAGTCCCCAAGGATGATGTAAAGAAATGGAAGGGAGAGGTCAGGAGAGATGGCTCAGTGATTAAGAGCACTTGCTGCTCTGTAGAAGAGCCAGGTTCAGGTCGCAACCATCTGTAGCTCAGGTTCCAGGTAATCCAGTGACCTCTTCTGATTGCCTTGAGTACCAGGTACATACATGATACACAGAAGTACATGTAGCCAAAACTCATACAACATCATCTTCTTTCCTTCCTTCCTTCCTTCCTTCTTCCTTCCTTCCTTCCTTCCTTCCTTCCTTCCTTCCTTCCTTCCTCTCTCTCTCTCTCTCTCTCTCTCTCTCTCTCTCTCTCTTTCTCTCTCTCTCTCTCTCTCTCTCTTCTTTCTTTCTTTCTTTCTTTCTTTCTTTCTTCTTCTTTTTCTTCTTAATGGAGGTGCTGGGTGGTGGTGGCACATTCCTTTAATCCCAGCATTTGAGAGACAGAGCAGGTAGATCTTTTAGTTTGAGGCAAGCCTGGTCCAGTGAGTTGCAGGGCAGCCAGGGCTACACAGAGAAAACCTTGTCTCAAACCACCATCACCCCCCAAAAAAAGAGGCTAGCTGATGAGGTGCTTCAGTGCTTGAAGTCACAAGTCTGATGACCTGAGTTAGGACCAACCCCATGGTAACAGAGAACTGACTCCCAAAAGCTGTGCACATGCCATACATACAAGTACTACGTAGTAACAGATACAAGAGAAAAGGAGAACGTATGCATATGGTAGTGAAGAATAGGTATGGGAAGAAACAGCTGCAGATGTCAGGGGATCGAGAGATGGCTGAAGGAGGAGGAGGGTAGAGAGAACAGCTTTAGAGCAACTGTGAGCTGTGCAGGTTTAGGAGAAGGGAAGTGTGTGAAAGCAGTAGCTTACTGAGAGCACTACTGGGAAGCAGTCTCCCAAGAACAGCATTGAGCTCCCCAGAGCCCTTAGAAGTTTCCTTGAGGAGGCTGGAAAGCAGTGGCTCCAAAGCAAAAGTTAGCATCGTAACATTGTTGATTGGACACATTTTGAATGGACTAAGGCAAAAGTATATGTATGTAAAGGTCAGTTCTAAGATTAATCTTTTAATATTACATTTAAGTTTGTTTAGCAAAAGCTCTTGACATACTTTTGAAGCACTTAATAAAAAGAGGATATTTTATCCTTAGGTTATCTCTCCTAAATTTTGCAATCAAATGTTCTCTCAATCTTAGTTTCCATAATTGGCATTTGAAAACACCAGAGCCAAATCATTTGTTAATATTTATTTTATTTTTATGTATGTGCACCTGGGTTTACATTTGTGCACTACATCTATGTAGGAGTACATGGAGTCCAGAAGAGGCATCGTATCCTCTGGAACTGAGTTACCATTTTGAGTACCCATGAGTTGCCGGGAATTGAACTCAGTTCCTTAGCAAGTGGTCTAAACAACTGAACCATCTCTACTCCCTAAGACCCAAATCATTTTAAGGAGTAAGCTTAAAATTAACATTTCAATTGATATTTTAAATAACCCTGCCTGAGGTAAAATACAAAAACTAGTTCTTTTTTTCTTAAATTTAAATTTTCTGAATTTCTTAGATTTTAGTTTTAAGAAAATAGAGACAGAAGCGATTGCCCTTATGTAGTCCAAATGACCCTAAACCCATTCAAACACTTAGACATTTTTAAAAGGTATGCCAATCGTGATTATCAGTACACAATGAGTTAATAAATTATAATAAATGAAGAACAGAAGTGGCAAGAGTTTTCTCTCCAAGGGAGAGATTGGTTTTTGTCCTATTGTCTTGTCTTATAAATCATCCCATGTTTATCAAAGACTAGTAAGCTGCAACTCCCCGGTGGTGCTGAGTAATAAAAACAATATCTGGATTTTGATTGGCTAATGTAGAATGATACAGTTACAGCACAAAGCTTTTCTCCGAGGGTAGGGTCCCCCTTTACATCAGTCCCACCCAACATCCCCACTCCATGCTCTTAGTTTATCCTTTACCTTCCCGGCCTTTTGGGTTGGCTCTCCTCACTCCCCTCTCCCCTGCCTCACAATTCCTGGCTCAGGATCATGTCCACTCTGGACCCTCCCAGATGTCCCTGGCTCTGGCTCTGCTTTCCCTTTTACCTACAATAAACCTCCAGGTCCACCATACCTAGGAGCAGTCATGTACTTCCTTTTTATTCTTTTTTAAATCTGGTCCTGAAACCTGGGAGCAGTCATATCCTTTCCTTTATTTCTTTTTTTCATTCAAGCTTTAAATATGCCTCATATTGAAAATAGGCCACAGCAGCTGGGTGGGTTTAATGGTTCACTCCTTCAATCTCAGCACTCAGGAGGTAGAGTTAGGTGGATCTCTGAGTTCAAGGCCAGCCTGGTCTACATAATGAATTCCAGGACAGTTTAAGCCCATAGAACTTGAGTTTTGCATATAAGAAAGGAACTGGAGGTCCGTGTAGAGCTCAGTTGTAAGCCACACAAATAGATATGAATGAAGTCTTGAGTTCAATCGTGTCTCAGGATTACTATTGCTACAATAAAAACATGACCAAAAGCACTTGGAGAGGAAAGAGTATTTGGTTAACATGCCCTGAATTCGGTCTACTGAGGAAGCTGTTAATTCTACCAGGTAAGAATATGACCACTAACACAATTTTGAGCCATATTTGAAACAAGCTTTAAATAAATACTGGCCAGGATGATGGATGGACTCCGGCCAGGTCTATTCTGGGGCTTCCAGAATATGGCAATGAATCATGTTTTGCAGAGGCTTATAAAGGCAAACCATAAAGCCAAGTATTTCTCACCAGGTCCAATCAGGCAAGCATATTATATCTTGTATGCTATATATCTCATATGTATTATATATTTTATATGTATTATACATATATTATATTAATATAGTAATATAATATATGTGTATATGTGTATTATTAATATTTGTATGTATGTATTTGTGTGTATGTGTATGTATTAATACTATATTATATATACCATATATGATATACTTCCTGCCTGTGTGCCTCCTGCCTACATCTAATCAGGAGCAGGAATACATCCTGTTGTATTTGTTGCTTATGTACTTCCCCCCACCCCACATGCAATCAAACACACCCAGTCACCTAATGCAATTGAGTCAAACAAATTTGTTTAGGGTAGTAAGAACAAGGGGCTTGTTATCCTGCATACACAGCATTTCAGAAAGTATCTGTCCTCAAGCAAGGGGCTTACAGGTTAGGAACACTTTTGTTTTATGGCTCTCTTAGGCACAGTAATTAAAACTTAAAACCTAACTTTAGCTCTCATAAAACCAAGGCAGGCATTTAAATGGATCAGATACAAGGAGGTGTGGGAGCTGATGCAGAGATAGAGGCTGTGGAGGAGTGCTGCTTATCGGCTTGCTCATTATGTTTTTTTCTTATAGAACACAGGACCAGTAGCTCAGGGGGCGCTCGCGCGAGCATACGAGCGCACGCGCGCACATCAACACACACACACCACACATGTAATAGACTACCCAGCCCCATCAATCATTAATTAAGAAACTGGCCTATAGGCTTGCCTACAGCCAGGTTATAAAGGCATTTTCTCATTTGATCCCCACCCCCCATAACTTTTGCTTGTGTCAGGTTACCCAACCAGGACAATACCAGATACCAGAAAAACCATCTCAGTTTTACTGTGTTACACTAGAGTCATGGTGGTATTAGACCTTGAAGAACACTGCTCAGGAACTACAGAAAGCCTTGCTCTGGTTCTTGAGCCATTATTAGCACAGTGATTGGTTGTGCAGGTTTTTTCAAATCTGGATTGACAGGTATGAAATAAGGTTCTTGTCTGTTGATCATGAACCTGAGAGGAATTACTGAATGTTTCTGTGTCTGAGGTACCAGATGTTATGAAATATAATGTAGTGAGAGGGGTACGTTTGGTGGTCCTGTGCCAAGATGTGCCCCTGGGAATTACACCATTCGACACACCTGGTGTAAAAGAGGGTTATTGAAGGAGGAGTGAGGAGTGAGGACCTGGGAAGGAATAGAGGCAAGTGCACTTGTAGACGGGCTGACAGGTGGGAGCAGAGCCACGAGGTCAGGGAGAGGAGATGGGGAAGGAGGCACCGGAGAACAGATAGAGGGATGCTGAGAACAGAGAGAACTGGGTTGGCATGCATACACAGCTCACACCTGTCTCAGATTAGGACATGAGTAGTTGCTGGGTGCTTGAGGGAGGCCAGCAGAGTCACCTGTTGACATCTCCACATTGCAGAATGTGGGGAGATTTGACAATACATATGCATTCCCGAAACTGAGCATTATACACATATAATCTCATTGCTCTCTTTCTTCTTTAGAAATTTAAGATCCGAATTGAAGACCCACCCCGCAGGAAGCACATGGTGTTCTTGGGTGGTGCAGTCCTAGCAGACATCATGAAAGACAAAGACAACTTTTGGATGACCAGACAAGAGTACCAAGAAAAGGGTGTCCGTGTGCTGGAGAAACTCGGTGTGACTGTACGATAAAATGGCAAGCTTCTCCCCATCACGCCTCTAATGCTTTTTCTTTTTCCTTTTTTTTTTTTTTTTTTTTAATTTCTTTATTGCCAATCTTTGAACTCGTTCAACTCCAGGACTGAAAGAGGCCTCTCTGTCCCTTTTGACAGAAAGGTCAGGTTTTTTTCTCTGTCTTGGGGAAGCATTGCTAAATTCTTATTAATATGGGTAAATCTGGTTGTTTAAGACAACCAGTTCTCAGCAGACATAACCGAGGGCAAAGGGTTGCTGCTGCTTTGTTTTTCTTTCTATGTAGGCATTTAGATCATTCTTGTAGGCTTCCAATTTTTGCTTTATTGCTCTATTGCTGCTAGTTTTAGTTTTAGCACTGTAGGTGGTATGTCTTTATTAGCATAAGAAAAAACTTTCACAGGAGCTTTTAAATATTCTGGGTGGGGGTGGTAAGGGATGGGTGGGCAGCCCTGAGCCCTTGAGGGCATTTCCTCTGTAGTGTTAGCTTTCAGCAGTTACTGCTGCTACTTTTTGAGTACCCTGAAGCATCTCCTATTAACATTTTAGGGAAATATTAAGCTCAGAACTAAGATGTTTGGGGTAGGTTTTTATGTGATGGAACAAATGGGTGGTCTTTCTATTGTGATTTTTGAGGTTTTCTGCTTCTGGATACAAAAGATAAAAGAACCTCATTTACAGTACTTTGACTTGGTAGGGTTTCCTTCTATCGGTCTGCCTGGAACCATTTCCATATGACAGAAAAAAAGCAAGCTTAGGGATGATTTGTTCCTTACATCAACCTATCAGCTGGGAGTATATTTCCTACACTCTGTCAGTGAAAAAGTAACATTTAAAAGGAACTGCTTTAGCTAGGTCAAATTACAGATAGAAAATTGCTCAAGGGCCAGCATTGTCTAAATGCTGTTGTTTTTCTGGAAGCATTGAGGTAATGATACCAAGTTCCATTCTTGAAAGTTGTGCTTTTATGTTTCTGATCAGTGCTTCTTGACAAAAGCAACTCTACAGAGAAGTAATTCATGGCTGTAGGCTAATTATAATTGTTGTATTAACATTGGGACTTGGTGCCAGTTGTTTTGTTTTGTTTTTTTTTTTCATGAGACCTGGGACTAAAAGTTTAGCAACCACAACCACAATAGAAAACTTACCAGTAGTCAGCTGTTTGTACAGCCCTGGAGGCCACTTCCCAGCCCGCTTCGGTTCTTGCAGGAAGATTGTTTGCAGACCTGTCAGGAGATCCTACTTATGAGTCCTGTTGGTATTGTGTGTCAGCTCAGAAAGAATCAGATGGTACCCAAGTGTGAGGTCTTCTAACATTGAAAAATGAGATGAGAAGCTGTGTCACAGAAAATACAAAATGATGATTCTGAGAGAAATATTTTCCTTCATTTCAAAATATTCTTTATTAATGATGAATTTTTAAAAGAATGAATGGCTTTTTTCCTTTTTTCTTTTCTTTTTGGATGCTTAAAATCAGAATTTTTAATGGGTTTTTTTTTTTTTTTTTTTTAGGTAACTTTAAAATTAGTTTATATGAAATCAGCAGCAAAAGGAAGTTTGTCTTAATAATGCAGCTTCTGTGATATTAAGTATTTTTGCCTGTTTTACCTCAATTTGAACAAATAGGAGAAGTCTGTGTGCATGCTGGACATGCTCAGTACACACAACAGCCGGCCGGTGCCGCTGGTCAGTGTTGGGTGCGTGACTCAGAGTCATGTTGGAATTCCTAAGCGATCCTAAATCATGTTGTCAAATTCTCCAGTCTCAGGAGTCCTGGGTCCAGTACAGGACACCTCTGTATATAGGGACTGGTACCAAGGACTATTGAGTGCAGAAAAATGATCGACTCTTGGCTTTGACCATGGCTTTAAATAAAGGGGTGGAAAACAAGAAAGAATAGGATGGAATCTTGAATAAAACAGTGAAAGAGCATTATTCTTTGTACCTTGAATGTAGAATTTGTTTTTATTTCATAATTCTGCTAGCAAACATGACTGTTAAAATGATGTATTTATATATGTAATAATTTAGAAATTCCATTTTATAGTTTTCCTATTCTAAGGTGAAATAATGAATTTAATAATTTGGGAGTTGGGACATACTGTATTCTATTGGAGGTGTCAGGTTTGAGTCCTTCAAAAATAAAAATAAAAAAATCTGTTTTTTTAAAAAGATAGCTCTTGAAACCCATCGTCACTTAGATTTCCAATGCTAATTAAAATTCTTTTATTTTTAAATTAAAATCACCAATGCCTTGAAGGACTTCTCAGAAAATGAGGTATTGGGTATAACTTTCACAGTTCTGAGCACTGTTAGTATCTATCTGGCAAGTGTTGGAAAGATCAATGGAAAGCTAAATATTCTAAATTTAACACAAATATACTTCTTTTTGATTAAGAAAATAAATCAGATTTTTCACAGTAATTTGAATTTTGTCTTTGTTTTTTCTTTTAGTAGTTTTTCTCTTAATTTTGATATTTTTATTTGTACTTTCAGTGTTGTTCTGCAAGATGGGTTTTAACTTTAAACCAGTTAGTTCAAGGTCAGTCAAGGTTCCCTTGTTGTTGTTTATCTTGTGTGGAGTAGACAGAAGAAGCAGGGTGTCATAGCCAGGTTGATCTAGAACTGTAGCTATGTAGCCAAGGAAGACTTGAACTCCTCACTCTCCTGCTTCTGCCTTAAAAGTGCTGGGATGATAAGGTGTGCACGGCAGTGCTCAGCTCTGCTGTGACAAACTCTATTCCTACTGAGGTTTTATTTACTATTGTGATCTGTCCACTTATTTTTGGTATTTTTGTGAGACAGGATCTCTCTGTGTCGTCCTGCCTAGCCTCAAACAGAGATCTACCTGCCTCTGCCTCTCTCTCTCTCTCTCTGTCTATCTCTCTCTCCCTCTCTGCCCCTTTGCCCCTCTGCTGCTTCTCTTTGCTACCCCCCGCCCCCGCCTCTGGAATGCTGGGATTAAAGGTGTACACCACCATACCCATCCCTTCTAGTACAGTTTTTAGATTTAAGAAAGTGAATTAGAGCTACATTACAATGTGCTTTGTTTTCTTCTAGGAGATTATTTTCTAAGAGATTACAGGGTACCTTTTCAAAATCTATTGTGTGTAGATAGAAAATTCAAAGCCTAGATTGACATATGTAACATGACTCTTCATGGTCATTGTGGGTGATCTGCACAAAGATTTTTAGGCATATTGTTTTGTTTTTTAGTTTTCTTTCTTTATTTTCATTTTATATGTATGGGAATTTTGGCTGCATGCATGTCTATGTACTATATGTGTGCTATGCACTTGGAGACCAGAAGAAGGTATTAGATCTCCCTGAGACTTGGAGTTCCAGATGATTGTGAGCCACCACATGGGTGCTGGGAATCGAGCCCTGGTCCTCTGAAAGAGCAGTCGGTGCTCTTAGCTCATAAATTGTCTCTTGCATAGGTATGTGGTGTTTTCTTTGTTGTTGTTGTTTTTGGGGTTGGGTGTTTTGTTTTGTTTTGTTTTTGACAAAGTAATCAAAGCAAGAGGAAAGTTAGTTAGGTAGCCTTTTCTTGTGTTTCCATTGGCCTTGAGAATGAGAGCTGGAGAATGGGTTTGTCTTTTTTATAAATTGTATGCTCAAGCTTCATTGTCCTTCTGTGGCCAGAGTGCCTCAGGACATCCTGAGGGTCACATCTGGTGCACACCTACCTAGTCTCTTGAGTTGCGAGAATCCTGGGTGGTGTGTATCATCCCTAGGTGATAGCATATTCCTGCTGTTTTGTAGTGTGGCTGTACTCTATTATTTTCTCCACCTATAAACTTTGCTGTACAATTGAGTTCATTAAATCTTGCTAATTTTAATTAATTTATTGTTAAGACAAGGTCTTAGTGTTCTGTTGCTGTAAAGAGACTAAAGCAACTCTTATGAAAGAAAGCATTTAATTGTGAGTTTGCCTAGTTTCAGGGGATTAGTCCATAAACAACATGGTAGGAAGTCTGACAGCAGGCAGGCATGGGACTGTGAGCTTATATCCGGATCCACAGGCAGGTGGGAAAAAATCGCCTGCTCTGGGTTTTTCAACTTCAAAGCTTACCCCCAAGTGATACACTACCTCCACTAAGGCCACGCCTCTTAATGCTTCCCAAATAGCTTAGTATTCTAAGATGAAATCAGAGTGGTGTAGGTAGTGCAGTGGTGGGAGAGCGTTCATTGCATGCACAGCTTGAATTTTGGCATGTATGGGGGAGGGACTCACAAGGCCCTACCCCTAGCTGAAGAACTGTCAAAATTGATGGCTGCTGGAAGAGGGAGGGTCAGTTTTCTTCAGGGGTGTTCCCCCTGGTCACTAGTGGGTTGCCCATATGTCAGTGGTTAACTTAAAACCTGCAGATGCTCAGTCAGTTACACATAACTACACAAATCTAATGCACTGAAAATCCTTTGCAAACAGTGCATTGTTTAGGGAATAATAAGAAAACCTCTTTATGGAACTGGAACGATGGCTCAGTGATTAAGAGTACCAACCGCTCTTCCAGAGGTCCTGAGTTCCAATTCCCAGCAGCCATCTATAATGAGTTTTGATGTTCTCTTCTGGCATGCAGTTGTACATGCAGATAGAACACTCATATACATAAGTAAATAAATATTTTTTTAAAAGAAACAATAAACTTCTATCAGTTCACATTTTTTGGAGTCTGGTTAGTTGACTCCTCAGCTATAGAACTCTCAGTACTGCTATATAGTAGTATAAATAACTGCTGGGGTCCTGTCTTAGGGTTTCCATTGCTATGAAGAGATACCATGACCAAGGCAACATTATAAAGGACAACATTTAATTGGGACTGGCTTATAGTTGAAAGGTTTGAAGGCAGGAAGTATGGCAGCATGCACACAGGCATGGTGCTGGAAGAGCTGAGAGTTCTACATCTTGTTCCGAAGGCAAACAGGAGAAGACTGACTTCCAGGAGCTAGGAGGAGGATCTCAAAGCCCCCAACCCCAGTGACCCAGTTTCTCCAAAAAGGCCACACCTCCTAATATAGGTGCCACACTCTGGGTCAAGCATTTCAAACCACCACAGTGAGAAACATGTATATACTGTATTTTGTATATATTAATATTAAATGTGTATGAAGAGTAGCCAGCTGCAGCTACACACATGGACATGGTGTCTGTTTGCAATATGGGACTCTTCTGAAGAACAGTTTAATGACTTCTCTGGGTAAGAAGCACTTTTCCTCTTCTGAACCTATTCATATGGCCCACACAAATGAACTGAGTCTATGTAGATAGTGTGCATTTCATATTGGGTATATTTTCTTGTGGGTTTTGTTGATCCTTAGTATTGGGTCCCACTGTTAGCCCAGGCTGCCCTCTAGTTTATGATCTTCTGCCTTGCCTTCCTGAGTGCTAGTTACAGGAATGTGCCACCACCTTTGCCTCTTACTCAGTCACTATCTGCTGCTGCCCTCATGAGAGCTTCTCGTAAATACCACATTTTATTCTAGAGCACACAAACACCATCAAGCCTCTTAAACATGTTTGCCTGACATGTTTATCTGCAATTCAGAAGTTCATATGTGAAGCTGGAGAGATGGCTCAGAGGTCCTCTTCCAGAGGTCCTGAGTTCAATTCCCACCAACCACTTGGTGGCTCACAACCATCTCTCCTAGGATTTGTGCCCTCTTCTGGCATGCATGTGTACATACAGGCAGAGCACTGTATATATAATAAGTAAATGAAACAAAAAATGTTCCTATGTCCTGAAATCTGTCCAGAGTGAGTGTTTATTTGTTCCTATCAATAGTCCAAGTGTTGATTTTGTTGAAGTAATTATACAATACTAGAGATCAAACCTCAGGTCTTATGGACTTAGTGACAGCTACAAAGTCAAACAACATGGGTCATAGTGCACATTTGGGTGACAGCATTCACTCTTAACTAAAATACATAAAGTACAGGTGTAAAGGAAAACTTGTCTGATTTAAGTAAGCTATTCCTTTTTTAAATATTATTTTGGTTTTTTTATTTATGTTTTATTTATTTTTACATGTAGTATGTATGATTCTCCTCCATCTCCTTTGCACGTGCATGCGTGCGTGCATGCATTTATGTGTTTATGTTTATGCCACGGGTGTGGGTGAACTCAGAGGTCAGAAGAGGGCATTGTATCTCTTGGAGCTGGAGTTACAGACAGTTGCCAGCTGCCCGTTAGAAGTCCTGGGAACTGAACTTGAGTCCTTAAAGAGCAGCAAGTGCCCTTAACCACTGAGCCATCTCTCCAACTCTTTCTTTCTTTTTTTCTTTTGAGACAGCATGTTTAGCCTAGATTGGTCTCTGACTCATGGTGACCCTCCTGCCTCAGCTCCTGAATCCTGAGATTACAGATGGTCACATGTCTGACTGTTACTATTCATCAAAGGCTGTGACAATACCATATTTCCTTAGATTTAATACTACCATCTCAGAGAAGTTGATTTGTTTTACTCCTTCTCTTCTGTTTAATATAGCAGTTTCTTATGCCTTCAATATTTTTATTTGTTTATACCATTCACACAAAGGTCAGGGTTGTAGTGTGAGTCTTGGGAATGGAAGTTTTCTTTGCCTCCTTTCATTGTGGCTTTGGATAACTGAAACGAGTGGTTCATGCAGTGAAATCCCCATGATTGAAGAGTCCAGAGAGGTTTGAATTCATGTGCTTTCCTGGTCACTTCCACCACCAAGTCAGATGGCAAAACCTCAGCTGTTCTCCAATCCCTGGACCGCTGGGTTAAAATGTAGCGCTAAGCAGCATCTCCAACACTCAGTTTGCCGCACATCGTGACTTTACATCAGGAGGAGGGATTTTCCCTACCACCTTCCATTATTACTGTTCTCCAGGATACGATTCCTTCAAATCAGGAGCCATCTGCTAAAAGAATGAGCTGTGAGGCCGACAGGGATGAACTACATCTGTGCAAGGCAGGAAAGCAGGCAGTATGGGAGAAGGGAGAGAGAGAGAAACCCTCCCTGGACTCACAGCTGTACCCCTGGCCCTGCAGAGGAGCAGAGCCTGCCAAGAAGACCCACTGATCTATGGAAGAGAAATGAAGAAACCATCTATCCCAGCTATCTTGGGTTTCTGATGGTGTTGCCATAAAGGATTTCCACATAAGACAAAGATCTCCCCCAGACGCCATCGTCTCTCACACTTGTAGTGGGATTCAGGCCATCACGCCCCTCATTCGGAGGTGCCTGAGAATCTCTTGGGGTGTTCATTACAATGCAAGCAACTGTCTTCACTTTCAGAAACAGGTGGCAGCCTCAGAAGGGGGGTTTGTAGTTAGAAGACCATGGATCAGAAATGAGGGCGATTTTGTAAGAATTTAGCTGCTGCTTCCATTTTGGTTTATTGTAGCCAACCAATGGTTTTGCTTTTTTTTTTTTTTTTTTTTTTTTGCTTTTTCAAGACAGGGTTTCTCTGTGTAGCCTTGGCTGTCCTGGAACTCACTCTGTAGACCAGGGTCTGGCCTCGAACTCAGAAATTCTCCTGCCTCTGCCTCCCAAGTGCTGGGATTAAAGGCGTGTGCCACCACCGCCCGGCAACCAATGGTTTTGCTTAATTGGGAGTTTTATAAAAGAATGAAGGTTGGGGGTAGGGGGGTGAGATGGAGGGGACAGGGGGTGTGGCTGGAGAGATGGCTCAGTGGTTAAGAGCACCGACTGCTCTTCCAGAGGTCCTAAGTTCAATTCCCAGCAACCACATGGTAGCTAACAACCATCTGTGGTATGTGATGCCCTCTTCTGGTGTGTCTGAAGAGAGCAGAGGTGTACTCATACACATAAAATAAATAAATGAATCTTTTAAAAAAAAAAGAATGAAGGCAAAGGCTTTTCTCCTAATACTCGTCCAGCAGAGACTCAAAGGACTCTCCCTATTTGCTTCCCAGAGAGCCTACTGTGTGCTTGGGAACATAGCTTTTGTCAGAATCATATAATTGTATAGTTCTGCACTTGTAGTCTCATCTGTTTAGAGCACTTTTGTTTCAAATTCCTTTGGAAGAAGGATTCTCCCGTCTTAATTTACTGCTGTTGGAGGCAAGAATGTGTCTTGAATTTTTAGGAGAGCCACCGAAGGTCGGCATACTGGAGCTAAGAACAGTGGGGACATTGACAGACAGCTGTGAGGGTCACGTGTATTGAACACTAAGTACTTAACTGGGTTTTGTTTGTTCAGGTGTTTTGTTGTTCCAGAGAGTACTTCAGTATGTATAGCTTTGGCTGGTCGGGAACTCACAATGTAGACCAGGCTGGCTTTGAATTCACAGAGATCCTTCTGCCTGGGACTGAAGGTATGTGCCACCATGCCCAGCTCTTACTTCAGATACACATTTTTAAACAGTGTCTGAATACTGAAAACCTAAGAGAAATCTGTTTCTGGGACTTAAACCAAGCATTTCCCCCATCCCCAGCCGCTTTTTGTTTGGTATTCCCATTGCATGGGAAAACGTTTAATCCAGGTAGTGACCCCCCAGCTCTCACAGGCCTTACAGACTCTTGTACATCTGAAGAGCTCTCTTGCTGCTGCTTTTTGGTTTTGCTTTATTCTGTTTATCCTACACATCCTTCCTTCCTTCCTGCCCTCTACTCCTCGGGGCTTTTAGAGATAGACCAACCACTAATCATGTCCTTCTGCTGCAGGGACAGCAGACCCAGATCTGGGCTCCTGTAAGTAACACAGCTATTTAAAACAGCATCTCTCTTCACAGCGTAGAGATGAGGGGAAATGTCCTGGAGCTTGAAATCAGCTGTGCAGTAAGTAACACAGCCACTCTGCATAGAAGCAGTTACCGTTTCCCACGGGGCCTTGTTCTCTCGCACGATTAGGCCTCTGTAGATGCATTCTAATGGGATGTTCCCACTGAAGGCATCACGGAGAGCTTGCTTACTGCTAGGCCAACTGTACTGGTTAGTTTTATGTCAACTTGGCACAAGCTAGTCATCAGAGAGGAGGGAGCCGCAGTTAAGGAAATGCCTCCATTAGATCCAGCTGTAGGCATTTTCTTAATTACTGATCAATGGCGGAGGGTCCAGCCATTCTGGGTGGAGCCATCCCTGGGCAGGTAGTTCTGGGTCCATAGGAAGCAAACTGAAGCGGGTGTGATGGTGCACGTCTTTAATCCCAGCACTCAGGAGCGTATCTCTGTGAGTTCGAGGACAGCCTGGTTATAAAGTGAGTCTAGGACAGCCAGGGCTCTGTTACATAAAGAAACCCTGTCTCAAAAAGAGAAAGCAAGCAAGCAGGCTGAGCAAGCCAAGCAGCAGCATCCCTCTGTGGCTTCTGTGTCAGCTCCTGCCTCCAGGTTCCTGTCCTCACTGCTTTTGAAGTGGAACTGTGAGTGAAAGAAACCCTTTCCTCCCCAAGTTGCTTTGGGTCATGATCTTTCATCACAGGAACAGCATCCTTAACTAAGACACCAACCTCAGTGAGTTCCACAGACACAGGCAAGTTCTTGGTTCAAGCAATTCAAATGTTTCTCCTCAAGTGTTCTTCTCGGAGACTATCAGGATTCCAGTGGCCGCTGCTAACTTAGCCACCATGCTTTCTCTGACTTGCCTTACTGTTGTAAGTGGAGAGTTTACAGAAACCTAGGACTCATGTCATGTTCTCATATAAATCCAGGACCCCAGACAGGATGAAAATTCACAAGACAAGGCCATGAATTCTAAGGACTCTGAATGTGGCATCCTGGCTCGCTCTCTCCATGCCTATAGCCAGGAGGCCTCCTGCTTGTTCTCAGGGAATCCATTTCGAGTTCTCCATGGGCTGGGCTTACTAAAAACAGAAGACCAAGCTCTTGTGGGAGTCTTCACAGCAAAGTGCCCTTCAGCTGGCCCTAGGGGCACTAACCACTTCAGGCCTGAGCTCAGTAAACACTGAGTCAAGTTAAGGGACACAGAAGAGAAGAGCTCTTCCTGGGGCCCCTGATGAGAGGCAGGCTCAAGATTGGCTCCAGGACAGATGCAGACTTGGAAAGAAGAGAACTCCAAAGACTGTCTGGGTGGAGTAGGAGAGCCCTGGCTCTGAGCCTGTCAGTCGTTTCCCATCTGTAAAATGGCAGCTCGAACGTGTGTGTGTGTGTGTGTGTGTGTGTGTGTGTGTGTGCGCGGCGCGCGCGCTAACAGGAACTGACACATCTAAACCAGTGAATGGACTGATTTTTAAGAAGTGCAAAGGTGTGATCTCTTGAGCAAGGCGCTAGTTTAGAATAACTGGACTAGTTCCACGCGGTGACTTTCTCATTTCAATATGTTTTTGTTGTTGCTATTGTGGGTTTTTTTTTTTAAAGATTATTTTATATGAGTACACTGTCGCTGTCTTCAGACACCCAGAAGAGGGCATCAGACACCATTATAGATGGTTGTAAGCCACCCTGTGGTTGCTGGGAATTGAACTCAGGACCTTTGGAAGAGCAGTCAGTGTTCTTAACCACTGAGCCATCTCTTCCCAGCCCTCAACGCGTTTTTAAAAAAAAACATTTGGTACACTTATTTATTCATTTTGAATATGTTTAGACTCCATGATGCACCTGACAGAGGGTAACTGGCGGAAGTTGCTTCTCTTCTCCCACCATGTGGGTCCCTGGGATCAAACTCTGGTCCTTAGGCTAGGCAGCAGTGCCTTTTCCTACTGAGCTAGCTATCGCCTTTGCCCTAGTATTTATTTTTGTGGTTCTGGGGATTGAACTCAGGGCTCTGTACTATTTGAGCTATAGCCCTTTCATATTCTCTCTCTCTCCCTCCCTCCCTCCCTCCCTCCCTCCCTCCCTCCCTCCCTCCCTCTCCCTCTCCCATTTCTTGGCCCCTGGGTATGGGTATCACATGTTTGTGAAACCATACTTGGCATCTGCTTTTGTAATATGACATTCACTAGGGCTTGGATTGCCAAACTCAAAAGATAGGTGCTTCATAGCACTCAGGCAGAGGCAGGTAGATCACTGTAACATTGAGGCCAGCTAGGGCTACATAATGAGACTTTGTTTCAATAAATAAAAACCAAATTTTAAGAAGATGAACCTTTCCAACATCTAAAAGCATTATTTTGGGCATCTATGATATAGGGTGGTAATACACTTGTGTCATGGTGTGCATATGGAGGTTAGAGGACAGCTGTGTGAAGTTGGTCTTCTCTTTTCACTTTTGAGTGAGACTGGGAATTGAACTTGGGTCCTCAGGCTTGTGTGACAGATGCTTTACCTTGCTGAGCTGTATCACCTCTCCTATGTTTGTTTGAGGCATGGCTTATTAACTCAGGCAGATGTTGAACTCCAGATCTTCCTGCCTCTATGCCTCTACCTCCCAAGTGCTGGGATTGCAGGCCTGCACCTCCATACCCTAAGATGTTTTTGACCATAGGTGACATCATTTGGGTGATTGAAGCACACATCTTTAAAAGCAGGAGTGATGGAGCAGGGTGGGCAGTGTTGGTGCACGCCTTTCGTTCCCCACTTGGGAAGCTGAAATAGGTGGTCTCTGTGAGTTTGGGCCAGGATATGAGAATGAGTTCCAGGATAGCCAAAGCTACACAGAGAAACCCTGTTTCTTTTTGTTTGTTTGTTTGTTTTTCAAGACAGGGTTTCTCTGTGTAGTCCTGGCTGTCCTGGAACTCTGTAGACCAGGCTGGCCTCGAACTCAGAAATCCGCCTGCCTCTGCCTCCCAAGTGCTGGGATTAAAGGCGTGCGCCACCACCACCTGGCAGAAACCCTGTTTTTTTTTTTTAAAAAAAAAAAAAAAAAAAAAAAAAAGATGAAACAAAAGTAGGATGATGGAGACATTTTAAAAGTCTGCAGACCTCAAGTCAGACAGGCAAAGGATCACAAACCGAGACGCTCACATGCTGTTGTTGGAAGTGTTTGCTTTGGTGCAGCTGCCCCGTGAGGGGCTCAAGTGGTTACATTTGTACATTTTAAAATTGATATATCAAACTGAGTGTGATAGTAGCAAAAAGAAAGAATCAGTTCCTGGCAATGTTAGTTTCATTTCGTACAAAGCAAACCCATTTGAAATTTCCTGTATGTTAGTTAAATAGACTTAGGAAGAAAAGGCATTGTTTATTTTTTGTTTGGTTGGGTTTTCCTACTAGATACTTTATCTTGCCTGTGGTAGTTTTCTAAGCTTGCCTGAAAGCGTAGAGCCGGGTTGTGTAAAGCTCTCAGCTGCACTTCCTGAGGCAGATGCGGTGGTAAAGATGTAAGACGTCTTTCTCAGAGAGCCTGCAAGAGGTAAAGCTCTGCCTTCTTCCTCAGCAGTGCTCTCAGCCAGGGACACTTAAAATCTACTTTTACACAGAAGTTATTAGGAGTGGAGAAGTGCCCTGCTGGGATCTGAGAGGATTAGCAGCTCTGACTGCACAGGGTTTCCCATGTGTCCTGGTCCATGCTCTGTGGCCACATATGGGACTGCAGCCTAGACTTCCTAGAAATGAGAAGGGAGGAGACCTCGTATATTCCATCTAGACAAGGGATCTCCCCAATGTGTGCCATTCCTCCTGCTCTGCCACCACTCCTTCGAAGAGCACCTGCTGGGGAATGGCATCCACAACCATTCTAGCTATGGCACTGACCCACATTCCTGAGCTTTCTTCATCTGATCAACAGGTCTCCAGATGCTTGCAACAGTACACTTTTACCATTCACTCCACCCTCCCCACCCCCACCCCCCAAGCTCCCACTCAGGATCTCACTGTATAGTCCTGACCAGCCTAGAACCCGCTTTGAAGACGAGGGTTTAAAAACTACACACACACGTTTTAAGGTTAATTCTAGGACTAGGAGCAGCTGGTCAGAGTCACACACTTTTAATCCCAGCACTTGGGGAGCAGAGGCAGGTGGATCTCTGTCTGCATCGTGAGTATCAGGCAACTCTACACAGTGTGACCCGGTCCCATAAAACCAAAACAGCTGGGCATGGCGGCACAAGCCTTTAATCCCAGCACTCAGGAGGCAAGGGCAGGTGGTTTCAGGCCAGGGCTATTACACAGAGAAACCCCGATTCAAAAACCAAACAACAACAAAATCATTATCTTCATGTATGTGCGTTACCTGTGCACACAAATGCCACAGCTGTTTTGCACTGGGCATAGAGCACATGCCTCAAGCATGGTGACCAGTGACACGTGCACTCCCACAGAGTGACATCATTGCTTCTATGTCTTGTGCCATGCTGAAGAGTTGGAGAATAAGGCACTGTCCTCTGTTTGGATGCCTCAGGTTTCTCAGTGAGTAGACTTGGGTTAGCACCCTTGACCAGAAGACCACACCAGAGATCTGGACAGGCGTCTGGTAATGTTCAAGGTGGACTCAGGTGTCCCCGCTGCATTACCACTGCTTTTTTCTGGCTACTAGCCAGCCATCTCTGGGGATGACACCTTAATAGAGTTGCTACAGAGGCTGGGGACAGGAACTGGCTTGAACATTCCTCACGTGGCCATTACCTAGCTGTAGGGCCTAACACAAGCTATCAACCTCTAAGGGCATTTGTCCTCATCTGTAAATAAGTTGGGCTTTCGCTTGCTGAGAGGACAGTGCATGGCATTCCCCAAGCGAGGGAGAGATTCACATTCTCCTTCTTTGTCAGGTTGCTTTATAGCGGATGTGGAAGACACGGCTGTTAATCTCCCACTGTTGGTTGCAGTGCCGTGGAGGGCCAGCACAGACAAGCAGATCATAGAACGTAACTCATGACATGGGGTACAACAACCACATAATGTATTAGTGTCAGTCAGGGCCCTCTGGAAATGCCAGGGGTCAAGCAGCAAAATGGCCTCATGAAGATAAGGCCACAGGGACAGAAACAGACTACCGAAGTGGGGCCAGGACTCCAGCGCTGCCACTTCTATGGATACAGGAGTTTGGCATCGCCTCGTGTGAGACAGAGTGTGCCAAGTAACTATGTCTCTGGGAAAACATCCATCTGCTCTAAGCCTTCATTTTTTAAATCTGTTTAAATGACACGCTTTGACCAAATCTGTAGCTCTCAGTTTAATGTATGTATCAGATCCGTAGGGAATATGGAGAGGGTGCACCACCACATTTTCTGGGCCTACCCCAGATCAGTTGAATCATAATCCAGATAGTGACATCGGAATTTTCTAAAGTTTCCCCAGAGGATTCTTCTGCAAGCCAAATGTGAAAAGTCACAGCCCGAATAATTTAAATGTCCTTCTGGCTCCTATGAGTCTGAGAATGGAATATTCTGAAGAACTGACTTTTCTGGTGAACTTAGAATTCACCACCAGAAATTCCTTTTGTTTCTGTTCCCATTTTTTCTAAAGTGAACATGCAAATCATTCCAGAGTCCTTCCCACCTCAGACTTTCTATGGTCACATGAGAAGGGTGTTCTGAGGAGGTGATTTTCTGTAAATTTAGACTCACAGACTGGTTGCATTGCTGGTTTTTGTTTGTTTTTAAGATTTATTTATTCTATGTCTATGAGTACACTGCACTGCCTTCAGACACACCAGAAGAGGCATCAGATCCCATTACAGATGGTTGTGAGCCACTGTGTGGTTGTTGAGAATTGAACCCCAGACCTCTGGAAGAACAGTCCGTGCTCTTAACTGCTGAGCCAGCCCGCTGTGTGTTTTTGTCTAGCCCAGGCCCTCCTGCCTCACTGTGTAGCTGGGATGACCTTGAACTCCAGATTCCTATCTCATCTTCCCAGTGCTAGATCACAGGCATGTATGTACTAGCTATATATTAGTGCCACTGAGAATTCTTTCTGTTTTATTTCCATTTTTCGAAATCTTTTAAGTGTACAACTTGAACTTCCGCCTAGGACAATAAATTCATGGCATTCATCTCATGTTCCTTTCCAAAAGGGCAAATAGAATTCATCATGAGACCCCGACTGTCATGGATTTGCCTTAAAAGTCTTACCTGAGGCAGTTACTGCCAGTCAGCTGAAGGTAACACTAGATGAGCCTGTTGCTGTCTGTGCATGGCAAGTTTACCCCAACCTTTCTTTCATATTTGGGTGTTTCACAGCCTGAAAACAAAATTCTAAACAACCGTTTATTTGCTCCAAATGCTCAGGCTGAGGGCAATGTGCCTGAGCCGAATGTGCAAGGACTAGATCGGATGAACTCTGGTCTAAATAACATCTGCAATGCTGGAGACTGAACAGAGAGCCTTGTGAAAGTAAGGCAAGTGTACTAAAAGAAGCTAAGCTACTCAGCCCCTAACATGTTATAAAATTGCCCCCTGCCTCTGCCTTCTCTGTCCTCTCCCTTTCTCTCCTTCCCTTCCTCCCTCCCCGTGTGTGTGCGTGTATGTGGTGTGTGTGTGTGTGTGTGAGAGAGAGAGAGAGAGAGAGTTTATAATTTGGGGCTGAGTGTCTTATATTAGTGTTAGATCACTTGCCTAGCACCTTGTGCATGTTAAGCAAGTCTGGGGTGGAACCCTAGGCCATCCCATCTCGGCAACTTTTCTAGCAACATCCCCAGATGCAGCCCAGTTTGCTCATATATATGTGGGTCTAATATTAGTTTCTGCCTCACAGGGTAACTGTGAAGTCGAGGAAACAATAGTCCTATCCCCCCCAGGGCTGACACACTGGAACTCAATAGCTAGCTTCAGTACTGCAACTCTGATGAGGTCACTAATCTTGCTAAACCAGAATTGCACAGAAAGGCAGACACAGAAGAGTAACATTGAGGTACTAGAATCCCTCTGTTATGCTCCAAACCCCAGCCTGCATGACGACCTCGGTCTGTATCCCCCAAAGACTGACAATGTGTTGGTCATGGTAGGATGTGGTCATACAAGACTACAGTGCCCAGAGCCACATTTTGGAAGTTGGCAGGTATGGTTTTGGTTGGTAACACATTTACCATTGCATCAAGATGGGAGGACACCAAGTTGGTGGTGGTGCCTTTAATCTTATCACTGGGAAGGAAAGCCTGGTAGATCTCTGAATTTAAAGCCAGCCTGTCTACCTAATGAGTTATAGGACAGCCAGGGCTACCTATGAGGTCACAAAATAAATAATTAACAAATATATAATAAAAGAACGGGAAGATGCTAGATGTCTTATATGTGTGAGTTAGCCTCATTAGGTACTGCTAGATAGATCAGGCAACCTGAACTCAAAGCAACCTCCAAACTAGCTTTCCCAAATCTTGCCAAGGCATACCACACTCACTTTCAACTGCCCCTAGACTAAGCTCACTAGATGTAAGTCAGCGATACTGAGAACACAATCTGAAGGTGCAAAAAGGTACTTAAAAAAAAAAAAGCCTTAATTGGAAGAATTTCTCTTATTTTGATCTGATGAAAGAAATAATTAGCCTTAAAATAATGAGTAACTTACTTCTGCTGTGCAGCTAGCTGCTTCACTATGTCTTCACGTTTCTAATTGTAAGCTTTCCCAAGAGGAATTACAGTACAGCAGGCAGCAACTGTACAGTGAAAAGAGAACCAGAGATTTGAAGTTTCTATTGAACAGATTTGAATAAAATGAGTGACAGACAAGAAATAATTCACCATGGTTTAAATTATACATAATATACATAATATATTACATATAAATACATATATTCTGTATATGCACAGTACTTAACCAGCAACATAGAAATCTAGGTGTACTACCAAGGCCAGTTCTAGGGGATCTGGTGCCCTCTCTGGCCCTCTCGCAACGCATCACCTGGCACATAAGTATACACAAACAAAACCTCATTCACACACACACTCACAACCTAGTTCTGAGAATTTGTGCTGTCATGGTTATCTTTCCAACTTCCTTTTTGAGAGGGTCTGACACCACCTGGCTCCTGTCTCATTCTCACCTTCATCTTTCATAGACATCTCTCCAATTCCTTTTTTTTTTTAGAAAGAGTCTCATTATCTAACCCAGTGTCAAACTCATGACTGATCTTTCCTGCCAAGTGCTGGGGTTGTTGGCCTGTGCCGCCACACCCACCCTCAAGTTCTAAGTGCTAGAGATTTCCACTAGTGTGGCAATTTTTATTTTTATTTATGTCTATGAGTATATGCCATGCCATGTGGGGGGTGAGTGAGAAGAGGGAATCAGACCCCTAGGACTGGGGTTTCAGGTAGTTGTGAGCCGTCCATGCTGGGAGCTGAACCCAAGTCCTCTAGAAGAGCAGCAAATGTTCTTAACCACCGAACCATCTTCCCAGACTCTAGTGTAACATTCCTAGGTCACCAAACAGGCAAGCAAGGACCCTGAGGCTGGGACTTCGAAGCCTGGCTTACTCTGATTTTGTCCATGGTTTGCCTTGGTAAGTTTCCTCTTTTCTTTCTTTCATTGGTTTTCCAAGACAGGATTTTCTGTGTGGCCCTAACTGTCCCGGAGCTCACTCTGCAGACCTCAGCCTCCCTAGTGCTGGGATTAAAGTTGTGTGCACCACCATCCTCCTTCTCTTTTTAAGATATACGAGTACACTGTCACTCTCTTCAGACACATCAGAAGAGGGCATTGGATCCCAGTATAAATGGTTGGGAGCCACCATGTTGTTGCTAGAAATTGAACTCAGGACCTCTGGAAGAGCAGACTTTAAAGTGTTTCTTATTTCTCTAATATAGTAGTCCTTCTGCACCCATGGCTTCAGTTTCCTGTGATCATCTGTTGTCATCAACAATGGATCTGAGATAGTGAAAGCTGGTTTCACTGCTGATCAGACCCTCAAACACTGCTTTCCAAACCATGTGGGCAGACCAAATATGTTTGTCATGGCAGGAGCCCTCGAAGGTGACGTATTTATTGGCTCCAAAGCTGAGGAGCATTGTTGTCAATCCACTGCCCCATGGCACACAGTGTCATCAGACTGGAATGACATAGAACACATCTGGCAATATGTCTATTCTAAGGATCAGCTGCAGACTTTCTCAGAAGAGCACCCTATATTCCTGACTGAGGCACCTTTAAACCCCTGGGAAAACCCAGGAGCGACCTGCAGAAGTTTTCTTTGAGCTCTTCAACATGCTAGCTCTCTTCATCTCCATGCAAGCTTTGTGCCACAGGCGGCACCACAGGGTTCTGGGGATGCTGTCACCCATGCAGTCCTAATTTATGAAAGCTTTGCCATGCTTCACTTCATCATATGCATCAATGTTGCTGGCGGAGATGTCTCATGCTTCCCCCACCTCTACCTACGGAAGGAGGGGTATGATTTCCACTCCTCTGAGTTGAGATTTTGAAGGCCATAAAAGAAAGACCCTGCTACCTTTCCATACACCCCAAGAAGGATGAAACACTAGAGACTGAGAAGGCTCAGTATGACCTGCCTGATGACAGCACCTTAAGATCTGCCCTTCCAAGTTCTGAGCCCCTGAACTGTGATTGGTGAGGAGAGTAAGGTACCCATGAGGTGCTGGTGTTTGCTGTCCAGAAGTCCTGGACTTCTGGCCATGGACTTACAACATACACTTTTTTCCAACATCATCCTCTCAGGGGGTTCTACCCTGTTTAAAGGTTTTGGTGACTTAGTAAAGAGAAGAAACTAGCTCCAAAAGATGTGAAGATCAGGATATCTGCCCCCCAGGAGAGACTATTCCACACAGATTGGAGGCTCTATGCTTGTTTCCCTGAACACCTTTAAGAAGATGCGGGTCTCTAAGAAGGAATATGAAGAAGATGGTACCCCATCCATCCACAGGAAAACCTTCTAATGCTGTGACATTGCCACCTCTCTCTGAAGTTAACTCCACTTTTAGAACTCACTTTCTCGAGTTGGAGTGTTTGAAAGGAACGGCCTGTATGTGTGAGTGAATGTGTGGGTATGTATGAGTGCTGTGTGGTCCAGAAATCCTGGGCCCATAGAGGACATGGAACTACCCATGGTGGTGACGGCCTGAGGCCCGAGGTTGACTACTAACTGGCCCCTTACAGAAAGAGCTCTGGCGGAGGTCCACCTCTTTCTCGGCCAGACCTTTGTCTGGCTGTGTGGAACTATGGTTACTACATAGAGAGACCTTGCTGCTGCCAATCTAGGCTGGGCTGGCCCCATCCCACCCCACCTAAGTGCCCTGAAGCCAGAGGCAGCTGCTGTCTCCCTGCTCATCATTCTGTGCTGTCCATGCCTCTGGAGCAGACTGAGAACTGGGGCAGGGGCTAAGTTCCCTCTGGTTGTCAGCTTGGGCTTGGGAGGCTGAAAAAGCACTCTAGCCGTGGTTAGAGACCGAGCTAAGGAGAGAGCAGGGGACACTCATGTCCACCTGGAAACCAGGTTAGAATAAGGACCACACTGGGCATTTGACGAGAACAGGAGATAGCTTCAGGGTTAATTTACAAGCCCTAGCCACATCCAGGGGCCCTGGGACAGTGTAAGGACTGTGAGCTCCGGGTCCTGCTGTTTGCTTCTCAGACATCCTGGTTTCATACCATCGCCACGGTTTTGTTTATTGACATGTTTGTCCAGTAAAGGGACTACAGAGAGGGCTCACTGTCTCCTACCCACCAGTCACCTTGCTTACACTAATGTTTGCAGCACCTAGGCTTTCCACAGTATCAGAGGCTCTGCCATTCCCTGCTGATGGTGAACTGACAGTATTCATGGGCCTCAGAACCCTGTGAGATTGGAGGCTGCACACAGAGGTCCCCCAGCCAGCCTTTTCCTTCCTCCTAACCCCACTTCCTCACTGCCCTGGAACCAACAGGCTGGTTGTGGTTGGATTTTCTAAGACAGGAATCACTGTTTGGCAGAGGCCCCTTGCGAGGGAGGTGTGTTGGAGATCTAGACCCTTTAAAATTAAGAAAGCCGCAGTTCACCCATTGCCTTTTGCCACTCTAATTGACCAGGGGACTAAGTCAAAGTGGCAGGGGCCAGACCAAAGTGCCAAGATCTGATGGGCTCAAGCCTTGCTCTCAGAAGTGGTCCAAGGGCTTATGTACCCAGTACAAAGCTAGGGTGAGCCTGTCTTCACCAGCACCCTCACCAGTGATACCAAGTCCTATCTCAGTTCCAGATTCCAGACAGTATTCTCTCTCCACCATCTTATGCCCCTGCCAGTTATAAAGCAAAGCTAGTGTGTGTGGAATCAGTGTGGCAACCATGGACTGTAGTCACTTAACCAGCTCACCTCTCTTAGCCCAAGCCTGTCCCTTGCACAGCCTGGCAAAACCACATAGCCTGGTGGGACCTAGTGTCTTTATTAAAATAAAGTCATTCTAATGTAATAATAATAGTAAAACATTCTGCAGGTTTTAAATAACTTTTTAGTATAGTATTTGATTTTATTATATTACTGTTGATCTCTTACTGTGCCTACCATATAAATTAATTTTTTTAATATTTTATTATTTTATGTGTATGAATGTTTTGCCTGCATGCATGTAAGTGCTGAGGTCAGAAGAGGGTGTTGGATACCTGGAACTGGAGTTACAGATGGTTGCATGCCACTTTGTCAGTGCTGGGAATTGAACCCAAGGCCTCGGCAAGAGCAAGTGCTCTTGACCACTGAGCCATCTCTCCAAGCCCTAAATTCTTCTGTATCATGTATACATGTATGCATGTATAGGAAGGCACTGTGTAAGTGTTAGGTGCTTCCTGCACTTACAGGCCTTCACCAGGGTCTTGGAGTGTATCTGCCACAGATAGGGGAGCTTTTGTTCAAATGCTGTCTGTTGCTGCTTAGCCTACCACTGGCTTTATTCTAATGCCCAATCATACCTTTGGCTCTGCCACTTTCCTGTTCTTGTACAAACAGTTCTTGATCATCATCCCTTCTATCTGAATCAGTCAGCAGCAGCAGGGCAGGTGGCAGCATGGTGACTGCCTGTGCAGCTGTGCATGGGGCTTTTATTTTGAAACACACGCTACTTTATTATCTGTTACCTTCTCTTAGCCTTTGTGTCAGAAGACTAGTTCCAAAGTAGGGGTGTCTTGTCTTTCCTCCCCCTTGGACATTTGGCAGTCTTGGAGACATTCTTTGTTGCCACGCCTAGAGGCAGATGTTGCTGGCATCTCAAGAGCCTGGATGCTAATGAACACAGTGACTCATAGCACAATCCCCAAACACCCATACCAGGCTTGAGAAGCTCTGGCTTAAGAATCATGAAATTTTGTTTTGTTTTGTTTTTCAACTCAGGGTTTCTCTGTGTAGCCCTGGCTGCTTGGAACTACTCTGTAGAGCAGGCTGGCCTGAAACTGCATCTGCATGTACCACCATGCCCACTATCCTCCAACACTCACAGAATTTTAGATGTGTATATATATGGGTCATATAATCTATGCATTTACTGTGAGATCTTAAAGGGAGTTTACAAAGTATTTATTATAAAAGGCTATAAGCCACTGGAATGACAAAATGGGAGGCTGGGAACGTAGCTCAGTGATGTTTGCCTGAGACGGATTTCCATCCCTAACGTGGGGGCGGATGTCAAAATAAAAGGACATGATTGGGGTAGATTTTGGATTTCCCACTTCTGCCATAGTCACACAACATATACATAAATAGAAACTGTCCTTGGAAATATGTTCTACCCCTTGATGCCCTGGGGAAGCCCCATCCAGGGCATCTCAATTGCTGGTCTCATTCTACCAGCATTTGCTGATACTTGCACAGTGCCTGGTTATTTCATGGTCTTCTGCCTTCCATGTTCATGGTAAGTTTTTCAGGCATCTGAGAGGGTTTAAGGTTTCCATAGGCTCTGTTTATGACACCCTTCCACAGCACCAGCCCTGAATCTCACCACACCATCGTTCCTAACCTACAGGGCACAGCTGCACTAAGGGCTTCCTTCCCTGCCGCAAATATCCAGAGAAGAATGTCTCATAATTACAGGAAGGCGTGGCATTTGATGTGACCAAAATGTGGGAGAAGCCAGCTTGCATATAGTGCCATTTAGCACATTCCTGCTCAAGATGCATCAGGCAGCCTCCTTACAAGTGGCATTCAACAAATGGAATGGAAAATTCCAGAGTGCAAAACGAAAACGGAAGGAGCAGACAGGTGGAGGCGAGCTTTAGCATGGGGGTTCCATCCCTGGTCCTGCTGTGTGCTTGTGGGCACAACCATATCGGCACTGTGAGGTGCTGAATGTCCCCTTCTGGAAAAAAAAAACACGAGGTATACCAAGTGCCTTGCAGGTGTCCCATGCGAGCTATGGTCCACTTTTTTTCATGAATAAATCCGCAGATGGCCTCCATTATGTCAGAACAGGAACTTGACTGGGAGGGGTCCTCTGGGATGACTGCCATAGGTCTGGGATCCTTGCTGCATTTTAGAATACCTATGTGCTGGTTAAATTCTCTTTTTATCCCCCCAACCCCCCCCCCCCATAAGGCACAGTGGAGGCACTACTGTCGCAGCTAAGTCCAGGGCAGGGCAGCACCCACCCAGGCTCCCAACGCAATATTGCGCAGGCGCAGGCCCTGCCCACTTTCTGCCTGGTCAGGTCCCCATCCTTTGCTCTGTAGCACAACCATTTTTAGAGCAACTTAACTCCACCTCGGCAGGCAGGCAGGCAGCTCTGTGCAGTCAGCCCCCCTCACCCCCCTCTTCAGGACCCCAACTCCCCAGCTCAATCTCCTTCCTGCTGTGGGCCCCAAACCTTGGCTTTCAACAACCGGAGGTCCACCTCTTTCTCGGCCAGACCTTTGTCTGGCTGTGTGGAACTATGGTTACTACATAGAGAGACCTTGCTGCTGCCAATCTAGGCTGGGCTGGCCCCATCCCACCCACCCTAAGTGCCCTGAAGCCAGAGGCAGCTGCTGTCTCCCTGCTCATCATTCTGTGCTGTCCATGCCTCTGGAGCAGACTGAGAACTGGGGCAGGGGCTAAGTTCCCTCTGGTTGTCAGCTTGGGCTTGGAGGCTGAAAAAGCACTCTAGCCGTGGTTAGAGACCGAGCTAAGGAGAGAGCAGGGGACACTCATGTCCACCTGGAAACCAGGTTAGAATAAGGACCACACTGGGCATTTGACGAGAACAGGAGATAGCTTCAGGGTTAATTTACAAGCCCTAGCCACATCCAGGGGCCCTGGGACAGTGTAAGGACTGTGAGCTCCGGGTCCTGCTGTTTGCTTCTCAGACATCCTGGTTTCATACCATCGCCACGGTTTTGTTTATTGACATGTTTGTCCAGTAAAGGGACTACAGAGAGGGCTCACTGTCTCCTACCCACCAGTCACCTTGCTTACACTAATGTTTGCAGCACCTAGGCTTTCCACAGTATCAGAGGCTCTGCCATTCCCTGCTGATGGTGAACTGACAGTATTCATGGGCCTCAGAACCCTGTGAGATTGGAGGCTGCACACAGAGGTCCCCCAGCCAGCCTTTTCCTTCCTCCTAACCCCACTTCCTCACTGCCCTGGAACCAACAGGCTGGTTGTGGTTGGATTTTCTAAGACAGGAATCACTGTTTGGCAGAGGCCCCTTGCGAGGGAGGTGTGTTGGAGATCTAGACCCTTTAAAATTAAGAAAGCCGCAGTTCACCCATTGCCTTTTGCCACTCTAATTGACCAGGGGACTAAGTCAAAGTGGCAGGGGCCAGACCAAAGTGCCAAGATCTGATGGGCTCAAGCCTTGCTCTCAGAAGTGGTCCAAGGGCTTATGTACCCAGTACAAAGCTAGGGTGAGCCTGTCTTCACCAGCACCCTCACCAGTGATACCAAGTCCTATCTCAGTTCCAGATTCCAGACAGTATTCTCTCTCCACCATCTTATGCCCCTGCCAGTTATAAAGCAAAGCTAGTGTGTGTGGAATCAGTGTGGCAACCATGGACTGTAGTCACTTAACCAGCTCACCTCTCTTAGCCCAAGCCTGTCCCTTGCACAGCCTGGCAAAACACATAGCCTGGTGGGACCTAGTGTCTTTATTAAAATAAAGTCATTCTAATGTAATAATAATAGTAAAACATTCTGCAGGTTTTAAATAACTTTTTAGTATAGTATTTGATTTTATTATATTACTGTTGATCTCTTACTGTGCCTACCATATAAATTAATTTTTTTAATATTTTATTATTTTATGTGTATGAATGTTTTGCCTGCATGCATGTAAGTGCTGAGGTCAGAAGAGGGTGTTGGATACCTGGAACTGGAGTTACAGATGGTTGCATGCCACTTTGTCAGTGCTGGGAATTGAACCCAAGGCCTCGGCAAGAGCAAGTGCTCTTGACCACTGAGCCATCTCTCCAAGCCCTAAATTCTTCTGTATCATGTATACATGTATGCATGTATAGGAAGGCACTGTGTAAGTGTTAGGTGCTTCCTGCACTTACAGGCCTTCACCAGGGTCTTGGAGTGTATCTGCCACAGATAGGGGAGCTTTTGTTCAAATGCTGTCTGTTGCTGCTTAGCCTACCACTGGCTTTATTCTAATGCCCAATCATACCTTTGGCTCTGCCACTTTCCTGTTCTTGTACAAACAGTTCTTGATCATCATCCCTTCTATCTGAATCAGTCAGCAGCAGCAGGGCAGGTGGCAGCATGGTGACTGCCTGTGCAGCTGTGCATGGGGGCTTTTATTTTGAAAACACACGCTACTTTATTATCTGTTACCTTCTCTTAGCCTTTGTGTCAGAAGACTAGTTCCAAAGTAGGGGTGTCTTGTCTTTCCTCCCCCTTGGACATTTGGCAGTCTCTGGAGACATTCTTTGTTGCCACGCCTAGAGGCAGATGTTGCTGGCATCTCAAGAGCCTGGATGCTAATGAACACAGTGACTCATAGCACAATCCCCAAACACCCATACCAGGCTTGAGAAGCTCTGGCTTAAGAATCATGAAATTTTTGTTTTGTTTTGTTTTTCAACTCAGGGTTTCTCTGTGTAGCCCTGGCTGCTCTGGAACTCACTCTGTAGAGCAGGCTGGCCTGAAACTGCATCTGCATGTACCACCATGCCCACCTATCCTCCAACACTCACAAGAATTTTTAGATGTGTATATATATGGGTCATATAATCTATGCATTTGCTGTGAGATCTTAAAGGGAGTTTACAAAGTATTTATTATAAAAGGCTATAAGCCACTGGAATGACAAAATGGGAGGCTGGGAACGTAGCTCAGTGATGTTTGCCTGAGACGGATTTCCATCCCTAACGTGGGGGCGGATGTCAAAATAAAAGGACATGATTGGGGTAGATTTTGGATTTCCCACTTCTGCCATAGTCACACAACATATACATAAATAGAAACTGTCCTTGGAAATATGTTCTACCCCTTGATGCCCTGGGGAAGCCCCATCCAGGGCATCTCAATTGCTGGTCTCATTCTACCAGCATTTGCTGATACTTGCACAGTGCCTGGTTATTTCATGGTCTTCTGCCTTCCATGTTCATGGTAAGTTTTTCAGGCATCTGAGAGGGTTTAAGGTTTCCATAGGCTCTGTTTATGACACCCTTCCACAGCACCAGCCCTGAATCTCACCACACCATCGTTCCTAACCTACAGGGCACAGCTGCACTAAGGGCTTCCTTCCCTGCCGCAAATATCCAGAGAAGAATGTCTCATAATTACAGGAAGGCGTGGCATTTGATGTGACCAAAATGTGGGAGAAGCCAGCTTGCATATAGTGCCATTTAGCACATTCCTGCTCAAGATGCATCAGGCAGCCTCCTTACAAGTGGCATTCAACAAATGGAATGGAAAATTCCAGAGTGCAAAACGAAAACGGAAGGAGCAGACAGGTGGAGGCGAGCTTTAGCATGGGGGTTCCATCCCTGGTCCTGCTGTGTGCTTGTGGGCACAACCATATCGGCACTGTGAGGTGCTGAATGTCCCCTTCTGGAAAAAAAAAACACGAGGTATACCAAGTGCCTTGCAGGTGTCCCCATGCGAGCTATGGTCCCACTTTTTTTCATGAATAAATCCGCAGATGGCCTCCATTATGTCAGAACAGGAACTTGACTGGGGAGGGGTCCTCTGGGGATGACTGCCATAGGTCTGGGATCCTTGCTGCATTTTAAGAATACCTATGTGCTGGTTAAATTCTCTTTTTATCCCCCCAACCCCCCCCCCCCATAAGGCACAGTGGAGGCACTACTGTCGCAGCTAAGTCCAGGGCAGGGCAGCCACCCACCCAGGCTCCCAACGCAATATTGCGCAGGCGCAGGCCCTGCCCACTTTCTGCCTGGTCAGGTCCCCATCCTTTGCTCTGTAGCACAACCATTTTTAGAGCCAACTTAACTCCACACCTGCAGGGCAGGCAGGGCAGGCTCTGTGCAGTCAGCCAGCCCCTCACCCCCCTCTTCAGGACCCCAACTCCCCAGCTCAATCTCCTTCCTGCTGTGGGCCCCAAACCTTGGCTTTCAACAACCACATCTGCTTGGTGGAGAAATGGGTGGGTCCCAAAAACAGCTTCTGGCACCCCCAGAGCCTGAGGCTCCTTCTCAGCCTTGTAGAATTAGACTTTTGACAAGGATAAATAGGTATGTCTCCAGGGTCAGTCACCCAGGGTTTAGTTAGTACCCACAGCAATAAAAACAGTCCCAGGGCAGCACAAGAGAACTGGTCCTTGCTCACCCCCCTTCCCCATGCTTGCAGTCTGGCTCCCTGTGGGGCAGAGAGGTCCTTCAAGTACCTCAGAAAGGAGAAAACGGGGCTTTGACTTGCTCCCCAGTCTTTCTTGTCAGGTTGTGTGCCCCCTTCCTCCATTAAGACAGGACTTCACCATGGGGCTGGTATCCAAATGGTGATGATTCTCTTACCTCAAGTGCTGGACTACAGGCATGAGCCCTTATGTCCAACAGAGAGGTTAAGTTTTTTTCTGTAAAGTGGCACAGCTAGCAAGAAACTCAGCCAGAACTGCTGCTTCTGGGGCAGACAAGCTGGCCACATTTCTTCCGTCCCTCCCTTCCCTCCCTCCTTGCCTTCCTCCTTCCCTTCCCTCCCTTCCATCCCTCCTCACTCCCTCCTTCCTTCTGAGTCACAAGAACAAAAGCAATTTGTAAGGTCAGTTCTTCAGAGGCCAAGGCAAGAGGACTGCTGAGTCTCAAGTTACTTGGGCTGCTTAGAGAGAGACCCTATCCTAAAAAAAATTAAAAAAGAGAAAAGAGAAAGGAAAGGAAAGGCAGGAGAGTAAAGAGGAAGGGAAGGAAGGGCAAATCCTAAGAGAGCTAGTGAGGTGGCTCAGCAGGTAAGGAAGCTTGCTGCCAAGTCTGACAACTTAAGTTGAATCCGGGACCCAACCGGAAGAATGGCCTTTGAGAGTCTATAAATGCATCATGGAACCCTCTGTCTTTCTGTCCTCATGTCTCTCTCTCTCTCTGTATGTGTGTGTGTTTGTGTAACTAGAGCTGAGTTGGGGTGCAGCTCCCCGACCTGGACACAGGCTACCACCACCCTCACAGAGAACACCCTAAATCTCTGTCACAGGGAACCTGTGCCTGAGCGTCTGCAGCGCGTGACTGCCAAGTCGCGTCATCCACAGCTGATGTTCAGGAACTTGCCATCTACCTCCCCGTAGGACGTGTGTCAGCCATTCAGGGGACATCTAGGGGCTGCAGGGGACAGAGGAGGGAGGAGCTGCTGGACAGAAGTATGACCACACTACAGGAGCCAGTGTGGCACTCCCTCAGAGGCGGAAAGTCCACCTCGGTCCTCGGGTCACCACAGCAGCGGACTCTCCTGAGGCTTCCCTCAGGCCTGCTCAGAAAGTGTCCCTGCCAGCAAGGAAACACAAACTACCTTCCTCCACTAAGCTCTGGAAACCCAAGCTCCACAGAAAGGACTCACCAGACTTCAAAGCTGGAGAGATGGCTCAGCAGTTAAGAGCATGCCCTGTTCCTACAGAGACCCTGATATGAGTTTAGTTCCCAGAACCAACATCAGGTGGCTCACAACCACCTGTAACTCTACCCCTGGGGGATCCCATGCCCTCTCCTGGCCTCAGTGGGCACTGTACTCATGTGTACAAACACACACGTGCACATGTAACTGAGGGCTGTAAAATAAGGGCTGGAGAGATGATTCAGTAGTTAAGAATGTCGTGTTCTTTCAGAAGACCAGGGTTCGATTCCCAAATCAGGCAGCTCATATCAACTGGTGATCTCCAGCTTTAGGGAGTTCCAGTGCCTTTGGCCTCCTCTGAAGGCACCTGTACTTACATGTGGGTACACATACACACATACACAGAGAGAGAGAGAGTGTGAGAGAGAGAGAGACACAAAGAGAGAGAGCAAGAGAATGAATGTAAAGAAATAAAACTTCCAAAAAGGCATTCCTTTTTGAAAAATAATAATTTTTAAAATCTTAAAAACAACAACAATAACAACAAACCAACAACAAAGCATCTTGGGAAACACCACATACATCCTGACCCCGTTGTCCAGGAGCACTGCCACACACAGAGATCTGCTCTGAAAGGGGGAGGCGTGTTTCACTCACAGCTCACACCTCTGTGGTACTCTGTGGAGTACCCCTCTGGCTCCCAGGCCTAGTGGTGCTGGAGAAGACGGCACAGAGCCCTCAGGTTCCAATGCCCCTCACCAAGGCAGCATCTTTCCGTGAGTGGAGAACGCAGACCTGGCGGGTGGAGTGGCTCATGGGCTCTGGGCAGTGCTGAAATGGCAGAAGGCAACTGTCCCAAGGTCTTCTCCAGCCCCAGCATTCTGTTTCTGTTTCTGAGAAGTGTGCCCATGATGTCTTCCTCTGAGAGGACACTCAGGAGACAAAAAGGCTAAAACTTGGGTTTCCCAGATAAGTCCATTGACTCAAGTCTCTCTGGAGTTCTGTTATATGCCAGCTGCTCTTCTGGGACACTGGACATTCAGGAGTAAGAAAATCTGGAGAATAGTCAAAACATGTAACTGAGGACTTCAAGGGAGTGAAGTATGTTGACCCAGTATGAGGTGTGAGGGGGAGGGATAATGGAATTCAGCCTGGGCCTCACTCATGCTAGACAAACAGTTAGCCCTGGAAGGTTTGTTTTTTCTTTCTCTCTTACTGGGATCTCTGGCTGGTCTCACAATGGAAACGTGCAGCAATCCTTCTGCCTCTGTTTCCCAGTGCCAGGATTTCAGGTGCATGCCACAATGCTTGGGGGGAAAGGGGCAGTAGTTGTCAGATATGATGGAACCAGACTTTAATTCCAGGCCTCAGGAGGCGGAGGCAGGCAGATTTCTATGAGTTCCAGGCCAGCCAGGGCTATATAGTAAGATCTTTTCTCAAACACAACACACACACACACACACACACACACACACACACGAGACAAAGAGAGAGAGAGAGAGATGAGAGAGAGAGAGAGAGAGAGAATCTGATCAGAAGAGACCTGGAGAAAATGAGGGAGGAAGCCACGCAGACACTGAGGGACAGCGTATTTCAGATGGAGGGAACAGTAAGTGCAAAGTCCTGAGGCAGAAACATGTCTGAAAAACAAGGAAGCCAGTGTGGCTTGAGGAAATCAAAAAGAGAAAGGGGTGGAGAGATGTTCAGTGGTTTAGAACATTTGTTTACTCTCACCTGTGACCTAGGTTCAATTCCTAGCACCCACGTGGTGGCTCAGCCCTCTGCAATGCCAGTTCCATGGGCTCTGTCGCCTTCTCCTTCTGCCCTAGAGCACCAGCTCAGGTATACTCGCATACATTAATAATTTTTAAAAAAGAAAACTGTGGAGTTAATACTTTGACAGAGGACACTACAGGCCGCCTGTTATATAGATATTTTCTCTAAACCTAAAAAAGAAATAAATTTGAAACTAGGTAATAGGAACCAGGCTAGATCCTCTTCCACTCAGCCCTGCAGGAGAACCTAGGCCACCCCAGGAATGCCACAGTGACCGCTGCACTAAAAGCTTTGTCCTCTGGGTATGTAGCATTCTGCAGAGGGTACAGGGTCGGCTGGCTGGCAGCTTTGCTGTGTGAAAGGAAGTGCTTAGTGCGGAAGAGCTGGAGTAACTGAATCCCTGCCAGACTCATAATGGCTTTCAGAGTCTGCTCTTCCTCATGGGTAGGAGGAGCCTCCTCCTTAGCATCCTCCATGGAAGCTCCAGGAGATAATGATGCTCACCCGCCCACCCCCCACCGCCACCCCCACACCGAGCAGTTTTGGGAAATCACGTGGAGCAGCACACGTTTTAAGAAGGCTTTGGGGACTGTTAATAGCAGACTAAGCGGGCACAGGAAGAGGCTGTAAAGGAGCGCCTGCCTTCCCTGAGATGTAGCCAGGTGGTGAAATAATGAAGCCACTTCTGACTGCTCAGGGACCGTGCCTAATGATTTCATCAGGTATCTGGGCAGGGGTCAAGTGTGCAGGGAGTTTGGGCTCAATTAAAAATAGCTTAGTGGGTGCTACGAGTGGATTGCAGGATGCTCAATGGCAACGCACCTCCACCTTGTCCCGGGAGCTGGGCTTGTAAGTGTGAAAACTATCACAACTGCCTTAGCCCATCACATCTTAGGTACCTTTAGGACTTTCTGTTGCTATTAGAAACAATGTTGTATGGAACATCTTCAGGGAGATGTCCCTACACAGATTTGGGAGCGACATTGTCTTTTTGTTTTGAGACAGTTTTTGATTTAATCTAGCCTGGTCTCAAAGTCACTATAAAGATGAGAGTAACCTTGAACTCCTGATTCTCCTGCCTCTAGGGACAACAGCATGCAGTAGCACACAGGGCTGAATGCTGCCTTTTGATAACAAAAACAAGGTGATGCCTGGCGGTGGTGGCACACGCCTTTAATCCCAGCACTTGGGAGGCAAGGCAAGGCGGATTTCTGAGTTCGAGGCCAGCCTGGTCTACAGAAGAGTTCCAGGACAGCCAGGGCTACACAGAGAAACCCTGTCTCAAAAAACCAAAAAAAAAAAAAAAAAAAAAAGAAAAAAAAAAAAAAGAAAAGAAAGAAAAAGAAAAACAAGATGACATTACAAAGTAGTTGAGGAAGGCTGGAGAGATGGCTCAGTGGTTAAGAGAACTGGCTGCTCTTCCAGAGGACCTGGGTTCAATTCCCAGCAACCACAACACACAACTGTCTGCAACTCCATTTTCAACGGATCTAACACAGGTATGCCTTACACAGGTATGCACGAAGGCAGAACACTAATAGACGTAAGTAAGTCACATACTAGGAGTTAGCGCTACCCAGCACCCTAGGGACAGTCTGAGTAGAAGCAAGGACATAGCAGGGTCCCGCACCCAGCTGTGCCATCACATCATGACATCATTCAGGAACTAGAAGGGACAAAATCATGCCTGCTGACTCAGCACGGTCACTAAAGGAGGCGCTGGTGAAACCCAGAGCAACCAAGTAGCTCTGAGGGGCTGGAATGGGTGTAGCTGGATCTTCCTCTTGTGCTGCGTTCCTTCCCTGGGTGGGAGCACACATCTGCCCAGCAGCAGCTTACATCTTCTCTAGCAGGTCCCATGGCTTCAGGCTGTCCTGAGCTGCTTTAGGACTCAGAGAGAGGGTATAG